>CM055281.1:54694831-56106792 GCA_029237695.1 Conchocele bisecta
GAATTGTTAACGAAAATAGTTAACGGGGGGGGGGGGGGGCTCATGGAACTTGGACAAGGTATGCTCGTTCGTCGACTGAGCGAGGGAGTCGGCGTCGGCTAGGGGGGTCCGGGGGCATGCTCCCCGGAACATTTTTGAATTGAGGAAGCCATTTCCTGCATTTTACGCTCAATATTTCATAAAAAAAAAAAAAAAAAAAAAAAAAAAAAAAAAAAAGGGATATGCTCGTTCGTCGACAGTGGTGCAAGGGAGTTGGGTAGGGGGCCTCCGGGGCATGCCTCCGCCCCCCCCCCACGGAAAATTTTTGAATTGAGGAAGCCATTTCCTGCATTCTACGCTCAATATTTCGTAACAAAAAAAAAAACAAAAAAAAACTGGATTTCTGAAGGGCCCCCCCCCCCCACCTGAATCCGCTACTGTTCATGTAGAATGTAGATCTACGCAGGTCCGTGCAATCCATTATTGTAAACGCGTGTAGAAACACGTGTAGCCATCATTATTCGATGACGCAATGACCTAATGACCGATATCCTGTTCCATCAGCTGCAACGTCACGTGACAAGCTCGTGCGTTGCAATCTGTGTTTACTCATATGGTGAGCACAGGTGGAAGACTCGGACCTATGACACCAAAATAAATGCCTATTAAAAAAATACCCATTATCCCACCACCTGGTATCGTACTGTACATGACGTTAATAATAGAACGAGACCAAGTGGGTGGGGTAATGGATATTTTTGTAATGGTCATTTTCTTTGTGTTACACGTCCGACTATTCCACCTGTGGGTTTGAGTACGCACAGAGTTTTAACCCTTTCAACACCACAGACCTGTATAGACACGTTTTTGCCCGCCCACGTGTTATAATATTGCGCCAGTTCATGAGGTAATCAGGCTTATCACGTGAGATTTTCGACGAAGATGAATCTGATAATAGTGTACATTTTCTGTAAACGATATCGAATGTTGACGAATATTAAATTAGTAATTATTACGCATTTGCTCCGAAAATGTTATCAACTTTCCGATATATTTGCAGAAAAAAGTCAAATCATTCTCGGCGAAAATCTCAGTTATATAATAAAGTTGATTATCTCATGCACTGGCTCAATTATGACGTAGCGAAACAAGGCCAGTTGTCACGTGCACATTTGTGTACATGCGCCGGGGCTTGGGCAGTGCTGTAACAATTTAGTTAATCTGGGTCGAGTTAATCTGCGCCACTGATACGCGCTCTCCGATTGGTCAGCCTTTATACCTAATTAATATTCCACCAATGGTGAGCGCGAACGCGTGCCGGAAAAATGAAATCGAGCACATAACAATTAGCACTGCTTTGTTACTGGGACCAATAATTGATGTTATTCCCAGTTTGTTCGGATTAATTTACGAAATGTGCAAACGTGATCAGCTGCACATTCACATCGGTGAGATAAAAGGAGGCTATGCGTCCATAAAAAAAATAATAAAAAAATCGTCCATTTTGGGTCTAATTTGGGAAAGAATCGCAAATTTAACACGATTTCTGACAATAGTCGTGTTACAAATTTAACACGATTTTGATATACAAATAGGCAAAAAATTCAGCGATTCACGTGTTCAATGCAGCTACGGCTCCTGATACATCACATTGTGCGTGAGTTTTTGTTACAAACACGCAAATTACGTGTCCCGGAGAAGTACATTGATAAAATAATGTGTTAATTTAAATTGCATATATGGGTGGGTGGTTTCCCAGGGAAATCGCATCTATGGGTGGGTGTCAAATACATTAATTTGCATCTATGGTAGGTTACCCAAATTCAAAAGTGGCGTCTTCCCCCCCCCCACCCCCCCCCCCATCCCCCCCCCCCCCTGTATGTTTTACTGGAACAGCCCTCAGCGAAGTGGACAGTGTTAAGTGCCATCCTACCTTAACCAAGTGAACCATGGCATCCTTGAAGAACACGAGGTCCATAGATCCGCCGCGCACAGTTTCGTTGTACTGCAACATGAACGATTTCAGTTTCTCGTTCAGCTCCGGCAGACTTGGGATCTGTCATGGGCAAATATACAATACCAGGCTCAGGTATATAGAGGATCTTACACAAGTGACGATTTAATGCTATATTACACAAGCTTCATAACAAGGCTATGCTAAATTACTTCATGAAACCAGTCAACAAGTTTTAATTAAATAAACCTTATTAACAGTTGAACTGCTACTGTGAACACAAGCTAACCTGTTCATAGATTATGGATATTTCAAGAAGGCATAATTATCTTGGAAGGTGAATGAACAACCCTTATTAGCTCGCTATCTGGTTGCCACGGCCACTAGTGCTGCACTCTGTTGGTGTAAAAATATTTCACATCGAATTAGGCGCCGGACGAATTCCCATACAGCTACATACAGAAGATACTGCATTTTCATCTAGTAACCAGCGCAAGAAATGTGCACTGGTTACAAGATGAAATATGCATTTATGCAATAGCTCTAAGTAGAGCTGAATGACATTTTGTTAGGAAACCGGTGCATTTTTTTTACATAAAACATTGTACACCAGTGTGGACTGCAGCACCAGTGGTGCCAGCTCACATGTTCATAGATTATGGATATTTCAAGAAGGCATAATTATCTTGGAAGGTGAATGAACAACCCTTATTAGCTCGCTATCTGGTTGCCACGGCCACTAGTGCTGCACTCTGTTGGTGTAAAAATATTTCACATCGAATTAGGCGCCGGACGAATTCCCATACAGCTACATACAGAAGATACTGCATTTTCATCTAGTAACCAGCGCAAGAAATGTGCACCGGTTACAAGATGAAATATGCGTTTATGCAATAGCTCTATAAGTAGAGCTGAATGACATTTTGTTAGGAAACCGGTGCATTTTTTTTTACATAAAACATTGTACACCGGTGTGGACTGCAGCACCAGTGGTGCCAGCTCACATGTTCATAGATTTTGGATATTTCAAGATGGCATAATTATCTTGGAAGGTGAATAAACAATCCTTATTTACAGTGGAACTTCTCTAAACCGGACACCCTGGGAGGTCCCCAGGGTGTCCGGTTTAGAGAGGTTCCACTGTAATTAAGCACTCAATGATAAAGTATGTCATTTTCTGTTATGAACAGACAGGACAATGACACAAATTACATTGAAACCGATCTAAATTAGACACAATGGCCGACACGAAAGTTCACCTCTTCATAGATTTTGGGAGCGTCAAAAGCAGTGTCATCTGCCTCATCGCCGGTGGGTTCCGGGGCTTCACGCAGGAAGTCGACGAAGAACGGCTCGTCGGGCAAATGATCCAGGTAGTCTTCACCGATGTTGTTCTTGCACACATTCGTGATCGCCATCTCAAACCACTTCTTGTCCTCCGCATTCGTGAATCTGGCGAAAACATGGCCAAACATTAAATTATATTCCACACTCTTGCGCTCAACTGGAACTAACATGTAATATTTAAAGACCAGTTTTACAAACATGTTGCTGAACTAGAAATATCACAAGTAACTTCCCTTAGAACTACTGCCGGGTAAACCCTGATGTGAGAATTGGCAGAGATTGTTGATTTTGACTTCACATTGCTTACTAAGTTCTTACAAACGTAATTTCTCCAATTCTAACACCAATGAAGCCCTCGACGTTGTTCTAAGGGGAGTTACTTGGAATTTTCCAAGTTTGGTAACCTAAAACTGGTCTACTCTGTTTGCTGAAAACCATTCATTTTGCATTTATATACATAAGGACCAGATTCCAACATTATAAAACAATTCAGAGCATGTTTATATGCTCAAAACTGTTGGGACAGAGGAGTCGAGTATGGCTTTGAATCGAGTACGGAATTCTTTTTACTCCAGGGCCCGGTTGCTCAAAGCTTCTATTAGCTTAACAGACTGTTAAATCCTTAGCATTGCTAAGGATTTAACAGTCTGTTAAGCTAACAGAAGCTTTGAAGACTAAGGATTTAACAGTCTGTTAAGCTAACAGAAGCTTTGAATACTAAGGATTTAAGTATGTTAAGCTAACAGAAGCTTTGAATACTAAGGATTTAACAGTCTGTTAAGCTAACAGAAGCTTTGAATGCTAAGGATTTAACAGTCTGTTAAGTTAACATAAGCTTTGAATACTAAGGATTTAACAGTATGTTAAGCTAACAGAAGCTTTGAATGCTAAGTATTTAACAGTCTGTTAAGCTAACAGAAGCTCTGAATACTAAGGATTTAACAGTCTGTTAAGCTAACAGAAGCTTTGAATGCTAAGGATTTAACAGTCTGTTAAGCTAACAGAAGCTTTGAATGCTAAGGATTTAACAGTCTGTTAAGCTAACAGAAGCTTTGAGCAACCGGGCACTGTTGTCTGTGATCTGACAAAATAAATAATGGCATTATGCTACTTAATTCTCAAGTGAGCTAGCAAGAAAAGATTGAGGTTTAAAACCTTTGCTATATTCTTAAATTACAGCAGATATGTTTAACCAACATAAATGACCCTTACACTGTAGTGTAAATTTTAATTGTCCACCTTTCTCATCAAAAACATGCTTTACCAGCTCTATATAATCATCAAACAAGAAGACATATAGAAATATGAATCGATCAACAGCAATGGCAATTTTCGGTTTCTTGAATTCTCAGTGTTAAAATTGTATATAGTTATGTCCGTGAGACACGTTCCATAGCAGAAATACCTGTCGGAAATGACGCGGGTACACTCGTGTTTCCACAGACCGAGCACGGTGACCATGTCCTGACATTCGTTGCCCCCGATATTCAACATGCCCTCCCATATCCTCGACAAGTCTCGCAGGTTGAAGATGTAGTGGAACTTGGCGGGTGTCGGTAACATCTTGATCTGAGGGGAATCATTTCTATTTGTATTTGGGCAATGATTTGCCAGTGCTCCAGATAAGGTGCGTATTGGTGTATTTTACACACTTATTTTAGCAGAACACTCACTGATGATTATCAAAAGTGGGAGTACAAAATATTCACACCAATGTGAAAATATACATTGATTTTCAAGATACTGTAATTTTGCAGCTCAAATAAGTGAATTTTTAAATGTGTTTCATATTTTTCTATAATTTATTCCCTATTTAATATTAAAGGAAGAAAATTAAAAATGCATTTGTAAAAGTAAAATACGCATTGAATTTGAAATCTGGGGGTACAATATTCTTTAGATACAAAACTTATCTGCAGCTCCGATCTGCTGGATCCTTGCTTATAAATCGTTCCGAGTATGAACTCCGTTCCCATGCTCGGACTCCTGAAGCTTGATTGCTTAATGCGTTATCTCTATCAATTACTGTCTGATTTCAAGTACAATGTTTGGAGAACACTCTCAGAAAGTTTTGTATTCATGTGATCCAACAAAATCGGGTTATTTAATTCCTGATCACTGTAGATCCTGATCAGTCTGATACAAGCTGACAGATTAGCAAACCAATTTCTTACATGATTTTTATCCAATCAATAGTGATCAGTGAAGACCCTGATTAACCTTAAATCAATGTATAGTATTAACCCATTATTTTCGGAATACGCCTTTACAGGTATGAAATGTATTAAATATTTTTATTTTCGTTATTTCTCAATGAAAGTATGTTGTGACCACTCATTTGAACCGTCACGACGAGACGGTTCAAATGGTGGTCGCGACATTTACTTCTGAGCGCAGGGAAGGATCATATTTAGGATTTTACGCAAACATCATGGCGTATCCTCAGCATGAAAATGGTTAATACTGTACCTGAACTTGGATACCCCATTGATCAGGGATTCCGCTGAGGAAAATAAAAAAATCGCCACTTCAAAAAAAAAAGAGAAAGGAATAACCAATAGGATAAAAATAAACAATTGGCAATAAAAAAATTACAATTTTCGATTTCTTTTTTCATTTTTTTTTCTCAAAAATTGTAATTTTTTATCGCCAATTGTTTATTTTTATCGCCAATTGCGAAAGTGGCAATCGCCAGCGGAATCCCTGATTGATGGTTATCAGAATATACAGTGCAAGCTCTATCCAGCCAAGGGAATAACAGAGGTGGATGTTGGAGAGAGGTGCTTTACAAGTGATGGCAGCAGAGCTCCAGATAAGGAATACGTAATTGAGTATTTTCACTCCCATCATATCTGAAGCAATTGGGTATTTCAAAATTTTAATTGGGTAAAATAAAATCACACTATTGTTTACACATCAACAGACAGCAATTATTGAATAGGTTGCTTCGAAATGAAAACATGTCTTGGCATTTCATTAGAATTGTCTCATTGGAGACAATTCTAATGAAATACCAAGATGTGTTTTCATGGAAAATAAAATAATGCTATATTTGTGGTCTAGTTATTTGTTTTCTGTAGCATGATAAAGATACCACAAATACGCAGCTTATCTGGAGCAATGGATGGCAGTTTGTATTTTGTTGAGAAAATTATACTACACAACATACCTTTGTGAGCTGCCACACAGTTCTGGTAGCTGGTACCAACAGCTTGATGATGTCACAGATTTCTGGCTTGAACCTGGTACTACAGAAATATCCACAGCCAATAACTCCTGCAACAAGAATATAGAAACACCATCATGACAAGTTTGGCCCAGTATTGGTCTAAAAAAGAGCCGCTCCAGCACAATGCGAAGTAGAAACATTTTGCCGAGACTAGAGAAATGAGGCTTACGGATTTTGCTAACACTGTGTGCATCATCCGCAGTCTGATCAGGATCTGCATTGTTCGCCATTCCATCAATGAAACACCCGTCATGCTTCTATTGTATATCGTTATCCGGCTACAGGAGTGTGCTTAATCTACAATGGTCATAAATCCCATAAGCCCCATTTCTCCAGCCACAACTACATACAAGTCTGCAGCTTATCAGGATAGGAAATGAAACAAATCTGATTTTCAGATCCTTATTGACTGTCAGGCTTTAAATAGAATAAATATCATGAAAAAGCTGAATAAATTGTCAGATACATGCGAGTTGGAAAGTCTGCAGTCATACCAAAGATCTTGTCGATGGAGTTGTTAGATGGCAGCGTGCAGTTGAAGATACAGAACTGCCTCTTGATTCGTTCGGGGATGTCATTGCGGCCGCCGCCGGGGTGGATCATGGCCGAGATGAACTGCAGGTCCACAATGGAGATGAAGTCACCGGGCTTGTCGAGGCTGTACATGCCGTGCATCTCCATCATCTGGCGCGTGATCTCGTTGGTCACCTACACACAGGATACAAGGTGGAGACATAGAATGCAGACAACTCTAAAATGAGACTAACCTAACATTTCTGTCTGTAACACAGCGGCAGGGCGACTTACTGCCGAAATGCATTCAGGTTTTTTCTGTCAATTCTTCCTACAACAGTGTACCTGATTACAACTGTAATTATTGTTGAACAATACCTGAATTATTTAGCCGTGCATGTATAGGATTTATGACCTTTGTGCATTTTGCCTGTAAGTTGCCCCGAGTTACAGACAGAACATTCTAGTTAAAATGAGAAAAGCCATGTGATTTTGTACCTAAGAAGATGTGCAATATCTAGGAAAAATATTTACAAAATTAAAAGTATTTTCCACAAATGACGTCGAAAGGTGATGAAATGTTTAAAGCAAATGCGGAATAGAAGCAAATATCAGTTCCTGTAAATATTTTTCAAGAAAAATCGCACAACTTCTTGGGTACAAAATCACATGGCTTCCCTCAAATGTTTATACCCATGATCACCTACACAGGCCACATTGATTGGCGTTACATCCATTCAGCAAATATACAGTCAGGGCTCCAGATAAGGAATTAGTAATTGAGTATTGTCACTCCATCATTTCTGAAGCAATTGGGTATTTCAAAATTTTAATTGTGTAAAATAGCAGCACACTAATGTTTACACATCAGCAGACCGCACTTATTGCATAGTTTGCTTCTAAATGAAAACACATCTTGGTGTTTCATTAGAATTGTCTCCTTGAAGACAATTCTAATGAAATACCAAGATGTGTTTTCATGGAAAATAAGAAAATATGCTATATTTGTGGTCTGTTTATTGTTTTCTGTTGCATGATAAAGATACCACAAATTTTTCATTGCTTTTTGATACTCACTACTTCTGATTTCAATTGTTTTTTTTAGCAATTTTAATTGGGTATTTACGCAAATACACAGCTTATCTGGAGCTCTCACAGTCATATACAAACAGGAAAGTACCTGTATGTGGGAGCTCCATACAATGAGGACAAAAATTACAATTAAAACTTTCATCCCTAAAATATAGTATCCCGATCTGGTGACCCCTACTACACTGGATAACTTGGCCCCAGGTGAGAATTCCAGTAATATTTATCATTAAGGTATGAATCCCGAAGCAAAGAATTTAAGATAATACAGTTTCATGCTTAGTGTAAGACAATGTTACCTGATCACCCCATTCGTTGATCACGGGCATGTTAATGTCGTCTATGAAGATGGTCATGCGTCGGCCGCCAGGGGGCCCGTAAGTACTGCCCATCCTCTTGTCCACATAGCTCTCTATGGTCCGCTGCAAACACACACATGACAATTAAGGAATACATGTACCTACAAGACGATCGCTGGCGAGTGTCTCACCCATGATGGTCGTCACTCGAATGACACTGGGTGAATATACAAAATTTGGACATATGTCCAACATGGTTAGCACCACCAGAATCATAAATTAATAATGGCAGACGTTAGCCAATCAGCAACGTCGAGTGATATCGTGCGGTGCTAATGTATTTACTGAAACAAACAAATAGTATTTCAAGACAAATATTTCTCACATTTCCACCAGTACGTTACACAAATATAACGGTGAATATAGCACTAGGTTGTCAAGAGGACCAGTAGTTTACACCACTCTCGTGTTTCACATATTTGGAAAAATGACGTCAGTGACACGTTTTATTTGACCAATTAAACCAGTTACACCTTCCGACTTCACCACCTCTGTAAATTATTTTGTACAACTATTGGACATATTTTACACCTGGGAGCCGTTTCACTAAACTTTGTACGACTAAAATGTTCCTGAATGCAAATTTAGGAGGATCGTCTGGAAATTTCAATTGATGGATTTACATTTATTGAACATTGTTAATGTGAAATTTACAGACTACCATAATTTTGCACTTACAAACATTTTAGTTGTACCAAGTTTAGTGAATCAGGCACCAGATTCGCTGTTTTCATTAAATGTATGACCCTTTTCTCAGCTGCAGGTACATATACAAATTTAAGTAGTGTGATGACAATGTTGTTAACGGTTACCTGGAACATGAGTGGTGTGGAAGCGGAAGAGAAGTTGAAGCTCTTGCTGAGATGGACATCGTGGTCGTACTTGGCCATGTTGCCCTTGATCATCACCGTCTTTGCCGTGCCTGCCCGGTGATAACATACAACATTGCGGACTCCAGCAGTAACCAGTGTAATGTATACTCGTAACTAAAACTATCAATTGATTTCTTGATTTTATATTAACCCTTTCACCCCTAAGTAACTGGAATGGATTTTGATATGTTAATTTTGCAACCAATCCAATCATCACAAAATGATTTTCAGACTAGTCCATTTATAACAAGAGCTCCGAGGAGCAAGATGTCCTGCCTGGCGCAGTTTGATAGTACATAAGGAGCTTGTAATAACCTTGGAGTTAGTGAGCACCATGGGCTTTCTGTAGAATGATGGGAGATGTTGTTAAAAATACACCTATGACATATTATTAAAAGCATTCCATTGAGGGAAGAGAAGTTATAATGACGTGTAAAGTTTTAGAAACAAAACATTTTCTAAGTCCTTGACCTTGAGGTTAGCGGGCACAATACGCTTTCTGTAGAACGATGCAGGATGATGTTACAAATGCACCTATGAAATATTAAAGCATTCCATCAATGGAAACATTTTTGTGATAGACAGATGGACAGACGGACGAACATACAACTTTTGCATCCCTATATCCCATTTTCGCTACGCGATGGGATAATAAACTGAAACCAAAACACTTATTTTCCAACAAACACAGATACAACCAAACAAGAATGCCGCCAGCGACATGTATCTCCTGGCACCGATGCTAAATTTCTATACTAGACATTTTTGAAGTCCGTGACTTTGACCTTGGCGTTACCGGACACCATGAACTTTCTGCAGATGATGCAGAATGTTCTTACAAAGACATGTATGAACTATTAAAACATTCCATCAAGGGAAACAGAAGTTACAATAAATTAACCCAAGCGTTAAGTTTTCAAAACTGAGCATTTTCTAAGCCCGTGACCTTGACAATGAACAATGAAAACTAGGCCAAGGTCACATGGGCTCCCTCTGTGTGAGATGGTTACACCACAGTGTTGATGTATACCAAGTTTGGAGGTCATAGGACTTATAGTTTTCCGGAAACTAAGCTAAATGCAAAAACTTAAAATTGAATGCATGTGAAATGTAGGTCAATAAACCATGAAAACTAGGTCAAGGTCACATGGGCTCCCTCAGTGTGAGATGGTTACACCAGTGTTGATGTATACCGAAGCAATCAAGGGAAACAGAAGGCTACAAACCTTTGGGGTTAGCGGGCACCATGGGCTTTCTGTAGGAGGCGGGATGTTGTTACAAATGCATGTATGGAATATTAAAGTATTCCATTGAGGGAAACAGAAGTGACAATGAATTTTAATAACCGGAGCGTTAAGTTTTAGAAACAGAGCTAAACCCAAAAACTTAACGTTGAATGCATGTGAAAAGTAGGTCAATGAACCATGAAAACTAGGTCAAGGTCACATCACAGTGTTGATGTATACCAAGTATGGAGGTCGTAGGACTTAATAGTGTTCTGGAAACTGAGCTAAACGCAAAAACTTAACGTGAATATGTTGACGCCGCCGCCTACGCCGCTGCCGCCGACGAAAAAGCTATGCCTATGTCCCGCTTCTGCTAAAAACAGGCGGGACAAAAACGGGGTATTTTTGTTGTCAAAAATAAGAAAATTACTTGCAAAAAGAGCAGATCCTACGAGCCGGCTCATCTGGATCTACACTTTTTGCTAATACCACTATACAGGCCTGTGGTGAAGAAAGGGTTAACCAAGAAAATCTAAAGGTACATTTCGCTATGATTTCAAAGTCAATAATTGCAATATAAATAAACTAGAGCAAGTGAGCAGAGAGGCTCACGGATAAAACCGGCCGCCATCTGGACCAACAAACAAAAACTTGCAAATCTTAAGGACTGAAGGAAATACGAAGACAAGAATTCCGCCACGGAAGCGGTATCGAGCCTGCCGAGGCATTTAACAATAACTTTTAACACATTTGCCTTACAAAAAAACCGGACGACGACGACGGAAAAAGAGCCGACTATAGTCGCGCCTCTAATAAAAGCAGGCGCGACAAAAACTATATACCCCTCGTATATACACTTCATATGCCATAATGTATAATAATGGTCATTACATAATTGACAGCAAAATCATGCAAGCAATTCCGATCAAGGTGCAATGACAACCGATCACCATTGTAAGACAATTCACGTCGTACCCTGTTCGCCGATCAGCAGCACGGCCTTGTGCTGCTTGGCAATCAGCTCGATGAGGTAGTTGGTGCGCACGTTGTCCACGTTGGGTACGAGGATACCGGAGAACTCGGGCACAGAGTCGCTCGCATAGTCGTACTCGTCCACCCGCATCATCCAGTGCTCCCAGTTTCCTATAGCGGGAAATGTGTCGTGGCAAAATGGGCTTTATAATAGGAAGAAATGTCACTGTATGACAATTTATCGGGGTACAAACATATTTTCAGCTTTCAATTGTTGGACACTTAAAAGGTTAAACACTTATAAATTCTCAAATAAACGTCTGTGTCTTGCAATGCCATCCCACTTCTATTTAAATATTTAACAAGGGTGTATATGAAAATTTCAAGTCAATCAGACTTAGAGATAATAGGCACCAGAAAACTACGCAAATCGGACGAACGGACAGACAATTATATCATAATACTTCTCATTTTTCAAATGGGTGCATTCAAATATGAGCGCCCAGCTACTGACCGTGGTCATTGACGAGGTACTCAAAGATGGTCTCGTCGCCCTTGGCGGGCGGCAGACTGAAGCCGCCGCCGTGCTCGATCAGGAAGCGTTCCATCTTGGTGCGATCCTCCAACTCGAGCAGGGCGCCCAGGCTCCACATGAGTGCGAAGATGAACAGGCGCTCCAGGTGCGTGGCAGACAGCATGCTCTTGTCGTCTCGCTTCGGGATCAGGCCCTGCAGCAGGTCGGTCGCCTGCAATATAGGTGAGACAATCAGGTGATAACCACGCCACGCCAGCCATGTGTGACAGAGCTCCAGATAAAGTGCATATTGGCCTATTTTACACACTTATTTTACGAGAATACGTATTGATTTATCAAAAGTGCGAGTACAAAATACTCGCAGCAAAGCGAAAATATGCATTGATTGCAGCTCAAATAAGTGAATTTTTAAATGTTTTATTTTTTATCTATTTTTTTCCCTATTTAATATTAAGGAAGAAAAAGAAAAATTTGCACAAGTAAAATATGCATTGAATTTGAAATATGGGGGTACAAAACTTATCTGGAGCTCTGTGTGATCTACCTTGACTATAAGGCCGTCTCACCTACATAAATATTTGGTCAATGTTAGCCAATGACAGAGTAAATCTGTTGAAAAGTCTTTATTATCCAAAATACTATGAAAGTATTTTTTTAAGCCCAGAATGCCCAGTCATTGATCCATGACCTATTGAAGTCCAATGCTCAGGCATGGTAGTGGAACACTATTCCCAATCCTGAAAATTTATTTGAGCAGCGGATTGCGCTGCGATTTGCTAGGGGGGTCTGGGGGCATGCCCCCCCCCATAATTTTGTTTCAATTCTAAATGCTCTGTGCTTCATTCTGAGGTATATTTAGCATTAAATAGATCACATTTTCCCCTGAAAAAATATGCTATAATTAGGAAAAATTGGCAACATAATCCATTTCAATTTAAAATAATACTTGCAACAAGAAGTCAGTACATGTATAACAGGGATTCCGCTGGGGAAAATAAAAGAATCGCCACTTAAAAAAATAATAAAAAATTGTAATGTTTTATCGCCATTCTCAACGGATTTACAAGATTCACAAAAGTGGTCCCTGAGACCTCAAATCCGCATTTCCGGATTAATCCGGAAATTTCCCATACCTGAATGCTCTACTATTAACACATCCCTAAACAAAAATTTCAAACTGATGAGTAAAATGCTCTTATAAAATTGAAAATTCACTTATTTTAGCTGCAAAAAGCAAACACAGTTCAAATAAGTGAATTTTCAACTTTGCTTACTTTTTTGCTCCGACACTATACCCTACGTTATATCAGCAAGAGCATGCATACATGTGATAAACTGAATAAACCATTTGCAGAAATAAAATTAACATTGAATTTGAAATACTCTTTTAGACACAAAGTTTATCTAGAGCAAGCAAGCAGGGGCTCGTGGATACCTCCGCCCACTTTCTAGGAAGACTTCAGGGCGAAAGCATTAGTCATGAGGGGTTTGGCTTGGGTGAAACAGAAATAGAGTAAATCATTTGCATTTTGGACTGCGGGACATGATAGTAGTGATAAATGGGAAGTATGAACTTGATCAGTGGAAAACTGTATGACTATTTGGATGTACAAGACTAAAGTTTATGGACGTACGCCTCGACGTAATACATCGCGTTTTTCAAACGGGCGTAGAATAAAAACTTTCATCACCGGCACCCTTACTACATCTGACAGATCACTTGGCCCCAGGTGTGAATCACAAAATAATGCACCTCTAAGCTATGAATCCATAACAACGGATTCATCATTAAGATAAACGCATACCCTCCCATCCTCCCGGCGCCCTAGATAAGGCTTGAACCATCGACCAGTGGTCGTGTTATAAGAAATATATCACCCTCGGTAAATAAAGACCATTATTATATTACAGGCATGAGACCAACCATCTGCACAAAAAGTCTGAAATGTACTGAAAATATGCCCATACACCCCTTGCACATGTATATTTAAGCAGATCAGACCAAATCTGAAACATTTCGAAATTTAAAATCCTTAAAAACAAATTGTGCAATCATCCTAAAAGAGGAAAAGTCTCGTTATAGGAAGGAAACAAACCTGTCTGATGAGGTTACACTCAAGGACGACCATCTTCACATTGAGACTCTGGGTGACATAATTGTACAGGTTCTCGAAGACATTGTCGAAGGCTGACATCAGGATGTCATTCTCCTGTGAGTTCCGTGTTTTCAGCCAACCCTGGGGGAAACAGCACAGGCCTTATATGTGTGGTTGTGACGAGAGAAATAGGGCTTATTGGTTTTGTGAGCAGTGCAGATCCAGATCAGTCTCTGCATTGCATAGTCTGATCAGGATCTGCACAGTTCACCATTCCATCAGTTAAACACCTGTCATGCTTCTAACAAGCAATATAGATCGTTATCAAGCTACAGGAGAAGAATTCCGTAAGCTCCATTTCTCCAGTCACAGCCACATGTATGTGTGCTGTCAATGCAGAAAAGTGGCTTATGGAATTTGTGTCAGGTGTCTATATGTGTTGACTGTCACCGGAGAACTGGAGCTTGTGGACTTTGTGGCCATGGTAGACCCAGATCAGCCTTGCGTGTTAGCACAATCTGATCAGGGTCTGTACTGTCTATCATGCTTCTAGCCAACAATAATCACACTGCAGGAGTATGCTAGCAGATCTGGAGCTCGACTGGCCACAAGTTACATTTCTCCAGTCACTGTTGTGTCGCTGTGCCCGCCTTAAAGGCATTGCAAACCTGCTTAGACCCAGTAAAATGAAGTCACAGAAATGTCAATTATGCTTTCAACATAATATAAAACTTTAATACATAAAATTCTGAAATTGATACTGCTGGAGTATCTTGTTTTTTAAATCAAGGCGCTAGCTTATCATGGCGCCGTAATGAGCAGGGAAAAGGCTCAAGTCCTACGAGCCTCGACACACACGTACCTGCATGATGGGGCGCCAGTCGAGGGCGGAGGAGCTCATGAAGACCATACCGTTCCTGGACACGGTGGCGGGAGACGCGTTGTCGATGTTGTGCACCTCAAACACGATCTTACAGTTGGCCGCCATTGGGATGCGGTCACCGTTGGCCAGGGTGAGCGTCTTGTTGTCGTCCAACACAGAGTTGAGGTTCTCAATCCAGATCGCGTCCACCGGGCCGTCCAGAATCAGCCAGATGTGTTCACCTGGGTAGCGAGTAAGTGATGGTCATCAGTGGGAAATATTAATCACCACAGAATATTGGCAACAAGGGCCCGTATTTATTCCACTATCCGAGCATGTTGTCCAAATTCGTACTCGAAATCAACTAGCTTGATTGGCCGAAACTGAGCACAATATGTGACTTATGTATTGAAAATTGCTTAAAACCGCTATGCACACATCTCAGAAATGGCTACAGTTTCTCACAATTGGGTACACCACAGTTGGAAAACATGAAACAATATTGAATAAATTGTTGTTCTTGAACATTTAAGTTTCTCCAATCTCCGAGTAGCGTACAGCACTGTATCAATTATTTGATTTAATTTAATTTGATTTATTGGTGTTTAATGGCCTATCAATAGCTATGGTCATTTAAGGCCGGAATAACTGATTGATTTAAATTGCACTCTTTTGTAGATTTCCTATTACACAACATGGTCCTTTACATGAATTTGAATCGATTTTGAGAGCTAATGAGTAACATTATAGTAAACTCGAGTACATTCAGACATTTACAACGAACAAGTTACCTTTCTTTGCTTTCAGTGTTCTTCGCCAGAGAGTGGAGAAGATGCCATCAGTCCAATCGTTGGTGGTGACATCGAGGCGACCAAACATCTGTGGTGCAGTGATGGCCTTGGGATTCATCCTCATCTCACGGTGGGGCGCGCCACAGTCGGTCATCGCCTTCATCAGTATGCTGATACAGCACGACTTGCCCGCACCGCTTGGTCCTAGTGTCATCATGCCGTGTCGCACTCGCTGGGTCTCGTACAGCTGCCGTATAGACCAGGCTTATACATAGGTTACCAAATTGGAAAATCACACGTAACTTCCCTAAAAACTACTATAGCCAGGAACCGGTTGCTCGAAACCTCTGTTAACTGAACAGACTGTTAAATCCTTAACAGTGTTAAGGATTTAACAGTCTGTTAAGCTAACAGAGGTTTCGAGCAACCGGGCCCTGGCTAATAAACACGAAACAGAACTTGAAAATCACAAGTAACTTCCCATCAAACTGCTCTCAGGGAATCATCGGTGTTAGAATTGCGGAGTTTGTCGGTTTAACATTGGATGGCATTTGACTCACTAATTTGGAGTACGCGGTACTAGACAAACTAATATTGTTGAAAAATGTATTGATATTCTTTCTTTTGTAGTTAAATAAGCCAAAGAAATATGTTTTAGATAAATTTCTCAGTCAGACAAAAATTACCAAGTTTGAGAGCAGAGTATTATATACAGTCGAACCTGTGCTAGCGGCCACCTGTCCACAATGGCCAGTTAAAAATCCCCCACCCGTCCAATTTTGTTCCTTATAAGACCTTGGAATAACGACCAGCCGCGAACTGCGACCAGCGGCCACCTATTTTCATTCCCACGTGGCATTTTTGTATGTGAACAGCGGCCATGTCATCTTTTTGTCGAAAAAAAAAATAACACCACAATCGCTATTTTCCTTTCATCACAATCTGGCCGCTATCATTTGAATTGCAACTGGTCGTATCCAATTAGTCATCGATTACATTCGCATACATTGGCACAACACTCTTTTGAAAACATTTACCTTGCCTATATCGGTCGGTGTCATTTTGGCGACATTTTAAATGAAAAATATTGCATAACACCATTAACGGTAATTCCCGATATGTATTCCGTGTCGTGTATACCAATAGGCATAATGCAATTCCGCATAAGTCATAAAACTCCATCATTAGTTGGCAAACTGTGCTTACATGATGCTGATTCGTCTGAAGTGAAAAGACTAAGACTAAAACACACCGCGCTTGACAAGTTTTACTACGTGTAAATTTCACACCACAGGGCACAAAGCCATATCAAAGACTGGAACGCTGTCGGATGCGCAGCCTAGTGAAACAATACTACCTGGAACCAGTTTAAAGTGACACGACAAACGTGTTTATGTGATTTGGGTCTCTATCTCTGACAAATCCCGGTTTATTGCATTAGTGGCCAGACCAGGAGGTGGATTCGCGTAGTCTGCCCATGGTTTACAATGTTCGCCAATCTCTAATTAAAAACATCAATAATTACGTCAGCGGACAATGCCAATTCGTCATAGGCTGATTAAATAGTCGGTCTTGATCAGGATATACATTGGACAGAAAGCAAATAAGCCTGGTGTTCTCTGCCAGTTTGGACACCCATCTTGTGTGGGTTACTCGACTTGACACATTCAATGAAATGTTTTCGTTACAAATATATCGGTTTTCATAGGCCGTGCCACATAGGCTATCAATTTAATAAAGACTATATGACCATTATTAATATCAAATGATGGCGTGAAATTGAGAATAAGAAAGTAAAATACTAATGGTAATGTTAAATAAACCGCTTACATGTAATTACAAGCTATTAAATGGTGCACCAAAGCAAGCCGCGGTATGTACTTATCATGAAGATAATTACTCCCCTTTGTATATAATTTCGAAAGCGAGGCTGGGTTCAAAATAATAACAACAAAATAAGATGACATAACAAAATAAATTTAATTGACTATTTTTGCCATTTTATGCAATTTTTAATTGATAAAAAGCAGATCCACTCCACGATCGTGAAATAGCGAATCGGCAGGTGGAAATGTATACAGCTAAGACGTTTTCTATGCATGCATATATATTACAATAGAATGCAAAATACATGGCCGACTTTGTCGTGAAATCGGGAAAATGTTCGACCCTTGGAACAACGGCCACCTGTCAACAACGGCCACTTTCCTTGGTCGGCCGTTGTTCAGAGGTTCAACTGTACTTCAAAAGTTTTATAAGTACAGGCCCAGGTCTTATAGATCGACACAATTCCATCAGAATCTCAAAATTGGTGAACGAATTGCGATCAGAATAGGCCATGATCAAACTGCACAGGCTGATCTATTGTTTCATGCCCAAATGTTACAGCCATATAAACAATGCAAAAACAATTTTGTTTTTCATACCGAATATTAAATTTTATCAAAAATTGAGAATGAGCCTTCTTTTTATTTCGTGAAATTTGGTCAAATATTGATTTTATTACGAAAAATGAGTTCTCTATGGGAAAAAATTTGGAAATTGATTCTGAAACCTAGCTAGATAGCTTGGAAACTAAGAAAACAAGTTACATTTTGAAAACAATCAACTATTTCTGAAATTAGAGAAATTACCCCATGTTAAATCCCCATAGACATCTTCCCTCATGGAGACTTAACATGTGGAAATTGATTTTTCACAATCAAATTAATATTGGACCAAATTTCACGAAATAAAAAGTAGGCTCATTCTTAAATTTTGCTATAATTTAATATTATCAAAAAATATATTGTTTTTGCATTATTTATATAGCTGTAAAACTTGGGCAGGTTTCGTGAAACAGACAGTAGGGTTAAGCTGATCGCAAACATAGTAATGTCCTCTTTGTCAGCCCAGGTTGATCGAAGGCTATACTGTTCACACATCATAAAGTCCATTTTCTCAGCCAGGGGCCTAGTTTTTAAAACATCCATATAGAAAAAACATTGTGACAGATGCGTACCTGTACGAGTTTGAGGTTCCATGAGCGGTGGTTGATGAGACCAGCCTGATCTATCTGACCGCCGAGGGCCACCTGCAGTTCGGCGTACGACGCACTGTCCAGGGTGATGCCCGGGAACAAGTCGGAAATCAAACTCATGAACAGCGGCTCGTCCTCATCCACCTAATCAACCAGACTTTATTAAACTGTCAATTTGATATATGGGATTTATTTTCTACCCGCAAGATTTGCTATGCACTTGTTTCTGTACAGGAAATACAAACATCGAAGGAAATAAATGCTATAGTAAATTGCAATGTAAGCCTACATTGTATCATTTTTAATATTCAGTTCTGTATTCATTCCTTGTTCTTTTTATCTTATCTCAAAGTAACATTCTTGTTGGTGATGCACAAATATTACACATGTCACGGTATGTACCACAAAGGGGAGTATGTGTGTATCTCTATGCAGCTAGTTCAATGGTAGAGCGATGGTACAGTAAAGCAGAGGCCCGTGTTCATGTCCTGCAGTCTGGTGCACATTTTTCTAGCCCTGTCTCACATACACCAAGTAAAAGTGAAAGGACTTAGGAGGGCTGATTAGAGACTATGTTAATCGCTAAGGGCTTTTCCAGAATTAATGGTATGGGGGGGTTGGAAGGCAGTTTTTTTTTTTAACTCACCACCCATACAAAAAAAATATTTTCAAACCCCACCACCCATGCCTTTGAATTATTGCTTCACCCCACCACCCACACAATTGAATTATTTTTGTTTGCCCCCAACCACCATAATTATTAATTGTCCCTTGCCACACCACCCATATGTATTAGTTATTGTATTGCCCCCACCACCCATACAATTGAATTATTTCTTTGACCCCCAACCCCCATAATTATTTATTATCAAAATTATTTTAAATACATGTATATTGCCAATATATCCGTAAATGGAAAGTGCGAGGTAATTAGAAATCGCATCGGTCCCGTTATTGATTATATGCTTCGGCCAACTCAAAATAATACGCAATAGCGACCACAGGTGGAAGACTCGGACGTATGACACCAAAAAAATGCCTGTTAAAAAAAAAAACCATTACCCCACCCACTTGGTCTCGTACAGTACCATCTTCTATATAAACCAAGTGTACGAGACCAAGTGGGTGGGATAATGGGATTTTTTTAATAGGCATTTTTTTGGTGTCATAGGTCCGAGTCTTCCACCTGTGATAGCGACATGATCAGCGGATAGTCGACAGGTTACAGCAGGCCCGTATGTAGCCGGGGGGGGGGGGGGGGGGGGGTGTGGGGGGGGGGGGGTTTATATATATATTTCTGAACAACAAAACATGAGAATCGTCTCGCGTTTTCGCGTTTTCGCGTTTTCGCAATCTCGCCTTCCGCTTGTGAACATAAGTTTGGCTCCAACCCGATTTTTCTGTCTGTAACTTAGGGTGACTATCTCGGCGTTACAGACATAAAATTCGGGTTTATTTTGCTCATACATGTATCGGAAGCATGCGTGTTCAAATTGCGCATTTTTTTTGTAGACCGTACTTACAACAGTCATGCGAGATCGCGAATCAAAATCAGCGAGGTTGCGAAACAGCGAGATTGATAGAATCTCGCGATTTTGTCTCGAAATCTCGCGATCACGCTTCGCGTTTTCGCGATCTCAACCTATGCGAGAAATCATGAAAAAGCGAGGTTGTCACGTTTCCTTAACAGGACGATTCTCGTGTGCTGCCAAAAACATGTTTTTATTAAGAAATAGAGCAAATGTGGACAAACTTCAATATTTCTTGAAAACTAAAACATAATTTGACAAAACATGATAATCGTCATGTACTGTCAATATATGTTTATTGAAAAAAAAAACATATATAATACGTGTTATTGGTTACTGCATCGTATCGTCGACCTATACACGCAAGATCGCGAAAACGCGAGACCAAATCGCGAGACGGCGAAATCGCGACCGTCCCCTGCGACATATCATTTTCGGTCTGGGTGCACACCTAATGGTGTTGACAATCATCTGTCGGTAATCCAGTTTCACGTGCAAAGTGTGACTGTAAAATTCGGCAAGGAACAAACATATCTAAACCACGCTATGTAGTCGCTCACGTCATCGCTCACGTCAATAAATTGATATTTACGCATTAGCTCGACATAGTGCATTTTCACGTGTTTGATCTCTTGATAAAGCGAGTTTGGCAGCACATGAGAATCGTCTCCAAAGACGATTTTCCTATTTTGTCCAAATATGGTTTTGTATAAAATACCAATGTATTCATGTTTTCTTTTCACATTTGTTGATTTCTTAATAAAATAGTTTTGGAAACACATGAAAATCGTCTCCTTAGACGATTCTAATGTTTTGTAAAAAAAAACATATTGATGCGTTTTGTCACATTTGATTGATTTCTCAATAATAACACATGTTTTGACAGCACATGAGAATAGTCTCCTAAGACAACATCATTTATATTTTGTACGAATAATAGCAATATTGTCGAGCCCGCTTGCGGAAAGCGATACAGAGTGATCACAATGACGTCCGGGTGTCCGTGCGTATTTTTAATTGTTGACAGTATTATCACCGAAAACCGGCGATGTGACATGGAATGAACTGTCGAACCTAGCCCATAGTCATTGGGGAGGGGGTCGTCCGACCGCTCCGACCCCCCCTGGCTACGGGCCTGAAGTAGTAACACAGTGATTCGCCGCAATTCGCCACCTCGCGGCACGTCCACTTTTTGTACATGACTGCTTTGACGATTGTGCGCTTGCGCAAACAGAAAGATTCGCTACCCTGCAGTTTCTCGCCTAGAGGTTTCGCACCTTTCCCTAAGACAGTTTTCGGTACCCACGAACGTGTATAAGGTGCGAAATGTACAGATAGCGAACACGCAGGTAGCGAAAGCGAAACCACCGTAATTCCGAAAAAAAGATACCGTCAAGTCGACCCATGTCAACTCGGACCCGGGGACGATTTAAATCAAATTGACCCCCATATTTATTTCACCTGCTAAATAGCCACCTTGATTTATTTCACCCTAGGAGATAGACCCACGATGCACACAGTTCAATTTTTGGAAAACCCCACCATGCACAAAATTCATTTGTTGGAACACCCCACCACCCATCCAAATTTAAATCAGGTGCCGTCCAACCCCCCCATACCAAAAATTCTGGAAAAGCCCTAACGTTTTAAGTTCCCTTTATTCTCTGCCGGCCCATTTGTTGCATTAGGAATATTCAATTAGAAATTGCTTTAGTGAAAGGACCAATGTCCCATATCACTTACCAATTTGGAGAGATTCATGTCTCGCAGTACTCTCATCACGATGGTGTTCTCCGTGTCATTTGGTCGCGCTCGTTTGTTGGCACCCAGTGTTCTCAATACCGACAAAATGTTCCTCAGACCAAAATCGTAGTGAACCTACAATGTAGAACATGTAAAGAAAAATATTGCAATGTTCATATGGTACTAGAAAATTTGTTGTTGCAATGGCAGGAAAGAGCAGATGAATGGAATTACAAAGAGACTCGCATTAAAGTCAAGACACTGACTCACCTGAACATCATGAACATGAAAAAGGTCTACATATATACTGGCCATATGAACAGAAACAATGGCTTTAAATTCAGGGCTGTTCCAGTAAAACATACATGGGAGGGGGGGACACCACTTTTAGATTTGGGTAGCCTACCATAGATGCGAATTAGTAGCTTTGGCGCCCACCCATAGATGTGCCTTTACCTTGAAAACACCGACCTATAGATGTGATTTAATTGGTTGTGAAAACAACCACCCATAGATGTGATTTAATTATAGTGATTTCCGAGTCTCCGTTGTTGATGAAATCCAAAAATCAGTTCACATGCATATGAGTTCACATGCATATGAGTGGTGCGTAATGACATTTAGAGACATACTGCTGGCTATAACTTGTATTGCATTGAAAGGGGGGGGGGATGCAAAATATCTTCCCTGATCCGCGGCAGAGTATGCAAAAGAGACTCAAACTTTACAGGTCCTGGTGAACACAATATTTTTGCCAGCCCGAATGAAATTTTAGGACACACGAAAACCGACCAAGAAAATAAAAAAATTAAAAAAATATCAAAGAAAGTTTATACTTTTACAAGCACTTTAGGTTATTTTCCCAATATTTCATTTTACCTGTCGGAACCGACGTATTTCGCATACTCTGCTGATCGTACACACAAAGAAAAATTTCGCGGGAGACATTATTCAGATTATAACCAAAGCCTGCCGAATATAGGGGCATGCCGAATACCGGTATATCGACCATACGACGCAGTTTTCCCAATTTTAAACTCACGGGCCCCATTCCCAAAATATACTAAACACTGTTATAGGCAAGCCGCTGCTGATTTACCCAATATGTTGCACACTAATTCATTCTGCTCGTTGCCGAGCCAGGCAATCAGTTGTTCGGTGTTCATTGAAGCCAGGCTCGCCATTTTATTGTTGTTGTTGTTGTTGTTGTATGCGAGATCCCTGCGCTGATATTTATCACCTCTCTCACTCCTCCCGGAAAAAACGACGCATTTCCGTGATTTTTTTTGCACAATTTAATGCGGCATCTCGATTTCGATAGCGAATAGCGATTTGAAAGAATGACGAAGTTTAATACCAGAAGGCATGCTACAAATCACCCATAGATGTGATTTTAGTGTGAGAACCCCCACCCCACCCACCCATAGATGTGATTTTAGTTGGATCTCACCCACCCATAGATGCAATTTTTAGGCACAGACACCCTGGCATGTATTTTCTTTTTTCTGCCGTCCCCGGGTGCCGTGTATGTTTAACTGGAACAGCCCTCAGTTACTATTTGTAGTTATCCATACATACTACAAAATCAAATGGAGCAAACCCCCACCTATAAATGTTGTCAACTTTTGACTTTATTTATGAGCACCTGCTTGGAGAGTTGTTCTTCACACAGTTTGTAGAGCGTGTAGAACTTCTGGGCGAGAATGATATTCTCCAGGAAACCACACGCGGCAAGCTTCACTCTCATGATGATCTTGAAAGTAGATGGCATTCCAGTTATAATGATGTGCAAGTTAATATACAGAGCTATGACGGTGGCAAAAGTTGCAAGGTCTCATTATTTAGCCGAGTGTCATATATGTATGTGAGAAATGTGTATATACAGTGTAACCTCCGAAAACCGGACCCTCTGAAAACCGGAATACTCTCTAAACCGGATGATTCTCTAAGACCCTTCTTTATTTAATATACGAAAATACTCATAATACCGGACGATTTTTTTTTAGCTTTTTTGTCCGTTTTCTACAGAAATCTACCTCTCCAAACCGGACCGTCCGGACCGGTGACATTCAACAATTTGAATCTCAATTTTTGTTTTCACCCGCAGTGCAAATTCAACTATTCCCGACAACTGGCGTCGAGATGTCGCAAACAATGGCATGCCTTATGTAAACACTCGCCTGTGAAGGACCACACCTTAAAAAAAAAACAGTTTCATTGAGGTTTCGGCTAATTTCATTGTTAAACTGTCAAATTAATAAATAAATAATTAACACACACAATAATTACGTGAAGTACGAATATAGCTTGCGTAAATCGGTAAATCTTCCCGACTAAAATAATTATGGTGTGCATCTCGTGTCAGAAATGCATTATCCAATTAAAACACTCGATCGATAAAATTCGGAAAGCCTACTAAACTCGAAAAAACAAAGATGGCGATCGCGTTTTTATTTTCTTTGAAGTGCACGGTTCCGATTGATGACAACACACTTTGTTTGAGGTAATTATGGGCTTAAATGTTGACGGGGTAATGATCTTCATTAATTTACTGACTAATTGGGGTTAAATTTGATGCGTTAATCCGCTGTTTGTTAACCCTGATTGACGATGAAATTTGTGGCCTATGAAATTGACACCTCTCTAAACCAGACTTTTTGGCTGGTCCGGAGCCTGTCCGGTTTAGTGAGGTTACACTGTATCTTAATCTGAACACAGACAATAGTAGTTATATTCTCCTGCTACGATTATGAGATAGTTGTGTGCTCATTGCTCAATGCAGGGTTTACCATAACCAGATGGCCACGATGTCAAGCCTGAGGCATTTGATAACATCAGGATGTATTGACGGTCCCATGGTTATGTTCCAGGGTGTATGTATGTGTTACTTAAAAAATTTAAAACAAACTCTGGATATATTGAACAGTAATAAGTAACTTGACCTTGTGATCTGTGATGCAATAGGAGATATTTAAATTTAAAGTAATGTAGAATCTGCTGATACTGCAAATACTTAACGTCAGTTGCCTTGTCAAATTCAATGCAGACGAGACAGCAGACATACCTGTCTATCTGGCACCATCATGGCCACTGTCCTGAACTGAACTTTCAAGTTCTCAGGCAATTCCTGACGACCGGCATAGCCAGGGTTCTACAAACAAAACAAGTATATGACAATACAGATCAAACTGAGGGTGTGACATACGTAGCTCCAGAGTTGATTATTATAAAAGTTCTATAAAGGAGTTCGCTCAGGATTAGCAAGTTTGCTATAAAGAATGGGTTTCGAGACGATGCGCAGCAAATTCTATTACAACGCAATTACAAAACGGTGAGTTCTCATAGTTAATATCAAAAGTAGGATTGGTCTAGACTGGGCTCGGTTTCCAGTCTACAATCCAACTGTCTGATACTGAGAACAAATTTAGAAAACAAGCTGAGAAAGTGTGACATTCACTGAAAGTAGTCAATGATTATGGCCGAATATGTAACACATGCACATCTGACATGACAGTGTTGTAAAAATACATTAAGGTGCCTTTTACCAGTTTGTGTTCTGTACTAACCATTGTCAAGAAGAGGCCAAACTCTGGGTTGAGGTCAACATGGTCTCCGTCAGTGAAGATGAAGTCCCTCTTCCTGTCCTTCTTGGCTGTGAGCACGATGTAGATCTGCTGGGCGGCCACCGACAACACCGGCAGCTCAATTCTGTTGAACTCGTCAAAACATCCCCACGAGCCAGACTGGGCCAATCCTGCAGACAATGGAATATTCTATAAAGATCACCAGGCTTGTGTCTTCCGATATTATGTTTGTTTGTGCGTCTAAGACAACAAGAAATCAGCAAAACTGATGAAAGTATCCCTCAAAAACACAATTTATAATATTAAGTCATTTTACCTTGAGAATAGGGGCCATAGACTATAGAATGGGCTATAGAATGAAAATATGGATAATGAAAACTAAGTATATGAAGTTTCAATCCGACTTACAGTAACAGATAGTACGTAGCCCAAAACGCAACTTCAACGCAAATCTCGACAGACGAACAGGGGCGACTATATGTAGATAAAAATTTGTTTAAAATCAATATATCAATGACAATTCTGAGTATTTTTGATAGGACTGCTTGCCCTCATGTTAGTAGGCGATCAAAACATACCCTTGTAAATCCTGCCGAGTCCTCTGAAGTCCATCTGATCAGAGCAGTTGAAGACGACGACGTATTTGCCGAGCGCCTTGCCCATGTCCTTGGTGGTTTCTGTCTTGCCTGTACCAGCAGGACCCGCGGGGGCACCGCCCATCGACATTCCCAGGGCCTGGGCCAGGGTGATGTAACACCTGCAGGCAAATACACCAGTCACATGAATATGTTACCAAACTCGGAAAAACACGAGTCATGCTTTAGAACCACTTGCAGGGTATTGTCAGTGTAAAAGTTGGTGGAATTTGCAGATTTGACACAAGCAAAGTGATGTCAAACAGACCAATTCCATCAATTCTAATGTTAAAAATGCCTCGCAGTTCTAAAGGAAGACTATTTATAAGATTGTATATACCGCTCAGAGAGGGCAGTCCCAGCACCTTACAACGTGTGTGACAGATCAACGACTATTGGTTTTAGATCCAATTCTCGCCCAGTGAAATTACTCAAGTGCAAGCACAGATCATTTACTTCAAAAGGTTTATAAGCACGGATGCAATCTGCCAAATTTTGCACTAACTGAGTTGTCATCAGCATAGCCCAGATCAAACTGTGCAGGCTGATTTGGCACTAATTGATCAATTCGCAAACTGGCCAATTGTGTAATAGTACCTGTCGGTGAGTGGGGTGATGACGAGCCTGTCTGTACAGCCGAGGAACTCATTCTGGTAGCTGAAGTCGACGTCGGTGATCTTCACAATACACTGGTCTGTGTCTTCCTTGAAGTAGAACCGTGCCTGCTTCAGCCACTCAAAGTCTGTCGTCGACTTGATGTGCATCCGTGTCTACAAAAGAACACAAAACCTTGTAAACGAAATATCACTGACACACTATAGTCTGTTTCTTCAGATCGTGGCTTCTTTACTTACAGCCTCCTATAGCGAGACAAATTTCAAGTATACAAATATACCAAGTCCGAATAACTGTATAACAGTGTATCCCAGAGCAGCCCAGTCTGAACAGACCCAACTCTAATTGTCATAAAGTCAATGAAACAACTTCACTGCATCTAGTAAACATTTCTAATTTAATTGTATGAAGTGTGCCGGATTGTGATTTATACTGGTCAAAGCCTGTAGCCATTGGCTGAAAAAAGATCCCAAGGATATTTGCTTAGGGTATGTTACCAGAGTAGATTCTGATTATTATTTGACTGGTCCCACTGATTCAGGGCCATTCAAAGTGTCAGACAAACTGAATGGCAAAACAACATATCATATTTATTATAATAAACTCCCCCGGGGCTATGCAATTCATGGGGGTCAAAACGTGGAAAATAGGATCAAAATATGTTATTTTCACATACGAAAGCCATTTAAAACAATGTTTTAAATGGCTTTTGTACGAGAAAATAACATATTTAGAATGCAAATATGGGAGGCGGGCTACTATTAGAGAAGGGGCTACTATTATAAACAAGAGGGCCATGATGGCCCTAATTCGCTCACCTGACTCCATGAACACCAGAGGAGAATGTGACATTGAGTTCATGTGTTTTAAAAAAATTGTGCTATTTTTAGATGGCGGTCATCTTGGATTAAGCAATGACTCATTTTACCAAATCTGAAAATGCTTCACCCAAGGATCTTAACTTACTATGAAGTTTGGCCATCATCGGCCATGTGGTTTCTGAGAAAAAGACGTTCAAAATCTCGAATAAATGACCTTTTGGTGGCCATCATGGATGACATAATCATCCGATTCCGACAAATATTGCACCAGAGCAATCGCCTCATCGATACCTTCAATTTGATACATGACATTAGCATATTCGGTCAAAAATAAAATTTGACACCACGGGCCACGCCCATTTTTGACCCTGGGGTCACCATTTTCACAAATTTGAAAGAGCATTGTATATCAATCATTCCTACCAAGTTTCATCGAAATCCGGCCAGCGGTTCATGAGAAGATTTAAGAATTTGTGCTATTTTTAGATGGCGGCCATCTTGGATTAGCGACGACCTCCATTTTAACAAATCTTGAAAAGGCTTCACCCATGGACCATAACTTTTAAGTTTGGCCACCATGGGCCAAGCGGTTCATGTGAAGAAGAATTTTGAAATCTCTAATAAAAGAACACCTTTTGACCTTTCGGCGGCCATCTTGGATGACATAACCATCCAATTTCGACAAAAAATGCACCAGAGTGATCGCCTCATTGATACATTCGATTTGATATATAACATGACCATATTCAGTCAAAAATAAAATTTGACCACACGGGCCACGACCATTTTTGACCCCGAGGTAACCATTTTAACAACTTTGAAAGAGCATTGTACATCGATCATTCCTACCAAGTTTCGTCGAAATCCAGCTAGCGGTTCATGAGAAGAAGATTTTTTAAGAATTTATGCTATTTTTAGACAGTGGCCATCTTGGATTAGCGATGACCTCCATTTTAACAAATCTGAAAAGGCTTCACCCATGGACCATAACTCTTACGTTTGGCTACCATGGGCCAAGCGGTTCATGTGAAGAAGAATTTTGAAATCTCTAATAAAAGAACGACCTTTTGACCTTTTGGCGGCCATCTTGGATGATCTAACCATCCGATTTCGACAAAAAATGCACCAGAGTGATCGCCTCGTTGATACCTTCAATTTGGTATATGACATGACCATATTTGTTCAAAAATAAAATTTGACCAATCATTTGACCCCACGGGCCACGCCCATTTTTGACCCCGGGGTCACTATTTTAACAACTTTGAAAGAGCATTGTACATCGATCATTCCTACCAAGTTTTGTCGAAATCCAGCTAGCGGTTCATGACAAAGAGATCTTTTAAGAATTTATGCTATTTTTAGACGGCGGCCATCTTGGATTAGCGATGACCTCCATTTTAACAAATCTGAAAATGCTTCACCCATGGACCATAACTTTTAAGTTTGGCTGCCATGGGCCAAGCGGTTCATGTTTGTAAGAATTTTGAAATCTCTAATAAAAGAACGACCTTTTGACCTTTCGGCGGCCATCTTGGATGACCTAACCATCCGATTTCGACAAATAATGCACCAGAGTGATCGCCTCGTTGATACCTTCAATTTGATATATGACAAGACCATATTCGGTCAAAAATAAAATTTGACCCTAATTTGACCCCACGGGCCACGCCCATTTTTGACCCCGGGGTCACCATTTTAACAACTTTGAAAGAGCATTGTACATCGATCATTCCTACCAAGTTTTGTCGAAATCCGGTCGGCGGTTCTTGAGAAGAAGATTTTTGAAGAATTTGTGCTATTTTTAGACGGCGGCCATCTTGGATTACGTAATGATGTAATTTTAACAATTTTGTAATCCCCCTACCTAAGGACCATGACCATGAAGTTTGGTGACTATAGGCCCAATGGTTACCGAGGCGAAGACGTTTGAAAATGTTCACGGACGACGACGACGGACGCCGGACGCCGGACACATTGCGGTAACAATAGCTCACATGAGCTTCGCTCAGGTGAGCTAAAAATATGGTAGGCTCCAATCAGACTGCATGAATGCCTTGTCAGCTGGCAACCCAAACACACATACCAGGTCATCAAAAATGTCACGTTGATGGACGTGAATTGTGACGAGCGTCTCAAACTTGACGCGCTCCACCTTGGTGAGATCGTGGGTGGTCTGATCGATGAGACGGTTCAGCATGTCCAGGAAAAGCTGGTTCGTTGACTGCATAATCTTCTTGTCCATGCGGGCGTGCTGTAGGGCTTCCTCTGCATCCTTCGTCCACAACATCTGGATACCCAGCAGGCCCACCTGTAAACATGGTCAAACATGTCACTGTTTAACACTTCCACCCCAAAGTAACTGGAGTGGGTGGTTTGTCAGGCGAACGCGACGGCGTAAATTAACGGTGGGGTTCCTCCTTATAGGAATCACGATTTGCCTGGTTTGGCCCTCAGGTACGTTTTTATCTTTGGCTCTTTTGTTACCTGGGAGTTGTATTGGGTTATTACCCATTATAAAAGTAGTAAGATTATTACTGATCCTACTGCTTTTGGGAGGGGGTCAAGTGATCCTGGTGTGGCGAGGACCTGGCATCAGCTCCGGATTTTCAAATTTTGGGATTTTCCCCCCATTTGCACATGTACTTGAACATGTACATGTACTTGTACAGGTAATATATGAGATTTAGTACTAAACCCATTGACCCAGCCTTAAATGACCCTAGCTGTTGATAGGCCGTTAAACCCCAACAAACAAACTATTAAAGTAACTGGAATGAATTTTGCAACCAATCCAATTGTCACAAAATGTCCATTTATGAAAATACTTCAGATAGCCGTCTCATCTGGATCTACACTGTCTGCCAATACCACTATATAGGTCTGTAGTGTTGAAAGGGTTAATGGTATGGAATTATATGTTGTCAGGGATACGACATACTTTGTCCACAACATCTGGATACACACCTGTAAACATGGTCAATGAACCCATTACTTTATATCATAGGCATATTCGACTCGACTGGCAGGAAATGTTTAACGGTATGGAAATATATGTTTTCAGTGTGCTACAGGAATACGATTTACTTTGTCCACAACATATGAATACACAGCAGTCAATATACTCATTCCTGCAAGGTATTCAACTCATCCTGCAGGAAATGACACTCACCATAAGGAGCGGACAAGTGAGATTTGTCTCCTGGTAGGTAAATGTCACCTGCATCACACAGGGTGGTTAGCCATTAACCCTTAGAATGTGGGAACTGAAAATTGCTGTCTGTTGTTTCGTATTTTGCTTTTTCTCTCAAGAAAACATGGTTTGGCAGCATTTCAGAATCATTTCCAGAATCAAACCATGTTTTAAATAATTAGAGCTATCATGAAGAAAACATGGTTTGGCAGCATTTTAGAATCATTTTCAATGGAAATGATTCTAAAGTGCTGTCAAACCATGTTTTCTTGAGAGAAATGACAATTACCGTATTCTTGCGATTATAAGACGCATTTTTTTTACTCAGATTTGTATCCCAGAAAGCCCCTGCGTCTTATAAATACATGTAGATACATGAGCATTTTTTTCCACCCGAAATATTGACATAAACGACCAAAAATAAAAGAAATAAAATGCGTTCCTATATTTGTTGTTGTTGTTAGTCTTTGTGGTAAAATCCGGTATTGGAATATTGGTTTCGTATTCTAAACAGTTCGCGCCTTTACTCGCGCCTTACTCGTTCCGGCCATGTGTCACATTCGGTACACATTTTCTATACCGAAGGCGAACAGTGTATACCAAGATCAGATCCGGTCGACATTTTCTCTGCCGAATCACAATCTTGCCTCTATCTATCTTTCGAAAACATTTACCGGTCCCATATCGGTCGGTGTCATTTTGCCGTGAAAAATATTGCATGACGCCATTAACGGTAAATCCCAATATGCATAATGTAATTCCACGAAAGTTATAAAACTCCATCATTAGTTTCGAAACGGTGTGTTTACAAGATGCTGATGAAAGTGGCAAGCCTAAGTCAGCTGGCCGACATCAAACACACCGCGTGTCAAGATTTACAACACAAAGCCATATCAAATATCAACACACGCGGTTGCTGACGTCCGTTTCGTATTCGTCACTAAACTGGTACCCTGTCTAATGCGTTCCAGTGAAACAATACTACCGAGAACCAGACTCTATTTATGACACGGCAAACGTGTTTATGTGAATTGGGTCTTTATCTCTGACAAATCCCGGCTTATTGCATTAGCGGCCAGACCAGGTGGTGGATTCGCGTAGTCTGCACATGGTTTACAATGTTCGTCAATCTCTATTTAAAAAATTATAATTACGTCAGCGGACAATGCAAATTCGTCATAGCTATAGGCTGCTTTCAGCGTCATTTACGGAAGATACAACTGATTTTGAAATATTACATACTGTAGGCGAAAGTTGTGTGTTGCTTTGTGGAAAAAAATCGATAACACCCAACCGTGTCAACAGGTGCTATTATCTTATGTCATCATTCAGCACGAGCTGTAAACTGTGTGACCTTTAGGCTATGTTTTGAAATTGCACTGATTGGTCAACACGCTTTTTGATGTGTGCCGCAGATGTGGCGAACGTGCGGCTTTCATCCTTGCATCCTGGGGGCAATCAGTAACCCATTTCATGATGAGGATACGCTTATGTTTGCGGAAAATCCTAAATATTTTCCTTCTATGCAATCAGAAGTATATGCCGCGACCACCATTTAAACCGTTTCGTCGAGACGGTTCAAATGAGTGGTTACAACATATACTTTCAGTGAGAAATAACAAAAATAAAAATAAAATAATTAATAAATTTCATATCCGTAAATGTGTATTCAGAAAGGAACGGGGGGTTAAAAAAACACTCTGGATTATACGCAGATATTGATTTCGAAAATAGTTTCCGTAAATGGTGTTGAAAAGTGAAAATACATACCGCAATCAATAATTAACAATATAATACCACTTTCGGCAGCAATATGATTGCAAATATATTAACACGATTTATGACAATAGTCTGTTACACATTTAACACGATTTTGATATACAAATAGGCAAAAAAATCGGGAGCCAATGCACAACCGTGTACTAACCGAGCACGTGTTATAGTGAAGCGTGTACTACCGAGTTCACAGTGTAATTGAAGATACTAGAAAATGGTGAAATACGGACCGGGGAATCACAGACAGAGTCGGCAAATTACGGACATAGCAAACTATGATAGGGAAAATACAGACAAAAACGTCCAAGGTATGAATAAAAAAACAGTGTCGGGGAATAAATAACAACAACAACTTGGCGAGTTTTCATTTTTTTTTTTTTGTTAGGAAAATTGGGTGCGTCTTATAATCTCATGTAGACATTTTCCCCCATATTTTGGACTGAAAATAGCGGTGCGTCTTATACACTCTTGCGACCTATAATCGGCAGAATACGGTAATAAGAAATCAACAACGACAACAAAATAGTTCAGCATTGTAACGGTTACTACAATTAATCCACTGATGAAAATTGATAAAGACTTAGATATCAAGAGATATGCCAAATTTAAACTAGAAATGGACGCTTGTCGACAAGCGCATGTGTATCCCCCTCCCCAGATACACAAGTAGTTTGAAAAAAGGGTGATCGAGTTATGCTCCGGAGACAAAATCGGTGACGGACAAAGGGAGATAACTAAACAATTAGTGATGCAAGAGTTGTAATTCTTGCGCGACACACCTTTAGGGTCTATGCATGTGTGAAGCTACTGGAGCGCAGAATTATTTGTTAATAGTCCTATATGTACATATCTGCACAGGTGCACATAATGCCACAATATTTTCAACACAGTTGACGGAAATGTAATATAGAATGTAAATAAAAAAAATAATGGTCGCTACTGGAGCCGAGAATTTTTTTTAATAGTCCTATATTTATCTACATATATCTGCACAGGTCCACATACTGCCACAATATTGTCAACACAGTTTAGGTAAATGTAATAATTTAGCTGTATAAATTACCTGTAATAAGTTAGTGGTCAGTTAAAAAATTGAAAAAGAATGTAAAAAAAAAAAATTAAAAAGAAATTTGAAAAAAAAAGTTGAAAAATTAAAAATAATAATGCTTGCTACTGGAGCCCAGAATTTTTTTTAATAGTCCTATATTTATCTACATATATCTGCACAGGTCCACATAATGCCACAATATTTTCAACACAGTTTACGGAAATGTAATATACAATTATTTTTTTTTTAAATAATGCTCGCTACTGGACCCCAGAATTTTTGTTAATAGTCCTATATATATCTACATATATCTGCACAGGTCCACATACTGCCACAATATTGTCAACACAGTTTACGGAAATGTAATAATGTACCTGTATAAATTACCTGTAATAAGTTAGTGGTCAGTTAAAAAATTGAAAAAGAATGTAAAAAAAAAAAGGGAAAATTAAATTAAAAAAAAGAAAAAGAATAATGCTCCCTACTGGAGCCCAGAATGTTTTTTAATAGTCCTATATTTATCTACATATCATATATATACAGGTCCACATATTTCCACAATATTTTCAACACAGTTTACGGAAATGTAATATAATCATTTACCTGTATAAATTACCTGTAAGTGGTCAGTGGTCAGTTGCACATGCTAGCACATGCACAGGTGAATAGTCTGTATATAGTACTTACGACCTTATGCTACTAGACAAAAATTGAAAAATAATTTGAAAAAAAAAAATGAAAAAAAAATGAAAAAACTCTTGTGCGCGACACACCTTCGGGTCGTGGTCTATGCATGTGTGAATGAAAAATGGAAAAAAAAATGAAAACAAAAAATGAAAAAAAAAAAATGAAAAAAAAAAATGGAAAAAAAAAGTTTAAAAATAATAATGCTTGCTACTGGAGCCGAGATTTTTTTTTAATAGTTCTATATTTATCTACATATATCTGCACAGGTCCACATAATGCCACAATATTTTCAACACAGTACCCAATGTAGTGATTTACCTGTATAAATTACCTGGTCACCAGTGGTCAAGCACTGGACATCTGCACATGCTAGCCCATGCTAGCACATGGTTCTCCCAGTTTCTATTGTTCTCTCTACAGATAAGGTGTACAGAGCACACGAGAAAAGGTGTACAGAGCAGACGAGAAAACGGGTCTTCATGCATTATTGTCCAGTTTGTAGAGTGCGCAAAACAAAAAAGGGAGATAACTAAAAAATTAGCTACGCAAGAGTTGTCATTCTTGTGTGCGACACACCTCCGGGTCGTGTCTATGCATGTGTGAAGTTTCATGAAAATATTCCAAAGGGTGGTCGAGTTATGCTCCGGACAGGAAATCAGTGCGCGAAAACAAAAAAGGGAGATAACTAAAAAAATAGCTATGCAAGAGTTGTCATTCTTGTGCACGACACACCTTCGGTTCGTGGTCTAATTGAATGTGTTAAGTTTCATAAAAATATTCCAAAGAGTGGTCGAGTTATGGTCAATCAGTGAGCGAAACAAAAAAGGTAGATAACTAAAAAATTAGCTATGCAAGAGTTGTCATTCTTGTGCGCGACACACCTTCGGGTCGTGGTCTATGCATGTGTGAAGTTTCATGAAAATATTCCAAAGGGTGGTGGAGTTATGCTCCGGACACGAAATCAGTGTGAGAAACAAAAAAGGAAGATAACTCAAAAATTAGCTATGCAAGAGTTGTCATTCTTGTGCGCAACACACCTTCGGGTCGTGGTCTATGCATGTGTGAAGTTTCATGAAAATATTCGAAAGGGTGTTCGAGTTATGCTCCGGACAAGAAGTGTCTGCCGCGGACGCGGCGCGCTGTCAAATCCATAGTATCCCCCGACGGAGTCCGGGGGATACAATAACAACACATGCACTATACAACAGTAATGAGACAGCTGGTGTCATACCTGAGCTGGGAAGTTATTCATGAAGCCGAGAAGCTCAAATTCTGGTGCAGAGATGGTCCTGAAGCCATCGCGGATCACTCCATGCAGGGCCTTCTGTTGTTCCCGCAGCAGGTCGCCCAGCCAGATCTCCACGTTGCCCTGTGCTATCACCGGGCTCTCCAGCTGCAACACAGGGCAAATATTACAATCTCACCACACAAACTGCTGTCAGAGGGAAATGTGCTTTCTAAATTTATAGCAGAATATTGAACATTTCCAGAATTTTTGTTCGGGTGTTTTTATAGCTGATATTCGGGTATATTCCCAATGACAAACGCATATTTTTTTCCCAATCTGAAGATGAAAATTCCCAATTGAAATAAAACATTTAAAAAAAAAATGGAATTATACGTAGTTTTCAAAATTAAAATCAAATTATTTTGAGACTGGTCTTACTGAATACCGGACTATATATCACAAACCATGACAGAAAGATAAATTATTAGTGTTCGACAGAGAAGCTCCTCGTCAGATAACACATATCTGCAACCAGATACAAGTGTACTGGGCTTCATTAGAGGCATTAGGCATGGTTTTTTTCTGTACTCAATAGTGTAGGCCCTGATCGGACGGGACGGTGCAGATGTGCATGCTGATCTGGGGATATATTATTTGTAAACTCAATAGATCAGTTCACATTTATTTAGCAAATCAAACATATATGATACAAAATGATGATGATTTTCTCCCAAGTTTATTGTTTGCGACTAAGTTTTCCATTCACATACTTCAAAGAATTAGGAACAGTGTAGGTCCTGATCAGACAGTACTGACCAGGAGTTAGTTACAGTGACAGATCAAAACAAATGTTCTCATTGATTGGATGTACATTATATAATACATATTCAAGTCAGATGTTCACTGAAATTACCATGATTTTCTCTCCTTCCCTCGAGACGACGGACAACATTCTGTCGTAGTCCTTCGCGTGAAACTCTACCTCATTCACGTTCTCAAACACACCCAGCAGGTGGGCCTGGAAACACAATACGGATGTCGATAGTTCTTCCATTAATTATCTCCCTTGCTACATTTACTTACTTTGGCTTTAATTTGGTCACAAAAACCAGTGTAAATAGTGTTCATTGTGGTCTTCTATTCAATAGACTGACCAAAAGATGTTGTTCATTAACACAAACAACAATAATTTGACTGAATTGTGTTGATGTAGGGGCTCATTAGGGGTTATGCCTGTTGCACATGTATCTTAACAAGAAATGTGTCTGTCGAACGCGGATGCCACCTGCAGCATATTTGAGAAACTGTGACAAATTGGTTAACCGAAAAGTGTGACGGACGGACAGACGGACGGACATACAGACGGACAGACGGTCCAAACACTATATGCCACCCGTTTCTTCGAAACCCGGTGGCATAAAAAGCCATTTTCTACCTGGGGACTCATTATGGTAAAAATTATTTGTATTTTTAGTTCAATATTGGCAAACAATGGAGATGTGAATACATGTAATTCTTTTGGACAAGTACGGTATTCTGGCATATGATTTTAATGGGGTTTTACATCTGTCCATTCAAAAATGTCTTATATACAGAGAGGTCAGACTGGCAAAAGCAAGTTATTCAGCTCAGTGTGGATTTGTATGCTGTTAGCTAATCTGTGATTACTCTAGTAGGAGCAATGACTATAAAAACATTAATTAATACAAAGCCCAACATGAAGATTTTGCAAGGCTGTGAAGGAACATACATTACCTGAATTGTGTGCGAATCACTGGCCTGACCCAGGATCTCCAACAAGGCAGGATCTGAGATGAAGAAAAACCTTGGGAACACCAGTCTCTTCTTTTCCAGGTATCTGCAAGTAAATACACCATGGACAAAGTGTACACATACATATGCAAGCAAGGTTCCTTTGTCAGCGAGACATGGTGGGTGCTACCTTCAACCAAGGTACAACGAGATCTGGATATGAAATTTCATTATTCAATTATAATTAAGCCACTGCTTTGATTGTTATAAAAACCTATAAATGACAAGAATGATATTTAAATATTCATTGCAAGATTATGTCTGGGTACTGCATTTTGTTTTCAAAAGGCTGGGCTAGTAACGTTTTTGCTTGGGCGAGTAGCAAAAATGTATTTTTTCAAGCCTTGTAACCACAAGCACAGGTGGAAGACTCGGACCTATGACACCAAAAAAATGCCTATTAAAAAAAATCCCATTACCCCACCCACTTGGTCTCGTACAGTACCATATGCTAATATAAAGGTGAGCATAAATAGCGCTATTATAGAAAGAGCCCTCTCTTTTCCGGCTCGCACAAACACAATAAACATCGATTAAATGTATGAAATATGTCTCTGGCAATCGATAAAGGTATTAGGTGTGTGAATATACTCACTTCAAATCGCTGTTTCAAGTATTTATTGAGTTATTCGCGTTTTGATTACCCCATCCAAAGCGAAAGTTGCGTGTACGAAAGAATCTCACACAGAATCGGAGGCCGTCCGGCTGGATTATCGGTCATATTTGGCCGATAGCTGATCGCCAGCTCAAACTAAAGTCGTGCACCATGATCATATACATTAGAGACTCCAACCATACAAAGTTCGTCCAATTGTGATCGTTCGCCGATCTAAAAAACACTTTTTTCTATAATTTTGTTCATTATCTGGAACTGGGTCAATGCACTATCTTCCATAATACAACCACCGAAGCATCTATGTAAGAACATCTCTGATTGGTTAAACCTAAAAATAGATGCGAGGACTTTCCCTTTTCAGGGTTTCCGGAAGACATAATCTGATAGTACGCGAATCATGAATGAAAGTCAATAAAATAAGAAAAAAGTGTTTTTTAGATCGACGAACGATCACAATTGGACGAACTTTGTATGGTTGGAATCTCTAATGTATATGATCATGGTGCAGGACTTTAGTTTGAGCTGGCGATCAGCTATCGGCCAAATATGACCGATAATCCAGCCGGACGGCCTCCGATTCTGTGTGAGATTCTTTCGTACACGCAAATTTCGCTTTGGATGGGGTATACAAAATGCGAATAACTGAATAAATGCTGGAAACAGCGATTTGAAGTGAGTATATTCACACACCTAATACCTTTATCGATTGCCAGAGACAGAAGTCATACATTTAATCGATGTTTATTGTGTTTGTGCGAGCCGGAAAAGAGAGGGCTTTTTCTATAATGGCCCTATTTATGCTCACCTTTATATTAGCATATGGTACTGTACGAGACCAAGTGGGTGGGGTAATGGGATTTTTTTTAATAGGCATTTTTTTGGTGTCATAGGTCCGAGTCTTCCACCTGTGACCACAAGGCAAAGAAATGCGTACATACCCGGTGAGTGATTTCTGGCAGAGTTCTAGCTGCTCCAGCAAGTGCGGCAGGAGTTGGCCCATCGTCTCGTCCGACACACAGCACTGTACAACGTTGGGCATCTCGTGGGCCCGGATCAAGATCTTCACCCAGGACTTGTCAATGTTCTGGAACCGCTTCGCTTCCTGCAGAATGACGATATGAATGGAATGGCATGGTGCTTAACGGCTCACCAAAACAAAAGAGTTATCATTTAGGGCCAATGATAATTATGAACATTTTAACATGACATCTCAATCATAATGTTTGTGAATAGAAACGTAAATGGAGTCAACCCTTTCAACTCTAAGTAACTGGAATGCACGGTGATCTGTTAATTTAAGGACCAATCCAATTGTCAGAAAATGATCTTCAACTTGTCCATCAATAAAAAGGGCTTTTCTCTCTCTAAAAATTACTTGCAAAAAGTGCAGATCCTGATGAGACGGCTCATCTGGATCTACACTATTTGCAAGATACCGCTAAAGAGGTCTGTAGTGTTGAAAGGGTTAACGTCCCAGAAATACCCAAAGTCATACAGAGAAGGGACCTGGTTTCAAGTTTCATCCAAAAGACGAGTGGCATAGAAATAGTATACAGTTGGTCCTTATTTACCACTGCCTTCATATTGTCATAACTAGACAGTATCTTTGTAAAACATGGATATGCCCTCTTGGCATATTTGACTGTAAACCATGGCTATGGGTTTCAGCGACTTTGTGAAGATCAAAAAGGTCAAGGTAATGTTAAAGGTCGCGTGAGTGTGTCACACATGTCCACATATATGAAGTGTGTGAATGTTAAAAGTAATCCATGTGGTACTATTGAAGTTATTGTATGATGGAGAAAATCTTACAAACAGTTTGACGTAAATGACCACAGATGGACATACGTATGTACGAAACTTTAGCAAAGCAATATAAATCCCCTTGCTATCGCTTTAATTAAGTAACGAGCGAGAAATGTGTGTAAGCGGCGAGTGGTCACCTGTGGAAGCTGCTTGGCTATGTCTCCGCCGACAAACACGGCCTCGAGGTAGACCCAGAGGTTCTGTACGACGAGCCAGTTCTCCAGGATGTCTGTTGTGTTGGACAGCTTTGCCACCCACAACTGGATCTTCTTCTTGAACGGAGCATTGTACCTGCACACATCAATTGGTCAGTCTTTAACCCAAATTCTCTGTAACGCAGAGTGACTTACAACCAGAATGCATAAAGGTTCTTTTTCTGACAAACTGAAAGAGTATGTAAATGTAATTGCTTTGATTTAACGACGGCACTGGCTCAATGACCTTGCATGTTGGGACCGACTATTTAAGTCCCCATCCGATAGGACTAGGCTAGCATGAAATTGTCTTGCCCAAGGTCATGCTGAATCGACCATTCGCAGCGACAGAGGTGGGAATCGAACCTGGGGTCTCCCGATCCGCAGTCCGACGCTCTACCTACTGAGCTAATCCGGCCACCTCTAAATAATTCTGGAAATGGTGAACAATAAATTCATTTGTAATCAGGTATAAATTATTTCAAAAGTTAATAAAATATAGATTATTCTTATTTCTCAAGTTGCATAATAATAAAAGTAATAAAAACACCAAAGGGTATTGTTTTAATTCACCTTAATCCCTAATAATTGCTATAAATAATAGTCATTGAAATTAAAGGGGTGTAGTTACATTAACACATGAAACATGTGAAAACAAACAAATAATTAACAACAACAACAACAACACTTTTGATTGCCATGGTGTTGAAATAATATGAATACAAATGTTTTTAAGAGATTTATTGTTTCAGGTACTTGTTGTTTTGAATATATATATATATATATATATATGTAGTTACATTAAAATGTAGTACAAAGGAAATTGTGATATTTTAATGATCTGATTGATTTTGAAATGAATAACTGCCTGCGTTTGCGTTCTGGCTGTAAGTGGCCCCACGTTACAGACAGAACATTCGGGATAGTCAGACTTAGGCCATAAAAAATAAGTACTTTCGTTCTCAGACACGGTGTTTGCAGAATGTGAAATGCGAGGGTGGATTTTTTAAATATATTTTATTTTTTGTTTGTTTCAGATGTTCATCTCTTGACTTTTTTCAAGTTGTCATATGCATCTGGCAACTTGAAAAACAAGAGCTGTAGGAGAACAGCATAACTCGACTACGAGGGTTGTCGATGTACACATAGCTTGACAAAGAAGGTGGCCGCGGCCCGCATAAAAACCTTAACCAAGGGAAATTAACGAAGTAATTCAAGGTTAAATGTAGGTCAATGTCAGATATAGGTCAGGGGTTATTGATGTACATCACTAGGAGATGAAGTTTTCCAAGTATGGTTGCTGTAGGCCCAGGAGTATTCCATATACAAGCTTGACTAAAAACCTTAACCAAGTTTGAGTACAAACCTTAACCAAGGGGAAATAAGTAACTAATTCCAGGTTAAATGTAGGTCAAGGTAAAATATAGGTCAGGGGTTATTGATGTACATCCCTATGAGAAAAAGTTATCCAAGTATGGTGTTTGTATGCACAATAGTATTCCATCTACAAGCTTGACTAAAAACCTTAACCAAGGTTGACTAAAAACCTTAACCAAGGGGAATTAAGAAAGTAATTCAAGAGGAAATGTAGGTCAAATATAGGTCAGGGGTTGTTGCACTAAGAGATGAAGTTGTCCAAGTATGGTGGGTGTAGGGCCAGGAGTATTCCATATACAACTTCAAGCTTGACTAAAAACCTTAACCAAGGCGTGACGCCGACGCCGGGACGACTACATAAGCTCTTTCTATTCTTCGAATAGTCGAGCTAAAAAGCAGAGGTGAACATCTGAAACAAAAAGACTATGTTCTATAAAGTTACTATAAACTCTTCAGACGTGAAAATTCACACTATTTTCATCAGACATGATTGGATTTAACATATTTTTGCATGGTAGTGTTTTTTATAGATCTTGTGGCGAATTTAAAGCAATTTTATTTCTCCATGACGGTAAGTAGTAGTAAGGGAGTGAAAATGATACCACCTACCGTGATATCATTTATAACCCTCTATAATACCCCCACCACCCCCGAAAAATCAAAAATTGGTTAACGAGGAAAATTGTCTCCCGACAGCAAATTTATGAATTTTGGAGAAAATAATTTTGAAAAGAGGGAGTCCCAATTATATTGGTAATTGACTTTTTAAAGTATATATTGGTGTCATAAATACATCATGTTTTTTTTTTCACGTCCAATTGAACAGAAAAAACAAGTACCAATATTATTAGAGAAAATGGATAATACAATACAATTTGAATTGAAAATTTTTAATGACTGTGTTGAAAAAGTTTACGAAGCTTACGGGGGTTATAATCCTGTATATAAATTCTATAAAATGAGAACACTAGGCGATATTGAATATATGAAATACCAGCGTAATTTATTACGCTCCGATAAAAACGTTACATTTACAACATTATACCGGCAATTATGTCAACTATACAAGAGGCAAATACAAACATTAAGATGGATAATGCGTATCGGATATGAAACTAAGGTGTATTATATAAAAAATTTAAAACCCAACGATTCATTTACGAATGTACATTTCTACGATATCGCTTATAAAGATATTGAAAAATTATTATTGAAAAAAAAAAAAATACTAATTAATTTATAGCCGAGTGTATTTTCCTTATCGAAGGTATGTAAACGGGCTATCTGAAATTATAATTCATCAACCTCGAGCGGTCTTATAGGAACGCCGTTCATACTTTGAGTGTATTTTTCCTTATCGGTGGTATGTAAACTGGCAATCTGAATTTATTTTTGTATCAACCTCGAGCGGTCGGACTCAGAACGCCGTTGTCATGCAGTTGTTTACCATAGCGACAATTACGGGTTATGTATATTTATAACCGAGTTTATTTCTATGTAAACTGGCAATTTATTTTTCATCAACCTCAAGCGGTCGGACTCGGAAAGCCGTTGTCATGCAGTTGTTTACCATAGCGACCACATTTGTAGGGATAGAAATAAATAAATAATTTTTTTTAGCTCCAACCGCGGCGCGAACTCACGACCCTCATCTCTATAGAGTATCGCCTTAACCAACACGACCACGTAGGCTGTTATGATAAACATTACCTAGTGTTGCACAATTATCGATTTACGACAATGTTTCAATTACACGGGTTATGAACCATGCGTAAATTGATAGCCGAGGTAAACAGACAGTTATTTATAGCCGAGTGTATCAATTTACGCAGGCGATTACAGTGTAATCCTCGACCGAATTTGTTATGCGATTACGGCGTAATTCTCAGTGAAAAACACATGTTGTATAGGTATGTAAATTTGTTTACTGCACCAATATAATTATTTTATAAAATATCACAATGGTGCTGTAACATTTCTTCCGACTTTAGCTCCAAGTTTTTCCCTAAATTTATCCCAATCAGTACACTCAATTTTGGGCATGGTGGCACGCGCCTTGATTCTTATATCATTTTTTAATTTTTCATATCTCCCCATTTCTTCCACCACGGATTCAAACTCTAAATTTGATATTTTCTTATCGGCCAACGCTTTGGACACTATAACGTCGATGCTATTTTTCTTAGACCTGGCGAGAATGGATATTCTATCATGTTTTCTACATTTTTTCTCGAGTTTTCCACCCGACGCCCTAATTACCATACACAACAACCCAGAAACGGCCGACACCGCACATAAAATCCCTGCTACAGGAACCGTTATAATGGTGGATATAGTTGCAGCTGTCCCCGCCCCACACAACACAGAAACACTCGCCAGAGCCGTGCTAGATGCTTCAGCCATATTCGCCGCGCGCTTATATTTTTTAGCGTGTCTTTTTCTATTTCTATATTCTCTAACTAAAATATCCTGCATAGTGACGATATTATTCAACCTAAAATCTGAACTTCTTTCGTTAATTGTACACAGTGTTGATGGAGTGGTATTGACAATTGGAAGCGTTGATTCGTTCATGATTTTTCAATATATTAGTATTTACAAATTAAGTTCAATTAACAATGAGACAATAGTGGAAGAACTCTCTGGGTCACCGATTTTCGTAACAAAGTTAATAACACTACTTTGGGAAAGTCTAATTCGATCATCACCGGCGAACGCAACAATCGTCGAACTATCTCCAGAGATTTTAGTGACTCCAACATCTACTACAATATTTATCGCGATCGCGCCCACAGGTTTACCACTACCATTAACCGAGCATTCGGACAACTTCACCTGCAGTTGTCATAGCGTATCCCCCATATTTATTACTCGCTTTGGCACCGAACGAATATTCATAGTGCCCCTCAACCAATGGGCCCCGCTTCTCAGCCCAAACTGTTATGACACGTTTTGGCGTTTTCATTGTTCGCACTATTCCGGCAAGCGCACTGTTTGAGTTATATGCCTCAGTACGAACTCGTTTTACTTTATTATCAACCGCAACAAGTGATTCATCAACGGCGCGGATAGATTCAACCACTCGGGCTCCTAATCCCGCAATCCCCGTCCGATCCTCTGAGCGCAACACCCTATAAGCCTCCGTAAGGGCCGCCTGGTGGTCTTCTCGGGCTTTCTCAATACCCGACCAGGTCTCTTTTTGAAATTCGGTTATTTTTTTGTCTAGTTCAGTAAGTGCCGCTTCTCCGTTGGGAGAGTCCTCTGAGCGCAACACCCTATAAGCCTCCGTAAGGGCCACCTGGTGGTCTTCTCGGGCTTTCCCAATACCCGACCGGGTCTCTTTTTGAAATTCGGTTATTTTTTTGTCTAGTTCAGTAAGTGCCGCTTCTCCGTTGGGAGAGTCCTCTGAGCGCAACACCCTATAAGCCTCCATAAGGGCCGCTTGGTGGTCTTCTCGGGCTTTCTCAATACCCGACCGGGTCTCTTTTTGAAATTCGGTTATTTTTTTGTCTAGTTCAGTAAGTGCCGCTTCTCTGTTGAGAGAGTCCTCTGAGCGCTACGCCCCATAAGCCTCCGCAATGGCCTCCTTGTGGTCTTCTCGGACCCCCTCAACCCCCAACCGGGTCTCTTTCAGAAATTCGGCTATTTTCCCGTCTAGTTCAGTAAGTGTAGCTTCTTTGCCGAGAGAGTCCTAAGCGCAACGAATCATAAGCCTCCGCAATGGCCTCCGCAAGGTTCGACTGGTGGTCTTCTCGGACTTTATCAATACCCGACCAGGTCTCTTTTCGAAATTTGGTTATTTTTTTATCTAGTTCGGCAACCGCCGCTTCTCTGACGAGAGAGTCCTCTGAGCGCAACACCTCATAAGCCTCCGCAAGGTCCACCTGGTGGTCTTCTCGGGCTTTCTCAATACCCGACGTGGCCTCTTTTCGAAATTTGGTTATTTTTTTATCTAGTTCGGTAAGTGCCGCATCTCTAATGAGAGAGTCCTCTAAGCGCAACGTATCATAACCCTCCGTAAGGGCCGCCTGGTGGTCTTCTCGGACTTTATCAATATCCGACCTGCTCTCTTTTCGAAATTTGGTTATTTTTTTACCTAGTTCATTTAGTTCCGTTTCTCTGATGAGAGAGTCCTCTGAGCGCAACACCCTATAAGCCGCCTGATCTTTCTCAATATCCGTTCGGACTCCCTCAATTTGTGCAGTCGCCGTCAGCACTTCTAATCTGATATACTCCTGTGAATCCCGTTTGTGACCTTCGATATAGTTTTATTTATCAGGGCCTTGGTTTTTCCAGTAGTTAAAAAGTCGCCCTCTGTCGGGATGAATCCACCTTCTGCCGGTTCCAAATTCTTTGAATTTGTCACCCAATCGGAAGAACTACCTGGTCCGTATATACTCATAATAAAATTAATTATAATATTGGGCACCTATACTCAATTGGAAATTTCGAGAACTACCGAAATCGGGTAATCGTTTTTCAACTTTCTCGCTTGATCATCGAGAATAGAGACCGTAAATTCGTGGATATGTCCCCGATTCCAAAACTTTCATCTCGGGGTGTGGGAAGTCTAAGGTCACAGTCTCGCCATAGAAACAGTCGCTGGCTTGCACGATTTTCAGTAATGTGCTGGGAGTGCAGTCTACCGTGTTGTACGATGTGTTCACCCGATCCAGGTGCACCCTGAGAGTTTTCGTGAAGGCGAAGTCCACCGGGTTATCACCGACGTACTCACCCGGGGTAAACACTCCTTTGTTTGAGGAGTATGTCTCTCTAAAACCGAGTTGAATACCCAACCCAGGGGAGACCACTACCTTATTATCAGTGCTGATGGTCATTGTTGCGAGCCCGGTAGCATTCGATACTGTGAGGTTGATTATACCGTCAAGCTCTGAGTTGACAAAATCTTTGAGCTGTCTTATTCCCCACAGTCCGTGAGGCAGCTTTACACCTAATTGTTGTCCATCCTTCACATAGTAAAACCCTTCGCTCTTTCCCACATTCTGCCACCCGACCGTGAACGTGATTGATCTAAGGCCTACCCGGCGTTGTCCGCAGCAGTTGTCTATTAATTTTTGAAGTTCACAACTCCCTTTTTGAACATTAGTGATAGTAGCAAACATAATAATATCTTTCAATGGATACCAAAGCATTTAGCTTTAATTCTAGTGCAAAGTACGCGGTCGGTGGTAAATACACGCAAAAAGATGATGTTAACCGCCTTGTACACCCAACCGTAACGGTTAGACCGGACAGTGCCTTTGCCACCAATTTCCCTAACATCTTTGAACAATATAGGCTGCCCAAGATTACTACGATGGAGGTGGTAAACTGGTGGAAAGCAACACCGATGTAGTTTTGGCAGAACCAAATAAATTTCGCTGTATGGTGCGCAACAGCCGGGTGTGGAGTTTCACATAAAGACCATCTGACATCCAAGAATGTCATGCTCCGAAGTGTCTACAACTTTCACGCGTATTATACTATTAGGAGGATTCTCAAAGAACTAGGTATTTCACTACCTCAAGACGACGCCTGGGACCCCATTTCCAACGCATACGACCGTATGGCGTTTGAAAGACTGTGTAACGAATTTAACGTTTCAAAAGACGCGGACTGGAGACAGAAAGCATTTCCTACCAGCACCGGCCTCGGGGACGTTCTCATTCGGGGCCAGTCCGGGAATTGGACGCAGACTGATTTTAGACACGATCACTCCGGTGACCACATCATCAGTCGGAACGCCGGGAATTTTGACCACGCGACTGACTTTCGGGCCGGAAGTGTCTGGAGGTCGACACTGCGGCGTGTTTTCTTGTAAAATGTTACCTCTGAAACGAGCTCATGTAGATTACATACAGCAGGCTGCTGAGGTTCAGAACGCGTGGGGTACATTTATGTTAGATAAGGGTCTAGGGTTCACGCAGGCCGGGGTTACTCGCGTCAACGACTCCATTCGCACGTACGTCTGGGCCATCCTCGGCGCACAGAAGCAAACTCGCAGTTCTATACTGGGCACGGGAACGGCGTTTGATGCACAAAAACAATTCTTGGCACTTGTAGAGGACGCCATCTCAGCTAGGGTGGATCTGGAGAAGGCGCCGAGCAATATGATACTACGAGACGATCCGGTTGACGGTTACATAATCAGATCGTAATCGCCACCGCCAATCAAAAAATCAGCCACAACGGTAACGTGAACACGGATATCATCAAGCGCACCCCCAACATGATCGGGTTCAACAGTGTTGTAAGTGGAACCGATTTCATAAAACGCCCAAAACACAAAATGGATACACCTCCCTCAACACAATCGAACCCAGTACCCCCAATTCGTAAATTGGATGCACCATCGAGTTCCCCAAATCCAATCATCAACAATGTTGAAACACCAATCGAGATTGGAAGCACAACACACGAGGAGGAGAAATTAGGGCTCGTCGTCGCCCTCGTGGCGCACCACCAGTGAAAGCTAGAACTATGGTCGATATAGTCATGCTGATAGCAACGAGGATGCTTGCTATCGTGACACCCTGCTCTCTGAACAGAGTGTGAAGACGCTCACCGAGTGTCGTCTCCTCGTGCAGGACCCTCGAGATTGTTTCGCGGATCCGACTTATTTGGGTGCGGAGAGCCTCACGGTTAGTAGATGCGGCCTCCAAGCGAGCTTCTCTTTCGTCCCGCAGCGACCGCAGGCGTTCGGTGATCTGCTCGGTAGATTCTCTATCGTCATCCGCTTCCTCCAGTTTTCTTTCTTCTAGCGTGATATGTTCATCCAGCGACGAGAGTTTGGCGAGGTTAAGGACCAGTTCGCCCCGGACCGTTTGCATAACCTTCTCGAGGCCCCGGAGTTCGAGAAGAGGTAACAGTGGGTCATCGTAGAGTATTTCGTTTTCGCCGAACGTGGTCTCCATCATGTTAATAGCGTCGGTGGCTACTCGAGGGACATCGCTGAGCACGACCGTTTCTATCGCGGAGGCTGTTTTCGCCATCGTTTCGTCGGTAGACTGTAGGGCCTCTACAGCGCGGGTCGGCATAATTTGTTTACCCCTCTTCCAATCTACGAATCCTAGTTCGCTCCTTATGATTTCACCACCGCCCCGGTTTCCTGCAATGGTGTTTAGCGATAGGGGTTTACCGGTCATCGTGTTAACTATTGAGATATTTGATGATTTTAGTCTCAACTTACCGTCCAGAGTCAATTCGAACTTGGAGTAGTCGCGTCCGACAGACGGGACCAGACCGATTTCTGCAAAACGTTTGTAGTAGTCGTCTACAGCTCCCTCGAGTAATTCCCGACTTTGACCAACGCTGCTGGTAGCGCCACCTAATCCCCCCAATTGCGATTGGATTGGAACTGGAGGCTGTATCAAGGGTGTTTCGTCATTATCATCATCTATGTCATCATCATCGCGGAAATCGTCTCTGCCGATTTCATCCATGTCAATATCGTAATCAGTCATCTTTATAACTTTCTTAAAATGAATTATGTATTAAAGACAAAACCATACGTGTTTAATATAGTTTCACTAAATTATGTCTTTGAGTCAATACGGTCGCAAACTCAATCCATACCGCAGACTGCGTGAGCCCCTCGGGGCAAAAGGCGTGAGACAGAGTGTCGTTATTACGAACAACCCATCGACGATCGACCAGAACCAGCAGCTCTTGGTCCGCTTCCCCAACCTCGGAGCTAACGACGTCATTGTGCCGGGGACTGTTCGCCTCGCTTTCACTATTTCGCTGACGTCGACGGACGAGGACCGAACCGTCGTTCAGAACCTGGGTCGCGCCATAGTCAAGAAGACCATGATAAAGATTTCTGGTAATGAGGTGATGTCGATCGATGACAGCGACGTCTACCATTGTTATCAGGACCTATGGAAGACGGCGCAAGAGCGCGAAAACGCTGTCTATCAGGGTATTGACACCAGCAAAAATAAGAACGTAACCAAACTTAGAATCGGGGCTGCTAACAAGGCAGATAACAACGCGAGTGACAATGCGGTCACGCACTTACGGCAAACCGCTTCTACATCCCCCCGCTCGACTTTGAGTTGCTGGAGAGTCACATGCCCTACTATCAGAGCGCTTTGGCTGACCGCCTCGAATACGAACTAACGTTCAACGACTACGGCCGAGTTCTCATAGCCAGCGACATGTTATCGACGTATACGATCGATAATGTTTCGCTGGAGTACGACATGGTCACGATGCCCAAACTCGCGCGATTGATCAGAACCCAGTACGCCGGGCGCGTTGCCATACTTTACGACCGAGTTCTTCGCCATCGCAAGATGACGAAAGACAAAGGCGACACATTGTGAAAAATATTAACGTCAACGTACCCGCCCTCGCTCGATGAAAGGTATACTGATGTTGTTCGAGGATGCTCGGTTCGCGTTCGGTGCTAGAAAAACCGACAAATTCTATAACCCAAAATCACGAAGGTAGAGGTGACGATCGAGGGAGTACCCAATCAACTCTACAGCGCGGGTCTTCGCGCGCACCAGCAGTGGGACGAAGTAAGAAAGCAGTTTGCTGCCGGCTCTAAGCGCTCTCCGGAGGTTGCAGCGGTTGCCAAAGACCTGCATCTCTCGGCCGTCTCCCTCGCGGAGTTCCTGAATACCAAATACGCGTTATGGCTAGACATGCGAGCCAGCGACGACGACCAAATACACGGCAGCGGACGCCAAGTTGAGAACGCTAGCGAGGGTGTGACGATCCAGATAACCAAAGAGGCGGACGGAGCCGGGCCATTGAACGTGTACTTATATATAATTACAGACGCACAACTTAACATCGAAGATGGTCGGTCTCAGCACTCTACTGATTTAATTAATTTTAAGAAAATTAGCAATCATTCTAACGATTTATTAATTAATAAATTAGAAAAAAATAAGAAAATTAGCAATCAATACCAATTCACTATTGGAGATGCCCACTCTGCCATAATATGTGGGCAGACAGATTGTGGAAAAACGGTTTTCATCCAAGACTTGCTCGAGGGCTCCTACCGCGATGCCTTTTGTCACATTGTGATCCTGTGTCCCACTGTGCGGCACAACGATACTTATCAGCGGCGCCCGTGGATATGGACCGACCCTGAGGTATACGTTATTGACCCCGGTGATAGGCTTCACGATTGGTTGCGTGGTTTATACCAAAGATTCCAGGGTGAGCCCACCCTATACGTGATTGACGATTGCTCGGCCAAGGCGGCGATGACCAAAAAGAAGGACATGCTCTCCGAGCTCGCAAGGATCTGCGCGAGCAAACGAAATGGGTCGCCCTCTTTCACTGCAAGGACCGAGACTCATTCGATGACTGTCTTCGAGAGAATGACGTTATCCCAACGCGCGAGGAGCGCCTGGAGGTTCGACATATGCTTTCGGAAACTAAGCACGCCAAGCTTTTGCTAAAGACTGATCAACCAACTGCTTACGAAGTTATCAATTAATTTTATAATTAATTAGCAATACTTAGCAATTACTGAACAAATGCTGAACAATGCTTAACAATGCTTAGCAATTGCTGAACAATGCTGAACAAATGCTTAACAAATGCTTAACAAATGTTGAACAAATGCTGAACAATGGTTAACAATGTTAACAATTTGGTGCTCCGCTGCGAGCTTTGTTGCGAGCATAATGGTATCGGGTGGTGCGCTTGGCAATATGTTAAAGTGATGAGACTTGTTAGAATAGTTAAATTAATTTTAAGAAAAATGAACTGCGACGAACTTCTCGATCAGCTAATAGAAGAAACCTCAACTCCGACTGCCAACACCCTGAAAGATAATGATCCGACAGAGCAATCGGAATCAACTCCAACTCCAACGGCGGTTGGTATTGGGTTGAGTGCAACGACTCCGAATGAAAATGAAAATGCGGCGCGACGAGAGCGGCTAGCTGCGCTGGTTGCTGGGGGACAATCGGAGCATTATCTCGGTAGGCGTCTTTCAGTTTTTCAGGTGGATAAGATGTCAGATGCGGAGATCGATAAAATGTATGCGCGATACGAATCTAGGTTAGGTGCGGAGATGACAAAAACTCTCGGATCGGCGGCTATTCATTTGTACGCAACCGCCGTTAGTATACTTCTCCCCATACCAAACACCGCGGGATTGATTGACGATCTAGAGACTGACCCTTTTATAGGTCACACTCTTAGAACAGCCTGCTGCTCAATTTATCACAAGTTTGGAATGTACTTAGCTCCGCTGACAACCGCGTTGACCACGGGTAAACACTGTCAATTTGGACATATATGCCCACGAACTATAAGCCCTAATATTAATATCATAAATGATGACACAAGACACACCCGCGAGAGTGACGGAGTTGAAGCCGATTGCTCCAACACAATCGAACCCGAGTGTTACTCCGCCACTGGATGACATACCGCATATAAAAAATCCCAAAAGACAGGCAGCTGGGCGGGCTGCGGCTGCCACCCGAAAAGTTAAACAAGATAAAATACTCGCCGAGCTTCGAGAGGCTAAACAGTCGTTGCAATCGGGGACGGAGACAGCAAAACATCTGAAGACAGAGTTGAGTACAACAACATCCCCAATTCACGAATTGGAAGCACACTCAACACCCAATCGAGGTTGGGCGAATCCGATTGAACCCAAATTCGTGAATTGGAGTTGGGTTGTTGGTGGTGGTCTGGCAGTTGTTGGTGCCCTGTGCGTGTGTGTGGAATGGAAGCGTGGTCGAAAAAAACGAACCGCCCATCTGGACTGGGTCAATGAAGAGCTTCGTCGCGAAAATCACGCCGCGCAAACTTTTCAGAACGTTGAAGAAGCCAACCGCGAGTACGCGCTGGCATATCCACAGAAAAGTCTCGCGCCGCTGGATCGCGAGCCCCAACTTTCAGATTTCTATGTACTGTCAGAGCCCCAAAAAGACCGCGAGATCGCGTTCATCGTCGTGGGAATGGGTGTGGTGGGTCTCGTCGGTTATTATATTCAATCGAGATTTTAAATTAATTATTTTAAATAAATTTTTTTATAAATATATATATATATATAGAACGATGTCAGTTGACGAACTTTATTTTGCTATGATTGATGTAGGCTACACTGCCCTTAAACACCGCATAGCTGGTGCAAAGGGTATGATTCGTCTGGCCCGAGATTCTCTCGAGACGTGGCGGGAGGACGAAAAAGCGGCCACCCTTTTCGCAAAGCGGGTGTTAGATTCCTCCACCGATCCTGGGGGATTAGATTTTCCCAAGTTCCTTCAGAACTTAACCCCCAATCGCGATTGTACTTCCAACAAAGGTTTATTATTATCGACGCAGTTACCGGACGATCTGGCGAGGGCATGTTGGAGATTGTCCGATATATTAGAATACATCGCATACGATGAACACACGCGCAAACTTAATACCAAACTATCGGTTCGCCTAACGCGCAAGCTAGCGAACACGTACTATAGCCCCCGCGGGTACTGGAAGGGACTCGCGGCCATCAAGAACCTCGCGGCGGCGACCAAGGTTTCAGAAAGCGCTGTCAAGGAATGGCTCAAGAAGCAGGCCATCTGGCAGATCTATTTACCCACGCCTCACAATATTCCGCGCCCGAAATTCGACGTGCCGGTACCGAACCAAGTTCACCAAGCGGTTCTCCTGTTTCTCCCTCACGATCGCGTCGGTCGTAAGACGTACAAGTACGCACTGACAATCGTTGACGTAGCGAGTCGTTATAAGGGGGCTGAGCCGTTGGCCACTAAAGAGTCTAAGGAGGTGGCCGAGGCTCTCTCCCGAATATATAAGAGGAGTCCTCTCAAATGGCCGAATCAACTCCAGGTCAATCCCGGCCGCGAGTTCATGGGCGCGGTCTCTGATCTATTGTCTAAGCACGACGTTTCTGTCAGACGCGGCCGCGTCAACATCCACCGGGACCAGGGGATCGTGGAGCGCTTCAATCGAACCCTGGCTGAGAGACTGTTCGGACACCAATATGCCAAAGAACTTGTAGACCCTCATTCGCGATCGACCGAGTGGGTGGCCAGACTGCCCGCCGTGGTCTCCGCACTGAACGGAGAGGTGACCAGATTGATAGGTAAGAAGCCTGTAGATGCTATCAAGTTTAAAAGGGTGACGAGCGAGCCCTCTGCCGTCTCGCGCGGGCGACCCGTTGGTTTAGAGGAGCAACGGCTTCCATCTGATTTTGACGTCCGGTACCTCTATCAACCGGGAGAGCTCGAAGGTGGCAGCCGCCGCGCGACTGTTCCGTGTGGTCTCTCAATGTATATTATCTAGATCGATCTATTATCAAGCCCGATGAGCCCGTGCTCTACTATTTGGATGATGGGCCATCTCGAGGGTTTGTTCGCGAAGAACTTCTTATGGTGCCTTCTGACACCCAGCTACCCCCGGATCGTCAGAGTCTTTAGATTGCTAATTTTCTTAATTTTTTCAAAATTATTAATTAAATAAATCATTAGAGAGGTTCCGTATGTATTCCGTCTGGTAACACGCGTCTTTTATCGTAGTATGCCGAGAGTCCTAATTTTTGTTGACAGTACGTTTTCATAACGCCGTCTTTCATTTTAAATCGTCTATTTTGTGCTACATCTATAATGTGTTTTCCATCTTCTGTAGTTTCGATTAGTACTCGTTTATATCTATCCCAATTTAAATTGTTGGTTCTCTTGGACATTCCCTTCGCAGAGTTTTTATTTATTTTAATTTGTTCCAAATTATCTTTAGTGAAATTAAATTTTTCTACAAAATAACACTTACTAGATAACACTATCGCCCTATCTCCGCTAAATTCCATTTTGAAAAGTCCGGGCTCTCTTTCGCTCCATTTATCCCAAGCCAACCATTTATTTTTTTATTTTTCAAACCCGTCTAGTAAGTTAGGTCTAATCAATTCCTCTATCGTTTTTCCACTAACTCCTATATACATACTATCTGTATCCATCTGTATTAATTCAAAGTCTTCTCTTTTTACGTATTTGTCTAGAAATTCGAAGTAAAATTCCAACATTCTCAATTTAGCTAGTTGATAAACCGCTATTCCACAATGGAATGGTCTCTTTACCGCACACCTGGGTTTTCTTGAAGATATTTCGTACGCATCTCCTATCTCTTCCAAATCGTCAAAGAATGCAGATCTTAATGCTTTGTCAACACAGGTTTCGTTTTGTGTATATGTCGTATTTAAATGTCTCTCCGTTGCCTCTATCATTTTTCCACAACACGAGTTTCCTAGTAATTTCATTATGTCGGCTACTGGTTTCTTATTTGGTTCTACATCACCCGTTCGTCTTGCGGCTGTAACTTCTTTTGCGAACCATTCGAATGGTTTTCCGCTAATATAATCTATAACACGATGAACTCCAGTTATTTCTAGGCCGTGTTTTAAATACCATTTCAACAGTGGCGCGTACAGCAATACTTTAGTGGCGGTCATAGATCCCACCAATTTTTTTCCATCTCCTCTTGTTCGGCCAGCCAGTATCTTTTAAATATTTTAACATGTGTGTGGGAACTTCATCAACCTCTACTTCTCTGTTTATAAATATGGGGACATTTCAGAAAACTTATCTTTTAAGTTGTGTGGAACTTCTATATCCACCTCCGCAAACCCAAACCAGTCTCCAGATAAAACTCTTTTACAAAACTTTTTAATAAATTTAGGGTTATATGGGGTATCTATATGGTGTATAGTTTCTCTCCCACACGGCATCTCTTTATTTAACGTAGATAAATATAACGCGTTTGCATCGTACCCCAAAACAGCCTTGCAAGGTTTGGAACCCACTCTAATATTTGAAACACCAGCTTCTGCATATCGTGTAAATACTATTGATGGACCGCCAACTAGAGCGTCCTTCATCATTTCGTATGTTTTCTTCTTTTGGTGCATATAGAGCATCCTCCGGTATAATCGTCTTTGAAGATTTTTGTTCTTTAATGGTTCCTCTCAATAAATATTGTATAGCTACTCCAGGTAGTGTTACCGCATCTTTGAAAATATCCACACCTCTGTGTTTATAAAATTCACACATTTTTTCCACCGCTTCTAGGAACGGTGCTACATCTAAATCGTTATAATATATTTCAACCAATCTCTGAAAGTTTTCATATTATTTTCTTCGAAAATTCTACGACATTTACTTAATTCTGTTTCATCTATTAACATTTTCCCAGATAGTTTGGAATACCAATTCTCTATATCCGGTAGTCCTGGGTAATCCAGTTTGTCTGGAGAATCGAACCACTCATAAGAAAAGAAAGATTTCTGTCCTTTGCATTCGTAGGCTTTTATCCAACTATCGTAACTTACACCGGGTCCTAGATAAAGTATTACATCAAGAAATCTAAACTCTGGAGTAAATAGAACTATTGTTGCGTTTGCACGTTTTCCGACCATTACTTTCTTTGTTGTTGATGCCAGTTCGCCTACTAGGTATTTCTTTATTAAGTTTATATCGTACTTACTGCTGTTAAAACCTATAACCGGTACTTGCTCTATCCACTGTTCGATCTTGGCGATTTGGTTTTTACGTAAATGTTCTGTATTAAACCCATATCTTGACCACACTTCTTCTCTTATAGCTTTTCCCCTGACTTTCAAATCTTCTACGAATTTTTCTATAAGTTTTGCGGGATCTTTATCACAAATATGAGTTACTGTTCCTGAGAAATTATCTCCTATACTAACGCTTACCGGAACGTGCTCGGCTTCGTACTCTAGATTATTACCGAGAGTTTCAAATTCTGGGTTGAGATATGCCTCAAAATCGTATACTATCTGATATGGATAAAGAGTAGTGTCGCAACCTATCTTTATGTCTTTACCAGTTCTTTGAAATTCGCATTCCCACATAACTACTAGGTTGAATTCTTTGCTTCTTCTAATAAATGTATCTCTTCTCATAGTGGATGCGCGTTCTTCTTTTCTATGCTTTGCATGAATCTCACACCCGTGCCAGTAACAGCCGTGATATTGATATACGGTATTGGTTTCCGTACAGTATCCATCTACTGGAGCTCCTAAAACCCATCTTTCACCCCCGTCCACACTGTTCGTGGTGAATGTGAATTCCCTCGCGCTTTTCCACAGAGTACATCCAATCGATCGCCCCATAACTGCTAGAACTTTTTGGGTAGAACGCTTTCTCGAACGACGAACGCGGGCGCTCTAAATAATTACCATCACATACTACTTTTGTCTCACCTTTCATACATTTTGGTCCGTGTCTCTTCATATTACTCGCTTTCGTGAATTTCTGCTTGCAATTATCGCAGGCGTAAATTTTAGATAGGTTTTTAAGGTTTTTTATCAGAAATGCGTGATTATTAAACAGTCCTATTGTCATTGGTTTATTACCTATTGCCTTATAGTGCGCTGGTACCTTTTTCAACCACCATACGTTACATTCGGTGGGTTGATATACTTCTATACCGATTTTAAAAAACTCTTCAACCTTTTTCAGATCTGAAAAAGGAATTGGTGAAACCACATTACTACCGAAATATTGCTTACTAAGTTCTTTCGCCTTTTCTGTACATCTGTCGGGTCTTTTATCTGTCATATGCATAGCTAGACACCTGAACAGACAAAGGTCGTCATTATACTTATCTAAAGAATACATACCTTTTTTATTCTTCAGCCATTCTGGAAAGTTCTCCTGCTGCTTCTTTGGATTGTAGTCCCAAATCTATTCCCCTACTACCCTGTATTAGCTTTACGAAAACCTCTACCCATCTTACAAACTTCCACTTTGTATTCGGTCTGTCTATTTTATCGGATATTATTTGTGTTTGCTCCTTATCTGACAGCCATTTTTTAACGGTTTTCATTGATGATAGTGGTTCGCTACCACCGAGATTTTTGTGCATTATTATAGTTACAGGTTTTCCATTTTTAATTTCCTCCATATGTTCTAGCTTGTAAGAATATGAATATCTCAAATAAAAATTGGTTGTTAGATACGGAGCGAGTTTATCGGACATGCGTTCAGACTCGTTAATGTTAATGTTTTTACGAAAGGATAATGTAACTACCCGTCTTCCATTTTCTACCTTTTCCAATGTTTCATCGTGAGCCCCCAATATATCTTCACCTTTTTCCACTATCGCGCGAACTATAGATCTTTTATTTGGTATTTGGTCACCTGTGTGTCTAATTTGAGACAAATTATTTGTGCTTGAAGGTTTTATTACACTAGCCCTTAGCTCCGCAATACTTTCTTTTTGAATTCTGTTACCAACTTCCTCCGCTAGTGAGAGGTCTTTAAATGCCCCTCTTTTATAGGCGCGGGTAAACCGCTTCATAAACGCCTCATTCTTTGTGGCATTTATCAGCTTTGTCAACCCCCTAACTCTCAACCCCGTGTACTATAAGTAATCCCTAGAGATTCGGCTTCTCTTCTCAAACTTTCTATTTCTGCTCTAGTTTCTGGCGTTATCATATTTTCTGTATATACTTTTGTATATATACTTTTGTATAACCTATAAAATTTATCTGTTCAATTGGACGTCAAAAATTTACATAATGTTTTTTTTCACGTCCAATTGAACATATACATATACATATATATATAAAAATACATATAATAGGAGTGTGAGACTTGTTGTAAGACGTTTACGTGTAAAGACTATCTACGAAGGCATCTAGCGAGACGTAGAAAGTTTCCTTGTGTCCCCCCACAATTTCAATGCCCCAGATGCCCTTGTAAATTCGTTAGTGCCCAAACTCTTTGTAGACATAAGCAACTACGCTGTCAGGTGGCTAAAGGTGAACGTGGTAGACTAGAGCTGGTAGAATTAGTTGCTGATCTGCGAAATAAATTAGCTATATCGGAGGAGAAAAATGAGGAATATAAACTATTGTACTTGCATGAATGATTTCAACTTTTTTCAAAAGTCAATTACCAATATAATTGGGACTCCCTCTTTTCAAAATTATTTTCTCCAAAAATTCATAAATTTGCTGTCGGGAGACAATTTTCCTCGTTAACTGATTTTTTGATTTTCGGGGGTGGTGGGGGTATTATAGAGGTTATAAATGATATCACGGTAGGTGGTATCATTTTGACTCCCTTACTACTACTCGGTAAAATGCTTGACGCGCAGGGATTATTCAGACGCTGCGATATCTGAGAAGTTAAGTACTTTTTTTTCATTTTTACGGCCTTATGAATAGGTTACCAGAAAGCAAATATGTTACTTTTATGTGACTGTGACTGGAGAAATAGGGCTTATGAGATTTGTGACTGACAACGATCTATATTGCTTGTTAGAAGCATTACGGGCGATTCATTGATGGAATGATGAACAGTGCAGATCAAGATCAGATGCACAGGCTGATCCAAATCTACACTGGTCAAAAAGCCCATAAGCCCCATTTCTGCCGTCACATTAACTTATTTATAAGGCCGGTGTATTCATTCCAACTGATTGAAGTATCTGCCTGTAGTAGCAGTTTCATGGCCATGCTTATACAATTATCCAGTTTTATAAATAGGTTACCGAAAAGTTAATGTCTCTGTGACTGGAGAAATGGAGCCTATGGAATGTGTGACCAGTGTCGCTTCTGATTGAATAGCGCACTCATGTAGACCGATAACGATCTATACTGCTTGTTAGAAGCATGATAAGTGATTCATTGATGGAATGGTGAACAGTGCAGAAGCTGATCAGACTGTGCAGATGCACAGGCTGATCTGGATCTGGCTCTACACTGGTAGAAAACCCATAAGCCCCATTTCTCCAGCCACAGCCACATTTAACCTATTTATAAGGCCAGTGTATTGATTCATACATGTCATAAGTGCCGTTTCTAACGCTTTAGAGAAGTAACGTTAAGAATGTATGTACTATATAGTGAAACACATATTTGTAACTTGTAACGCGTTACTGCTCAACAGTAACGCGTTACAAGATTAACAGTGAGTAACGCGTTAGAAATTGGCTGTAACGCGTTAACAACTCCTCTATATTGGCGGATCGTGTCAGTACAGCTTCTAACGTGTTAAGAGTTCTAACGCGTTAAGAGTTCTAACGCGTTACTCGTGGTAAGTAACACATTACTTCTCAGAAGTAACGCGTTACAAATGTATAATGAATGTAATAAAATATCGATATCTAACGCGTTAGTGAAACAGGAGTAACGCGTTACTTATTTTTGGTAACGCGTTACTGCTTGACCATACTTATTTTTGGTAACGCGTTACTGCTTGACCAATCAGAGCTCATGTTACAATACCCGCCATTTCTCCAGATGGCCGGGAATGTGTAAAATACGGACTGGACGCAAGCTTACGAACTGAACGGGGCCGGTGTCTACTTCCACCATACGCCTCAGGGATCTTCTGAGCAGTTGCTCGTACCGTGATAGCGCTATAAGATAATGATTGATCGGAAAACGGTGCAGAACAGCAGAACAATATTATTGTTGTTTTCGCGGTCCTTTGGGGTAGGTATAAACCACGAACTGGAACTCCGATATACAGGGCAAAAATGGCTTAAAGTTAAAAAGGCGAAATTAGTCAAAAACTATTTGTTTTCGGCATAGAATGGGAGGTGCACATTTTCAATATTATAAAAATTAAGCAATTTATCTAACACTGTTAGTGGGCCGCTGTTGACATCACTCTGCGTCCAGTCCGTACTTTACACATTCCCGGTCTTCTGGAGAAATGGCGGGTATTGTAACATGAGCTCTGATTGGTCAAGCAGTAACGCGTTACCAAAAATAAGTAACGCGTTACTCCTGCTTCACTAACGCGTTAGATATTGATATTTTATTATATACATCATACATTTGTAACGCGTTACTTCTAAGAAGTAACGCGTTACTTACCAAGAGCAGTAACGCGTTACAAATATGTGTTTCACTATATAGTACATACATTAGTAACGCGTTACTTCTGACGTTACTTCTCTAACGCGTTAGAAACGGCACTTATGACATGAATCGCCACTCATACAAGAGTATGGTAGCAATCTCCTGACCATATTTATTGACTGGCACATTAAACTTGGTACACACACCAATAGATTGATATATCAGTGTTTTACATGATCCATGCAAAAAGAAGGCCATATACAAATCATGAGATGGGAATGTACCTGTGCACATTCAGCACTGATATTACAACAAAAACATTCAGCACTGAAAGACAGTGTCCTTATCTGGTGCCAGACATCCTTACTACACCAAATAACCTGCAAAAAGAAGGCCATATACAAATCATGAGATGGGAATGTACCTGTGCACATTCAGCACTGATATTACAACAAAAACATTCAGCACTGAAAGACAGTGTCCTTATCTGGTGCCAGACATCCTTACTACACCAAATAACCTGGCCCCACAGTTAAAATATGAATCCTTAAGGATGGATTCATTGTTAATATTCCCATACCCACCCAACCTCTACCAACCGAGTTAATCGACCGATTGTGTGAAGTGTTCGCCAACTATTTTGGTACAGACAACTGCTTGGGAGATGAAGAATTTAATTGTAATTTAATCATTGATTCAACTGACTGATTGATCAATTGACCGATTGGTTTATTATGCACCTTAATGTTAGAATTGGCAGAATTTGCAGGTTTAAACCCAGCGACATGCTGTCAAACCAGCAAAAATCTGCTAATTATAATGCCGATGAAGGCAAGTTATTTATGATATTCCATGGCCAGTAGCCTATTGAACAGTCTGATATATGCCTGTTACTGAGCAGAGAGAAGACTGATGTCTACCTGTTACTGGGGAGGAAGAAGACTGATGTCTACCTGTTACTGGGGAGGGAGAAGACTGATGTCTACCTGTTACTGGGGAGGAAGAAGACTGATGTCTACCTGTTACTGGGGAGGAAGAAGACTGATGTCTACCTGTTACTGAGGAGGGAGAAGACTGATGTCTACCTGTTACTGAGCAGGGAGAAGACTGATGTCTACCTGTTACTGGGGAGGAAGAAGACTGATGTCTACCTGTTACTGAGGAGGGAGAAGACTGATGTCTACCTGTTACTGAGGAGGGAGAAGACTGTCTACCTGTTACTGGGGAGGAAGAAGACTGATGTCTACCGTTACTGGGGAGGGAGAAGACTGATGTCTACCTGTTACTGAGCAGGGAGAAGACTGATGTATACCTGTTACTGGGGAGGAAGAAGACTGATGTCTACCTGTTACTGGGGAGGGAGAAGACTGATGTCTACCTGTTACTGAGGAGGGAGAAGACTGATGTCTACCTGTTACTGAGGAGGGAGAAGACATGTCTACCTGGTACTGAGGAGGGAGAAGACTGATGTCCACCAGTTACTGAGCAGGGAGAAGACTGATGTCTACCTGTTACTGAGGAGGGAGAAGACTGATGTCTACCTGTTACTGAGGAGGGAGAATACTGATGTCTACCTGTTACTGAGGAGGGAGAAGACTGATGTCTACCTGTTACTGAGGAGGGAGAAGACTGTTGTCTACCTGTTACTGAGGAGGGAGAAGACTGATGTCTACTTGTTACTGAGGAGGGAGAAGACTGATGTTTACCTGTTACTGAGGAGGGAGAACACTGATGTCAACTTGTTACCGAGGAGGGAGAAGACTGATGTCTACCTGTTGCTGAGGAGGGAGAAGACCGATGTCTACCTGTTACTGAGGAGGGAGAAGACTGATGTCTACTTGTTACCGAGGAGGGAGAAGACTGATGTCTACCTGTTGCTGAGGAGGGAGAAGACCGATGTCTACCTGTTGCTGAGGAGTGAGCCGAGCACCATCAAGCTGTCCTCGAGGAAGGCGATGATCTCGGACGTCTCGATGCCCTTCAGCAACAGTTCCCCGCGCGACTTGAAGTTCGAGAAGCTGAGTTCCCGACTATTCCAGTCGACCACCACCTGGTTCAACTTGGCTTCGATGTCCTTCTCCTTCACCGCGGATATACAGATGTCCTGTAACACAAACATAGAGGTTCTTACACCGATTAAATATGATATTTATTAAACAGTCAACAACTTTTGATAAATATATTGGATCAACACAAATGTCAGATCATATTTATTGCATAAGCACAAAATCATACAATGAATATGTACTGGTCACTGAACACAAGTTCTGTAGCGATAACTCAGTTGCATATTTATTACACTAGTCCGTTATGATTTTAATACACTTCTGTTAATACATTGCAACAGTCAATTTTTTTCAATAAATGAGATATTACATACACAGGATATACAGATGTATAACGCAGACACCAACTGTAAACTGCCAGTGGACAAAAACACACAGTTGTCACCAGTAATTAAAGGACCTGGGATCGGTGCTCACCTGGGGGCCGTTTCATTAAACTTTTGACGAAAATGTTGGTAAGGGCTATTCCATAAAAAAAGACATGGGGGGGTTTGACTCCACTTTTTGTTCACCCGCACCACCTACATATTTGTAATTGGTTCTTACCCCACTGCCTATGTATTTTGATTTCCTTCGTACCCCACCGCCAGTACATTTTGTATTTATTTTGTGCCCCACTGCCTACAGATATGGATTTTCCTTTACCGACCCACCACCTACATATTTCGATTTCCATTTTATCCCACCACCTATAGATTTTAATTTCTTTTTGTTTTATAATATTTATACATATGTATCATATATGTGGCTATGAATGTGACTAGCCCAGCTCCTGGTGCGAACCTGGGACAGAGAATACCAAGTGTTGTTCGTTCGCTTCCATTTCGCCACCGACGAATAAGACAAACACTTTCGGCGCGCCCGCATTTTCATGCGTCGTTCACGATTTTGACAAATTGTTACATACGCGTGTCTTCGACAGAACACGGCAGCATCACATGTACCTACAGTACGCTCAGCGCAATTTTTGGCTTCGTCCACCCGACCAGTGATCAGATGGAGAGTGGATGTACAAATTTGTCCCACCGTGTCGGGTGGAAATCCCACTCGTCCCGGTGGAGAGGCAAAATCTCCACCGTGGGAACATTTCTAAGACCGAATCTGCCGCACACAGGCAGCGAGGAGAGCATTTATGGCCGAATTACTGGCGATTTGCACCCCCCCCCCCGTGACCCACCGTGGTAACACACGGCGCGTCACACTGCCAGCTTACAGGTCATACCAGGCCCGTAGGCAGCCGCCTCGTCTCAGATTTTGCCGATATTTTTTTTTTATATATATATTTAATGCTAAGTGCCGGGAAATCGCGTCTATGACAATCTAGATGTCAACAATTTCCCAAACCGACCTTAATAACTTTATCAAGTATAGAGATATAGACCTCCATATTTCCATAGTAGTTGCCAATAACGAGTGCTTTCGTTACCGCATGTCGTTTATAGTGCCAGTTTAGGCATAACAAAGTTATCAGGACCGAAACTTAAGTGTTGCGATATTTGTTGAAAAAGTGATATTTCGCCATTTTCAGTCCTCAAAAATGTTGAAAAACGTACAAATCGCAAAAGCCAATTAAAGTTCCTTTAAGAAAAACATCTCCCCTGTATATAGGTGCAAATTTCGTAGAAATCGGAGTAGGATTCAATGAGATATGGTAGAATGAAAATGAGCATAAAAACGCAAAAAAAAGGACTGTGGGTTAGCCGATTCCGATATAGTCTCCCGGTTTTTCTCTATCTATTTCCCATTGGAACTGCCTAGGACCTCGCCATTTCGCCTATTAGTAGCCCTAGTAACGAGGCAGGGTGTGTGCAAAGATCAGCGCTGTATCTCCAAGGGAACCCTGCTATAAGATAGACGTTTTGAAAAAGCCCCCTTTTTGGTCAATAGAAATTTTACCCAATTTTTACCACATTTACGGCATCATTTTTTTTATATTTTCTAACACGAAATTAGAGAAAGTAATTTGGACATATTGCAGGGATTTCTTTCCCCTACACGTTGCGCTAAAGAACACAACGCTAGCACCGTTATTGAGGCTGTGCCGAATTTTGAAAGACCCCCCTGTCGAGCGAAACAAAATATTTGAGGAACCCTGCGGCTCAGTAATCTCTACATTGTCTACAATTTGCAGCCCAATCGGAAGTTAAACTCGTCAGATATTGCGAGTGGAACACAAACACTGTTAGCTTTTGAGAGACTATATCGGGGACACGCTAACAGATTTTTACCAAACTTAAACAACGGCCACCCAAGGTCACGTGGTCAACGTAGAAGGGAAATGTATACAGGGATATGAATAACTCATCAATGTTTATTAAACGTGTCTATAGGTGTCCCTTAACTATTACACACACAAAAGGTAACTTAGGGTTAACTCGGTCGGAGACGATTCTTATCTGTTGCCAAAACATGTTTTATTAAAACATCGTACAAATTGAAAGAATACATTGGTATTTCTTTACAAAAACATTTTGACAAACTATGAGAATCGTCTTAGGAGACGATTCTCATGTGCTGCCAAATCTTGCTTTTATCAAGAAATCAAATGTGAAAATGCACAAGCTAATGCGTAACTATCAATTCATCGACGATGCGATGACGTGAGCAACTACATAGTACGGTTTTGGTATGTTTGTTTCCGCTGAATTCTAAAGGTCATTCACACTTTGCACGTGAAACTGGATTACCGACTGACGATTGTAAACACCATCAGGTGTGCAGCTAGATCGAAACTGATATGTCGCAAATGTGCTAATTATTGGGACGGGTGGGTGGGTACGGCGGTATATTTTTTTTTATCTCACGTTTTTGCGATCTCGATCTCGCCTTGCGCTTTTGTAAATACGATTTGCCCATGTATGTGTAGACAGCATGCGTGTTGGACTTTCGTTCTACGTACGTACATGCATATAAAGCATGTTAGTTCGAAGTGCATTCCACGTTCGTACGTGCATGTAATGCATGCGCAAAACTCAATTTCAACTCTACACACACATAATGACATGAACAAACGTATTTCCAAAAGCGGAAGGCGACATCATGAAAAGGCCGAGGCGAATACGCGAGATAGCCAGACGAAAACGCGAGAATTAATAAAATAGAATCTCACGTTTTCGCCTTGCGATTTGGTCTCGCTCTTCGCGATCTTGTGTATATATATGTCGACGATGCGGTGCAGTAACCACATGTATCAAAATATGTTGTTGTTTTGCTCAATAAACGTGTATTGGCAGCACATTAGAATCGTCTCCTAAGACGATTATCATGTTTTGTCCAATTATGTTTTTGTTGTCAAGAAATATAGATGTGTGTGTCCACATTTGTTACATTTATTAATAAAAACATGTTTTTGCAGCACATGAGAATCGTTTCCTAAGACAATGTTTACGTGTCCTATATCTCGCGTTTTCGAGCTTTGGGGACGAAAACGCGAAATTCTATCATATTCAATATCGCGTTTTGCAACCTTGCCGCGCTATCTCGTGTTTTTGCTTCGCGATCTTTCATGCGTGTTGGAATTGCGTGCTACATGCATGAGCAAAACTAATCCGAATGTTCTGTCTGTATCGCAGTGATAGTCCCCCAAGTTACAGACAGACAATTTGGGTTAGAGCAAAACTAATTTTCAAAAGCGGAAGGCGAGATCGCGAAAACGCGAGACGATTCTCATTATTTTAGAAAACGATTCTTATTTTTGTTATTGTTGATAAATGTGTTTCGAGTATGCTGCACCCGGGTCTGTCGTAACCTGTGTCGGCTGTCATATTATTTTGAGTGGCTGATGGGACGAGTTGGTCGAAGGGCGAAACGGAGGCCGGTCATTTAAATTAACGAATACTAACGGGATATATACGATTTCTAATTACTTCTATTTAAGGTAATAATGACACTTTCCATTTACTGATCTGTTGGCAATGGATGCTTATGACCGTATTTACATGTACAGTTACAGTAAATTTAGATTGGGAATACGATAGTTATCATATCTAAATAATGATCGTGTTGTCTGTAAACCGCGCATTTCTGGATGCGCCGGTGCATAACGACATGGTACATAATTCAGTACTGGTGGTAGGGGTTTTTTACATAAATTAAGTTTTGTTGGTAGTGGGGAACAGCTACATATCAGTGCTGTTGTTTGTGGGGATGAGACTAATTCAATTCTGTGGGGGGGGGGGGGGGGGGGGGGGGGGGGGGGGGGGGGGGGGAGGGGGGGGGGGGGGGGTTCAATTAATATGGGGGGGGGTGGGGGGGGGGGGGGGGGGGGGCTGGGGGGGGGGGGGGGGGGGGGGGTGTGGAGAATTTTTCCTGGGGGGGGGGGGGGGGGGGGGGGGGGGGGGGAATAGCTCTTACTATCCGAAATAAATTGATCCGCCATAGACCGTTCCGTCAATGTCACTGTGTATCGGCATCCCGACCACATTTCATGATTTCCGTAAAAATGTCCGACATGACCTTGGTCCGACATGGCCGGGGTCCGACTTGTCCGTAATTCGGAGTTACTTCCCTTACAATACTTACAACCAACCGCGATTGAGACACGCCCTCATTAGTTATTCACAAAATGGCGGGTGTGTGATGTCACGTGGAAATAGTAGGCCCTGTTCTGTTCTACATAGAAACAATTATCTTTTTGCACCCATCACCCACAGAAAAAGATAGGCATATACCCACACCCACAGCATATTAAAAAAAATCGGTAACACCCACTACCTGTGTAAAAATATATTCCGGGTACCCAATGACCAACAGAAAAATATTTCGTTCAAACCCCATGGCCCATGTAAACACATTTTTGCTTGACCCCGCCACCTACAGAAAAGTATATCGTCCTCCGTCAAACCCCCCCATTTCTTTTTTTCTGGAATAGCCCTAAGTCAAATGCAAAATTATAATAGTCTGTAAATTTTACATTAACAATGTGTTCTTGTAAATAATTATTGGATTTACATTTATTAAGCATAGGCTGCATAGCTCAAACAAGAGGGCCATGATGGCCCTAATTCGCTCACCTGACTCCATGAACACCAGAGGAGGAGAATGTGACATTGAGTTCATGTGTTTTAAAAAAATTGTGCTATTTTTAGATGGCGGTCATCTTGGATTAAGCGATGACTCTCATTTTACAAAATCTGAAAATGCTTCACCCAGCATCGGCCATGTGGTTCCTGAGAAAAAGACGTTAAAAATCTTGAATAAATGGACCTTTTGGTGGCCATCATGGATGACATAATCATCCGATTCTGACAAATATTGCACCAGAGTGATCGCCTCATTGATACCTTCAATTTGATATATGACATGACCATGTTCAGTCAAAAATAAAATTTTACCCCAATTTGACCCCACGGGCCACGCCCATTTTTGACCCCGGGGTCACCATTTTAATAACTTTGAAAGAGCAATGTACATCGATCATTCCTACCAAGTTTCATCGAAATCCGGCTAGCGGTTCATGAGAAGAAGATTTTTTAAGAATTTATGCTATTTTTAGACGGTGGCCATCTTGGATTAGCGATGACCTCCATTTTAACAAATCTGAAAAGGCTTCACCCATGGACCATAACTTTTAAGATTGGCTACCATGGGCCAAGCGGTTCATGTGAAGAAGAATTTTGAAATCTCTAATAAAAGAAGAACGACCTTTTGACATTTCGGCGGCCATCTTGGATGACATAACAATCCGATTTGGACAAAAAATGTACCAGAGTGATCGCCTCATTGATACATTCGATTTGATATATACATGACCATATTCGGTCAAAAATAAAATTTGACCCCACGGGCCACGCCCATTTTTGACCCCGGGGTCACCATTTTAACAACTTTGAAAGAGCATTGTACATCGATCATTCCTACCAAGTTTTGTCGAAATCCGGTAGGCAGCAGTTCATGAGAAGAGTTTTTTAAGAATTTATGCTATTTTTAGACGGCGGCCATCTTGGATTAGCGATGATCCTCCATAACAAATCTGAAAAGGCTTCACACATGGAATCCATAATCTTTTAAGTTTGGCTACCATGGGCCAAGCGGTTCATGTGAAGAAGAATTTTGAAATCTCTAATAAAAGAACGACCTTTTGACCTTTTGGCGGCCATCTTGGATGACATAACAATCCGAGTTCGACAGAAAATGCACCAGAGTGATCGCCTCATTGATACCTTCAATTTGATATATGACATGACCATATTCGGTCAAAAATAAAATTTGACCCCAATTTGACCCCACGGGCCACGCCCATTTTTGACCCCGGGGTCACCATTTTAACAACTTTGAAAGAGCAATGTACATCGATCATTCCTACCAAGTTTCGTCGAAATCCGGCAAGCGGTTCATGAGAAGAAGATTTTTTAAGAATTTATGCTATTTTTAGATGGCGGCCATCTTGGATTTAGCGATGACCTCTATTTTAACAAATCTGAAAAGGCTTTACCCATGGACCATAACTTTTAAGTTTGGCTACCATGGGCCAAGCGGTTCATGTGAAGAAGGATTTTGAAATCTCTAATAAAAGAACGACCTTTTGACCTTTCGGCGGCCATCTTGGATGACATAACAATCCGATTTCGACAGAAAATGCACCAGAGTGATCGCCTCATTGATACCTTCAATTTGATATATGACATGACCATATTCGGTCAAAAATAAAATTTGACCCCAATTTGACCCCACGGGCCACGCCCAATTTTGACCCCGGGGTCACCATTTTAACAACTTTGAAAGAGCAATGTACATCAATCATTCCTACCAAGTTTCGTCGAAATCTGGCAAGCGGTTCATGAGAATAAGATTTTTTAAGAATTTATGCTATTTTTAGACGGCGGCCATCTTGGACTAGCGATGACCTCCATTTTAACAAATCTGAAAAGGCTTCACCCATGGACCATAACTTTTAAGTTTGGCTACCATGGGCCAAGCGGTTCATGTGAAGAAGAATTTTGAAATCTCTAATAAAAGAACGACCTTTTGACCTTTCGGCGGCCATCTTGGATGACATAACAATCTGATTTCGACAAAAAATGCACCAGAGTGATCACCTCATTCATACCTTCAATTTGATATATGAAATGACCATATTCAGTCAAAAATAAAATTTGACCCCAATTTGACCCACGGGCCACGCCATTTTTAACCCCAGGGTCACCATTTTAACAACTTTGAAAGAGCAATGTACATCGATCATTCCTACCAAGTTTTGTCGAAATCCGGTTGGCGGTTCTTGAGAAGAAGATTTTTTAAGAATTTGTACTATTTTTAGACGGCGGCCATCTTGGATTATGTAATGACGTCATTTTAACAATTTTGTAATCCCCCTACCTAAGGACCATGACCATGAAGTTTGGTGACCATAGGCCCAATGGTTACCGAGGAGAAGACGTTTGAAAATGTTCACGGACGACGACGAAGACGGACGACGGACACATTGCGGTAACAATAGCTCACATGAGCTTCGCTCAGGTGAGCTAAAAATGTAAATCCATCAATTGAAATTTATAGACCATTCTAAATCTGCACTTACAAACATTTTAGTCGTACAAAGTTTAGTGAAACGGCTCCCTGTAATGAATTTTAAGAAAGATATAACGTCACATAAACTTTTGAAAATCCAAATTAAACATCAGTCTATGACCTAGATTCAAATGCACACCTCAATGTCATCCTTGTACTTGAGGAGTGGAGCCTTCATGATGTCGCGCAATGTGAAGTTCTCCGAGTCGAAGTCAAACGTGTGGCCGGTGAGTGTGGCCATGCGGTCCCAGTGGCGCTCCTTCAGCGCCTTGTTGGCCATTAGCTCCAGCAGGGGACATGACTCACTGAAGTCGTCGATCTTCTTCTTCAATTCCAGGTACGCCTGCCACTCCTTCAGCCCTTTGGGCAGGCGCCGACACCTGTAAGTCGGTGATCATGTTCATATGTGGCTGTGATTAGAGATATGTTGCTTACGGGTTTTGTGACCAGTGTAGCTCCTGATCAAATAACACACTCCTGTAGCCTGATAACGATCTATATTTGATAGTTAGAAGCATGATAGCTGTTTATGAAATGGTGAACAGTGAAGACCCGGATCAGACTGCACATACACGCAGGCTGATCAGGGGCTACAATGGTCTCAAAATGCATTTCTTCAGTCACAGCCACATATAGAAATTACCAACCTACTGTCTGTTTCACGAAAGCTGCCCAAATTTTATGGCTATTGTTAATACAATTCAAAAACAAGATTTCTTTTGATAATATTAAATTAAAGAAAAAATTAAGAATGAGCCTTCTTTTTATTTCGTGAAATTTGGTCAAATATTGATTTTATTGCGAAAAAAAATATTCCCCATGTTAAATCCCCATAGACATGGAGTGAAGATGTCTATGGGGATTTAACATGGGGAAATAATTTTTTTGAATTTTAGAAATACTGGACCGATTTTTAAAATTTAACTTTTGTTTTCTTACTTAGATCATATCCAATCTATCTACCGTATTCTTGCGATTATAGGTCGCAAGAGCGCATAAGACGCACCCCTATTTTTAGTCCAAAATCTGGGGGAAAATGTCATCATGAGATTATAAGACGCACCCAATTTTCCTAACAAAATGAAACAAAAAAATTAAAAAAACTCGCCAAATTGTTATTTATTCCCCCACATTGTTTTTTTATTCATACCTTGGACGTTTTTGTCTGTGTTTTCGCCATTTCATGGATATGAAATTTATTAAATATTTTATTTTTATTTTTGTTATTTCTCACTGAAAGTATATGTTGTCGCCACTCATTTGAACCGTCTCAACGAAACGGTTTAAATGGTGATCGCGGCATATACTTCCTAGTGCACAGAAGGAAAATATTTAGGATTTTCCGCAAACATAAGCATATCCTGAGCATGAAATGGGTTACTGATTGCCCCCATGATGCGAGGATGAAAGCTGCACGTTCGCCACATCTGCGGCACACATCAAAAAGCGTGTTGACCAATCAGTGCAATTTCAAAACATAGCCTAAAGGTCACACAGTTTACAGTCTCGTGCTGAATGATGACATCAGATAAGCGCCTGTTAGTTGACACGGTTGTGTGTTATCGATTTTTTTCCACAAAGCAACACACAACTTTCGCCTACAGTATGTAATATTTCAAAATCAGTTGTATCTTCCGTAAATGACGCTGAAAGCAGCCAATAGCTATGACGAATTTGCATTGTCCGCTGATGTAATTAATTTATAATGTTTTTAATTAGAGATTGGCGAACATTGTAAACCATGTGCAGACTACGCGAATCCACCGCCTAGTCTGGTCGCTAATTCAATAAGCCGGGATTTGTCAGAGATAGAGACCCAATTCACATAAACACGTTTGCCGTGTCATAGAGTCTGGTTCTCGGTAGTATTGTTTCACTTGGGACGCATCAGACAGGGTACCATTTTAGTGAATAATACGAAACTGACGTCAACAACCGCGTGTGTTGATATTTGATATGGCTTTGTGTTGTAAATCTTGACACGCTGTGTGTTTGATGTCGGCCAGCTGACTTAGGCTTGCCACTTTCATCAGTTTTATAACTTTCGTGGAATTGCATTATGCATATTGGGATTTACCGTTAATGGCGTCATGCAATATTTTTCACGGCAAAATGACACCGACCGATATGGGCCCGGTAAATGTTTTCAAAAGGTAATTAAAATGATAGAGGCAAGATTGTGATTCGGCAGAGAAATGTCGACCGGATCTGATCTTGGTATACACTGTTCGCCTTCGGTATAGCAAATGTGTACCGAATGTGACACAGGGCCGGAACGAGTAAGGTGCGAGTAAGGCGCGAACTGTTTAGAATATGAATACAATATTCCAATACCAGATTTTACCCCAAAGACTAACAACAACAACAAATATAGGAACGCATTTTATTTTTTTCATTTTTGGTTGTTTAATTATGTCAATATTTCGGGTGGAAAAAAATGCTAATGTATCTACATGTATTTATAAGACGCAGGGGCTTTCTGGGATACAAATCTGAGTAAAAAAAATGCGACTTATAATCGCAAGAATACGGTAGTCAGGTTTCGGCGTCAATTTCCAAATTTTTTCGTTTTACTCCTCCCACACTTCCTTACCACTTTTTCCCCCATGTTAAATTCCCATAGACAAATCAATTTTTCGTAATAAAATCAATATTTGACCGAATTTCACGAAATAAAAAGAAGGCTCATTCTTAAATTTTCCTTTAATTTAATATTATCGAAAATAATATTGTTTTTGAATTGTCTATATGGCCGTAAAATTTGAACAGCTTTCGTGAAACAGACGGTAGTATCTTTATGTATGAGGCTGTGACTGGAGAAATGGGGCTTGTAGGTTTTGCAACCAATGAAGTCCAGATCAGCATGTGCATCTGCCGAGTCCGATATGCATCCGCACAGTCCGATATGCATCCGCAGTCTGATCAGGATCTGCACTGTTGTCCTTAAATCCCTACAATACCCGTCCTGCAAGTCGGTGATATTGTCGAGTCTTCAACTTATGTATTGACACTTGTCCTTCTAATATTGACGCAGTCATACTTGTAGCCGAGACCGGAGAAATGGGGCTTTATGGTATTTGTGGCCAGTCCAGTTTCTGCAGTCTGATACTGATCTCTATTGTTTTTTGAAGCACGATGGGCCTTTCAATGACTGTGCTGTCCCTTACCCGGCTACTCGAGCCACAATGGACATAAGCCCTATTTCTTCACTCCTAGCCACATTTATGATGAAGTATGCTGAAATATTGGACAAAATCAATTTGTGACTATATTTTATTTAATAGCAGTTATATTAGAACTGTTGAGGTAGTACTGTGTGAATCATTCAAAATTCATTTAACATAGTGGACATTATCTTAGCAGATCAGTAGCCGATTTCATCAAAATTGCAAAGCACAGGTCACTCTCGTTATCTCAGAAGTCGAATGGACTGATGAAAATATATCGACATATCCGAACTTCCAGATAACAATTCGCCAAATTTATCGGAAAAAAAATTCGAACAAAATCGCTTCAAAAATGCCCCTTTACTTTATTTCCGGGTTTTCATAAATCGCGGCTCGAGTTTATTCTAAGCTGTTTTCATAATTAACAGACGATTTACTTATTGCTACACCGTTTAATTCATTTTTCTGTTAAAAGAAATTTGATATCACATTACATGTAAGTTTAATTGATTAATTATGGTTTTAAGTGAACTGCTTGAACTGGTCATGCAACTTTAAACGCATTTTAGCGGCGGCGGTGTCTTTGGTTTCTATAGACGTGTGAAACTTACCCAAGATAATCAAGCTGATTCAAACTTGGCAGCGCCGGGCGCTTAATTTTTGCATTGATATATCAGAATACAAATGTGAAGGAAACATATTATCGGGACTCAATTTCCACTTCGACAACCGATCTATCGACATATCCGATATCGAGTAAAATAGGAGTAAAATATATGATCTGTATAAGGAATTCTGCCGGGACTTGGGACGTATATCGAGATAAGCAGGTATATCGAGATAACGAGATTCAGCTGTATACTTATCTAGCAAAGTATACTTTGATGGATTAACCATTTATTTTTCACGAAATGCATTATTTCATATAGAACAAAGCACTGCATATATTTGATGATTAAAAGTATGCAGAATTATTATACTGAATTTATTACATCATCACAGCCAAAAATGAATAATTTTTTTCTTAAATTGAAAATTTCTCCCTCAAAGTATACTTTGTTAGATAAGTATACTTTGCAATGTTGGTGAAATAAACTACTGGACCTGTATCTATCAAAGCCTAAATGGTACAAATTTCATTATGATGAGAAGACAACTAACTATATGTGCAACCAGCATAGCCAAATCAGCCTGTGAATCCTCGCAGTTTGATCAGGACTTATGCTTGCCACCAGTCAGATTCAATTGAACCTATTGTGTCCTTGCGTAACAAGTTTCATTCAGTCTATCAACTGTAATATTGAATACAGTAGAACCTCGTTAAATCAGACTACCAGACAACTTTGGTGCATTTAATGTTGGTGGTGTAATGCTGACGCACTGCAATCTCTAAAGTCCATTCATGATTTCAAAGCACATAAACATGCTCTAGAATGATGCCATGTCTGAATTACAGTGGAATTACTCTAAACCGGACACCCTGGGGACCTCCAAGGGTGTCCGCTTTAGAGAGGTTACACTGCACAATTCAATTTATTAGCCCTTAAGCATAATTTGCTTCTCGCCACAATACATTGTCCTTGGGGGTGCAAGAAGAATAAAGGAAATACAAATACTGATCCCGATCTACACCCAACCCCTGTATGCCTGATACTTGACCTGTTCTGCAAGTCCTGCAGTTCATTGTTGATCTTCTCAATGTCCACCTCGGTCCAGACGATATCGAAGTAGCCGTTGATAACGGTCATCACGCTGGTGTACAGGCCGTACAGCTTCTGTAGCAGGTTCAGCTCCTTTTTGATGCGTACGAGGGTTGGGTAATCGGTGACACTTAGGCCGAACAGCTGCTCGCCCACCGAGTAGATCGTGTACTTGTTCCACAGCTCGTCAAACTGACCCTGGGTGAGGAGAGAAAACATACCACAATGACTTACCAGGTTTTCAAGTTATAATTTCATGCTCATCTGGTATTTGATTTAATGGTGTGTTTAATGGCCTGTCAACAGCCGAGATAACTTTACACAAGGTTCGAATCCCGTATTTCCTGTTGTGGTGAGAAGGGAAATGCGCCTCGGTGACGCCTGGATTGAAGTCCATGACCCTCTGTATTGGAGTAGTATGCTTATTAATAACAATAAATGGTGATCAATGTGTATATGATGTTTCATGTTGATATCGCAAGCGGTCACAGAGATATAGCTATTTGAAAAACTTTTAACGTAAGCTTTAAACAAAAGTAATTTGACCTTGGGCTCCTGGGCAGCATGGGAAGGGAATACAATGAAAATATGGATGGTGATCAATGTGTATATGAAATTTCAAGTTGATATCGCAAGCGGTCACAGAGATATAGCAATCTGAAAAAACTTTAATTTAAGCTTCAACAAACAAAATTCAAAGTCATTTGACCTTGACATTGGGCTCCTGTGTAGGGTAGGGAATACAATGAAAATATGGATGGTGATCAATGTGTATATGAAGTTTCAAGTTCATATCCCAAGTATTCACAGAGATATAGCAATTTGAACAAGAGTGCCGAAGGTCACAATATACGCCTGTCAAGGAAAGGCCAGTTAACAAGGGGAGATAACTCACTGACAATGAATAGGGTTCTTGCCGTGATAAACATGTACAGTCGCACCTGTACTTATGGCCACTTGTATTAAGCGTCTCCCTCCGTTAAGCGGCCATTTTATTCCCCCCCAATGAAAATTACTCTAAAATGCACCTGTATTAAGCGTGAACCTGTCTAACGCGGCCAACGGACAGGCAAAATCGTCCATTTTGCCTCGAAATCCTCGTTTTAGCGGCCATTCTCGGCAAAATATCGGAAATTCTAAAAAAAAAAGCTGGGACCAAATTCGTTCAGATAATCCCCATTTCACACCCAGTGACCTAAATCTCGCTAATTGCAGGCCTGCCAAACTGTTTACAATACCATTTCAATTTGTTTTATGACACCCGATTGTTTGACCAAATTTTCATCACATCATTACGCGATAAAAGTCAAGGGTCGATAGTTTCAATAATTCTCCTAGCCAAACATTGCTTCTGGCTACTATAATTGTCAGTTCAAAACACGTGTTATTCTCGTGGCCGAGTTATTTATACAGTACAGCCAATCGCTGGTAAGTAAAGGCAGCCCTTAGTGGCATGATTGACAGGTTACTGTGGCGAAAGACGTCGGCAATATATCTATCAGCGATTGATCATGAACCCGCTATAGTTAACTCCCTCCGAATACTCTCAACCAGACAAACAAACACATGCAAACACGCGTTTATTTCAACCAAATATGGCTAACTGTATTGTCAGAAAACATGAAAAAGTCTGTAAATATCACGGACAATTTCGGCGATTTCGTACCTACGTAGTTTCGTCCTTTTGCAACTTTTTCCAATCGATGTTAACGTAACCCGATTTTTATGATAATTCAGTTTGGTATTAACTAAATATACAGAATTTATGCACATCCAAGTTCATAAATGATATTTTAAGGGAATTTAAACGGATTAATTTGCATGCATCATAATGTGCAAGTTATAGCGAGCGTGGCATGGGGACTGCTGTTATAAGCCGAGCTATGCTGACCGTGGGCCGTTGCCTAACTACATACGCCAGACAAACTGGTGATTTTCGGACGAACTGGTACATCTTGTAACAACAAACACGCGATTGACCCATCAAATTATTAAACGTTCCGTTTGATAATCCATTCTATTGTGCATATTGTATTTACATTATCCAGTAGCGGATTCGGTGGGGGGGGGGGCTTCAGAAATCCCGATTTTTCTTCTTTTTTTTTTTTACACAAAGACGCATTTTGTGTTTGGCATTTCTAATTGACATAGGCGCCGCTTAGATCAATGAGTATTCGAAATTAAAGTAAACACTGTATATCATGATGTACATATGAACTTAAGACAAGTTTGACTGTACATTAATTGTACATATAAATCTATATGGAACAAGTTATAAGTCGGTCCAAGATGAACCTCCATTAAGCACCCACCTGTGTTAAGCAAGCAATTTTGGACTTTCCCATGGCCGCTTGCTTAAGACAAGTTTGACTGTATATTGAATTTGGTCACAATCCGTCAAGTAGAACTTGAGTTATTGCGTGAACAAGGATACAGTGTTAGAAAATTAAAAATAGCCGTCAAGGGGAGATAAGTCATCGGAAATTTTTCAAAATCAATAGGCTTCTTCGTCTTGCCGTGATAAACATGGGCAGCATGGGTAGGGTATACAATGAAAACATGGATGGTGATCAATGTGTACATGAAGTTTCAAGCAGTCACAGAGATATAGCAATTTGAAAAACTTTAACGTAAAACTCAGCGGACGCCAGACGCTTGACAAAACAGTAACTATATGCTCCCCCGGAAAAAAAAAATCGGGAGCATAAAAATATATGTTCAGCCCTAAAATTAGAATAATCCGACCTGGTGCCAGGTCCTCACAACACCAGAGTCACTTAACCCCATTCTCTAAAAGTAATAGGATTAGTACTAACATAACTACTTATAAATGGGAAAACCAGATTCTCTCATGTAACAAGGAAGCCAAAAATGTACCCGAGGGTCAAACCAGAGAAATAGGTACTTCATTTCCTGGACAATCTTCAGAAATACATACATAGCCAATCAAAAAACCCAAGCGAACATCAACACAATACCTGGAAGATCTGCAGTCTGTCGTTGGCTTCCATCGGTGATATTCCCTCTGCCATTGGACCGTTCTGCATAATATATCATCATGTTATTACTGAAGGTCTGCTATGAGAACAAAAATTGTTATTACATGTGTAGCTGTGGTTGAAGAAATGGGCTTAGATATAAATGGTGTAGCTCCTGATAGCACTCACGTAGACCGATACCGATCAATATTGCTTGTTAGAAGAATGATGTGTGTTTCATTGATGGAATGGCGAACGGTGAAGATCCTGATCAAACTGTGCACATGCACAGGCTGATCTGAACCTACTCATCACAAAACCAATAAAGCCCCCATTTCACCAGTCAAATCCACAAATTTATTAAATATCAGTTATTAATAGTATTGCTGAACAATTCACATTCGGCACAATTTGGCTGCTAGATCTGGATGATATGCTCCTATAATTTTAACATTGCAGGCTGAGGGTTGAAGACAAGGATTGATAGAACACCATCGACCTGGCTCTTCAACATAGAAGTAAAATGAGACACGCCATTGGTTTTGTACATAAGAACATGGGCAATTTCTCATGAAATATAGTCAAACCTGTGAACAACGGCCGGCCAAGGGAAGTGGCCGTTGTTGACAGATGGCCGTTGTTCCAAGGGTCAAACATTTTCCTGGTTTCACAGCAAAGTCAGCCATGTATTTTGCATTCTATTGTAATCTATATACAGGCATAGAAAACGTCTTGGCACTTCCAATTGCCGATTCGCTATTTCACGATCGTGGAGTGGATCTGATTTTTATCAATTAAAAACTGCATGAAGATGACAAAAAGTCAATTTAATTTATTTTGTTATGTCATCTTATTTCGTTGTAATTGTTTTTGAACCCAGCCTCGCTTTCAAAATTATATACAAAGGGGAGTAATTATCTTCATGAGAAGAACATATCGCGGCATGCTTTGGTGCACCATTTAATACCTTGTCGTAATTACATGTAAGCGGTTTAATTAGCATGACCATTAGTATTTTACTTTCTTATTCTCTATTTCATGCCATCATTTGAAATTAATAACGGTCATGTAGTCTTTATTAAAACGATAGCCTATGTGGCACGGCTTGTGTTAACCGCAATTTTTTTGTAACAAAAACATTTCATTGAATGTGTCAAGTCGAGTAACCCACGCAATATAGGTGACCAAACCGGCAGAGAAAACCAAGTTTATTTGATTTCTGTCCAATGTATATCCTGATCAAGCCCGAAAACTTAGCAGCCTATGACGAATTGGTATTGTCCGCTGACGTAATTATTGATATTTTTAATTAGAGATTGGCAAACATTGTAAACCATGGGCAGACTACGCGAATCCACCGCCTGGTCTGGCTGCTAATGCAATAAGTCTGGATTTGTCTGATTATTTGAGATAGAGACCCAATTCACATAAACACGTTTGTCATGTCACTTTAGACTGGTTCCCGGTAGAATTGTTTCACTAGGCTGCGCAACCGACAGGGTACCAGTCTAGTGTCGACTACGTGTTTGTTTGTTTGTTTGTTTATTAGTGTTTAACGGCCTATTAACAGCTAAGATAATTTAAGGCCTATGGGTTCGATCCCATATATAACCTGCTGCATTGGGGGGAAAATCCCAAAATATTTACATCGAGAACAAATATATTCAGCCCTGAAATTAGAATAACCTGACCTGGTGCCAGGTCCATACCACACCAGTCACTTGGCCCCTTCCCCTAAAATAGGAATACGAATATCGTAATACTCACATAAGTGTCGACTACGTGACTGACATCAGCAACCGCATGTATTGATGTTTGATATGGCTTTGTGCCCCGCGGCGTGAAATCTACACGTAGTAAAAACTTGACAAGCGCGGTGTGTTTGAAGTCTTAGTCTCGTCACTGTAGACAAATCAGTATCGTGTAAGCACAGTTTGCCAACAAATGATGGAGTTTTAGGACTTCTGCGGAATTGCATTATGCCTATTGGAATACACGACACAGAAAACATATCGGGAATTACCGTTATTAATGACATTATGTAATATTTTTTCATGGAAAAATGTTAATGTCGCCAAAATGACACCGACTAATATGGGCCAGGTAAATGTTTTCAAAAGAGCGTTGTGCCAATGTATGCGTATGTAATCGATGACTAATTGGATACGACCAGTTGCAATTCAAATGATAGCCGCCATATTGTGATGAAAGGAAAATTGTGATTGTGGTGCTATTTCTTTTTTTTTCGACAAAACATGACATGCCCGCTGTTCACATACACATGTGGGAATGAAAATAGCTGGCCGCTGGTCGCAGTTCGGGGGTGGCCGTTATTCCAAGGTCTTATAAAGAACAAAATTGGACGGGGGGATTTTTAACTGGCCATTGTGGACAGGTGGCCACTATTCCCAGGTGGTTATTAGCACAGGTTTGACTGTATTTACACAAACTGTGATATTTTCTGTAAATGATGAAACTTAGTTGACAAAATTTTCATAGCAAATGCGGAATAGAATTCCGCATTTGCTATGAACATTTTGTCAACTTTAGACGTCATTTACTGAAAATAGTGTAAATGTTGTAAATATTTTACACAAGTTATCGCACATGTACAAAATCATATGGAGTGTCTAAAATTAATGTACAAAATTATAGCAAAAGACCAACCTGATCATAGCCATCTGTGAAGTTGAACGCGTCCGTTTGGAAAACCTCGACGGAGCTGAGAAGTTCCTTCTTGAAGCCGGGCTGTAGACGCACCAAGTCGTCTTGTACCTGGTTCTGTTAACAGTAACATACATGAATGTAATTGTGATACACAAGGACTAAATTGACCCAACCCAGTTATTGAGGTTTCTGAGCAGCTCATTATGCTTTAAATAGTCTTGCAGGTCAAAAAGGTACCTTAATATAATACTGGCAACAATTATAGATAAATTCATGGCATACAGTGAACAGGTTGATCTGTGGCAACATTGGTTGCAAAGTTATCATGTGTCGGCCAGTTGTCTCTTTATTATTTATTGAAATCATTTTTTCTCAATCAAACATGGAACCTCTCTAAACCAGACATCGATTGAAGAATATGAGCACTCTATGATGATCGTCACATATCAAAGATAAATGAGCGAAACCTACCAAAATTAAACACATAGAGGTTTTCTGCTGTCCAGTTTAGAGAAGATCTGCTGCAATCCCTGAATGAGCCGAGCCTCATGACTGCAGAGATGTAATTATCGGCAAATTCTGCAAAAAGTCAAACTGCCAGGACTGTGAAGACAAATGAAGTGACAAACTTACCGCGCTGACCACGAGTTTCTGGAAGGAGTAACGCAGCGAGTCCACCTGGTCAATCTCCTCTTTCTGCACTGTCACCTCAAAGTCGTTCAGCATCGCGTAAGACTCCTGTGAATGACATAAAACATATTTGTGGCTGTGACTGGAGAAATTGGGGCTTATGGCAGTTGTGACCAAATAGCACACTCCTGTAGCCTGATAATGATCTATATTGTTTCATTGATGGCATGGCGCGAAGTGATGGCATGGCTAGCAGATGCACAGGCTGATCTAATCCACATTGGTCGCACAGGCACAATTAATGTTTAGGATTCATAATATTGCTAAATATTGCTAAAGGAAAACCTGAATATTTTGTTCTACTTCCCTCAAAATAGAAATACTGAGGTTTACAACAATATGCAAGACATATATAGATTGCTTGATTGAATGGTATTGAACATATACTGGTGAGTAAATTAATCAGTATACAGAGATCCAGTTAAGGTGTGTAATTTGGAGGTAAATTTCTTATTTCTCCATCAAAAATGGCAAGTTGGGAGTGCTTTAGAATCGTCTCAATGAGACGATTCTAAAGCACTCCCAACTTGCCATTTTTGATGAAGAAATAAATAAAAATCACCCCAAGTTGGTCAAATTACACACCTTAACTGGAGCTCTGAGTAGAACCCAAATGCGCATGTGAATGGGGCATTTAGAAACTCACAGATCCTGAACTGGTACCAGTGCCATTGCTATACGCAAACAATCAAATTCAATGGACAATTATCTAAAAGTCTACATTTACGAAAAGCAGGAGCTATATTTTGTGTCCGTTTTGGGTCAAGGTCGTACGAGAATCCACACTTTTTTGGGTTACTGGTGTATACTACAACATCCGAAAGTTGGGCTCCTATTGTATTCAACAGTTACACAGAAGGCGGTGAATCTCACCTTATCGGCAGACCTGTGTAGTGCAAAAAACTAACTTCGTTTTTACTGACACACCTGCTTATCGTAAAATTTGGGATGTTAATTGTAGTTTACACTAGTGACCCAAAATATGGTGATTCTCTCGTACGACCACGGCCCAAATCTGGAAAAAAATATATATGAAAGCAGGTTATACTACAGTCTATTGTTAGAATCAGAAGCAACCAATATTCCACACCTGGGGGCCGGGGCCCGTTTCACTAAACTGTGTACGACTAAAATGTTTGTAAGTGCTAAATTACGATAGCCTGTAAATTTCACATTAACAATGTTTTCTTGTAAACAATTATTGGATTTACATTTATTGAGTATAGGCAGCATATGCAGCCTATGCTCAATAAATGTAAACCCATCAATTGAAAGTTCCAGACGATACTAAATTTGCACTTACAAACATTTTAGTTGTACAAAGTTTAGTGAAACAGGCCCCTGGTGTGGGGAATGTTAAGTAGATAAATAAAACTACAAAAGATGCATTAACTCCTCTCAAACAGTCATATGTACCTCAATGGGCGCGAGTGACATGTCCATGTGTATCTGTTGTTCGCGGACATCACAGAGAGCGCTCATGGCCTGTCGCACGTCCTCCAGATCGCGGATGGGCCGGTTCAGGCACTTGCTGTAGTCGTCAATGAAGCCGAGCATGTCCTCCATCTTCTGCTTGTACTTCGAGTTGAGCTCCTTCCCAAACAGCAGCTTCCATGCCTTGATCTCCACACGTAGGGCCAACTTCAGCTCCTCTGTAATCAGTACTCCAGATAAGCTTTGTGTCTAAAGAGTATTATACACCCCTATTTTTTTATTTTTTTTAGTATGTATGTCCCTCCATGCCTGTATATATCATGTTTTTGTGACAGATGATTCTAATTCTGTTTAATGTTGTAAATACTCGCGGCTTGTCACGGAAAGGAGCATCTTTGCCCCTTTCCGGTTGTCACAAGCGGCGAATTTCGTCGTGACGACGCGAAAATTGGCCATTTCGGCCTGTTGTTGTTGTTGTTGTTTTTGTATGTCTAAACTTCAGCCGCTGACTTTTTCGGCGCTACCATAACGATAAAAACCGATTAATCCGAATGATGGTACAGTTTATAAAACGCGACAAACTTCATGGGACAAAATATACCGGAATCCGCGAATTTTGTAAGAAAAAAATTTACGGTCAGCACTATTTTACTGCGGTCGGTCGGGTTACCGGAAACAAGACATTTTTTTTTCTTCAGTATAATAAAAATTAATAATTTATCATAAAATTTAAAATTTCTCCCTCAAAGTATACTTTGCTACTAAAGTATACTTTGCAATGTTGATGAAATAGGCAACTGGAGCTCTGGTAATGGTACACAAGATTATGACTGTGACTGGAGAAGAAACGTGGCTGTGACTTGAGAAATGGGGCTCATGTGATTTGTGACCAGTGTAGCTACATGAAATTTGTGACCAGTGTAGCTCTTGATCAAATAGCACACTCCTGTAGACTGATAGCAAATCTATAAACGCTTGTTAGAAGCACGACGGGTGTTTCATTGGTGGAATGGCGAACAAAGTGAAAGTGTATGTAACATCCCAGCAACAGCTAAGGTAATATAGAGATGGGACAACAGTTTATTAAAGTACCATTCGACAGACCAGGATGGAAATACTATGTAAGTATTTTTCACGCCTAGGCTGAGGATTGAATTCACAACCTCCATTATTGAAGTCCAATACCATATCCCCTAGGCCACAGCCCATCCCAGGAATGGAACAGTGCAGATGCTGATCAGACTGTGCGGATGCACAGACTGATCTGGATCTACACTGGTCGAAAAACCCATAAGCACAATTTATGGTAAATAGATACTGAAGCCTATTCTCGAGATCAAAAGCAATTTCAACATGTGGCCTATTCAGGGTTCCTACACTAAATTTGAAAACAAAATCCTTTTCCATGACATTTCCATGACAAAGATACTAATTTCCATGACCAATAAAATTCAAAATGATGGTGTATTGTATGATAAATTATATATGCAGTCACTGTCGCGGGGTAACCAATCTCTATACCGTTCTTGGCCAAGCCAAACGCTATTAAATTTACAATTTCCCGGCATATTTGTTTATGTTTTCATGCTTTAACAAAATTCAATAGAACGCTGAACCGGAAAACATGGATGCGCGATTTTTGCACTGCGCATATTGTGGTATAGTGTAAAACTAGGATTATGCAGAAACAAAATGAAATATTATCGAAATGCAAGAGATGTCCGATATATTTGAGGACTTTTTATTTTTAGCAAAAAACCCTGAAATTTAGTGTCAGATGGACGGCGCCATTTTCAATTTTCCATGACTTTTCCATGACACAGCCACAAAAAAAAACAGAGTTTTTCCAGGATTTCCAGGCCTGGAAAACCAAATTCCATTTTCCATGACTTTTCCAGGATTTCCATGACCCGTACGAACCCTACCTATTACACCCCAAATTGAGCAATGCACAAAGAAGAATGGAATGGCACATCAACACAGAATAGTGTCATTTAGGGCCAATATATAAAGACATAGGTTGGAATTACATGGACTAGAATAGTTGAACCGTCACACGTTTACACCTGGATAAATGCTAAAAAAACAAAACCACATTGAATCCTGATTTGTGAAGATGTACCTGTGAATAGCTCAATGGGTCCAACAATCTCGGATGTCTGGATGTCATCAATGTTGGTATCCAGCTTCTTGAACATCGTCACTTTGGCTTTGTAATCAGACAGGATAGGGTCCCCGGCCAGAAAGTCCTGGTGAGAAAAAATAGTCACAAATAACGAACCTATAATATAATAATATCTTAATACTACAAAATACAATCTACAAAACTGTGTAAGCTGGCATAAACATTTGGAAAATTTAGTAATTCAAACCTCAGAAGATTTGCAATGACTACTGACATGCCAAACCTATAAGCTATACATATATGCTAATCAATTTCATTAAATGGCATACACAGATGGGAATATACCTATAGCAGTGAGTGTTAATGCATAAAGTTAGCATATAATGACTGATACAATGACCCTTGTCAGACATGTTCCCAAAGGCAGGGTTTCTTAGGAGTGTGTTGCGATTCTATTTATTGCATGAGCCCATTTCATGTAATACACACGGATCAACACCACAAAACGCGGACACCACAAAACATGGCTTAAAATTTATAAAATGAGTCACGCCATGTGATTTTGTACCTTCGGACATCTGCGTAATTTCATTAAATATGTTTACAAAATTTAAAATATTTTTTCATAAGGGCTGTTCCATTAAAACATACCCGCACCCCCAAGACGGCAGTTTAAAGAAAATATATGCCAGGGTGTCTGTTTCTTTAAATTGCATACATGGGTGGGTGTGCTTGTCCGAAAATCACTTCTATGCGTGGTTGGCTGTCAGACTGGTGAGTGTCTGTTTTTCAGGTCAACATGGAGTGGTTCGTATAGCGGGATATATGTATAGGCGGCGTATATTACAGAGAATTGATGTCTAACGTATATAACGCGGCCATTCGCGGCGAATTGTATTCGTAGTGCGGAGTTCCTCAGGAATATAACGTCCCAGAATATGGCCAACGTAATTAAATGCTCGCTGGTGGTTTCATCTATTAATCACAAGTTTGTACACAAAGCAAAGATCGCTCAAATGTATTATTATCGCACCTTCGCCAATTATAGAGTAGACGCTCGTGTATTGACTATTGGCCATCACATACAGACTGTATCGTTACACCCGCATAATGAAACCGCCAATTGACATATTGACACTTTCACCATGCGTGATAAGGGTATCCCGTGATAATTGTCACGTACACACAATGTCATAAACTGTCGTCTGCACATCACATTTTTCTTACGAAAAAATAAAAACATATTAACATACAGTGCGACCCCGTTAGTACACGAAGTCCGGCGACATACAACCTTCCGTGTTGCTTATCCGAACCGTGCTATATCCGTTCTCGCCCAAGACGCATCATAATGTCAACAAAAAATACATGTACACTGTACACTGTGACTGCGAATGAACGACGTCGCCAATGCCTATAATATGCCATAAGTTTTCACTGTTATCTTCGCATGTAATAAATATATTGAATCCAAGAATTGTTAACGTCATGTTTTATTTATTCATCATGTTCATGTAGAATGTAGATATACGCAGGTCAGTGCAATCCATTATTGTAAACGCGTGTAGAAACACGTGTAGCCATCATCATTCGATGACGCAATGACCCAATGACCGATATCCTGTTCCATCAGCTGCAACGTCACGTGACAAGCTAGTGCGTTGCAATCTGTGTTTACTCATATGGTGAGCACAGGTGGAAGACTCGGACCTATGACACCAAAATAAATGCCTATTAAAAAAATCCCATTATCCCACCACCTGGTATCGTACTGTACATGACGTTAATAATAGAACGAGATCAAGTGGGTGGGGTAATGGATATTTTTGTAATGGTCATTTTCTTTGTGTCACACGTCCGACTATTCCACCTGTGGGTTTGAGTACGCACAGAGTTTTAACCCTTTCAACACCACAGACCTGTATAGACATGTTTTGCCCGACGTGTTATAATATAGCGCCAGTTCATGAGATAATCAGGCTTATCACGTGAGATTTTCGACGAAGATGAATCTGATAATATTGTACATTTTCTGTAAACGATATCGAATGTTGACGAATATTAAATTAGTAATTATTACGCATTTGCTCTGAAAATGTTATCAACTTTCCGATATATTTGCAGAAAAAAGTCAAATCATTCTCGGCGAAAATCTCAGTTATATAATAAAGTTGATTATCTCATGCACTGGCAAGGCCAGTTGTCACGTACACATTTGTGTACATGCACCGGGGGCGTGGGCAGTGCTGTAACAATTTAGTTAATCTGGGTTGAGTTAATCTGCGCCACTGATACGCGATCTCCGATTGGTCAGCCTTTACACCTAATTAATATTCCACCAATGGTGAGCGCGAACGCATGCCGGAAAAATGAAATCGAGCACATAACAATTAGCACTGCTTTGTTACTGGGACCAATAATTGATGTTATTCCCAGTTTGCTCGGATTAATTTACGAAATGTGCAAACGTGATCAGCTGCACATTCACATCGGTGAGATAAAAGGAGGCTATGCGTCCATAAAAAAAAAATATATATAAAAAATGGTCCATTTTGGGTCTAATTTGGGAAAGAATCGCAAATTTAACACGATTTCTGACAATAGTCGTGTTACAAATTGAACACGATTTTGATATACAAATAGGCAAAAAATTTGGCGATTCACGTGTTCAATGCAGCTACGGCTCCTGATACATTACATTGTGCGTGAGTTTTTGTTACAAACACGCAAATTACGTGTCCCGGAGAATTACATTGATAAAATAATGTGTTAATTTAAATTGCATATATGGGTGGGTAGTTTCCCAGGGAAATCGCATCTATGGGTGGGTGTCAAATACATTAATTTGCATCTATGGTAGGTTACCCAAATTCAAAAGTGGCGTCTCCCCCCCCCCCCCCCCCCCATGTATGTTTTACTGGAACAGCCCTAAATAAAGTTAAAAGTTGTAAATATTGTAAATTTTGTACACGTATTTCATGAAATTATGCAGATATCCGAAGGTACAAAATCACATGGCGTGACTCAAATGTATAAAGCTACATACACTGACGGATTCCTGTCTGTCTTTCTCCCAGAGAAAGGCGTAGTCAGAGTATCTCTGCAGGGCCTCGACCACGTCGGCCTTCAGTGTGGAGAGGGCGGACGACATCATCATCACGTACTTGGCCACGTCCTTGTTCTCCGCAATACTCTTGTAGTAATTCTTCACCTCCACTACTGGCATAGTTACCTTCGTTCCCATTGGGTCTGTAATTCAGGAAAGTACACGAGTGATCATTTGTGGCAGTGATAAATGGGGCAAAGGTTTTGGGATCAGTGTACATCTGCATCTGCAGTCTGATCAGGTTCTGCACTGTTCGCAATTCCATCAATGAAACATCCGTCATGCTTCTAACAAGCAGAATAGACCGTTATCAGATGCTGGCACTGCTACCTTCGTTCCCATTGGGTCTGTAATTGAGACACATCATGTGATTCTGTACCGATGTATGCGATTTTTCATGAAATATATTTACAGAAACTGTGATATTTTCTGTAAATGACGTCGATAGATGAGGAAAAATTCACAGAAATGTGGAATATGATTCTGAAATTTCATCATTTGTCTTTTGACATCAAATAGCGTAAATTTTGTAAATAAGTTTCAAGAGATATCGCACATGTTCTTGGCTACAAAATCACATGGCGTGTCTCAATTGTGGCTGTGACTGGAGAAATGGGGCATATGGGATTTTTGTTTTGACCAGTGTAGCTCTTGATCAAATATCACACTAATGTAGCCTGATTATCATCTATAGTGCTTGTTAGACGCATAACGAGCGTTTTATTGATGGAATGGCGAACAGTGTATATCCTGATCAGTTTGTGATTTCCTGATTTCATACCAAGTTTCTTGTGTTTGTCTGTCTGTTTGTTTGTTTGTTTGTTGGGGTTTAATGACCCATCAACAGCTACAGTCATTTAAAGCCGGGTCAATGGGTTTAGTACTAAATCCCATATATTACCTGTACAAGTACACGTACATGTTCAAGTACATGTACAAAAAGATTCTTATGAAATCAGTCAACAAGTTTAATTAATAGAGGATCTTACATGGCTGATGATTTAAAATGCTATTTGTTAAACAAGTTTACTGATTTCATAATAAGTGTGGCTATGCGATGTTTCTTATGAAATCTGTCTGCAAGTTTAATAAATATATAAAATTAACACAAATCTTAGGTTTAGATTATGTATAGCATCAGCTGATTTATGCAATAAACGTAGATAACTCTTTCACCCCTACGTAACTGGAACAATTTTGATATGTTAATTCCGTAACCAATTCAACCTTCACAAAATGATTACTAGACAAGTCCATTTATGAAAAGCTTTTTTTGGTTTTCAAAAATATTAAAATTACTTGCAAAAATGCAGATCCTGATGAGACGGCTCGTCGCGAGCCGGCTCATCTGGATCTACACGTTTTGCCAATACCACTATACAGGCCTGCGGTGTTGAAAGAGTTAAATATGACCGACTGAAGAAATGGGAGTATGGCCTTTCTGACCAGCATATCTCTAGATCTACACTAATACAGCCTGATAATGGTATATATTGTTTGTTAGAAACAGTATAATTATGGGCTTATTGACTGAATGACAAATAGATCAGCGGATGTGCAGGCTAATCCAAGTCTACACTGTTAATGGGCAATAGTACAAATTTCTATATAGAAACATGAAATTCGATGTTTAGAATATTACAGCACAAAGAATTTCCATAAGTCAAATGTTGATTGGTTTCACTGTTTATATGTACATCTGATGACAATATATTTTCCTGACTGCAAAAGATTCATATATATTGGACTGTTCAAATACCTGAATTACAGTTGAACTTTTCAAACCCTGGTTATGTCCAAAGGTGTTCAGTTTAGAGATGCTTGAAGATTAATTGACTGAGCCATGGAAGATTTAGAGAGGTGGTTCCCAGGGTTTGAAAATGGCAGCTTTTACCAGTAGGTCCGGGACCTAATAAGAAAAAAAGTCAAGGTCTGAGGAACATTTTGGAAGGTCCGAGAGGTTCGGATAATTGTCTTTTACTGTTTTCTTTTCAACCAGAGGATATTCAGCTTTGGTTACATATGAAGTGTATAATAAATAAACATACATAATGCTCAGACTTAACTGATACATTGTGTGTTTGACAGATATACAAGAATCATTCAACTTCGCCACTAAACGATGATTGCAAATTCAATTTCCGGCGGACTTATTGCTTTTAAAATGCAAAGGTCCGACAATACAATTCACAGGTCCAGGACCTCGGACCAGTGCTATTTTCAGGCCTTGGGTTCCACTGTATATTCACCATTGAAAGTTGAAAGTGTTTAATGTACCAGCAATAGCTATGGTCATATATAGAGGTGGGACCTCGGTCTCAAGTCTCATCCAAAAGATCAGTGGGATGGAAATTGTACAAAAGTATCACTATAATATGAAAGTATTTTTTTATGCCTGTGGCGGGGTTAAACCCACGACTTCCAGTACGGAAGTCCATTTATTAATTTAATGGTGTTTAACTGCCCGTCAACAGCTAAGGTCATTTTAGGCCAGGTTAATGGAGTTGAATCCCTTATTTCATATGTATGGATGGGGGAAAATCCCAAAATCAGAACAGAATATTTACAGAAATTACATACATGTACTGAAGTTCAAGGCACAACCACTTGACTATCAACCCATTGTTTAAGACCATCTGACTGACCTAAGGTGTTGAGGAAGATGGACGAGGACCGGTGCTTGCAGGGAGAGCAGGAGGTTGACTCGAGACCATTGCGGTTCTGCCCCCATTGGTGTACCCCCTTGGAGACCTCCAGCACCAGATGACAGCCCTTGTTCAGGGCATGCTGAATGTCCTCTAGGCTCGGCCGCATCACCTACAGGAATACGACATTGTGATATGTGCCGCATTAGGCAGTTGATAGTATTGCTATGTAAATACTACACACAATTTTATTTTATTTTTTACCCTTACAATGCTGTCTCAGGGCTCCAGATAAGGAATTAGTAATTGAGTATTGTCACTCCATCATTTCTGAAGCAATTGGGTATTTCAACACTTTAATTGGGTAAAGTAAAATCACACTACTGTTTACACATTAACAGACAGCAATTATTGAATAGTTTGCTTCGAAAGAAAACATGTCTTGGCATTTCATTAGAATGTAATGAATTACCAAGATGTGTTTTCATGGAAAATAAGAAAAATATGCTATATTTATTGTCTGTTTATTGTTTTCTGCAGCATGATAAATGTACCACAAAATTTGTATTGCTTTTTGATACTCACTACTTCTGATTTCAATTGGGTTTTTTGGCAATTTTAATTGGGTATTTAAAGGCCCTGAACGGCTCAGTATTACAATTTTCCGATTTTTTCAAACACAAAAACATGTTTGGCAACTGATTTAGTACACAAAACTAACATATACTGCCTAATAGATACATCTCAAGTCTTGAGATTTACATCTTAATCGCAATGTGAAGACAAAAAAAGTTGTTTTGTGTACCACTCAGTGCAAAATGTCAATATTGACAATTTCATTTCCGTAACCCAACGGCTTTGGCTCGGAAGCGAGTCGATAAACTCCGGCTATCGGAATTCATCGGCCGCGAATCGGGGAGTTAACCCGAGCATCTATCGGAAAATCGATCGGGCTTTGAAACACGCACCTGCTGTTTGTTTATCAACAAATATTGATATTTTCATCGACTACAAACTCATTTTTGTACCAAAATGAATGCAAACAGTTTCAAAGTGTGTGTAAATAGAAACCTGTTGGATTTATGTGTGGGAAAACCCAATAGGAGACCAAATTCGGCAACTTGAGCCGCATAGGGGCTTTAAGCAAATACGCAGCTTATCTGGAGTTATGGTTTGACTACATTTTAGAATCATTACCAACAAACTGATTAAAGCGTTTTCAAACCATGTTTTTGTCAAGAATAAAGAAAATTATAAATAACAACAGGCATGCTGAATGTCCTCCAGGTTCAGCTGCATCACCTACGGGAACACGCCATCAGAATTTTGACAAACATATTCCCAGTTTCAGATTGGCCACAATTTATGTATGTGCCATTTAGGCATTTGATATTGTATTGCTATATAAATACTACACAATTTCATTTGAGTTTGGCCCTTAGAATGCCGTCCTTGTTTCTTTTCTTTTTTTCTCATCAAAAACAATGGAAATGAATTTAATGTGTTGTCAAATCACGTTTTTATTGAGAAAAAAACAAACAAATATAAACAAAAACAGATGATCATAGACGTGTCCTTCATTTTAAGTGCTAAAATATTAATTAGGCCAATAGAATGTAAAATTCCTAGATTTTTCCCGACTGGGATATTTTTAATAGCAACTTCCTAGATTTTTTCCTCCAGGCTCGGCTGCATCACATACAACATACACCTTTGTGATGGGAGGGCCGCCATTGCTACATGTCTCGTACCATACATCCTGATTACTATCTGGAATGAAACAGTGTACAGGGCTCCAGATAAGAAATTAGTAATTGAGTATTGTCACTCCATCATTACTTAAGCAATTGGGTATTTCAAAATTATATTTGGGTAAAATAATATCACACTACTGTTTACACATTAACAGACAGCAATTATTGAATAGTTTGCTTCTAAATGAAAACACATCTTGGTATTTCCTTAGAATTGTCTCCTTGGAGACAATTGTAATGAAATACCAAGATGTGTTTCATGGAAAAATAAGAAAATATTATATATTTGTGGTCTGCTTATTGTTTTCTGTAGCATGATAAAGATACCACAAATTTGTGGATGTGGTTGGAGAAATAGCGTTTATGAGGTATGTAACCAGTGTGGCCCCAGATCATCCTGTGCATTCGCGAAGCCTGATCATGGACTACGCTGTATAGCCCTACAGACAATAAAAACATCCATAATGTCCCCAGCATACTATATCTGTCATGATTAAACCACAGGGATGCGTAAGATCCTTTCTGCTTCCGAAGTCCCATAGACCCTTTTCCTCCAATTGCTGCCACACATGCTGAATATATTGTTGTTTTCTTTTGTTGTATATGCACTATACAAATTTCTCATGCCATGATCATATATGTAAATGTATAATTTTATCTTTGTTCTGTAAAGTATTGAGAAATAAAATATTAAATGACAAAAAAAAAGATAGCACAAATTTTTAATTGCTTTTTGATACTCACTACTTCTGATTTCAATTGGGTTTTTGGCCATTTTAATTGGGTATTTACTCAAATACGCACCTTATCTGGAGCTCTGAGTGTACATAGGGGCATAAAGAAGGCCATGTAGACAGAATGGCGACCGGCATAGGCTCTGATCAGAGTGCTCGGATGTAGCAAATGATAAGCTTCATTTCACCAATCACCATAAATATGTGACAACTATTAATGGAGGGCCACAGGTTGAATAAAATGCCTTTAGGATATCTGTAGACTGACAATATTGTTTATAATCATACTGTGAATAGACTGATCCAATCTTGGCATTCAGGGGGCCGTTTCACTAAACTTCGTACAACTAAAATGTTGGCAAGTGCAAAATTATGAGTCTGTAAATTTCATATTAACATTGTTTTCTTGTAAACAATTATTGGATTTACATTTATCGAGCATAGGCTGCATAAGGCTGCATATGCAGCCTATGCTCCATAAATGTAAATCCATCAATCGATATTTCCAGACGATCCTAAATTTGCACTTACGAACATTTTAGTTGCACAAAGTTTAGTGAAACGTACCCCAGGGGCATAAACAACGTCAGCTTCATAAAAAGGCGACCATCATAGGTGCTGCGCAGAATTTGAGGATGTGCAGACAGAAATGAGCCCCAAGATGGTTCCAAATGTCAAATGTGAAAATGATATGCATGGCATTTAGGGCTATTCCAGGAAAAATTCTCTGGGGAGGGATCGGACCGCACTTTTATTTTTGACCTGTGGGTGGGGGGTGTCCGACAAAATTAATTCCGGTTGGTTGTGGGGTCGGAAGCTATATTGTTCTTGTTGGTAGGGGGGTATTCAATGTATTTGATTCGTTAGTGGGGGGGGGGTGCACTTCTATAATTAATTCAATGCTGTGGGTGTTCGCGTCGATTAAAAAATTAGATTTTCGCAGCCTCACATATTCTATTTCGTGTTATTCACAATGCATCATGCATTGTAAAACGCTCATGTCGATTGGCCAACAAAATGACACTTCCAAAGTAGCGTCCAGTGAAAACTGCCGATAGATAAATACGTCCGGAAGCTGCAATTCGTACCAAGTGTTGTTCGTTCGCTTCCATTTCGCCACCGACGAATAAGACAAACACTTTCGGCGCGCCCACATTTTCATGCGTCGTTCACGATTTTGACAAATTGTTACATACGCAAGGACGTGTCTTCGGCAGAACACGGCAGCATCACATGTACCTACAGTACGCTCAGCGCTATTGTTGGCTTCGTCCACCCGACCCAGTGATCAGATGGAGAGTGGACGTAAAAATTTGTCCCACCGTGTCGGGTGGAAATCCCACTCGTCCCGGTGGAGGCAAAATCTCCACCGTGGGAACATTTCTAAGACTGAATCTGCCGCACACAGGCAGCGAGGAGAGCATTTATGGCCGAATTACTGGCGATTTGTCTCCCCCCCCCCCCCCCCCCCCCCCCCCCCCCCCCCCCCCCCCCCCCCCCCACCCCCCCCCCCCCCCCCCCCCCCCCCCCCCCCCCCCCCCCCCCCCCCCCCCCCCCCCCCCCCCCCCCCCCCCCCCCCCCCCCCCCCCCCCACCCCCCCCCCCCCCCCCCCCCCCCCCGTGTGACCCAACGTATTAACACACGGCGCGTCACACTGCCAGCTTACAGGTCATACCAGGCTCGTAGCCAGGATGAGGCAGACGAGGCAGCCGCCTCGACTCAGATTTTGCCGATATTTTTTATATTTTTTTTATATTTAATGCTGTATCCGGTGGTCTAAGTGCCGGGAAATCCCGTCTATGACGATCTAGATGTCAAAATTGTCTAGGGGGAGCATGTGACAACAATTTCCCAAACCGACCTTAATAACTTTGTCAAGTATAGAGATATAGACCTCCATATTTCCATAGTAGTTGCCAATAACAAGTGCTTTCGTTACCGCATGTCGTTTATAGTGTTGAAAAACGTACAAATCGCACAAGCCAATTAAAGTTCCTTTAAGAAAAACATCTCCCCTGTATATAGGCGCAAATTTCGTAGAAATCGGAGTAGGATTCAATGAGATATGGTAGAATAAAAATGAGCATAAAAACGCAAAAAAAAGGACAGTGGGTTAGCCGATTCCGATATAGTCTCCCGGTTTTTCTATTTCCCATTGGAACTGCCTAGGACCTCGCCATTTGGCATATTAGTAGCCCTAGTAACGAGGCAGGGTGTGTGCAAAGATCAGCGCTGTATCTCCAAGGGAACCCTGCTATAACATAGACGTTTAGAAAAAGCCCCCTTTTTGGTCTATAGAAATTTTACCCAATTTTTACCACATTTACGGCATCATTTTTTTTTTTTTTCTAACACGAAATTAGAGAAAGTAATTCGGACATGTTGCAGGGATTTCTTTCCCCTACACGTTGCGCTAAAGAACACAACGCTAGCACCGTTATTGAGGCTGTGCCGAATTTTGAAAGACCCCCCCCTGTCAAGCGAAAAAAAATATTTGAGCGACTTTGGGAAAGATTTTTCCCAGGGGACTTTGGACTTTCAAAACACTATTGTGAGCTTGTTTATAGAGGGATTCGCATTTGGAGGAACCCTGCGGCTCAGTAAGCTCTACATTGTCTACAATTTGCAGCCCAATCGGAAGTTAAACTCATCAGATATTGCGAGTGGAACACAAACCCTGTTAGCTTTTGAGAGACTATATCGGTGAAAAAACGCTAACAGATTTTTACCAAACTTTACAAGGTCACCCAAGGTCACATGGTCAACGTAGAAGGGAAATGAATACAGGGATATGAATAACTCATCAATGTTTATTAAACGTGTCTATAGGTAACCCTTAACTATTACACACAAAACTAGAAATGTGGCCTGTCGGCACACGAATGCCCCCGCTGACAGCCAAAGAAAACGAGGCATATTTGATTATAAGCCATTTACCCGAACGTTAAGGTTTTGAACGCACCTTGACCCTGGGCTTAGTGGGGGCGGGACGAATGTGGATTTGTCACAGGGCGGTAGAGGACCATTGTAGCAATGCGTGTGTGAAATATGAAGCAGATCCGAGCAAGGAAACACAAAAGCCATTTAACTGAATGTTAAGGTTTCAAACGCACCAAGTCTGTGACCTTGACCCTGTGCTTAGCGGGGGCAGGACGAATGTGGATTTGTCACAGGGCGGTAGAGGACCATTGGGGCAATGCGTGTGTGAAAGTTAGTGTAGGATTGATAAACGCGCACGTAGATTTGTCCCAAAGTGGCAAGTAAACAATTAAAGTGGAAAAGGTGAAGGTCAAAGGTGAAGGTCGAAGTACTGGGTGGTGGAGTGTGTAGGGCATGTTCATATGTATCATGTGTATAAATATTTAAGCGATTGGCAAAAGTATTGAGAAGTTATTGTAGGATTGAGAAACGTGCACGTAGATTTGTCCCAAAGTGCTAATTAAACATTTAAAGTAGAAAAGGTGAAGGTCAAAGGTCAAGGTCGAAGTACTGGGTGGTGGAGTGTGTAGGGCATGTTCATATGTAAATATTTAAGCGATTGGCAAAAGTATTGAGAAGTTAGTGTAGGATTGAGAAACGTGCACGTAGATTTGTCCCAAAGTGCCAAGCAAACATTTAAAGTGGAAAAGGTCAAGGACAAAGGTGAAGGTCGAAGTACTGGGGGGGGGGGGGGGGGGGTGGAGTGTGTAAGGCATGTTCATATGTATCACGTGTATAAATATTGACATAATATGTGAAGCCATGTAGAAGTTACTAAAGAATATGGTAATATCGGGACGTACGGACGGACGGGACGGGGCGGACGTACGGACGGACGTCGGTAACACTATATGCCCCAGTACCTTTCGGTAGCGGGGACATAAAAAGTTAACTTAGGGTTAACTCGGTCGGAGACGATTCTTATCTGTTGCCAAAACATGTTTTATTAAAACATCGGACAAATATGAAAGAATACATTGGTATTTCTTTACAAAAACATTTTGACAAACTATGAGAATCGTCTTAGAGACGATTCTCATGTGCTGCCAAATCTTGCTTTTATCAAGAAATCAAATGTGAAAATGCACAAGCTAATGCGTAATTATCAATTCATCGACGATGCGATGACGTGAGCAACTACATAGTGCGGTTTTGGTATGTTTGTTTCCGCTGAATTCTAAAGGTCATTCACACTTTGCACGTGAAACTTGATTACCGACTGACGACTGTAAACACCATCAGGTGTGCAGCTAGACCGAAAATGATATGTCGCAAATGTGCTAATTATTGGGATGGGTGGGTACGGCGGTATATTTTTTTTCATCTCGCGTTTTTGCGATCTCCATCTCGCCTTCCGCTTTTGGAAATACGATTTGCCCATGTATGTGTAGACAGCATGCGTGTTGGACTTGCGTTCTACGTACGTACATGCATATAAAGCATGCTAGTTGGATGTGCATTCCACGTTCGTACGAGCATGTAATGCATGCGCAAAACTCAATTTCAACTCTACACACACATAATGACATGAACAAACGTATTTCCAAAAGCGGAAGGCGACATCATGAAAAGGCCGAGGCGAAAACGCGAGATAGCCAGGCGAAAAAGCAAGAATTAATAAAAATAGAATCTCACGTTTTCGCCTCGCAATTTGGTCTCGCTCTTCGCGATATTGTGTATATATATGTCGACGATGCGGTGCAGTAAACACACGTATCAAAATATGTTGTTGTTGTTTTGCTCAATAAACGTGTATTGGCAGCACATTAGAATCGTCTCCTAAGACGATTATCATGTTTTGTCAAATTATGTTTTTGTTGTCAAGAAATATAGATGTTTGTCGACATTTGTTATATTTATTAATAAAAACATGTTTTTGCAGCACATGAGAATCGTTTCCTAAGACACTGTTTACGTGTCCTATATCTCGCGTTTTCGAGCTTTGGGGACCAAAATGCGAAATTCTATCACATTCAATATCGCGTTTTGCAACCTTGCCGCGCTATCTCGTGTTTTTGCTTCGCGATCTTTCATGCGTGTTGAATTGCGTGCTACATGCATGAGCAAAACTAATCCGAATGTTCTGTCTGTAACGCAGTGATAGTCGCCCCAAGTTACAGACAGACAATCTGGGTTAGAGCCAAACTTATTTTCAAAAGCAGAAGGCGAGATCGCGAAAACGCGAGACGATTCTCATTATTTTAGAAAACGATTCTTATTTTTGTTATTGTCGATAAATGTGTTTCGAGTATGCTGCACCCGGGCCTGTCGTAACCTGTGTCGGCTGTCATATTATTTTGAGTGGCTGATGGGACGAGTTGGTCGAAGGGCGAAACGGAGGCCGGTCATTTAAATTAACGAATACTAACGGGACCGATACGATTTCTAATTACTTCTATTTAAGGTAATAATGACACTTTCCATTTACTGATCTGTTGGCAATGGATGCTTATGACTGTATTTACATGTACAGTTACAGTAAATTTAGATTGGGAATACGATAGTTATCATATCTAAATAATGATCGTGTTGTCTGTAAACCGCGCATTTCTAGATGCGCCGGTGCATAACGACATGGTAAATAATTCAGTACTGGTGGTAGGGGGGTTTTACGTAAATTAAGTTCTGTTGGTAGTGGGGAACAGCTACATATCAGTGCTGTTGGTTGTGGGGATGAGACATAATTCAATTCTGTGGGTGGGGGGGGGGGGGGGGGGGGGGTGGGGGGGGGGGGGGGGGGGGAGGGCTCAATTAAAAAGTGCGGTCCGACCCCCCCAGAGAATTTTTACTGGAATAGCCCTTAGTTTGGTTTGGTTTGTTAGGGTTTAACGGCCTATCAACAGCTAAGGTCATTTAAGGCCGGGTCAATGGGTTTAGTACTAAATCCCATATATTACCTGTACAAGTACATGTACATGTTCAAGTACATGTACAAATGGGGGGAAAATCCCAAAATCAGAACTGAATATTTACAATGAAAAATCTATATATTCAGCCCTGAAATCAGAATAATCCTGATCTGATGCCAGGTCCTCGCCACACCAGAATCACTTGGCCCCTTCCTAAAAGCAATATGATCAGTAATAATTTTACCACTTTTATAATTGGCAATAACCCAATTCAACTCCCAGGTAACAAAAGAGCCAAAGATAAAAACGTACCTGAGGGCCAAACCAGGCAAATCGTGATTCCTATAAGGAGGAACGCCTACCGTTAATTTACGCCGTCACGTTCACCCGACCACCACCCACACATGTCATTTAATTTAGGAATATCTTGCTTTACAATATGACAGAAAAAAAACTAGAAATGTGGCCTGTCGGCACACGAATGCCCCCGCTGGCAGCCAAAGAAAACGAGGCATATTTAAATTATAAGCCATTTACCCGAGCGTTAAGGTTTCGAATGCACCAAATCTGTGACCTTGACCCTGGGCTTAGTGGAGGCGGGACGAATGTGGATTTGTCACAGGGCGGTAGAAGAGCATTGGAGCAATGAGTGTGTGAAATGTGAAGCAGATCCTAACAAGGAAAATTATAAGTCATTTACCCGAGCGTTAAGGTTTCGGGACGGACGTAAGGACGTACGGACGTACGGACGTACGGACGTACGGACGCCGGTAACACTATATGCCCCCCTCACCATTCGGTGGCGGGGGCATAATAAAACCCAGTTCTGGCCGTCGGGGCTACCAAACCACAAAGGAAATTTACATTGTAAATTGTACTTTCTGACATAAATGACCACGAACATCGGAAGGAAACAAGAGCAAACAAGAGGGCCATGATGGCCATGATGGCCCTAATTCGCTCACCTGACTCCATGAACACCAGAGGAGAATGTGACATTGAGTTCATGTGTTTTTAAAGAAAAATTGTGCTATTTTTAGATGGTGGTCATCTTGGATTAAGCGATGACTCTCATTTTACCAAATCTGAAAATGCTTCACCCAAGGATCTTAACTAACTGTGAACTTACTGTGAAGTTTGGCCAGCATCGGCCATGTGGTTCCTGAGAAAAAGACATTCAAAATCTCGAATAAATGGACCTTTTGGCAACCATCATGGATGACATAATCATCTGATTCCGACAAATATTGCACCAGAGCAATCGCCTCATCGATACCTTCAATTTGATATATGACATGAGCATATTCAGTCAAAAATAAAATTTGACCCCACGGGCTACGCCCATTTTTGATCCCGGGGTCACCATTTTAACAACTTTGAAAGAGCATTCTACATCGATCATTCCTATCAAGTTTAGTCGAAATCCGGCAGGCTGTTCATGAGAAGATTTTTTAAGAATTTGTGCTATTTTTAGACGGCGGCCATCTTGGATTAGCGACGACCTCCGTTTCAACAAATCTGAAAAGGCTTCACCCATGGACCATAACTGTGAAGTTTGACCACCATGGGCCAAGCGGTTCGTGTTTTGAATTTTGAAATCTCTAATAAAAGAACGACCTTTTGGTGGCCATCTTGGATGACATGACTCCAATTTCGACAAAAATTGTACCAGAGCAATCGCCTCTTTGATACCTTCGATTTGATATAGACATGACCATATTCGTTCAAAAATAAAATTTGTCCCCACGGGCCTCACCCATTTTTCACCCCGGGGTCACCATTTTAACAACTTTGAAAGAGCAATGTACATCGATCATTCCTACCAAGTTTCGTCGAAATCCGGCTAGCGGTTCATGAGAAGAAGATTTTTTAAGAATTTATGCTATTTTTAGATGGCGGCCATCTTGGATTAGTGATGACCTCCATTTTAACAAATCTCAAAAGGCTTCACCCATGGACCATAACTTTTAAGTTTGGCTACCATGGGCCAAGCGCTTTATGTGAAGAAGAATTTTGAAATCTCTAATAAAAGAACGACCTCGTTGATACCTTCGATAATAAAATTTGACCCCAATTTGACTCTACGGGTCACGCCCATTTTTGACCCCGGGGTCACCATTTTAACAACTTTGAAAGAGCATTGTACATCGATCATTTCTACCAAGTTTTGTCGAAATCCGGTTGGCGATTCTTGAGAAGATTTTTGAAGAATTTATGCTATTTTTAGATGGCGGCCATCTTGGATTACGTAATGAGGTCATTTTAAAAAAATTGTAATCCCCTACCTAAGGACCATGACCATGAAGTTTGTTGACTATAGGCCCAATGGTTACCGAGGAGAAGACGTTTGAAAATGTTCACGGACGACGGACACATTGCGGTAATAATAGCTCACATGAGCTTCGCTCAGGATAGCTAAAAAGCTAATATGCCCCCTCACTATTGCATAGGGGACATAAACAAGAGTTGTCAAAAGACAACGAAGCTCGCCTATCGGCAGCCTTCACTCAAACTTGGCACAGTTGCATAAAAAAACATGAATATTATATAACTTGACCTTGGGTTAAGGGGCGTGCGGTGGACCTTGACATTGGGGTCAGTGGTGCAAGGTGGGTCGTGGGTTTGCTATAGCATAATATAGCATATTAAGATGAATGCATGTATGAAATATCAATGCGCTCCCTGAAAACAGAAGTAAAACAAACTTTAACCCAACGTTAAGTTTATGAGTGGGTCATGGATTTGCTGTAGCACAATAGAGGGTCATCAGATGAATGCATGTATGGAATATCAAAGTGTTCCCTGTAAAGAAACAGAAGTTACACAACATTTACCCCAACGTTAAGTTTATGAACATGCTAAGTTTGTGACCTTGACCTTGGGGTAAGGGTTGGGTGGTGGGTCATGGATTTGCTACAGCATGATAGAGGGTCATCGACGACGACGCCGGGAGTATGCATAAGAGCTAAAAATGAATAAGGTGTTCTATATTTTGGAATACATGCATATTGTAATTAAAAATCCAATTACCCTAACCAAGTTAACTTACGACATTTGGAATTGCGAGTGTGATGTCTGCGGTGAAGAAAGGGATCCGACTGTCGAGGATGTTTCCGATGGCCTCGTCAAAATGGTGCAGGGCACTCCCCCTGCTGAATAATATTGTATGGTATTTTATATAGCATATCATACAGGAGTGAAATAATATGATATTTATTGATTTTACTTACTTCATAAGAAACGAGTGTATGTTGTCATAAGGTGGCCCAATTTTAAAATTATTGACTCAATGTGTTTACTTCATATGCAGGATTTTAACCCTTACACGGATGAATTAAATGTTGTCGCCTGCTGTTTATTTTCTGTTTTCCATTTTTCTCTGACATCAAAAATATCATGATTCTCAATTGTCACAATGTGCTGTCAAATCATGGTTTTATTGAGAAACAAGAAACGAGGCAAAGCCACGAAGGCCAGGTTTTTTCCAAGCATAAGACACTTGGATAACATAATTATACCCACTTTTTGTAGACTAGATGGCCGTGGCCTGCATGTCGCGCCTTGGGGCGAGGCATGGACACTAAAAAGAGATATAGTAGATGGAAAAAGTTTAACCAAAAAACTTTAACCAAAAAACTTTAACCGGACACACGGACGTACGGACGGACGGACAGACGTATGCCAAAATGCCGACTATATCACGCTTTCCGCAAGCGGGCGCGACAATGATGATAAACACCCATGTGAAGTATCAAGGTAATGGGTGAAGCAGTTGCAGAGACATAGTACACGAAAAAACTTTAACAAAAAAACTTTAACCAAACGTACCGTACGTTAAAAAGTTAACGTTGAAAATGGCTATTAAAGTCAATTACGTAGAAATAATAGGTCAAGGTAAAAAAATGGTCACATGTTGGATAGTTGTATGTGGTGGGCACCCTTTGGTTATGAAGCTGTGCAAGTTTGGTGGTCCTAGATGGTACAGTACCAAAGAAATGGACTTAAACACGAAAACATAACATTGTAAACGCGAAAAGTTAACATTGAAAATGGCTTGAAAAAGTCGACTGCGCAGAAAAAATGGGTTAAGTTCATAAAAAGGTAACATGTTGGATAGTGATATGTGGTGGGCACCCCTTGGTTATGAAGCTGTGAAAGTTTGTTGGTCCTATGTGGTACAGTAACAAAGAAATGGACGAAAACACGAAAACTTAACATGGATTGTGGACGCCGCCCGCTGGCCACCCGCCCGCCTGACTTTCGCCAATCCAATAGCCTGGGCTGGCTAAAAAGACAAAATATAAAGCAACAGCAGATGACCATTTTCATGTCCAGTAGTCTAAGGGTTAAAATAAATCTGCTACTCCACCTTGAGAAGAATCGTTTCCTGGTTACATCCAGTGAATTGCGAGTGGCGCGGAGCAGCGACTCAACGAGGCGATGCTTGAAGTGTTCCGTGAGCTCCTCACAGGCGTCCCTGATTGTCTGCTCCTCGTTGGTATCTCTGTCAACAGCCGTCGCCTCGGACGACACTCCAATACTCAAAGACACGATTGTCATATTCGCTGTAACAGACCAGTCTTGTAATAGTCTTATTTGGAAAACTACAAGTAACTTCACTTAGTCCTACAATAGATCAGTCTTCAGAACCTTTTTTTCAAGAAATTGTGAAAAATAAGCGCAATGTTCGTCCAAATTGTGAAAAAACGAGATTTTAGTCAAAATTGTGAAAAACCAAAGTGTCCTGTCCGTTTGTTATAGACAATGGACTCGGTAAGTGTTACGGATTATGAAACACTAGTACCACTTACAGGAAGCTTCATTGTTGAGCTCCACATCATGGTTCTCGACAGGTTTGGCGAGGCAGATCTGTGCGCGATGCAGGAAGATGTTGACAAGCTCCTTCACCGCATCCTCCACCACCTGGCTCATCTTGTTCAGTTCGTACGACACCATGACACAGTATAGCTGCAATAATAATAGAGGTGTCATTGATTGAAGCTTTCATATTGATATACATGTATTGAAACCAAAATATTAACGATACATCAATATATTAATTGTTCGATAAAAATTATATGAGTTACACTTACAAGACTGTATGTGGACTATTTAACATGATGACTGGGGAAATGTGGCCTATGGAGTTTGAGACCAGTGTAGCTCCTGATCAAATAACACACTCCTATAGCCTGATAACGATCTATATTGCTTGTTAAAAGCATGACTGGCGTTTCATTGATGGAATGACGAACAGTGCAGATCCTTATCAGACTGTGCAGATGCACAGGCTGATCTGGATTTAAACTAGTCGCAAGACCCATAAGCCCCAATCACAGCCACAAATTATTTGGCATGGACTATTCCAGGATAATATTCATACTATTACATTGCTCAGAAAATAGGTGTGTTTTTTTTTAATAGGATCAAAAATATTCACAAACTGCAATGATCTCGACAAGACAGCGTGATATGCCGTATCCTACCATTGGCATTTGGTTCTGGCTTTATAATTACCTGCGAAGTACCGTCATATTTGGCCAAAATCAGTCACACATTTCATAAATGACATTAACAGCTAGAGCAAATGAGCAGGCACTCACGGATACCCCCGGCCCCCCGTTAAATACCTCAATGTTCTTAACAAACTGGGCGACAGTCCAGGGGGTCCACTCGGGCATATCACAGAGCATCGTCTCACTGATCTCCTTCAGCATGTAGTCGATCTGTGAGATCTTGATGTCATTCACCTACAACAGTCACTCACTCATCAACTGATTCACAGCACAGCACCACCGAGCTCACTTGATAAATTGATTGGAGCTTACATAACCAATGTAGCCCCTGATCAAATAGCACTCCTGCAGCCTGAAAACGATTTATATAACTTGTTAGAAGTATGACGGGTGCTTCGTTGATAGAATGGCAAGGAAAGCAGATGCTGATCAGACTGCAGATGCACAGACTGATTTGAATCTACACTGGTCACAAAACCCATGAGTCCCATTTCTCCATTCCCAGCCACAATGACTGAAATCTGATCCAGTTGACAGAAGTAGTGATTGCAACCAGCATAATGGACGACCTGCACATCTGCAGTCTGATTAAGAGCCAATGCTGTTTGTCAGAGAAACATGAAGATTGACTAGCTATAAATATTGTAATATTTCTCCTATTAAGAGCACCAACCTGTTTGACCACAATCTGCAGTTCCTTGAGTGCAGCCTTCACTTCGTTGAAGTAGGTGGGCAGACTGAGGGACGTCCATGTGTGGGCGAACAGTCCTGGTCGTAGGGCGGTATCAGCCTGGACAAAACAGAATATTAATTATCTAAACATCTATTGGTGTCTTGAGGGAACGGGGTGTAAAACATCTTTTCACAAGATCTAATACAGATCAACGATATAACAAAGATTTAACTACGCAGAACCAGACTTTACACTATTGTACGAATTGCAAAATAAGCTCCGAAAAAATAAGATTGTCATTTTGTTTCACAATTAACACGCCGAGTAGCCAAATTCATTTTAGTTGCTATGCATGATTCATATACCTTCTCAGTTGTCATAAAATTTCACAAACTGACAGGAATTATATTCACTGATGCTGCACTACGTACCGGCGTAAGATGTTTCACATCGAAAAATTCACCTGTTTCCTGATGAGCTGCTACTCATGTCTACTAGAGCTATCGCATAAACAAATTTTTCATCTAGTAACCGGCGCAAATTCCTTGCGGCGATTACTAGACGAAAATATGTTTATGCAATATTTTCTCCATGTAACTGAATGGGAATTCGTCAAAAATCCAGCGCACATTCTGACTGAAACATTTTATGCTGGAACGGAGTGCAGCACCAGTGACATTGTTAGCATATTTCTCACAGCGGGCAGGTATTAAGTAAAGGACGCCCTACCTTCCTCAGTGTGGGTCCCAGGGGTGTCAGGAATATCGGCGGAATGGATGCCCGGATCTGTTTGTTCTCATCCAGCAGCATCTAAAAATAGAAAGTATATATTGACATTAATGTTTAAAGAATAGAGACATTCCATTGGAAACTGCATGGCCACGGCCAGCATAGCACGCCCACAGAGGTATTTGATGGTTCCCGTATGTATGTATCTGGTTAGAGCAATCAGATTGGGGAGATATTTGGTACTGAAAAAACGCAATTTTACAACAACAAAAATTAACGCAAATTTCTAAGTAATTTGACTTTGGGCTTGGGGGCTACATGGGTGGGCTATGGAATGAAAATCAGAATTGTTCAATGTAAAATTAGTTTCTGTGAATACTTACCTGTTATATGTTGCTATATTGTAAGGAAATGATCCTTACAATTTGATCAGATTTATTACCATTTTTTGACTGCTGATACTTTCTTAATAAGCACATTCACAGTGATGCATATTTTGATTGATGAACTCATTAACTGCTAAATAAGCCATACTATTCACATTCTGCCGTGTGAATCACAACAGAATGAAATGTAATGGCCCTTGTTGACTCTTGACATGGATCGACAGTTCTGTGGAGGTCACGTGACCACCTTTATTGGGCCAGTTTGTGATGGATCTTCTTTACCATGGTGTCACACATACATGTTAGTAGCTCAACCCTCCGCCTAAGTATTTGCATAGGTGATCATATCTCAGACGTCATATCTCCATTATTCTAATTATTTGTTCCGCAGTGCTCACAAAGTTCGTGACCGCCATTATTTGACTGTCAACTCACGCAGCCTTTCTGTTTGGCGGTCACTCATTAAATGCATGTTTATCTTCACAACTTTACACTTACCTGATGTATTTTGACATGCACAATCATCTGGACATCTGACCGTCACGATATCTTAGCTATCTACGCTGTATTTCTAGTCTAAAGCCCAAATAACGTAACATTCAAATCCAAGATGGCGGAAACTTGACAGTCAACGCTTGGCTGACTGTCAGATTTCCTGGCCACCGATTGGCTGACTGTCAGATCCAGTGTCTATATAAGGAATGACGCAACACAGATTCTCACTTCGGTCACTTCGGTCACAAAGAGCAGACCAACGCTCAAATGCAGAACTTTCACTTTCACTTTCACTAAAACTTCGTTCGGTCATTAGTTGTTGTTGTTGTTGTAGATTCTTCCAGCCACTAACATTTCGGCTACTGCCAGTACTACAGTGTAATGCCATCCTGACAAAACAATCGTGATAGAAATAATAAAGAAACTGAAACTTGTATCTTGTTTAGTCTACTCTAAACTGCCAACCAGGGTTTAGCTGCTAGCCTAACAATTGGTGTCAAAGAAGTGGATGAAGTAACAGTAACTTCATCCAGTGATAGAACCCACCTGGAACTGTATCAGTGTATGGAACTGCATTAAGAAACAAAATTCTACTGTATACATCATAACAATTTACTTCGCATAAGTAGATGAACAGTTGTATTGTATTAATACACTTACTCTATTGCTACAGAAGCAGATGAAATCCAGAATAAAGACAGTGTCTAAAAAAACAACACAAAACAAAAACAGTCACACCAGTAACAAATTGCAACAGAAACTTTTATTAACAACCTAAGTGTAATGATTATACTGGAAACAAATTGCAACATAAAGTTTTAGTTACAAAGTGGCGATATTTGATGTTTACAACCGTATAATGATAAATAATTAAATAAATCAGTGTTTTATTGTGAAAGTGGACATCAAGTGGGAAAAAAAAAACAAGTAACACGTATGTCAAGTTCTATTGCTGAAGCCCCCAGCGTCATGAGAACAGTGGACAGTCTGAACAACAGCAGATAATGGGATCGATAGGCCTACATTAGATGAAGATTACCTGTACCTTGGTGTACCATTTGATAATAGAGAAATGTCACACTCTGGAGCAAACTCACCTTTGTTCGACTATGACAACGCAGTCAATGATATCGACCATGTACCTACTATCAAACCAGAACCATTCGATGGGAACTCCGATTGGGAAGCCTTCTTCGCCCATTTTATCATCTGCGCCGAACTTGGGAAATGGAATCAACGGACCAGGACATTAGTACTTCAGACATGCATGCATGGAGAAGCATGTGTGTTTCTGCTCTCTCTCTCCAAAGAAGAAAGAAGTTCATACAGAACTTTAGTGGATACATTTAGCAGCCGATTTGGATACGCCAACAATGAGAGCATGTGGTTAGAATCTTTTAACGGCAGACAACGGAAACCTGGGGAATGTATAGCAGCATGTGCTGATGACATTCGTAGGTTAGTCAGGATAGCATATCCTGCACTGAATTGCGCTGCACATGCAATTTTATCACTTCACCAGCTGTACAAATCTCTTTCCAAAAGAATGCGATACCAGTGTGCAATATCCCATTGCACATCCATGGACATGGTGGTGAACATTGTCACAACGTATGAGAGCATCCTGGGACCTGATATTGAACAATACAGTGCAGCCACCGGAATACCGAATGGGAGTGACCGGAGTCAAACAGACAATGACGTGCCGCAAACGATGTCCTACAGGCCGTGGCGTCGAGACATTGTTTGGGACATGGAGTTCCTCTAGAGAAAATAATAGAAAACAAAAAAAAAGGAAAAAAATGAAGAAAAAAAAAACAATAAAAATCTCAAAACTAACTTTTCGATAAACTGGACAACTGCTTTGAACTAAATAGATATATTGGACTTACTATGAGACAATCAATAACTGAGTGCATATAATCCACATACTGCAACGAAGTGATCAGTTACCGCATCTAATTATAATCAAGGACAATGTATCTGCTGAAGAAATGTTTTTATGGAAACTTTTGATGACCATCAATGACAATAATATTATAATGAAATTGTCGGAATTCCTGCGCAAGGTGTAACCAACTAGATCTAGGTCCTGATAGTCAGCGCTATTTAGTACCGGTACTACATGTATTGAAGAGTGCAGAGTTGAATTAACAGAGGATTTAGATGGGCTTTTATACGGAGAGATGTCGAGTTGAAATACAGGAACACATAAAAAAAACATGTTAAATGGGAACGCGTTGTGTAAACGTAAGGGATATGGATAGAGTCTAGTGCCGTGCGACGATGATATTGGTTGGGCTCGAGGCTGATCAGCGAAATAATTATCTAATCAAATATGCTATCTGTGTAGGGACTGGACTGATCAACCGGTTGCTTACGAACGATGTATTGTGTCTAGGGGCAAGAACGTTAGGTTAGTGGTTGTGGTATAGTCATCAACAGGTATTTAATTGACCGATGGCGGGACTGCCATAGCCACTTCCGTGTGTGCCGTGATTTATATGTTAATTACTATTGGAGAAGTACCGTCGGCATGATACGGCTGGAAGACTAGACTATTTTGTAGAAAAATGTGGTTCCTGTGATGTCGAGGTGTCAGCAGCTATGGTTGCGTGCTGATTTTTGATGTCTCCGTCTACCCGTGGATTTATGAAATAAACTACCACACCGTGAAGACCGATAGCCTGGCTGAACTACCAAGTTGATGTGTATCTTGAATGGCCACCAAGATACAACTAACGGGAACTTGCAAAGGACAAACTAAATAAAACCACAGGAACTGTGCTCACAGTAATTATACCTTTATTGAGGGTTTAGTACTGTTAGAATTTATGGTCATAGTCGCATGCAGAGTAGTATACGGTATTTCTTATCTAAAGTATTGTTTAACAGATACAGACAGTGTAACTGATTGCTAATATTTGGACAACAAATGGACTTGTAACTGTAAATCACCATGCTCAACAAGGCTTTGGCAATATGGTATAATATGGAACGTATCCACCGTGTACAACATTGGTGAAATGGAAATAACATACACATTTATAATATTACAGAACTAATAATAATATGTATCTGGTATAGTTGAACAAACACAACTACTTACTTTCTTTAACGGTGTGAAATATGTATTAGACTTATGACTTAAGGTGGGGGGAGTGTAAGGAAATGATCCTTACAATTTGATCAGATTTATTACCATTTTTTGACTGCTGATACTTTCTTAATAAGCACATTCACAGTGATGCATATTTTGATTGATGAACTCATTAACTGCTAAATAAGCCATACTATTCACATTCTGCCGTGTGAATCACAACAGAATGAAATGTAATGGCCCTTGTTGACTCTTGACATGGATTGACAGTTCTGTGGAGGTCACGTGACCACCTTTATTGGGCCAGTTTGTGATGGATCTTCTTTACCATGGTGTCACACATACATATGTTAGTAGCTCAACCCTCGCCTAAGTATTTGCATAGGTGATCATATCTCAGACGTCATATCTCCATTATTCTAATTATTTGTTCCGCAGTGCTCACAAAGTTCGTGACCGCCATTATTTGACTGTCAACTCACCGCAGCCTTTCTGTTTGGCGGTCACTCATTAAATGCATGTTTATCTTCACAACTTTACACTTACCTGATGTATTTTGACATGCACAATCATCTGGACATCTGACCGTCACGATATCTTAGCTATCTACGCTGTATTTTACTATCTAAAGCCCAAAAAAACGTAACATTCAAATCCAAGATGGCGGAAACTTGACAGTCAACGCTTGGCTGACTGTCAGATTTCCTGGCCACCGATTGGCTGACTGTCAGATCCAGTGTCTATATAAGGAATGACGCAACACAGATTCTCACTTCGGTCACTTCGGTCACAAAGAGCAGACCAACGCTCAAATGCAGAACTTTCACTTTCACTTTCACTAAAACTTCGTTCGGTCATTAGTTGTTGTTGTTGTTGTAGATTCTTCCAGCCACTAACATTTCGGCTACTGCCAGTACTACAGTGTAATGCCATCCTGACAAAACAATCGTGATAGAAATAATAAAGAAACTGAAACTTGTATCTTGTTTAGTCTACTCTAAACTGCCAACCAGGGTTTAGCTGCTAGCCTAACAATATAGCTTCTATTGGGCTACCCATTCCGAATACAATTTATTGACCCGCATTTAGTCCGCACTTATACCTGTCCCATCACATCTCGACCGCGCATGCGCGCACGTGAGACTTCCTCTTTGCGATAGAACAAAACTCTCACCTTGCGGGGTGGGAGGTGGGTGTTAAATACATATAACAGGTAAGTATTCACAGAAACTAATTTTACATTGAAAAATTCTGATTTCTGTATCATACTTCCCTGTTATATGTTGCTAGAATTTGTCTCCAAGGTGGGAAGGTAAGGTGATACAGAAATCAGAAAAGAATAATTTGTTCTGTGAATACTTAACCTAGGATCAATAAATTACTCACCAACTCCTTGTAGATGACTGCTGGGTCCCGTCTTAAGCAGCGACCCCACTATTCGCTCCCAGAATATGCCTGTGTCACTCTAGTAACTCCAGCAATGTCTTCTGGACTGCTTGATTCTCGTCCCATCCGTGTCTCAACATACTGAATGTGACAACTTCTAGCAGTCTAGCGTAATGTCATCCACACTTAATGTCTTACAATAATATTCCCAGTCTCTACCCTGAATCTAATAATGTCCACAATTGTCTTAATTTCTCATTCCGTTTCTCACAATTTAAATGACTCCACTAATCATCCATATATAATGACAATTACATACATATACTATCAAAAATTTACAGTACATATTATCAGTGACCCTAGATGACTGGTCATACTGTCTTCTAGTGTCATAATAATGATACGGTTAGTGCACCGGAGCACAGGGAATTCTCCGGTACCCTCTCCGGACCTTACAATCCTTGTTAACAATCTACAATTGTACATACACATTAATTCCTTATCCAGACTGGCATTAACTAGTTATGCAAAATAGAAAACAATTTTTGAAAACTTTTCTAAAACATAACTCTAGCTAGTTGAGAACTAGCTATTAGTTCTGCCAATCTGAATATATTCCCCACTTTGTTATCCTGAACTGGATCCAATAGCCCAGAATAACAAAAAAGGCTTCTAATCGAGCCTTTTTTACACATTATGTTCCTCACTCGCGACAACCCTGCCAGCTGCGACTAAGGGACCCAATGTGTAAATATCTGCACTCTGAAGTCAGTGTGCGCAAATAAAACCTAGAAAAAGTAGAATGAGATCTCCATGATGCCGCTTCCATTATCTTCTCCATGGGTACTCTATTTAGGAAAGCCCAAGAGGTCGAAACTGCTCTGACCTCATGTGCCTTAACTTTCAACTTCTTGAGTGTCTTACCCGAAGAAGACTGATATGCTCTGCGAATCGCTAGAGATATCCACCTTGACACCGATGCTTTGGATAGATCCTGATCACCAGCACGGGATAAACAGCCTCCTGCGTCTACGTCTCAACCTTTTAGTCATTGAGACGTAGTGCCGGATTGCCCTGACTGGGCATAGCGTGGTCTCTGTCACTGATAACTGACCTGATTTGGACAGGGCAGGAATCACGAATGGTATGGGATGCTTACCTAGAACCTGAGTTTTAGCAAGGAAACCTACTTCGCAACATAGAGTAACGGAGTCCTTGCTAAAAACCAGATTTTGATCTTCCATAGACAGAGCGTGCAATTCCCCCCTCCTTTTCGCCGAAGCGAAAGCGAGGAGGAACACCGTCTTGACTGACCAGTCGAGGAGGGAAGCATGTGACATGGGTTCATATGGAGCCTTGGTCAAGGCCCATAGAACTACAGTCAGATTCCATTTGGGGGTGATTGTCCTAGCTACTGGCCTTTCTCTAGTAAAAAAAGAAATCATCGCCTTTACCTAGGATCTGACCCAATGTTACATGTTGGAGCCTGACTGTACCTCAAACAGCTGGCTAATGCCGACCTGTATCCCTTAATAGTTGATGCTGATGCTTTCCTGTCATCGAACAAAAACCTAAGGAATTCCCCTACTTCTCCTATAGCTGGACTGAGTGGATTAACTTGCCTCTGCTTACACCAATTAACCCAGACCCTCCATTTTGTGTCGTAGCAAGCTGTAGTAGAGGGTCGCCTTGCCCGTGCGATGATTGCTGCAGCTTGCCAAGCTGTAGTAGAGGGTCGCCTTGCCCGTGCGATGATTGCTGCAGCTTGCCGCAAAAACTTATCCTCTCTGACTCCCTTCCTGATAGCCTCCAAGCGTGAAGGTTCAGAATGTGAGGACTTGCATGTAGTGTCTTCCCCGCATGCTGGGACAGCAGTCTGGGAGACACTGGAAGTACCGCCGGCTGTTCCACTAGGAGATCCAGTATGTTGGAAAACCAACTTCTCGTTGGCCAACACGGAGCCACTAGTGTGACCTGGCAGTTTGAAAGACGAATCTTCCGCAACACCTGAGTCAGTAGGACAAATGGAGGAAATGCGTATCCGTCCACTTGGTTTCACGACAAGGACATTGCATCTACCCTCCATGCCCTGGAGTCCGGTACCGGAGACACATACATTGGAAGCTGATTGTTCATCCTGGTCGCAAACATATCCAGCCAGGGGTGGCCCCACCTGTTGATTACCTCGCTGGCAACTGTCTTTGACAGCAACCACTCGGTAAGAACTGGTGACCCCACCCTCGACAGATAGTCCGCCAGAATATTGGACTTCCCCGTAATGTGTCTCGTCTGCAGTACTATCTCGTTCTGGTGACACCAGATAAGTAATGCTCTGGCCTCCAGACACAGGCTCACAGACCGAGTGCCACCTTGCCTGTTCAGATATGCCACTACTGTAGTGTTGTCCGTGGCTATCTGCACTACTTTTCCCCTTACTTGGGAAAGTGCCTTTGTTAGGGACAATGTTACTGCCCTCAACTCCAGCATATTGATATGGCACCCTGTCCATTCCTCCGTCCATATCCCTGAGAACACCAGTCCGAGAGGCTCCAGGTGAGCTCCCCACCCCGAGTTTGAGGCGTCTGTGGTCAACACCAACTCCGGATCGGGAATTGACATGGGAACCCCCTGGAGATACCACTTCTTCTGAGCCCACCGTCTGAGATGACGTTTGAAGTCTTTGGAAAGCTGTATCATCCTGTCCAGAGGGTGATAGTGAGGTTTCCAGTGGAATAGCAAATATATCTGCAGGGGTCGTAGATGTAGACGCCCTAGACACATCATATCTGCTGCGGAGTTCAAGACTCCCAGCAGTGACAATAGCTTCCTGGCTGGTAGCTGAACCGAGTCTAAGACTTTGAAGACCAGCTTCAGCGTCCTGTCCACTCTGTCCACTCGCACCCTGACTATACCCAGATTGGTCAGGAAATTCATTCCTACATAGCAGAAGTCCTGAGTCGGTACTAGTTCCGACTTCTCTATGTTCGGTATGAACCCCAAACCTGTGATCAGATCCCAGAACACACGTAGATTGATCAACAGTGTTGCTCTGGACTGATCGTGCAGCAGCCAGTTGTCCAGGTATTGTAGTATGGAAATACCTCTTCGTCTGGCTTCTGCTGCAATTACCTCCATTAGTTTTGTGAACACCCTTGGAGCCGTGGTTATTCCGAAGGGTAGGACACAAAACTGATATACCCTGCCTTCCGACTGAAAACGTAGAAACTTTCTGGAGGCAGGGCACATTGGTACATGCAGGTAACCATCCTGTAGGTCTATGGAGACTGCCCAATCGCCGACTCTTATAGTTTGTCGTATTGATCAAGCCGTCTCCATCTTGAAATGATCTGTTTGAATAACTGATTCAGCAATGACAGATCCAATACGGGGCGCAGCTTTCCGTTTCGCTTTGGAACTATGAAAAGACTGCTGTAGAAGCCCGGAGATTGCCAATCTCGGACTTCCACAATTGCGTTTTTCGCCACGAGGGATTTCACTTCCGCAACTAGTGACTCCCTTTTCAGCGAATCCCTGTATGGTTCCCACTTTGGTGGCATCCATCTCAGGGGGGGATTGGAGTGGAATGGAATGAAATGTCCCTTTCCCCCTACCTGGATGGTCCATTTGCAATCCGTTATTTCCTTCCATCTCGGAAGGAAATCGGATATCCTCCCTCCTACAGGCTTGTAGGATTCGGGAATGAACCACTCCCCCAAACGCAAAACGCCCCGCGTACCCCTAATATGAATGCCCTCGAGGCTTCCCCCTGGAGAAATTACCCCTACCCCTGCCCCTGCCGCGAGCTGCGCCACCCCTGGACGCACCTCCCTGTTGGTGCGGCATAGGTGGTAAGGGTTGTTTGAAGGCACCCGTTCCTCTACCCACTGAACTCTGAGACGGGGAGGCCGAAGCTGGCTGCTTGTATCCCCCTCTCTTTCCTGCATTCTTCTTCCTAGCGGTGAACTGCTTTGCCGAGGGAGCCACTGACAGTCTCGCTAACTGCTGACTCTGTCTCTCAGCTGCGTCCACAGTAGCGACCTGCGAACACTTATCGCCAAACAAAGTCTTGCTTTGTAGCGGTGCAGCCCTTAGCAGATCTCTCCCCTGTCCGGGAAGAATGGACGACGTCGCCAACGAGGCGTCCCTTTTTGACAGCACTACGTCTGTTGCCATCGTCAGAGCTGTAGCCATAATATGCTTCGTGGCTCTGGCTGATGACTGAAGGATAGACTCCACTGCTCTGGCGTCTCCCGCCTCAATGGCCGCTCTGGCTGCTCCCAGGAACAAGTCCGTGTGAGAAGCCATGGACACAATCGACCTAGCTCTCGCATCCAATGATTCCAACAGACTGTCCGGTGCCTTGGGGAACGCAACCTTGTTCACCCCAATCCTCTGCGCATCCTCATCTAATGTCGGGTGCTTCAGAGGCCACGTTTCCGTATGTGGCACATAATACCTTAGGCCCTGATGAGACAAAAAAGTATTGGGCGTCAGAGAACCCACCTTCTTGGGGTCAAACCCTTGTGCCCTGCTCAGGTCCTCTAACAGTGCACCAACTGTGGGTGACTGTGGCAGCTTAGGCATTTCTTTAGGTGCCGACACTGCGTCTGCCTCCCACAGGGACTTAGCCCTCGGCACCGGTTGAGCTGGGCAAATATCCTCAGGCAGATACTGATAGACCGCAGTCACTGCCTCAGGATAAGAAGGTGCACTGTCATCGTCAGCTACGCTAGCTACCGATTCCATTTCCAAACATTGGCCCCCTTCTTCCACCAATGCCCTCTCTTGAGGATCGGTAACTTCCACACGAACTGGTGAAGTTTGCCTTTCCTCCGTGCCTGGCGCATTCTGTCTAGTAAAATTCTCCATCATCTTGGAGATAGACGATAGCAATTTCGCAGATGCACGTCATCTGTCCGTGACCTAGACCTGCGTCTGCTATGTCCATGACGACTTCTATGTCTGTAACTCTTACGAGACCCAGACCGTCGCCTATGTTTCCTGGATCGATACGACCTCGGGCTGGTAGACGAGCTCCCTGAAGACGAACTAGACTTCGACCTAGTTCTCTTCCTAGACGCCCGAGATCTACCAGTCCCACACGATGAATTTGATCGCCCCTGATAGACGCTATCAGATTCCCCGCTGGACAAATACAGGGGGTCGGTACGCCTGTGCCCTGTACCTCCACCCTGCTGTATCCCTGTATCCAGATAGCTCTCTGAACCAGCGTGGTGTAAACCAGTGCCGCCGATATCAGAAGCTGTGTCCGGTGTCTGGTGGAACTCGCTCGCGTTCCAGCGAGGAGCGATCAATTGGATTGGCGTGTACTGTACTACCCTCGCCTATTCTATCCGCCTGACGCTACCTGCTTTGTCCGGTGTCCGTTGTCCGTTGTCCGTTGTCCAGTGTCCGGTGTCCGGTGTCCGGTGTCCTCGCTCGTTGGGTGGTGAGCCACCCTGAGCAGAACTAGCGACGTTGGGTGCCTCAGTCATAAGAGACACCCTGTCACTAACCGAACTTGGATCTGACGAGGACTCAGAAACAGTCTTAAGTTTCTGAATCCTGCCTATCGCTGACTGTTTCTATTCCTGATAAGACCTCACAGTCATCGCGTGACTCCACGTTTTGGGACCCCACAATGCCGAAACATGACACGGTTTCTCCCGTGAGCAACCGTTCTGCTTCTGACAACACCGAAAACAAATGATTTCATGTGAATCCCAATTACCTGCTTTGTGCCCACATCCTAAACTCTTCTGACCCGCACTGGGCTTAGGCGTCGCCTTGCCCATAGTGAACTCGGCACAGAAACTCGAGTCAAAATACCGAACAACCAAAATCAAAAAAAATAAATAAAAAATTTTGTCGACAATAGGTACGTCCGACAATAGGAAATTCGCGATTACGCGCTTTGTGGCCACACAAAGAAAACTTCGAAAAAAACCTTTCAAAAGAATTTTTTTTCGACTAGCAACTCAACGAACTGACTAGCCCACACTCTATTTCATAATATATTGTCTACTTACTGACAATAATCATGAATAGACGCAAAAAACAGCAAAACGAAAAGGTGCACCTAAAAAGGATACGTTCCCGCCAGCCGTCCGAAGCAAAGAGGAAGTCTCACGTGCGCGCATGCGCGGTCGAGATGTGATGGGACAGGTATAAGTGCGGACTAAATGCGGGTCAATAAATTGTATTCGGAATGGGTAGCCCAATAGAAGCTATATAGCAACATATAACAGGGAAGTATGATACAGAAACATGGATGATGATATAAAGAAGTTTCAAGTCAATCGTACTTAAGGTTGTGGAGATATTTCGTACTTTAACGCAAATGTCGCACGCCAAAAGCAGCGACTATCACACTGACCGCAAGCAGGCGTGATAACTAGAGCAAATGAGGTGGAGCAGATAGCCCCGGCCGCCGCCTGGTCTGACCAACAAATATTTTCTAAGTCAAATGACCGTGATCATAAATGCCGCATGTGTTCGCTATAGAATGAAAATATGGATGATGATAAAGAAGTATATGAAGTTTCAAGTCAATTCGACTTGGACTCAAATCATACTAATGGAAATACGAAAACTATACAGAGCTGCCAACCCCATGTCTGTCACATGAGGAACAAAGAGAGAAAAGGGGGCTATTTTCAGGAACACCACATATATTTTTACGGAACACAAATCAGTACTCACCTATATGCATAGTCAATTTTTTAGAGCCTGGTCGAGGCCACCATGACCACCCGGAAAATCACAATTACACTGCTTGCAAGACGCAAATTCATCACCGCGCCTCGACGGAACCAAATGGGGCCGTGTCTCACTGTAATCAGTGATGAACTCAGGGCTCCAGATAAGGAATTAGTAATTGAGTATTTTCACTCCATCATATCTGAAGCAATTGGGTATCTAAATATTTTAATTGGCTAAAATAAAATCACACTACTGTTTACACATCAACAGACAGCAATTATTGAATAGTTTGCTTCGAAATGAAAACATGTCTTGGCATTTCATTAAAATTGTCTCCTTGTAGACAATTCTAATGAAATACCAAGAAGTGTTTCATGGAAAATAAGAAAAATATGCTAAATTTGTGGTCTGTTTATTGTTTTCTGTAGCATGATAAAGGTACCACAAATTTGTTATTGCTTTTTGATACTCGCTACTTCTGATCTCAATTGGGTTTTTGACAATTTTAATTGGGTATTTACGCAAATAGGCAGCTTATCTGGAGCCGTGCACATCAAAAATAGAGAATGTTACGATGCCAGAATATCATATCAGGATATCCAGTTGAGAGAAGTTCTACTGTATTTCAATGAATGTTTACCTCCATCTGGGCCTGATGTGAGCGCAGTCTGTCCCGCGAATGGACAAGGACCCTCGCGTCTTCTGGGATGTCCAAGTCTCGCTTGATCATGTACTCTGATTCCTTGATCACCTCGAAGATGTAGGGGTCGAAGTTGGTGAGTAGCTCCTGATTTGTTGGGTGCTTCACCAACACCGGCACCTGCAGGTCTACAACAGACAAGACACTTTCATCACTTGCGGCTGTGACTTATCAAAATGTAGAAATTTTATTATTTTTTCATGGAATGACGCATTTTTTTCACAAGACCAATTTGACACACCAACTCAAAATGGTAGATAAAACACTGATATGGAGCTTATGGGATTTGTGACCGTTGTAGCTCCTGATCAAACATCATACTCCTGTATATAGCTTGTTAGAAGCATGGCGGGTTGATGGAATGTAAACAGAGCAGATCGTGATCAGACTGTGGATGCACATGCTGATCTGTATCTACACTGGTCACATAACCCAAAAGCCCCATTTCTCCAGTCACATCTATATTTTCAAGTATTTAACTGGAATTCTTTTTTCGTGAATATTTTGTTAGAAGAGGGGTAATATTGTCAACTAATAATTTAAGGAGCAGGTCATGTTTAAAAAAAATATAAAATACAGTCGAGGGCAAAGATCGAAATTGCATCAATATTGTCTTCCTTACAGCCAAACTAACAATTGATCAACAACAAATTAACGCAATTTGTAATGTGCCATTAAATAATTTGTAGGAACAGCACTTACTGTTTCTAGAGATATCCACGGATCTCTTCCAGGCCAAGTGGTACAGGAGCTCATACTCCAGGAGGACGCGGGCAACTCGGTTGTAGTTGCGGATGATTTTCTTGGAATAGTCCGCTTTGAAGCAGGATGTATGCACCTGTAAATACATACAGAAAATCTGTTGATTTGTGACTGTGACTGGAGAATTTGGGCTTATCGAATTTGTGGCTAGTTAGCTCCTAATAACAGAGCTCCAGATAAGCTGCATATTTGCTTAAATACCCAATTAAAATTGCCAAAAACCCAACTGAAATCAGAAGTTGCGAGTATCAAAAAGCAATAAAAAAGGTGTGGTACCTTTATCATGCTGCAAAAATAATAAACAGACCACAAATATAGCATATTTTTCTTATTTTTCATGAAAACACATCTTGGTATTTCATTAGAATTTTCTCCAAGAAGACAATTCTAATGAAATGCCAAGACATGTTTTCATTCCAAAGCAAACTATTCAATAATTGCTGTCTGTTGATGTGTAAACAGTAGCGTGATTTTATTTTACCCAATTAAAATGTTGAAATACCCAATTGCTTTAGAAATGATGGAGTGACAATACTCAATTACTAATTCCTTATCTGGAGTGCTGTAATAAAACAGAAGCATGACCTGTGTTCCATTGACAGAATGGCAAACAGTGTAGATCCTGATCAGACAATGCAGATGCACAGGCTGATCTGGATCTACAATGGTAGTCAGTCAGTCAGATTTGTCCACATGAAATGACATGGTGACAGCATTGGAATTACCAAATTCAGACTGTTCATTAAAAGTGAATTTGGTTCTGAATTTGGGATCCTTATTAAGGTATTAGGTCACACTCGACTTCAATGGTAATTGCTTCAGAAGACTAAAGAGTGATGTGATATATAAATATAACATGTGAATATTGTCTCGTTAATGTATTATACCATATGGAGCATCGAGTTGCCATCTCCGCCATCGAGGTATGTACAAGCCATCGTACAGTTTCACCACTTCGTGCGTTTGACACATACAGCAAATAATGACAGCAAACCAAATAAAAGTTGGTGCAAAACATAGTAGACAGATACGACAACGGCAAGCTATAAATATTATGCCAGCAAACTATACAAAAGATGAAATATCTGAGCATTTCTCATATCAATCTCAAAATAAATTTTGATGTGTAAACTTTTCAATCTGATTTTTTGTGTAGGAGGAAATTTATAATGGCGGTTCATGTTGTTAAAAACACAGGCAAAAACCTGTAGAAAACTGACATATTTTACAGTTTGGTGTAATATAATTGATAGGAGTCTGTTCTCATGGCTTAGCTACATTATATCATAATATTGTACTTCACATTGTGAGTTCTTTGTCAAACAGCAGAACAGGTGAAACTGGCTGATGGCTGGAACACACAAAGATGACCGAGTTGGCCACTCCATGTGTCGTATAGGATACAGTAACGAGGCAGTTTTCACATATGTTTTCAAATTTACGAAGCAATTATCTTTGAATCAAACGATGATCAGGTATAGAACGGGTCCTTACTCCTCTAAAGGTAACAAAGAGTTGTCAGAAGACAACGAAGCTCGCCTGTTGGCAGCCTTCATTCAAACTTGTCACAGTTGTATAAAAAACATGAATATTATATAACTTGACCTTGGGATAAGGGGTGTGCGGTGGACCTTGACATTGAGGTCAGTGGTGGAAGGTGGATCGTGGATTTGATATAGCATGATATAGCATATTAAGATGAATGCATGTATGAAATATCAATGCGCTCCCTGAAATGAGAAGGAAAACAAAATTTAACCCAGCGTTAAGTTTATGAACACACTAAGTTGGTGATTTTCTACAGCATTTATGAATGTGTCAAGTTTGTGACCTTGACCTTGGGGTAAGGGGTGGGCGGTGGGTCATGGAATTGCTATAGCACGATAGAGTATCATCAGATGAATGCGTGTATGAAATATCAAGGCGTTCCATGAAAGGAAACAGATGTTATAAGACATTTAACCCAACTTTAAGTTTATGAATGTGCTAAGTTTGTGACCGTGACCTTGGGAAAAGGGGTGGGGGTTGGTCATGGATTTGCTATAGCATGATAGAGTATCATCATATGAATGCATGTATGAAATATCAAGGTGTTCAAAGTGTAAAGAAACAGAAGTTACACAACATTTACCCCAACGTTAAGTTTATGAACATGCTATGTTTGTGACCTTGACTTTTGGTTAAGGGTTGGGTGGTGGGTTGTGGATTTGCTACAGCATGATAGAGGGTCATCTGAGGAATGTATGAAATAGCAAGGCGTTCCATGAAAGGAAACAGACATTTACCCCAACGTTAAGTTTATGAATGTACTAAGTTTGTGACCTTGACCTTGGGGTAAGGGATAGGCCGTGGGTCATGGATTTGCTATAGCATGATAGAGTATCATCAGATGAATGCATATTTGAAATATCAAGGCGTTCCATGAAAGGAAACAGATGTTATAATACATTTACCCCAACATTAAGTTTATGAATGTGCTAAGATTGTGACCTTGACCTTGGGGAAAGGGGTGGGCGGTGAGTCATTAATTTGCTATAGCATGATAGAGTATCAGCAGATGAATGCATATATGAAATATGAAATATGAAGGCGTTCCCTGTAAATAAACAGAAGTTACACAACATTTACCCCAACGTTAAGTTTATGAACATGCTAAGTTGTGACCTTGACCTTGGGGTAACGATTGGGTGGGCGGTGGGTCATGGATTTGCTATAGCACGATAGAGTATCATCAGATGAATGCATATATGAAATATCAAGGCGTTCCATGAAAGGAAACAGATGTTATAAGACATTTACCCCAACGTTAAGATTATAAATGTGCTAAGTTTGTGACCTTGACCTTGAGGTAAGGGATGGCCGCTGGTTCATGGATTTGCGATAGCATGATAGATTATCATCAGATGAATGCATGTATGAAATATCAAGGCGTTCCATGAAAGGAAACAGATGTTATAAAACATTTACCCCAACGTTAAGTTTATGAATGTGCTAAGTTTGTGACCTTGACCTTGGGGTAAGGGCTGGGTGGTGGGTCATGGATTTGCTACAGCATGATACAGGGTCATCTGGAGAATGCATGTATGAAATAACAAGGTGTTCCATGAAAGGAAACAAAAGTTATAAGACATTTACCCCAACGTTAAGTTTATGAATGTGCCAAGTTTGTGACCTTGACCTTGAGGTAAGGGCTGGGTGGTGGGTCATGGATTTGCTACAGCATGATAGAGGGTCATCTGAGGAATGCACGTATGAAATAACAAGGTGTTCCATGAAAGGAAACAGAAGTTATGACATTTACCCAACGTTAAGTTTATGAATATGCCAAGTTTGTGACCTTGGCCTTGGGGTAAGGGCTAGGTGGTGGGTCATGGATTTGCTACAGCATGATACAGGGTCATCTGAGGAATGCATGTATGAAATAACAAGGTGTTCCATGAAAGGAAACAGAAGTTATAAGACATTTACCCAACGTTAAGTTTATGAATGTGCCAAGTTTGTGACCTTGGCCGTGGGGTAAGGGCTGGGTGGTGGGTCATGGATTTGCTACAACATGATAGAGGGTCATCTGAGGAATGCACACATGAAATAACAAGGTGTTCCATGAAAGGAAACAGAAGTTATAAGACATTTACGCAACGTTAAGTTTATGAATGTGCCAAGTTTGTGACCTTGACCTTGGGGTAAGGGCTGGGTGGTGAGTCATGGATTTGCTACAGCATGATAGAGGGTCATCTGAGGAATGCATGTATGAAATAACAAGGTGTTCCGTGAAAGGAAACAGAAGTTATAAGACATTTACCCAACGTTAAGTTTATGAATGTGCCAAGTTTGTGACCTTGACCTTGGGGTAAGGGCTGGGTGATGGGTCATGGATTTGCTACAGCATGATAGAGGGTCATCTGAGGAACGCATGTATGAAATAAGAAGGTGTTCCGTGAAAGGAAACAGAAGTTATAAGAGATTTACCCAATGTTAAGTTTGTGGACGACGCTGACACCGACGCCGACGCCGACGACGCCGGGGGTACGACATAAGCTCTTCTGCACTTCGTGCAGGCGAGCTAAAAACGTAGTTTTCCACTTTGGTTCACTCCAACTGTAAGTGCCATATCTAATATTTATGCAAGCAGGAACTGGTACACATGCTTCATATGGTAACTCCAATAATAGACCATGATCTGACAAAACCAGAGTTTAATGCTTTTGCGACCAGTGTAGATCCAGACCAGCCTGTGCAGTCAGGGTTTACACTGCCATTAGCATAATTAGATCAGCATAATATCAATATGTGAGCTGTTATAAATAGCCGATCATTGGTTATTATACACAGGTTGAAATGACATAAGCCCGGTATCGTCAGTAATTGCAAACGTGACACAACAGACGTTACCATGAATATGTCCATTGGTTCGAGGACCCTCTTGATGAGCTGGCGGCACCATGTGACACGGCCGGACACGGGTGGCATGTTGCGCGGTATGGGCGGGTCTTCCTTGTACAGCTGGTACAGCTGCAGCAGTCACAGTAACATGTACAATAGGAGAGGCAGTGCAGAATGAATGCTAAAGCTACAGGGTGATTGCCTGACTGTAATTGAATAGCCGCGCTGGGGCTCATTTTACTAAACATCTTACACAAGAAATGATTGTACGATGATTGTACGAAGAATTTTGCTTCTCATTGTAATGTGGTTCACTAATGCTACCATGTTGTACATGTACAAGTCATTAAATGTGGCTGTGACTGGGGAAATAGGGCTGATGAGATTTGTGACCAGTGTAGATCCTGATCAAACAGCACACTCCTGTAGCCTGATAACGATCTGCATTGCTTAGAAACATGACCGGGTGTTTCATTGATGAAATGGTGAACAGTGCAGATTTATATCAGACTGCAGATGCAGGCTGATCTGGATCTACACTGGTGACAAAATCCATAAACCCCATTGTTCCAGTCACAACCACAAATGTGAACATATACACTAAAGATTTGCCAACATCAGCAATCAGAGCTAATGTTTTTTTTATTAATTTGCAGTTTTGAAATTACAAATTACTTTTAATCGTACAAAGTTTACTGTTAAGTGAAAAGGATCGCATGGCCTTAGATTAATAATATAAGACACAAGATGAGCAGATCCCAAGTCAGACAACTCAGGCTCACATGCACACAACATTTAAAAAACATACTAAGCAGCAGCGGCAATATGATACATCGCTCCAGATAAGGAATTAGTAATTGAGTATTTTCACTCTATCATTTCTGAAGCAATTGGGTATTTCAAAAATTTGATTGGGTAAAATAAAATCACACTACTGTGTACACATCAACAGACAGCAATTATTGAATTAGTTTGCTTCAAAATCAAACTTTTGTTTTCTTAGTTACATCATTTTCAAGCTATTTCGCCAGGTTTCAGAGTCAATTTCCAATTTTTTTCTGTTAAATTCCCATAGGAAAATCGTTTTTTCGCAATAAAATCAATAATATTTGGGGAGGGTGACATTTTTGTTATTGATGAAAAATTACTTACTTTTTTAGATTTAATGTGTTTAAGGGCCAAAAGTTCGTCTGACAGCAGCAAAACGTGGAACAGACAGTAGTCCTTTGGATTACGATTAGAATGTTGTTTTCATTTTAACTAGTTCAACAGACACTATCTTCAAAATTTACTTTTCAAAGGCTTTCACAATTAGAAACAAATTTAATTAAAACAAGAAATGCGGACGGACGGACGGACGGACGGACGGTGCAAACACTATATGCCACCCGTTTCTTCGAAACCCGGTGGCATAAAAATAATCAAAACAGACCTGATGAAATATTTAGTAAATGCACTGATGGTCAACATTTTCAGTAGACACACAAGCTTGGCTTGCTAATTGTAAATGTGGGGTAGCCATGGTGTATGCATTTAATTTATCTGCCACTAACCTTTCGAATGGTCTCCACTTCTTCACCATAATGCATGAAAATGGTGGTGTATTTCTGTTCGATGTTCAGCCTGGGGATGTCCAGTTTCTCAAACCTGAAAACATTATATCAACAGATTGGAATGGTGCATACTGATATGTAAATTAAGCTATAATTGGTTCAAAATCTTATTAAAACAGTATAAACATTTATTAGATCTTTTACTTCTTGACAACTTAACATCGTTTTACCTTTGTGAATAGTGTAAACACCGGCAAGCCTTCACATACATGCAGTCTGATGAGTGATCAGCATCTTCAATTTAAATACTTTACAAATAATTTTAATTTCTGAATGAATATTTTTTTCTGGATAGCACTCACTGGAGCCATGACTATTAAAAACACTTCACACAAATTGAAACAAAATTTTACTATAATAGAGAAATAATCATATCGATGGTCTAGTAACAGAAGGTCGTAACTGCTATGCTAAAGCATAACAGTTACGACCTTAAACTACTAGACCATCGATATGTGCAACTGTACTTTGAGTCAACAGAGCTCAACTACCAACCTGCCGAGTAGCTGGAGAGCCTGAATGGTGGATGGTATCTTCTTGAAGCAGGTGTCCATGAACTTCTCGATGCCAGTCTCCAGGTCAGACAGCTGCCGCTTGAAGTCGTCAAAGTCCTGGTCAAAGTCCGTCTTTCTCTGGTCAAGGACGTCGTACGGTTTCTTCCTGATGCTTGTGAAGATTTGTTGGAAACGTGAGCAGTACTGTTCCAGGCCTTCTATCTTGGACTCAGACAGGGTGCTGAATGCAACGATGTAGTTGAGCAGCGTGATAATCTACAACATAAAAGTGCACACTGCCACAGTAGAACACCTCAAACAGACACCAATAAAACATGAGTGCTAAATTATGACGGGTTTTACAACAGTTATACATTTTTAATTAGATGTTAAATGGCCACAACTGCAAAGCACACTGGTCTTTGAAAAAACATATAACTGGATTTTGTCAGAAAGGGACATGTAAAATATTCCAACACATTCCTGGCACATCTATTAAATAAAACTAGATTGGTCAATAAGCGAGGCTTACGGAATACCCCCCGCGTGTGGGCCCAGGTACCCCTAAATATGTAAAAAAAAATCCAAGTGTGTGGGCTTGTGACCTTGACTCTGGATTAGCGGGGGCAGCACAGGGTGGTAGAGGTCCATTGGAGCAATGCGTGTGTGAAATGTGAAGCAGATCTGAGCAAGGAAATAAGTTATAACCGATTTATCTGATGTTAAGTTTTGTAAAGAGACTAAGTATGTGACCTTGAGCTCTAAAATCAGCGGGGATTTATCACAGCACGATAGTAGAGCCTTAGAAGAATTTTCGATGAAAGAAATAGAAGTTATAACATATTTCTCTGATGTTAAGATTTGTAAAGAGACTAAGTATGTGACCTTGACCTTGGGATCAGCGGGGGCTGGACGGTCGTGGAGTCACAGCATGATAGTACAACCTTAGAGGAATGCACGAGTGAAATATTAAGAATTTTCAAAGAAGGAAATAGAAGTTCTAATATATTTCTCTGATGTTAAGTTTTGTAAAGAGACTAAGTATTTGACATTGACCTGGGATCAGCGGGGGTTGGACGGTCGTGGATTTGGCACATCATGATAGTAGACCCTTAGAGGAATGCATGCATGAAATATTACGAATTATAGATGAAGGAAATAGAAGTTATAATATATTTCTCTGATGTTAAGTTTTGTAAAGAGACTAAGTATTTGACATTGACCTTGGGATCAGCGGGGGTTGGACGGTCGTGGATTTGGCACATCATGATAGTAGACCCTTAGAGGAATGCATGCATGAAATATTAAGAATTTTAGATGAAGGAAATAGAAGTTATAACAATATTTCTCTGATGTTAAGTTTTGCAAACAGACTAAGTATTTGACCTTGACCTTGGGATCAGCGGGGGTTGGACGGTCGTGGATTTGGCACAGTATGGTAGTAGAGCCTTACAGGAATGCATGTGTGAAATATTAAGCATTTTAGATGAAGGAAATAGAAGCTATAACAATAATTCACTGATGTTAAGTTTAGTGACGGACAGACGCACACATGGATGCACGCACGCACGGCAAACCGGACTCCAGTATACCCCCCACAACTCGTTGCGGGGGTATAATAACAAATTTGCAAATTACGCTAAATTTTACATATCATCTACCAAACACTTACAAGGGAAGCAAGTATTCAAAATAAAATATGCACACACCCCGAATAGTTACATCCAAGAATAGCTATAGACTGAATTAGTTAATAGGTAACAGCTAACCACGACTATTCCAGGACATTACCTTCTCCAGCCTCTTGCAGAAGTTTTCAAACTTTCCAAAGATGTACATCTCAGAGAATTCAAACGGCTTCTCGCCGGGCGTTTGATCGATCTTCTCCTTGGTCTTGTGGAAGGTTTCCTGGTAGACCTTGTAGAGGTGGACACAGTGGCCGAGTTTCTCGACGAGTGGCTGTCGCGGCATGTCCCAGATACGCTCGCTGCTGTGGCTCACGATGAACATTTTACAGGCAGTTACCATCTGGTTTGTCACCTGCCATCGATTGAAAGGTATGTGTGATTGCGTTTATTGATTGGGGTTTTATGTCCATTCAACAGCAAGGTCATATGGGACACACCATGTGATTTTATATCCGAGAAAATTTTTCATTACACACATTTCCAGAAACTGTGATATTTGCCGTAAAAGACGTCGAAAGATAAGGAAATTTTTGTAGAATTTATGAAAATATCGTAAATTTTTTAAATAATCATAATATCACAATCGCATCTGTTCTTAGGTACAAAATCTCATACATGGCTGTGATTGGAGAAATGGGACTTATGGGATTTGCGACCAGTATAGCTCTTGATCCAATAGCACACTCTTGTTGCCTGATAGAGATCTATATAGACTTTCAGAAGCATGACGGGTGTTCCATTGATGAAATGGCGAACAGTGCAGATCCTGATCAAACTGCAGATGGCCAGATGCACAGGCTGATCTGGATCTACACTGATCGCAAAACACATTTAAGCCCAATTTTCTCCAATCACAGCCCCACATATAGATAGGAATTCACCTGCACATGTCACATGTGGGAAGCACTCGAAATTACAATAATAGCTACATTTTCATTTAAGATACGCATACCCTGCCATCCTATCGGCCTGTCATTGAGTGGACACAATGTAACTTTGGGGTTTTAACTCCAATCAACAGCATACACATACAGAATGTACAACTTTGGTTCCAGCTGATTAACCTCCCCATCCGCATATTAAAGTCTTCCATGGACTATTCCATGTTAATTTTCAGACAATTATTCATCAGAAACAGAGTAATGAATTAAATATCCACATGTGGTGCAGATCTGAATGAGGCAGTCATCTGGCTCTACACTGTTCAAGCATCATTACCTTGATGAAAAGTGAGGTCATCCTTTCTGATGTGTTGTAGTAGCGCGAGATGCTGTGTATCATTCGGATTGCATTGATCAGACCTGGCAGGCAGTTGGTCATGGTAACCTGAAATATTAGTAACAGTTTCCGAAATTGATATAGACATACACACAATTCATATGGACAACTGCAATATAGCAATATAATGCATGTATGAAATTCAGCCATTCCATGAAAGAGCACTATTTTAAATTTTGAAGATACAGTGGAACCCCTCCAAACCGAACACCCTGGGGTCGGACTGAAAAGTTTGGTTTATAGGGATTTTCGGTTTAGAGGGGTTTTCTATTTCCAGTTAAGGAAATGTATGTTTTCCATCATTAACTCTTGGATTTGTATAGTATATACCATTATTACTATATTGAAAGCATATGTACACATTTTACATAAGAAATGTACCCCCAAATTACGCACCTTAACGGGGGCTCGGCTACCCAGTTGTGTTTTATCATGTCGACATGTGTAATTCCCAATAAACAGAGTGCAGATGACATGGGATAAAGGCCCATAAGTATTTTGTGCCACTGTGGAACTTTCTCGATCAGCTGGAGCGCTCTTTTAAGACCAGAATGTGTTGTTTTTTTATTGACATTGCAAATACATGTAGTGCAGATTCGCAAGGGGTATAGTCTACGGTCTACACTGGTCGCAAAGAGCATATGACACATTTCGCGTGTGCTGTGTAGTTACCGCGAGCTGCTACAATAGACCACAGGCTAGTCACGAGTTTACAGCCTCGTTATGTAATTATCAGATTATCTCAATCGGTCAGTGGGTTCACAAATAATGTGGCGATTATTTTATTTCCGTAATTGTTACGTACGCGTATAATTAAATTATGAACCATGCTATTGTAATGAGCTTGTAAAACAGCAAACATGTCTCGTATTTAGGTCGCATGTATTGAATAGATTCTTAACTTTGTAATGCCGCTTATGACGTTAAAAAAACACGCCGCTTAGTGCATTACACGCATGGATAGCGCTTGTACAGAGCTCAAGTTAATGTGCGTAATTTGATCAATTTTGTTATTTCTTCCACACACATGTCAAGTTGGGAGTCCGTTAGAATCGTCTCATTCTCGTGGCTCCGCATTTTGGGAACCAGAGCTGAACAATACTACCGGGAATCAGTCTATTGTAAACACGGTGTGATTTTGACACCCGCTTGAAACAACAACATAGAAATTGGGCGCGGTGTATTTCTTGGATGACATTCCGACAGGTGACAGTGTTTCCGGTTTTCCGGGGTTATTTTAACGCTGAAATATGGTTTTGGGACTTGAAATGGCGTCCGGATTACGGAGTAGAGGGGTTCCGGAATAGAGGGGTAGAAACTAATGTGTTTATATAGCAGAATATTCGGGACGTGGTCGTATGTTCGGTATAGCGCGAATTCCAGTATAGAGGGGGTCCGGTTTGGAGGGGTTTCACTGTATTCAAATATTTTTACCAATGTGTGATCCTCCACGACAAAATTTAAAAGTTTTTGATTAGCTTTGCTATTGATCAAATTGAACTTATTCAGGCATACAGATCTGAATTTATTTATCACACATGTTCAGCAGTGATATCACAATATTATTTCCAGCATTGAAACCACAATCTCCTCATCTGATGTCCAGCACCCTTACTACACAAGATCAATTGGAAATATTTAAGAAATTAGAACATACAGGATCCTGTCTGTAGAGAGGTTCACAGTACTTCTCCAGTGTGTAGAGGTATTTCACGTTGTCCTTTGCTTCGTTCGCATTGTCGGTGATCCTTTTATCCAGCTCCTTCCATTTCTAAAACACATGGACCACCAATCTGATAAAATCAGGCTTATTGCTGTTCCTGGCCAGTCTAACTCAGGAACGGCTACCACCCTCATACTGTCTGATAATGTTTGTTAGGAGCATGACGGGTGTTCACTGACTGACTGGCGAAAAATGTAGACCCTACTAAGACTGGGAATGCATCAGCTGGTCTGGGCCTACCCTGGTTGTAAATTCCATAAGCCCCATTTCTGCAGCCTAAGTCACAGCCACGTTACTTTTCATTTCGGATAAGGATAGATCCTGATCAGCAAAAATATGCTCAGCAGCCCGATAGTAATCTGCTTTGTTCATTGGACAAATAATACACGTTTTGCTGATCAAATGAGAGAACAGTGTAGATCCCGATGAGACAGGGGTGCCAACAGGAAATTGTGAAAAAAGAGGAAATTGGTCAAAAACAGAGAAAACACCCCTACCCCCTCCAAGATTTTATCATTTTCAAACAGTTTGGACACAGTTCAGCAACTGTTTTTCATGAAAATTTTAGTTAAAAAAAAGGAAATCCTCTAAAAAGAGAAAGATTCACATCCCTGATGAGACTGCGCCAATCCAACAAGGCTGGTCTAGGTCTGGATCAGAATGTGCAGATACCAGAATGTGCAGATACACACTGATCTAGATCTACACTGGTCATAAAGCCAATAAGTCAGGTTTTGTCACAACCAATATGACAGAAGCCAGGCGTATGGTATTTATAGCTAGTCATGTTTGATGAAGTCTGGACAAGTGACATAAAACTGTGTACTCATTTCAGAACTATGCTCAACTTGGACTAACGATATATTGTATATTTGCATATAATTATGCTTTCTGCATTTAAGCACCTAACAATCCTGGCCAAGGTTATAAAACTGTTCAGAACACATATGGAATGTATGGGTGGACGAACGGATAAATGGATGCATGGATAACATTGAAATCAAAATTTGCACAAATTCAATCGAGTTATTGAACAGAACAGAACATATCTTTATTTTGCAAATCTCAGACCGCAACATGTGATATAGGAGTACATATTGATATTCATGGCATAAGCAATCAAAATGGCGACAGGGTGTCTGCTACAATAGTCATGTGTTATGTTATGTCAGGTGACATGTATTACAAATAATGGCATTCATGTGTCTCATTTTAAAGAAGCCGATAGTACACAGTGATGGAAAACGACAAGATAAAGCCTTAAAGTAATACAAACATGCAAATAAAATGATCAAGTCCCAATGGGCGGGAGAAACTTCCATATGAGGAATGTCCTATATGGATGCATAAGTTGTGTTTATCATACAGGTATTGAATTAATCAAGTAGCACAGAACATTTTGTTGAATAAAAAACAAAAACTTTGGAAATCTGTGTCACGTATCAGGTAACATAATTTTGAGACATTTTTATGAACAATAAATATAATTTCTAACTATGGATATCAATATTCGAAATAAATGTACACTATATTGCAGCAGACTTGTATGCATGTACTTGAAAAGTATAGATGACTGTGTTAGACCAGGGTATACAAATGGAAATGACACTGGCAAAGCCCAGCTGTCCTCGATCTCTACATGTATATATGCAGAGAAGGAGACTGGGTTAGCTTCAATTGTTATTGTCATATTTTGATGCCCTCACTTTGAAGCCGAAATTCGAAAGCACGTGAGGAAGTCGTATGAATACAATGTTTTAATATATATTTACGTTTTTACAGGTAATTTTCATGTCAGACTGTAAACATCTAGTATGCATGACATGTTTCAATCTACATCAGAGACATAGACTTTATTTAAAATTCTTAATGTACATATCGTGCTGCCAGAATGACAACATGGTCAAAAGTGCATCTTCAAACATTTGTGAATTTCACGATTGTAGACTGCAAACACACCGGTGAATATCGGGTGATAGTGTTTTTTTTAAAACATGTGGTCTCTCCGCGGGCTTGCTAGAAAAGGAAGACCGCAAGGTACCCAAATATCCATGACGCGACCTACACCAATTCTGATGACGTCACAGCAAGCAGCTGCCTCATCCAAAACGCACAACAACACCCGGAAGTAAACATTATTTTTCAGCAAAATAACCCAACGTTGGAATAATCAATATTATTTATGACTAGAAAAATTAATTAACAACATGAACTGTTCATCATTTATTACATGTAATTAACCCAGTAATGGCAAATAACGGTTGCAGTATGTATAGGAAAGTCACGCAGCCAGGGGGCGACCATGATCCAACATATGATTACAACTAACCAGGGGCAATTATGTGCAAGTCTTTCCGTTCTGCAAATTACGTTTTAATTCAATAAAGTTTCTTGTACCAATTTTGTTAGGTGAACAATTTTACAAAATGTTTCGGGGAAAACGCCCGGTTACAACTGGCCAGGGAAAACGCCCGGCATGTATTACTTTTACTAAATGTTCCGGGGAAAACGCCCGGGTAAAACTGTCCTGGGAAAACGCCTGGTAATAACTGTCCGGGGGAAACGCCCGGTTACAACTGTCCGGGAAAAACGCCCGGCATGTACTACTTTTACTAAACGTTTCGGGGGGAACGCCCGATAGGACACACACAAACATTTTGAGCTACCTGTACCAACACAGTACATGGGTAAAACTCGAGAAAAAACAATTTATAATATATAATTCACTAATTTCATTTTGGTATTGTTTATACCCTAACCATAAAGCAATGTGCACACAAGACTGCCCCCTGACTGCCTGGATTTTTCCCCCATAGAATTTATGGCATATTAGTATGCCATAAATTTCCGCCAAAAATTCAGCAACTATGCTTCTATTCTTGCCATTATTCTGTTCCTCAACCCCTCTAGGTAGACAACCAGCCCCTTGTCTGATAGATGCACCCCATCGGGTCTATAAAAGTCGGTCTGTTCCACTTTAATATCCAGCGACAATGCATCACCGCCCACACTCCGGACTTGTTGCCTACCCCAGCGGTTAACCCTTTTGCGTTTTGACTCCATGCAGGCCAAGTCGCCACTCCAGGCCGCCCTTTGTAGGATATCCATCCAAACAACAAGTGATTGAGGGAATGCATCATGGACCATTTGTACACCATTGGCAATCCGCCTGAATATCTTGTAATTCGATGATGAAGTCAAGTCATTCCCTCCAAGATGAATGAATATCATTCCTGGGGGCTTTTGAAACACCACCCGGAGTTGAATACTGTGTCTAAACTGGTCCCATGTCATTCCCCTTATGCCATACCACCCAATCTTCATATTCCCGGGCAAATGTAAATGTCTCTCATTCCTGGCCACTGCATGTATGCCGGCCCAATAGGGGATGGAGTCGCCGATGCACCAAAGTCTGTGAATAAAAATAAGAGTTTACCCAAATGGGACCGGTGAACAATTGGAGCGTCATGGTAAACACAAGTTAACATTCAGACTAGCAAGAGTTTTACCACATAAAAGATGTCGACTGAGAATCAACGAATGTTACCCAAGTATGCCTTTGACCGCCAGCGACCCAATCTCATTATGTCCTTACCGCTTACCCCAAGTGAAGCCAATTGTGTTGCCCTGCCAATCCGAAAGCTGTGTGACCGAATGATGGTACTATGCAATTTACTATGCTTCATGCATTTAGCAAGGACACCATCAAACTGAGACCTAGTCACTGGCATCCGATTGGCATGGCAAAACAGGGGGCCCTTTGTTGCCGGTCGAACTTCCAAGTAACTTAACAGTGAACGGACCGGTCACAGGTCTGCATTGCTTTCTTGCATCAACCGTAAAACTGTTGGTGGGCCCGATAGGTGGGTTTTATATGTACGAAGTGATATAGATAACTTAGTCTTGTCCGCATTAAAGCCTGCATCACTAAATTGAAGAGCTCTGCCCGTTTGTAACGCCGATGTTACTACCAACTCACTAACACGCAGAAGGCCAAAAAATGCAAGTATAAAAGCTGCCCTAAACATTTTAGCTTCATACATGTTGTAACATATCGCTGGAAGTGTTGTACACAATTCTGCCAACATGGCAGGGGTAATGGGGGCACGTTTATCAGGGCCACCAGACCGAGACCGGCGACAACCCTCCAATAGCTTTTTGTTGATGAACACTTCAGAGATATTTACCCAACTGTGCATTTTATGAAAATAGTTAATGCCTCTGATATAAGTAGCAATTGTACCCGCCGCCAAACCATGCTCAAAGCAAGATGCTATGAAGAGGACAATGTGTTCAACCGGTGCAGGCCATGTCTGTGGTAATTTAGCCCGTATGAGAAAATTTGAAAATGCCGCTAAAGCGGTTGTGTATGTTGATGTAGTATTTGGTGAAACACTTTATTTCAGCAGTTGCTCAGCTGTGTGGTGAAGGTGCTCCACATGTGTTCCGGCACCAAACAAGGTTGCGGATCGGCTTCCGGCGCCAACTCTCGGAATCGAGACAACTGTAAACGAGACAAGGCATCACAAATCACATTTTTTGACCCTGCAACATGTGATGCTTTCAGCAATATGTTACATTCGAGACATAGCAAGGCCAGTCTACGAATCAGATGCATGACACGGCGTGACTTGGATGTCATTGTGTTCAATATGTGCACCACGGACATGTTATCGCATTGAAATGATATTCTTTTATTACAGAGTTGCCTTCCCCATAGATACATGGCAACCAAGATCGGGAATAGTTCTAGGAGCGTGATGTCCTGTGTAAACCCTTTGTCATGCCAAGAATCTGGCCATGTTGAATATGCCCAATGACCTTGAAAATAGGCACCAAAACCTAGGCCCCGGCCCCCGGCACTATCTGTAAAAAGCTCCGCATCTGCATTTGTCACCCAATAACGGTCGTGGAACACCGACACCCCATTATACTGTGCGAAGAACTCACGCCACATCAACAAATCTTGTCTAATGCCTTTGCTGATCGCTAAATGATGATGTAGTTTCGTGAGGCCGCATATTGCATTTATCATCCTCCTACAAAATGGTCTGCCCATGGCAATGGCACGGCAACAAAAGTTGAGAGAACCAATCAATGATTGCATAAGTTTTAGTGTTGTCTTTTTCTTAGCCAACATGTTCTGAATCTTATCAACCACCTCCCTGATTTTATCTTGTGGAATACGAACCACCATGTTGACGGAATCTAACTCCAGCCCCAGAAACACCAAAACCTGGACAGGCCCTTCGGATTTTTCTTCCGCCAAAGGCACATTCAATTCGCCTGCACATTCTCTAAATGTCTCCATGATCTGAACGCATAGCTGGTTAGATTTGGCCCCTCCAAGGTAGTCATCCAAATAGTGAATCAGCCTTCCAGACAGCATCTTACTTAATACAAAGAATTCCAGAAATGTTGCAAACTTCTCAAAAATACTGCAACTTATAGAGCAGCCAAAAGGCAAACATTTGTCCACATAGAAGAAACCACCTGAACTGAAACCGAGTAACTGAAAATCCTCCGGCCTTATGGGGAGCAACCGAAATGCATTCTGAATGTCCAGCTTAAAAAGGAAGCAGTTCGGACCCAGATCCTGCAACATGTAAACTGCCTCGTCGAAACTTGTATATTGAACTGAACAGAGAGTTGGATCAATAAAATCATTGACCGACTCACGACCCTGCGGATAAGATAAATGGTGTATCAGCCTGTATTCACCTGATGACTTCTTGGGCACTAACCCGATAGGCGATATTATTAAATTTGGTAGCGGCCTAATTAGAAAGGGCCCTGCAACCCTACCCGCTTTAATTTCTTTGTTAATTTTTTGGTGCACAACCTCTGGGGCCTGCGAAGCTGATTTCAAATTGTTTGAGTCTCTATCAACCCTGGGGCCATAATAATTCAAAGAAAAACCGCTTGTAAAGCCATTTAGCAAAAAGACAGCTTTATTCATATCACAATTTGTGAGCGCCTCCCGCAAACCCGCAACATTTATAGGGGACTGTGCCAGATTATGTATGTTTAAATTAGTATGGACGATGCCCAAATCCCCTTGTGCTTCCGCGCGCCCCTCTACCAAAACCTCTTGGAAATCTTTGTGCACCCCTGTCGAATCCCCGCATTCCTCGACCTGCAGGGAGGCTCCGCTGAAACGTGCCTCTGGTGCTAGTTTGGCCTCGAAAATTGTTTCCAAGGTTACCCCCAGCACACTGATTCGCCCTATGTCCCAAGCCACAATTAGAACATACATGAGTAAACCGACAGTTTGGCCATTTACAGACACCATTGTTATAGTCGTTACATGTGTACATTGTACCAACAGCCCTGGATGTCGTTGCAGTCTGCAAATTGCTAATACCGACACTGGCTTCCCTTACTTGAGTGCAATGCCACCACAATTCCGTATTTATAGTGGCCCACGAGACTGGTGCGTATGCCTGGCGCAGTCTAAACTGTTTGTCATATGTGCGCCAGCCAAACCCCCCTTGCCTGGCAGCACAATCCCGTATATTATGCATGTAGTGCAGCATCTCGACGGCCTTGTCGTTGTGACGAGACAGGTATATCGCCATATAAATTAGGAATGCGTCAGTCCACCTCTCAATGGAACTTATATGATCCTTACATTCCTTAGGCTTAGCCTCTATGGCCCCATCCAGACAACTGGAATGTGCTGCCACTACAAATGTCGTTTAGCTCAACATCTCCCTTCAGTAAGAGGGCCAAATTTATATATTCCCCTCTACTAATTTTTTCCCTTAGCGACACGGGTATGTGTATGAAAATATCATCAGATGGACAACGTGCTGCTTGCACAGGCGTGAAAAGGGGTGTCCCCCAGCTAGAAGTGGCAGAAATAATGGGGGCACCATCGTTGTTTACATGGGGACAGCGACAGTTGGAAGGGGTTTCATGGACCACGGGGAGATGTGTCTCGGGAGGAACAAACGCATTAGACGCCCTTATAATCTCCTCGAAGTCCACGACCATTCCACTACCACGACTACCATCGTTGTCCTGTCCTCGATGTATTTTTCAGACAAATCAACTACCACGTACCATCGTTGTCCTCCTCGATGTTTTCAGACAAATCGTCCTCCACTGCCGGCACTGCCACTGGTGTTATATGTGCCAAATGTCTCCGCGTCGCTGAAAAATTGGAATTTAGGAAGTGTTTTTTTAAAACATGTGGTCTCTCCGCGGGCTTACTAGAAAAGGAAGACCGCAAGGTACCCAAATATCCATGACGCGACCTACACCAATTCTGATGACGTCACAGCAAGCAGCTGCCTCATCCAAGACGCACAACAACACCCGGAAGTAAACATTATTTTTCAGCAAAATAACCCTGAGTTATTCCAACGTTGGAATAATCAATATTATGCTATGCTATCGATCGGCATATCATTTTAATCAAATAATAATGATAACAAACACTGTAAATCATCATGAGGCAGTTCGCCGTCAGCTGTCCCACCTGGGTCTGCACACGTTGGTTTTATGGTGTGTGTGGATGAGAATCTTAATCAACATGTGCATGTAAGCATTACTATGGATACAATAATTATAAAACATTTAGTATTGGTATATACTGTTCATTTCTACTCCATGAAATATTTGTATCTACTACATACATGAACGTAATATATTAATATTAAATGTTTTTGATTAATATCAGTATAATCACGCCATACCTTCAGGACTTTGGACCTGGCAATGTTGATGATATTGATCACCATTCGACACTTGTGGCTTTTGATCTGGTCGAGCAGAGCGTTGAAACGGGCCATGAGCTGCCGCCAGTGGTGGAGTTCTGCCAGCGGTCCAGTATCGTCGGCTTCCTTCCTCATCTGGTCACTCTCGGCCAGGATCTATAACGGGCAACAGCAGTAGCAAATTCCAACAAAATCACTAATTACAAGATCTAGTTAAGTGTACTTTGAGGGAGAATTTTTTTTAATTTATTGAAATACAGTATTTTTCTATAAATCAAAACAATGACAGTGATAAAGTAAAGCAATAAATACAGTTCATGAATGCCGGATAATTTTAATAATCAAATATAAACAGATGTTCGTTTTATATGAAATAATGCATTTGAGTACAAATAAATAATTACTCCCGCAAAGTATACTTAAGTAGACAAGGTAGATAATCGCGACTACAGATCTCAATACTTACTACTTATTCTTAACTAAACGGCGTCTAATTTCTGTTCAACGTTGTCATATGTGTCTGTGACTGGAGAAATGGGGATTATGGGATTTGTGGCCAGTGAAGCTACTGATCAAATAGCACACTCCTGTAGTCGGATAACGATCTATATTGCTTGTTAGAAATGGCAAACAGTGCAGATCCTGATCAGACTACGTATGCACAAGCTGGTCTGGATCTACGATAGTCAAAAAATACATAGGCCCCATTTATCCAGTCACAGTCACATATAAAGCCTGCCCGGTGACTAGCAACAAAGAGAAATGCCACATCGTTATCTTATCCCCTCATATTCCCTTATCACGCCGTACAATTACAAAATATATTTGCGGCATGTACAGGCTTGAAATGAAACCATTCTATGCATAACTGTGATATATTAGCACTAAATGCTAGCGAGTTAATGATTTCAGGAACATTTATTTTTGTGTTTGTATCAGACCTTAGCATGATTTCCAGCTATGTAGGTCTTTCAACGAGATTTATCTGTGCACCAAATGTTAAACATATGATACTGGCTCATGCTCAGGGTTGGAAACTACAAAATCATTTTCACTTATCAAACTGACCAATTTGGGCCACTACAGGGGGCCGTTTCACTAAACTTCGTAAAATTAAAATGTTCGTAAGTGCAAATTTAGGATTGTCTGAAAATTTCAATTGATGGATTTACATTTATTGAGCATAGGCTGCACATGCAGCCTATACTCAATAAATGTAAATCCAATAATTGTTTACAAGAAAACATTGTTAATCTGAAATTTATAGACTATCATAATTTTGCACTTACAAACATTTTAGTCGTACAAAGTTTAGTGAAACGGGCCCCTGGCGAGTGGCCATTGTACAACACATGAAGTACACTTAGCTTAGTCACCCAGTTTCATGCCATTGATGCATGGGCGAGTGTTAATTCCCACCCGGGTGCTGTTGTACGTTACCGTATACGTACCTGTTCTATTTGTTTACACCAAACGTTGGCCACCTCCTCCATATCAGTGACAATGTCGGGGTTTGAGGCGAGCTGTATACACTCGGACACACACTCGATCTTGTTCAGCTGTACGCGCTCACCTGTGTAGTCTTCGAGGGTCACACCTTCACCCGCATTCGCCTCCGCACCTGTCGGGGTGATCAGTCATGCTACACAACCGCCTGTGCTAATCTTGCCCAGATTTTCAACGTTTATGAACATCTATTGGCATTGCAACTCACAATCAACAGCTCCAGTAGCCTATTTCACCAACATTGCAAAGTATACTTTCCTAGCAAAGTATACTTTGAGGGAGAAATTTTCAATTTTAAAATAAATGTATTAATTTGTATTATACTGAATTTATTACATTATCACAGCCATTTTGGCTGTGATAATGTAATACATTCAGTATAATAATTCTGCATAGTTTTAATCATCAAATATATGCAATCATTAGTTCTATATGAAATAATGCATTTCGGAAAAATCCATGATTACTCCCTCAAAGTATACTTTGCTAGATAAGTATACTTTGCAATTTTGATGAAATCGGCTACAGATAAGGTGCGTATTGGCGTATTTTACACACTTCTTTTAGCAGTATACGCATTAACTATCAAAAGTGGGAGTACAAAATACTTGCAGCATTGTTAAAATACGCATTGATTTTCAAATTGAGCAGTGAAAATATGGTAATAAAATTGAAAATTTACTTATTTGAGCTGCATTGCTTTTTGAAGCTCAAATAAGTGAATTTTTAAATTGGTTTTATTTGTTGTCATGATTTGTTGCGGATTTAATAAGGAAGAAAATCAATAATAGATAAAGTAAATTATGCACTTAATTTGAAATATGGGGGTATATACTCTCTAGATACAAATCATATCTGGAGCTCTGAATCAAGCAACCGGATTGTTGGAGCCTGAGCTGTAGCACAGATCAGACAATCAAGTTGCTTGTTTTCAAACACTATTGAAGTATTTTGAAATAAAGAAATTGATATTTGCAAGATTAGCCCAGGCGGTCGTGTATCACATGGACACACAGAGAAAATATCAAAACTTGATTTTATACGTTCTGTAGGTTGGGAGAAATGTAGTTTTGAGTAGCAAAGGGGGTCAAAATCACACATCCACCAGCAGCGAGCATACTGAAAAATGAATTTTTGAACCATGAACGAGGTTTTATCTTAGCACCACAAAGGAATGCTACAACGATTGAGTTGTAAAATTTAGATGTCAGAGGCAACAGCATTAGAGGAAACTACGAAATAAAGCTGAATTATTATGCATAGTTTGTGAGATATGGGAATTTGAAAGTTGGAGTTGTTTTTTTGGGGTTTCTTTTTTACAAACAAATCTTACATTGGAGGTATGCGATGAACTTTGAGCAGTTGTCAAGGAAATGTTCGACCGTCTTTCTGCCCTGTGGTGTGGTGTTCAGGTCGCCCCAGTTCTTGAATGACTTCAGCATTGGCTGGTAGACCTTTGACATCACCCGCTCAAACGTTGACAATATGCCGTCACTGTTATTCATGTCCAGCACACCAAAGTACATATCCTGGAAAACAACACCCTTGAATGAACACAGTTGTTGCTTGGAACGACAATGAAGCACGACAGTTTTGCTATTTCTGAATGTGTTCCCAAGTGGCAATCACAATAGGACATGGGTGGATGGGATGCACTACAAAGCACAATACCTAGACATAGAGGCCAAAAATCATTAAGTAGGTAAGAAGTTATTGAGAAAAGAACTAGACATTATGTTTGTAAAACATACTATCATAGATATGCCCCCTTGGCAAATTTGACAGTAAGTTTTTCAGCGACCTTGTGATGGTAAAAAAAGGTCAAGGTCAAGTTAATAGTGGCATGAGTATGTGACAAAAATTTCTGGCGATTCTGGTGATTCAAGTGTCCAAGTATCGAAGCAACTATTAGTGTTTCAGCGACATTTCGAGGGTGACAAAGGTCAAGGTCGTGTTAATGGTGGCACGAGTGTGTGACAAATGTTCAGGTGATTCAAATGTCCAAATATCGAAGCAATCCTTCGCATAATATTGAAGATATTACATGTTGGAGAAACATACAAACTTTTCGACATAAATGTACACGGACGGAACGTATAGACGGACGTAACCTCAAGAGCAATGCAATATGCCTCCCTTGCTATCGCATAGGGGGCATAAAAAGTTACACAGAAGCTAAAACACAAAATTGGAAGCAATGTGAGAGATTATGGGTACCGTTGCAGAGATAATGGGTACCCGAAAACAACACAAAACTTACGGACGCAAATTTCTAAGTAATTTGAACTTGACCTTGGACATGAAGGCCGCATGGGTGTGGTATGGAATGAAAATATGGATGATGATACGGAAGTATATCAAGTTTGAAGTCAATCTGACTAACCATTGCAGAAATAATGGGCACCCGAAAACATACAAATCTTTCTAAGTAATTTACCCTTGACCTTGGACATGAAGGCCGCATGAATGTGCAGTGTTCTGCCAAGAAATCGGAGACATGGGGCCAATGACCCCATGGGTAAAAATAAGTGGGGACATTTTCAAAAATGATCACACATGGTATTTGAAGAAAAACACTGCTTCGAACTATTAAATATCAGCAATTAAAGTAATTAATAGTTTGAAATAGTGTTTTGCTGAGCCCGACAATGGACTTGCAATAATTAATTCATGTAAATTTTCAGCATGTTGTGATTGTGAAAAAAACATGGAAATAAACATTAAAACATGATCATGATGTATTTGTAGTTCTTTATCATTCCATCGGCTCCCAGACAATACACGCATTTCAAACGGCTTTTCTGATTGGCGGACCAAAATAGTTCACTTTATACTTGTATCACTTATGTAAATATACCATCCAATGAAAACCATCGATAGATGTATAGCTAAGCGCTGTTGCTATGCAAATTTTACATTTCCGGTACATTTCACACAGTTCAGACTTTTTTAATTTCGCAACCAGCGAACTCGGACCGAATATTTAATGCGCCCGTTGGCCTATCGGTAATTTTTTTCTTGCGCCATTGACGATTTTTCCGCGCCCCGCGTCCTTGGCAGAACACTGAATGTGGTATGGAATAAAAATATGGATGATGATAAGGAAGTACATGAAGTTTGAGGTCAATCCGACTTACCGTTACAGAGATAATGGGTACCCAAAAACTTTAATATGGACGGACGGACAAATGGACGGACGGAATTATGAAAACTATATACTTCGTATGCCGGGGGTATAATTATCAGAGTACATGCGGAATATAAATTTAAATTTTGTAAACGTATTTCATGAAATTACGCAGATGTCCAAAATCACATGGCGTGTCTCATATGGCTATAAAATAATTTCAACAGTTGAATGCATCCAGTTACCTCACCTCATGTATGTTTCTGATGGTTAGGTTGATGTCTTGCTTAACTTTCATGAAGTAGAGGCAAACACCTGTCAGCCTCTCGCCGGTCCCGCTTGTAACGAACAACCGCTTTGTGTTCGACCCTTTAGTCACGCCAGGGATAAATCGACCACATTCTGCATACAATAACAGCAGTATATCCAACAAACATGTTTCCATATGTGTGCATATCCCACAAATTCAAGTTCAGCAGAAATTTCATCATTAGACTATGGTTTGTAGGTAAAATGCACACGATAAGAAAATGTCGCCTGTTGGAGAAACTCCAGCAAAATTTTCAACATACCCACGGGCACACACATGGAGACACACAGACAGACACAGACCAAACACTCTATGCCCCCAGTCCCAGCTCTACCTAGAAAAAAACTCACATCAAACACTTTCATTGGCTGAAAACAACAATTATTAAAGCTATTGGTATGTGATTATAAAACATTTGGAGTGCATTTTCGAAATTTGTTCTCTATACCAGGCAGTTTGATTGGCTGAGACTGAGCAGGGCTGTGGCTGACCAGCTGAGGTCCGACAAATTAAAGCTCCTGATTTTGTGCACGAGATTTGAGTATGTAGTCGGACAGGTTTATAATCATGTGCCCAAATTGTTTGATATATTGACTAAATTAAGAGCATATGCCGAGACATGTTTTATAACAGCACAAATATTGACAGTAAACCACTGTTATATCCGGCAGTTTGCTAACCAATTGCAAGCGGCTTATTATAATTGAAGCAGGCTCATTTTCTCTTAGGGCAATTCCAGAATTAATCGTGGGCGGCACTTTTTTTCAAACCCCACCACCCATCAATAACAATTTTTGTTGACCCCCAGCAACCATCAATTTAAAATATTACCGAAACCCACCACCCATTATTTAGAAAGAAGAAAAAAACCCACCCCCCTGTCAATAAAAAAAATAATATGTCAACCCCACCACCCATCAATAAAAATTACTGACCCACCTTATAAATGCGCGGTAAACTGAAATGTCCTACGCGACAATGGACATTTACGTTCAAAAAAGATTTTCACGGTGTGTAATCGATCGTATTTCCTCGCCACCATATGAAACCAGACTCGAGAAACACAAATTAAGTTGTTGATTTCTGAATTTGTCAATTGTTTGCACGGTCTAAGAAATCAAACAAATGTGAAAACAATTTTGTTTTTACAAAATATTAGACTCGTCTAAGGAGACAATTCTTATGTGTTGCCAAAACATGTTTTATTAAGTCATCGGACAAATGTGAAAAGAAAACCCGAATAAATTGGTATTTCTTTACAAAAACATATTTTGACTAAATATGAGAATCGTCTTACTTACGAGACGATTCTCATGTGCTGCCAAATCTTGCTTTATCAAGAAATCAAACAAATGTGAAACTGCACAAGTTAATGCGTCAATTCGATGACGTGAGCGACTACATAGCGTGGTTTTGGTATGTTCGTTTCCGCCGAGTTCTAAAGATCAGTCACACTTTGCACGTGAAAATTGATTACCGACTGATGATTGTAAACACCATCAGGTGTGCAGCTAGACCGAAAATGATGTCGCAAATGTGCTAGTTGGGGATGGGTGGGTACGGCAGTATATTTTGTTTATGTTACAATCTCGCGTATTTGAGATCTCGATCACGCCTTCCGCTTTTGGAAATACGATTTGCCCATGCATGTGTAAACAGCATGCGTGTTGGATTTGCTTTCTACATGTACGTACGCACATATTTATAAAAGCATGCTAGTTCGAATTGCGTTCTACGTACGTACGTGCAAATAATGTATGCGGAAAACTCAATTTCACCCGAAATTTAGTACAATCAATAGCATTAATGGGAACCTGCCAATCTCTGTATTATATGTCTCTGACGTGACGTATGGTAATTACCGATACCACCATTAATGTTTTGCAGTTTTACACTGCGAACCCACAATTAAATAATTGCCGTGTTTCACTCAATCCCATAATTAAATAATTGCCGGTTTTCACTGGAGCCCATAATTAAATAATTACTGTTATTCACTGACCCCCACCATGCATCAATTAGAATTTCCTGTGGACCCAACCACCCATACATTTTAATTTCATGCAGACCCCACCACCCATCAATAAATAATTTGGGTGCCACTACCCCCCCCTCCCACGTTTAATTTTGGAACGATCCTTAGATTTTGGGAATCAATTGCAGAAATTAGTTTTCTGGTAATCAGTCCAAACACTGTATACATGCCTTACGACTGATGAAATTTCTAACAAGCTCCACCATGTATGTGGTCCTTTCTTCATAACAGAAACAGTATATATGCCAGTCTTACCTTCAATGCCAGGCATAGGTGCATCCTGGTAGTAGAACTTCAGAACTCTAATTACCCCTTTATTCAAAAAGCTTTCGAAGATCTGTATGAACTGCAAAAAATAAAAATAAATATTTGTTCACCTACAAATGCCTAAAAGTGCCTTTCACACATTGAAACGTTAGTATTTTTCTGCAATTATCAGGAACCTCAAATTCTGATTTCAGGATACATGTATATCCTAGAAATACCCACCCCTGCATGATATTCAATGAGAGTATGCAAACAAAGCAATGATCTGTTCCACGTTTTGCTGCCGACAAACTTTTGGCTGTTAAACACATTAAATCTAAAAAATATTTAAAAGTAAGTACTTTTTCATCAATAACAAAAAAGTCACCCTCCCCAAAAATATGTATTTGATGAAATTCCATCAAATATTGATTTTATTGCGAAAAAACGATTTTCCTATGGGAATTTAACATGGGGGCTAAAAATTGATTTTTTTTAATTGTGGTCGATTTTCAAAATCTAACTTGTTTTCTTAGATCATTTTCAAGCTATCTCGCCAGGTTTCGGAGTCAATTACCAAATGTTTTCATTTTTTTATCCACATTGTTTATTCACAATAAAATCAATATTTGACGGAATTTCATCAAATCAATTTTTTTGGGGAGGGTGACTTTTTTGTTATTGATGAAAAAGTACTTACCTTTAAATATTTTTTAGATTTAATGTGTTTCATGGCCAAATGGTCTTCGGCAGCAAAACGTGGAACAGACAGTATAGTTATCTCAGGAATGATCACATGAACATGTTTAATACCAGAAAGAGTTCCATAGGTCGGAATCAAAATTTCATGAACATTTTTTTACCTATAACCTCGATCTTAGACACGGGTATGCGACCACAGAACGCGACACATTATTTCACACTTGTACCACAGCATTTGAAAATCGATTCATCGGTTTACAAGATATACACCAAACAATTCATGCCCATTTTTTACCAATTACCTCAAAGTGTGACCTAAACATTGCACGTAGGTACGTCGTGAGTATTGAACGCCACAGATAATCAGCACATTCATAGTGGATTATTCACAGCAGAAAGATATACAATTTGTCTCGTCTTAAACTACCTTGGGGAAAAATCAGATCTCTTGTGTCATTTTTCCCAATACAACAAGGACAGTGAACAGTTTTTACTATTGAACACACAAACTAACACTATTTCCCCAAAGCGATAAATATAGATTGGTATTGTCTTTATGAACCACTTGTACATACAATTACACGTCACTTGAAAACAAAATGGGCTTAGTAAAACGAGAATTATAATACTGAAAAATAATGTATAGTTAAAATGCTATTTTTTTCTGCAATCAGTGGTTAATACTAAATTAATTTATTTATATTACTTAATTAAACTAATGTCTGTAATGGAAACTTATAATTATTTCCAAATGTCGTATATGATCATTTAACAACAAAAAATAATTTTATTTAATTAAGTTTTCTTACTTCTATGTGTATAGCAAAATGTATCCCCTGTAAAAAGTTTATCTGAGTATACAAACATCAAAAGCCACTGCTTGGGTATTTTAACTGATATCCGACACAAACACCAGTATAATGTGGACAGTTTTGTTTACAACTTGCAAAACTTTTGAATTTCCGCTAATAAACAGCAATCAACAACATACCCTTTCCGAGTCCAACACAAATTCCTCTACCACACTTTGTTCCATCTTGAGAAAGCTGGCCACCAGACTCATTATATGTTTGTGGGGTGGCTGCAGGTAAACACGACGGGCATCTCGAGCATCTTTGGCACGTGCCTGCAATCAACAAAATCTGAATGAATGTGGTCTCAAAATAAGCAAGATGGATTGATCAACAGTGAAACAACAGTTGCTAAGGTCATACAGACGCGGGGACATCAGTTTCAAGTCTAATTCGAAAGACAAGCGGGATGGAAATACTATGAAAGTATTTTATCACTCCGGAAGCGGATTGAATCCATTACATCAAGTCCAATACTCTGAAAAGAACGACAGAGCCACCCTAAGCGGACGAGGCCGAGCTAAGTGAATCGTAGTTATCTGGAGAAATGGGGCTTATGGGATTTGTGACTACCAGTAGTGTACCGGTAACTCAATACTCATGTTCAAATAGCACACACCTATGGCCCAGTGTTTTTTCCCCGCTATATAATTGGGGCCTATGATAGGCCCATTCACGATAGTAAAAAAAATTGTTTAGTTTTCACAATTTTGTCGTTGACCTTTTCCCCATTTTTTCCATAATTTTGGCGAAACTCACGCTTCTGTTTCCCAAAACCAGAAGGCCCAGGCTCCTTCACCATTTCTGCAGAAAAAGTAATGTGGCCTGATAACAATCTCTTGCTTGTTAGAAGAATGACAGGTGTTTGATTGATTCCAGGAATCGTGAACAATGTAGATCCTGATCAGACTGTGCAGAGAACGGTTTATAATCACTATCGGCTATTGGCTATCGGCAGGGGGATAAATAGCAGCAGAACAATTTTCGGTTCACGTCTTAACCCTTTCACCCCTAGGATACGATACGTAACTGATTTGGAATATTTCATGCTATTTTTGACACTGTTCCATTATGCAGAAAATGGAGTCACCTTGTAAGCATTAAAAATATCCACCAATGCAGTGCAGATGTTGATGAAACGGAGCTGGCTCATCACGATCTACACCGTTTGCAAATATTATAAAAGAGGTTTCTAGTGTTGAAAGGGTTAGACAAGGTGGGAAAATATCACTGTGGCTTGTTGTAGGCACACACAGCACTGCTGTGCAGTATGCGGGTATGATACCTGTCGCTCCTTGACGGTTTCTACCGTCTGCTGGACATTTCCTACAGTACTCTTTCGCCGACTTCTCTGTGCAGATACGCTGACGCCACTGCCTATTCGCGTCAAATCTTGGGTCGATGGCACCATCATATGGGTGCTTGGTTGATTGCTACTTGCCAATGTCCCCCCATCTGGCCTGAGGAACGACATTGTTGATTTTTAGCTATGCGTCTCTAACTGAAAAGAAGAACATAATATGTGAAAAACTCCCCCTTTAATATCTGAAAATGTGACATTTTTTCTGAGCAATTTTTACGCTGATTTAGTGTCACTGTTACATGTATGTCTATGTCTACATGTTATAGCACACCATAAGAAAATAAATTCAAGATCAACCTCATAACCCTTGGGCAAAACCACCACACAACACGTTTAGCTCTTAACATTATCGGATTGGCTCCTTAGAGCATGCATGCCGGGATAGCCCACGATCGTACAAATATACGCGTGTCATCCAGGCCTTTTTCTTTGTGTCACCGCCATTACCGAAGCCAGACGCTACCAACGAGATCCAGAATCCAATCACTTCCACTTGGGACAACTAGTATTATCCTTTATATAGCAGCTAGTTGGATATCTGAACATGGTAAGCATCTACAACATGTATCATTTAAAACTTTTGAACCGCAATAGCTGGGGGCTTGATATATTGCGATTTTTTATTTGACCTTGTTCTGAGTACATAACTCTAATTTCATTACATTACATAAGATTTATGATGGAGTAGGACGTACTTCCAAATTTGCGTTTGGGCATTCTGTTTTACGTTCTGTTCCACATTTTGCTGCCAACAAATATATGGCAATTAAAGACGTTAAATCCCAGAAATATTTAAATGTAAGTACTTTTTCCGTCAAGTAGAACTTGAGTGGAGGTAATTTACGGAGTCCGAAAATAAACAAGAGTGCCGCAAGTCACAAAATACGCCCGTCGAATATGGGCCAGACAGCGAAGATGCAGAAATGTGAAGCTGTCACCAAGGCAAGAAACATTAATGACAATTTTAAACTCTATAGCATTATTTCTTCCTCTCGTTGTGCTAAACATGTATACTAATTTAAGCAGAGATGTGTAAAGTATAAAAGATATACAATTGGATACAAAAATATAGAAAAAATGACTGATATTTTTGTTAAAAAATATTTTTTCCGCATAAAAACACCAAGGTGCACATCTTCAATATGGGCCAGAATTCAGTATTTAGCCAAATAGGGTGACATTTAAGAGATTTCTTTTGGATTGTGTGCTTTGTTAGAAAAACTACAACGTGGCATAGTCCAAGCCACTAGGGTTTGGACAAGTGCAGTTGTTTGCAGAATATACATGTCTTTGACTACTGAGAGATAGAAATGTGCTGAATCTCGTGTATTTTGGTGATCTTATCTTGCTTTCAAATGGCATCTTAGTTTCTTTGTTGTGTAAAGACGTGTCTTATTGTGCACCAACAATCACCGTTACCAGAAAATGCATTGATTATTGGTTGATGAAACAAGAATTCCACGGAAGCGGTATCGCGCCTGCCGACGCATTTGACCGTGAACATTACAAGTCAATAAATGACATTGACCTTGAGAATTTGGATGTGGGGGTGTGCGTAATGAAGCATCATCCATAGACAAACATTGATGTAAAATATTATCAAAGTCTGGCAAGGGGTTAAAGAGATACTGTGAAAAAAACAATAACTTTAACGCATTTCTGTTAATGACCTTGACCTTGAGAATTTGGATGTGGGAGTCTGCGTAATGAAGCATCATCCCTAGACAAACATTAATGTGAAATATTATCAAAGTCTGGCAAGGGGTTAATGAGATATTGTGAAAAAAGAATAACTTTAACGCATTTCTGTTACAAAACCGGTGAACATTACAAGTGAATAAATGACCTTGACCTTGAGAATTTGGATGTGGAGTGTGCGTAATGAAGCATCATCCACAGATAAACATTAATCTGAAATATTATCAAAGTCTGGCAAGGGGTTAATGAGATATTGTGAAAAAAGAATAACTTTAACGCATTTCTGTTACAAAACCGTTGAACGTTACAAGTAAATAAATGACCTTGACCTTGAGAATTTGGACGTGGGGTGTGCGTAATGAAGCATCATCCACAGACAAACATTAATGTGAAATATTATCAAAGTCTGGCAAGGGGTTAATGAGATATTGTGAAAAAAGAATAACTTTAACTCATTTCTGTTACAAAACCGGTGAACATTACAAGTAAATAAATGACCTTGACCTTGATAATTTGGATGTGGGGGTGTGCGTAATGAAGCATCATCCATAGACAAACATTGATGTGAAATATTATCAAAGTCTGGCAAGGGGTTAAAGAGATATTGTGAAAAAACAATAACTTTAACGCATTTCTGTTAATGACCTTGACCTTGAGAATTTGGATGTGGGGGTGTGCGTAATGAAGCATCATCCCTAGACAAACATTGATGTGAAATATTATCAAAGTCTGGCAAGGGGTTAATGAGATATTGTGAAAAAATAATAACTTTAACGCATTTCTGTTACAAAACCGGTGAACATTACAAGTAAATAAATGACCTTGAGAATTTGGATGTGGGGGTGTGCGTAATGAAGCATCATCCCTAGACAAACATTGATGTGAAATATTATCAAAGTCTGGCAAGGGGTTAATGAGATATTGTGAAAAAAGAATAACTTTAACGCATTTCTGTTACAAAACCGGTGAACATTACAAGTAAATAAATGACCTTGAGAATTTGGATGTGGGGGTGTGCGTAATGAAGCATCATCCCTAGACAAACATTGATGTGAAATATAATCAAAGTCTGGCAAGGGGTTAAAGAGATATTGTGAAAAAACAAAAACTTTAACACATTTCTGTTACAAAACCGGTGAACATTAAAAGTAAATAAATTACCTTGACCTTGAGAATTTGGATGTGGGGGTGTGCGTAATGAAGCATCATCCCTAGACAAACATTGATGAGAAATATTATCAAAGTCTGGCAAAGGGTTAAAGAGATATTGTGAAAAAACAATAACTTTAACACATTTCTGTTACAAAACCGGTGAACATTACAAGTAAATAAATGACCTTGAGAATTTGGATGTGGGGGTGTGTGTAATGAAGCATCATCCCTAGACAAACATTGATGTGAAATATAATCAAAGTCTGGCAAGGGGTTAAAGAGATATTGTGAAAAAACAATAACTTCAACGCATTTCTGTTACAAAACCGGTGAACATTACAAGTAAATAAATGACTTTGACAATTTGGATGTGGGGGTGTGTGTAATGAAGCATCATCCCTAGACAAACATTGATGTGAAATATTATCAAAGTCTGGCAAGAGGTTAAAGAGATATTGTGAAAAAACAATAACTTTAACGCATTTGCCTTACAAAAAAACGGACAACGACGACGGAAAAAGCGCCGACTATAGTCGCACCTCTGCTAAAGCAGGCGCGACAAAAATGGCTACAATATATTTTTCTCGTCAATGTTGCATACACATATTCCATGCTCATTTTAAACTGTTAGAAATGAGATTATACTATATGTTTATGGGTTGTAACAAACCTATATGGACCTTATTTGTTGTAGAGACATTAGTTTAAATCCCGCATTACCTTGAGAAGTATATTGTGACATTTGATCGAAATCGCTATGTAACATTGACAAATATGCCAAGCAATACTTTTTTAGAGACTGGATGCTTATTACTATGTGGCAACTGGAATTTCTTCTTGTAAGACAATAAACTGTATAAAGATGACATGATTGTTAACAGTTTACACAGAAAATGTTTTAATTAATGTGTAATAAATAAATAAATTGCAATATGTTATTCTTGTAAATGTTACATGCTCATTTTTCAGGTTTATTTATTTATGTTAATAGTAATAATTAGTTTACATGAGCAGTTTATAGTTTGCAACCATACCATTATCACAAAATTTTGTTTAAATCCACAATTTGACACAAAATACCCTGAATACTCCATTGCAACATCTTTAAGGTACTGTAACATGTTTTCATCAATGTTACCTACATATCATATACCTTCCTTTATTAATACAGCAAATAGCACTACATGAGCTATTTACAACTTATAATAAACCTACAGGGACAGGATTCATTTTATAAACTTTTTATAAAGTAATTATTATCATGAACGGACTATTTCTACATTTGAGGCAATTGATGTATGTAACAATTTTGTCAATTTTGTCAATGTTACATACACATTATTGAAATTCCTTTACTTATGTTGTAAATAAGATTATAAAAGATGTTTGGTTTGTAACAAATCTATTAGGAGCAGCTTTATGTTAAATGCATTGATTTTTCTTATATATTGGCATGACCAGTCCGTTAAAACACTTTGATCTGATTTACAGCAGTATGTAACATTTTGACATGAAAAACATGAAAAACTATATCTCCTAAGGACCTATCATTTTCTTCTAACTTGCCATATCCTCTATGTTTTGGTGCCAAAAGTGAGAATATGCTGATTTCTAACAAATGTAGTAAAATAAACCTGGCTGTTGATTGTTGTTTTCTATGTTTACATGAAGCAACTTCTACGTATGTAACAGTTTGTTGACAAGAAATATTATAAATATTAAATACACTTTTACCATTTTTGTTTCATTAAGATAAAACAAAAATCTTACTTGCATCTTAAGACTCACCACCAGATGGTTCAATATGTCAGTAAAGAAATTAATCAGGTTCCATATTTTAAGCTACTGGACTGGTTATACGTATGTAACAGGGTTTGACAAGAAAATGTTACATACACACACTAATTTTGGTTATATTTTTTTCAATGGTTATACTTCCGATGGACAAATTATTTTTGTACTGAAATAAGAGTTAATCTGCTCACAGAAACGTACGATCTAATTCGACGCAATGAAAAGGGCAAGATCAATATGAAATACTTGCACATACTAGGACATGTTAAAAATATCCCTCTTTTTCACCTAAAAAGTGTGAGATACATACATATTGAAGAACTGTTCAGCTTGTTCAATCAACTTCAATAACCTATTATTTGGTACTGCTAGATAGTCCATATGTGTATTCATATAACTGAAGTTGTAAAAGTGTTCCATCTCAACATTTCTCTTTTTATGTGGTGTTTAAATGGAATTGACAAGAAAAATATGCATTCTCCAGAGTAGCGAATTCTTGCCCATATGTGTTAAGAAGACGAGTGTAACGCTTCAGATCGATCGACTGAACGGTTTCAGAGGAGTTGTGTACACAAACTCTGTACCCTATATAGAATTGTATAGAAAAATGCAGAAAAAATGGCCAAGTTAAAAAGGTGATATTTTGGTTAAAAAATATTTTTTCGGCATGAAAACACCAAGGTGCACATCTTCAATATGTGTAGAAAACGTGTGTATAGTTTCAGATCGATCGACTGAACGGTTTCAGAGGAGTTGTGTACACAAACTCGGTACCCTATATAAAATTGTATAGAAAAATGTAGAAAAAATGGCTATGTTAAAAAGGTGATATTTTCGTTAAAAAATATTTTTTCGGCATAAAAACACCAAGGTGCACATCTTCAATATGTATAGAAGACGTGTGTATAGTTTCAGAACGATTGACTGAACAGTTTCAGAGGAGTTGTGTACACAAACTCTGTACCCTATATAGAATTGTATAGAAAAATGTAGAAAAAATGGCTAAGTTAAAAACGTGATATTTTTGTTAAAAAATATTTTTTCGGCATGAAAACACCAAGGTGCACATCTTCAATATGTGTACAAGACGTGTGTATAGTTTCAGATCGATCGACTGAACAGTTTCGGAGGAGTTGTGTACACAAACTATGCACTTTTTCTGTCAGCCGCCCGCCCGCCACGTGGTAAAACACAATATGTACCTTTTTTTAAACAGTCGTATAAAAATCGCAAAGGGGACAGTCTTCGAATTTAGCCGCTGGTCCGATGCCCGAGGCCAGTAAAATTTTCGGTGGGCCAGTAAAATTCAGAAGCTCGCAGGCCCAGCGAACCAGTAGAAATTTTCAGCATAATTCAGAATATGCGAAACATAAATTCGTCTTCTTTATTATTTTCTATCAGGAAGCATCGTAATCTGGTCCCCAGTAGCACGTTCCTCATATTCAACATGTTCATGTCGCTATACCAGTCCATGTACGGCAAGTAGTCACCAAAGAAGTTCGTCCCAGTGGCTGGTGTCCTCAGAATTTGCAGTTACGGCACTGACGGAACTGATTTACTAATAACAAGAGTGCCGCAAGTCACAAAATACGCCCGTCGAATATGGGCCAGACAACGAAGATGCAGAAATGTGAAGCTGTCACCAAGGCAAGAAACATTAATGACAATTTGAGAGTCTATAGCATTATTTCTTCATCTCGTTGTGCTAAACATGTATACTAATTTAGGCAGAGATAGAAAAGTAGAGTGTAAAGTAGAAATGATAGGGAATTGGATACAATAATGTAGAAAAAATGGCTAAGTTAAAAAGGTGATATTTTTGTTAAAAATATTTTTTCGGCATAAAAACACCAAGGTGCACATCTTCAATATGTGTAGCTCTGCCTAAATTAGTATACATGTTTAGCACATAATATGTACCGTTTTTTAAAAACGGTCTTATAAAAAAGTAAATAAGTGGAACTATATTGTGGAAATTATTACACATTTTTTATTTCACCGATACGAATACACGATTCAGCATGGACGAAGCGATCTCGGTGGCGAGTTGAATTGGCTCGAATGAACCAGCCGCTATATATTCGTCAATATCAAATAAAGGTATTAAGTTGGTTGTATTTAGCCAGGAACTAGATCATGGCATTTACATTGTGACATTAACGTATCGACGGACGCTTCCTGTGTAAATAAACGTACCAGTACTCGACAGTAGGTGACTGTGTTATGAATTTCCTCCGTCATTATGAGGGGGCAAAGCCCGCCAAACGTCCAATGCCTCCAACAAGTAGTCAACCAGAGGCAAAGCGACTGTATGAAGCAAACAGAAGTCAGAACATTCTAGAAGCATTGGCTTCAGCAATATAGTTGGTTAAGTTATGAAAGTGACAAGAACATGATGCATTGTTCTGTATGTTGCAAGTTTCATCCATCTGATCCATCACCTAGAACATTTAGTCAATTTCTGCATGGTAGTCCAGGTAACTATATAGTCTTATGTGCCAACTGTTAAGGTTAGTTTTAATTACAGGCATATTGAATTCAAATGTCCTGCCAGTAATGTGTAACACACAAAGAGCTGTGTCAGTGATAAAAATTTTACTAACACAATTGTGTTGCCATTGTAGGTAATACACGTTTCTCAGCATGCAATTCGTTAATAACGTCACAGCTAAACACTGAAATTCAAAGAATTTGGTCAGAATTGATATATGTTTAATGCTGATGTGCATCAAGGTTTAAAAATATTATTATTTCCAATTACTTACACCATTAATCTACTTTTAATGGGAAAAAAACGTTTTTGTAGACATATTTTATGACTTGTATAAACAGTGGTGTGCTGACCTACATTGCAGGTTAGTATAGTCCATGTTTAAAAAACATAATTTGAACATACAAAATATTTATTACACTCTTACAAGTTATTTGCATGGGTTTTGCTGTGAGAGAAAACCCGTAATCAACTCCTTACAAATAATACACCGTGAAGAGAACACCCGTAATTCCGCGCCTGTTTTCTTGGAAACCACGAGCTACCAGGCAAAATGTTTACTTTTTTATTACAGTTACAATAATAAAGTTATTTGAAAATTTGGAAATTTATATTAAGAAAGTTCATATACGAACTTTAGCAGGCGAATTTTAAAAACGGGCACAAAAACTCATAACGTAGTGATAACCGTTGTTTTATGTGTCGTCAACAGAATGGCAGCCACATGCTAACTAGGTTCTGGATAATAAGCCTTCATTTGCCAGTTACTAGAGCTATAAGCATACAAAAACAATTATTCAAAACTTTTTAAAACAATAAACTTATTGTAAAAGTGCTGTGAAACCAGATTTATCTAAAAGTGCTGCTTGTTTCCATGTCGTCCATTTTGTTAACGTATCATCCAGGCGCTTGTAGAAAATAGAATGTGACCTTAGACTCTGGATTTTTGTTGTTGGGTTATTCTCATCCTGTAGTGTGGCACACCATCATATCAGAGTAAAAAATGGTTATCTAAATTATCAGAGAAGTGTACAGTAAACAATTTTCCACCATTTCCTTTGCCAGTCATAAATGACAATAATAGTATCACAAGGCAAATAATCATACTGCAAGATGCTTTCAGATGACGTTTAATTTTCATTTGTGGTACATGCTATTTTACCATATTCATTAAGGTGCACACTACAGGTGGGATTTATACCAACAACAAGATTATAACAATCTACAAACTGTAGAATCTTATTCTGAGCATTTTTATAATCAACAGAACAATAAATTCTATTAAAAAAAATTCTGTGTTAGTTTGTTATTGTTTTTCATATAAGACCCCCCAGTATAATGAGAAGCTCTATTCTGGTAATTGGACAGCTACCAGTCTGTGTTTACATGACCTTGACTGCTCAAAATGGATAAAGAATCCAGTGACGCAGACTGACAGAACCATGATTTGTAAATCTTTTTCAATAATGATGTTTATGAGTGGACAAAAGTGGGAATAGCTGAAATACAACATGTTGAAGGTATTCTAACAATTTTGATTAAAACCTTAGATGACCAAGGGCGATGTGGAACATGTTTCTCCATTTGACAGATAGGTGTCTTCTGCAAACAATGTCGGGAAAACTGACAGTGAAATTTTCCGTGATTAGTGACAAATGCGGTTTACGAAAATTCCCGACGCGGGGGTAATCCAAACAAATTTTCGTAAACCGTATTTGTCACTAATCACGGAAAATTTCACTGTCAGTTTTCCGGACATTGTTTGCAGAAGACACCTATCTGTCAAATGGAGAAACATGTTCCACATCGCCCTTGGTCATCTACTGTCTGTTTCACGAAACCTGCCCAAATTTTACGGCCATATAAACAATTCAAAAACAATATTTGATTCTGTAGTAGGCCCCTAGTGGTTCCTACGTTAGGAATAGTACTTCGCGTTGCTTTTTGTTTAGATGTTACCCCGCTGGGGACACTACCCTAGGCCGTGATCGTTCAGGTTCTTTTAGGATATAGTCCCGAAGTAACATAAACGGTTACAGGAGTGTCACCACCCTTGCAATTGCATGGGTGTGACTGCTTATTAGGCAATGAACGAGTTAAGTGGGAGTGAACTGCTTAAGTGGGGGTGAACTGCTGACCGGCAGTAAACTGCTTAGGTGGGGGCGAACTGCTGACCGGGCAGTAAACTGCTTAAGTGGGGGTAACTGCTGACCGGGCAGTAAACTGCTTAAGTGGGGTGAACTGCTGACCGGCAGTAAACTGCTTAAGTGGGGTGAACTGCTGACCGACCAATACTGGGTACAACCAGTATGAGATTGCGCTCTTGTTTGAGGAGTGGGTGGGGAAGTAAATCACATTGAAGTGCCGGGGTGGCGTGTTGAAATGGCCAACTAGAGAGATCGCATCCTACGAGCTCTCTATTTGACCATTTAAAGTCATTGGTCTTCAATCTGACTTGTGGCTATGGAAATTGGCTGGCATACAGTGACAGACGGAAATAGCTGCCTAATTATCAGTCAGGATGGTCCGGCAAGACAAGCCTGTCTGACAACTATATGCTCTTACGTCAGGCTGCCATTGTCATTTATTTTGAAGGGAAAAGAAAGACAATGAAGTTTAACAATTTATCTTTTAGTTCAAATCACGAGCATAATACGATTTAATGAGCAAGGTATTTGTATATATATCTATGTAGGCTATCTAGTTTACTAGAGCTGATTTTTGGCAATTCGTTTTAATGGTGAACTCCTACCTATCTAGGAACGTCTATTTTAATGGTGGAATAATACCTTTCCAGGTTGGGTAGGCAATAAGTTGAGTTTGCCACAGGTGAAAATATGAGTCCACCGGCAAATAGGCATTTTCTGGCCTTTATATACTGGTCAACAGGATTAACCTCTCGTGACCCCTTTTGGTCACTGTAAATATTTCATTGGCTGACCACAAGGAATTTCAACCAATCAAATTCATTCTAGCTTTTACTTCGAACCTGATGCATGAATTTCCAGAGGTTGGTTTCCTTGCTAAAAAAACGTGTTATATCGTCGAACTGCCAGAAATCGGTCACTGCCTGTTTCCGGTCGGCCCCAGAGATTTAAGAAAAAATGCTTATTTTTTACGACAACACTGGTTGCGCGCGCACCACATTGTTTACGCTGACTACCGAGCTGTCAAAGTTGTTTGCTGCGTGAAAATAGGAGATCAGAAAGGTAATAACTGTTATAAAATCATGCCAAGTCCTAATTTAGTGCATTTTCACTATAACCAAAAGTTCCCATTCATAAAATACCAAAAAAATCCTCAAAATAACAAGTTTATCAAATTTTTCATTCACCGTCTGCTAAAATGGATATTTTTCAGGGCCCACGCACTTGCCAAGCGGTGTCAATGCACAGGTGTTGGCCAAAAGTGAGAGACAATTTATGCAGTTGAGTTATCAAATTATTTTTTTTCACCGATGATTTAGGCATATGTGTGAATGAGATATGCTTTTATGCATAGGTAAGAGGCACAGTCCGGACAAACAAAAGAGGCCATACAACATTTTAGTCACTTGGGGTGAATGTGAAAAATGCAAACGGTGGGTCCATTTGGCATTTTGTACACCAGTGAGAGTAATTATAGGCATGGGGACACATTTCTGTGCCCACACTGTGATGCTGCCATCACTCCAACCCAGGACTAAGTAAATGAGTATACATTGTAAATAAGTTAAATCAGTTATTTGAAGTTAATTCGAGTTACATTTACAATAATTTTACTTTTCCAGACTTAATACAGTTTCATTGTGAATGTGTGTTATTTTGGGCATATCCTGTAGATGTCGCAAAATTGACCGAAAACCGGTTGTGAATTTCTGCAGTATTGGAAAGTGGGTCACCGGTGTTCACAGATGATTACTGGACATATTTCAAGGTAATCTTTGTTAAAGTTACAGTTTTATAACAATGAAATGTTGTATTATAAGTGTGTATAACATTAATTTCATGACATGTCTTTTAATTAAGAATTATGTTGATAAACATGCTAGGTGACCGATTTCTGGCAGTTCCAGGCTACACCAGAAATTGACAATGTCATCCATAAATAACAGTGGATATATGAAGAACATACATCCATTTACCGGTTATGAGTGAAAATGCCTAGAAATTGCACTGGGTAAGTAAAATATTCTTGCTTGTAAATCGCACTTCGTTCCCACCTCAGCTCGGACCCCAACAAAAAAAATCAATTCTGCCACAATTCGATAATATTAAATTAGAGGAAAATTTAAGAATGAGCCTTCTTTTTATTTCGTGAAATTTGGTCAAATATTGATTTTATTACGAAAAATTGATTTCTCTATCATTCTATGGGAATTTAACATGGGGGGAAAAGAGGTAAGGAAGTGTGGGAGGAGTCAAAAAACGAAAAAATTTGGAAATTGACTAGATAGCTTGGATATGATCTAACTAAGAAAACAAAAGTTAAATTTTAAAAATCGGTCCAGTATTTCTAAAATTCAAAAAGATTTCCCCATGTTAAATCCCCATAGACATCTGATGTCTATGGGGATTTAACATGGGGAAATTGTTTTTTCGCAATAAAATCAATATTTAACCAAATTTCACGAAATAAAAAGAAGGCTCATTCTTAAATTTTCCTTTAATTTAATACTATCGAAAAAATATTGTTTTTGAATTGTTTATATGGCCGCAAAATTTGGGCAGCTTTTGTGAAACAGACTATAAGGTTTTAATCAAAATTGTTAGAATACCTTCAACATGTTGTATTTCAGCTATTCCCACTTTTGTCCACTCATAAACATAGGCATGCCCCGGACCCCCCTACCCAACTCCCTCGCACCGCTCAGTCGACGAACGAGCATATCCCGATTTTTTTATTTACTTTTTTTTTTTTTTTTACGAAATATCGAACGTAGCATGCAGGAAATGGCTTTCTCAATTCAAAAATTTTCCGGGGGACATACCCCCGGACCCCCCTAGCCAACTCAGTCGACGAACGAGCATACCTCGTTCAAGTTCCATGTGCCCCCACCCCCTTTGTGAAATCCTGGATCCGCCACTGTTATTTCGGGAGAACGAATTAATTTTTTTTAAAAATCATGTCCCCTGCGGGGCTCCGTGCCCCACCAATAAACAAAGGTTAAAAGGTACAACAGTATCGACTATCGAATATACATTTACGCAAATTTAATACCATTGTAATTAATTCACTTTTGCATGAGTCTTCTCGATCATTTTATTTGTTGTTTTAGCCGATTCAGTTTTGTCAACTTCACCATCCTCAGCGTTCTATAAAGCGTGTATTCATGCGCAAATATTTGTCTTATCAAGTTTGCTTCACTCTATTTAGACTTAGAAAGTGAAATGAATATATCATGTAATAACGGTTATTAGTCCTTCTTCCATTTTCTGTAAATGCTGAACAATGACATAAAAACAATAAAGTACAAAATTGGGACTATATCTTGATGAAAATTGCAGACGAATTAGTATTACAGTGCATTCTGGGGTGAATAACCAGTGCACATAAAACACGTAAAGTGGTGTAAAACCAAACAGACATTTTAGTATAAAGGTGGGCCACCACCATTGATTTTCCCATAAAGTAGCGTCCCGTATAGCCGCGGGTTCCATTTATTCGCGATAAACACTGTTTCCGGCATAAACAAACAACTGGGTCACATATCGGTTGTTTACATATGTAAATGTGTAACTATGACGATGAGTTTGCATTGAATCAAGAAATAATTCAAAATGTAACAGTTCCTGTTACGTTCTGAATGATACAATGTTATTATATACAAAGAAAACAACGTAAATCCAACCTACCAATATACCACACCCACATAAAGTCGTAATCTCTTTGAAACTATTGATACCTTTTCATATTTTGAACTTGCAAATCAGCGCCTGCATTGCAAGATATCCTCCGACATCGTTTTTATCACGTGAACAATAACATATTAAAGACATATGGAAAGAAAATAATTCCGTAATTCCGTATTTCGGTCGTCTAAAATTCCAACGCACGCGCTGTTAACTAACAATATTCAACATAACCATATAGCAACATAGCTTCAGAAACCTATGGTGGGCTGCTGCTTGTTATACAATAAGTGTTCTGATATGGTATTATAAAGCACACATTTTTACAAACAATTTAATTGATATGCTTCAGTTGAGAAAAATAATTAAAATGTACATCACTTGATTTGTTCCAGTTTTCAAGATATTTTCCACTGTTGACACGGTTTTCTTTTCAAATGCTGTTACCCTGAACACATTTGGCACACGTATAGACCACCATAGTACGTCAAAAACTCTTCTATGAAAGTGTCTCGCCTAAATGGGAACATATGCAAGATGACGATGCATGCACGTCACTTCCTCTAGGAAGGTTCCAGCCAGTTTTGTACAGTGTATTCAACGATTTTTTTAAATTAAAATATGTGAATCACATGTAGTAGTATATAGGGAGTCAAAATGATACCACCTAACGGTGGCATCATTTTCACTCCTATATACTACCACCACCACCCCCGATAAAACACCGTTTCGTCCAATAGCACAAACTGGTCACCAACACAAAAAAACGTGACAATTGGTGTCATAATACATCACGTATTTTTCACTGCCAATTGAACATATAAAATTAATAGGTTATAATAAAAATATTATAACAAAATGGATAAAGTAATAGAATGGGAAGTGAAATTTTGTAATAGCCTTGTTGACGAATTTTACTATAAAATAAAATGAAATCATTATGTAAAATAGATTACATGAAATATCAGCGTAATTTATTACGCGCCGATAAAAGAGTTGCATTTTCAATATTTTCACGAAAATTATGTAGAAATTATAAGAGCCAAATTCGCGAAATGAGGCGACTAAATAGGATCGACAAACGACTAGTTGAAGAGAATGGAGCTAATTTTATAAAATTGTTTAAAATCAACGATTCGTTTACGGATACATTTTTCTACGAAGAAACGGAAGAAATTAGTGATTTATTTGAATGAAATCTTCCATATGAAGAAAAATTATATTCAGAGTTTTTTCTCCTCCACTATAGCTAATTTATTTCGCAGATCAGCAACTAACTCTACTAACTCTAGTCTACCACGTTCCCCCCTAGCCACAGGGCAGCGTAGTTGCTTATGTCTACAAAGAGTTTGGGCACTAACGAACTTACAGGGGCATCTGGGGCATTGAAATTGTGGGGCGACACAAGGAAACTTTCTACGTCTCGATATATGTCTTCGTAGATAGTCTTTACAAGCAAAAGTCTTACAACAAGTAGCACACTCCATTTTTTTTTTGTATATATATGTATATGTTTATGTTTAATTTGACATGAAAAAACATCATGTGTAAATTATTCATGTCCAATTGAACAGATAAATCTCATAGGTTATACAAAAGTATATTACAGACAAATATGATAACGCCAGAACTAGAAAGTTTGAGAAGAGAAGCCGAATCTCTAGGGATTACTTATAGTAAACGGTTGAGAGTTAGGGGGTTGACAAATCTTATAAATTCCACAAAGAATGAGGCGTTTATGAAGCGGTTTACCCGCGCCCACAAACGAGGAGCCTTTAATGATATATCCAAAGAGGAGGAAGTTGGTAACAGAATTCAAAAAGAAAGTATTGCGGGGTTAAGGGCTAGTGTAATCAAACCTTCAAGCACAAATAATTTGTCCCAAATTAGACGCCAAAATAATAAGAAAAAATCTATCGTTAGCGCGATAGTGGAAAAAGGTGAAGAAATATTGGGGGCTCACGATGAAACATTGGAAAAGGTAGAAAAGGGAAGACGGGTAGTTGCATTATCCTTTCGTAAAAACATTGACATTAACGAGTCTGAACGCATGTCCGATAAAATCGCTCCGTATCTAACAACAAATTTTTATTTGAGATATTCATATTCTTACAAGCTAGAACATATGGAGGAAACTAAAAACGGAAAACCTAAAACTATAATATTTCACAAAAATCTCGGTGGTAGCGAACCACTATCATCAATGAAAACCGTTAAAAAATGGCTGTCAGATAAGGAGCAAACACGAATAATGTCCGATAAAATAGACAGACCGAATACAAAGTGGAAGTTTGTAAGATGGGTAGAGGTTTTTGTAAAGTTAATACAGGGTAGTAGGGTAATATATTTGGGACTACAATCCAAAGAAGCGGCGGGAGGAGAACTTCCAGAATGGTTGAGGAATAGAAAAGGTATGTATTCTTTAGATAAGTATGATGACGACCTTTGTCTGTTCAGGTGTTTAGCTATGCACCTTGATAAAAAGATCGACCTGACAGATGTACGGAAAAAAGCGAAAGAACTTAGTAAGCAATATTTCGGTAGTAAGGTGGTTTCACCAATTCCTTTTTTCGATCTGAAAAAGGTTGAAGAGTTTTTTAAAATCGGTATAGAAGTATATCAACCCACCGAATGTGGCGTATGGTGGTTGAAAAAGGTACCAGCGCACTATGATGCGATAGGCAATAAACCAATGACAATAGGACTGTTTAATAATCACGCATTTCAGATAAAAAACCTTAAAAACCTATCTAAAATTTACGCCTGCAATAATTGCAAACAGAAATTCACGAAAGCGAGTAATATGAAGAGACACGGACCAATATGTATGAGAGGTGAGACAAAAGTAATATGCGATGGTAATTATTTAGAGCGCCCGCGTTCGTCGTTCGAGAAAGCGTTCTACCCAAAAGGTTCTAACAGTTATGGCGCGATCGATTGGATGTACTCTGTGGAAAAGCGGGAGGGAATTCACATTCACCACGAACAGTGTGGACACGGAGGTGAAAGATGGATTTTAGGAGCTCCGGTAGATGGATACTGTCCAGAAACCAATACCGTATATCAATATCACGGCTGTTACTGGCACGGGTGTGAGATTCATGCAAAGCATAAAAAAGAAGAACGCGCATCCACAATGAGAAGAGATAAACTTATTAGAAAAAGCAAAGAATTCAACCTAGCAGTTATGTGGGAATGCGAATTTCAAAGAATGGGTAAAGGTATAAAGATCTGTTGTGACACTACTCTTTATCCATATCAGATAGTATACGATTTTGAGGCGTATCTCCAGCCAGAAGTTGAAACTACCGGTAATAGTTTAGTGTACGAAGCTGAGCACGTTCCGGTAAGCGTTAGTATAGGAGATAATTTATCAGGAACGGTAACTCATATTTGTGATAAAGATCCCGCAAAACTTATAGAAAAAATTCGCAGAAGATTTGAAAGTCAGGGGAAAAGCTATAAGAGAAGAAGTATGGTCAAGATACGAATTTAATACAGAATATTTACGCGAAAAACAAATTGCCCAGATCAAACAGTGGATAGATCAAGTACCGGTTATAGGTTTTAACAGCAGTAAGTACGATATAAACTTAATAAAGAAATATTTAGTAGGTGAACTGTCATCAACAACGAAGAAAGTAATGGTTGGAAAAAGTGCGAGCGCGACAATATTTCTATTTACTCCGGAGTTTAGATTTCTTGATGTAATACTTTATCTAGGACCCGGTGTAAGTTACGATAGTTGGATAAAAGCCTACGAATGCAAAGGACAGAAATCTTTCTTTTCTTACGAGTGGTTCGATTCTACAGACAAGCTGGATTACCCGGGACTACCGGATATAGAGAATTGGTATTCCAAACTATCTGGGAAAATGTTACTAGATGAAACAGAAGTAAGTAAATGTCGTAGAATTTTCGAAGAAAATAATATGAAAACTTTCAGATTGGTTGAAATATTATAACGATTTAGATGTAGCACCGTTCCTAGAAGCTGTGGGGAAAATGTGTGAATTTTATAAACACAGAGGTGTAGATATCTTCAAAGACGCGGTAACACTACCGGGTGTGGCTATACAATATTTATTGAGAGGAACCATTAAAGAACAAAAATCTTCAAGACGATTATACCGGAGGATGCTCTATGCGCACCGAAAGAAGAAACATACAAAATGATGAAAGACGCTCTAGTTGGTGGTCCATCGATAGTATTTACGCGATTTGCGGAAGCCGGTGTTTCAAATATTAGAGTGGGTTCCAAACCTTGCGAGGCTGTTTTGGGGTGGGGTACGACGCGAACGCGTTATATTTATCTACGTTAAGTAAAGAGATGCCGTGCGGAAAAGAAACTATACATCATATAGATAACCCACATATCCCTAAACTTATTAAAAAGTTTAGTAAAAGGGTTTTATCCGGAGACTGGTTTGGGTTTGCGGAGGTGGATATAGAAGTTCCACACGACTTAAAAGATAAGTTTTCCGAAATGTCTCCACTTTTTATAAACAGAGAAGTAGAGGTTGATGAAGTTCCCGCGCACATGTTAAAATATTTAACAGATACTGGCCGAACTAGAGGAAACGGAAGAAAATTGGTGGGATCTATGTCGGCCACTAAAGTATTGCTGTACGCACTGTTGAAATGGTATTTAAAACACGGCCTAGAAATAACGGGAGTTCATCGTGTTATAGATTATATTAGTGGTAAACCCTTCGAATGGTTCGCTAAAGAAGTTGAAGCCGCAAGACGAACGGGGGATGTAGAACCGAATAAGAAACCGGTGGCGGATATAATGAAATTATTAGGAAACTCGTGTTGTGGAAAAATGATAGAGGCAACGGAGAGACATTTAAATACGACATATACGCGAGACGAAACCTGTGTTGACAAAGCATTAAGATCCGCGTATTTTGACGATTTGGAAGAGATAGGAGATGCGTACGAAATATCTTCCCGAAAACCCAGGTGTGCGGTAAAGAGACCATTCCACTGCGGAATAGCGGTTTATCAACACGCTAAATTGAGAATGTTGGAATTTTACTACGAATTTCTTAGACAAATACGTAAAAAGAGAAGACTTCGAATTAATACAGATGGACACGGATAGTATGTATATAGGAGTTAGTGGAAAAACGATAGAGGAATTGATTAGACTTAACTTACTAGACGAGTTTGAAAAAGAAAAAAAGAAATGGTTGGCTTGGGATAAATGGAGTAATAGAGAACCAGGACTTTTCAAAATGGAATTTAGCGGAGATAGGGCGATAGCGTTATCTAGTAAGTGTTATTTCGTAGAAAAAATTAACTCTATTAATAAAAACTCCGCGAAAGGAATGTCCAAGAGAACTAACGATTTAAATTGGGACAAATATAAACGAGTACTGAGCGAAACTACAGAAGATGGAAAACACATTATAGATGTAGCGCAAAATAGAGGATTTAAAATGAAAGACGGCGTTATGAAAACATACAGTCAACGAAAATTAGGACTATCGGCGTACTACGATAAAAGACGCGTGTTATCGGACGGAAGACATACGGAACCTCTCTAACGATCCGGGGGTAGCTGGGTGTCAGAAGGCACCATAAGAAATTCTTCGCGAACAAACCCACGAGATGGACCACCATCTAAATAGTAGAGCACGGGCTCATCGGGCTTGGTAATAGATCGATCTAGATGATATACATTGAGAGACCACACGGGATCAGTCGCGCGGCGGCTGCCACCTTCGAGCTCTCCCGGTTGATAGAGGTACCGGACATCAATATCTGATGGAAGCCGTTGCTCCTCTAAACCAACGGGTCGCCCGCGCGAGACGGCAGAGGGCTCGCTCGTCACCCTTTTAAACTTGATAGCATCTACAGGCTTCTTACCTATCAATCTGGTCACCTCTCCGTTCAGTGCGGAGACCACGGCGGGCAGTCTGGCCACCCACTCGGTCGATCGCGAATGAGGGTCTACAAGTTCTTTAGGGTATTGGTGCAACAGTCTCTCAGCCAAGGTTCGATTGAAACGCTCCACGATTCCCTGGTCCCGGTGGATGTTGACGCGGCCGCGTCTGACAGAAACTTTGTGTTTAGATAATAGATGAGATACCGCGCCCATGAACTCGCGGCCGGGATCGACCTGGAGAAGATTCGGCCATTTGAGAGGACTCCTTTTATATATTCGGGAAAGGGCCTCAGCCACCTCCTTAGACTCTTTAGTGGCCAACGGCTCAGCCCCCTTATACCGACTCGCTATGTCAACGATTGTCAGTGCGTACTTGTACGTCTTGCGACCGACGCGATCGTGAGGGAGAAACAGGAGATCCGCTTGGTGAACTTGGTTCGGCACCGGCACGTCGAATTTCGGGCGCGGAATATTGTGAGGCGCGGGTAAATATATCTGCCAGATGGCCTGCTTCTTGAGCCATTCCTTGGTGGCGTTTTCTGAAACCTTGGTCGCCGCTGCGAGGTTCTTGATGGCAGCGAGTCCCTTCCAGTAGCCGCGTGGGCTATAGTACGTATTCGCCAGCTTGTGCGTTAGTTTAGCATCAAGTTTGCGCGTGTTCATCATAATGCGAAGAATTATAATATATCGGACAATCTCCAACATGCACTCGTCATATATATAAAAAAAAAAATAATTTTTTTTATTAATTTTGTAAAATTTAAAATTTCGATTGAATATAGTAGCCGACGAAACCCACCACACCCATTCCCACGACGATGAACGCGATCTCGCGGTCTTTTTGGGTCTCTGACGGTACATAGAAATCTGAAAGTTGCGGCTCACGATCCAGAGGCGCGAGACTTCTCTGCGGATATGCCAGCGCGTACTCGCGGTTGGCTTCTTCAACGTTCTGGAAAGTTTGTGCGGCGTGATTCTCGCGGCGAAGCTCTTCGTTGACCCAGTCCAGATGTGCGGTTCGTTTTTTCGACCATGCTGTATCTGCACTCTTGAGTTGTTCTTCGGCTAAATCGTGATGCTCGCGCTCCTCATCCGCGTCCGAGCTTTTCAGTTTAGAGAAGAAATAGTTGCTACCGCTGAAAGCCAATGCGTTTACGAGCGCGCCACCTATCATTATTGCGATCGAAGCCATTTTATTTCCATATATTAACGGGTAGTATTCCAGCTTTAATTAGATAATCTTGGGTCCAAACTGCGGCCGCTACATCTAAGGTCGCGAGCCCTACGTCTCTCGCAGTAAAGTCCAATTTGGGAGCGGACCATCCTAAGGCCATCTTTCCTGCTCGAGCGTACCCGATACTGAGACCCGATATCACCACGGCGTGATAAAGCGAATTCACTATCATTTTACCATCGTGTTCAGCCATTATTGCATATAAAAGGGATTGCGTTTAATGTTTAAATGGGGCACATCACTCAACACTGTTGATGGCCTGTTGTTGAAACGGTAAATCACATACAGGGTGCCCACAACCGACAGACCACCAACAACAACCCAATAAGTATTATCAGGAGCGATCGGTTCCGATCCGATAGCGATTGGGGGAGAAACGGCTGCCACCGGGTGTTTTACCGTCTCTGTTCACCCCAATCTCGATAGGAGTTTGGCCTCTCGAAGATCGACGAGTATTTTATCTTGTTTAGCTTTTCGTGTGGCAGCCGCTGCTCGCCCAGCTGCCTGTCTTTTTGGATTTTTATGTCTCGTTGGAGGATCAATCGGAGTTGCAATCGGGTTCATCCAATCTCGATTGGGAGTTGAGGGTTCTGTCACTCTTGCGCGTGCGTCCTGTGTCATCATTTTCTGAGCTTATAGTTCGGGGGCATATATGTCCAAATTGACAGTGTTTACCCGTGGTCAATGCAGCTGTCAGCGGGGCTAAGTACATTCCAAAGTTGTGATAAATTGAGCAGCATGCTGTTCTAAGAGTGTGTCCTATAAAAGGGTCAGCCTCTAAATCACTAATCAACACCGCGGTGTTTGGTATAGGGAGAATTGCACTGACAGTGGTAGCGTAAAAATGAATAGCCGCCGATCCGAGTGTTTTTGTCATCTCCGCACCTAATTTGGATTCGTATCGCGCGTACATTTTATCGACCTCCGTATCCGACATTTTGTCCACCTGGCAAACTGAGAGACACCTACCGAGATAATGCTCCGATTGTCCCCCAGCAACCAGCGCAGCCAACCGCTCGCGTCTCGCCGCGTTTTCATTCGCACTCGGGATTGAAGTTGAACTACAATTCGTGAATTGGGGGGTTGAGGTGCAATCGGGGATTGATTCGCGATTGGTGTTCGATCCCGATTGTGTTGAGGTTTCTTCCATTAGCTGATCGAGAAGTTCGTCGCAGTTCATTATTGCTAATTTAATTATTCTTACGAGTCTCATAAGTTTAACATATTGCCAAGCGCACCACCCGATACTTATGATCACCGTTATGCTCGCAACAAAGCTCGCAGCGGAGCAACAAATTCTTAACAATTGCTCAGCATTGTTAAGCATTGTTAAGTATTTGTTAAGCATTGTTCAACATTTATTCAGCATTGTTCAGTAATTGTTAAGCATTGTTCAGTAATTGCTAAGCATTGCTCAGTAACTGTTAAGCATTGCTCAGTAATTGTTAGGCCTTGTTAAGCGTTGTTAAACCATTGTTAAGCTTTGCTCAGTAATTTTAATCATTGTTCAGTAATTGTTAAGCATTGCTCAGTAACTGTTAAGCATTGCTCAGCATTGTTCAGTAATTGCTAATTACATTATAAGCGGTTGGTTGATCAGTCTTTAGCAGAAGCTTGGCGTGTTTAGTTTCCGAAAGTATCCGTCGAACCTCCAGGCGCTCCTCGCGCATTGGGATAACGTCGTTCTCTCTAAGACATTCATCGAACGAGTCTCGGTCCTTGCAGTGAAAGAGGGCGACCCATTTTGTTTGCTCGCGCAGATCCTTGAGGACGGCGTTGTACTTCTGAGTGGATATCCATACGCTTTGCCTCGCATGGCGGCCAGAAAATGCGAGCTCGGAGAGCATGTCCTTCTTTTTGGTCATCGCCGCCTTGGCCGAGCAGTCGTCAATCACGTATAGGGTGGGCTCACCCTGAAATATTTGGTAGAAGCAGCGCAACCAATCATGAAGCCTGTCACATGGGTCAATAACGTATACCTCAGGGTAGTCCCATATCCACTGGCGCCGCTGATAAGTATCGTTGTGCCACACAGTGGGACATAGGATCACAATGTGACGAAAGGCACTACGATATGCCCCCTCGAGCAAGTCCAGGATGAAAACCGTTTTTCCACATCCTGTCTGCCCACATATTATGGCAGAGTGGGCATCTTCAATCGTGAATTGGTTATTTAATTAATTCTTTAGAATTAGTATAAAGTTGAGACGTATCGACCATCTTCGATGTTGAGTTGCGCGTCCGTAATTATATATAAGTACACTTTCAATGTGCCAGCTCCATCCGCCTCTTTGGTTATCTGGATCGTCACACCCTCGCTAGCGTTCTCAACTTGGCGTCCGCTACCGTGCATTTGGTCGTCGTCGCTGGCTTGCATGTCTAGCCATAACGCGTATTTGGTAGTCAGGAAATCCGCGAGGGAGACGTCCGAGAGCTGCAGGTCTTTGGCAACCGCGGCAACTTCCGGGGAGCGCTTAGAGCCGGAAGCAAACTGCTTTCTGACTTCGTCCCACTGCTGGTGCGCGCGAAGACCCGCGCTGTAGAGTTGATTGGGTACTCCCTCAATCGTCACCTCAACCTTCGTGATTTTGGGGTTATAGAATTTGTCGGATTTTCTAACCCCGAGCGCGAACCGACCCTCCTCGAACAACATCAGTATACCTTTCATCGAGCGGGCGGGTACGTTGACATTAATATTCCACAATGTTTCGCTTTTGTCTTTCGTCATCTTGCGGTGGCGAAGAACTCGGCCGTAAAGTATGGCAACGCGCCCGGCATACTGGGTTCTGATCAATTGCGCGAGTTCGGGCATCGTGACCATGTCGTACTCCAGCGAAACATTGTCGATCATATACTTCGATGTCATGTCAGTGGCTATGAGAACTCGGCCGTAGTCGTTGAACGTTAGTTCGTATTCGAGGCGGTCAGCCAAAGCACTCTGATAGTAGGGCATGTGACTCTCCAGCAACTCAAAGTCGAGCGGGATGTAGAATCGGTTGCCATAAGCGGCCGCGACCGCGTTGTCGCTCGCGATGTTATCTGCCTTGTCACCAGCCCCGATTCTAAGTCTGGTTACGTTCCTATTTTGGCTGGTGTCAATACCTTGATATACCGCATTTTCGCGCTCTTGTGCCGTCTTCCACAGGTCCTGGTAGCAATGGTAGACGTCGCTGTCATCGATCAACATCACCTCATTACCAGAAATCTTTATCATGGTCTTCTTGACGATGGCGCGACCCAGGTTCTGAACGATGGTTCGGTCCGCGTCCGTCGATGTAAGTGAAATAGTGAAATCGAGGCGAACAGTCCCCGGCGTAATGACGTCGCTAGCTCCGAGGTTGGGGAAGCAAACTAAGAGTTGCTGGTTCTGGTCGATCGTCGATGGGTTGTTCGTAATAACGACACTCTGTCTCACGCCTTTTGCCCCGAGGGGCTCCCGCAGTCTGCGGTATGGATTGAGTTTGCGACCGTATTGACTCGAAGACATAATCTATTAAACCTGTATGGTTTTATCTTTAATATAATAATTTATAAATAATGGCTGATTACGAGGCTGACATGGATGAAATCGGCAGAGACAATTACCTCGATGATGAGGATGATGATGATGACTTCGCGGATTCCCTCACGCCACCCACCATACAGACTCCAGATCCAATCCAATTGGGTGACGCTACCAGCAGCGTTGGTCAAAGTCTGGAATTACTCGAGGGGGCTGTAAACGACTACTACAAACATTGGATAATAAAAAAAGGTTTGGTCCCATCTATCGGCCGCGACTACTCCAATTTCGAATTGGATCTGAACGGTAGATTGCGACTAAAATCATCAAATATCTCTATCATCAACACGAAGACTGGTAAACCCCTATCGCTAAACACCATTTCCAAATACAGGGGCGGTGGCGAACTCATAAGAAACGAACTAGGATTCTCAGATTGGAAGCGTGGTAAAACAATTATGCCGGCCCGCGCTGTAGAGGCCCTCACGTCTACCGACGAAACGATGGCGAAGACGGCCGCCGCGATAGAAACTGTCGAGCTCAGCGAGGTCCCTCGAGTGGCCACCGACGCTATTAACACGATGGAGACCACGTTCACAGAAAGCGATATACTCAACGATGACCCACCGTTACCTCTTCGCGAACTCCGGGGACTCGATAAGGCTCTGCAAAAGGTCCGGGGCGAATTGGTCCTTAACCTCTCCAAACTCACGGCATTGGATGACCATATCGCACTAGAAAAAAGAAAACTTGAGGAAGCCGAAGCCCGTGGCGATAGAGAATCTATCGAGCTGATCAACAAACGCCTGCGGTCGTTGCTGGATGAAAAAGCAGCTCGTTTGGAGGCTGCCTCAACTAACCGCGAGGCTCTTCGCACCCAAATCAGTCGGATCCGCGAAACAATATCGAGGGTTCTGCGCGAGGAGACGACACTCGGTCAACGTCTTCGCACTTTGTTCAGAGAGCAGGGCATCACGATAGCAAGCATCCTCGTTGCTATCGGTATGACTATAACAACCATAGTTCAAGCTTTCACAGGCGGCGCAACAGCACCCGCGCCAGCACCCACACCACCACCCGCGCCAGCATCCGGTGGAGCCAAGGAGTGGGTAAAAAAACAACTAAAAGCCCTCGCCAGTCTTCTAGCTAAATTAGCCGGAAAGGCAGCTGCCGCACTACCTGGACTGATCGGAACTATCGTTTCTTACTTGTTATTTATATTATCAAAAATGGCCGGATGGCTCGCCAATAATGCTTGGGCTTTAATCGTGGCGATCGCCGGTCTCCTACTATTCTCCGCCCGAGAGTTTCTAAAACCAAAGCGCAAGTAGTCCGATTGCCACGAGGGCAACGACGAGCGCTAATTTCTCCTCCTCGTGGGTTGTGCTTCCAATGTCAACAGTGTTCATGATTGGTGTTTCCGCGTATGAAACAACGGGTTTAAATGAACTTGATTCGTGAATTGGCGGTGGTGCTTGCGGTTTTATGAAATCGCTTCCGCTGTTGGGGGTGCGCTTGATGATATCCACTTTCACCGTTCCCGGTTGTGGGCGATTTTTGGGATTGGCGGTGGCGATTACGATCTGATTATTGTAACCGTCAACCGGGTCGTCTCGTAGTATCATATTGCTCGGCGCCATATAAAGACCTATACCAAATACGTAGTCTACTGGGGTACTAGCATTCTGTAAAATGTCTTGATAATTCTGGATCGCCTTCTCCAGGTCCACCTTAGCTGAGATGGCGTCCTCGACAAGTACCAAGAACTGTTTTTGCGCATCAAACGCCGTTCCGACTCCTATTATAGAACTGCGAGTTTGCTTTTGGGCACCGAGGATAGCCCAAACGTACGTGCGAATGGAATCGTTGAGACGAGAAACCCCAGCCTGCGTGAATCCCATTCCCTTATCTAACATAAAGGTACTCCACGCGGTCTGAACCCCGGAATCCTGCTGTATGTAGTCTATATGAGCTCGTTTCGGAGGCAACCAAATACAAGATGATACTCCACAGCGTCTACCTCCAGATACTTCGGGCCCGAAGGAGGCATCGTCGCTGGATCAAAATTCCCGGCGTTCCGACTGACGATGTGGTCACCGGAGTGATCGTGTCTAAAATCAGTCTGCGTCCAATTCCCGGACTGACCCCGAATGAGAACGTCCCCGAGGCCAGTGCTGTTAGAAAATACTTTCTGTCTCCAGTCCGCATCTTTTGAAATGTTAAATTCGTTACACAGTCTTTCGAACGCCCCACGATCGTATGTGTTGGAAATTTGATCCCAGCCGTCGTCTTGAGGTAGTGAAATACCTAGTTCTTTGATAATCCTCCTAATAGTATAATATGCGTGAAAGTTGTAGACACTTCGGAGCATGACATTCTTGGATGCCATATGGTCTTGATGCGAAACTCCACATCCGGCTGTTGCGCACCATACAGCGAAATTTAGCTGATTCTGCCAAAACTGCATCGGTGTTGCTTTTCACACGTTCACAGCCTCCATCGTAATAATCTTTGGCAGCCTATATTTCTCAAACGCGTTAGGAAAATTGGTGACAAAGCCACTGTCCGGTCTAACCGTTACAGTTGGGTGTACAAGGGGGTCAACAACGTCCTTTTGTGTGTATTTACCTCCGACCGCGTACTTTGCATTAGAGTTAAAGAAAGCTAAATGCTTGGGTATCCATTGAACGATATTTATTATGTTTGCTTCTATCACTAATGTTCAAAATGAGAGTTGTGAACTTCAAAAGTCGATCGACAACTGCTGCGGAAAACGCCGGGTAGGCCTCAGATCAATCACCTTCACGGTTGGGTGGAAAAACGTGGGGCAGGGCGAAGGGTTCACCTACGTGAAGGATAGACGACAAGTAGGTGTAAAGCTGCCTCCCGGCCTTTGGAGTTCGAGAGCCCTCCAAGCTTTTGTTGCGTCGGAGCTTGATGGTAGAGCCAGCCTCACAATCTCGAAGGTTACCGGACTCGCGACCTTAACCGTCGAACCCGCCAACCGGGTAACGATCACCCAGGATTTGGTTGTGCGGCTCGGTTTTACAAAAACATACTCCGACAATAGGGGTTGGTTTAATCCAGGTGAGCACCTCGGCGATATCCCGGTGAACTTTACCTTCACAAAAACTCTCGGGGTGCACCTGGATCGGGTGAACACATCGTACAACCTGGTAGACGGCACTCCCAGCACATTACTAAAAACTGTGCAGGCCAGCGATTGTTTCTTTGGGGAGACTGTGACATTAGACTTCCCACACCCTGAGATGAAAGTTTTGGAATCGGGACACATCCACGAGTTGAAGATTTCTATTCTCGATGATCAAGCGAGAAAGTTTGAATAACGATTACCCGATTTCGGTCGTTCTCGAAATAACCGATTAAACATTAATATATATATACATATTAATCATGAGCATATACGGTCCAGGTGGTTCCAACTTAGAACGGGACGTTCCCGTCGCGGCCGCGGCATACGATGAAGCCGCGATGAGAAGACTGGAGAGGGGCGTAGCACAGTCCCACACAATTTTAACTAGGGCGGTTGCGCAAATGGAAAAAATATAAGCTAGCAAACACGTCATAACAATTTGTGCCGAGGAGCGGGGTTCACTAAGCGAGGGGGCCTACGAATATTCATTCGGAGCCAACGCGAGCAACAGATACGGGGGATACACCATGGCAGTGTCCGGGACGATTTTTCGAATGGCGGTCTGCTCGGTCAACTTTCGCGGACACGCCATTGGCGAAGTCCGAGTGAATGTCGTCCTGAATGGTGTAGAACAGAATATTGGCATCACCAAGCTCGCGGGGCAGAGGTCAGGGTTTACTATATTCGATGATGACACTACAATTAAAGTTTCGGCAGGTAGTGTTATTAACTTTGTTACAAAAATTGGTGACCAATCGGCTTCCTCCACTGCAGTGACACTGTTAATACAACTTGATTTATGATGAATGACGAGAAACTATATCCACACTTACCTTCGGGGACGGTCGACCCGGCATCCTTTAGGATGACCAGGATCGTCGAGATACAACATATTCTACAACACGAGGGAGAGACGCGGACGGGATACGCGAAGAAATATAGACGGTCGGTCAATATATTAGAGGGGGTGAGCACCGCGTTAGCCTCAGCATCCGTTATAAGCGGGGTGGGGAGTGTGTCTTTATTGTCAACAATCGTCGCTGCACCGGTCGCGGTGGCCTTGAGTGGTGTAGCGGCGGGGGCGGGACTGCTTTGCATGACGGCCAGACTCGTGGGCCGAAAACTAGAGGCCAAGAGTCGAAAGCACGATCGAATAGCGGTTCTCGCGAGATCTAAGAAAAACAGTATCGACGTTATCGTGTCAAAAGCGATAGCCGACAACGATATATCGGATAGCGAGTTCAAAATGGTCGTCGAAGAGATGGTCAGATACCAGGAGTTAAAGGGTACTATCCGGTCCAAGGCTCGACCACAAATTCTCGCGGACGAAGATATAAAAAAACTCGTTATGGAAGGGAGGGCCGACGAGAGAAAAAATCTCCTCGCCCGTCTCGGGACGTGATATGCGACATATGTCTACAGCGACATCAGGATATTCCTCCACCATACATTCCAGCTGTTCCGACGGCCCCTCCATACGGAACATAAAAAAAAAAAATAATAATAATAATTTAGGGCCCCGTTGCGACACCCACTGACCACCATACATTTCTATAACCGCGTATCGACACCCACTGACCACCATACATTTGTTATAACCGCGTATCGTTATGCTTTGTGGTTTTTATCTGTTTTTCTTATATTAATTAACTTTATAATTTTCTTAAAATTAATTAATAATAATTTTTACAAAACTATTTATCAAATTAATAAAATAACGAACCATCCCGGAAATTCGTGAACCTCGCTAAGTGTTTATAAATAATTATAATTTGCGCACCATTTTTATGTTGTATAGGAAAGTGATGAGTATATATACGTTTGAAAGCCTTACAACAATTGGTGGTGGAGCGCAGTGGCCTGGTGGTTAGAGCGTCAGACTGCTGATCTAAAGGTCGTGGGTTCGAGCCTCACCGGAGGTGCTGCGTTGTGTCCTTGAGCAAGACACTTTATCCACACTGCTCCAGTTCACCCAGCTGTGAATGGGTACCGATAATTCGTAGTTGCTCTGTAAATACGAATTACCGGCTTCTCTCAAAAAATCTCTACCTCCGTTCTTTCTCCCATTCTTGGGAGACGGCATGCAAGGTCCTCGAGCCAGTGCCGCCGTTAAATATAAGCAAAAAAAAAACAACAATTGGTCTCATCTCGTGTGTGCCATGTTGTTGATCCGGTATGACGTCCGTCTCGTCTGTTTAATAGTAGCAGTCTCTAAATGTGTGTGTGTGTGTGTGTGTGTGAATTGGTGATGGAATTGTATAGCTCAAAGGTGCCGGCCTAAAAGATTTCTACCTAAGAGCTTGCAATTTCGGAAACCAAATTAACACATAGGCTCACCTTACTTCGCTGGTTTCTCTGAATTGAGGAATTGGCAATGGGGTTCAAGGCGACCCGTAAAATGAGACTGTGAGCCAACAGATGAGTGGGCTTAAGAAAGGTCCCAACACCCCCAGTGGCTGGGTGCCGGCTAGAAATCTGCCCAGTCGCTGGGGTTGTGTACACGAGTGGAGGCTTTTGCTATTTTTTTACAAATTATTAATAATCGTAGAAATATATTAGCTATAGTGGAGGAGGAAAATGCCGTGTTGAAAAATAAATATGACAACGACACGAAAACAAATCCGTTTTAGTACTATAGTTTTATCTGTTCAATTGGGGAAAACGTGATGTATTTCTGACACCAATTGTCACGTTTTTTTGTGTTGGTGACCAGTTTGTGCTATTGGACGAAACGGTGTTTTATCGGGGGTGGTGGTGGTAGTATATAGGAGTGAAAATGATGCCACCGTTAGGTGGTATCATTTTGACTCCCTATATACTACTCATGTGGAAGTAAGAAACAAAAGACTAATTTCCAGGATTTCTGTTTTATTTCATATGTAATTGATATTCGAAGCATTAGTACCGTGGGTATACGGACCTGCTGTCTATAATCTAACCAATTACCACACATCTTGCTAGTCTCCTCAGTCTACTTTCATATTTCGTATGGATGTTGTGGTATCTGTTTTCCCATAAGCTGCACCCATTATGGTCTGGATATTCACTAATTAAAAGCATTGTTAAGAAAGATAAATTCAATCTCCTGTGACCACCCTGGTGGTGGCACAAAAAGTCAGCGGCTGGAATTGAAACCGCCTCACATGACAAACATGTTTCGAATTGCAAAATTATCCCAAAACATATGCTTGAAAATGCAGTAAATTGCCTGGGAGATGGACTTTAGCCCTAGCAAGTGCCAGGTGTTGCGCATAACCCGATCCAAACACCCAATCCATGTCCCATAAATCTTGAAAGTATATAAAGTGAAAAATACCTAGGTGTGCACATCAGTTCAGATCGCAACTGGGACCATCACATCCAGAAGTCAGTTGCCAAAGCAAATAAGACATTAGGCTTCCTACGAAAAAACATTCAAAATTGACATGAAGGGATTAGACAAACTGCATACCACACGCTAGTGCGGACCCAATTGGAATATGCCTCAGCTCTATGGAGTCCATCAACTAAACACAACATTAACATATTAGAAATGGTCCAGCGTAGAGCTATCAGATGGGTCAAACACAACTATTGGACATACGATAGTGTCACCCAGATGCAGCACTGTCTCGGCTGGAGGTCCTTGGAGCTCAGACGGACAGATTATAATAGACTGGCCATGTTCTTCAAAATTGTCTATGGACTCGTAGCTATATATTCATCTACCTGTACATCTTGAGCGTCACAACCGAATGACTCGATTCACACATCTCTTATCATTCCGTAAAATCCACACTAGTGCAAACTACTATCAGTACTCCTTTTCCCTGGATGACAATATTCGGATTTGTAGAACAGGCTACCCTGCATATTGCTTTTTTTAACCTTTCTTACTTGTCAACATGAGCCCCACAACATCCATGCGAAAATTGAAAGTAGCAGAGAATAGCAAAATGTGTGGTCATTGGTTAGTTTATGTAGGAAAAATCGATGGTGGTGGTGGACATTAATTATATATATATAAATGTATATATATAGTAAAGACATGGTTAGTGCCGTCGAATATAAAATATATTCGGTTGAGCCTTAGACAGCTTTATTGGGGCGAGCTTTAGCGAGTCCCAATAAAGTTGTCGTGGCGAAACCGAATATATTTCATATTCGACGGCACTAATCATGTATTTAATTTATACTGCATACCAACCTTAATTGTTTGAACGTGCGTGACGTCATGTTTTGACGTCATTCCATCGTCATACGTCACAAATCTAGCGACGTCATTCAAAGCAAAATGGCGGCGTCCACGCTAGGTGGATTCGGTATTGTATCTGATTAAATCTACGATTTATTTACGTTGAGCTTCAATATTGGTTGGTTTTAGACTACACAGCTGTCATAATAAGCATTGCAATCATAATGGGCATATCCATGTCGTTGGTTAAGTCGCATATACTGTAAAAGTGGAACAAATTCAGCTGAATCGACAGCGATTTCGATTTTAAAATTCGCCGCCATCTTGAATTTGCTGTGGTGACTGACCAATCAAAGGCCACGATTATGGGTCAAAGGTGAAAAAATAAAGGCAAAAACGGCACTTCATGTATATTAGGGTACTTCAAGTATATTAGGTTACTTCAGATATAAACAATATTTATTCAACCCCCTTTATTATGCTACATGGAGCAATTGTAGCGGTATAAATTTGAGTTTCTGATTAGTTGAATAGCTGCCTGCAATGACGACAGGCAGCTATGTATCCAATAGGACGCTATATGTTTATGTTCATCACGAGATAATATCTATTTTCCGGCATGTATATACTGAAGAATAAAGAATATAGATTTTATCTGTAAGCAATTTCAACAAAATCGCTAAATATATAGCTAAGTATACTTTGGGGGAGCAATTTTCTATTTCTGCATACATTCATAAATACTTTTATTTAATGAAATAAAATATTTTCAGAACAATCGTTGTGTTAATGTATTAAAGGTACATGCCCACGCAGCAGGTTACAATGTACAACAACTTTTCATTTTCTGTCATGCCTTATATGAGCCATATGTCTATACCCACTAACGAGTTATTTTTAATTACGGCGCGTGTTAATTGGTGTTAAATCGCATTTTATATGCCGCGACCAGAAAGGGTATTTTCCGACCTCGTGCTATTTTTACCAATACGCGTCACGTGACACGGTCAATCATATCACATCTTTGACATGCGCAGTGAAGTATCGGAAGTTGAGAAGAAATATCTCTATTCGAGTCCAAATCTAAATCTCCACGTAATTAACTCTTTCAATTTGGTGATCTGGTCGCCAATATTAACCACTCTCTCTCTCTCTCTCTCTGTACTGCCTGTCCCTCAGACATTTCGCCTTTCTTTTGGCCGACGCTGTTTCATACAATTTCCGTCCTGGACGTTTCGACATGTTGATATTCTTGTTTACATATTGGGAAGCCTACTGGCGCGCGTAGTATACTGCGCATGCGCACCACAAGCCGTGATGTGAAAGTCGTCGTCCTCGCACATTATCAAAATAGACTGTTACCGCCGCGCGTCGCTAATAGTAAATTGATAATTAATAAATGATTATATTTGTATAGAGGGCACTCGTAATTTTTAGAACTGGTAGAATAGTGACATAATTATACACTTATTTAATTCCTATAAATAACATGTTGTGCCTACTGCGTGGGCATGTACCTTTAATAAGGCATATGCAAAGATATTTTCGTCGCAAATTTAAGAACGACAGCTAGGCATGTACGTTGATAATAGAAACGAGATCATAATAATAATGTAATTTGTGGACAGATTTTCAAATTCTAATTATATTTTATATTCTCAACACAGTCATTCCGGGAAAACGTGGACACAATGGGACAAGTGGTCAACACGATTTACTATTACACATCGAAAGCGATGGGATTTTGGAACTAACAGTATGCAGTATGTTTTCAAGCAGTCTTGTCGACAACTTCCACACGGGAAGTTAACTGTACCCGCTTTTCTCGGTTTACCCTCGGGATGCTTATTCCCAAAGAATGTAATTAATTGGCACAATATATTATTCCAACACAAAATACAATATCGATGTACAAACTAATGTTCAAATACACACATACTGACTTTTAAGAACGATTTAGCAACAATGTCAATATATGATATATTTAATTGTTATGACGAAAAATAAACGGATGTTTCTATATATATATCAATAACCTTTCGTCACTTTTCGTCACTTTACACCACTTGACACTAAGCATTCGACTTTTCGCCTATTTTATTCTATTCTAATCTATGATTTGGATATTCATCTCTTTGTCGGAGCACTCACATGTCATACTGACCTGGTAATTTTACATGTTCAGTTATATATAAACAGTATTGATATTACAATACACAATGGGATAAATACATAGCATACGTAACAAGGGTGCAGGAGTGTATAATATCTAGCTCTTAATGGTAGCCGATGTTGCCAATCCTCTCTAGCCCACACGGCCAAATTCATGCCCAAAATCAAACAGTTCGGCTATAGCCGAAGCTGAGCTTCGCTGAGGCTAAACCAGTCAGATGGTCCAATCCCGAGCACAAAACCCAGTGAACGCTTTAGAAGTATGGCAAACGTCGAAGTAATAAACGTACATTTCTAAAGAAATGCCAAATCAACCGCCATAAATATCTTTCGGAAGTATATATCCGTTTGCAATGAAACGTGAAACAAAGATGTCTGGTCTTTATTTCTACAGTTGTCTGTCGTGAAGTGGTGGACTGTTCAGCAACTGGCAATCTATCACCGCCTTTAGTTTGTCGTCCAGTGACAAACTTTGCGAATGGCCTACGCCAAAGAGCGATTCCACCTCCGCAATAATAGTATTTAACTTCTGGGTCCGAACATTGTTTAAGACTTTGCACATAAATATCATATGATATAGGTCCTCCTGCTCTTCACAGCATAACTCACATATTGAGCTCTGTTCATTACTGAATTTGAATTTGAGAGCCTGCACCATGTAAGTCCCTGTCAACATTCTGGCTTTAGTAAATCCTCTTCGCATATCTTTCATATTTGAATCGACTGTTCCCCACATAGGGTGCGGTCTTCCTATCAGCATTGTGTTAACTGAACTGAGCACAAAACCCAGTGAACGCTTTAGAAGTATGGCAAACGTCGAAGTAATAAACGTACATTTCTAAAGAAATGCCAAATCAACCGCCATAAATATCTTTCGGAAGTATATATCCGTTTGCAATGAAACGTGAAACAAAGATGTCTGGTCTTTATTTCTACAGTTGTCTGTCGTGAAGTGGTGGACTGTTCAGCAACTGGCAATCTATCACCGCCTTTAGTTTGTCGTCCAGTGACAAACTTTGCGAATGGCCTACGCCAAAGAGCGATTCCACCTCCGCAATAATAGTATTTAACTTCTGGGTCCGAACATTGTTTAAGACTTTGCACATAAATATCATATGATATAGGTCCTCCTGCTCTTCACAGCATAACTCACATATTGAGCTCTGTTCATTACTGAATTTGGATTTGAGAGCCTGCACCATGTAAGTCCCTGTCAACATTCTGGCTTTAGTAAATCCTCTTCGCATATCTTTCATATTTGAATCGACTGTTCCCCACATAGGGTGCGGTCTTCCTATCAGCATTGTGTTAACTGAACTGAGCAATAATTCAATGTAGACTTTGCCGCACAGTCGTGTCTCAGTGTCTGGGTCCATGAATCATCTATGGCTTTTTGTACTATGTGCTTCCATGCCAGGTTGGGTTGTTTCTGCTCCCATAATGAGGAAATGGTAGGTATAATGCATGTTGTGTCAACCCTTCTTGTACTCTAACAAAGAAACTAGCAGGACTTATTGCTAATGCTGCCTGTATTGTCATAATTTCTTGGATGTGTATGTTGTCACAGTGTATTATACTACCCAACAGTGATAACTGTCTCTTGTGGTACTCAGCAAGTATTGGTCTTGCACCAATAAGGAAATATGGTTCGATTCTTTGAGTTCTTTGAGGAAGAGACGTATGTTCATAATTGTATTAATATTAAATTCTCAAGTTCATATATCTGATGACTAGTTAGTGGAAGAACTTCGGTACCATATAGCAATCATGGATATGCCCCCGTGGCATACTGGACTCTAACTGGAGAAACTCGTACATACATGCATATGTACATGCCCACTCAGTAGGCACAAACTATTCTTTTTATCAGACATCATCCGAGATATTTTCTGGCAAAATAAAAACTTATTGACCATTACCCCACGTATTTACTGGAATTATTATACATTTTATATCAGACGTAAATTTCCACACTGATATCAGGGGCGATAACCGTGTTTGCTTAAAATGTTAACCGACATTACTATTTATTATTTGTATTTACTTTTTGATGTACAGTGATCATACTTTATAATCTGTCGATAATATTATTTTTTCAGATGACGCATTTAATTATTATAAATAATTATAACATATCATGCCTCATTTGCATATGAAAATAGCATGATACCACCGCGAGACAATATCGTTTTTTTTTGTGGTTGTATAATAAAATGGTGCTTATCTGCATCCTCTTTCGATATATGCAGCATCACTTGGAGATGATATGATTTTTCTGTTGCTTAAACCATATCATCGGTACAGGTCACACAGCCACAGTATGTATCTCCAGTAGTGTAGCAAAGTTTCATTTCTTCGAACTATTTCATGATATCCCCAATGTAACATTTGTGCATGTGTGTCGACAGGATACCACCTTGCCGAGCTCTGTACAAATCTTGAATGCGTGGCTAACATCCCCTTCCATTTTATTTTGGATTCAAGTACAGTATAGATCAGCTAGCACTTTGAAATATTTCCATCTATTTCAATGTTAAAAAGGATGTTATGATTTACCATATCGAATACTTGATTTTAACGTCTCTAAACACTAAGTACAACGGTTTGTGCTTGGCTCTAGCATCACGTACATTCCATCTCGGAGACCAGTAATGTGGCTATTATTGGTGAAAGCCTTTCGTGAATCCAAACTATAACGCAGATTGTGATTCTTGGACCAATCATTTAGGCTACAAACAATTAATGTTTCGATTCTCATCCCCGCCCGTTCCTATTAAAACGGCCCGCCCAAAGGTTTTTTATTTAAAAAAAAATAAAAAAAATAATATTTTTTTTAAAATTAAAAAACATTTGGTTAAATTTACAAGAATGATGCGGCCCGCGTATTATACCGCTCTCACATAGCACAATACAGCAACCCCGGAACCCGCCCCCTCCAGATCAGCAATACTTCAATATAAACATGTTATTACAAAACACTATTGCACGCAACTGCGCCTTGCCATTCAACACCTCGTTTTAATATTGCCTGAAAATAAAAAAATAAAAGTGTCCCACCCGCCCCATTTTTCCCCAAAATTTGGATGAGAATCTAAACATTAATTTTTGTGTGGCCTTAACTCTCGTTAACTTATCGTTATGCCTCTAAAGTTGTATATCAAGGTAGGATCCTTTCCTCTTCTTCGGAATTGGCGTGATGGTGCCTGTCTTGAATTTAGCTGGAATAACATTCCTTTATAACCTTCCACTTTACGTGTTTTACTGGATTTTCAATACTCTTTATTGGAAACAAAGAAGCGTCGTCCAGTGGAAGAAGAACAAAAAAAGAACAAATTAGCTGACCAGCTAACAAAATGAATAATGTTCTGCTCTTATGTGGCTTGCTATCAATACTTACATTTGTAGTAGCACAGTCTGAGACACAGTCAACGCTAAGGCTTGTTAATTTGGTAATGACATAAATTGTAGTCTGTCAAAAGCTCTTGCTGTTTTAACAGAAATGGTACCATGTCTGATGTCATGTGACGATGTGTAATAATGAGTGTGGATATAAAAATACCGATCGGCAGCATCGTGCTCCGGTAGCGCAGTTGGTTAGCGCGTCCCGCTGGTATTGCGAAATTCCAGGTTCAAACCCCGGTCCAGGCCCGTAGCCAGGGGGGTCGGAGCGGTCGGACGACGCCCAGCCTCGAGATCGACTTTTTTAGACCCCTAGATATCTCAGGCCCCTTCGGCCTTCGAAACGACCCCCCACCCTTCAAACAGGTCTGGCTACGGGCCTGCGGTCGGTGCACATTTTTTCCGTATCCTATTGTAACACTGTATTCTTGAAGTGGGACTTCGTCCATTTCGCGCACCTGCAAGTTATAATTATCTCCCTGTTGAGGAGTGCAGGGGGAAATCTGACCCGTTTTCCTATATAATTTAACATTTTTGAACGCTTCAAACATCTAAATTCCAATCTCTAAATGAAATTTAAATAATGTAGTAGTATATAAGAGTCACAATGATACCACCACCCAATTGTGGATGCAAATTTCACACACATCCTCTTTTGAGCCAACATACACGTGGAAAAGCAGGTGAATTTTTATGTCCAAAATATGAGAAAATATGACATACGAGAATGGAAAGGTCGAGACATCCACTATTGGGACGAAGACATCCATAATTGGGACGAGAGTTATCCACAATTGGGACGAGAGTATCCACAATTGGGGGGTGGTACAAAAGACGATGTTTTCGCCCAATTGGGGGGGTTGGTAGTACAAAAGACGATGTTTTTTGCGCCCGATTGTGGATACTCTCGTCCCAATTGTGGATAACTCTCGTCCCAATTATGGATTCCAGACGTCCCAATAGTGGATACATTGCAAAAATCGGCAAAAACATCCACAATTGTGACAAAAACATCCACAATTGTACTACCAAAAAAAAATAAAAAAATCACCGAAATATGACAAATGACAATGAGAATATCCACAATTGGGACGAAGACATCCACAATTGGGACGAGAGTATCCACAATTGGGCGCAAACGTCGTCTTTTGTACTAGACGTCCCAATAGTGGATACATTGCAAAATTGCAAAACATCCACAATTGTGACGAAAACATCCACAATTGTACTACCAAAATTGAAGAAAAAAAATCACCAAAATATGACAAAGGACAATGAGAATATCCACAATTGAGACGAAGACATCCACAATTGGGACGAGATTATCCACAATTGGCACGATATGCACACTTGGGATTGGTAGTACAAAAGACGATGTTTTCGCCCGATAGTGGATGGGGGTTCTAGTACATTCTGCACGAGCCACAATTTTTGGAGGATTCCCCCACCCAACTCGCCACCTCGTTTCGCCTCGGCACATCCACAATCGAACGCCCTATTGAAGATATGTTTCCCATTGGAATAGACAGACACAATGCCATACAAGGAATGCGAAACATGCGGCAAGGGTTTCGACAAGCCCGCAAATCTTCGAAGACACATGGGTCGCAAGAACCCGTGCAGACCTCTCACGAGAGAGTGTCCCGGATGTGGAGGGAAGTTCGCCACCTACAAGACTCTCTGGCAACATCGCTCGAACAGGTGTCCCGAGGGGCCAGAAGATAGAACCACGGAGGGTAGCAAGAAGAAGGCTGCGACCAGGAAGAGGATCCTGGTACTGGAGAGGAGGGTGGTAGAGTTGGAGGAGGAGGTAGCTAGACTGGGGATGGAAAACCTCGCGAGGGAGCGAGACACGAGAACGTCGACGACGAGATCGATTGGGCAGATCTCGATCTGTAGAGAGATTCTGCACATTTTGCACATTTTTGCACTAGCCAGTTTGCCCCCATCTCGACCCCCAACGGCAAACAAAACACCAGAAAACCTCTCCCAAGAGGCAAACAGAAATGATACCACCCATTTGTGTATTTGGACACATTTGGGAAAAGTGTAGAAAAAATTCGCCTCCCAAGAGGCAAACAGAAATGATACCACCCATTTGTGTATTTGGACACATTTGGGAAAAGTGTAGAAAAAATTCGCCTCCCAAGAGGCAAACAGAAATGATACCACCCATTTGTGTATTTGGACACATTTGGGAAAGACGGGTTGGAAAAAGAGGCTCGCATCTACAAGACCTTTTCTCGCAGAGCGCGAACACAGGACTCGGCGATTTCTCGTTTTCGTGTTTCTACGGCCAGCGCTTGCTCTAGATCTGCAATCCGAAGTTGTAGCCGCGCGTTTTTGCTTGGTGGACGGACACGAGGTGTGGCCGTGCTTAGCTAGAGACCGTGCATGGGAAAAAGTCTTTCCGCAACCATCGCACAAGAAGCGCGGCGGACTACACCCATTTTTTCGTTTCTCGTGTCGCGCCAAGTTGTACTTTTTGGCAAAGACTCTACCACACTTTTCGCACTCCATTTTCCCAATAGTGTTTTGTGTCTAATTGGGCGCAAAAATATTTTGGAAAAGATCGAAAACCTCTCTCCAAAGGAGGTAGAAAAATGATACCACCCAATTGTCCACATTTGGACTTTTGGGAAAGTCGAAGAAAAATCGTCTCCCAAGAGCAAAACAAAATCTAGACCACACCGAAAAACAGAAAACCTCTCCCAAAGGAGGTAGAAAGACAACTCGAAAAGACAACTCGGAAATACAACTCGAAAAGACAATTCGAAAAAGACAAAGAACTTTTTTTTCAAAAAAGGCTACTCCATGTAGAACGGGTCGCTACTACCAGCGTGCTGGTGTACGGAGTCGCTAGTTTTTTCCTTCGGCGTACCGGACTGTTTTGCGGAGTGCACGAACTGGGCGTCGGTGTCTGTTTTGCTCTTCCAGAGTCTACAGGCCTCTAGACCCACGAATGGGAACAGTGGTCTGCAGACCGCGTACGCCACCACCGCTACACCCAGCCACCACTTCGCATTCTCTACGGTTCTCCAGATGTCGTGCACCTCCCACCCGGATTCCGTCTGGCACTCTTCTTCCTCCGGGCACTCGTCTTTCTTCGGACACTCGGAATCGGCATCGTCGAAAATTGCGTCCAACAGTCTACGTTCCAACGCGTCCAACCGGTTCTCCAAACGTCTAGAGCTCCATGTCGGACAGGTGCGTCGATTCTTCGAACGAGCTGGCGTTTCGTACATCTTGCAGTAGATCCGTGGGGAACTCGGTGGGGCCCGCAAAACCAGGCGCGGACACCCTGTGTACTACGGGGGTAGGGGTTTCTTGTTAAATCGGGGGTTTCTTCGGGTTTTGTACTACGTTCCGCATCGACATCGTCCCAGACATCGACATCGTGCCTGCTCGCGATTCCCAGGGGGCTCGGGTTCTCTGGGTGCCCAGTTTGCTTCCCAGGATTTCTATTTTTGCTATCCTTGTTGGCTAGAAAAGGAGAACCCGAGCCCCCTGGGAATCGCGAGCAGGAATTTCGACCTTCCCGAGCGGACTGGATTTCCTGGCGCGCAATCCGAGCAATCTGGCGCGCAATCCGAGCACCCCGAGCAAGCATTTTGACCATTTCGAACGATTTGGGAATTCCATGTTGGACAAATGTCCCCCTCTCTAGATAGAAAAGCTATTTTGCAAACATGCCAAAAACCTATTTGTCTCCGGAAAATATTCGAGAAATTATTTCCGCCCGTGGAAAGTCGACGGCCGACGAAACAAAAAAGAAGTACGGGATCGGCAGTGCCAGACTACGAAAAATCTGGGACGATGTCGATGCGGAACGTAGTACAAAACCCGAAGAAACCCCGAAGAACAAGAAACCCCACTACTCCGTAGTACACAGGGTGTCCGCGCCTGGTTTTGCGGGCCCCACCGAGTTCCCCACGGATCTACTGCAAGATGTACGAAACGCCAGCTCGTTCGAAGAATCGACGCACCTGTCCGACATGGAGAGACGTTTGGAGAACCGGTTGGACGCGTTGGAACGTAGACTGTTGGACGCAATTTTCGACGATGCCGATTCCGAGTGTCCGAAGAAAGACGAGTGCCCGGAGGAAGAAGAGTGCCAGACGGAATCCGGGTGGGAGGTGCACGACGTCTGGAGAACCGTAGAGAATGCGAAGTGGTGGCTGGGTGTAGCGGTGGTGGCGTACGCGGTCTGCAGACCACTGTTCCCATTCGTGGGTCTAGAGGCCTGTAGACTCTGGAAGAGCAAAACAGACACCGACGCCCAGTTCGTGCACTCCGCAAAACAGTCCGGTACGCCGAAGGAAAAAACTAGCGACTCCGTACACCAGCACTCTGGTAGTAGCGACCCGTTCTACATGGAGTAGCCTTTTTTGAAAAAAAAGTTCTTTGTCTTTTTCGAATTGTCTTTTCGAGTTGTATTTCCGAGTTGTCTTTTCGAGTTGTCTTTCTACCTCCTTTGGGAGAGGTTTTCTGTTTTTCGGTGTGGTCTAGATTTTGTTTTGCTCTTGGGAGACGATTTTTCTTCGACTTTCCCAAAAGTCCAAATGTGGACAATTGGGTGGTATCATTTTTCTACCTCCTTTGGAGAGAGGTTTTCGATCTTTTCCAAAATATTTTTGCGCCCAATTAGACACAAAACACTATTGGGAAAATGGAGTGCGAAAAGTGTGGTAGAGTCTTTGCCAAAAAGTACAACTTGGCGCGACACGAGAAACGAAAAAATGGGTGTAGTCCGCCGCGCTTCTTGTGCGATGGTTGCGGAAAGACTTTCCCATGCACGGTCTCTAGCTAGGCACGGCCACACCTCGTGTCCGGATGGCCCACCAAGCAAAAACGCGCGGCTACAACTTCGGATTGCAGATCTAGAGCAAGCGCTGGCCGTAGAAACACGAAAACGAGAAATCGCCGAGTCCTGTGTTCGCGCTCTGCGTGAAAAGGTCTTGTAGATGCGAGCCTCTTTTTCCAACCCGTCTTTCCCAAATGTGTCCAAATACACAAATGGGTGGTATCATTTCTGTTTGCCTCTTGGGAGGCGAATTTTTTCTACACTTTTCCCAAATGTGTCCAAATACACAAATGGGTGGTATCATTTCTGTTTGCCTCTTGGGAGAGGTTTTCTGGTGTTTTGTTTGCCGTTGGGGGTCGAGATGGGGGCAAACTGGCTAGTGCAAAAATGTGCAAAATGTGCAGAATCTCTCTACAGATCGAGATCTGCCCAATCGATCTCGTCGTCGACGTTCTCGTGTCTCGCTCCCTCGCGAGGTTTTCCATCCCCAGTCTAGCTACCTCCTCCTCCTCCAACTCTACCACCCTCCTCTCCAGTACCAGGATCCTCTTCCTGGTCGCAGCCTTCTTCTTGCTACACCTCCGTGGTTCTATCTTCTGGCCCCTCGGGACACCTGTTCGAGCGATGTTGCCAGAGAGTCTTGTAGGTGGCGAACTTCCCTCCACATCCGGGACACTCTCTCGTGGGAGGTCTGCACGGGTTCTTGCGACCCATGTGTCTTCGAAGATTTGCGGGCTTGTCGAAACCCTTGCCGCATGTTTCGCATTCCTTGTATGGCATTGTGTCTGTCTATTCCAATGGGAAACATATCTTCAATAGGGCGTTCGATTGTGGATGTGCCGAGGCGAAACGAGACGAGGTGGCGAGTTGGGTGGGGGAATCCTCCAAAAATTGTGGCTCGTGCAGAATGTACTAGAACCCCCATCCACTATCGGGCGAAAACATCGTCTTTTGTCCTACCAATCCCAAGTGTGCATATCGTGCCAATTGTGGATACTCTCGTCCCAATTGTGGATGTCTTCGTCTCAATTGTGGATATTCTCATTGTCCATTGTCATATTTTGGTGATTTTTTTTCTTCAATTTTGGTAGTACAATTGTGGATGTTTTCGTCACAATTGTGGATGTTTTGCAATTTTGCAATGTATCCACTATTGGGACGTCTAGTACAAAAGACGACGTTTGCGCCCAATTGTGGATACTCTCGTCCCAATTGTGGATGTCTTCGTCCCAATTGTGGATATTCTCATTGTCATTTGTCATATTTCGGTGATTTATTTTTTATTTTTTTTTGGTAGTACAATTGTGGATGTTTTTGTCACAATTGTGGATGTTTTTGCCGATTTTTGCAATGTATCCACTATTGGGACGTCTGGAATCCATAATTGGGACGAGAGTTATCCACAATTTGGACGAGAGTATCCACAATCGGGCGCAAACATCGTCTTTTGTACTACCAACCCCCCCAATTGGGCGAAAACATCGTCTTTTGTACCACCCCCCAATTGTGGATACTCTCGTCCCAATTGTGGATAACTCTCGTCCCAATTATGGATGTCTTCGTCCCAATAGTGGATGTCTCGACCTTTCCATTCTCGTATGTCATATTTTCTCATATTTTGGACATAAAAATTCACCTGCTTTTCCACGTGTATGTTGGCTCAAAAGAGGATGTGTGTGAAATTTGCATCCACAATTGGGTGGTGGTATCATTGTGACTCTTATATACTACTAATGTATAATGTTAAATGTTCATTATAAAATAATCTTATCATAATTTAGTACTTGCTAATTTCTTCAGCCTTAAAGTTAAGGCCATATACATGGGCGTATTCCGGGTGTGGCGGACCCGGCGCGCGCCCCCCCTAAAATTCGCTAAGTAAAGATTTTTTACAAGTTACAAGGCACGTTTCTACGGTCGTTGTCCAGAACGCAGGAAATATGATGTAGATTTCTAAAAACAGCCCGATAAAAAATTTGGTATCATTTGTAATTATGTATTTTTCAAGAGATTATGATATATGTATATATAGAGGTTCTAAAATATAGTATAATGAATATAAATATTAACAATAATTAATATAATTAAACAAAGAAAAAACAACACAAAGTCAATAATTGTATTATAGTCGTACAATGTTTTCTTATTTGTTTTAAATAACAATTTCAAGTGTAATTGAAGCATAATTAGCCCCAATTCTCATGGATTTGTGCCTTCTCATTGAGTCATTACCCTAGAAAACAAGTGAATAAGCACATGATAAGAATAGTGTTAATAGTACCTCAAATGTGCAAACAGTTGTAGGGCACGAATCTGATGAGAAGTTTCAAGATCAATTAGGTGACTTGGGTGGATTATTTCTAAGGACTCTAAGACCTGCATAAACAACAATTTTGGCGAATTCCTTATGTTCACTCATAGTCAAGTTTTTTAACTTTATGTTGATGTATGCATTTTCAGGAATTAATCCGAATATAACACACAATATGAATTTGTGTGCTTAGGGGCACGGATCCATGAGAACAGTGACTATATCTGATAGATTGGATGGCAAGATTTCTTTGGCTGCCAGCGAGCACAGGCGATCGGCATGTTGATAGGATAGTGTATTATACTTTTTTAGACGTGTATAATTTTTGTTTAAGATGTATTCATTCTATTGTCAATGTATATAATCAAGGCCTTGAACTAAGTGTGCCTAAATTTCACCATCACCAGTTTAAGACATAATATATTTTCTATTTCTCATAAAATCCCATAATTCCTAGTGCCTACACAGAGCTAAGGCCCAACTGCGCCTAATAAAACCGACACATAACCAGCATTTTACATGCAGAAGCCGTACCAGCCCAAAAACCGGACACAAGTCATCAGACTACGCTAGGTCGGACACGAGTTTGTATCGTGATTTCAGTAAAATTCTCAAGACTAAACTGAACAAACCAGATTGGGAGTTCAAGAATCCTCCAGATTTTTAGCCAGGTTTTTTGAAAAAAATCCAGGCTATTGGATTGACGAAAGCCGGGCGGCCGGCGGGCGGCCGGCGGGCGGCGGCGGGCGGCAGTGGCGTCCACAATCAATGTTAAGTTTTCGTGTTTGACTCCATTTCTTTGTTACTGTACCACCTAGGACCACCAAACTTTCACAGCTTCATAATCAAGAGGTGCCCACCACATATCACTATCCAACATGTTACTTTTTTTTTAACTTGACCCATTTTTTCCGCGCAATCAACTTCGCCATTTTCAATGTTAAGTTTTCGTGTTTTCAATGTTAAGTTTTCGTGTTTAAGTCCATTTCTTTGGTACTGTACCACCAAGGACCACCAAACTTTCACAGCTTCATAATCAAGGGGTGCCCACCACATATCACTATCCAACATGTTACTTTTTTTTTAACTTGACCCATTTTTTCCGCCCAGTCAACTTAGCCATTTTCAATGTTAAGTTTTCGCGTTTACAATGTTAAGTTTTCGTGTTTAAGTCCATTTCTTTGGTACTGTACCACCTAGGACCACCAAACTTTCACAGCTTCATAACCAAGGGGTGCCTACCACATACAACTATCCAACATGTGACCATTTTCTTACCTTCACCTATTATTTCTATGTAATTGACTTTTTCAACATTAACTTTTTAACGTACGTCTGGTTAAATTTTTTGGTTAAAACTTTTTTGTTATACTATATCTCTGCAACTGCTTCGCCCATTACCTTGAATCTTCACATGGGTGTTTATCATCGTCCATATTTTCACTCTAACCCCCAACCGTGCGGCCCCTGTGCCCAATGTCAAGGTCAAATTACTTTGAAGTTATTTGTTAAAGTTTTTTTGTGTACTATATCTCTGCAACTGCTTCACCCATTACCTTGATACTTCACATGGGTGTTTATCATCATTGTCGCACCCGCTTGCGGAAAGCGCGATATCGTCGGCATTTTGGCATACGTCCGTCCGTCCGTACGTCTGTGTGTCCGGTTAAAGTTTTTTCGTTAAAGTTTTTCCATCTACTATATCTATTTTTTTAGTGTCCATGCCTCACCCCAAGGCGCGACATGCAGGCCACGGCCATCTAGTCTACAAAAAGTGGGTATAATTATGTTATCCAAGTGTCCATGCTTGGAAAAAACCTGGCCTTCGTGGCTTTGCCTCGTTTCTTGTTCAATAAAGTAATACTAGTTATCCATGTCAAATACGGAAATACAATCAAAATCTACGTACAAGAGCTATCTTTATTTATTTTCTTATCAGCATTTGATCTTGAAGACTTGTAACACATTTGTTTACATTTCTTGATCACATGACTCGCGGAAAATCACCGGCTGGTATGCGTATAAGTAGAGGTTACCAGATGACTAATCAGAAGCTGATTTACAACCGGGTGTATTTGTGCGGATCATGTGATCAATAAACGCGACATGTCGGCCGTTTCCCTTCAGGCAAGATGCTGATAAGAAAATAATTAGAGATCGCTCTTGTAGGTAGATTTTGATTGTATTTCCGCATTTGACATTGATAACTAGTATTTACACTTACAAAATTTTTAGTCGTACACAGTTTTGTGAAACGTGCCCCTGGTCGCCATTAATGATTGACGCTGATTTCATAGTGTATATCTTACCAGTATTTTAACCGTTTTACCGACTGTACCGAATTGACCAAAAGTGTGCCCAAACATCTTGGACCGAAATGTCCATGAATGGAACGGTGCTTAACGGCCGATCCCTTTATGGAATGGACTGGGATGGGCCGTTCACACCATTGAACTAGAAAAAGTCGCAATATACCGACTTTCCCCAAATGCTAAGTCCGAAAGGGGGAGGTAATCCATGATGGAGGGTCGGATAAAAAATCCGAATTCACTTTGCGCATCAGCACATCAAAACGAAGCTACGAACCAAATATCAGACGCGTAGGTATTAAGGTGAAAAAGTTTTTCGACCTACGAGGAAAAATAGTGAAATTCTAAGTCCGTAAGGGGGAGATAATCCATGATGGAAGGTCGGATAAAAAATCCGAATTCACTTTGCGCATCATAACGAAGCTACATATCAAATATCAGAAATGTAGGTATTAAGGTGAGAAAGTTTTTCGACTTACAATGAAAAATAGGGAAATTCTGAGTCTGAAAGGGGGAGATAATCCATGATGGAGGGTCGGATCAAAAATCCGAATTCACTTTGCGCATCTGCACATGATAACGAAGCTACATACCAAATATCAGGCGCGTAGGTATGAAGGTGAAAAAGTTTTTCGAGTTACATGGAAAAAGTGGGAAATTCTGAGTCCGAAAGGGGGAGATAATCCATGATGGAGGGTCAGATCAAAAATCCGAATTCACTTTGCGCATCTGCACATGATAACGAAGCTACATACCAAATATCAGGCGCGTAGGTATGAAGGTGAAAAGTTTTTCGAGTTACAAGGAAAAAGTGGGAAATTCTGAGTCCGAAAGGGGGAGATAATCCATGATGGAGGGTTGGATCAAAAATCCGAATTCACTTTGTGCATCTGCACATGATAACGAAGGTACATACCAAATATCAGGCGCGTAGGCATGAAGGTGAAAAAGTTTTTCGAGTTACAAGGACACAATGGGAAATTCTGAGTCCGAAAGGGGGAGATAATCCATGATGGAGGGTCGGATGAAAAATCCGAATTCACTTTGCGCATCTGCACATGATAACGAAGCTACATACCAAATATCAGGCGCGTAGGTATGAAGGTGAAACAGTTTTTCAAGTTACAAGAAACGTGACGGACGTACGGACATACGGACGGAGGGACACTCGTGACGAAAACAATATACCCATTTTTTCCCAAAAAAGTGGGTATAATAAACTGACGGACAATGCAATAAAGCCTGGTAGACATGAGATTAATTATGTTGTTATGTTATACATTTGCAAATCGTATTTTCATCATTTTTCCCATCGCTCAATAACACTTGCCTGTATTAAATTCCCACCCAGGACTTCGGAGCCAATTGTGATTCTAATAGATGCCCAGCCCGGTATATCCAATATAAAAGTAATAAGATTAATACTGATCCTATTACTTTGTGTGGTGTGTCTAAGTGACTGGTGTGGTGAGTACCTGGCACCAGGTGAGGTTATTCTAATTTCAGGGATGAATTTATTTTATCTGTAAATATTCAAATTTTGGGATTTACCCCCCATTGCAACAGGTGACATATGGAATTAGACCGCGTTAACCTGGCCTAAATGACCCTAGCTGTTGACAGGCCGTTAAACAGCAGTAATTCAATAAATCAATGGACAAACATATTAAATATAGTTTCAGCTGTTTTTGATTTGTGACACTGCCTGTGTTTCAGGTCTATCGCCATGGTGACCGGAGTCCAGTGACCATTTTCCCCACAGACACAAACAAAGAAGACAAGTGGCCCCAGGGACTTGGTTGGCTCTCTACTGTGAGTTTGTCGATTTTTACTACGCTGAATTGAATGTTGTGGTCTGCTGGAAATGTTTTATTTTCAATATTTATCGACAAAAACCTGGTTTTGACAGCACATGAGAATCGTCTCCAGTGGAGAATCGTCTCATGTGCTGTCAAAACCAGTTTTTTGTTAAGAATTAAAGCAAAAATGAAAAACAGCAGACGTCAATTTCCGTGAACAGCGTAGGAAGGGTTGAATGCGAACTTGACAGCGTGAATTAATGATCATGACAGGTGTTTCATTGATGGAATGGCGACCAGTGTAGATCCTGATCAGACTGCGGATGCACAGGCTGATCTGGATCTGCACTGGTCGCAAAACTCATAAGCCCCATTTCTCTCATCACAGCCACAAATGGAGATATCAAAGATACAACATATTGCAGTCTGATTTGACCTTGATGTGGGTGGTCGGGCGAATGCGACTGCGTAAATTAACAGTAGGGAGTAGTAAGATTATCACTGATCCTACTGCTTTTGGGAGGGGGCCAGGTGATTCTGGTGTGGCGAGGACCTGGCATCAGATCAGGATTATTCTGATTTCAGGGCTGAGTTTTTTTTATTGTAAACATTCAGTTCTGTCTTAGGGGTTCGAAAAAGTGGGACGTATTATTTATTCAGCTTAGTACGGCTAGGATGTGGCCAATGTGCTGAGCTGGTTCATTCAATAACTCAAGTTCTACTATTAACCTTTTCAACCCTAACTAACTGGAATTGACTGATCTGTTAATTATCGGACCAATCCAATCATCACAAAATGACTTTCTGACGAGTAATTTATGAAAAGGGGGTATTTTTTTGGGTAAAAATTATGAAAATTACTTAATAAAGTGCAAGGGCCCATTTCACTAAACTTCGTTACGACTAAAATGTTTGTAAGTACAAATTTAGGATAGTCTGTAAATTTAAATTGGATTTACATGTACATTGTATTTATGTTCAATAAATGTAAATCCAATAATTGTTTATAAGAAAACAGTGTTAATGTGAAATGTACAGACTATCCTAATTTTTCACTGACAAACATTTTATTTGTACAAAGTTTTGTGAAACAGGCCCCTGATCCTGATGAGACGGCTCTGTTTGCGAACACCTCTTTAGAGGGCTGTAGTTTTGAAGCACATCTTCACCAAATTATAACAGGAGGAACCCTAATTGTCATGGCAATAGAGAATTTGGTGTCTGAGAAATCTTCTTCGTGTGTTAGGGATGGGCCATGGGATATGGCATTGGACTTCAATACTGTAGGTTGTGAGTTCAATCCTCATCCTAGGCGTGAAAACTACTACTGGTCTGTTGGATGAGACTTTAAACTGTGGACTTTAAATCATCTCTATATGTATGACCTTAGCTGTTGCTGGGACATTAAACCCCGTTCAATTCAGTTCATTTCTTCATGTGTTACAGATCGGTATGCAGCAACAATATGCCCTGGGCAAGTGGTTGTGGACGCGATACGTCGATACAGGCTTCATGTCAGCCGATTATAAACACGACGAGGTAAGACATAATTTGTCATCTCGTATAAATATGACGAGGTAAGACACAACTGTGTTGTCTGATTATAAAAACGACGAGGTAAGACACAGCTGTTTCATTATATATACACCGTCCATAAATTCATAATGTAAACGCCCACAGTATATTACATTAGCGCTACGTGACGTGCGACATTGTTGATTAGTTAAAGTTTCTTTGACATCATCAATATACATGACATTGTCAATAACATCACGCTATTGACCGGCAACGTCGCTGTTCTATCAATTGCAACAAAATGACATGTAAATCATTCAATTGAACTCTCCAGACTATTCTAAATTTGCACTTACGAACATTTTAGTCGTACAAAGTTTAGTGAAACGGCCCCCAGATTACAAATGTTACAAGATTAATTAGTTTTTGAAAAAAAAATAAGTCAAACATTCAGAATCATGTTTCAGCTGTGTGTACCGTTTTAATCGACATCTCCGCATAGAGGCGTCGAGTTGTTCCAATCTGCCAATCTGCCATCGTCGGGGGGGGGCGAAGTTTCGAGGGACATACTATGACTCTCATTTTGTCCTACATTTTAATGAAATAACCACCAGTTATATAATTATTGGGTGGGTGGCACGCTAGATCATCTAGCGTGCCACCCACCCAATAATTATATAACTGTTGGTTATTTCATTAAAATGTAGGACAAAATTTGTTTGTGTCGGTAACCTATAGAAATTACGAATCGACGGACAAGGGTGCAAGAACCCGGATGCGATAGGCTGTTCTTTCAATAATGCGCCGACAGTTCGGGCAACACAATTTGCACCTGTGAAACATACCCTCTCAATATCGCCGACGCGGCGACGTGTTTGGTGTTTTAATTACCCGCATTGACTGCTGACATCATTGTTAATTCGCGAGTAATATCCGGATCGAACTAAGAGGATGCATAATCTCATTTGATCTGATCTTAATCTACACTGGTCGTGAAATCCACTCACAAAAGCAGTTGGTTCGACAAGCGCATGTTTTCTCTTGAGCCTGACCGTGTTCAGACCAGCTTTATGACAGGACAAAATTAACATGCCGCTCTAAACCAGTATTGATTCAGTTTCATATAAATCATACACGCTATACTGGGCCCAGGTGCCATCTCGTTTTATCTCTCCGCGGGGCGCGAGCCATGTGAGGTGGGAATTTACTTTCATATTCTGGGATTTGTTAGCGATTACGTGTAAGTTTATACAGACAAAACTAGGTCACAGGTTTTGTAATTTGGGCGTAGCGGGGCGGGTAGATTTGGATTTTAGGGCAGCAGGGCGGGGTTTTGCCGGCTGTAAACCGGGCAGGGCGCAGCACCCTCCTAAACCTTGCTGGGGGAAACACTACCCCATATAGTTGTATAGTTGAAATGGGGAGTGGGTTTTGCGACCAGTGTAGATCCAGATCAGCCTGTGCATCCGCACAGTCTGATCAGGATCTGCACTGTTCGCCATTCCATCAATGAAACACCTATCGTGCTTCTAACAAGCAATTTAGATCCATTGTCAGTCTACAGGACTGTGTGATCAGAAGCTACACAGGTCACAAATCCCTTAAGCAACATTTCTCCAGTCACAACCACAACTATAAATTAACAATCAACCAACCAGTCGCCCACAGCTGGAGGTATTTCTGTCACGCCATGATCTATGTCACACCAGTCGCCAGCTGGTGCCACTGGTCAACCGCCCCCCCATAGGTTATTTCTGGTCACAGCCAGTATTAGATCAACCATCACCAACCGTCGCCCACAGATGGAGGTGATTTGGTCACAGCCACATATGTATCTATGATCAACCAATCAACCAACCAGTCGCCCACACGGAGGTGATTTCTGGTCACAGGCCACATATGTATTTCTATGATCACATCAACCAACCAGTCGCCCACGTGGAGGTGATCTGGTCACCCACATATGTATCTATGATCAACCAATCAACCAACCAGTCGCCCACAGCTGGAGGTGATTTCTGGTCACAGCCACATATGTATCTATGATCAACCAATCAACCAACCAGTCGCCCACAGCTGGAGGTGATTTCTGGTCACAGCCACATATGTATCTATGATCAACCAATCAACCAACCAGTCGCCCCACAGCTGGAGGTGATTTCTGGTCACAGCCACATGTATACTATGATCAACCAATCAACCAATCAACCAGTCGCCCACAGCTGGAGGTGATTTCTGGTCACAGCCACATATGTATCTATGATCAACCAATCAACCAACCAGTCGCCCACAGCTGGAGGTGATTTCTGGTCACAGCCACATATGTATCTATGATCAACCAATCAACCAACCACCAGCTCCGCCCACAAGCTGGAGGTGATTTTCCTGGTTCACAAGCCACAATATGTATCTTTAGGATCAAACCAAGTCAAACCAAACCAGGTCCGCCCGACAGCTGGAGGTGATTTCCTGGTCACAACACATATGTATTCTATATCAACCAAATCAACCACCAGTCCGCCCACAGATGGAGGTGATTTCTATTCACAGCCACATATGTTCTATGATCAACCAATTCAATCCAACCAGTCCTCCCCACAAGCTGGACGGTGATTTCTGTTCACAGCCACATATGTATCTATGATCAACCAATCAACCAACAACCAGTCGCCCACAGCTGGAGGTTGATTTCCGGTTCCCAACCAACATATGTAATCCTAAGATCAACCAATCAACCAACCAGTTTCGCTCAACAGCTTTGAGTGAATTTCCGAATCAACAAGCCACAATGTATCTATGATAACCCAATCAACCAGTCGTTCACCAAGCTGGAGGTGAAGTTTCCCTCGGTCACAAGCCACATATGTATCTATGATCAACCAATCAAACCAAGTCCGCCCACAGCTTGGAGGTGATTTTCCGGATCCCAACAGCCACATATGTATCTATGGATCAACCAATCAAACCAGTCCCCACACAGCTGGATTTGTGATTTCTGGTCCACAGCCCCACATATGTATCTATGATCAACCAAATCAACCAACCAGTCGGCCCTGACAGCTGGAGGTGATTTCGTTCACAGCCACATATGTAATCTTATGAGCAACCAATCAACCAGTCCGCCCACAGCTGGAAGGTGATTTTCTTGGTCATAACCAACCTAAGTATCTAAGATCCAACCAATCAACCATCTCCGCCCCACAGCTGGAGGTGATTTCCTGGTCACAATCCAAACATATGTAATCTATGATCAAAAACCCAATCAAACCAACCAGTTCGCCCACTGAATGGAGTGATTTCTGGTCACAAGCCACATATGGTATCTATGGGATTTTCCAACCAATCAACCAGTCGCCACAGCGGAGTGATTTCTGGTCACACCACATATTATCAATATCAACCAATCAACCAACCAGTCGCCCACAAAGAGGTGATTTCTGTCACAAGCCCCTATGTATCTAAAGATCAACCAATCAACCAACCAGAGTCCGCCAGCCCACAAAGCCCTATGATTTCTAAATCAAACCAATATGTAATCTATGATCAACCAATCAACCAACCCAGTCGCCCCACACGCTGGAGGATTTTCCTGGGTCACAACCACATATGTTAAATCTATGATCACCCAATTCAACCAACCAAGTTTCGCTCACAGCTGGAGGTATTTCCGATCACAAGCCACATATGACCAATGAACAACCAATCAACCAGTCGCACAAGCTGAGGTGATTTCCTTGATCACAGCCACATATGTATCTATGATCAACCAATCAACCAGTCGCCCACAGCTGGAGGTGATTTCCGATCACAGCCACATATGTATCTATGATCAACCAATCAACCAGTCGCCCACAGCTGGAGGTGATTTCTGGTCACAGCCACATATGTATCTATGATCAACCAATCAACCAACCAGTCGCTGACAGCTGGAGGTGATTTCCGTTCACAGCCACATATGTATCTATGATCAACCAATCAACCAGTCGCCCCCACAGCTGGAGGTGATTTCCTGGTCACAACCACATATGTATCTATGATCAACCAATCAACCAGTCGCCCACAGCTGGAGGTGATTTCTGGTCACAACCACATATGTATCTATGATCAACCAATCAACCAACCAGTCGCCCACAGATGGAGGTGATTTCTGGTCACAGCCACATATGTATCTATGATCAACCAATCAACCAGTCCCCGCCCACCAGCTGGAGTGATTTCTGGTCACAACCACATATGTATGTATGATCAACCAATCAACCATCGACAGCTGGAGGGATTTCCGATCAGCCACATGTATCATGACACAATCAACCAGTCGCTCACACTGCAGGTATTTCTGTTCACAGCCACATATGACTACAACCAATCAACCAGTCGCTCACAGCTGGAGGTGATTTCCGATCACAGCCACATATGTATCTATGATCAACCAATCAACCAGTCGCTCACAGCTGCAGGTGATTTCCGTTCACAGCCACATATGTATCTATGATCAACCAATCAACCAATCAACCAGTCGCCCACAGCTGGAGGTGATTTCCGTTCACAGCCACATATGTATCTATGATCAACCAATCAACCAGTCACCCACAGCTGCAGGTGATTTCGTTCACAGCCTTTCTATGTATCTATTATCAACCATCGCTCACACTGGAGGTGATTTCCGATCACAGCCACATATGTCATATCAACCAATCAACCAGTCTCCCACAGCTAGGTGATTCCGATCACAGCCACAATGTACTATACAACCAATCAACCATCACAGCTGGAGTGGATTTTCCGATCACACCACATATGTATCTATGATCAACCAATCAACCAGTCGCACAGCCTATGAGATGTCTGTCACAGCACCATATTGTCTAATGATCAACCAATCAACCAGACCTCACAGCCAGGTTGATCGTCAACCAAGCCTCAATGTATTTCTTGATGATCAACCAATCAACCAGTCACACTGGAGGTGATTTCTGTCACAGCCATAAGTATCTATGATCAACCATCAACCAAATCGCTCACACTGCATGATTTCCGTTCACAGCCACATATTTATCTATGACTAACCAAAAATCAACAGTCGGCACAGCCTGCAGTGATTTCTGTCACACACCATATGTATCTAGATCAACCAATCAACCAACGTCCAGGTGACTCCACAGCGGATGGCTGATTTCCAACCGTTCTACAGCCACATATTGTATCTATGATCAACCAACTCAACCATCAACACCAACTGTGCAAGTCGTGGTCCGTTCACAGCCACTGTATGGTAATTTCTATGATCACAATCGCCTCACAGCCTGGAGGTGATCCGGATCACAGCCACATATGTATCTTAATGATCTACAATTCAGTACGTTCTCGCCCACAGCCTGGATGTGATTTTCTGAATCACCAGCACATCTGATATCTATGATCATCAATCAACCAGTCGCCCACAGCTGAGGTGATTCGATTCACAGCCACATATTGTCTATGTTCACCAATCAAACAGTCGCCCCCCCAAGCTGGAGGTGATTTTTCTGTCACAGGCCACATATGATCTATGATCAACCAATTAATCAACCAACCAGTCGCTCACAGCTGCATGGTGATTTCCGTTCTCAGCCAACCATATAGTATCTATGATCAAACCAATTCAAACCAGTCGCCCACAGCTGGTGAGGTGATTTCTGGAGTCACAGCCACATATGTATTCTGATGAACAATCAACCAACCTTTGTGCTCACAAGATGGAGGTGATTTCCTGGTTTCTTGTTTTTTTTTTTTTTTTTCAGTTTCTCTTTTTTTTTTTTGTTTTTTTTTTTTTTTTTTTTTTTTTTCTTTTTTTTTTCTTCTTTTTCATTTTTTTTTTTTTTTTTTCAGATTTTTTTTCAGGTCTTTTTTTTCTTTTTTTTTTTTTTTTTTTTTTTTTTTTTTTTTTTTTTTTTTCAGGTTTTCTGTTTTTTTCTTTTTTTTATTTTTTTTCTTTGGTTTTTTTTTTTCTTTTTTTTTTTTTTTTTTTTTTTTTTCAGAATTTTTTTTTTTTTTTTTTTTTTTTGCCTTTTTCAGAACCACTATGTATTATGATCAACCAATCAACAGTCGCCACAGCTGGAGGTGGATTTCTGGCTCTCAACCAACAGCACATATGTGTTCTAGTCCACAAGCCCACATATTTGTATCTATGATCAACCAATCAACCAACCAGTCGCTCACAGATGGAGGTGATTTCTGGTCAGAACCACATATGTATCTATGATCAATCAATCAACCAATCGCCCACTGCTGGAGGTGATTTCTGGTCAGAACCACATACATGTATGTATCTTTGATCAATCAATCCCCTCAGCTGGAGGTGATGAGCTCGGATGAGGACCGGACACTAATGAGTGCCTACTGTAACCTGGCTGGGCTCTACCCGCCCTCTGGTAATCAGACTTGGAACGCCAACATCACCTGGCAGCCCATACCTGTACACACGAAGCCCGCGTCTGAGGACAATGTAAATGGTATAGATAGATTACACGCGCCCGTTTCAATAAACTTTGTATGACTGAAATGTTCGTAAGTGCAAAATTATGATAGTCTGTAAATTTCACATTAACAAGGTTTTCTTGTAAACAATTATTGGATTTACAATTATTGAGCATAGGCTGCATATGCAGCCTATGCGCAATAAATGTAAATACATCAATTGAATTTTCCAGATGATCCTAAATTTGCACTTACGTTTATTTTAGTCGTTCGAAGTTTAGTGAAACGGGGCCCCTGGAAAATAGCGAGTACCTTCCGCAGACCTATTTTGTGACTGGTGATATAGCGTTGATCCATTTATGTACATATGTACATTAGTAACACTTTTTGTCGCGCCTGCTTTAGCAGAGGTGCGACTATAGTCGGCGCTTTTTCCGGCGTCCGCGTCGTCGTCCGGTTTTTGTCGCGCCTGCTTTAGCAGAGGCGCGACTATAGTTGGCGCTTTTTCCGTCGTTGTCGTCCGGTTTTTTGTAAGGCAAATGTGTTAAAAGTTATTGTTTTTTCACAATATCTCTTTAACCCCTTGTCAGACTTTGATAATATTTCACATCAATGTTTGTCTAGGAATGATGCTTCATTACGCACACCCCCACATCCAAATTTTCAATGTCAAGGTCATTTATTTACTTTTAATGTTCACCGGTTTTGAAAAAGAAATGCGTTAGTTATTGTTTTTTCACAATATCTCTAACCCCTTGCCAGACTTTCATAATATTTCGCATCAATGTTTGTCTATGGATGATGCTTCATTACGCACACCCCCACATCCAAATTCTCAAGGTCAAGGTCAATTATTTACTTGTAATGTTCACCGGTTTTCTAACAGAAATGCGTTAAAGTTAATGTTTTTATGCCCCCGCCACCGAATGGTGAGGGGGGCATATAGTGTTACCGGCGTCCATACGTACGTCCGTCCCGAGACCTTAACACTCGGGTAAATAGCATATACTTTCTCTTTCCTTGCTCGGATTTGCTTCACATTTCACACACGCATTGCTCCAATGGTCCTCTACTGCCCTGTGACAAATTCACATTCGTCCCGCCCCCACCAAGCCCAGGGTCAAGGTCACAGACTTGGTGCATTTGAAACCTTAACGCTCAGGTAAATGGCTTATAATTTCTGTTTCCTTGTTTTCAAATGTGTCTCGTTTTCTTTGGCTGCCAGCGGGGGCATTCGTGTGTTGACAGGCCACATTTCTAGTTTCACAATATCTCTTTAACCTCTTGCCAGACTTTGATAATATTTCACATCAATCTTTGTCTAGGTATGATGCTTCATTACGCACATCCAAATTCTCAAGGTCAAGGTCATTTATTTACTTTTGATGTTCACCGTTTTTTAACAGAAATGCATTAAAGTTATTGTTTTTTCACAATATCTCTTTAACCCCTTGCCAAACTTTGATAATATTTCACATCAATGTTTGTCTAGGGATGATGCTTCATTACGCACACACCCACATCCAAATTCTCAAGGTCATTTATTTATTTGTAATGTTCACGGTCAAATGCCTCAGCAGGCGCGATGATTCTTGTCATTTTTATGCCCCACCATTTAGTATTACCCTTGTCCGTCCGTCCGTTCGTCCGTCCGTCACCAACCTTGTAAGTCATAAAACTTTTAAACCGTACAAGCTACAGACCTGAAACTTGGTATGTAGTTTCCATAAGATGAGTAGATGCACAGTTTATTTTGATTCGACACCTGGGTCATGGATTATCTCCCCTTTGGATTTAGAAATTGCCTCGTTTCCTATCAAAGCGATATGTGGGGCATTCATGTTCTATGAACACATTTTCTTGTTCAATAACTTATGAACTGCTTCAACGATTTTGATAATGTTTGGCCAAAATGTGTGTCTAAGAATGTTGCTTCGTTTTGCAGATGACCCATGTGCGACCGCCCAAGTTCAAGGTGTCTGATTTTGTTGTCTGCTGTTAATTATTTATTTTACATTTTTTATCAACAATCACATACTTTTGCAGCACTTTAGAATAATTTCCATGTTTTTATTGAGAAAGTATATTATTCTTGTATTATTGTTGTTCGTCTCTCGTGTAATTTATAACTCTCGGATAAAAATTAAAAAAATTCTATCATGTAACGCCACAATTGTAAATGTATTCTAGGTGGTGCACTAAACTATAAAATCATAAAATAAATAAAAAACATAATTTTATAAGAATTTGTTTTGTCTTTTCAACAAAATTGACCGTCTGTGTTCTGGATATTGGTCATTTTCATTACAACAGAGCTCCAGATAAGCTTTGTGTCTAAAGCGTACTTTTACCCCGGATTTCAAAATCATTGCGTATTTTACTTTTACAAATAGATTATTGATTTTATTCATTACTAAATATGGAAGAAATGATAAAAAAAAATATAACAAATTTAAACGTTCACTTATTTGAGCTGCAAAAAGCAAACAGTTTTTGCGAAGAATCAGTAGACACGGAAATCGATTCTTCGCAAAAATGACATAAGTATGTGCCGAACTCGCGGGACCACCAAATGCAGCTCGTGAAGACCCGCTTGATGTGCCATATTTCATCAAAATATGTTATCTATTAAGGAAAATATCAAATAATACTTACTTTGAAGTGGGTGCGCTTTCAGCACTTTCAGCCATTGTTGTTGTTGTAATCATGTGATCATGCACCTTGATCTAACCATTGTGTCTTTTATAGATGTTGAACCTGGGTGAGAACTGCCCCAAGTACGATGAACTCCTGCAGCAGACGTACACCAGCCCACCCGTGGTCGCCGAGGAGAAAAGAAACAAGGTATGGCCTCTAAATAAGTGGCTGTGACTGTAGAAATTATGGGGCTTATGGGATTTGTGACCAGTGTAGCTCCTGATCAAATAGCACACGGCTCTAGCCTGAAAATTATCTTCTTTTCTTGTTAAAAGCATGACAGGTGTTTCTTTAATGGAATGGCAAACAGTGCAGATCCTGATCAGACTGTGCGGATGCACAGTCTGATCTGGATCTACACTCGTAGCAAAACCCATAAGCCACATTTCTCCAGCCACATGTATGTTCATGTAATACCAGATTGCCTTTGAATGAACTCCAAGCATTAAACTACGGCAGCTTGTGATTTAATTTGCCGTAAATGTCCTCCATGCATATCCCTGTGTATGATATTGGTTACACCAGCTACTGGGGATGGGTGTGTGGCAGGTGGGGGAATGAGATGGGTAATTTAACGATCGGCATTCATCCTTACTGGAATTCTGACTGGAAACCAGGTTTGGCCCTCACATACGTCTTTGGCATTTTGTATGTGACAGTTGAATCTGGTTATACCCCTTATGTGAGTATTACGAGTATTCGTAATCCTATTTTAGGGGAAGGGGCCAAGTGACTTTGGTGTGGTATGGACCTGGCACCAGGTCAGGTTATTCTAATTTCAGGGCTGAATATATTTTTTCTCGATGTATATATTCCGTTCTGATTTTGGGATCATTGGAAATGATTCTCAGGTGCTGTCAAATTATGTTTTTATTGAGAAATAAATAGAGGATCTCAAACAAGTTTCCATTTGATATGAGATTTATGAAATGAGTCGCGCACAATTTATGGGGATGTAATAAATGAAAACTATTTTTCTCTGTGGAGATTTCTAACCAGATGCGAAATTAGTCAATGGCGTCTGTTCACAGAAAACGTATTGGATATGTCCACGTTATCTGCTCTTTCGCGTGTGAAATCATGCGATAAACAGAATCTCAAACACGTTTCCATTTGATATGAGATTTATGTTGACAATTTCAGGCTTTCTATGATTGGCTGGGTGAGAAGTCGGGGGTAAAGCCTGTAAACATTACAGATGTGTGGAAAATCACAGACACACTGTTTTGTGAAGTGAGTATCTTGGATCGTGGCCTAGAGGTTAGAGCGCTGGACTTCAATACTGGTAGCCTATTTCACCAACATTGCAAAGCATACTTATCTAGCTAAGTATACTTTGAGGGAGAAATTTTCAATTTAAGGATAACATTATTAATTTTTAGCCAGGTTTTTTGAAAAAAAATCCAGGCTATTGGATTGGCGAAAGCCGGGCGGGCGGGCGGCGTCCACAATCAATGTGAAGTTTTCGTGTTTGCGTCCATTTCTTTGTTACTGTACCACCTACGACCACCAAACTATCACAACTTCATAATCAAGGGGTGCCCACCACATATTACTATCCATTATGTTACTTTTTTTTTAACTAGACCCATTTTTTCCGCGCAGTCGACTTAGCCATTTTCAATGTTAAGTTTTCGCGTTTACAATGTTAAGTTTTCGTGTTTGAGTCCATTTCTTTGTTACTGTACCACCTAGGACCATCAAACTGTCACAGCTTCATAATCGAGGGGTGCCCACCACATATTACTATCCAACATGTTACTTTTTTAGCCAGGTTTTTTGAAAAAAAATCCAGGCTATTGGATTGGGAGGCGAAAGGGCGGGGTGCGGGCGGGCGGGAGGGCGGGCGGCGGCGTCCACAATCAATGTGAAGTTTTCGTGTTTGAGTCCATTTCTTTGTTGCTGTACCACCTAGGACCACCAACTTTCCCCACACAGCTTCATAATCAAGGGGTGCCCACCACATATCACTATCCAACATGTTACTTTTTTAGCCAGGTTTTTTGAAAAAAATCCAGGCTATTGGATTGGCGAAAGTCCGCGGGCGGGCGGGCGGGCGCGGCGTCCACAATCAATGTTAAGTTTTCGTGTTTGTTTGTCCATTTCTTTGTTACTGTACCACCTAGGACCACCAACTTTCACAGCTTCATAATCAAGGGGTGCCCACCACATATCACTATCCAACATGTTACTTTTTTTTTAACTTCACCCATTTTTTCCGCGTAGTCGACTTAGCCATTTTCAATGTTAAGTTTTCGCGTTTACAATGTTAAGTTTTCGTGTTTAAGTCCATTTCTTTGGTACTGTACCACCTAGGACCACCAAACTTTCACAGCTTCATAATCAAGGGGTACCCACCACATATCACTATCCATCATGTTACTTTTTTTTTAGCTTCACCCATTTTTTCCGCGCAGTCGACTTAGCCATTTTCAATGTTAAGTTTTCGCGTTTACAATGTTAAGTTTTCGTGTTTAAGTCCATTTCTTTGGTACTGTACCACCTAGGACCACCAAACTTTCACAGCTTCATAACCAAGGGGTGCCTACCACATACAACTATCCAACATGTGACCATTTTTTTACCTTCACCTATTATTTCTACGTAATTGACTTAGCCATTTTCAACGTTAACTTTTTAACGTACGTCTGGTTAAAGTTTTTTGGTTTTAAAACTTTTTCATTATACTATATCTCTGCAACTGCTTCGCCCATTACCTTGAAACTTCACATGGGTGTTTATCATCATCCATATTTTCATTCCAACCCCCAACCGTGCGGCCCCTGTGCCCAATGTCAAGGTCAAATTACTTTGAATTCTTTTGTTAAAGTTTTTTCGTGTACTATATCTCTGCAACTGCTTCACCCAATACCTTGATACTTCACATGGTGTATCATCATTGTTGCACCTGCTTGCGGAAAGCGCGATCCTGTGCCCAATGTCAAGGTCAAATTACTTTGAATTTTTTTGTTAAAGTTTTTTCCTGTACTATATCTCTGCAACTGCTTCACCCAATACCTTGATACTTCACATGGGTGTTTATCATCATTGTCGCACCTGCTTGCGGAAAGCGCGATCATGTGACCAATGTCAAGGTCAAATTACTTTGAATTGTTAAATTAAAGTTTTTTCGTGTACTATATCTCTGCAACTGCTTCACCCAATACCTTGATACTTCACATGGGTGTTTATCATCATTGTCGCACCTGCTTGCGGAAAGCGCGATCCTGTGCCCAATGTCAAGGTCAAATTACTTTGAATTTTTTTGTTAAAGTTTTTTTGTGTACTATATCTCTGCAACTACTTCACCCAATACCTTGATACTTCACATGGGTGTTTATCATCATTGTTGCACCGCACCTGCTTGCGAAAGCTCGATCCTGTGCCCAATGTGAAGGTCAAATTACTTTGAATTTTTTTGTTAAAGTTTTTTTGTGTACTATATCTCTGCAACTGCTTCACCCAATACCTTGATACTTCACATGGGTGTTTATCATCATTGTCGCACCTGCTTGCGGAAAGCGCGATCCTGTGCCCAATGTCAAGGTCAAATTACTTTGAATTTTTTTGTTAAAGTTTTTTCGTGTACTATATCTCTGCAACTGCTTCACCCAATACCTTGATACTTCACATGGGTGTTTATCATCATTGTCGCACCTGCTTGCGGAAAGCGCGATCCTGTGCCCAATGTCAAGGTCAAATTACTTTGAATTTTTTTGTTAAAGTTTTTTCCTGTACTATATCTCTGCAACTGCTTCACCCAATACCTTGATACTTCACATGGGTGTTTATCATCATTGTCGTACCTGCTTGCGGAAAGCGCGATCCTGTGCCCTATGTCAAGTTCAAATTACTTTGAATTTTTTTGTTAAAGTTTTTTAGTGTACTATATCTCTGCAACTGCTTCACCCAATACCTTGATACTTCACATGGGTGTTTATCATCATCATTATTACCTGCTTGCGGAAAGCGCGATATCGTCAGCATTTTGGCATACGTCCGTCCGTTCGTCCGTGTGTCCGGTTAAAGTTTTTTCGTTAAAGTTTTTCCATCTACTATATCTATTTTTTTAGTGTCCATGCCTCGCCCCAAGGCGCGACATGCAGGCCACGGCCATCTAGTCTACAAAAAGTGGGTATAATTATGTTATCCAAGTGTCTATGCTTGGAAAAAACCTGGCCTTCGTGGCTTTGCCTCGTTTCTTGTTATTATACTGAATTTATTACATTATCACAGCCATTTTGGCTGTGATAATGTAATAAATTCAGTATAATAATTCTGCATATGCAGTCGTTAGTTCTATATGAAATAATGCATTTCGGGAAAAATAAATGATTACTCCCTCAAAGTATACTTTGCTAGATAAGTATACTTTGCAGTTTTGATGAAATCGGCTACTGCAGTTTTGGGTTCAATCCCCACCTTAGGAGTGCATAAAAATATACTTTCATAGTGCATGTATTTCCATCCCACTGGTCTGTCGGATGAGACGTGAAACCAAGGTCCCGTCTCTCTATGACCTTAGCTCTTGCTGGGACTTTAAACCCGTTCACTTTTTATGCCCCTCCACAATAGTGGAGGGGCATTTAGTGTTACCCTTGTTTTATGCCCCACCACATGGGATAAGTGGACCCAAGAGGGCTTTGTGTTTTCCCTTGTTTATCCCTGCCCCACCATTGATAGTGGCGGAGCCCATAGTGTTTACCCTGTTTATGTCAGTGTGCACCACGATAGTGTAGAATGTGATTTGTGTACCCCTTGTTTTATGTCCCACCACGTAGTGGAGAGCATTAGTGTTACCCTTGTTTTCATGTTCCCACCACGATATGGAGGAGGGCATTTAGTGTTACCCTTGTTTTATGTCCCACCACGATAGTGGAGGGGCATTTAGTGTTACCCTTGTTTTATGTCCCACCACGATAGTGGAGGAGCATTTAGTGTTACCCTTGTTTTATGTCCCACCACGATAGTGGAGAGGGCATTTAGTACCCTTGTTTTATCCCTCCCACGATAGAGGAGCATTTAGTGTTACCCCTTGTATGTCCCACCACGATAGTGGAGAGGGCTTTAGTGTTACCCTTGTTTTTATGTCCCACCACGAGTGGAGGAGCATTTAGTGTTACCCTTGTTTTGTAACCACGATTTTAGTGGAGGAATGGCATTTAGTGTTACCTTGTTTTATGTCCCACCAGATAGTGGAGGCATTTAGTGTTACCCTTGTTTTATGTCCCACAGATAGTGGAGGAGCATTTAGTGTTACCCTTGTTTTATGTACCCACACGATAGTGGAGGAGCCCATATTTAGTGTTACCCTTGTTTTATGTCCCACCGATAGGTTTGGAGCCCTGGATTTAGTGTTACCCTTGTTTTATGTCCCACCACGATAGTGTAGGGGGCATTTAGTGTTACCCTTGTTTTATGTCCCACCACGATAGTGGAGGAGCATTTAGTGTTACCCTTGTTTTATGTCCCACCACGATAGTGGAGGAGCATTTAGTGTTACCCTTGTTTTATGTCCCACCACGATAGTGGAGAGGGCATTTAGTGTTACCCTTGTTTTATGTCCCACCACGATAGTGGAGGAGCATTTAGTGTTACCCTTGTTTTATGTCCCACAACGATAGTGGAGGGGCATTTAGTGTTACCCTTGTTTTATGTCCCACAACGTTGTCACACCCCGAGTGGAGAGGGCATTTAGTGTTACCCTTGTTTTATGTCCCACCACGATAGTGGAGGGGCATTTAGTGTTACATGTACCCTTGTTGTCACTACTTCAGGATACGTGATTAGGAAATGGTCTGTGCATGTTAAGTAATTTGTGCTCTAAATCAGGTTGTTGGATTGGCCAAAACTGAGCACAGCTCAGCTCAGACATGAACAATTAAACTTTCAGGGGCCCGTTTCACTAAACTTTGTACGACTAAAATGTTTGTAAGTGCAAAATTATATCTGTAAATTTCACATTAACAATGTTTTATTGTTAACTATTATTGGATTTACATTTATTTAACATAGGCTCAATAAATGTAAATCCAATAATGGTTACAAGAAAAAGGTATAAATGTGAAATTTACAAACGATCCTAAATTTGCACTTACGAACATATCAGTCGTACAAAGTTTAGTGAAACGGCCCCCAGGATGATTTGGATCTACAATTATTTCAAATGCCGTATGCCCCATTTCTGGAGTTACAGCCACATTCAAATACAAAGTTCTATACCCCTGTGAGGGATGGGTTGTGGCCTAGGGGTTAGACACCTGATGTCCAATTCGGAGGTTGTGGGTTCAAACCTCGTCTAGGGCATCAAAATACTTTCATAGTATTTCCATCCCACTGGTCTGTCGGATGAGACATTAAACTGTGGTCCCGTCTCTATATGACCTTAGCTGTTGCTGGGACATTAAACCCATCCACTTTCACTTTTTGTTTATACCCCTGTGCTATGATATTTCAGGCTGGTGAAATGGGCGTATGGCATTTGCGACCAGTATAGCTCCTGTAGCCGATTTCATCAAAATTACAAATTATACTTATCTAGCAAAGTATACTTTGAGGGAGTAATCATTTATTTTTCCCAAAATGCATTATTTCATACAGAACTGACCACTGCATATATTTGATGATTAAAAGTATGCAGAATTATTATACTGAATTTATTACATTATCATAGCCAAAATCAGTATAATAAAAATTAATAAATTTATCCTTAAATTGAAAATTTCTCCCTCAAAGTATACTTTGCTAGATAAGTTTACTTTGCAATGTTGATGAAATAGGCTACTGATCAAATCCACGCTCCTGTAGCCCGATAACAATCTATGTGCCTTGTTAGAAGCATGACGGGGTGTTTCATTTATGGAATGGTGAGCAGTGCATATTTACACTACTGTCTGTTTCACGAAAGCTGCCCAAATTTTATGGCCATATAAACAATGCAAAAACAATATTTTTTTCGATAATATTAAATTAATGCAAATTTTAAGAATGAGCCTTCTTTTTATTTCGTGAAATTCGGTCAAATATTGATTTTATTGCGAAAAAACAATTTCCCCATGTTAAATCCCCATAGACATCTTCACGGAGTGAAGATTTCTATGGGGATATTTAACATGGGGACATTTTTTAGAATTTTAGTTATCCTGGACCGATTTTCAAAATTTAACTTTTGTTTTCTTAGTATGATCATTTCCAAGCTATCTAGCTAGGTTTCGGAGTCAATTTCCAATTTTTTTCGTTTTTTAGCTCCTCCCACACTTCTGCACCTCTTTTTCCCCCATGTTTTTCGTAATAAAATCAATATTTGACCAAATTTCACGAAATAAGAAGAAGGCTCATTCTTAAATGTTCCTTTAATTTAATATTGTTTTTGAATTGTTTATATGGCCTTAAAATTTGGGCAGCTTTCGTGAAACAGACTATAGCCACAAAATTCCTGAGCACCATTTCCTCAGTCATAACCACACATGTGATTTTGTATTCAAGATTTGTGCGATGTGAAAAAATGTTTACCAAATTTACGATATTTTCCGTATTGACATCAAAAGTTGACGAAATTTTTAAAGCAATGAAAATGTTGTCATCTTTCGACGTCATTTACAGAAAATATCGCAGTTTCTGTAAATACATTTCATACACGTTCTTGGGTACACAATCACATGGTGTGTCTCACGTAGTCATTCAAGAAAGTCCTATATGTTACAGCGATCCCACAACATGACCTTGGTACCCTGGGTGAATGAGACGGTGTATGACCTGCTCCGCGTGCTAAGCGATTTTCAGTTCACGATGATGTACAACAGTGTACAGAAAAGTCGACTCATGGGCGGTGAGTGTATTCAATATATATTGTTGTATGTTTACGTTAATAAGTAGTAAATGAGTCGGATTACTAGTAACCCTTTGAAAATGAGTTTCAGACTAGTCCAATTATGAAAAGAGGTTGTTTTGTTCAAAAAAATATGAAAATTACTTGCAAAAGGTGCAGATCTGGATGAGACGGCTCGTGACGAGCCGGCTCATCTGGATCTACACGTTTTACCAATACCACTATACCGGCCTGTGGTGATGAAAGGGTTAATGCATATATATCTAGACACGATGATGTACAACAGTGTACAGAAAAGTCGACTCATGGGCGGTGAGTGTATTCAATATATATTGTTGTATGTTTACGTTAATAAGTAGTAAATGAGTCGGATTACTAGTAACCCTTTGAAAATGATTTTCAGACTAGTCCAATTATGAAAAGAGGTTGTTTTGTTCAAAAAATATGAAAATTACTTGCAAAAGGTGCAGATCCGGATGAGACGGCTCGTGACGAGCCGGCTCATCTGGATCTACACGTTTTACCAATACCACTATACCGGCCTGTGGTGATGAAAGGGTTAATGCATATATATCTAGAGAGAAGTAATACAAATTAATACATTTATCCTTAAATTGAAAATTTCTCCCTCAATGTGTACTTACCGGTAACAAGATAAGTATACTTTGCAATTTTGGTGATATAGGGCACTGATCAAAAACATGCATTGACAAGAGTAATTTACAATGGAAATAGTGCTATCAAACTTTCATTGAAAAAGGAGACAGCTCTAAAACAACAGCAACAGAGCTCCAGATAAGGTGCTTATTGGCGTATATGTATTTTAGCAGAATACGTGTTGAATATCAAAACTGGGAGTACAAAATACTCACAGCAATGTGAAAATATGCGTTGATTGTCAAATTGAGTAGTGAAAATACTGTAATAGAGTTGAAAATTTACTTTGTTGAGCTTTTTGCAGCTCAAATAAGTGTGTGTTTAAATTTGTTTTATTGTTTATCAGTTCATAAGGAAGAAAATCAGTATTACATTTGTGAAAGTAAAATACGCATTGAATTTGAAATATTGTGGTATAATACTCGTTAAATACAAAACTTATCTGGAGCGCTGCAACAGTAGACATTAATTGACATTTCTCCCATTCTAAATGTGCTAATGTGTTTCTAATGCACTCTATAAATATCACACAATCTGATTGGCTGATGGTCATACATTACAGGTATATCATTGTTGATGAACGGTCGCAAATTATTTCAATGTGTATTCCTACGCCAGTAGTAAAGGAGTGCATTAGAAATAGGTTAACCGCATTGTAATTTTTAAATTTGCGGCGTATATCAGAAAATGATAGGTCGGAAAACATGTTTAATGGCATCGCTGGCGCGTCGCCTTTAAACAGATTTTTCAACCTATCATTTTCTGATATACGCCGCAAATTTGAAAATTACAATACAGTTAACCCTATAATGTGTTTCTTCCAGGTCCGCTATTGAATGAGTACATCTCGAAGATGCAGGATAAAGTGAATGCTTCCGATATGAAGGCAAAAATGTTCATGTACTCTGGGGTAAGCTGTTTGCACCAGGATTTTCTCAGGGTGCCTGCTGTCAAATAGTTTCACGTCAATTCACTGTGGTGGCTGTGAGTGAAGAAATAGAAGATATTCATATCTTTGCAACACATATGACACATATGTTCATTTTGTGGTGTGAAATGTCCATATATGGACATATATGATCATTTGAAATGTCCATATATGGACATATATGTTCATTTTCTGGTGTGAAATGGACATACATTGTGTATGTTCGTCCATTTCACTCCACAAGATGAACATATGTCATTTTCATTGCAAAAATATGAATATTCTATATATTATTGTCACGGTACGTAACTGACTATGGGTAGGTGGTGTGTATTCGTGCCCGGCTAGCTCAGTCGGTTAGAACGATGGTACGGTAAACCAGAGGTTCGACCCCCAGGCCGGTGCACATTTTTCTCTCCCTCTGACATTCGGCGCCCAACATGGGGCCTTGAATGATGCATTTTATCGAAAAATGTACCAAAAATATTAGTGGTGCAACGGTATACCGGTATATTGCGATATGTCATCCTGACGATACGTATCGCGGTACGGTTTTCGCGTATCGCGATATTTACACCATATTCTCGGTCGCCATCTTGTGTTAAAATAATTGTGTAAAATTATTCAAAATCATTCAAAACTTAATTTTTAATATGACAGAAGTCAATATTTTTTAATAAACACGCCACAATTAGATGACTAATACATGTAGTGAGTAATTTTATGGCTGGCTGGGGTATAATATACCGAAAGTCTGATACAAAATGGTCAGGGAAAATCGCGACATCCGCAAAATGAAGGTCTGCTCGATTAACACAATAAATTTGCGAGAAGCATAAATGACTAAAAACCTGTTACTAATTGTGCCTGCATAATGTTGTCTCCCGTTGCGTGAGACTGGAAACATATACAGTGTTATGTAAAGGCATTCACTGATGTGTGCGCCCGTGGACAATATCCTACAGGAGAGGCTAATACCGACCGGTATGGACTGTCGGCTGGCAAAATATATAGTACATTTTCGACCAGTATATGGCATAGCGATCACGACAATTCGGGTATTTACAGCTCACTATTCCATCAATGAAGCACCCAGCATGATAATAACAAGCAAAATAGAATGTTCTCATGCTAAATGGATGTGCAATTTGATTAGCAGCTACACTGGTCGCAAATACCATAAGCCCCATTTCTCCCGTCACAGCCAAAAAATGATAGAAAAGCACTGCACACATCACCAGTCAATTCAGACTTGAAATCAAACAAGCCTCTGTATCCGGTCATTAACCCGATCACCTGTGAAATTGCCAGGTAACGGCTGTTCTATTTACCTCCTAATATTTGTGACCAGTTGCTATTATCATTATTTACTTGATAGAAATACAATTAGTTCGTCTCTGTAGCAGTTCATGATGTTTATGCTTGTACACAAGTATTATTGCAATATAAAAACAACAGTATTGCAACTGATTTAACTAGTTTATTATAAAGTTTGTCCAATTCATGTAACAGCCCATTTTTACAACACATTGATTGAACATGTGTGTATTAAAATGTTTCAAACACGACCTTTACATTTCACTGGGGGTGACAGTCGATAAATATAGTACAGTAAGCATAAATGATATATTTTCTACGTTTATGCAAAGCATATTTGCTTCAAACAAACTACAGAAAGCACAAAACTTAGCCAAGCAATACAGGCGATTCATGACCTAATTTCGCCTGCACCCAGTAGCCGACGAATTTTCAGTAGTCTACTTATGGGCCGCGACTTGGCTCAAGACTGATTTTTTGGGCTCATTTTCGTGCCTCGACTTATGGCTAGCGATATACGGTATACAGTTACGCGATAACTATAAGTAAGAGAAAAAATCAAGGAAAATATGATTTTGATCACTTCCTAATTTCCTCTCGTCCAGAAATAATCATTAATGTCAACCGTTTCTGGGCAAAGTCCTGACCCACACAGTGTTTTGATGTGTGACAATAATAAACAATAAAGACTGTTCTTTATCTCCTGTTTGTTTTTATTATTATTTGTTCATACATGGTATAATATCGCAATACGTATTGCAATATGGGTTTGTTGTATCGCAATATATCGCAATACGGGTTTGACCGTATCGTTGCACCTCTAAAAAATATTGAATGCAGAGATGAATGAGAGAATTAGAGACGATATAGATTTTTGGGACGAATTTCAATTTGGCGGGGAAATATGTCACGGTATGTAACTCGCTATGGGGAGATGATTTCATCAACATTGCAAAGTATACTTTACTAGCAAAGTATACTTTGAGGGAGTAATCATTTATTTTTCCTGAAATGCATTATTTCATATAGAACTAACAAAATGCATATATTTCATGATTAAAAGTATGCAGAATTATTCTACTGAATTTATTACATTATCACAGCCAAATATGCTGTGATAATGTAATAAATTCAGTATAATAAAAATTAATAAATTTATCATAAAATTGAAAATTTCTCCCTCAAAGTATACTTTGCAATGTTGCTGAAATAGGCTACTGAGGTCCCATGTTCAAGCCCCGTGCCTGTGCAAATTTTTCTCGCCCTGTGACATTAGAGCCCCACACAATTAATCAGTGTTTACAGTGTATACGCCTATACGGTAAGACATGTGTATTGACATTTGCAGCCTGGTTCAGTTTTCGCAGGTGCACATATGAATATAGATACCGGAACTATAGTTCTGAGTACATAACTCTAATTACATTTTGTTACACTGCATTGCATAAGAGTTAAGACGGAGTAGTCTTTCCAAATGTGCATTTGAAGCGTTCTTTGTTTACTTTCAACATCGTGGAGAGTGACCTAAGAATTTTGCTAATACACACTTTATTAGGTAAGTTTATGGTACCTCAATAAGAATATAGTGAAGTATGAACGTCAACGCCCTGCAGGTTTTTTAGTGTGCGAAGTGTAAATGCTATTACGCACATTTTTAGCTCGCCTGCATGAAGTGCAGAAGAGCTTATGTCATACCCCCAGCGTCGTCGGGCGTCGTCGTCGGCGTTGTCGACGACAAACTTAATTTTGGGGTAAATGTCTTATAACTTTTTTGTTTCCTTTCATGGAACACCTTGTTATTTCATACTTGTATTCCTCAGATGACCCTCTATCATGCTGTAGCAAATCCATGACCCACCACGCAACCCTTACCCCAAGGTCAAGGTCACAAACTTAGCACATTCATAAACTTAACGTTGGGTAAATTTCTTATAACATCTGTTTCCTTTCATGGAACGCCTTGATATTTCATACATGCATTCCTCAGATGACCCTGTATCATGCTGTAGCAAATCCATGACCCACCCCCAACCCTTACCCCAAGGTCAAGGTCACAAACTTAGCATGTTCATAAACTTAACGTTGGGGTAAATGTTGTGTAACTTCTGTTTCTTTACAGGGAACGTTTTGATATTTCATACATGCATTCATCTGATGATCCTCTAGTGTGCTACAGCAAATCCATGACCCCCCCCCCCCCCAACCCTTTCTCCAAGGTAAATGTCACAAACTTAGCACATTCATACATGCATTCCTCATGTGAATAGCTATCATGCTGTAGAAAATCACCAACTTAGTGCGTTCATAAACTTAACGTTGGGTTAAATTTTGTTTTACTTCTGTTTTCAGGGAGCGCATTGATATTTCATACATGCATTTATCTTAATATGCTATATTATGCTATAGCAAACCTACGACCCACCTTGCACCACTGACCCCAATGTCAAGTTGTATAGTATTCATGTATTTTATGCAACTGTGCCAATTTTGAGTGAAGGCTGCCAACAGGCGAGCTTCGTTGTTTTCTGACAACTCTTGTTACTGTGTAGTGTGGTGTAGCAATATAGTGCAACCCGTTGCCTGTAAAGCAGAAAACGTGCAGCTACCGGAACTACTGATATTTAACCGGCAGTTGTTTATTTAATCATTGGTAGGTATATAATAATGAATGGTGAACAGTGAAGACCCTGGTTAGACTGCGCCAATGTGCAGGCTGATCTGGGTCTACAATGGTCACAAATACCATAAACACCTTTTCTACAGTCACGTTCACAAATAATTAAATTTTATGATGAAATCTGTGTTGTTTATTTGTACAGATCATAGCCAATGTATACATACATGTTTGATCTTGCTAAAATAACATGAGGAAAAATGAAATCCTCTCAAACTGATTTTTATCCCGTCAACACAGTGCGTATGTGCCGTGAAACACGCTGCCGTGAAACATTTTTGATATCCAGTCAATACTATTTTTGCATTTTACAGCCATTTGAAGGTGTTGACGGGATAAATAGAATAGTAGGTTAGTGCCGTGAATGGGAAAAAATATCTGGCGCGGCACAGAAACGGGATGTGCTCGGCAGAGCCTCGCCCATCCCGTTTCCTGAGCCTTGCGAGATATTTTTTCCCATTTACGGCACTAACCTACTATTCTCTATATCACAGTGTATGTGGATTTAATTTGTTTTGGGAAATCCCTATTTTAAACGGGTTTCCCAAAAAACGGTATCCGAATATTTAGCGTTACTGTCTGTTCCACGTTTTTCTGCCGACGAACTTTTGGCTATTAAACACATTAAATCTAAAAAATATTTAAATGTAAGTACTTTTTCATCAATAACAAAAAAGTCATCCTATAGGGGTTTCCCAAAGCAAATGGTGTCCAAATATGTAGGTGTATTGTGATTTATCCCGTCAACACAGTGCGTATGTGCCGTGAAACACGGTGCCGTGAAACATTTTTGATATCCAGTCAATACAATTTTTGCATTTTACAGCCATTTGAAGGTGTTGACGGGATAAATAGAATAGTAGGTTAGTGCCGTGAATGGTAAAAAATATCTGGCGCGGCACGGAAACGGGATGTGCAGAGCAGAGCCTCGCCCATCCCGTTTCCTGAGCCTTGCCAGATATTTTTTCCCATTCACGGCACTAACCTACTATTCTCTATATTCATATCATCGCCTGTATTTTCAGCACGACACGACTGTATCGGCGTTACTCAGTGCCCTGAATGTGTTCAATGACGAAAGTCCGCCATACACGGCCACCGTGATTGCCGAACTACACGAGAAACCCAAAGCCAGTTTCTACGTGAATCTTTTCTACAAGAATACCACCGACACTGTCACACGCCTCACTTTGCCAAGTCAGTTTTTTTTTCAAACCGATATTAGACGGAGTCATGTGGTTTTGTACCAAAGAAGATGTGCAATTTTTCATGAAAGATATTTACAGAAAAACTGTAGTATTTTCTGCAAAATTAATTAAGTCCAAATTTGAGGAAATTTTTATAGGAATTGCTCTGAGCATTTTTTCAACTGTCGTCTTTCATTTACATCATAATTAGATGAAATTTCCTTGGCAAATGCGGAATTCTATCTATTCCGCATTTCTCTGAATATTTTTTCAACTTTCTACGTCATTTATGGACAATATCGTAAATTTTGTAAATATTTTTCATGAGATATCGCACATCTTCTTGGGATACAGAATTACCTGGCAGGTCTCATGTCAACTGGTGTATTTATACCCCACCACTTCCCCCTTGTAGCAGTGTGCTGTAGTCGATTTCATCAAAATTGCAAAGTATACTTATCTAGCAAAGTATACTTTGAGGGAGCAATCATTTATTTTTTCCTGAAATGCATTATTTCATATAGAACTAACGACTGCATATATTTGATGATTAAGAGTATGCAGAATTATTATATTGAATTTATTACATTATCACAGCCAATGGCTGTGATAATGTAATAAATTCAGTATAATAAAAATTAATAAATTTATCCTAAAATTGAAAATTTCTCCCTCAAAGTATACTTTGCTAGAAAAGTATACTTCGGCAGTTGGCAATGTTGATGATATAGGCTGCTGGAGTTCGATTGTCGACCCGGTGTTGAAGTAAAGTGTTTGTGTTGTTGTTGTTCCACTGGAAATGGCAGCACCATTTACCGGAACCAAAATCCCGGAACCCCACCCCCTCCAAAACAATTGGAAATTATTTAAAGTGTTCAAATCATGTTTTTGATGACACAAATTGAAAATGTAACACAAACATCAGACGACAAACTTTAATTAAGCAGTGTAACGGTTATACTGTGATAAAAATAGCCATACTGCCAGAGAATACTATTTACTGTTAAATTTCTACCATTTAATGCGGTCATTGTAGGAATTTCTATCTGGAGCCTGCGTACTTTCAGATTGTACGTTTGACTGCCCACTGGACCAGTTTGTGGAACTGACCAAGCCGGTGATTCCAGTAGACTGGGTGGCCGAATGTTCCCTCGGTGGTCACTCGTCCAGCAAGATCCACCTCAGTACAGGTAGGGCGGCCTTACATTGACGTGGGACCGGGGGAATGTTAGTATAGTACCTGATCTGTGATTGTAATGGGGCCGAATGTTCCCTCGGTGGTCACTCGTCCAGTAAGATCCACCTCAGTACAGGTAGGGCGGTCTTACACTGACGTGGGACCGGGGGAATGTTAGTATAGTACCTGATCTGTGATTGTAATGGGGCCGAATGTTCCCTCGGCGGTCACTCGTCCAGCAAGATCCACCTCAATACAGGTAGGGCGGCCTTACACTGACGTGGGACTGGGGGAATGTTAGTATAGTACCTGATCTGTGACTGTAATGCAGCCGAATGTTCTCTCGGCGGTCACTCGTCCAGCAAGATCCACCTCGGTACAGGTAGGGTGGCCTTACATTGACGTGGGACCGGGGGAATGTTAGTATAGTACCTGATCTGTGACTGTGATGGCGCCGAATGTTCCATCGGTGGTCACGGCAAGATCCACCTCGGTACAGGTAGGGCGGCCTTACATTGACGTGGGACCGGCGGAATGTTAGTATAGTACCTGATCTGTGACTGTGATGGCGCCGAATGTTCCATCGGTGGTCACGGCAAGATCCACCTCGGTACAGGTAGGGCGGCCTTACATTGACGTGGGACCGGGGGAATGTTAGTATAGTACCCGATCTGTGATTGTAATGGAGCCGAATGTTCTCTCGGCGGTCACTCGTCCAGCAAGATCCACCTCAGTACAGGTAGGGCGGCCTTACACTGACGTGGGACCGGGGGAATGTTAGTATCGTACTTGTAGCCGATTTCACCAACATTGCAAAGTATGCTTTTCTAGCAAAGTATACTTTGAGGGAGTAATCATTTATTTGTCCTGAAATGCATTGTTTCATATAGAACTAACAACTGCATATATTTGATGATTAAAAGTATGCAGAATTATTATACTGAATTTATTACATTATCACATCCAAAATGGCTGTGATAATGTAATAAATTCAGTATAATAACAATTAATAAATTTATCCAAAAATTGAAAATTCTCCCTCAAAGTATACTTTGCTAGAAAAGCATACTTTGCAATTTTGATGAAATCGGCTACTGATCTGTGATCTGGGGGTCGTTTCACTAAACTTCATACGACTAAAATGTTTGTAAGTGCAAAATTATCATAGTCCGTAAATTTCACATTAGCAATGTTTTCTTGTAAACAATTATTGGATTTACATTTCTTGAGCATAGGCTGCATATGCAACCTATGCTCAATAAATGTAAATCCACCAATTGAAATTTGCAGACAATCCTAAATTTGCACTTACAAACATTTTAGTCGTACAAAGTTTTAAGTGAAACGGGCCTCAGACTCTCACGAAACAGTTAAACGATCGCTATCATTTTCGTCTATTGCAAGAGTTAGTTAAATAGATTTGTTTAAGGTTCACGCCCACTCAGTAGCACAAAATGTTCTTTATAGGAATTAAATAAGTGTATAAGTGTGTCACTATTCCACCAGTTCTAAACATTACGAGTGGCCTCTATACTGGTATAATTATTTAGTAATATTTACTTTACTGACAGTGACGCGCATTGGTATCAGGCTATTTTCCTATGCAAATGAGGCATGGTATTTTTAGCTCACCTGAGCGAAGCTCATGTGAGCTATTGTTACCGCAATGTGTCCGTCGTCGTCCGTCGTCGTCGTCCGTGAACATTTTCAAACGTCTTCTCCTCGGTAACCATTGGGCCTATGGTCACCAAACTTCATGGTCATGGTCCTTAGGTAGGGGGATTACAAAATTGTTAAAATGACGTCATTACGTAATCCAAGATGGCCGCCGTCTAAAAATAGCACAAATTCTTAAAAAATCTTCTTCTCAAGAACCGCCAACCGGATTTCGACAAAACTTGGTAGGAATGATCGATGTACATTGCTCTTTCAAAGTTGTTAAAATGGTGACCCTGGGGTTAAAAATGGGCGTGGCCCGTGGGGTCAAATTGGGGTCAAATTTGATTTTTGACTGAATATGGTCATTTCATATATCAAATTGAAGGTATCAATGAGGTGATCACTCTGGTGCATTTTTTGTCGAAATCGGATTGTTATGTCATCCAAGATCCAACCGCTTGGCCCATGGTAGCCAAACTTAAAAGTTATGGTCCATGGGTGAAGCCTTTTCAGATTTGTTAAAATGGAGGTCATCGCTAATCCAAGATGGCCGCCGTCTAAAAATAGCATAAATTCTTTAAAAATCTTCTTCTCATGAACCGCTTGCCGGATTGCGACGAAACTTGGTAGGAATGATTGATGTACATTGCTCTTTCAAAGTTGTTAAAATGGTGACCCCGGGGTCAAAAATGGGCGTGGCCCGTGGGGTCAAATTTGGGTCAAATTTTATTTTTGACCGAATATGGTCATGTCATATATCAAATTGAAGGTATCAATGAGGCGATCACTCTGGTGCATTTTCTGTCGAAATCGGATTGTTATGTCATCCAAGATGGCCGCCGAAAGGTCAAAAGGTCGTTCTTTTATTAGAGATTTCAAAATTCTTCTTCACATGAACCGCTTGGCCCATGGTAGCCAAACTTAAAAGTTATGGTCCATGGGTAAAGCCTTTTCAGATTTGTTAAAATAGAGGTCATCGCTAATCCAAGATGGCCGCCGTCTAAAAATAGCATAAATTATTAAAAAATCTTCTTCTCATGAACCGCTTGCCGGATTTCGACGAAACTTGGTAGGAATGATCGATGTACATTGCTCTTTCAAAGTTGTTAAAATGGTGACCCCGGGGTCAAAAATGGGCAGGGCCCGTGGGGTCAAATTGGGGTCAAATTTTATTTTTGACCGAATATGGTCATGTCATATATCAAATTGAAGGTATCAATGAGGCGATCACTCTGGTGCATTTTCTGTCGAAATGGGATTGTTATGTCATCCAAGATGGCCGCCGAAAGGTCAAAAGGTCGTTCTTTTATTAAGAGATTTCAAAATTCTTCTTCACATGAACCGCTTGGCCCATGGTAGCCAAACTTAAAAGTTATGGTCCATGTGTGAAGCCTTTTCAGATTTGTTAAAATGGAGGTCATCGCTAATCCAATGATGGCCGCCGTCTAAAAATAGCATAAATTCTTAAAAAATCTTCTTCTCATGAACCGCTAGCCGGATTTCGACGAAACTTGGTAGGAATGATCGATGTACAATGCTCTTTCAAAGTTGTTAAAATGGTGACCCAGGGGTCAAAAATGGGCGTGGCCCGTGGGGTCAAATTTTATTTTTGACCGAATATGGTCATGTTATATATCAAATCGAAGGTATCAATGAGGCGATCACTCTGGTACATTTTTTGTCCAAATCGGATTGTTATGTCATCCAAGATGGCCGCCGAAATGTCAAAAGGTCGTTCTTTTATTAGAGATTTCAAAATTCTTCTTCACATGAACCGCTTGGCCCATGGTAGCCAAACTTGACAGTTATGGTCCATGGGTGAAGCCTTTTCAGATTTGTTAAAATGGAGGTCATCGCTAATCCAAGATGGCCGACCGTCTAAAAAATGAGCATAAATTCTTAAAAAACAAAAAATCTTTCTCATGAAACCGCTAGCCGGATTTCGACGAAACTTGGTAGGAATGATCGATGTACATTGCTCTTTCAAAGTTGTTAAAATGGTGACCCCGTGGTCAAAAATGGGCGTGGCCCGTGGGGTCAAATTTTATTTTTGACTGAATATGGTCATGTCATATATCAAATTGAAGGTATCAATGAGGCGATCACTCTGGTGCAATATTTGTCGGAATCGGATGATTATGTCCTCCATGATGGCCACCAAAAGGTCCATTTATTCAAGATTTTTAACGTCTTTTTCTCAGGAACCACATGGCCGATGCTGGGTGAAGCATTTTCAGATTTTGTAAAATGAGTCATCGCTTAATCCAAGATGACCGCCATCTAAAAATAGCACAATTTTTTTAAAACACATGAACTCAATGTCACATTCTCCTCTGGTGTTCATGGAGTCAGGTGAGCGAATTAGGGCCATCATGGCCCTCTTGTTTAATTATTTATACTATTTAAATGTGTCACCAGAAAAACAATAAAAAACAATAAAAAAAATTGTGGTACCTTTTTCATGCTACAGAAAACAATAAACAGACCACAAATATAGCATATTTTTCTTCTTTTCCATGAAAACATTTTGGTATTTCATTAAAATTGACAATTCTAATGAAATGCCAAGACATGTTTTCATTTCGAAGCAAACTATTCAATAATTTCTGTCTGTTGATGTGTAAACAGTAGTGTAATTTTATTTTACCCAATTAAAATTTTGAAATACCCAATTGCTTCAGAAAAGATGGAGTGAAAATACTCCATTTAAAACTTATTCCTTATCTGTTCGTGGAAAATAAGAAAAAATGTGCTATATTTGTGGTCTGTTTATTGTTTTCTGCAGCATGGTAAAGGTACAACAATTTTTTTATTGCTTTTTGATACTCGCTACTTCTGATTTCAATTGGGTTTTTGCCAATTTTAATTGGTTATTTAAGCAAATACACAGCTTATCTGGAGCTCTGGGTTTTCTCTGCATGCATAAAGTAGCTTGAAATGTAATATCGGTAAAGCCCAATTATCTGAATTTTGTATGCAGCTAAGAATGGTGTTTTCCAAATAATTCCAGCACAAAAATATTTACACAATTCCCTAACATTTGATTGGTCCGTAGCTAGTCTCTGTCCAAAATTTATATCCCAGTAAACTCCATACCGAACTACTTTCCGTAACCGTCAGGCGCAGTTAAAATAATTCTTAAGAAAACGGAAAATAAACACATTTTCTTGATGAATTTATTTCAAATGCTGGAATTATAAGGAATGAATGGCCTTTTTGTGGAATTTATCGGGGATATAAACTTGGAAAAGTCGCGGGAATACTGGACGAGGCCTTCCGGCCTTCGACCCGTATTCCCGCGACTTTTCCAAGTTTATACCCCGATAAATTCCACAAAAAGGCCATTCATTCCTATAATGTCTATTTCAGCGTGGATCGTAGCGATTGCCCTGGGTTCCGTACTCGCCATCGTTGTCGTCGTACTCATCGTATGTTTAGTGAAACACAAGAAATCCAGCCGCTCGCCAAAGTGGAAAGTTTGATATTCTAGCTTAGTTCTTCGGTGATAGATGCCAAATATGTGCCTTTTTATTTTTGGCTCCATGACAGTGTATGCCGAGATTACATATACAATAAAATATGACAAATAAAATATAATATCTGCCAAGATTTTACAAATGAATGATCTCTGCATATACTTGTGATGACAAATATAAAGTTATATGCTTTTGATAAGAACCTTGATATTTAATGTGCCAATACTTCTATTTAATCCTGATGACACTGAATTAAAATGTTGTCGTCTGCTGTTTTTACTTATTTTTGGTATTCTTGACAAAACCAATGGAGATTATTCTCATGTACTGTTAACACATCTTCTTTGTTAAGAAATAAAGACAAAAATTCAACGACATCCAACAACAATAATCCTTTCCCACCTTTTAAGGGTTAATGTTTTTGTGAAATACTTGTATGTAAAGATAGCTACTTTTGCTGGAAGAATGAATGAATATGTTGTGAACGGAATTATGACCAGTACTTTTGTATATTAAATTATTGTTCACATATTGGATTTTTTAGAATTCAATGCGAGGGCGTGTTATCTACCACAGCATTTAGTTCCTTAAAAATCCAATATGTGAACAATAAACATACTTATAGTTAACCAGGCTTATAATGCAGTCTTTCATCTAAGTATTGATTTTCCATTTCCTGTCGAACAGATAGTCAGTAAATATGATAACATGTAATTTATTGGTGTTACATTTTGTAATATGTGAAATAGGTGGAGTGTGATAGTGGCCATTGATTGTCTGAGAAAGAAGGGCGAGTTATAAATTTAGAAATAATAGAAACTAAACACTATACATATCCAGTTTGTGTATCCAGCTCTCGTAGGTGGGTGGTTGGTCGGGCGAACGTGAAGGCATACATTAACGGTAGGGGTTCCTCCTTATAGGAATCACGATTTGCCTGGTTTGGCCCTCAGGTACGTTTTATCTTTTAATCTTTTGTTACCTGGGAGTTGAATTGGGTTATTGCCCATTATAAAAGTAGTAAGATTATTACTGATTCTACTGCTTTTGGGAGGGGCCAAGTGATTCTGGTGTGGCGAGGACCTGACATCAGATCAGGATTATTCTGATTTCAGGGCTGAATATATATCTTTTTATTGTCAATATTCAGTTCTGATTTTGGGATTTTCCCCCATTTGTACAGGTGGATTATGGGATTTAGTACTTTTACGTCAAAATGTTTGTGCACGTTTCTTCATCATCATATAACTTTAATATTTTGTGATGGATATTTGGACACTTGATACATGTAAGCATTTGGAACACACTCATGCTGCCATTAACCTCACCTTGACCTTTGACAGTCAAATGCCTTGGCAGGCGCGACACCACTTCCGTGGCGGATAGAAAAACCATGGCAACATAATGTCTTATGATACAAAGTTGTATTGACTTTCAATGTCATGTATAATCAGGTACCGGTATAACATGTTTTTAATCATTTATGTGAACTCTTTCAAGCCTATATACCTTAAAGGTACCTGCTCACTCAGTAGGCATAAAATGTTCTTTATAGGAATTACATAAGTGTATAATCGTGTCACTATTCCACCATTTTCATACGCAAATGAGGCAAGATATTTTTCAATTCTTTATACTAATTAAATGTCGCCTGAATTTTTTTTTTTTTTTCAACAGATTATAAAGTATGACCATTGCACATCAAAAAATAAATACAGATAATAAATAGTAATGTCTGCTAACATTTTAAGGAAACACGGTTAACGCCCCTGATATCAGTGTTGAAATTTACGTCTGATATAAAATGTATAATAATGCCAATCAATACGTGGGGTAATGGTGAATGAATGTTTATTTTGCCAGAAATGTCTCGGATGATGTCTCTGATATAAAGAATATTTAGTGCCTACTGAGTGGGCATGTACCTTTAAAGTGCTTTAAATTTGTTAGTGTGTGACCAGTGTAGCCCCTGACCAGACTTCGCATCCGCGCGCAGTCGTATCAGGGCCTACACTGTGCGCTGTTGTATTTAAAGAACATTTAGTGCCTTTTGAGTGGGCATATACCTTTAAACCAACAAGCACTTTAGATTCAGATAAGCCGGCCTGTAGGAGCCATCTCATCAAAATCTACAGAATTTGTAATTTTTTTGCAGATTTTTAAATAAAACAATTTCATATAATTATTGAACATTTCCAAAAAGTAGGATGAGCATGTCTATAGAATTCCCTATATAGATCATATATTTTACTCCTGATAACTGATATCGCTTTAGTCGAAGTGGAAAGCGAGTACCGATAGTATGTTTCCTTCACATTTGTATTCTGATATGTCGATGCGAAAATTAAGCGCCTGACGGCGCCAAGTCTGAATCAGCACGATTATCTCAGGTAAGTTTTCACATGTCTATAGAAACCAGAGACACCGCCGCCGCTAAAATGCGTTTAAAGTTGCATGACCAGTTAAAGCAGTTCACTTAAAACCATAATTAATCGATTAAACTTAATGTGATATCAAATCTCTTTTAACAGAAAAATTGAATTAAACCGTGTAGCAATAAGTAAATCATCTGTTAATTACGAATTCACAACAGCTTAGAATAAACTCGAGCTGCGATGTAATCGCGATTGATGAAAACAACGGAAATAGTAAAGTGGCATTTCTGAAGCGATTTTGTTCGAATGTTTGTTCGAGAAATTTGACGAATTGTTATCTCGAAGTTCGGATATGTCAATATATTGTCTTGTTGCCCTTGGTTGTATTGCTTCATGTATGTGGTTGTGACTGCAGAAATGGGACTTTGTGGACAATCAAGATCCAAGGGCCCATTTCACTAAACTTCTTTTGAAAAAAAATGTTTGTGTTAACCCTTTTTTTTGTCATCTGCTGTTTATTTTCCATTTTTATTATCAAAACATGCTTTGACAGCACTTTAGAATAATTTATAACATGCTTTGACAGCACTTCAGAATCATTTCCATTCTTAAGTGCTGTCAAACCATGTTTTTATTGAGAAATAAGGCAAGATATAAAAGCAACAGCAGACGACAATTGTTGTGAGTAGCGGTCTAAGGGTTAATTTGCTTCTTACATTATCGTAGTCAACAAAAGTTACCATTTTGCATCTATATGCACGGATCATTTCATGTGAACACGTCCACTGAAGATTTTCCAATATCGACTGTCCAATCATGGGCGGATTCAGGGGGGGGGGGCGGACCCGGCGCGCGCACCTCCTAAAATTCGCTGAGTAAAGATTTTTTACAAGTTACAAGGCACGTTTCATGCCAAGTGCCATGTATTCCATGCATTTTTCGGTCGTTGTCTTATTGTTTCAAAATTTAAACATTTTCAATCAAACATCATGTCTAAACATACTGTGACAGTGTCAATATTTTTGCTCCAAAATGCGCCATAACGCAGGAAATGCGATGTAGATTGCAAAAGAAATTCAAAAATGCATTCCCCCCCAGACCTCCCTAGCGCTATCCCGAGCGGATAGCTCCGCTCGGTCGACTATTTTGCAATACTTGACTATATTATATAGTCAAGTATTGCAAAATAGTTACCTCCCCCTAACCCGAAATCCTGGATCCGCGCGTGCCAATGTTCCGTCTCTATATGACCTCGGCTGTTGCTGGGACGTTTTGACACCCTTTTGCCATTTTCACTGACTGAATGGTGAATGGTGAAGCCAATGATCAGACTGCGCGGACACCTCCAAGTCTGCAGACCATAATTGTGGCTGTGACCAGAGAAATGGGGCTTATGGAATTTATGACCAGTGTAGCTCCTGATCAAATAAATCACACACTCCTGTAGCCTGATTACAATTGCTTGTTAGAAGCATGACTGGTGTGATGGAATGGTGAACAGTGCAGATCCTGATCAGACTGCGGATGCACAGGCTGATCTGGGTCTACACTGGTCGCAAACCCATAAGCCAAATTTCTCACAGCCACAACATATTCTCATGAACACAGCCAATAAAAATAGCCTATGACATAAAACTATCCTAACCTATCGCACCAGGTCAGGTTATTCTAATTTCAGGGCTGAATATATTGTTTCTCGATGTAAATATTCCGTTCTGATTTTGGGATTTTCCCCCCAATGCAGCAGGTTAAAACGGGATCGAACCCATTTGCCCGGCCTTACATGACCTTAGCTGTTGATAGGCTGTTAAACACCAATAAACAAACAAACAAACAAACAATAATTGTTTACAAGAAAACATTGTTAATGTGAAATTTACAGTCTATCATAATTTTGCAACATTTTGGTCGTACGATGTTTAGTGAAACGGCCCCCAGGTTATTCTAATTTCAGGGCTGAATATACCAGGCATGGGAAATTTCCAGATTAATCAGGAAATCCGGATTTGAGGTCCCAATTTTTTTCTCTCGAAAATTGTATTTTTTTATCGCCATTCTCAACGGATTTACAAGATTTTTTTTTTTAATTGCCGATTCTTTTATTTTCACCAGCGGAATCCCTATTATACATGTACTGACTTCTTGTTGCAAGTATTATTTTCAATTGAAATGGATTATGTTGCCAATTTTTAGCCAGGTTATTTGAAAAAAAATCCAGGCTATTGGATTGGCGAAAGCCGGGCGAGCGGGCGGCGTCCACAATCAATGTTAAGTTTTCGTGTTTAAGTCCATTTATTTGTTACTTTACCACCTAGGACCACCAAACTTTCACAGCTTCATAATCAAGGGGTGCCCACCACATATCACTATCCAACATGTTACCTTTTTTTCAACTTGACCCATTTTTTCCGCGCAGTCGACTTAGCCATTTTCAATGTTAATTTTTGGCTTTAAAATGTTAAGTTTTCGTGTTTAAGTCCATTTCTTTGGTACTGTACCACCTAGGATCACCAAACTTTCACAGCTTCATAACCAAGGGGTGCCTACCACATACAATTATCCAACATGTGACCATTTATTGATCACCTATTAATTCTACGTAATTGACTTAGCCATTTTCAACGTTAACTTTTTAACGTACGTCTGGTTAAAGTTTTTTGGTTAAAAGTTTTTCGTTATACTATATCTCTGCAACTGCTTCGCCCATTACCTTGAAACTTCACATGGGTGTTTATCATCATCCATATTTTCATTCTACCCCCCAACCGTGCGGCCCCTATGCCCAATGTCAAGGTCAAATTACTTTTAATTTTTTATGCCACCGGGTTTCGAAGAAACGGGTGGCATATAGTGTTTGGACCGTCCGTCTGTCCGTCCGTCTGTCAGTCCGTCCGTCACACTTTTTGGTTAACCACTTTGTCACAGTTTCTCAAATATGCTGGCATCCTCGTTCGACAGACGTATTTCTTGTTTGTTAATTCTTTTCCTGTACTATATCTCTGCAACTGCTTCACCCATTACCTTGATACTTCACATGGGTCATCATTGTCAACGCGATATCATCGGCATTTTGGCATACGTCCGTCCGTACGTCCGTACGTGCGTGTGTCTGGTTAAAGTTTTTTGGTTAAAGTTTTTCCATCTACTATATCTATTTTTTTAGTGTCCATGCCTCACCCCAAGGCGCGACATGCAGGCCACGGCCATCTAGTCTACAACAAGTGGGTATAATTATGTTATCCAAGTGTCTATGCTTGGAAAAAACCTGGCCTTCGTGGCTTTGCCTCGTTTCTTGTTCCTAATTATAGCAGATTTTTTCAGGGGAAAATGTGATATATTTAATGCTAAATATACCTCAGAATGAAGCACAGAGCATCTAAAATTGAAAACAAATTATAGGGGGGGGGGCTGCCGGCCTAAAATGACCAAGCCTTGACAGGCCGTTAAACACCATTTTTAAAAATAAAAAATAAATTGTCCGGTGTTCTAGATGTTGTGAGATTAATCATGCATAAATAATGTCCGCCAAGAAATAACATAACGGGGCTTACTTGCGCTGGTGACTGGAGAAATTGTGATTAAGGGATTTGCAACCAGTGTAGCTCCTGATCAAATAGCACACTCCTATAGCCTGGTAACGATCAATAGTGTGTGTTAGAAGCATGATAGGTGTTTCATTAATGGATTGGTGGACAGTGCAGACCTTGATCAGACTGCACAGTCGTGCACCACTGTAGATCCTGATCAATGATAGTAGACCAAGGAAGGTTCACCGAATGGTGATCAGTGAAGATCCAGATCAGACTGCACAGCCGTGCAGTCTGATCTGGGTCCTCACTGATCACAAACATAATAAGCCTGGTTTTGTCAGATCTTGGCCCATTTAAGTTGAAATGTTGTCACAGTTTGAAATTGTGTTCTACAGAACTATTCATGTGTTGTTGTACCCTCGAGAAATAATTGCTCATATTTATTTACACAATATATTTTTTCTGTTATTGCTGTGTCCTGTTGTATCTTCTATTCCCAAAAACTGTATATTTAAAGGGGCATATCAGGATTTTTTTTTAAAATACTATAAAAAATAAAAACGTGTTCATCATGGCCCTGTGTAAAGTGTTTAAATTGAAGATATATGACGATACTACGACCGAGCATGATGAGTGTTTAATCGATGGAATGGCGAACAGTCCAGATCCTGATCAGACTGCCGATGCACAGGCTGATCTAGATCTACACTGGTCACAAAAGCCATAAGCCCCATTTCTCCAGTTACACAGCTACATATGTGTCAATCACAATGGACAGCCATGTGATATTTTCCGAACTTTTTTATGTTTTTTAATTTGTTAAGCTTTCATCATAAAAGCAGATTGTGTCTTGACTCGTGACCATGTAATGGTATGCCTCGGTGTTTATTCCGGGGGACAAGCCCCCGGTAGCAAATATCGTAAATTATTCCTGCTATTCTCTATGATTTCAAAAGGATTCTTATAAAAATAGCAAAATAATTTGTTGAACAGTTATCTAAAATACGTCAGAACGAAGGAAATGCGATGTAGATTTCCAAAACAAAATCGTGTGGAGGGGGTGGGGATGCCCAGGACCCCCATACCTCGCTCCGCTACGTCGACACGGACCAATGTTATTGCCTCGGTGTTTTAGAGGCTCTGGCTACACCACTGCGGTTGTACACTGATGGATGTCTTGCACGTGCAATGTAGATCTAGGTTAGAGAATACCAAATGGTGCGAAATCGCTCAGGGGGTAAGCAGAAGTAGTCTGGTATGAAAAAAAAATAGTGCGGCCGTTTTGAGGTCGCAGACAGTTTGCTTGCAAATCTTGATCTATTACTACCCATTTTCATTTGAACATTTTTGGGTGCTTTTATCACCAGTTTTCAGCTTATTTGTAGCATTTAAAAGATAACCCTGAACATGTTGGTCACGTGATGTAAACAGAGTTTCCGTGACCAAAAAATGTCAACAATATTGGGGTATATGACGAGGTTGGATTTTTTTTTCTTGGGAGTAAGTGAACCTATTGTTTAATTCATGCAGAACCAGTACATACTGGCTGCAGGTCATGTACAAGTACGAGACCTGGTTTGACCCTCACATAAGTCGTTGGCATTCTTGTATGTGACAGTTGAATCTGGTTATACCCCTTATGAAAGTATTATGATTATTTGTAATTCTATTATAGGGGAAGGGGCCCCTGATACCAGTGTGGAAATTTAATTTGATATAAAATGTATAATGATGTCAATCAGTACGTGGGGTAATGGTGAATGAGTGTTTATTTTGCCAGAAAAATGTCTCCGGTGATGTCTGATATAAAGAACAGTTTGTGCCTACTGAGTGGACATGTACCTTTAAAACTTACTAAACTGAATTAGATTTTTTCGTCTGCGGTTTTATTCTGCATTTTTCTCAACAAAAACATGTTTGAAAGTACTTTAGAATTCTCATGTGCTGTCAAACCATGTTTTCATTGAAAAAAAAAAGAGAGACAACATACGAAACAATATAATGAATAGTCATACTTCCGCTCTCGCCGATTACCGCTACGCATATTGTAGCTAATGAAACAACAGCAGACGGTACATTTTCGGTTCCCGCCTTTTCAGAGTTGGGTGATTCATATCTGGAAGTCCGATTGGCTGTCACTTGGAACTGTATCATGTATATATCCCTCTTCATCACCATTCACATCCTTTATATTCATTGTCTATGCACTGTTAATAATGACTGCATTCACACTCTTCCTCGTCCCAGTGGACGAAACTGTTCGCCCTCTCATTAATTCGCCCCAATGGGACGCGTGATTACTGATTCCTTAATGGATTTGATGCGTTGATACGCATCTTGTCATAGGTATACGTTGCGACCGGACTATTGACGTAAGATATCAGGTGATTGTCGATGTCAGCATAGTCCCAGATCAACAGCGCAGTGTGATCATTCAGGTCATAGTCAGCCCGATCCCCCATTGTCACAAAAATGTGGCTGTGACTAGAGGAATTAGGATGATGGGATTTGTGACCAGTGTAGCTCCTGATCAAATAACTCGATTTCTCGAGCCTGATAACGATCTATATTGCCTGTTAGAAGCATGACGGGTGTTTCATTGATGGAATGGCGAACAGTGCAGATCCTGACCAGACTGAGTGAATAGCAAGATGACCAATATCTACAACTATTGTTAATGTCGTAAGACCCCCTTTTCTCAGCTAATGGCCCAAATATGTGTCTGTGACTGGAGAAAAGAGATTTATTAATTTTGTTGCGAACTTACATCCAGATCAGCCTGTGCAGGATCTACACTGTTCACCATATCATCAATGAAACGCCCGCCATGTTTCTAACGAGCAATGTGGATCCTTATCAGACTACAGGAGTGTGCTATTTGATCAGGAGCTACATGGGTCACAAATCACAGAAACCCCGTTTCTCCAGTGACGGCCACGTATGAACCTATTGTGGCTATGACTGGAGAAACGGGGCGTATGGGTTTTGCGACCAGTGTATATCCAGATCAGTCTGTGCATCCACACAGTCTGATCAGGAGTTGACTGTTCGCCATTCGATAAATGAAACACCCCTCGTGTTTTTAACAAGCAACATAGATCATTATCAGGCTACATGATTGGTATTTGATTAGGAGCTACACGGGTCACACTGATAAATCACATGCACCCAATTTCTCCAGTCACAGCCACATATGAATCTATTGTGGCTGTGACTGGAGACACTGAGCTTATGGGTTTTGCGAATCAGTGTATATTCATGGCCGCCCATGCATCCGCACAGTCTGATCAGGGTCTGCACTGTTCGCCATTCCATCAATGAAACACTCGTCATGCTTCTAACAAGCAATATAGATCGTTAACAGGCTACATGAGTGTGATATTTGATCAGGAGCTACACGGGTCACAAATCGAATACACCCTGTTTCTCCAGGCACAGCCATGTATGCTTATATTGTGGCTGTAACTGGGAAAATATGGCTTGTGGGTGTTTGACCAGTGTAGATCAGAATGTGCATCTGCACATATCTGATCAGAATCTGCACTGTTCGCCATTCCATCAATACAAAATGTAGATCATTATCAGGCTACACGAGAGTTGGATCAGGAGCTACACTGGTCGCAAATCCCGAGAGCCCATTTCTCTAGTTGCAGCCACATATAGGCGATATAAGCGTTTTCTGTATATGTCTACTGGGACTCCGCGGATGCATTGTCGTGTTGTTCCATCTAGATGAGAGCACGGTATTCCACGGGTAGTCCACTTACTGTGTCGCTCCCTCTAGTACGTGCAGTACATATTTACTTGATTGCATCTAGATATACCACGAGACTGACGAAGCTACAGTAAGTACATTTGTATTTCAAGTGCTTTATTATACACACTTTATATTTTAATGTCAGATATATTGTTTTCGTCCGTTCCTACATTTGTCCGTTTCTTGTATGCTCTCTGTTCCATATAAAATATGCAGATATAATTTTTGGCAGGGCCTATCAATTAGACCCAGTTCTTGGCAATGAATCGTATTAAATCTGAAATGCATGTACATGTATTAAATAATTTCTGAATAAAACAAATATTACAGTCTTTTATTTTTTTATTTGAAGAAAATCCGAAATAAATTGTTTGTATTGCAACAAAAAGGATCCTAAGGGCTTAATTATAACAGGCTGGTTTTGTTTTAATAAGTTCATTGTATATGTTCCAATTTTCAAAATTGAATAAATGTCCTTAGATCAATTCCGAGCTAACCAGATTTCGGTTTCAGATTCCGCATTTTGATACACACGATAACCACTCGCCCCCTCCCTTTCAGCCAATGTTAACTTTCCATAAGAAAATCTATCTGACGAAATATCGGTAAATAAACTTGGACAGGGTCATTTCTTTTATTATTTTGACGAAATAAAGTTCTTGAATAGCACATATTCCAGATGTATTATTCGTCGGAATGTCCGTGGCGCATTAGTACAAAGTACTTGATACATAACTTCAGTGCACTAGTATATTGTTTACATATTGGCACGGTATCAGTACAGCTGCTTGCGTTGTTGCACACACGTACGTAGCAACTACGTCGGCTATCTTACATTCAGTTTTCTTTGCAACGTCGTCACGTAGAAAATACGTCGGCTATCTTACATTCAGTTTTCTTTACAACGTGTTTTTTTCCCTCAATTTCAGATCACCATCGTAATGATGAATGTGACCACTACGACAAACGAACTCAACGAGTCGTCTCCGTCACACAATGCCACCAAAGAGCAGTTCCTCGCCGAACTACATGCGAAACTCGTCAAAGAATACACTCCAGTGATTGCGTTCATCGTTGTGCAGATAGTCGTCGGAATTATCGGCAACACGCTCGCGTTTGTCTTCTATTGCTTTAAGACGAAGAAGAATAACAGCACCGTCTTCATTGCATCGCTGGCTGCTATCGATCTGTGGGACTGTATCATGTACACCTGGCATCTGCTCGATGTCGTCATCAACGTCTACTTCGATAGTCCTCTCGCGTGTCAGCTGTACTATTTCTGCAATCACTCGGCTGTAACAGCATCGATTATCATGTTGCAGGTCATAACACTTGATAGATATCTGAAAATATGCCGGCCTTTCGCAGGACAATTCAACTTAAAGCGAACGAAAATGGCAGTGTTTGCTGTTGTCCTCGCTTCTCTTATAGTGGCTGCGCGCGATTTTGTCATCTTAGACGCGGTGGAAGTTCAGATGACAAATTCAAACGGTACACTGACGACCGTGCATTACTGCTCTCATACAGATAACCCGTCACTGAAAACATTCATCATGATATCCAATCTATTCGATTCATGTGTAGTGTCCGTCGTTACTTTGTCGTTTTCATGTTTCTACTCCGTCATTATCTATACGATCGTTCAACACAAACGTAACTTCAGGTCAGGTAGTTCCGGCAGCATTATATTCCTGAATAAACAACCGTCAGCCAGCTCCAGATCAAGCGGCGATATTCAATCTCATAAATCCAAAGTTTCTAGCAGAGAGAACAGCACCTCGGCATGTGATGATAGCCACGATGCCAATGATACAACAGCGCATGCAGCAAACAGCAAGCACACACCTGAAACACGCAACAAAAACAGGAAAGTGGCCCTAATTAGCAGCGCGGAGAGAAACATCACGTACACCATGTTAATTATTGCCATCGGGTGTGTCGGCAGCTTTATTCCGTATTTCCTGTTCGTCATGAACATCCGCGCAAGCCCGGTGACGCTGGAATCCGAACTAACGCTCGGTCCACAACTGATGTTCAGGACCTACCTGCTGAATAGCGTCATCAATCCTTTTGTTTACTGTTTCTTCAATACGCAGTTCAGACAGTTCCTTTGTAATACGTGCTTGTCATACAGGCGACACGGATAGTTATTTATTTAATGGTGTTTAACGGCCTGTCAACAGTTAAGGTCATTTTAGGCCGGGTTAACAGGGTCGAATACCATATTTCACATGATGCGATGGCGGAAAATCCCAAAATCAGAATATTTACATTTAGATTTTTTTGTATATATTTAGCAAAGCAGAACATGGTTATATCTCCTTTAAATTATAATAACCCAACCTGGTGACAGGTTCTCACCACACAAGAATCACTAAGCCCCACTCCATAAAAGTAACCCGATAGTACTGATCTTACTACTTTTTATAATATGTATAACTAGATTAATATCTCAAGTAGCAAGAAAGCCAAAACTGTACCAGAGATAGCGGGATTCCGTCAAGAACGAACACCACCTTTAAACTTACCCTCGCATGCTCCCAACCAACCACCCGAGCGACGCGGATGATGTGGCAATGCGACGCTGCTAAGTTTTGGCTGTGAATGGAGAAATTGTGCTTATGGGCTTTATGATCAGTGTAGATACAGATCAGCATGTGCATCCACACAATCTGATCAGAATCTGCATCCCCCCATTACATTAATGTAACACCCATCATGTTTGCAACAAGCAATATATATCGTTATCAGGCTACTGTTAGCAGTGTGTTATTTGATAAGGAGCTAACCTGGTCACACATCCCATAAGCCCCATTTCTCCAATCACAGCCACATTTTATTTGTGGTATGCTGCTCTTGTTTGCAGTCTGTTTCTGTACTGAATGTAAATAAACTATGTTGTGTAAAATAAAATGTGCATACTTATTTTTTTCCCTGTCAGTTGCCTTTCTTTCTGTTTATTTTCAGTATTTTATACATACTAATACAATTTTTAGGCGACTCAAGTGTACACTTGTGTTTAGAAATACGATACACATCTGTAAGTACATTATTTTCACTAATTTTCATTCCAAAAGTTTCATCACTTTGTCATCAATTATCTCATTCAAAAGTATGCACCATGTTTGATACAGTCATGTGTTATTATTTTGTCATTTCTTAAATCCACATTAGCCATGCTACGGCTGTGGAAAATTGGAACATAGCAGTAACCTCCTATTCGTACTCCCCACTACTGACACATTGAATACTGGTTAACTCCATGCATTACAGTTACTGTTGCAGAGTTACTAGATGGTACAGGTTCCAGTTAGTACTGGTGCCGGCGTGTAGTACGTGGGTAGCTTTCTGTTGTGGGTATTTGATGCTCAATCAACTGGACCAATGTCTCTGTACTTGTACTGAGGTATGTACGAACAGTTTTGTCTGCTTCGTGCAAGCTGGCTGTGTGATTCCGCAGGGCACTCCGGTTTCCTCCACATCCCGCTGAATATGTGCTAGCATGCTGGTCGGTAGTGTGTAAATAGCAAACTCCGTTTTTTAGCAACTAGTTAGATTGGGGCGAAAAATAAGCGCATCTTACATCTAGATTAGTTGCGGACAGTAACTCTTGCAATCTACTCCCGTATTGTCCATAGCCAGACAGGCTATCGACTGGCTATCGGTCATGGGTGTCCATCAGTCATGTTTCTTGTAAGAGGTAAAACTGTTAAACCGTAATAGATGGAGACTTGATATTGTCTATGTGCATGCTTCCTTACGGTGTGCAGATGCGCAAAGAAATGTTTTATTTGACCCTGTCTCAAGGATTACAGCTATAAATTTGTATATTGCAACAACAACGAGCTGGTCACTGAGAATCCATTTTGACATTCAACGGGTGTTTTCACTTTGGTGTAAACATGTTTTACTTCAGATTCAGCTAATTCAAGGTAAATACATTTCCAGACGATCCTAATTTTGCACTTACGGCCATTTTAGTAGTACAAAGTTTAGTGAACCGGCCCACATATGTATAGACTGGCCACAAATGTCCATTTATCTAGTGACTCGACACATTTGTGGTATTTGTTTGCAGAAGATCAATCATTCAAGTCACTGGACCAGGCGGTGGTGAAAGAAGCATTTTCATCTATGGTAACCATGGTGACTGAGATAGCTAAGCACGATATTGAACCATCATCTATAAGGTAAATCCAATGTGAAAATGGGAAGCAAATACTATCATCTTTTTTTCATTTATTTTTCTATAAAATGTTTTGGCAGCAAATGGGAAATAGTTCCATTTGAGATTGTTCTAATGCATGGTCAAACCTTGTTTTCATGGAGAAAAATGTGAAATAAAACGGCAGGAATGCGCTATTTTGATCACTATACTGGTCACAACTACCTTAAGCTCCATTTCTCTAGTCACTCAGCCACAAATATGTCCTTGGTCTAACTGATTTAAGTTTTGAGTTATTTTATCATTACAGCCATAAATTAGAAGACTGCAAGTTTACCACAGCCAGAATAGAGGCATTTAATCATATATTCACAGTAAGTTTACATTTGGGTCTTCGAGTGGTTGGTTGGGAGCATGTGAAGGGTCAATTTCATTCTTATCGGAATCCCATTTTCCCTGGTTTGGCCCTCGGGTAAAATTTTGGCTTTCTTGTTACTTGAGAGTTTGATATAATAGTAGTACTAATCCTATTACTTTTAGGGAGTGGTACTAAATGACTCTGGTGTGGTGAGGACCTGGCCCCAGATCAGGTTATTAACCCCTCGCCGATAGGCAAGAAGGGATATAGTGGTAGTCCATGCATATACTTGCGTACATACGTTAGTAACACCTTTCATTTTTGTCCGCCTGCTTTAGCAGAATGCGCGACAATAGTCGTCTGCGTCAACAAATATCAAAAAATATTGTACGCATTTCTTCATCATGATATAACTTTAATATTACTTGACAGATTGCTTCAATATTTGGACACTTGATACATGTGAGCACACTCGTGTCGCCATTAACATGACCTTGACCTTATATAGTCATTTTTTATGTCAATAAGTTTGTACAAGTTTCTTCATCATCGTATAACATTAATATTAATTGATGATTGCTTCAATATTTGGACACTTGATACATGTAAGCATTTGGAACACACTATTGTCACCATTAACATGACCTTGACCTTTTTGACCTTCACATGGTTGTGGAAACACTTTGTTGTGCCATTTTTGTCGTGCCTGCTTTAGCACTCAGTAGGCACAACATATGTTCTTTATAGGAATTAAATAAGTGTATATTTGTGTCACTATTCCACCAGTTCTAAATATTAGGAGTGCCTGCTATACATATATAATCATTTAACATTTAATCATGTAACATTTATTTTACTGATAGTGACGCGCGGTGGTATCAGGCTATTTTCATATTCCAATGAGGCATGATATTTTTTAATTATTTATACAAATTAAATGCGTTACCTGAAAAAGAGTATTTTCGACAGAGTATAAGTATGATCATTGCACATCAAAATATAAATACATAGAATAAATAGTAATGTCGGTTAACATTTTAAGGAACCGTGGTTATCGCCCCTGATATCAGTGTGAACATTTGTGTCTGATATAACGTGTATAATAATTCCAAACATTACGTTGGGAAATGGTGAATGAATGTTTATTTTGCCAGGAAATGTCTCAGATGATGTCTCTGATATAAAGAACAGTTTGTGCCTACTGAGAGGGCATGTACCTTTAAGCATACATTTCTCTGACGTTTTTTTTTATACGACCATTTTAAACAAACGGTACGTATTATGTTTTACCGCGGGGCGGGCGGGCGGTGGACAGAAAAACTGCATAGTTTGTGTGCACAACTCCTCTGAAACTGTTCTGTCGATCGATCTGAAACTATACACATATGTCTTCTACACATCTTGAAGATGTGCACCTTGGTGTTTTTATGCCGAAAAAAATATTTTTTAACAAAAATATCACCTTTTTAACTTAAAACAATTGTTTCTACATTTGTCTATACAATTTTATATAGGGTACAGAGTTTGTGTACACAACTCCTCTGAAACCGTTCAGTCGATTGATCTGAAACTATACACACGTCTTCTACACATATTGAAGATGTGCACCTTTGTGTTTGTATGCCGAAAAAATATTTTTGAACAAAAATATCACCTTTTTAACTTAGCCATTTTGTCTACATTTTTCTATTCAATTCTATATAGGGTACAGAGTTTGTGTACACAACTCCTCTGAAACCGTTCAGTCGATCGATCTGAAACTATACACACCTTTTCTACACATATTGAAGATGTACACCTGTGTGTTTTTATGCCGGAAAAATAGTTTTTAACAAAAGTATCACCTTTTTAACTTAGCCATTTGTTCTACATTTTTCTATACAATTCTATATAGGGTACAGAGTTTGTGTACACAACTCCTCTGAAACCGTTCAGTCAATCGATCTGAAACTATACACAACACGTCTTCTACACATATTAACAAAAATATCATCTTTTTAACTTTTTCTACATTTTTGTATCCAATTCTATATAATTTCTACTTTACACATCTCTACCTAAATTAGTATACAAGTTTAGCACATGTTTAGAGGAAGAAATAATGCTATAGAGTTTCAAATTCTCATTAATGTTTCTTGCCTTGGTGACAGCTTCACATTTCTGCATCTTCGCTGTCTGGCCCATCTTCGACGTGCGTATTTTGTGACTTACGGCACTCTTGTTATGCTTACTTTAGCCCATGATCAAGTTACGGTCAAATGACTCGACAGGCGCAATGGTGGAATTATTGTTACTTCAAAACTTGTGCACATTTTTCTTTATCTTCATACAACATTAACATTATACTTGTGATACAATTACTCTTTCAGTCAAAGAAGCCATTTTTACAGATTTTACCGAGTAGGTGAGTGTCATAATCTAAGGATAGTGTGTTTGTATTGTTGAGGAAATGCAGGGGTTGAAATTTCACTCGCCCAGCTCGCCATGGCGAGTGCTTTTTGTGGCGGGGGTTGAAATTTCACTCGCCCAGCTCGCCATGGCGAGTGCTTTTTGTGGTGGTCGATTACTTTCTACAGGCACTCGTCCAGTTTGGCGAGTGAAAGATTTGGTCAGGATTTTTTTTTTGGAAGAAATTGCCAATTAATTCCATCGATAACGGCCAACAAATGGTATTAATTCAGCGACAGTTTACAGTTTACGTCAATTTCCGGAAGTAAGATTCAAGCAGTGTCTATGTACACGGTTACGGGTAGAATCGCTAGCGATTTTGAACACGGTCCATATCGGGCAAGTTTAATTCACGGATTATTTGTCGGCTTTACGCGGCCGGGCTAACAAATAATAGGACTGCGAGTATAGACTAGTGTATACGCGGCACATATATCGTCTCGTATACAGTTGGGTTAACGCGCATTTCAGACGCCGAACATAACGGCTTGGGACGAAACGGTCGGCGCCGGGTCCGAAACCATTGGATTTAGTAATTAAGGCAGCACGCAGCGCATGCAAACATACATGTAGCCACTATAAATTAAATTAAATCTATGTCACTCAACGCTTATAGAAAATAAGAAGTGTGCAAGCCTCTGAGCAAATTCGCTGCTATTTGTTTGTTTATGTTCATTTAATACTTAAAATATAAATAACAATAATAGTGAATATGTCTCATACGTTTTGGTAATGATCATATATGTAAAAGCTTTTTTTTTATAAATAACATGCAACATTACAAAAACTGGAAATAGCAATTTATTTTTTTTTAAAATGGGCAAGTAACTTTTTGACCTGGGCAAGTATACTGAGCAAAACTAGAAACGTCCCTCCATGTTTAAGGAAAGATTCATCAAAAACCAAAAGGGTTACTTTTAAAAATCAAAATGGAAAAACAAGTTCATTCATTTCTGTATCAAAGCCAATAAATTGCATTTGGATATCTTGTTAAATATTCGAGAGATAACCGGCCAAGGGCGGTAGGGGTCAAAATAAAAAATCACAAAAACTCAGAAATGTGTTACTTAATGTTTAGAGATGGAATTTCAATAAGTAATGTGGCAAATTCAGTAAATCTCGTTAGTACCGAGTGTGGCCACCATTTGCATGAATGCATACAATGATAACCTACGCCGCATCGACGTGACGTAACGCAATACCAGTGCGTTGGGCAAATTCCTCCATTCCCGTTGTAACGCCCGTGTAAGATCGCGAACATTGTCAATCTGATGGTTAGCTCGTGCTTTGCGGCCCAGCTCATCCCATATGGTGGCTCAATGGGATTGAGTTATCCGGGAGACCGCGGGCCATGGCATGACGTCGACGTTGTTTTGCTGTAAGTATTGAGTGGTGACCCTGGCTACGTGAGGCGGGCATTGTCGTGCATCAATGTCACACCAGGACCATGCTGACGGATAAATGGTAAGACATGTGCATTTAGCACATCTGCAACATAACGTTGTGCATTGATGTTGCCCTGTACAACAACCAAATCTGTCTTCCGGTTTCCCATGATCCCACCCCACCCAGACCATTACGCTCCCTCCCCCAAACCTGTTCTTCTCAACAATGCAACAATCGGTGAATCTTTCATTTTTACGCCTGTATACCCGTAATCTTCCGTCAGCATGACTAACTGTGAACCGAGATTCATCGGTGAACAAAACTCGATTTCCAGTCAGCCCTTCTCCAGTTCAGATGACGTCGCGCCCATAACAGTCTGGCAGCACGGTGACGTTGGATCATTATCTGACCAGTGTACGGGCGGCGTGCTCGGATTGGTTGGGCGTTACGACGTAACGGTTGCGAATGGTCTGCCCTGAGACACCGTATCGCCTAGCAGTGACTGTGGCTGCCAATCGACGTTGACGTAAGTGCGTCAACGTAATGTAACGATCGGCTCTAGCCGTCGTTACACGAGGCCTACCAGGTCGCTGCCGGTCGTGAACAGCCCCAGTCTGCTGGTACCGGGCTGCAAGACGATCAATCGTCTTCCGACAACAACCAAACCGAGGCGCGACCGCCCTGGCGGCCATCCCACCCGCAAGCATCCCAATTGCCTGATTTCGCTCGTTTTCGGAAAGCCGTGGCATATCGAAAACAGTGAAAAATTAAAAAAGTTTTTTAATTTTCCGAATAGCCCCTATCGCATGAATGGTACGACATGAACTGAATCACCTTATCGATGACAAGTATAGCGTGCACGTGCAAAAAGTGGAAATCAACGTTCCGGTCACTGGCCGCTATGTAAACCGTGTGTATCGGCTAAACTCTACACGATCGTATTCTGAACATCGCGACGGTTTAAAATACATGTACTTTGAACATGTGGTACATACATAGACAGAGCTACACCGGCTATAAAACAGGGACGTTTCTAGTTTTGTTGAGTATACTTTTCTTTTGTACTCGCCCAGCTGGGCGAGTGGAAAAAAAGGATTTTTTCAACCCCTGAAATGTGATTATCTTGTTTATTTTTTTACTAAATGTATACGTATAGTATAGGGTTAACTGTATTGTAATTTTGAAATTTGCGGCGTATATCAGAAAATGATAGGTCGGAAAATCTGTTTAATGGCGGCGCGCTAGCGAAGCCATTAAACATGTTTTCCGACCTATCATTTTCTTATATACGCCGCAAATTTCGAAATTACAATGCGGTTAACCTATTTCTAATGCAATCCTTTACTACTGCCGTAGGAATACATATTTAAATAATTTGCGACCGTTCATCAACAATGATATACCTGTAATGTATGACCATCAGCCAATTGCGTGATATGTATAGAGTGCATTAGAAACATATATGTTATTACCGCTCTCTATGTCTTTATGTACATCTATAAATAAATGAAAATATTTTTGGCAGCTATTCTCATTTCTTTGCATAAGTATACTACTATAAGGTTTGACAATGTCCAGCCGTTGGTAAACGTTTGCCGTGGCACGATGGAACTGTTTGAACCCCAAGGCTGTAGACCGCGGGTTTAAACAGTTCCCAAGTGCCACGGCAAACGTAAACCCACGGCTGGACATGGTCGAATGTTATTGTTACATTTCCGTCGGAAATATCTGAGTAATTTGACCATATATATGCAGTACGTTCGGTACTTTGATAATTGGCTCCATTCAAACAACTGATTTACACTTTCATGTTCCGGGGCCGCAGTACACGTCACTTGATGCAGCTTTTTTTTTTAGTGTTATACGGTAGTATTTTGTCTTTTGGAGACTCGACTCAAAATGCGAGGGTCCCAAAGTACAATGAAATGCGAGGGGGATATAATATAACAAGATTCCAAGTCAACAGATCCTTGATAATCGCCCAACAGGATTAGAAGAACTATATCAATTGCTAGTGTGCAGTCTTATTGTATTTGTGTCATGAATTGACAATATTTTCACTCACAGTCCACGACTCTAATGTCCCCAACATGTTGCCTTGAAATATAATCCTACAGTACATGTATCTTGTTCTTTTGACTTGTTGTATTATTGTACTTTGGTCACGACTTGACATATTTTCACTCACAGTCCAAGACACTAATGTCCCCAACATGTTGCCTTGAAATAATATCCCACCGTATTTAGTTCTTGTATTAACATGACACACATCGAGACGATGTTAGCGTGCATTCAGATGTAAGCTTTCATATTCAGACAACAGAAACGTCGAATGTTCACGACATCGTCTCTAGTACAGCAGCACTTGGACCACCTGCTTAAAAAACTGGACCTTGCAATATCTGCAATAAATGTACGATCGGCGACTCATATTCTGTCGGTGATCGAGGAAGGATTCTCCAGTGACTGAATGGCGAACATCGTATGTTCTGATCAGACGGCGCATATGCACAGATGAGACTGATATATGGCTAGTCGTAACATACATGTACATGGCTTTATTTTTTTGCAGGAGATATTTTTTCTTAAAATCGGTAAATGCTGCGCTAAATTTTAATTGCATACATTATAGTAGAAGGAAATTATTGTTTATAAAAACATATATAAGATGTGCCCGTTTCAAATAAAAATAAAAATGTCATCCGGCGGTAGCTTAACGCTCATCCAATACATTCTCAGACTGGACCCAGAACAGATCGAAGACTGTTTCGTTTTTTTCAGGATTTCAGGAGCGTCGGAAGCAAAATATGATTGGTCTGGCGAAGGTAGGGTGTGTCACCCACACATCCACCCAAAGTGAATGTTGTTACCACTCAGTTGAACCGTCCCGTTGAGATTGTTCAACTGAGTGGTAACAACATAAACTTTTGATGAGAAATGAGAAAAATTGCAGAAAAATGTGCTTCGGCTGATATATTAAATGAAATCTAGCCGACACGAAAGACAAAACCGAAATTTCATGTTTGTCACCAGTATGGAAGTGCATAATTATATACATGTATTTCATGTTTACATATACTATTAATAATAATAATTACATTCCTGACCGTTTTGTCTAAAATATTGGTCAGGCAGTCGCCGGACTTGCCGGGCCTGTTCCGATGCCTCTGTTTTTCACCCACATACGCCCGATTATAGACATATTTGGGAAGGTATCTTGCACTTAACTAAAGTTCAAATAAAATTTAAACAAATTTATAACTCTCACATACCGGTAGGTAAAAATGCATTAAAATAATAAAAACACAGAGATGCGTAGTTGTTCTGTTCGTTAGATAACTGTAAAACCAAACACCGTGCAACATGGCGGTCTGACAAATGTCGATAATTGGAAATCTCGGCGGAAATTACGTCAGCTATGTTCACGACGTCATATTTTGTGACGTCGTCAGACTCCCGCAGACAGGTTTTCGTGTGACGCGGCTCATATAATTATCTAAACAGTACCGACCTTGATTGTATGTTCCATGTTGCAATGTTGGATCCACCCCTCCCCATATCGTAGATGTTCATTGGTGGCTTGACTACTATATAAAGATACACAAATGTCATGGTGTCTTGCTGTTCTAATAAGTTCAGTGTGCTTTATAAGACTTGCTATTGGTATTTTATAAAATAGCAATAGCTGGCTTATAGTGCAGACGACATGGAAATCATTATTGTCAAGCCCACTTCTGGATAATCTGCAGCCATCATATTATCTACAGTTTGTACAAATTGGTGTGGTCGCAGAAGCTGAATTAAATTGTTATATCGCTCAGATTGGCATCAAGTGCTTCCTGTACTTCCTGCAGAGTTTGAACATAGTTGTAGTTTTAGTTTGTCAATCCAGTATCTTATACACATGTGTATTACTCTATGTTTACTAAATGATTGCACAACAAGTGATTTTAGTTAAAATTATTCTTGTACATTACATGCTACCCAGGATTTACCGTGATTCTGGATTGTTTTATTTCCTTAAAGGAAATATTTCCTCCTGGGCATTCGCGAGACGTAGTTGACGTCACGTTTTGACGTCATTTCCGGCGAAGAAACTATTCATACGCTAACATCAAAATTGTCAATTTTGACAGCATTATAAGCTGGTCTAAAAGCAAATCCAAATTTATTATATTATCACAGCCATTTTGGCTGTGATAATGTAATAAATTCAGTATAATAATTCTGCATACTTTTAATCATCAAATATATGAAGTCGTTAGCTCTATATGACATAATACATTTCGGGAAAAATAAATGATTTCTCCCTCAAAGTATACTTTACTAGATAAGTATACTTTGAATTTTGATGAAATCGACTACCGATGTATCGGTGAAATAAATCTGGTATTTCAAAATTGTAGTTAACAAACTTTATATGATGGTGGGACTAGTTTTCGGGGTATTAACAAGTTCATCAACTAGCGATTTTTATAAAACATACCATATGAGCTAACTTGTCAGTTCAATCCAATGCTAAACATTTCTTTCAATGTTTCTTGCCTTCAAAATAAGATTGTTGTTAGATTAAAATCCGTTTCAGCGCGTTTAGCAACACAGGAGTCAGCCATCTTGAATCTTGACTTATGGTTGGTGTTTTCGGGGTATGTTCCGAAAGTGTGAATAAATCTGCTAATTTGTCCCGAGTTTTCATTGGCTGTTGATGTCTCGCAGATAAATAAGGCACAGTAAAGGAAAACTTGAAACTTTTCTATTGTTTATGATTTTAACACTATTAAAGAGCAGATTAATGGCGGACTTAGAAAATCAAGGTAGGTTCGTGAATAAAATTACCTAAATGCCTAAAATTACAAAATTTACCAGTATTTAATCCAAACACTGGATTTGGTGGCATTTTAAAGGACATAATTTACGTCAAGTCACGCTTATTTTAATCACCTGACGTAAAGCACATCGCGGCTGCACACATGTCTATAAATTACAAAATATTTGAATACCCCGAAAACTCCGACTACCCCGAAAACTGGCGCCTCGACCATATAATCACACAAGCCGTCATTGTTTATTTTCGGAATAATCATCTAGAGAGGGTTAACGAAGCAGTTTACTTAATTACATTGAAAACTGAGGTAGGTGTTTACACTATCACTACTGTCTGTGCTGCCGACGAACTTTTGGCTATTAAACACATTAAGTTTAAAATTTAAATGTATGTATTTTTTCATCAATGACAAAAAAGTCACCCTCCCCAACTTTTTTTATTTGATAAAGTTCCATCAAATATTGATTTTATTTCGAAAAAAAAAGAAGGGAGTTTCCTATGGGAATTTAACATGGGGGAAAAGGAGGTGGGGGATGATTAAAAAACACATTTGATATTCAGTTAGTGAAAGTACTTTGCAGCCGACAGTACACCAATCAATCTGATTTACCACTGAACGAGTTATGTCCCCTGTATTGCCAGGCGCCCAGCAGACACTAGTCGCTCAACGATCACATTTGCGTTGCTAGTTGACGAAAGGTGCCTCGTGACAGTTACCAAAATCTGCCTGCATAACTACAATGTATGAAGACAACACTGTTTGATATTCATTTAGTGAAAGTACATTAATTGCAGCCTACACCAATCAATGAATCTGATTACCACTGAATGAGTTATGTCCCCTGTATTGTCAGGTGCCCGGCCAGTCAGAGCTTCAGGAGGTGCAGTTCTGCTGTTCCCAGGAACAACTACAAGTAAGGCCACAGGCTGACGACGCTTTGAATATTTCCATCTATTCCAATGTTAAAAAGGATGTTATGATTTACCACATCGAATACTTTATTTTAACATCTTTAAACACTAAGTACAACGGTTTGTCCTTGGCTCTAGTATCACGTAGTACATTCCATCTCGGAGACCAGTAATTAATGTGGCCATTATTGGTGAAAGCCTTTCGTGAATCCAAACTCTAACGCATATTGTGATTCTTGGACAAATCATTTAACTCTTGTTAACTTATCGTTATGCCTCTGTAGTTGTATATCAAGGTAGGATCCTTTCCCCCTCTTCGGAATTGGCGTGATGGTGCCTGTCTTGAATTTAGCTGGAATAACATTCCTTTATAACCTTCCACTTTACGTGTTTTACCGGATTTTCAATACTCTTTATTGGAAACAAAGAAGCGTCGTCCAGTGGAAGAAGAAGAAGCTAACAAAATGAATAATGTTCTGCTCTTATGTGGCTTGCTATCACTACTTCCATTTGTAGTAGCACAGTCAACGCTAAGGCTTGTTAATTTGGTAATGACATAAATTGTAGTCTGTCAAAAGCTCTTGCTGTTGTAACGGAAATGGTACCATGTGTAATCATGCAAGGCTCACACTAGACTAACATGCCATGTCTCTATATCATGTTTAACTTCTATTTTTCATTATCTGACTTTTATCATTTATTATTTAAGGCTTGTTAATTTGGTAATGACATAACTTGTAGTCTGTCAAAAGCTCTTGCTGTTGTAACGGAAATGGTACCATGTGTAATCATGCAGGGCTCACACTAGACTAACATGCCTAGATAGGTCACAGTTTGTGTGCAAATAACTAGAGGTATACTTTTGTAACCCAAGGTATGTATATGGTTACATAAGGTTACAGTGGTTACACAACTGCCAACCATCATGGCTACATATTATGAACTAGTGGTTACATCCATATATGTAGTGGTTACTCTGGTTACATTGGATGAACTGGTGGTTACATCCATATAAATAGTGGTTACACTGGTTACATTGTATGAACTAGTGGTTACATCCATATAAATAGTGGTTACACTGGTTACATTGCATCAACTAGTGGTTACGTCCATATGAATAGTGGTTACACTGGTTACATTGTATGAACTAGTGGTTACATCCATATAAATAGTGGTTACACTGGTTACATTGTATGAATGAGTGGTTACATCCATATAGATAGTGGTTACACTGGTTACATTGCATGAACTAGTGGTTACATCCATATAAATAGTGGTTACACTGCATGAATGAGTGGTTACATCCATATAAATAGTGGTTACACTGGTTACATTGCATGAACTAGTGGTTACATCCATATAAATAGTGGTTACACTGGTTACATTGCATGAATGAGTGGTTACATCCATATAAATAGTGGTTACACTGGTTACATTGTATGAACTAGTGGTTACATCCATATAAATAGTGGTTACACTGGTTACATTATATGAACTAGTGGTTACATCCATATACATAGTGGTTACACTAGTTACATTGTATGAATGAGTGGTTACATCCATATAAATAGTGGTTACACTGGTTACATTGCATGAACTAGTGGTTACATCCATATAAATAGTGGTTACACTGCATGAATGAGTGGTTACATCCATATAAATAGTGGTTACACTGGTTACATTGTATGAACTAGTGGTTACATCCATATAAATAATGGTTAAACTGGTTACATTGCATCAACTAGTGGTTACGTCCATATGAATAGTGGTTACACTGGTTACATTGTATGAACTAGTGGTTACATCCATATAAATAGTGGTTACACTGGTTACATTGCATCAACTAGTGGTTACATCCATTTAAGTAGTGGTTACTCTGGTTATATGGTATGAACTGGTGGTTGCATCCATTTAAGTAGTGGTTACTCTGGTTACATTGTATGAACTGGTGGTTACATCCATTTAAGTAGTGGTTACACTGGTTACATTGCATCAACTAGTGGTTACATCCATATAAATAGTGGTTACACTGGTTACATTGTATGAACTAGTGGTTACATCCATATATGTAGTGGTTACACTGGCTACATTGTATGAACTAGTGGTTACATCCATTTAAGTAGTGGTTACTCTGGTTACATTGTATGAACTGGTGGTTACATCCATTTAAGTAGTGGTTACACTGGTTACATTGCATCAACTAGTGGTTACATCCATATAAATAGTGGTTACACTGGTTACATTGTATGAAATAGTGGTTACATCCATATAAATAGTGGTTACACTGGTTACATTGCATGAATGAGTGGTTACATCCATATAAATAGTGGTTACACTGGTTACATTGTATGAACTAGTGGTTACATCCATATATGTAGTGGTTACTCTGGTTACATTGCATGAACTAGTGGTTACATTCATTTAAGTAGTGGTTACATGGGTTACATTGCATGAATGAGTGGTTACATCCATATAAATAGTGGTTACACTGGTTACATTGCATCAACTAGTGGTTGCAATCATACAAGTAGCGGTTACACTGGTTACATTGCATTGATTTGTGGTTACATTCATTCAAGTAGTGGTTAGACCGGTTACATTTCCTGAACTAGTGGTTACAATCATACAAGTAGTGGTTACATGGGTTACATTGCATGAATGAGTGGTTACATCCATATAAATAGTGGTTACACTGGTTACATTGCATCAACTAGTGGTTACAATCATACAAGTAGCGGTTACACTGGTTACATTGTATTGATTTGTGGTTACTTCCATTTAAGTTGTGGTTACACTGTTTAATAGTGGGTTTTAATTGTGGACTGTTATTATTTTCTGTTTTGTTGAGCTATTCTTGTGTTTTTTTTTTTTTCTATTGAATGTTGTTATTGGTTTTGTTGGGGACCTTACACCACTGGTTGTTGAGTGCAGTTTTGCCGTGTAGAAGAAGACTCTTCAAACGTTGAATGTTGTACCCGTGCCATAGTTATCTATGGCTGTAGTGTTAACATACGTGAGGGCCAAACCCAGATTCCTAATGATAAACACCGTCATTATATTACCCTTCGCAACCACACAACCAGTTGACCTTAACATATGCTGGTACATGTAGTTGAAGTTATGTTTCTCCTCATTTCTCCTTTAATTTGGGGAAAAAATCATCAAGATCATGTTTTTTCTCTGTCATATATTTATTTCATCTCCATGAAACTTGTGTACTTATGAGACGATTCTAATAGTAAAAAATATATACGCCCCAGTGGAGACGATTCTACCAAAACATGTTTTTGAACATATTCTATTTAACTCTTACAGTGTCAAACAAAAGTGTTGTCCGCTGATGATTTATATGCCAATCACATATTTTTGCAGCACACTAGAATCGTCTCCAGTGGAAACAATTTTAGTGTGCTTCATAAACATGTTTTTCAAGATAAATTAAAAAAAATACTAGGAAAATGCAGCAGATGACATTTTTACCCAGCATATAAAGAGCTAAATGGAGTAGATGATAGTAAAGTAGAATGGGCAGACAGGGCTATCAAACACACCGTGCCCTCCCCACAATAAATTGTTAGGACATAATTGTCCAAGTCACATGAATACACAATATACACATGTGGTGCTGGTGTTATATATAGAAAAACAGTTTTAACAAAGCGAACAATGCCATGTTGCATCAATACTACTGTATTTATTAAAGTCTGATGTAGTCATGCCAGGTATGCACTTCTTGTGGTACCACTGGTCACACATGTCGCACTGTATCCAAAGCAGCCGCTTGGAACCAACCTTCTTGAATTGTAACAAATCTGCAAATATAATAATAATTTCTTCATTTGCTGTACATGTACATGATCAATATGCCATTTTGTCATAAATGTTTTGGAACATTGAACACAATTTCTGTATTAAATGATGTCTAAATTTGTCGAAGATGCAATATTTAATCCCTCATTTGCTCTAAAAGTGTCTTAAAATTGTTAAATTCAGAAAATCAATTACTGCAAAACTAAAAAAATGTCAAATGTACATTGCCACATGATACATCTCATATTGATAGTACACATACTGTAGGTATAGCCCTGTCTAAATTATAATTTCAACTGTTAAACTTTCTTAATTTGGTATATGCAGAGATAGTCACAGAGCATTTAATAAAGCACAATGTGTGATGCAGTCGACGATTAGCGGTATACTGTCCCAAAGAAAAATCTATATGGGTACAGGACATGTAGAAAATACAGAAAAAAGAAAAGCTTTCATTGCATACATCAATTCATTTTACCATTATTACCTCTAGATAGTTCTGTTCCTCTGTAACTGCCATTGGTTCTGGCAGCAAAACTTCGAGCTTCAATTTCTCGAGTCTTTCTGAAATTTAGTTTTAATATCTGATTTGTCCCTAAATTGATGACTTCAGTTGGCAGCTTTTATACTTTAAATGTAAATACTAAAGGTAAGTAAAATAAGTGTTGAGGATGGGCGCACAGACGCACACATTCATGGAGAATTGGCCATATCACTTTTTCACTATTCAAGGGGATAATGATTTATCACATTCGTGAGACATTCAAGTTTATAAAAAGTCAGACACGTATCTGTGTCATGCACTTACCCACAGCATCTCTAACTTGTGTTGCTCCTTACTCCGATTAACATCTCCAGGTGGTGGTTGATGACGTGTTGGGATTCCATCCGAGGGTGGTGGGGTTCCATCCGAGGGTGGTGGTGTTCCATCAAAGGGTGGTGGGGTTCTATTCGAGGGTGGTGGGGTTCCATCCGAGGGTGGTGGGGTTCCATCTGAGGGTGGTGGTGTTACATCAGAGGGTGGTGGGGTTTCATCAGAGGGTGGTGGGGTTCCATCTGAGGGTGGTGGGGTTCTATCCGAGGGTGGTGGGGTTCTATCCGAGGGTGGTGGGGTTCCATCCGAGGGTGCTGGGGTTCCATCCGAGGATGGTGGTGTTCCATCAAAGGGTGGTGGGGTTCTAAAACTGAGTTTGGTTGTGGTTCTTCTGTGCATACATTCGGGAATGTAAGGAGGGGGTAACCCTTAACTTCATTCTCTACCGCAAACATACAGTGAGGCATACAGACCTTCCAACAACAGTCAATGAATCTAAGGTTCTGGCAACCTGTACAAACAAGAAATGAATGTTCTATAATGCTACTTAACTTAAACAGTTCGGGGAAAATAGTCATCAGCTGATGTTTTATATTTTACATATATCTCATTGCAAATCTATTTTGGAGACGATTCTAGCGCGCTTGCTAGTACATCATGTATGTTCATCAATATGACTACAGTTTTACCGGCAGCATGCTTTAGGGTATTCAAATTATGTGGCATTTGTATTGCTTACAGATAGTTTAGACATGGTGACTGGGTGCTGGCCTCAATAATCATCAAGTCACTTTCTCACAAGGGACATAGATAATATTAATTATTTTGATCAACCAGGCCATTTTTTTTTGTAAAACCTAGATCTAGATGAACAGTACAGATTTGAACCTTTTTTTTTATATTTTCCGAACTTTTAAGTTAGATGTGCCCTTACTGGAGCCTATCTAATGTCACATTGAAATAAAGCAAAACAATTGTAGATACAGCCTTTGATGTACACACACATATGTACCTTATCTAATTGGACACTGTATGCTGTTTCCATGAATGCTCCATTAGCTAATCACCTATCCAGTTCACACACTATATATCACTTCAATGGGTCTGAAGTTGGTAGTCACCACATGTGGTTACAGATTAGCAACAAGGTGCAACAGGAAGCAAATTTCCCTACCGAGTCATTCTCAGTTGGAAATTGGCAAAAGGTAATTAGCGATGGTATCCACAGATTTGTAATACCCATATTGTACTTGCAGGTCTCCAGATAAGAAGGGGTTTGTGCTAATCTTTATAGTGTACCCTGATGAATAGAATGTGACCAGAAATGGATGTGTAAAAATATGCGTACTGTATAGGAACTCAGCATATGTCTCAACATAATTGCAAACAGTGTAGCTCCAGATGAACTGCGTTAGAACTTTTCTTCTGATTTGTTAGAATACAATGTAGGCTGAAAATTAAGATGGTTTAACCCAGCCAGACACTCCCAGGGTGAACTGGTTAATTAATAGGTTGGAGTACCTCTAGTTTTACAATGCTCCGAACATTGATCCGCTGAATGGGAATATAGATGTTGTCTGCGTAAGGAATCCACTTCTCGTAGTATGATTTCTCTATTCCTGTCCTTTGAAAACACAAAACTGTTTGAATTTCCACTTTCTAAGAGTTCAGCAGACAATTCCCCATTAATGAACACATTTGTGACATTCTTCCTCGTCATTGCTAGCTGACATCCTCCCTGTTTTGTGACAGAAGCTGTAATGCATGAAAAAATATTATCACTAATTATCTTTAATTGATTCCACATTTTGCATTACATGTACATGCACTGCACAGGCGAGATTATCTCCCCATTTTCAATTACACATTTCTAACCAAAGTTTTCTTACAATCAAAGCAGACAGAAAGATAAGTGAAATGGAAATAGTAGTTGAGAGAACAACTCATTTGACCCTTTCACACCCAAGTAACTGGAATCGACTGTGTGTGCTATGTTACTTTTGCAAACAATACCATGGTCAAGGAATGGTTATCAGACAAGCCTATTTATGAAATGTTGATGTTTGTGTTCTAGAAAATATGAAAATTGCTTGCAATAAGTGCAGATCCTGATGAGACGATTTGCCAATACCACTGTACTGCATGGATTGAAAGGTTTAAGTCTCTTATTAACCCATTGCATTCGGAATACACTTTTAGGGTGATATAAAATTCACAATTTTGTTTCTCCATTTTCCATCAAATGTATATGTTGTGACCACTCATTTGAACCGTCTCGACGAGACGGTTCAAATGGTGGTCACTTCATATAAGCATAAATATGAAAATTATTCAAAATTTTCTTCCGAGAAAAGTATGTGTTATCCTCAGAATGCAATGGGTTAATAATAATCTAAATACTAATTAAAATTACTAGTATGTCATGTCTTTTCGTTAATGTATAACTTATAGAAAATATATGTTTTTATATCTGAATTAATACTACAGAAGTGGGTAGGAGAGGTGGATGGTATTGCAATATCCAATATTTGTTTTCAAATAAATAGTCTGTGCATGTACCGTTTTTGCTGTGTTCTTCACTATCTCTTCCACTTTCCTTACATATTACAGACTCTAATTCCGTATTAGCACCTGTCGGAAAAGTTTCCTCTGAATGATCTGTATCAATTTCAGCTGAAATTGCATACATGTATTATTAAAGGATGATAAATACGTGAGAGTATTTTATAACTTAAACCATTGGGAAATTAATCAGACAAAATGTTATTACATGTACTTCACATATTGAGTAAAAGGGTTTCAGACACATAGATTTTGTTTTCTTTTGCATATTTTTATATTGGTGAGGATGTAATTTCTATCGTGTTTCTCTTCATCAGAAGATAGCTTTTTCTCCAAAATGATTATGGTTGATTTTGAAATTCAGACTCATTTGAGTTCATAAGAGTGTGTAAATATGGAAGACAATATTGTGATAGTTGTCTACACTATACTAATACTATATAGTATGTCAAGATACTTTTATTAACATTAATAAATTAAATAGAAAATTTGTGTATTAGAATTTAAACAATATTTATGTAACTGATGCAAGATAGAGGGATTAGAAAACAAGCTAGTAACATATATAAGTTCATCTGTATTTGTGGCCTGTTGTAAATGCTAGCATGCATTATTGTACCTGCAATAATGACCATCTGGTGCAGTCTTCACCAATCATGGAATTTCTGTGTATTGGATGGGTCTCAGAGAAAAGGCTGTTGTAGATTCTCAGCAAAATGCGTGATGGGAGACAAATGCATGGTTCCTGCAAATACCAATACAACTACTAGTTTTTCTGCTAATGAGTATAATTATACAGTATGAGGTTTCGCCATGTTGGCATGGTCATCTTACAGATTTCTTACAACTTACAATTATATTTATTACACCGTGCAAGATTTGCTGTGATGTGTGTGTATCTGTGTTTTGTCTCCGACATTCTGAGTAATAATTGTATGTATCTGATATCACGTTGACCCCCCCCTTCAACAAACAGTCACTTGAGACTTCATATCCATGCATATCATCATCTGTATTCCCATACACTGGCCCACCCATAATACCCCCTCATTTGATTATATACATTTGAATCAAATAATTGAATCTGCACATGTCCATTTCAAATAAGCCTGAATATAACGGGATACACACGTACATGCGTCTTTAAGGAAGCTTCCACCAAACACCAGTAACAGAAATATATTTTGAAAACAGTGTTTGAGCATTTCAGATTGCTCATACAACATGTAAAAGCGTTAAATGTTTTATGTTATCTAACAACCGTTTAAATGAATAATCTGAAACTTCATATCCATGTCGAAATCATCCATATTTATATACTACACCCCGCCATTCTGCACCCATGCCAGTGTTTGTGGTCAAAACACTTTCAAATTTGTGTTAATTTGAGTTTGTTTCAGTTTCTTTAGTATTATTATTAACTAGATTTGTCAGTAAGCGAGGGCTTAAAATACGGAATACCACCCCCTCTTGGGCACAGATCGTAACGCAATTACTGCAATTAGAGGAATGCATGCATGAAATATTGAGAATTTTTGATGAAGGAAACAGAAGTTATAAGGGATTTAACTGATGTTAAGTTTTGTAAACACACTCAGTATGTGACATTGACCTTAGGGTCAGTGGGGGTAATATGGTCGTGGATTTGTCACAGAAGGATAGTAGACGCTTAGACCGGATGCACGGATGCACAGACGCACAACCTGACTCCACTATACCCCCACAACTCGTTGCGGGGGTTATAAATATGAAAAGTACATGTATTTGGAAAAAGTGCAGATCCTGATGAGACCAGAGCTCCAGATAAGGTGCGTAACTTGACTTAATTTTCAGTGTATTTTCCTGATTTCTTCATAACAAATTCCAAGTTGGGGGTGCTTTAGAATCGTCTCAATGAGACGATTCTAAAGCACTCCCAACTTGGCATTTTTGTGAATAAATAACAAAATTCACCCTAAATTACGCACCTTAACTGGAGCTCTGTATGAGACGGTTCATCAAGAGCCGGCTCATCTGGATCTACACTTATTACCAGTACAAATGTACCACTGTACAGGCCTGTGGGGGTAACTCTGCAGGCTCCACATGGTCGCCATTGCTATCTTGTGAAACAGTTCAACCCTTTCAACCCCCACTGCATGTACAGTGGTATTGTGCATACTGTGTAGATCCAGATCCTGACTCGAGTATACCCCCCACAACAACGCTTCTGCGGTGGGGGGGGGGGGGGGGGGGTGGGTATAAATATATAAATTAAACTTACCCAGCTTCACACATCAGTTCGTGTACGTCAGAGGAAAAATAAACTCGGTTAGAAGCAGCGTGCCATTGAGTGTGGATTGGATAAATCCTGGAACCTTCCTTTGGCGTTGAAAATGTATCTATATTGTATATTGTATCACACTCCTGCATCTTAAGGTTGCCTTCTGTGCAGGTATTGGACATTCATTGAGAACAAAGTCACAAAACACTTGTTGTGTACATAAAGGGCACCATCACACCCAGTGTGTATACAGTGTTCTACGGGTGGTAGAAGAAACGCATTGTGTGGTTCATTGTGTTTGGCTGTTGTATCCCACAATATTTGATCATGTTCAGTACAACTTACATACTTTAGTTCATCTCGAAAATGACCCAGCACTTCTACCAGAAACTCAATATATATATTGATACCAGTTGGCCCATAACAATTCACAATGTTTGAAATGTATGAATTTGTACATGGAAATCTCACTGGCACGTACAGTATCAATGGCTTTGACCAGAGAATAAATGACCTCAAACCCAAACTTACATACTAATGCGGCTAACACATCAGTCGGTGAGCTTCCATATATGAGAGCAGAACACGAATAGTTATCCAAATCCAATGATCTGAGATTTGCATTGCTGTGAGTTAAATCTGCCACTTCAAACCTAAAATCCAATTTCACTTTCTTTGGCCGTCCTTCACTTTGCTTTGAGTCTAAATTCTGAAAAATTGCTATTTTACTGGTAGGCTTGCGTTTTAAATCTTTAAAAGTCCGTCATTTGCCAAGAGTAGACATTGTATCCTTTTTAACCACAAAACATACTATAATTAATCACATATTCCAGTAGCAAACACATATAATAATTTGATCTACAAAACACATTTCTATTTGCACATATTATTTTTTCACACATACAGCTATTTTAAATTTGGTAAATGGCAGTTAGTACATGTACATGTACTGATGTTAATTTGCCTATACATAATGTAGTAGAAACTAAATATAGTTACCAATGAGATTATGAGGTTTCCTATTGGTCAGATAACAGCTGTGTGCAGTTTATAGCTGCATGCTGTGTGATGTAATCAGTGTAAATTGGGGAGATGGGAGATAAACTAATAGACACATGGCTTAAATGTATTTGAAATATATATTAACTACACAATATCAAAGTTGATAAAGGAAGAGAATACATTTGATGAATGAGCAAATATGTAAATTGTATGTAACCACAGTAACCATGTGTAACCACTAGTTACAAAAGTATCCCTTGTATTTTTTGCACACATTCTCTGCCCTATATGAACATGCCATGTCTCTATATCATGTTTAACTTCTATTTTTCATTATCTGACTTTTATCATTTATTATTTACTTTGCTAGAGCCATAGTGCTATGTCTAGGCTCACACTGGCTTTTTTTTTCTTTGCGCCTACACTTTCGCCAAATAAGAAAAATTGGAGCCATTTCAGTGAAGTTGGAGCCAAATTTTAAGCCAGCTTCAAAATCAAATATTTCACCATCTTAGTTTTTCAGAGACTTAAAGTGATTGTGTCTAAGATGGTACCTCCGAAGATGCATAATTTCACAAAAACAGTTGAGATACATCAATGAATACCATCGCAACCACATGCAGGTTGAAGTAACGGACCGAGGTCTATAAATACATTAAATATACCTAAAAGCATTAATAAGTCAAAATACAGGAGAGAGTAAAGAATTTGTTTAGCTTATTTTTCACTTATTAATGCTTTTAGGTATATTTAATGTATTTATAGACCTCCGTCCGTCACTTCAACCTGTGATCGCAACTTGTCCTTGTTATAAATATATGTTTGTTGGCTAATTATCGCATCTGCATGTCCACTTTCAACGTCATGGATAGCAAATCCAGAAAATTCCATGCTAAATTTAACTTGGCCGTATTGCAATCTATCTGGAAAATCTCACTACAGTGTGGTAGTGATGTAATTCCTTTCACCGATTTACAAGATTTTTCAGCATTGCACACTTCTACATAATCACCACAAACACTGTAATACAACAATTGTGTATGATAAGCAAAACTAACCGAATTTAACAATACGAGAACTGAATGTTATCGCTGGCGTAGCTGATGATGTAGTGTTCAGTCATGTGACCACAATCGCACTTTATAATTATTTCCATTGAATTGCTGCCTGGTCGGATGACACTTCAAACCGAGATCCCGTCCCTACATGACCATAGCTGTTGCTGGGACATATAAACCACTGACTTTTACTTTCTCAGTTTCTGAAATGCTGCCATGGTTTATTGACAGAAAACAAAAATATAACTTGTATACACTAGGTTCCATGTAATTTTTAATAAAAGTATCAAAGAGGCTGGGTCTCAAGTACGCATCAGCTGTTTCAAGTGAATACAACTGCGGATATTTCCCTGTTTACCAGGCGAATTTCACTTCCTAGACCACAACAGGAGGTGACCCCCTGTTGATAAACCATGATAATTCAAGAATCCCTTGACCAGTTTATGACCCACGCCTCCGGTAGCGCAGTTGGTTAGCGCGTCCCACTGGTAATGGGAAGGTCCCGGGTTCGAACCCCTGTCGGTGCACATTTTTTCCGTTGCATTTTCCGTATCCTATTACACTGTATTCTTGAAGTGGGACTTCGTCCATTTCGCGCACCTGCTGCTGCAAGTTATAATTATCTCTCCTGTCGAGGAGTGCAGTTTTCCTATATAATTTAATCATTTTTGAACGCTTGCTAATTTCTTCAGCCTTAAAGTTAAGGCCATATACATGGGCGGATTCAGGGGGTGGCGGACCTGGCGCGCGCCCCCCCACCCCCCCCTAAAATTTGCCGAGTAAAGATTTTTTACAAGTTGCAAGGCACGTTTCTAAGGTCGTTGTCCAGAACGCAGGAAATGCGATGTAGATTTCTAAAAATTTCCGGACCCCTCTAGCACTATCCCGAGCTCTGCTCGGTCTATGAAGGAGTTACGCTCGTTCGATAATATAGTCAAGTATTGCAAAATAGTTACGCCCTAACCCGAAATCCTGGATCCGCGCCTGTTATAAACTCGGGCTTACAGTCAAAACGGCCCCGATTTGGTCAAAACCCCCAGTCCAAAATAAATGGTCAAAAGGGCCCCTATTTGGTCAAAACGGTCCCGATAAAAAATCGGGTATAATTTGTAATTATGTATTTTTAAAGAGATTTTGATAGTATGTATAGAGGTTCTAAAATATAGTATAATGAATATAAATAACAATAATTAATATAATTAAACCAAAAAAAAACAACACAATAATTGTATTATATTAGCCGTACAATATGTTTTCTTATTTTTTTTAAATAACAATTTCAAGTGTAATTGAAGCATAATTAGCCCCAATTCTCATGGATTTGTGCCTTCTCATTGATTCATTACCCTAGAAAACAAGTGAATAAGCACATGATAAGAATAGTGTTACTTGAAAATTATTTTAAAAAGGTATTTTAAGTTGTTTCCCACAGTTTTCTAAGTTACAGTTACATACAATTGTGATTTACCACCTATTTTGTGATTTTCCTTCATTCTGGAAGTCGGCGTGACATATCACTAGTCACGTGACCCGATATGTTTGGGAGTAAGTCGTTACATTTTGCTCTAATATACATCATTTTTATGCCAGTTATTTCACATTTACAACTACGAAAATACTAAATGGTGATAAGAATATTTTTTAATGACCATTTAACATTATAAATCTGTATTTAAATTTGATTTAGTTGTTTGAAACGTTCAAAATTATTAAATTATATAGGAAACAGGTCGGACAGGGGAGATAATTATAGCCTGCAGGTGCGCGAAATGGACGAAATCCGACTTTCAGAATACTTCCTTAATCCGAAGAGGGTCTGTTCGCAAATTATGTATAAAATGTGATATATGTTGATTTCTAGGTGAATCTAGACTTCACCATATTTAAATTTGATGCATCTAGGCAGCAACACTTCTTTATTGTATGAGTTGTCACTCAAATGTGCAAACAGTTGTAGGGCACGAACCTGATGAGAAGTTTCAAGATCAATTAGGTGACTTGGGTGGATTTGAACTTTATGTTGATGTATGCATTTTCAGGAATTAATCCGAATATAACGCACAATATGAATTTGTGTGCTTAGGGGCACGGATCCATGAGAACAGTGACTATATCTGATAGATTGGATGGCAAGATTTCATTCGCTGCCAGCGAGCACAGGCGATCGGCATGTTGATAGGATAGTGTATTATACTTTTTTTAGACATGTAGAATTTTTGTTTAAGATGTATTCATTCTATTGTCAATGTATATAATCAAGGCCTTGAACTAAGTGTGCCTAAATTTCACCATCACCAGTTTGAAGACAATATATTTCTCATAAAATCCCATTATTCCTAGTGCCTACACAGAGCTAAGGCCCACCTGCGCCTAATAAAACCGACACATAACCAGCATTTTACACGCAGAAGCCGTACCAGCCCAAAAAACGGACACAAGTCACCAGACTACGCTAGGTCGGACACGAGTTCGTATCGTGATTTCAGTAAAATTCTCAAGACTAAACTGAACAAACCAGATCGTGATTTCAAGAATCCTCCAGATTTTTCAATAAAGTAATACTAGTTATCCATGTCAAATACGGAAATACAATCAAAATCTACATACAAGAGCTATCTTTATTTATTTTCTTATCAGCATTTGATCTTGAAGACTTGTAACACATTTGTTTACATTTTTTGATCACATGACTCGCGGAAAATCACCGGCTGGTATGCGTATAAGTAGAGGTTACCAGATGACTAATCAGAAGCCGATTTACAACCGGGTATATTTGTGCCGATCATGTGATCAATAAACGCAACATGTCGGCCGTTTCCCTTCAGGCAAGATGCTGATAAGAAAATAATTAGAGATAAGGCCATCCATAATTATATCTCCGTTTCCTGTAACCCGACCGGCCCGCTAAAAACGGTTTATTGCAATTTTGTTTGCAATTTTGTTTACATTTTTTTTTTCTTCACTTTAGTGCTACAGTGGGTTAAAAGGGTTAATTTAATCTCTGGCCCTAAATGGCATACATGTTCATACAACAACACATACAGCAATTGACATACTTTTATTGCAAGTGTTAAAATATTGTACCTTTTTAAAATTAATAATTTTTAAATTCAATATGTGGGGTAAAAAAAAAAAAAATTGCCTACCGACCAACCCACTTCTAAAATTCTGGGTTGGGTTACAGGAAACAAACACTTTTTTAAGGACGGCCTAGCTCTTGTAGGTAGATTTTGTTTGTATTTCCGCATTTGACATTGATAACTACATGTAGTATTTACACTTACGAACATTTTAGTCGTACACAGTTTAGTGAAACGTGCTCCTGGTCGCCCGCCATTAATGATTGACGCTGATTTGATAGTATATATCTTACCAGTGTTTTAACCGTTTTACCGACTGTACCGAATTGACCAAAAGTGTGCCCAAACATCTTGGACCGAAATGTCCATGAATGGAACGGTGCTTAACGGCCGATCCCTTTATGGAATGGACTGGGATGGGCCGTTAACACCATTCAATAAACTGACGGACAGTGCAATAAAGCCTGGTAGACATGAGATTAAGTATGTTGTTATGTTATACATTTGTATATCGTATTTTCATCATTTTTCCCATCGCTCAATAACACTTGCCTGTATTAAACGCCCACCCAGGACTTCGGAGCCAGTGGTGATTCTAATAGACGCCTGGCCCGGTATATCCAATATAAAAGTAATAAGATTAATACTGATCCTATTACTTTGTGTGGTGTGTCTAAGTGACTGGTGTGGTGAGTACCTGGCACCAGGTGAGGTTATTCTAATTTCAGGGATGAATTTATTTTATCTAAATATTCAGATTTTGGGATTTACCCCCCATTGCAACAGGTGACATATGGAATTAGACCGCGTTAACCTGGCCTAAATGAACCTAGCTGTTGACAGGCCGTTAAACACCATTAAATCAATCAATCAATTGACAAACATTTCAGCTGTTTTTGATTTGTGACATTGCCTGTGTTTCAGGTCTATCGCCATGGTGACCGGAGTCCAGTGACCATTTTCCCCACAGACACAAACAAAGAAGACAAGTGGCCCCAGGGACTTGGTTGGCTCTCTACTGTGAGTTTGTAGATTTTTATTACGCTGAATTGAATGTTGTCGTCTGCTGGAAATGTTTTATTTTCAATATTTCTCGACAAAAACCTGGTTTTGACAGCACATGAGAATCGTCTCCAGTGGATTCTCATGTGCTGTCAAAACCAGTTTTTTGTTAAGAATTAAAGCAAAAATGAAAAACATTTCCGGCAATTTCCGTCAACAGCTTAGGAAGGGTTGAATGCGAACTTGACGGCGTAAATTTATGATCATGACAGGTGTTTCATTGATGGAATGACGACCATGCGGATGCACAGGCTGATCTGGATCTGCACTGGTCGCAAAACCCATAAGCCCCATTTCTCTCGTCACAGCCAGAAATGGAGATATCAAAGATACAAAATATTGCAGTCTGATTTGACCTTGGTGTGGGTGGTCGGGCGAATGCGACTGCGTAAATTAACAGTAGGGAGTAGTAAGATTATCATTGATCCTACTGCTTTTGGGAGGAGGCTATGTGATTCTGGTGTGGCGAGGACCTGGCATCAGATCAGGATTATTCTGATTTCAGGGCTGAGTTTTTTTATTGTAAACATTCAGTTCTGTCTTAGGGGTTCGAAAAAGTGGGACGTATTATTTATTCAGCTTAGTACGGCTAGGATGTGGCCAATGTGCTGAGCTGGTTCATTCAATAACTCAAGTTCTACTATTAACCTTTTCAACCCTAACTAACTGGAAGACTGATATTTTAATTATCGGACCAATCCAATCGTCACAAAATGACTTACTGATGAGTCCATTTATGAAAAGGGGGTAGGTTTTTTGGTAAAAATTAAAAAAATCACTTGCTAAATAAAGTGCAGGAGCCCATTTCACTAAACTTCGTTAAGACTAAAATGTTTGTAAGTGCAAATTTAGGATTGTCTGTTAAATTTCAATTGATGGATTTACATGTATTGAGCATATGCAGCCTATGTTCAATAGGAACCTTAATCGTCATGGCAATAGAAAATTTGGTGTCTGAGAAATCTTCTTCGTGTGTTAGGGATGGGCCATGGGATATGGCATTGGACTTCAATACTGTAGGTTGTGAGTTCAATCCTCATCCTAGACGTGAAAACTACTACTGGTCTGTTGGATAAGACTTTAAACTGTGGTCCCGTCTCTATATGTATGACCTTAGATGTTGCTGGGATGTTAAACCCGTTCAATTCAGTTAATTTCTTCATGTGTTACAGATCGGTATGCAGCAACAATATGCCCTGGGCAAGTGGTTGCGGACGCGATACGTCGATACAGGTTTCATGTCAGCCGATTATAAACACGCCGAGGTAAGACATAATTTGTCATCTGATATAAAAACGACGAGGTAAGACACAACTGTGTTGTCTGATTATAAAAACGACGAGGTAAGACACAGCTGTTTCATTATATATACACCGTCCATAAATTCATAATGGAAACGCCCACAGTATATTACATTAGCGCTACGTGACATGCGACATTGTTGATTAGTTAAAGTTTCTTTGACATCATCAATATACACGTTATCAACACTGTTGACCGGCAACGTCGCTGTTCTATGAATTGCAACAAAAGGACGTAAAACAATATAATTCCTAATCATGTGGGGCCCGTTTCACTAAACTTTATTGACTAAAATGTTTGTACGTGCAAAATAATGATAGTCTGTTTAATTTCACATTAACACTGTTTTCTTGTAAATAATTATTGGATTTACATGCATTGAGCATAGGCTGCATATATGCATATATGCAGCCTATGCTTAATAAATGTAAATCCATCAATCAAACTTTCCAGACTATCCTAAGTTTGCACTTACGAACATTTTAGTCGTACGAAGTTAAGTGAAACGGCCCCCAGATTACAAATGTTACAAGATTAATTATTTTTGGAAAAAAAATAAGTCAAAATTGCAACATTCAGAATCGTGTTTCAGCTGTGTGTACCGTTGTACCGTTAATCGACATCTCCGCATACAGGCGTCGAGTTGTTCCAATCTGCCACCAGAGGTGTTCATATACCAACAGGCTACATTTTCTTGTATGACCTGATTATTGAACAGACATATAACCCCAATCAATCAATCCAAGATATAGGTGTCTCATGTATATACTTTGTTGTTGAATTTATATAAAATCCCATTCAATCAATCTAGAGAGTATATGACCATCTTGTTGAGTAAATATGAACCCACTTCTGTCAGTCGGCTAATCAATCGATTAATCTGCCCGTATATATGTATTCCCGTCTGTAATTGTCACTGGAGAAATTGGGAGTGTGGGTTTTGCGACCAGTGTAGATCCAGATCAGCCTGTGCATCCGCACAGTCTGATCAGGATCTGCACTGCTCGCCATTCCATCAAGTGCTTCTAACAATTTAGATCATTGTCAGGTTATAGGACTGTGCTGTTTGATCAGAAGCTACACAGGTCACAAATCCCATAAGCAACATTTCTCCAGTCACAGCCACAACTATAAATTAACAATCAACCAACCAGTCGCCCACAGCTGGAGGTGATTTCTGGTCACAGCCACATATGTATCTATGATCAACCAATCAACCAACCAGTCGCTCACAGATGGAGGTGATTTCTGGTCACAACCACATATGTATCTGTGATCAACCAACCAGTCGCTCACAGCTGGAGGTGATTTCTGGTCACAGCCACATATGTATCTATGATCAACCAATCAACCAACCAGTTGCCCACAGCTGGAGGTGATTTCTGGTCACAGCCACATATGTATCTATGATCAACCAATCAACCAACCAGTTGCCCACAGCTGGAGGTGATTTCTGGTCAGAACCACATATGTATCTTTGATCAATCAATCCCCTCAGCTGGAGGTGATGAGTTCGGATGAGGACCGGACACTAATGAGCGCCTACTGTAACCTGGCTGGGCTCTACCCGCCCTCTGGTAATCAGACTTGGAATGCCAACATCACCTGGCAGCCCATACCTGTACACACGAAGCCCCGGTCTGAGGACAATGTAAGTGGTATAGATAGATTACACGTGCCCGTTTCAATAAACTTTGTACGACTGAAATGTTCGTAAGTGCAAAATTATGATAGTCTGTAAATTTCACATTAACAAGGTTTTCTTGTAAACAATTATTGGATTTACAATTATTGAGCATAGGCTGCATATGCAGCCTATGCGCAATAAATGTAAATACATCAATTGAATTTTCCAGATGATCCTAAATTTGCACTTACTTTTATTTTAGTCGTTCGAAGTTTAGTGAACGGTGCCCCTTGAAAATAGCGAGTACCTTCCGCAGACCTATTTTGTGACTGGCCGGTACTTGTGTTACCCCTCGCCGATAAGCAAGAGGGGATTTAGCGTTGATCCATTTATGTACATAGTAACACTTTTCATTTTTATGCCCCACCATTTAGTGTTACCCTTGTCCGTCCGTCACCAACCTTGTAAGTCGTAAAACTTTTAAACCGTACAAGCTACAGACCTGAAACTTGGTATGTAGTTTCCATAAGATGAGTAGATGCACAGCTTATTTTGATTTTTGATTCGACACCTGGGTCATGGATTATCTCCCCTTTGGACTTGGAAATTGCCTCGTTTACTATGAAAGCGATATGTGGGGCATCCATGTTCTATGAACACATTTTCTTGTTCAATAACTTATGAACTGCTTCAACGATTTTGATAATGTTTGGCCAAAATGTGTGTCTAAGGATGGTGCTTCGTTTTGCAGATGACCCACGTGCGACCGCCCAAGTTCAAGGTGTCTGATTTTGTCTGCTGTTAATTATTTATTTTACATTTTGTATCAACAATCACAGCACTTTAGAATAATTTCCATGTTTTTATTGAGAAAGTTTATTATTCTTGTATTAGTCTCTCGTGTAATTTATAACTCTCGGGTAAAAAAAATTCTCATATGTAACGCCACAATTGTAAATGTATTCTAGGTGGTGCACTAAACTATAAAATCATAAAATAAATAAAAAAAAATAATTTTATAAGAATTTGTTTTGTCTTTTCAACAAAATTGACCGTCTGTGTTCTGGATATTGGTCATTTTCATTACAACAGAGCTCCAGATAAGCTTTGTGTCTAAAGCGTACTTTTACCCCGGATTTCAAAATCATTGCGTATTTTACTTTTGCAAATGGATTATTGATTTTATTCATTACTAAATATGGAAGAAATGATAAAAACAAATATAACAAATTTAAACGTTCACTTATTTGAGCTGCAAAAAAGCAAACAGTTTTTGCGAAGAATCCATTTCCGTGTCTACTGACACGGAAATCAATTCTTCGCAAAAATGACATAAGTATGTGCCGAACTCCCGGGACCACCAAATGCAGCTCATGAAGACCCGTTTGATGTGCCATATTTCATCAAAATATGTTGTCTATTAAGGAAAATATCAAATAATACTTACTTTCAAGTGGATGCGCTTTCAACACTTTCAGCCATTGTTGTTGTTGTTGTAACCATGTGATCATGCACCTTGATATAACCATTGTATCTTTTATAGATGTTGAACATGGGTGAGAAATGCCCCAAGTACAATGAACTCGTGCAGCAGACGTTCACCAGCCCACCCGTGGTCGCCGAGGAGAAAAGAAACAAGGTATGGCCTCTAAATAAGTGGCTGTGACTGGAGAAATTATGGGGCTTATGGGATTTGTGACCAGTGTAGCTCCTGATCAAATAGCACACGCCTTTAGCTTGAAAATTATCTTACTTTTCTTGTTAAAAGCGTGACGGGTGTTTCTTTAATGGAATGGCGAACAGTGCAGATCCTGATCAGACTGTGCGGATGCACAGTCTGATCTGGATTTACACGCATAGCAAAACCCATAAGCCACATTTCTCCAGCCACATGTATGTTCATGTAATACCAGATTGCCTTTGAATGAACTCCAAGTATTAAAATACGGCAACTTGTGATTTAATTTGCCGTAAATGTCCTCCATGCATATCCCTGTGTATGATATTGGTTACACCAGTTACTGGGGATGGGTGTGTGGCAGGTGGGGGAATGAGATGGGTAATTTAACGATCGGCATTCATCCTTACTGGAATTCTGACTGGAAACCAGGTTTGGCCCTCACATACGTCTTTGGCATTTTGTATGTGACAGTTGAATCTGGTTATACCCTTATGTGAGTATTACGAGTCATACTGGGGATTGACTGTGGATGTTAGGACTCTGGACTTCAATACATGGTATATTGCCCTCCCTATATCAAGCATTCTGCAAGTCTATTGGTACCTCCTTTAGCATCAGATCACATTAGAATAATGCCTGAATGGTTTGGAATAATCCTTGATTGGTATACCTATCCCCACAATTAGTCTATTTATTGCCCTCCTTATTTCAGGCATTCTACAAGTCTATAGGTACCTAGGGCCCGTTTCAATATACTTTGTACGACTGAAATGTTTGTAAGTGCAAACTTACGATAGTCTGTAAATTTCACATTAACATTGTTTTCTTGTAAACAATTAATGGATTTCCATTTATTGAGCATAGCTGCACTTACGAACATTTTATTTGTACAAAATTTAATGAAGCTGGCCCCTATTCCTTAAGCATCAGATTCTGCAAGTTTCCTAAGTACTCCTTTAGCATCAGATTCTACAAGTCTATAGGTACCGACTCCTTTAGCATCAGATACCTACAGTCTATATTGTACCGACTCTTTTAGCATCATATTTCTACAGTCTATAGGTACCAGACTCCTTTAGCATCAGATTCTACAAGTCTATACGATCCCTTTAGCACATATTCTACAAGTCTATAGGTACGACTCCTTTACATCATATTCACAAGTCTATAGTACGACTCTTTCAGCACAATATTCTACTAACAGTCTATAGGTACCGACTCCTTTACACATATTCTACAAGTCTATAGGTACCTGGACTCCTTTAGCATCATATTCTACAAGTTACTCTTTACATCATATTCTACAAGTCTATAGGTACCTACTCCTTTAGCATCATATTCTACAAGTCTATAGATACCGACTCCTTTAGCATCATATTCTACAAGTCTATAGGTACCTACTCCTTTAGCATCATATTCTACAAGTCTATAGGTACCGACATCTTTAGCATCATATTCTACAAGTCTATAGGTACCGACTCCTTTAGCATCAGATTCTACAAGTCTATAGGTACCTACTCCTTTAGCATCATATTCTACAAGTTTTTTTTTCTATAGGTACCGACACCTTTAGCATCATATTCTACAAGTCTATAGGTACCGACTCCTTTAACATCAGATTCTACAAGTCTATAGGTACCTACTCCTTTAGCATCATATTCTACAAGTCTATAGATACCGACTCCTTTAGAATCATATTCTACAAGTCTATAGGTACCTACTCCTTTAGCATCATATTCTACAAGTCTATAGATACCGACTCCTTTAGCATCATATTCTACAAGTCTATAGGTACCGACACCTTTAGCATCAGATTCTACAAGTCTATAGGTACCTACTCCTTTAGCATCATATTCTACAAGTCTATAGGTACTGACACCTTTAGCATCATATTCTATAATTCTACTAGTCTATAGGTACCGACTCCTTTAGCATCATATTCTACAAGTCTATATACCGACTCCTTTAGCATCATATTCTACAAGTCTATAGGTACCTACTCCTTTAGCATCATATTCTACAAGTCTATAGGTACCGACAACTTTAGCATCATATTCATCTGATCACATTAGAATGGTGCCGGAATTGTCTAGAATCAGAGCTCCAGATAAGCTGCGTATTTGCTTATACATGTATACCCTAGTAAAATTGCCAAAAAAAAACGACAATTGAAATCGGAAGTAGTGAGTGTCAAAAAGCAATGAAAAATGTGTGGTACCTTTATCATGTTGCAGAAAACATGAGACAGACCACAAATATAGCATGTGGGTGGTGGTCGGGAAATGAGACAGCGTAAATTAACGGTATGGGTTCCTCCTTATAGGAATCACAATTTGCCTGGTTTGGCCCTCAGGTACGTTTTTATCTTTGGCTCTTTAGTTACCTGGGAGTTGAATTGGGTTATTGCCCATTATAAAAGTAGCAAAATTATTACTGATCCTACAGCTTTTGGGAGGGGCCAAGTGATTCTGGTGTGGCGAGGACCTGGCATCAGATCAGGATTATTCTGATTTCATGGCTGAATATATAGTTTTGTTATTGTAAATATTCAGTTCTGATTTTGGGATTTTCCCCCCATGTGTACATGTACTTGAACATGTACATGTACTTGTACAGGTAATATATGGGATTTAGTACTAAACCCATTGACCCGGCCTTAAATGACCTTAGCTGTTGATAGGCCGTTAAACCCCAACAAACAAACAAACACAAATATGGCATAGTTTTCTTATTTGTCCACATCTAGGTATTTCATTAGAATTGTCCCCACGGAGACAATTCTAATGAAATGTCAAGACATGTTTCCATTTAGAAGCAAACTATTCAATAATTGCTGTCTACTGATGTGTTAACTGTAGTGTGATTTTAGTGTACCCAATTAACATTTTGAAATACAAATGTACCCAATTGCTTCAGAAATGATGGAGTGACAATACTCAATTACTAATTCCTTATCTAGAGCCCTGTAGAATGGTCCTTTATTAACCCTTACACTGCTATGTTAATTTTTATCGTCTGTTGATTATTTTCTATTTTCCATTTATCTCACAAAAACATGGTTTGACAGCACTTTAGAATCATTTCCTATAACAGCATGTTAGAATCATTTCCAATATAATTTCCATTGGAAATGATTCTAAAGTGCTATCAAACCATGTTTTTATTGAGAAATAAGGCAAGATATAAAGCAACAGCAGACGACAATTGTTGCGTGTAGCAGTCTAAGTGTTAATGTGCCTGTCCCCACAAGTATGTGTACAATTTCAGGCCTTCTATGATTGGCTGGGATGGGTCGTGCCCTAGGGGTTAGAACACACGACTTCCAATTCGTTGGTTGTGGAGGTTGTGGATTCAAACCTCGAGGGCATCAAAAATGCTTTCATAGCATTTCCATCCCACTGGTCGGGTGAGACTTTAAAATGTGGTCCCATCTCTATAGGGCCTTAGCTGTTGCTGGGGCGTTAAACCCTTTCACTTTCTATGATTGGCTGGGTGACTGGTGTGTTTTTCTATTTTCCATTTTTCTCCTCAAAACATGGTTTGAAATGATTCTAAAGTGATGTAAAATCATTTTTTTATTGAGAAATAAATAGAGGATCTCCAACAAATTTCCATTTGATAAGATATTTATGAAATGAGTCACGCACAATTTATACACCGAGCCTCTGGCAAGGTGCATAAAATTGCTGACGAGTTTCATAAATCTCATTGAAACGAGTTTGAGAATCTGTTTATCATATAATTTCACACGCGAAAGAGCAGATAACGTGGACATATCCAATACATTTCTGTGAACAGACGCCATTGACTAATTTCGCATCTATTTGGAATTCTCCACAGAGAAAAATAGTTTTCATACTAGCAATAAATGTATATTATAAAGATGTCAGGGCCGTAGCCAGACCTAAAAATGAGACGAGGCGAAAAAAATATTGTGAATGAGCACGACACGCACCGCAAACGCGGGGGGTGTGTGTTTGGGGGTCCTCCCCCAAGAAAATGTTGACATCTAGATCGTCATAGACGCGATTTCCCGGCACTTAGACCACCGGATACGGCATTAAATATAATGCCCTGAAATCTCATACGGCGGATAAAATATGAATTTTCAAAATATTTACCTCCACAAACTACATATATAAACACACACACTGGACTAGTGACTTATTCGAGTTTTATTGTACACTAATATTTTCAATACATTTTTAGAAACATTATTATTACTTGCTAGTCGATAATACTGATCTAATATAGCTTCAGATCGCTTCCTTGACAACACAATGGTAACTGGCTCCGACCCTGAAAGTTTGAAAATTCTATAAAATATGCGAGTAATATCATGTTAATCAGTCACAATAAGCTCCAGTTAAGTGTTGAGATTGACATTTCTAGTATAGGAAATAAATCTCTGAAAGGAAATTGATGTTCCAAACCATCAAAAATCGAGAGAGAAAAACGGTATATTACGGTGGGTATATTACGTCACGCGCGCTTTTTAGACCCGTTTCCAGCTATTTTACAAACAAAACATGCGTGAATCTTGACACAGCATGCGCCGACAGTTCGCCTCAACTTTTCACAGAAATTCAAACATACCGCAAAACGACTGAGTGTAAAAATCATAAACAAAAAAAATCGCCAAAATCTGAGACGAAGCGGCTGCCTCGTCTGCCTCATCCTGGCTACGGGCCTGGATGCTATATTATATGTTCCCGTTCTTTGTAAGCAGTTTGTATTACCAAACGGAAACATATTTTCACAATTGCTGACGCTTCTAGTGACATATAAAACATGATGATGTCAACGTCAAAACATTGCTTTGTCGCACCATTTGGAACGTCTTCATTTTGTTCGTTTGGCGTAACGTTAGCTCATAATACGAATACTTAATTAGGGTGATACAGCCAGCCAATCAAATTCACTCCAGGTGTTATTACACGTGTGTCATATCGCATTTATGAAATGGATTAAAGCACGGCATAACAATGATTTCATGTGAAGACAACATGTAAAGCAACAGCAGACGACAATTGTTAGTTTAAACAATATTTACTTCAAATTATTGCAAGTGATATATATATATATACATAAAACAATTGTTGCATGTAGCTATCCCCAGAAGTACTCTATGTCGACAATTTCAGGCTTTCTATGATTGGCTGGGTGAGAAGTCGGGGGTAAAGCCTGTAAACATTACAGATGTGTGGAAAATCACAGACACACTGTTTTGTGAAGTGAGTATCTTGTCACGGCCCCAGGGATGGATCGTGGCCTAGAGGTTAGAGCCCTGAACTTCAATACCGGTAGCCTACTTTCACCAACATTGCAAAGTGTACTTATCTAGCAAAGTATACTTTGAGGGAGAAATTTTCAATTTAAGGATAAAATTATGAATTTTTATTATACTGAATTTATTACATTATCACAGCCATTTTGGCTGTGATAATGTAATAAATTCAGTATCATAATTCTGCATACTTTTAATCTGACATCAAATATATGCAGTCGTTAGTTCTATATGAAATAATGCATTTCGGGAAAAATAAATGATTACTCCCTAAAAATATACTTTGCTAGATATTAAAGTATACTTTGCAATTTTGATGAAATCGGCTACTGAGGTTTGCATGTATTTCATAATGTCGGATGAGACTTGAAACCATGGTCCCATCTCTCTGACCATAGCTCTTGCTGGGACTTTAAACCCGTTCACTTTCACTTTTTATGCCCCACCACGATAGTGTAGGGGGCATTTAGTGTTACCCTTGTTTTATGTCCCACCACGATAGTGGAGAGGGCATTTAGTGACCCGATCCCGTGGAGGGGGCATTTTAGTGTTACCCTTGTTTTATGTCCCACCACGATAGTGTAGGGGGCATTTAGTGTTACCCTTGTTTTATGTCCCACCACGATAGTGGAGAGGGCATTTAGTGACCACGATAGTGGAGGGGGCATTTAGTGTTACCCTTGTTTTATGTCCCACCACGATAGTGTAGGGGGCATTTAGTGTTACCCTTGTTTTATGTCCCACCACGATAGTGGAGAGGGCATAGTACCACGGGGGATAGTGGAGCATTTAGTGTTACCCTTGTTTTTATGTCCCACCACGATAGTGGTAGGGGACATAGATGTTACCCTTGTTTTTTTATGTCCCACCACGATAGTGGAGCATTTAGTGTTACCCTGTTTTATGTCCCACCACGATGTGAGCATAGTGTTCCCTTGTTTTAGTCCCACCACAAAATTTGGGAGGAGCATAGTTGTTACCCTTGTTTATGTCCCACCACCACGATGGAGGAGCATTAGTGTTACCCTTGTTTTATGTCCCACCACGAAAATGGAGAGCATTTAGTGTTACCCTTGTATATGTCCCACCACAAAATAGTGAGAGCATGGAGGAGCATTTTTAGTGTTACCCTTGTTTTATGTCCCACCAGATATGAGGAGCAGTTAGATAGTCCCCATTATGTCCCACCCCAGTGTAACCCTTGTTTTATGTCCCACCACGAAAGTGGAGGAGCATTTAGTGTTACCCTTGTTTTATGTCCCACCACGATAGTGGAGGGCATTTAGTGTTACCCTTGTTTTATGTCCCACCACGATAGTGTAGGGGGCATTTAGTGTTACCCTTGTTTTATGTCCCACCACGATAGTGGAGAGGGCATTTAGTGTTACCCTTGTTTTATGTCCCACCACGATAGTGTAGGGGGCATTTAGTGTTACCCTTGTTTTATGTCCCACCACGATAGTGGAGAGGGCATTTAGTGTTACCCTTGTTTTATGTCCCACCACGATAGTGGAGAGGGCATTTAGTGTTACCCTTGTTTTTTATGTCCAAAATGGCTGTGATAATGTAATAAATTCAGTATAATGAAAATTAATAAATTTATCCTTAAATTGAAAATTTCTCCCTCAAAGTATACTTTGCTAGATAAGTATGCTATGAAAATTTTGTCATCTTTCAACGTCATTTACAGAAAATATCACAGTTTCTGTAAATACATGTTCTTGGGTACAAAATCACGTGGTGCGTCTATATGTTACAGCGATCCCACAACATGACCTTGGTACCTTGGGTGAATGAGACGGTGTATGATCAGCTCCGCGTGCTGGATGATTTTCAGTTCACGATCATGTACAACAGTGTACAGAAAAGTCGACTCATGGGCGGTGAGTGTATTCAATATATATTGTATGTTTACGTTAATAAGTAGTAAATGAGTCGGATTACTAGTAACCCTTTCAACCGTAAGTAACTGCAATTGACTTTGATACTTTGATATGTCAATTTTCCAACCAATCCAATCGTCACAAAATGATTTTCAGACCAGTCCAATTATGAAAAGAGGTTGTTTTGTTAAAAAAAATATGAAAATTACTTGCAAAAAGTGCAGATCCTGATGAGACGGCTCGTCACGAGCCGGCTCATCTGGATCTACACGTTTTGCCAATACCACTATACAGGCCTGTGGTGATGAAAGGGTTAATGCATATATATCTAGAGAGAGAGAGAGGTAATAAAAATTAATAAATTTATCCTTAAATTGAAAATTTCTCCCTCAAGGTGTACTTAGCAAGATAAGTATACGTTGCAATTTTGGTGAAATAGGGCACTGATCAAAAACATGCATTGACAAGAATAATTTACAATGGAAATACCGTTGTGCTATCAAACTCTTCTTTCATTGAGAAAGGAGACAGCTCTAAAACAGCAACAGAGTTCCAGATAATGTGCGTATTGGCGTATTTGTATTTTAGCAGAATACGCGTTGAATATCAAAAGTGGGAGTACAAAATACTCGCAGCAATGTGAAAATATGCGTTGATTGTCAAATTGAGTAGTGAAAATACTGTAATAGAGTTGAAAATTTACTTTGTTGAGCTGCAAACAGTAACTGTTTGCTTTTTGCAGCTCAAATTAGTGTATGTTTAAATTTGTTTTATTGTTTATCAGTTAATAAGGAAAAAAAATCAGTATTACATTTGTAAAAGTAAGATACGCATTTAATTTGAAATATGGTGGTATAATACTTGTTAAGTACAAAACTTATGTGGAGCACAGCAACGGTAGACAATAATTCACATTTCTCGCATTCTAAATGTGCTAATGTGTTTCTTCCAGGTCCGCTATTGAATGAGTACATCTCGAAGATGCAGGATAAAGTGAATGCCTCGAAGATGCAGGATAAAGTTAATGCTTCTGATGTGAAGGCGAAAATGTTCATGTACTCTGGGGTAAGCAGGGATTCCACTGGGGAAAATAAAAAAATCGCCACTTCAATTTTTTTTTTCGAAAATTAAAAAAGAAAATCAAAAATTGTAATTTTTTATTGCCAACTGTTTATTTTGATCGCCAATTGCGAAAGTGGCGATCAAATAGTTTCACATCAATTCACTGTGATGGCTGTGGCTGAAGAAATAGAAGATATTCATATCTTTGCAACACATATGACACATATGTTCATCTCGTGGTGTGAAATGTCCCACACCACGAGATGAACATATATGTCATTTTCATTGCAGAAATAGAGGATATTCATATTTTTGCAATGAATGTGACATATATGTTCATTGAGTGGTGTGAAATGTCCATATTTCTCGTGAAATATGGACATTTCACACCACTCAATGAACATACATGTATATGTCATATTCGTTGCAAAAATATGAATATTCTATTTATTATATACCGCTCCATGGAAATTATCAGTTTTTTAGACTGTATACAGTAATGAATGTGTATTTGCAGCCTATTTGCGCTGTTTTCCCGAACATAGATTTTATGAATATAGATAGCGGAAGTAGTTGTATTTTCACCGTATGTTTAGTTCATCGATGAGAACATATGACTTTTATTTACATCGTATAACTATGTATTTCATGGGTAGGTGTATAATAAATATGAATATTCTATATATTATTGTCACGGTATGTAACTGACTATGGGTAGATGGTGTGTATTCGTGCCCGGCTAGCTCAGTCGGTTAGAACGATGGTACGGTAAACCAGAGGTTCGAGCATAACATCTGTTTCCTTTCATGGAACGCCTTGATATTTCATACATGCATTCCTCAGATGACCCTCTATCATGCTGTAGCAAATCCATGACACACCACCCAACCCTTACCCCAAGGTCAAGGTCACAAACTTAGCACATTCATAAACTTAACGTTGGGGTAAATGTCTTATAACATCTGTTTCCTTTCATGGAACACCTTGATATTTCATACATGCATTCCTCAGATGACCCTCTATCGTCCTGTAGCAAATCCACGACCGACCACCCAACCCTTAACCCAAGGTCAAGGTCACAAACTTAGCACATTCATAAACTTAACGTTGGGGTAAATGTTGTGTAACTTCTGTTTATTTACAGGGAATGACTTCATATTTCATACATGCATTCATCTGATGATACTCTATCGTACTATAACAAATCCATGACCCACATCCCACCCCTTACCCCAAGGTCAAGGTCACAAACTTAGCACATTCATAAACTTAATATTGGGGTAAATGTCTTACAACATCTGTTTCCTTTCATGCAACGCCTTGATATTTCATACATGCATTCATCTGATGATACCCTATCGTGCTATCACAAATCCATGACCCACCCCTTACCCCAGGGTCAAGGTCACAAACTTAGCACATTCATAAACTTAACGTTGGGGTAAATGTCTTATAACATCGGTTTCCTTTCATGGAACGCCTTGATATTTCATGCATGCATTCCTCAGATGACCCTCTATCATGCTGTAGCAAATCCACAACCCACCACCCAACCCTTACCCCAAGGTCAAGGTCACAAACTTTGCATGTTCATAAACGTTGGAGTAAATGTCTTTTTATAACTTCTGTTTCTTTACAGGGAACGCTTTGATATTTCATACATGCATTCATCTGATGATCCTCTATTGTGCTACAATAAATCCATGACCCACCCCCCCACCCCTTTCTCCAAGGTCAAGGTCACAAACTTAGCACATTCATACATGCATTCCTCATGTGAATAGCTATCATGCTGTAGAAAATCACCAACTTAGTGCATTCATAAACTTAACGTTGGGTTAAATTTTGTTTTACTTCTGTTTTCAGGGAGCGCATTGATATTTCATGCATTCATCTTAATATGCTATATTATGCTATAGCAAACCCACGACTGCATCAATGTGCAGGCTGATCTGGGTCTACAATGGTCACAAATACCATAAGCACCTTTTATACAGTCACGTTCACAAATAATTAAATTTTGTGATGAAATCTGTGTTGTTTATTTGTACAGATCATAGCCAATGTATACATACGTTTGCTCTTGCTTAAAATGACATGAGGAAAAATTAAATCCTCTCAAACTGATTTATCACAGTGTATGTGGGTTTAATTTGTTTTGGGAAATCCCTATTTTAAAGGGATTTCCCATAGAACGGTATCCGAATATTTAGCGTTACTGTCGCAAAACCCATAAACTCCATTTCTCCAGTCACAGCCGCATATCAAAAGAACACAACAATGTTTTTAAAAGAGAACACAAGGCTTGTCTATGTCGCGTCATTACACAGATAATTCAGTCATATTGTCAAAATATTAGTTAAAAGCCTGTATTGACCGTATTGCAGTGTATTGTTGATGCCTCTGCTGGTTTTCAAGTTTGGTAACCTATCTATAAGACTACTGTCTGTTCCACGTTTTTCTGCCGACAAACTTTTGGCTATTAAACACATTAAATCTAAAAAATATTGAATGTAAGTACTTTTTCATCAATAACAAAAAAGTCATCCTGTAGGGGTTTCCCAAAGCAAATGGTGTCCAAATATGTAGGTGTACAGTAGAAACTCTGAATACCGGACCCTCTCAATACCAGAATCCTCCCGAAACCGGAAAATTTTCATAGTCCCGATTTAATTCCGTCTTTATTCAATGTACCAAAAACCTCTGAATACCGGATCCTCTGAATTCCGGAAACCGGACGATTTTCAAAAAAAAGAGGACTTTTCAGCATACTTTTATCTCTGAATACCGGATGGATCAGAATTGCTAAAATCACCAAGCACCCGCGGCAGGGGATAAATTTCACACAATGGTCGTGTTGGATTTCCTGTCAGACAGGTGTGATAAGAGAGACGTTATGCATTTGACACTGATCATAAGTCAAGTCACATGGTCGGGGCTGTTTATTTTTAAAAGGATGTTTTGTATCTTACAACCTACAAATATTTCCGAGCATGTGATCGACGCGTGATATTGAAAAACCGACCAATGAAAACAATTGTTTCTCCCGACTTTCGTCAAAACTAAGATGGATACTCGATATTTACATTTACAAATCGGGCCGTGTTTGGTCTTGAATTAAATAGCGAAAAACATGCCGCTATTTTCCATTGAAGACTGAAATCGATTGATGCGGCTGTAATTGACGAGGGCAGGTATGTAAGGTAATTATGAGGTCAAATAATCATTGAAAATTGCCGATTAGTCTTCGCTAATTGGAGTACACGTTTAGTGACAAACCCATTTACACACCGTATTATCGGCACATAGGCCACGCAGACTGATCAGTAGCCTATTTCATCAAAATTGCAAAGTATACTTTACTAGCAAAGTATACTTTGAGGGAGTAATCATTTATTTTTCCTGAAATGCATTATTTCATATAGAACTAACAAATGCATATATTTCATGATTAAAAGTATGCAGAATTATTATACTGAATGTATTACATTATCACAGCCAAAATGGCTGTGATAATGTAATAAATTCAGTATAATAAAAATTAATAAATTTATCATAAAATTGAAAATTTCTCCCTCAAAGTATACTTTGCTACTAAAGTATACTTTGCAATGTTGATGAAATAGGCTACAGGTGACCAGCGTAGGCCCAGTTCAGTCAAATAATAGAATACTACAGTACATGTACATGTATACCAAGTATTGAGTAAGAACAGTGAAACACCTCTAAAAACCGGAAACCTCTCTAAACCGGACTTGTTGTCCGGAGGCTGTCCGGTATTCAGAGTTTCTACTGTATTATGATATGCATATCATCGCCTGTATTTTCAGCACGACACGACTGTAACGGCGTTACTCAGTGCCCTGAATGTGTTCAATGACGAAAGTCCGCCATACACAGCCACCGTGATTGCCGAACTACACGAGAAACCCAACGCCAGTTTCTACGTGAATCTTTTCTACAAGAATACCACTGACACTGCCACACCCCTCACTATGCCAAGTCAGTTTTTGTTGAAACCGATATTAGACGAGTCATGTGGTTTTGTACCAAAGAAGATGTGCAATTTTTCATCGAAGATAATTGCAGAAAAACTGTTTTATTTTCTGCAAATGAAGTTGAAATTGTAAATTTCCTTTTAACTTCTCTTTCCCTTTGCGGAAATCTTTCATATTTTACCCGCCCCTTCTCTGATACTCATACATCATTCTGCAACAAACCTACGACCCCCATTTATGCCAGGGGTCAAGGTCACGGACTTATAAACTTAGAAAAAAAAATAAAACTTAACAAATGTAAATTTCCTTATAACTTCTCTTTCCCTTTGCGGAATGCAATGATATTTTACCCGGCCCTTCTCTGACACTCATACATCATTCTGCAACAAACCTATGACCCCCATTTATGCCAGGGGTCAAGGTCACGGACTTAGAATGTCTAGTTTGCTTTTTTCAACTGGAACCACCATCACACTCTCCATATGTGCTGACATAGTCTTTTATCTGAAAATGATAGTATGCGAGCTGGAATTCATTCTAGGTCAGGGCTGACGCGGGGGGTATTCCGTAAGCCCCCGCTTACTGACAAATCTAGTTTTTCCTGAAATGCATTATTTCATATAGAACTAACGACTGCATATATTTGATGATTAAAAGTATGTAGAATTATTATACTGAATTTATTACGTTATCACAGCCAAAATGGCTGTGATAATGTAATAAATTCAGTATATTTTGGTTGTGATAATGTAATTCAGTATAATAAAAATTAATAAATTTATCCTAAAATTGAAAATTTCTCCCTCAAAGTATACTTTGCTAGATATTAAAAAGTATACTTTGCAATGTTGATGATATAGGCTACTGGAGTTCGATTGTCGACCCGGTGTTGAAGTAAAGTGTTTGTGTTGTTGTTCCACTGGAAATGGCAGCACCATTTACCGGAACCAAAATCCCGGAACCCCACCCCCTCCAAAAAGTGCTCAAATCATGTTTTTGATGACACAAATTGAAAATGTAACACAAACATCATATGACAAACTTTAATTAAGCAGTGTAACGGTTATACTATGATAAAAATAGTCATACTGCCAGAGAATACTATTTACTGTTAAATTGCTACCATTTAAAGCAGTCATTGGAATTCCTTATCTGGAGCCTGCGTACTTTCAGATTGTACGTTTGACTGCCCACTGGACCAGTTTGTGGAACTGACCAAGCCGGTGATTCCAGTAGACTGGGTGGCCGAATGTTCCCTCGGTGGTCACTCGTCCAGCAAGATCCACCTCAGTACAGGTAGGGCGGTGTGGGGGGACCAATACGTCCAGCAAGAACAAGCCTCATACAGGTAAGGGCCGGTCTACTGTCCTTACATGACGTGGGACCAGGGGTGATGTTAGGTATAGTACCCGATCTGTGATTGTAATGGAGCCGAATGTTCCCTCGGTGGTCACTCGTCCAGCAAGATCCACCTCAGTACAGGTAGGGCGGCCTTACACTGACGTGGGACTGGGGGAATGTTAGTATAGTACCTGATCTGTGATTGTAATGGAGCCGAATGTTCCCTCGGCGGTCACTCGTCCAGCAAGATCCACCTCAGTACAGGTAGGGCGGCCTTACACTGACGTGGGACTGGGGGAATGTTAGTATAGTACCTGATCTGTGATTGTAATGGAGCCGAATGTTCCCTCGGCGGTCACTCGTCCAGCAAGATCCACCTCGTACAGGTAGGGCGGCCCTCCACTGGACGGGGTACCGGGGGAATTTAGTATAGTACCTGATCTGTGACTGTATTGGAGCGAATGTTCTCTCTTGGTTCCACTCCGCTATAAGATCTCAATAAAGTAGGGCCGTTCCTTACACTGAACTGTGACCCGGGGAATGTTAGTATAGTAACCTGATCTGTGACTGTAATGGGGCCGAATGTTCCCTCGGTGGTTCACTCGTCCCATAAGGATCCCCCTCCAATAACAGGTAAGGGGCCGCCCTTAACACTGACCTGGGACCGGGGGAAATGTTAGTATAAGTACCTGATCTGTGAACTGTAATTGGGGCCGAATGTTTCTCGGTGGTCACCTCGTCCCAGTAAGATCCACCTCAATACAGGTAGGGTTGGCCTTACACTGGACGTGGACCAAGGGGAAATGTTAAGTATATTAAACCTGATCTGTGACTGATAATGCGGCCGAATGTTTCCCTCGGTGGCACTCGTCTAGTAAGATCCACCTCAATACAAGTAGGGCGGCCTCCTGGGACTGAACCAGGGGAAAGTTTAAGTAAAATAGCCTGATCTGTGACGTAATGCGGCCGAATGTTTCCTTCGGTGGTCCACTCGTCCTAGTAAGATCCAAACCTCATACAGTAGGGGCGGTCCTTACACTGACGTGGACCGTGGGAATGTTATATCGTAGCCGTCTGTGACTGGTAAAGGCCCGAATGTTCCATCGGTGGCACGGCAAAGATCCACCTCAATACAGGTAGGGCGTCCTTACACTGACGTAACTGGGGGAATGTTAGAATCGAACCTGATCTGTGACGTAATTGGGCCGAAGTTCCATCTGGGTCGACGGGCAAGATCCACCCAAGTACAGTAGGGCGGTCCTTAACACTGACGTGGGACCGGGGGGGGGTATTTTTGTATCGCCTGATCTGTGACTGTAATTGGGGCCTATGTTCCATCGGTGTCCGGCAAGATCCACCTCAATAAGGGAATAGGGGCCGGTTACATTGATGGGACCGGGGTATGTTGGTATATACCTGATATGGGACTGTAAATGGAGCCGAATGTCCCTCGGTGGTCACTCGTCCAGCAAGATCCCACCTCAGTACAGGTAGGGCGCCTACACGAACGTGGGACTGGGGGAATGTTGTAAAGTAACCTGATCTGTATTGTAATGGAGCCGAATGTTTCCCCTTCGGCCTTACTTCGTCCAGCCAAGATCCACCTCATACAGGTAGGGCGGCCCATTAACAACAGACGTGGGACTGGGGGAATGTTAGTATAGAACCTGATCCGTGATTGTAATGGAGCCGAATGTTCCCTCGGGCGGTCCACTCCGTCCAGCAAATCCAACCTCATACAGGTAGGGGCGGCCTCACACTACTTGGGACCGGGAAAGTTAGTATAGTACCTGATCTGACTGTAATGGACCTAATGTTCCCCCCTCGGTGGTCACAGCAAGATCCACCTCAATACGTGGGACTGGGGGAATGTTTTAGTATAGTACCGTCTGTTGACTGTAATGGAGCCGAATGTTCCCTCGGGCGGTCACATCGTTCAGCAAGATCCACCCTCAGTACAGGTAGGGCGGCCTAACACGATGTGGGACTGGGGGAATGTTAGTAAGTACCTAATCTTGGGGGTTATTGTAAGCCCGAATCCCTCGGCGGTCACTCTTCTAGTAAGAATCCACCCATGTTTCCCCCCCCCCCCTCGGTGGTCCCTCTCCAGCAAGATCCCACCTCAATACCGTAGGGCGGCCTTACTTTACGTGGGACCGGGGGAAATGTTAGTATATTAACCTGATCGTGACTGTAATGGCGCCAATGTTCTCTCCGGTCCACTCCGTCCAGCAAATCCACCTCAGTACAAAGGTAGGGCGGCCTTACATTGACGTGGGACCGGGGGAAAGTAAAATAAGTAACCTGTCTTGATTGTAATGGGGGCCGAATGTTCCCCTTCGGCGGTTCCCCTCTCCAGCAAGGATCCACCTCAGTACAAGGTAGGGTGGCCCCCACTGGATTGGGAACTGAAATTGGTTAGTATAGTACCTGATCTGTGACTGTAATGCGGCCCGAATGTTTCCCTCAGTGGTCACTCTGTCCCCAGCAAGATCCACCTCCAGTACCAGGTATGGGCCCGGCCCTCACCAACCTGACGTGGGACCGGGGGAATGGGTGGGGGTATTATAGTAACCTGACTGTGATTTTAATTGGGCCCGGAATGTTCCCACTCCGGCGGTCACGTCGGGGTTCCTAAGTAAGGGGAATCCCACCTCAAAACCAGGAAGGGCGGCCTTACACTGCGTGGGACCCGGGGGAAGTTAGTATATTACCTGACTGTGACGTAATTGGCGCCGAATGTTCCCTTCCGGTGGCACTCGTCTATAAGATCACCTCAGTACAGTAGGGGAGCGGCCTTACACTGACTGGGACCGGGGGAATGTTATATCGTACCTGAACTGTGACTGTAAATGGCGCCGAAATCCATCGTGGTCAACGGCAAAATCCCCCTCAATACAGTAGGGCGGCCTTTACATTGACGGGACCCGGGGGAAAGTTAGTTATTAGTAAACCTTTATCTGTGGACTGTAATGGTGGCCGAATGTTCCATCGGTTGTCACGGCAAGATCCACCTCAATACAGGGTAGAACGTCCTTACATTGACTGGGACCGGGGGAATGTTAGTATCGTACCTGACTGTGACTGAATGAGCCGAATGCCATCGGTGGTTCACGCAAGATCCACCTCAATACAGGTAGGGCGTCCTTACACTGACTGGGACCGGGGGAAATGTTAGTAATCGTACCTGATCTGTGACTGTAAAGGGCCGAAGGTCCATCGTGGTCACGGCAAGGATCCACCATTAAAAGAGGTAGGCGCGGTACAATTGGGATTGTGTGGACCGGGGGGAATGTTAGTAAGTACCTGATATGTGACTAGTAATGGGGCCAAATGTTCCCTCGTGGTCACAGGCAAAAGATCCAACCTCCAAGTAGAAAGGTAGGGCGGCCTTACATTGATGTGGGACCTTGGGGGAAAGTTAGTATGTACCTGATCGTGATTCAGTTCCCTGGGGGCGGAAGTTCCATCATTGGTCCAACCTCAGTTACAGGTAGGGCGGCCCAATCCTTACGTGGGACTGTGGAATGTTAGAATAGTACCTGATCTGTGATTGTAATGGTGCCGAATGGTTCCCCTCGGTGGTCACTGACAAGAATTTCCACCCAAGTACAGTAGGGCGGTCCAACACTGACGTGGGAACCGGGGGAAATGATTAGTTATCGTCCACCTGATCTGTGACTGTAATGGACCGAAATGTTTCCCTTCGGTGGTCACGGGCAAGTAATCCACCTCAATACCAGGTATTGGGTTATGCCGTCCCTTACACTGACGTGGGACGGGTAGGGGGAATGTTAGTATCGTACCTGATCTGTGATGTTCTCCGTTTGTTTCCATCGGGGTCCACCAAAGATCCACCTCAATAGAGGGTAGGGCGGCCTTACAATGACGGAGGGAGGGGGAATGTTAGTATATAACCTGACCTGGTTGACTGTAAATGGGGGCCGAATGTTTCCACCTCAATGGTCCCACAAGAACCAAGACCAGTCAATAGGGCGTGGGCCACTTTACGGGGATGGGGGGAATGTTAGTATAGTACCTGATCTGTGATTGAAATGGGGCCGAATGTTCCCTCGGTGGTCCAGTCCCAGGCAAGATCCACCTCATACCGGTAGGGTGGCCTACATTGACCGTGGGAACCGGGGGAGAATTATTAGAATACCTGATCTGTGACTGTAATGGGGGCCCGGCCGTCCTCGTGGTCACTCGTCCAGCAAGATCCACATCAATAGAGGTAGGCGGCCTAACATTGATGTGGGACCGGGGGAATGTAGTATAGTACCTGATATGTGACTGTAATGGAGCCAAATGTTCCTCGGTGGTCACTCCGTCAGCAAGATCCACCTCAGTACAGGTAGGGCGCCTTACACTGACGTGGGACTGGGGGAATGTTAGATAGTACCTGATCTGTGATTGGAGGCCGAAATGTTCCCTCGGCGGTCACTCGTCACCGGCAAGATCCACCTCTGTATAGTTGGGCGGCCTTACACTGACGTGGGACTGGGGGAATGTTTTATATAGTACCTGACTGTGATTGTAATGGAGCCAATGTTTCCCTCGGCGGTCACTCGTCCAGCAAGATCCACCTCAGTACAGGTAGGGCGGCCTCACACTGACGTGGGACGGGGAAATGTTATTAGGACCTGTCTGTGATTGTAATGGATCCGAATGTTCCCTCGGTGGTCCAGAAGCCAAGATTCACCTTCAATACGTGGGACTGGGGGAATGTTTGTATAGTAACCTGCTCGTGATGTAATGGAGCCGAATGTTCCCTCGGCTGGTCACTCGTTCAATCAAAGGATCCCACCTCAGTAACAGGTAGGGGCTGGCCGGCCTTACACTGATGTGGGGACTCGGGGGAAATGTTTAGTTTATAGTACCTGGATCTGTGATTGTAATGGGGCCGAATGTTCCCGCTCGGCGGATTCACTGCATATCGTCTAGTAAGATTCCACCACTCATTGTCCCTCGGTTGGTCACTCAGTCCAGCAAGATCCTCCTCCAATACCGGTAGGGTGCGGCCATTACCATTGACGTGGGGACCGGGGGAATGTTAGTATAGTACCTGAATCTGTGACTGTAAATGGCGCCGAATGTTTCTCTCGGCGGGTCACATATTCGTACCAAGGCCAAGATCCCTCCTCAGTAACAGGTAGGGCGGCCTTACATTGACGTGGGACCGGGGGGAATGTTAAGTATAGTAACCTGATCTGTGATTGTAACTTGGGGCCGAATGTTCCCTCGGCGGTCAACATCGTCCAGCAAGATCCACCTCTGTAACTAGGTATGGGTGGCCCTCAACACTGACGTGGGACTGGGGGAAATGTTAGTATTAGTACCTGATCTGTGGACTGTTAATGCGGCCGAATGTTCCCTCAGTGGTTCACTCGTCCAGCAAAGATCCACCTCAGTACAGGTTAGGGGAGGCGGCCTCACACTGACGTGGGTACCAGGGGAATGTTAGTATAGTACCCTGGATCTGTGATTGTAATGGGGTCCCGAATTTGTTCCCTCGGCGGTCACCAGTCGTCTAGTAATGATCCACCTCAATACAGGTAGGGCGGCCTTACACTGACGTGGGACTGGGGGAATGTTAGTATAGTACCTGAGCTGTGACTGTAATGGGGCCGAATGTTCCCTCGGCGGTCACTCGTCCAGCAATATCCACCTCAGTACAGGTAGGGCGGCCTTACACTGACGTGGGACCAGGGGAATGTTAGTATAGTACCTGATCTGTGACTGTAATGGGGCCGAATGTTCCCTCGGTGGTCACTCGTCTAGTAAGATCCACCTCAGTACAGGTAGGGCGGCCTTACACTGGCGTGGGACCGGGGGAATGTTAGTATAGTACCTGATCTGTGACTGTAATGGCGCCGAATGTTCCCTCGGCGGTCACTCGTCTAGTAAGATCCACCTCAGTACAGGTAGGGCGGCCTTACACTGACGTGGGACCGGGGGAATGTTAGTATAGTACCTGATCTGTGACTGTAATGGGGCCGAATGTTCCCTCGGTGGTCACTCGTCTAGTAAGATCCACCTCAGTACAGGTAGGGCGGTCTTACACTGACGTGGGACCGGGGGAATGTTAGTATAGTACCTGATCTGTGACTGTAATGGGGCCGAATGTTCCCTCGGTGGTCACTCGTCTAGTAAGATCCACCTCAGTACAGGTAGGGTGGCCTTACACTGGCGTGGGACCGGGGGAATGTTAGTATCGTACCTGATCTGTAATAAATGTAAATCCACCAATTCAAATTTGCAAACGATCCTAAACATTTTAGTCGTACAAAGTTTAGTGAAACGGCCCCCAGACTCTTCACTCTCCCGCAGTCGTTATAAAATAAGCACCGCCCACACAAATTTAAACGCGGATGCAAATGTCTGCCGAAATATTTAAAATGCAATTTTTGTTCAGAAATGTAATAAATAGCATATTTTATCGTACATGTTTGAATAGCTTGAAATAATACACTCATGTATGTCGTGTAAATAACTTCAAACAACAAACGTACACTTGTGTATTATTTCACGCTGCCGGTATTCAACAGGTCTCCAGATAAGGAATAAGTAATTGAGTATTTTCACTCCATCTTATCTGAAGCAATTGGGTATTTCAAAATTTTAATTGGGTAAAATAAAATCACACTACTGTTTACACATCAACAGACAGCAATTATTGAATAGTTTGCTTTTTCATGGAAAATAAGAAAAAATGTGCTATATTTGTGGTATGTTTATTGTTTTCTGCAGCATGGTAAAAATACCACAATTTTTTTATTGCTTTTTGATACTCGCTACTTATGATTTCAATTGGGTTTTTGGCAATTTTAATTGGGTATTTAAGCAAATACGCAGCTTATCTGGAGCTCTGGAACCGTTTTCTCTCCATGCATAAACTAGCTTGAAATGTAATATCGGTAAAGCCCAATTATCTGAATTTTTCATGCAGCTAAGAATGGCGTTTTCCAAATGTCTATCTTTTCTATTTCAGCATGGATCGTAGCGATTACCCTGGGTTCCGTACTTGCCATCGTTGTCGTGGTACTCATCGTATGTTTAGTGAAACACAAGAAATCCAGCCACTCGATCCGTGGAAAGTTTCAGGTTATAGCTTAGTTCTTCGGTGATAGATGTCAAATATGTGCCTTTTTTTTTGGCTCCATGTCAATGTATGCCGAGATTTTCCAAATGAATGATCTCTGCATATACTTGTGATGACAAATATAAAGTTATATGCTTTTGATAAGAATTTTGATATTTAATATGCCAATACTTCTATTTAATCCCGATGACACTGAATTAAAATGTTGTCGTCTGCTGTTTTTACTTATTTTCGGTATTCTTGACAAAACGATGTTTTGACAGTACATGAGAATCATCTCCAATGGAGATGATTCTCATGTACTGTTTGTTAACACATCTTATTTGTTAAGAAATAAAGACAAAAATTCAACGACAGGCAACGACAATAGTCGTTTCCCACCTTTTAAGGGTTAATGTTTTTGTGAAATACTTGTATGTAAAGATAGCTAATTTTGCTGGAAGAATGAATGAATATGTTGTGAATGGAATTATGTACTTTTGTATATTAAATTATTGTTCACATAATGGATTTTTAAGGAATTCAATGCAAGGGCATGTTAGCTACCGCAGCATTTAGTTCCTTAAAAATCAGGCATATAATGTAGTCTTTCATCTATTAAAGTATTGATTTTCCATTTCCTGTCGAACAGGTAGTCAGTAAGTATTGTAACATGTAATTTATTGGTGTAAAATCTTGTAATATGTGAAATAGGTGGAGTGTGATAGTGGCCATTGATTGGCTGAGAAAGAAGGGCGAGTTATAAATTTAGAAATAATAGAAACTAAACACTATACATATCCAGTTTGTGTATCCAGCTCTCAGCATAATATCAATAGAAACTTTGTATCTGCCGTTATGTCACTGTCCTGTAGCTGGGTGGTGGTCGGGCGAACGTGAAGGCATACATTAACGGTAGGGGTTCCTCCTTATAGGAATCACTATTTGCCTGGTTTGGCCCTCAGGTACGTTTTATCTTTTAATCTTTTACTACCTGGGAGTTTAATTGGGTTATTGCCCATTATAAAAGTAGTAAGATTATTACTGATTCTATTGGTTTTGGGAGGGGCGAAGTGATTCTGGTGTGGCGAGGACCTGACATCAGATCAGGATTAATCATTATTCTGATTTCAGGGCTGAATATATATCTTTTTATTGTCAATATTCAGTTCTGATTTTGGGATTTTCCCCCATTTGTACAGGTAATATATGGGATTTAGTACTTTTACGTCAAAATGTTTGTGCAAGTTTCTTCATCATCATATAACTTGACACTTGATACATGTAAGCATTTGGAACACACTCGTGCTGCCATTAACCTCACCTTGACCATTGACCATTGGTGCGACACCACTTCGTGGCGGAAATAAAAACCATGGCAACATAATGTCTTGGATCCAAAGTTTATTGACTTTCAATGTCGTGTATAATCAGGTACCGGTGTAATGGTCAGTAATCCCCCCATCCAAATTAAAGTCCCCCCGGGAGGGAGTTTGGGCTAACCTAAAAATTTTGGGTTTTGGGCCGGCCTGAACTCCCCCCCCCCCCCTCCTACCCCCCCCCCCCATCCCCCCCCCGAGGGACTTTCAACTAGTCAACTTCCCCCACCACCAGTCTGAAATCCCCCCCCCCCCCCACCTAATTTTTTTTTCACGAATTTTTTTTCGATGAGGAAGAAACAATTGAGGACATAAGTTAACAGTGTAGTATTTATGGTCAATATGTCATAAATATATATATATATTATTTTAGATTAGTTAGAGGGGGGGGGGGGATTATGGGCCGGCCCAAAGTACCCCCCCCCCCCCACCTGTACTACTTATTTATGGTTACAAGTTTTGAGGGGCGGTATGGACCATCCCAAAGTCCCCCCCACCCTCACCTAATACTTGCAGCTGATTTGTGTGCATGTTGACGAGTTGAGGGGGGGGGGGGATTATGGTCCGGCCTAACCCCCCCTCCACTACTTATCTTGCATTTGATTTGTTTTTATGGTGACAAGTTCAGAGGGGTGGGGTGGATTATTGTATTATTATTCAAAGTCCTCCCCCCCCCCCCCCCACACCCCATCTAATAATTATCTTGCCACTGATGTGTGTGCATTGACGAATTGAGAGTGGGGGGGATATATGGGCCGGCCTAACCCCCCCCCCCCCCCCCCACCCACTACTTATATTGCATCTGATTTGTATTTATGGTGACCAGTTCAGAGGGGTGGGGGTGGATTATTGAATTATTATTCAAGTCGACAGGTGGGTGGGGGTAATTATGGGCCGGCCCAAAGAGGTCATCCCCTGTGCTACTATTATTGTAGTTTATGGTGACAGTTCAGAGTGGGTGGAGGGGTGGACCTTATTGTATATTATTCAAAGTCCTCACCCCACCTAATAATTATCTTGCCGACTGATAGTGTGTGGCATGTTGACTGAATTGAGAGTGTGTAGATTATTATTGCCGTGTCCGTTATCCAAAGTCCCCCCACCCCTGTACTACTTATCTTGCATCTGATTTGTATTTATGGTTACAAGTTTTTTGAGGGGTGGGGGATATGGACCATCCCAAAGAGTCCCCCCCCCCCACCCTCACCTAATACTTGCAGCTGATTTGTGTGCATGTTGACGAGTTGAGGTGGGGGGGGATTATGGGATGGGACGGCCCAAAATCCCACCCCCCCACTACTTATATTGCATCTGATTTGTATTTATGTTGACCAGTTAAAAAAAAGGGGTGGGGGTGGATTATTGAATTATTATTCAAAGTCTCCCCTTCCCCCCCCCACCCCACCTAATAATTATCATGCCGCTGATGTGTGTGCAAGTCGACAGATGGGTGGGGGGGATTATGGGCGGCCCAAAGTCCCCCCCCCCCCTCCCCCCCCCCCCCCCCGTGCTACTTATTGTATTATGGTGACAAAGTTCACAGGGGTGGGGGTGGATTATTGTATTATTATTCAAAGTCCTCCCCCCACCCCACCTAATAATTATCTTGCCACTGATGTGTGTGCATGTTGACGAATTGAGAGTGGGTGGGGGGGGGATTAGGGCCGGCCCAATCCCCCCACCCCCCACCCCTTGTACTACTTATCTTGCATCTGATTTGTATTTATGGTTACAAGTTTTGAGGGGCGGTATGGACCATCCCAAAGTCCCCCCCACCCTCACCTAATACTTGCAGCTGATTTGTGTGCATGTTGACGAGTTGAGGTGTGGTGGGATTATGGGGCCGGCCCAAAGTCCCCCCCCCCCCCACTACTTATATTGCATCTGATTTGTATTTATGGTGACCAGTTCAGAGGGGTGGGGGTGGATTATTGTATTATTATTCAAAGTCCTCCCCCCCACCCCACCTAATAATTATCTTGCCGCTGATGTGTGTGCATGTCGACAGGCGGGTGGGGGGGATTATGGGCCGGCCCAAAGTCCACCCACCCCCTGTACTACTTATCTTGCATCTGATTTGTATTTATGGTTACAAGTTTTTAGGAAATAAGGAAGAAAAAATTAAGACTTAGTTAACAGTGTAGTATTTATGGTCAATATGTCATAAATATATATATATTATATTATTTTAGAGTTCAGAGGGTAGGGGATTATGATTATGGGCCAGTCGGCCCAAAACCCCCCCCCCCAGTCCCCCCCCCCCCCCCCCCCCCCCCCCCCCCCCCGCCCCACCCCCCCCCCCCCCCCCCCCCCCCCTGTACTACTTATTATTGGATTTATGGTAACGAGTTCAGAGGTGGGAGGGGTGGATTATTGTATTATTATTGAAAGTCCTCCCCCCCACCCCACCCCCACCTAATAATTATCTTGCCGCTGATATGTGTGCATGTTTTGTATTTATGGTGACGAGTTCAGAGGGGTGGGGGTGGCTGGCCCAAAGTCCCCCCCCCCCCCCCAAATTGTACTATTTATCTTGCATTCAAGGTAGGACAATATCCCCTGCCCCCTGCTGGAAACCAATTTATGTCCATAGTGGGATTGAGGAGTTTGCTAGCAAATAAAGAGCCATGTCATAAATCCCATAAGCACCAGTTCTACAGTCTCCATTTCAATGCACTGCCACCTGTGAAATTGCCAGGTCCATCTGGGTCCTGGATTATCTCCCCCTTTTGGACTTAGAATTTGTAAAGTTTTTGCCTACCCATTGTCACTGCAATCCTCAGTCGGATTGGCATGAAATTTCATAAACTTATTTGTCATCATCAGTATTTTCATTCTAGAGCCCATCCATGCGGCCCCTGTGAAGGTTAAATGACTTTGAATTTTTTTTTAATTTGCATTAATTTTTGAGATTTTTAGGGGTATATATCAGTGTTACTGATTTATTTTTCCATGGAGTTATCCTCCCTTGTATACTGACTATACCTTGACGGATGTATATAGTAACTTCTGCGCTCTTGTTCCACATACATGTCATGCAACGTAGTTTCTATAGTACTACTCTGCTAATTTCACTCTGCCATGCATGTATCACAATATACTAACATATTTCTGTGGTCATGCTAGTATTGTTAGACATTCAGCCAGCTCATATTCCTCCCTCTCAACTGGTTACCACACACACAAATCAGATGCACAATAAGTATTATGAGGGGGGGGGGGGACTTTGGGCCGGCCCAAACTCCACCCCCCCCCATCTGAACTTGTCACATTGAATACACAAGAATTGGGAGGGGGGGACTTTGGGACGGCCCATATTCCTGCCCGCCTCTCAACTGGTTACCACGCACACAAATCAGCTGCACGCACACAAATCAGCTCGACTCATTACCATGCACACAAGTCAGCTGCACAATAATGATTAAGTCGGGGGGAGGGAGTTTGGGCCGCCCCCCCCCCATCTGAACTTGTCACATTGAATACAAATCAGCTGCAAGATAGTAATTGGGTGGGGGGGGGACTTTGGGCCGGCCCATATTCCTCCCCCCCCTCTCAACTGGTTACCATGCACACAAATGGCGGGGGACATTCAGCCAGCTCATATTCTCAACTGGTTTCCATGCACACAAATCAGCTGCTCGTTAAGTATTAGGTGGGGGGGACTTTGGTCCAGCCCATACTCCACCCCCTCCCCCCTATCAACTGGTTACCACGCACACAAATCAGATGCACGATAAGTATTAGGTGGGGTGGGGGGGACTTTGGGCCAGCCCAAACTCCCCCCCCCCATCTGAACTTGTCACATTGAATACAAATCAGCTGCAAGATAAGTAATTGGGGTGGGGGATTTGGGCCGGCCCATATTCCCCCCCCCTCTCAACTGGTTACCACACACACAAATCAGCTGCACAATAAGTATTAGGTGGGGGGGGGGACTTTGGGCCAGCCCATATCCCCCCCCCCTCTCAACATTTTACGATGTACACAACTCGCCTGCACAATAAGTATTAGGGGCGGGGGTCATTTGGCCAGCTCATATTCCTCCCTCTCGACTCATTACCATGCACACAAATCAGCTGCACAATAATTATTAAGTGGTGGGGAGGGGGCGGGGGGGACTTTGGGATTTTGAACATTTCCAAATATTAGGATGAGCATGTGAGCATGTCTATACCAGCTATATATGGATGAAAGGGTTAAAGTGTGATATTTTACGAGATTTGATTTAGAAACATATTCTTTTGCTGGACAAATAAGAAAATTGTTAGTAACCAAATTCTCTGGCCATGGGAATTATAACTTTGTCACCTGTTTGTCAGAATACGAGAATCTTCAGCATCTTTCCGCCATGACATGTACCCAGCGATGTACAAAAATAATTCCATGATGCTTTATGAGCGAAACAGCAATATTCGTGACCAAAATTTATTTATTTTTGTCGCGCACGCTTGTGGACAGCGCTATACACTCGGCACAGTGGTGCACGTATATGTGCGTCCGGGTTAAATTTTTTGGTTAAAATTTTTCGGTATACTATCAAAGTCTCGGCTGGGCGCGACATGTGGGCCGCGGCCATCTAGTTGGTGGTATTTATAAATTTTGTCATGTTACCCATCGCCTATAAGTGCTTGACATCTTTGTCATTGATTACAAAACTTTGAATGTGTATTCTTAACTCATTTCATGCTGATATGTTATTTTGTTTGTGAAAAATTATAAATATTTTCTTTATATGTGCTTAGAAATATATGTTGTTACCACCATTTGAACCGCCTCGTCAAGACGGTTCAAATGAGTGGTCACAACGTATACTTTCATTGAGAAATAGCAAAAATAAAAATTAATTATTCAAAATAATTCATACCCGTAAAGGAAGGTGTATTCCGAATGTAATGGGTTAATCACGCAATTTAATTTGCAGACCGAACTCTTTAAAGGTACATGCCCACTCAGTAGGCACAGACTGTTCTTTATAGGAATTAAATAAGTGTATAATTGTGTCACTATTCCACCAGTTCTAAAAATTACAAGTGCCCTCTATACAGATGTGTATAATTATTTAGTAATATTCACGGACAGCGACTCGCGGTGGTATCAGGCTATTTTCATATGCAAATGAGGCAGGATACTTTTTAATTATTTATACTACCGTAATTAAATGTGTCGCCTGAAAAAAATAATATTTTCGACAGATTATACGATCATTGCACATCAAAAATAAATACAGAGAATAAATAGTAATAATTCCAGCACAAAAATATTTACACAATTCCCTAACATTTCATTGGTCCGTAGCAAGTCTCTGTCCAAAATTGATATCCCAGTAAACTCCATGCCGAACTACTTTCCGTAACCGTGAGGCGCAGTTAAAATAATTCTTAAGAAAACGGAAAATAAACACATTTTCTTGATGAATCTATTTCAAATGCTGGAATTATAAGGAATGAATGGCCTTTTTGTGGAATTTATCGGGGATATAAACTTGGAAAAGTCGCGGGAATACTGGACCTTCGTCCAGTATTCCAGCGACTTTTCCAAGTTTATACCCCGATAAATTCCACAAAAATGCCATTCATTCCTATATTGAATACAGAGAATAAATAGTAATAGTTAACATTTTAAGGAAACACGCCCCTGAGATGAGTGTGAAAAGTTACGTCTGATATAAAACATATAATAATGCCAATCAATATGTGGGGTAATGGTGAATGAATGTTTATTTGGCCAGAAAATGTCTCCGACTATGTCTCTGATATAAAGAACAGTTTGTGTCTACTGAGTGGGAATGTACCTTTAACCCGAGTTCTACACAGTCTCTGGATACTTTCTTATTTATGCTACAAATTCCAGTTCCTCGTGTAAATTATCTCCCCTTGATGGAGAATCTGTAGGCTACAGCATTTTTCTAGTTGCATATTAATCAGAATTTCCCTTCATTTTAGTCACTATCATGACCGCTATATACAATACAGTGAAACCTCTCTAAACCGGACAACAAGAAACATATAATGTGATCACAATTTTGATGCGTTTCTTGTCATTTATATTCGGTGATAATGCTTGTTCGTGACCGCAAGCACACAACTATGGCTCGGGATAATCAAATGCCTGATTTACAGTGGAACCTCGAAAACCGGACACCCTGGGGACCTCCCAGGGTGTCCGGTTTAGCGAGGTTTCACTGTATATCGTTGTCAGGAGGATTTACAGTGAAACATAAATCTCCCAGGGTGTCCGGTTTAGCAAAGTTTCACTGTATATTGTCGTGTTGCCCTTGATTGTATTGCTTCATGTATGTGGTTGTGACTGCAGAAATGGGACTTTGTGGACAATCAAGATCCAAGGGCCCATTTCATTAAACTTCTTTTGAAAAAAATGTTTGTGTTAAACCTTTTTTTTGTCGTCTGCTGTTTATTTTCCATTTTTATCATCAAAACATGCTTTGACAGCACTTTAGAATAATTTACAACATGCTTTGACAGCACTTCAGAATCATTTCCATTCTGAAGTGCTGTCAAACCATGTTTTTATTGAGAAATAAGGCAAGATATAAAAGCAACAGCAGACGAAAATTGTTGTGAGTAGCGTTCTAAGGGTTAATTTGCTTCTTACATTATCGTAGTCAACAAAAGTTACCATTTTGCATCTACATGCACGGATCATTTCACGTGAACACGTCCACTGAAGATTTTCAAATATCGACTGTCCAATCATGGGCGGACTCAGGGGGGGGGGGGGCGACCCGGTGCGCGCCCCCCCTAAAATTCGCCGAGTAAAGATTTTTTACAAGTCACAAGGCACGTTTCATGCCAAGTGCCATGTATTCCATGCCAAGTGCCATGTATTCCATGTTTTTATTCAAAATTTCAAACATCATGTCTAAACATAAGTGACAGTGTCAATAATTTTTGCTCCAAAATGCGGCAGAACGCAGGAAATGCGATGTAGATTTCAAAAAAATTCAAAAATGCATTCAAAATAGTTACGCCCCCCCCCCCCCCCCCCCCCACTAACCCGAAATCCTGGATCCGCGCCTGCCAATGTTCCGTCTCTATATGACCTCAGCTGTTGCTGGGACGTTTTGACACCCTTTTGCCATTTTCACCGACTGAATGGCGAATGGTGAAGCCAATGATCAGACTGCGCGGACACCTCCAATTCTGCAGACCATAATTGTGGCTGTGACTGGAGAAATGGGGCTTATGGAATTTATGACCAGTGTAGCTCCTGATCAGATAAATCACACACTCCTGTAGCCTGATGACAATTGCTTGTTAGAAGCATGACTGGTGTTTCAGTGATGGAATGGCAAACAGTGCAGATCCTGCACAGGCTGATCTGGGTCTACACTGGTCACAAACCCATAAGCCCTATTTCTCCAGTCACAAAATAACAATATATTCTCATCAATCAAATAATAAAAATAGCCTATGACATAAAACTATCCTAACCTTGTAATTTTAATGATTATTAATAGTACAAAACTTGTATATTCTGTTTAACCTTTACAATGTTGAATTAAATTTTGCCGTCTGCTGGTTATTTTTTATTTTGCATTTTTAGCTTGACTATTCGAAGAATAGTTAGAGCTTATGTAGTCACCCCGGCGTCAGCGTCACTGTCACCGTCACGCCTTGATTAAGGTTTTTATTCAAGCTTGTAGATGGAATACTCCTGGCCCTACACCAACCATACTTGCACAACTTCATCTCCTAGTGATGTACATCAACAACCCCTGACCTATATTTGACCTTGACCTACATTTAACCTTGAATTACTTAGTTAATTCCCCTTGGTTAAGGTTTTTACTCAACCTTGGTTAAGGTTTTTAGTCAAGCTTGTATATGGAATACTATTGTGCATACAGACACCATACTTGGACAACCTTTTCTCATAGGGATGTACATCAATAACCCCTGATCTATATTTGACCTTCACCTACATTTCCTCTTGAATTACTTACTTAATTCCCCTTGGTTACGGTTTTTAGTCAACCTTGGTTAAGGTTTTTAGTCAAGCTTGTAGATGGAATACTATTGTGCATACAGACACCATACTTGGATAACTTTGTCTCATAGGGATGTACATCAATAACCCCTGACCTATATTTTACCTTGACCTACATTTAACCTTGAATTACTTGGTTATTTCCCCTTGGTTAAGGTTTGTACTCGAACTTGTTAAGGTTTATAGTCAAGCTTGTATATGGAATACTCCTGGGCCTACAGCAACCATACTTGGACAACTTCATCTCCTAGTGATGTACATCAATAATCCCTGACCTATATTTGACCTTGACCTACTTTTACCCTTGGATTACTTAGTTAATTCCCCTTGGTTAAGGTTTTTAGTCAAGCTTGTAAATGGAATACTCCTGGCCCTACACCAACCATACTTGGACAACTTCATCTCCTAGTGATATACATCAACAACCCCTGACCTATATTTGACCTTGACCTACATTTAACCTTGAATTACTTGGTTATTTCCCCTTGGTTAAGGTTTGTACTCAAACTTGTTAAGGTTTATAGTCAACCTTGTATATGGAATACTCCTGGGCCTACAGCAACCATACTTGGACAACTTCATCTCCTAGTGATGTACATCAATAATCCCTGACCTATATTTGACCTTGACCTACTTTTACCCTTGGATTACTTAGTTAATTCCCCTTGGTTAAGGTTTTTAGTCAAGCTTGTAGATGGAATACTCCTGGCCCTACACCAACCATACTTGGACAACTTCATCTCCTAGTGATATACATCAACAACCCCTGACCTATATTTGACCTTGACCTACATTTAACCTTGAATTACTTAGTTAATTCCTCTTGGTTAAGGTTTTTAGTCAACCTTGGTTAACGTTTTTATGCGTGCCGCGGCCACCTGCTTTGTCAAGCTATGTATACATCGACAACCCTCGTAGTCGAGCTATGCTGTTCTCCTACAGCTCTTGTTTTGTTTTGACAACACCAGGTCAGGTTATTCTAATTTCCGGGCTGAATATAATATATATTTTTCCTGTAAATATTCAGTTCTGATTTTGGGATTTTCTCCCCAATACAGCAGGTTACATGCGGAATCGCACCCATTGGCCCGGCTTTAAATTACCATAGCTGTTGATAGGCCTTTAATCGCCAATAAATAAATCAATATCTTAAAAAAAAAAAAAACAGCAGATGACAATATTTGTTTTTCACATTAGGTTAATTATTGTAAAAGGACAATGCAGTCTCCCGCATGTTGATACGTATTGTTGTTTGTGATGTTCTTGTATTTGACCAGTTTTCCCTCCGGAAGACCTGGCACCAGATCAGGGGCAATGGCAGTCATGTAACAATAGTAGTTTGTGACCACTATCACTAATAGTGATAGTGGTCACAAACTACTATTGTTACATGATTCACTATTACCATAGAACAGTTCTGGGGCCCATTTCACTAAACTTTGTACAATTAAATGTTCGTAAGTGAAAATGTCATCTGGAAATTTCAATTGATGGATTTACATTTATTGAGCATAGTTCTAATTTTGGGATTTTTACCCCGTCACAGCAGGTGAAATATGGGATTCGACCTTGTTAACCCGGCCTAAAATGACCAAGCTGTTGACAGGCCGTTAAACACCATTAAATAAAAAAATAAATTGTCCGGTGTTCTAGATGTGAGATTAATCATGCATAAATAATGTCTGCCAAGAACTAACAGAACAGGGCTTATTTGCGCCGGTGACTGGAGAAATTGTGATTAAGGGATTTGCAACCAGTGTAGCTCCTGATCAAATAGCACACTCCTATAGCCTGGTAACGATCAATAGTGTGTGTTACAAGCATGATAGATGTTTCATTAATGGATTGGTGGACAGTGCAGACCTTGATCAGACTGCACAGCCGTGCACCACTGTAGATCCTGATCAATGATAGTAGACCAAGGAAGGTTCACCGAATGGTGATCAGTGAAGATCCAGATCAGACTGCACAGCCGTGCAGTCTGATCTGGGTCCTCACTGATCACGAACATAATAAGCCTGGTTTTGTCAGATCTTGGCCCATTTAAGTTGAAATGTTGTCACAGTTTGAAATTGTGTTCTACAGAACTATTCATGTGTTGTTGTACCCTCGAGAAACAATTGGTCATATTTATTTACACAATATATTTTTTCTGTTATTGCTGTGTCCTGTTGTATCTTCTATTCCCAAAAACTGTATATTTAAAGGGGCATATCAGGATTTTTTTTAAAATACTATAAAAAATAAAAACGTGTTCATCATGGCCCTGTGTAAAGTGTTTAAATTGAAGATATATGACGATACTACGACCGAGCATGATGAGTGTTTAATCGATGGAATGGCGAACAGTCCAGATCCTGATCAGACTGTGCGGATGCACAGGCTGATCTAGATCTACACTGGTCGCAAAAGCCATAATCCCCATTTCTCCAGTTACACAGCTACATATGTAACAATGGACAGCCATGTGATATTTTCCGAACTTTTTATGTTTTTAGCTCACCTGAGCAAAGCTCATGTGAGCTATTGTTACCGCAATGTGTCCGTCGTCGTCCGTCGTCCGTCGTCCGTGAACATTTTCAAACGTCTTCTCCTCGGTAACCATTGGGTCTATGGTCACCAAACTTCATGGTCATGGTCCTTAGGTAGGGGGATTAGAAAATTGTTAAAATGATGTCATTACGTAATCCAAGATGGCCGTCGTCTAAAACTAGCACAAATTCTTAAAAAATCTTCTTCTCAAGAACCGCCAACCGGATTTCGACAAAACTTGGTAGGAATGATCGATGTACATTGCTCTTTCAAAGTTGTTAAAATGGTGACCCCGGGGTCAAAAATGGGCGTGGCCCGTGGGGTCAAATTGTGGTCAAATTTTATTTTTGACTGAATATGGTCATGTCATATATCAAATTGAAGGTATCAATGAGGCGATCACTCTGGTGCATTTTTTGTCGAAATCGGATTGTTATGTCATCCAAGATAGCCGCCGAAAGGTCAAAAGGTCGTTCTTTTATTAGAGATTTCAACATTCTTCTTCACATGAACCGCTTGGCCCATGGTAGCGAAACTTAAAAGTTATGGTCCATGGGTGAAGCCTTTTCAGATTTGTTAAAATGGAGGTCATCACTAATCCAAGATGGCCGCCGTCTAAAAATAGCATAAATTCTTAAAAAATCTTCTTCTCATGAACCGCTAGCCGGATTTCGACGAAACTTGGTAGGAATGATCGATGTACATTGCTCTTTCAAAGTTGTTAAAATGGTGACCCCGAGGTCAAAAATGGGCATGGCCCGTGGGGTCAAATTGGGGTCAAATTTTATTTTTGACCGAATATGGTCATGTTATATATCAAATCGAAGATATCAGTGAGGCGATCACTCTGGTACATTTTTTGTCGAAATCGGATTGTTATGTCGTCCAAGATGGCCGCCGAAATGTCTAAAGGTCGTTCTTTTTATTAGAGATTTCAAAATTCTTCTTCACATGAACCGCTTGGCCCATGGTAACCAAACTTAAAAGTTACGGTCCATGGGTGAAGCCTTTTCAGATTTGTTAAAATGGAGGTCATCGCTAATCCAAGATGGCCTCCGTCTAAAAATAGCATAAATTCTTAAAAAATCTTCTTCTCATGAACCGCTAGCATGATTTCGACGAAACTTGGTAGGAATCTTCGATGTACAATGCTCTTTCAAAGTTGTTAAAATGGTGACCCCGGGGTCAAAAATGGGCGTGGCCCGTGGGGTCAAATTTTATTTTCAAAATTCTTCTTCACATGAACCGCTTAGCCCATGGTAGCCAAACTTAAAAGTTATGGTCCATGGGTGAACCCTTTTCAGATTTGTTAAAATGGAAGTCATCACTAATCCAAGATGGCCGCCATCTAAAAATAGCATAAATTCTTTAAAAATCTTCTTCTCATGAACCGCTGGCCGGATTTCGACTAAACTTGGTAGGAATGATCGATTTACAATGCTCTTTCAAAGTTGTGAAAATGGTGACCTCGGGGTCAAAAATGGGCGTGGCCCGTGGGGTCAAATTGGGGTCAAATTTTATTTTTGACCGAATATGCTCATGCCATATATCAAATTGAAGGTATCGATGAGGCGATTGCTCTGGAGCAATATTTGTCGGAATCGGATGATTATGTCATCCATGATGGCCACCAAAAGGTCCATTTATTCAAGATTTTGAACGTCTTTTTCTCAGGAACCACATGGCCGATGCTGGCCAAACTTCATAGGATGTTAAGATCCTTGGGTGAAGCATTTTCAGATTTGGTAAAATGACAGTCATCGCTTAATCCAAGATGACCGCCATCTAAAAATAGCACAATTTTTTTAAAACACATGAACTCAATGTCACATTCTCCTCTGGTGTTCATGGAGTCAGGTGAGCGAATTAGGGCCATCATGGCCCTCTTGTTTAATTTGTTATGCTTTCATCTACATCTACATCCGCTACGTCGACACGGACCAATGCTATTGCCTCGGTGTTTTAGAGGCTCTGGCTATGCCACTGCGGTTGTACACTGATGGATGTCTTGCATGTGCAATGTAGATATAGGTTAGAGAATACCAAATGATGCGAAATCGCTCAGTGGGTAAGCAGAAGTAGTCCGGTATGAAAAAAAAATAGTGCGGGCGTTTTGAGGTCGCAGACAGTTTGCTTGCAAATCTTGATCTATTACTACCCAGTTTCACTTGAACATTTTGGGGTGCTTTTACACCAGTTTTCAGCTTATTTGTAGCATTTAAAAGATAACACTGAACATGTTGGTCACGTGATGTAAACAGAGTTTCAGTGACCAAAAAATGTAAACAATATTGGGGTATATGATGAGGTTGGATTTTTTCTTTCTTAGGAGTAAGTGAACCTATTGTTTAATTCATGCAGAACCAGTATATACTGGCTGCAGGTCATGTGCAAGTAGGAGACCTTGTTTGACCCTCACGTACGTCGTTGGCATTCTTGTATGTGACAGTTGAACCTGGTTATACCCCTTATGAAAGTATTATGATTATTTGTAATTCTATTATACATTTAGGGGAAGGGGCCCCTGATACCAGTGTGGAAATTTAATTTGATATAAAATGTATAATAATGTCAATCAGTATGTGGGGTAATGGTGAATGAGTGTTTATTTTGCCAGAAAAATGTCTCCGGTGATGTCTCTGATATAAAGAACAGTGTGTGCCTACTGAGTGGACATGTACCTTTAAAACTTACTAAACTGAATTAGATTGTTTCGTCTGCGGTTTTATTTTGCATTTTGCATTTTTCTCAACAAAAACATGTTTGAAAGTACTTTAGAATTCTCATGTGCTGTCAAACCATGTTTTCATCAGCATGTGCATCCACACAGTCTGATCAGAATCTGCATTCCCACCCCCCCCCCCCCCCCCCCCCCATTACATTAATGTAACACCCATCATGTTTGCAACTAGCAATATATCGCTATCAGGCTACTGTTAGAAGTTTAGAAGTGTGCTATTTGTTAAGGAGCTAACCTGGTCACAAATCCCATAAGCCCCATTTCTCCAGTCACAGCCACATTGTATTGTTGTATTTAGGCGACTCAAGTGTACACTTGTGTTTAGAAATACGATACACATCTGTAAGTACATTATTTTCACTAATTTTCATTCCAAAAGTTTCATCACTTTGCCATCAATTATCTCATACAAAAGTATGCACCATGTTTGATACAGTCATGTGTTATTATTTTGTCATTTCTAAAATCCACATTAGCCATGCTACGCTGTGGAAAATTGGAACATAGCAGTAACCTCCTATTCGTACTCTCCACTACTGACACATTGAATACTGGTTAACTCCATGCATTACAGTTACTGTTGCAGAGTTACTGGATAGTACAGGTTCCAGTTAGTACTGGTGCCGGCGTGTAGTACGTGGGTAGCTTTCTGTTGTGGGTATTTGATGCTCAATCAGCTGGACCAATGTCTCTGTACTTGTACTGAGGTATGTACAAACAGTTTTGTCTGCTTCGTGCAAGCTGTCTGTGGGTTTCCTCAGGGCACTCCGGTTTCCTCCACATCCCGCTGACTGTGCTAGCATGCTGGTCGGTAGTGTGTAAATAGCAAACTCCGTTTTTTAGCAATTAGTTAGATTGGGGCGAAAAATAAGCGCCTGAATTACAGACATACAACAACAACAACAGTAAGGAAGTGGGCGAAATTTTCAAACAGTATTTATTGCAATGGATCTGTCCCAGTCGGTCCTGGATGGGCTGACCCTGGCTGGAGATGCCGCACACATTCCGGACAAAAGTTTCCCAGTTCTGGTAACTCGGGCCCTGGACGGACTATTGGATGAGAGACACAGAAATCTAGTTGCCAGTAAGTTTTTAGTGGGTGGGGTACATCTTACATCTAGATTAGTTGCGAACAGTAAGTCTTGTAATCTACTCCCGTATTGTCCATAGCCAGACAGGCTATCGACTGGCTATCGGTCATGGGTGTCCATCGATCATGTTTCTTGTAAGAGGTAAAACTGTTAAACCGTAATAGATGGAGACTTGATAGGGGGTTTAGGTATTTTCTTTCTAGTTGAAATATACATTAAAATTTGGTACATCCATGTAGGGCATGGCGAGAACTTTACAATGAGCTATAGATTTTGAAAATCAATGTATATGTGCATGCTTCCTTACGGTGTGCAGATGCGCAAAGATAATTTTTATTTGACACCTGTCTCAAGAACTACAGCTATAAATTTGAATATTGCAACAACAACGAGCTGGTCACTGAGAATCCATTTTGACATTCAACAGGTGTTTTCAATTTGGTGTAAACATGTTTTACTTCAGATTCAGCTAATTCAAGGTAAATACATTTCCAGAGGATCCTAATTTTGCACTTACGGCCATTTTTGTAGTACAAAGTTTAGTGAACCGGCCCCCAGGTGTATAGACTGGCCACAGATGTCCATTTATCTAGTGACTCGACACATTTGTGGTATTTGTTTGCAGAAGATCCATCATTCAAGTCACTGGACCAGGCGGTTTTGAAAGAAGCATTTTCATCTATGGTAACCATGGTGACTGAGATAGCTAAGCACGATATTGAACCATCATCTATAAGGTAAATCCAATGTGAAAATGGGAAGCAAATACTATCATCTTTTTTTCATTTATTTTTCTATTTTTTTTCTTTTGTCTTTTTTTTTTTTTTTTTTTTTTTTTTTTTTTTTTTTTTTATCTTTTTTTTTTTTATTTATTTTTTTTTTTTTTATATTTTTTTCATTTATTTTTCTATAAAATGTTTTGGCAGCAAATGAGAAATAGTTCCATTTGAGATTGTTCTAATGCATGGTCAAACGTTGTTTACATGGAGAAAAATGTTAAATAAAACGGCAGGAATGCGCTATTTTGATCAGGCACTACACTGGTCACAACTACCATAAGCCCCATTTCTCCAGTCACTCGGCCACAAATATGTCCCTGGTCTAACTGATTTATGTTGTGAGTTATTTTATAATTACAGCCATATATTAGAAGACTGCAAGTTTACCACAGCCAGAATAGAGGCGTTTAATCATATATTCACAGTAAGTTTACATTTGAGGCGTTTAATCATATATTCACAGTAAGTTTACATTTGAGTCTTCGAGTGGTTGGGGAGCATGTGAAGGGTCAATTTCATTCTTATCGGAATCCCATTTTCCCTGGTTTGGCCCTCGGGTACAATTTTGGCTTTCTTGTTACTTGAGAGTTTGATATAATATTAGTACTAATCCTATTAGTTTTAGGGAGTGGGACTAAATGACTCTGGTGTGGTGAGGACCTGGCCCCAGATCAGGTTATTCACCCCTCGCCGATAGGCAAGAGGGTATATAGTGGTAGTCCATGCATATACTTGCGTACATCTTTCATTTTTGTCGCGCCTGCTTTAGCAGAAGGCGCGACTATAGTCGTCCGCGTAAACAAATGTCAAAAATATTTGTACACATTTCTTCATCATGATATAACTTTAATATTACTTGACGGATTGCTTCAATATTTGGACACTTGATACATGTGAGGATTTGGAACACACTTGTGTCGCCATTAACATGACCTTGACCTTAGCCATTTTTTGCGTCAATAAGTTTGTACAAGTTTCTTCACCATCGTATAACATTAATATACTTTATGTATTGCTTCAATATTTGGACGCTTGATACATGGAACGCACTATTGTCACCATTAACATGAACTTGACATTTTTGACCTTCACATGGTTGTGGAAACACTTTGTTGTGCCATTTTTGTCGCGCCTGCTTCAGCACTCAGTAGGCACAACATGTTCTTTATAGGAATTAAATAAGTGTATATTTGTGTCACTATTCCACCAGCTCTAAATATTGCGAGTGCCTGCTATACAGATATAATCATTCAGTAAAATTTATTTCACTGATATTGACGCGCGGTGTTATCAGGCTATTTTCATATGCAAATGAGGCATGATATTTTTTAATTATTTATACAAATTAAATGCGTTACCTGAAAAATAGTATTTTCGACAGAGTATAAAGTATGATCATTGCACATCAAAATATAAATACATAGAATAAATAGTAATGTCCGTTAACATTTTAAGGAACCACGGTTATCGCCCCTGATATCAGTGTGAAAATTTACGTCTGATATAACATGTATAATAATTCCAATCATTATGTGGGGAAATGGTGAATGAATGTTTATTTTATCAGGAAATGTCTCAGATGATGTCTCTGATATAAAGAACAGTTTGTGCCTACAGAGTGGGCATTTACCTTTAAGCATACACTTCTCTGACGGTTCTCGAGCCCGCTTGCGGAAAGCGAGACATAGTGATCACAATGATGTCCGGGTGTCCGTGCGTGTGTCCGTCCGTCCGAAATCTGCGTTAAAGTTTTTAAATACCTTATTATATCTCTGCAGTCCTAAGTCACATTGACTTGAAACTTCATATACTTATTAGTCATGATCCATATATTCATGCTGTATCCCACTCCTGCGGCCCCTGTGCCCAAGGTCAAGGTCAAATGACTTAGAAGTTTGCGTTCCGAAATCTGCGTTAAAGTTTTTAAATACCTTATATCTCTGCAGTCCTAAGTCATATTGACTTGAAACTTCATATGCTTATTAGTCATCATCCATATATTAATTCTGTGTCCCACTCATGCGGCCCCTGTGCCCCTATGTCAAGGTCAAATGACTTAGAAGTTTGCGTTAAAGTTTCTGTCAAAATTTGCGTTAAAGTTTTCACGTACCTACTATCTCTGTAACCGTAAGTCAGATTTGCTTGAAACTTTGTATGCTTATTGGGCATCAAACTTCAAATAAATACACTCTGAGACCATCAAATGCCTCGGCGGGCTCGACATGCGGGCCGCGGCCATCCTCGTTTATGCTTACTTTAGCCCATAATCATGTTATGGTCAAATGACTCGACAGGCGGGACACCACTTCCATGGTGGAATTCTTGTTGCTTCAAAACTTTTGTACACGTTTCTTCATCTTCATACAACATTAACATTATATTTGTGTTACAATTATTCTTTCAGTCAAAGAAGCCATTTTTACAGATTTTACTGAGTAGGTGAGTGTCATAATCTGTTCCATTACAATCTAAGGATAGTGTGTTTGTGTTGTTGAGGAAATGTGATTATCTTGTTTATTTTTTTACTAAATGTATACATATAGTATAGGGTTAACTGTATTGTAATTTTGAAATTTGCGGCGTATGTCAGAAAATGATAGGTCGGAAAATATGTTTAATGGCGACGCGCTAGCGTCGCCATTAAACATGTTTTCCAACCTATCATTTTCTGATATACGCCGCAAATTTCAAAATTACAATGCGGTTAACCTATTTCTAATGCACTCCTTTACTACTGGCGTAGGAATACATATTGAAATAATTTGCGACTGTTCATCAACAATGATATACCTGTAATGTATGACCATCAGCCAATTGCGTGATATGTATAGAGTGCATTAGAAACATGTATGTTATTACCGCTCTCTATGTCTTTATGTACTTCTATAAATAAATGAAAATATTTTTGGCAGCTATTCTCATTTCTTTGCATAAGTATACTACTATAAGGTTTGACAATGTCCAGCCGTTGGTAAACGTTTGCCGTGGCACGAGGGAACTGTTTGAACCCCAAGGCTGTAGACCGCGGGTTCAAACAGTTCCCAAGTGCCACGGCGAACGTAAACCCACCGGCTGGACATGGTCGAATGTTATTGTTACATTTCCGTCGGAAATATCTGTGTAATTTGACCATATATGCAGTACGTTCGGTACTTTGATAAACGGCTCCATTCAAACAACTGATTTACACTTTCATGTTTCGGGGCCGCAGTACACGTCGAAATGCGAGGGTCCCAAAGTATGATGAAATGCGAGGGGAGATATAAAATAGCAAGATTCCAAGTCAACAGATCCTTGATAATCGCCGAACAGGATTAGAAGAACCATATCAATTGCTAGTGTGCAGTCTTATTGTATTTGTGTCATGAATTGACAATATTTTCACTCACAGTCCACGACGCTAATGTCCCCAACATGTTGCCTTGAAATATAATCCTACAGTACATGTATCTTGTTCTTTTTACTTTTTGTATTACGTGTATTGTACTTTTGTCAGGACTTGGCATATTTTCACTTACAGTCCAAGACACTAATGTCCCCAACATGTTGCCTTGAAATAATATCCCACCATATCTAGTTCTTGTATTAACATGACACACATCGAGACGATGTTAGCGTGCATTCAGATGGAAGCTTTTCATATTCAGACAACAGAAACGTCGAATGTTCACAACATCGTCTCGAGTACAGCAGTAATTGGACCACCTGCTTAAAAAACTGGACCTTGCAATATCTGCAATAAATGTACGATCGGCGACTCGTATTCTGTCGGTGATCGAGGAAGGATTCTCCAGTGACTGAATGGCGAACATCGTATGTTCTGATCAGACGGCGCATATGCACAGATGAGACTGATATATGGCTAGTCGTAACATACATGGCTTTTTTTTTTTGCAGGCGATATTTTTTCTTAAAATCGGTAAAGGCTGCGCTAAATTTTAATTTTATACATTATAGTAGAAGGAAATTATTGTTTATAAAAACATATATAAGATGTGCCCGTTTCAAATAAAAATGTCATCCGGCGGATTTCGATCGTACGACCGTTAGTACGGTAGTTTAACGCTCATCCAATACATTCTCAGACTGGACCCAGAACAGATGGAAGACTGTTTCGTTTTTTCAGGAGCGTCGGAAGCATAATAAGATTGGTCTGGCGAACGTAGGGTGTGTCACCCACACATCCACCCAAAGTGAATGTTGTTACCACTCAGTTGAACCGTCCCGTTGAGATGGTTCAACTGAGTGGTAACAACATAAACTTTTGATGAGAAATGAGAAATATTTAGAAATATGTGCTTCGGCTGATATATTAAATGAAATCTAGCCGACACGAAAAACAAAACCGAAATTTCATGTTCGTCACCAGTATGGAAGTGCATATACATGTACATGTATTTCATGTTTACATATACTATTACATACATGTATACTATTAATAATAATAATTACATTCCTGACCGTTTTAATTTGTATATATGAATTCGAAATATTTCAATAAAAAAATCATGGTTTTGTCTAAATTATTGGTCAGGCAGTCGCCGGACTTGCCGGGCCTGTTCCGATGCCTCTGTTTTTCACCCACATACGCCCAATTATAGACATTTGGGAAGGTATCTTGCCCTTAACTAAAGTTCAAATAAAATTTAAACAAATTTATAACTCACATACCGGTAGGTAAAAATGCATTAAAATAATAAAAACACCGAGATGCGTTGTTGTTCTGTTCGTTAGATAACTGTAAAACCAAACACCGTGCAACATGGCGGTCTGACAAATGTCGATAATTGGAAATCTCGGCGGAAATTATGTCAGTTATGTTCACAACGTCATATTTTGTGACGTCGTCAGACTCCCGCAAACAGGTTTTCGTGTGACGCGGTCATATAATTATCTAAACAGTACCGACCTTGATTGTATGTTCCATGTTGCAGTGTTGGATCCACCCCTCCCCATATCGTAGATGTTGATTGGCGGCTTGACTACTATATAAAGGTACACAAATGTCATGGTGTCTTGCTGTTATAAGACGGGCTATTGGTATTTTATAAAATAGCAATAGCTGGCTTATAGTGCAGACGACATGGAAATCATTATTGTCAAGCCCACTTCTGGATAATCTGCAGCTATCATATTATCTACAGTTGGTACAAATTGGTGTGGTCGCAGAAGCTGAATTCAATTGTTATATCGCTCAGATTGGCATCAAGTGCTTCCTGTACTTCCTGCAGAGTTTGAACATAGTTGTAGTTTTAGTTTGTCAATCCAGTATCTTATACACATGTGTATTACTCTATGTTTACTAAATGATTGCACAACAAGTGATTTTAATTAAAATTATTCTCATACATTACATGCTACCCAGTGATTTACCGTGATTCTGGATTGTTTTATTTCCTTGAACAAAATATTTCCTCCTGGACATTCACGAGACGTAGTTGATGTCACATTTTGACGTCATTTCCGGCGAAGAAACTATTCATACGCTAACATCAAAATTGTCAATTTTGACAGCATTATAAGCTGGTCTAAAAGCAAATCCACATTTTTGGAAGAGCATGTAATATACAATTTATCCACTACCATTTTGCAATACCAGATTTATTTCCCGCGACATCTGTTAATCAAACAAAGAAACTCGTGCTCCGCACTCGTTTCTTTATCAAATTTCCTGTAGCCTATTTCACCAACATTGCAAAGTATACTTATCTAGCAAAGTATACTTTGAGGGAGAAATTTTCAATTTAAGGATAAAATTATTATTTTTTAGCCAGGTTTTTTGAAAAAAAATCCAGGCTATTGGATTGGCGAAAGCCGGGCTGGACGGGGCGTCCACAATCACTGTTAAGTTTTCGTGTTTGAGTCCATTTCTTTGTTACTGTACCACCTAGGACCACCAAACTTTCACAGCTTCATAATCAAGGGGTGCCCACCACATATCACTATCCAACATGTTACCTTTTTTGAACTTGACGCATTTTTTCCGCGCAGGCGACGTAGCCATTTTCAATGTTATGTTTTCGCGTTTACAATGTTAAGTTTTCGTGTTTAAGTCCATTTCTTTGGTACTGTACCACCTAGGACCACCAAGCTTTCACAGCTTCATAACCAAGGGGTGCCTACCACATACAACTATCCAACATGTGATCATTTTTTTTACCTTCACCTATTGTTTCTACGTAATTGACTTAGCCATTTTCAACGTTAACTTTTTAACGTACGTCTGGTTAAAGTTTTTTGGTTAAAAGTTTTTCGTTATACTATATCTCTGCAACTGCTTCGCCCATTACCTTGAAACTTTACATGGGTGTTTATCATCATCCATATTTTCATTCTACCCCCCAACCGTGCGGCCCCTGTGCCCAATGTCAAGGTCAAATTACTTTGATTTTTTTTGTTAAAGTTTTTGCACCTGCTTCACCCATTACCTTGATACTTCACATGGGTATTTATCATCATTGTCGCGCCCGCTTGCAGAAAGCGCGATATCGTCGGCATTTTGGCATACGTCCGTCCGTCCGTCCGTCCGTCCGTGTGTCCGGTTAAAGTTTTTTGGTTAAAGTTTTTCCATCTACTATATCTATTTTTTTAGTGTCCATGCCTCGCCCCAAGGCGCGACATGCAGGCCACAGCCATCTAGTCTACAAAAAGTGGGTATAATTATGTTATCCAAGTGTCTATGCTTGGAAAAAACCTGGCCTTCGTGGCTTTGCCTCGTTTCTTGTTATTATACTGAATTTATTATATTATCACAGCTGTCATAATGTAATAAATTCAGTATAATAATTCTGCATACTTTTAATCATCAAATATATGAAGTCGTTAGCTCTATATAACATAATGCATTTCGGGAAAAATAAATGATTACTCCCTCAAAGTATACTTTGCTAGATAAGTATACTTTGAATTTTGATGAAATCGACTACCGATGTCTCGGGGAAATAAATCTGGTATTTCAAAATTGTAGTTGAACAAACTCTATATAATCACACAAGCTGTCATTGTTTATTTTCAGAATAATCATCTAGAGAGGGTTAACGAAGCAGTTTACTTAATTACATTGAAAACTGAGGTAGGTGTTTACACTGGTATTGTTTTGTTTTTGTTCGTCTCAGACAAATATCATCGACTGTCTGTTCCACGTTTTGCTGCTGACGAACTTTTGGCTATTAAACACATTAAGTTTAAAACATTTTAAATGTAAGTACTTTTTCATCAATAACAAAAAAGTCACCCTCCCCAACTTTTTTTATTTGATAAAGTTCAAATATTGATTTTATTTTGATATTCAGTTAGTGAAAGTACTTTGCAGCCGACAGTACACCAATCAATCTGATTTACCACTGAACGAGTTATGTCCACTGTATTGCCAGGCGCTCAGCATACACTAGTCGCTCAACGATCACATTTGCGTTGCTAGTTGACGAAAGGTGCCTCGTGACGGTTACCAAAATCTGCCTGCATAGCTACAATGTCTGAAGACAACACTGTTTGATATTCAGTTAGTGAATGTACCTTGCAGCCTATCAATCAATCAATCAACCATTGAATGAGCTATGTCCCCTGTATTGTCAGGTGCCCGGCCAGTCGGAACTTCAGGAGGTGCAGTTCTCCTGTTCCCAGGAACAACTACAGGTACATAGAGCCACAGGCTGACGACGCAAACACAGGGGGCCGTTTCACTAAACTTCGTACGACTAAAATGTTCCTAGGTGCAAATTTAGGATCGTCTGGATATTTCAATTGATGGATGTACATTTATTGAGCATAGGCTGCAACCTATGCTCAATAAATGTAAATCCAATAACTGTTTACAAGAAAACATTGTTAATGTGAAATTTACAGACTATCATAATTAATTTTGCACTTGCGAACATTTTAGTCGTACAAACTACAAAGTTTAGTACAAACGGCTCCCAGGACCCCGCCCTCACCCCCGCTCTTCACTTAAATTAAACAACAAAACATGATAAACCCATATTCAAATATTATAAATATGTAAGTTTTATCAATACAAAACATGGGGTGGGGTGTCCTGGGTCAGCGCTGTTAGCCTGTAACTGGCAACATACAGAAAATCGCTCCAGATAATATGCAAAATACTCACAGTCACAGCAATGTGAAGAAAATTACTTATTTGAGCTTAAATAAAGGTCGCAAATATATGCAGTCGTTAGTTCTATGACATAATGCATTTCTGGAAAAATAAATGATTACTCCCTCAAAGTATACTTTGCAATTTTGATGAAATAGGCTACAGGTGCACTGTTAGTATAAACATATTTTATTCATATTATGTTATATGATGTGTACATGATGTAAATCACTAGCGAAACTCAAGGTAATATGAATGTGATTCAGAAGAAAGCAAGTTGCTTATACGAATCTGTCTCCAGTACTGTTGTACATCTGTATTTGAACAGACATAAAACCCCAATCAATCAATCCCTGTATTGTTTCAGGATCTAGTTGGGAAACTCAAAGATGCGTGTAAATGTCTGGAGAAGGCCAGCCAGTTCTAGCCCAACGATTTGTGGATCACTTGAGGGAACAAAGAAATGTGCAATATTTACTGAAACTATCTTGAAACCAGAGTTTCTGTAGCCGATTTCACCAACATTGCAAAGTATACGTATCTAGCAAAGTATACTTTGTGGGAGTAATCATTTATTTTTCCTGAAATGCATTATTTCATATAGAACTACAACTGCATATATTTGGTGATTAAAAATATGCAGAATTATTATACTGAATTTATTACATTATCACAGCCAAAATGGCTGTGATAATGTAATAAATTCAGTATAATAAAAATTAATAAATTAATTCTAAAATTGAAAATTTCTCCCTCAAAGTACACAATGTTGGTGGAGTAGGTTACAGGGTTAGTTTGGTGATTTGACTGGAGAAAAGAAACGCATAGCGAGATCAGCCCGCACAGTCTGATCTGGGTATGCACTGTACGTCACTCGGTCAATGAAAAGCCATCATGCAGACAATACTTATACAGTGGAACCTCTCTAAACCGGACACCCTGGGGACCTCCCAGGGTGTCCGGTTTAGAGAGGTTTCACTGTAATTAAGCACTCACTCCATGATCAGTTTTTGTCATTTTCAATCACGAAAAGACACGACAACGAAAGAAATGACAGTGAAACCTATCTAAATTAAACACAATGGGGCAGCCAGGGTGTCCGGTTTAAAGGGGTTCTACTGTGTGTGAATGGCGGGAGTAATGGGGCTTATGGGATTTGTTACCAGTGTAGCTCCCGATCAAACAACACACTCCTATAGCTATAGCTAATTACGATCTGTATTGGTAGTTAACCACATAACGGATGTTTCATTGATAGAATGGCGAGAAGTGCAGATCCTGATCAGCCTGTGCGGATGCACAGGCTGGTCTGGATCTACACTGGTCGCAAAACCTATAAGCCCCATTTCTCCAGTCACAGCCACATATACAGATCTTTATCTGGCGTGTGCTAGTAATTGAGGAGTCTGGCTGTTCACAAATGCCATAAGCCCCATTTCTCCAGTTACAGTTTCAATCTATGATAAAAGTCGAACAGTTTTGCAAACTGATTGATTTAAATTTTACATTTTGTCGAGTACATCTATATATATATCTCTATATGACCTTGGCTGTTGCTGGGACTTTAAACCCATTCACTTTCACTTTTTTCAACAGGTTTTGTAGTCACCGTGTGATTCCCTAAATTGTTTGTCGTGGCACTAACGAAGCTTTCTAAGAACATATTTTAACTTTAAATCAAACACTTTGATCGGCCGAGGCTGAGCTCAGCCGTGGCCAATAAAGTTTGAGTACGAGCATAAACTCTGAGAACTCGGCACAAGAGAAGACAGGTTTCAGTTTACACATGGTACAGAGATTTGTCCTCGTTGTCTCACAGTGCCACCTCTATGTCTGTATGTAACAGAGGTTTATTTGAACTATAGATTGTTTGAAAATTATATTTTTCTATACATGATTGTACTGAAAATAAATGGTTATGTAAATATAGTACATAAATACATGTATATATATATGGTAAGGAAATTGTTTTAATTATATTATAAAATGCAGGTGATTGTTTCAACAGTATGCAAGTAAAAACAGCATGCTAATGGCAACACTTTTTAAATTTATATGAAACAAGCTAGCCCCGAATTGCTTATAAATAATACAATGTTGCCCAAACTGACAATATTTTAAAAATAATCTGGCAACGTTCATTATTTTGAATGTGTGAGCAAACGTGTTACTTTTTTCTAACTACCCCATATACTTGTAATTATATCATCAAGAAATATAATTGAAATCAGCCATAAAATGCAAGTACAGTCAAACCTGTGAATAAAGGCCAGCCATGGGAAGTCAAAAAAAATCTGGCCTTTGTTCACAGGTGGTCTTTATTTGCAGGGTCATTTATGTAGTAATTGTGCCTTTGGGACAACAAAAGTGTGGCCTTTACAGCCAGGTGATTGCTATTCGGAGGTGGTCTTTAACACAGGTTCGACTGTAAATGTTAGTCTTCACTATGACGGTAATGAATATGTAAAAAATGAACGGGCAGTGCAATGTCATGACCCAGCTAGTCATATACATATACGCAAGTACAACTACTCAAAATATGCAGGTGGCACCATTGTACACTCATTTTGGGAACAAGCCTCGTACTGGACAATGCATGTAAAACAGACGTTGGGAACGAGCCTCCTACTGGACAATGCATGTAAAACAGACATTGGGAACGAGCCTCCTACCGGACAATGCATGTAAAACAGACATTGGGAACGAGCCTCCTACTGGACAATGCATGTAAAACAGACATGGGAACGAGCCTCCTACTGGACAATGCATGACAATGCATGTAAAACAGACATTGGGAACGAGCCTCCTACTGGACAATGCATGTAAAACAGACATTGGGAACGAGCCTCCTACTGGACAATGCATGACAATGCATGTAAAACAGACATTGGGAACGAGCCTCCTACTGGACAATGCATGTAAAACAGACGTTGGGAATAAGCCTCCTACTGGACAATGCATGTAAAACAGACCTCCTACTGGACAATACATGTAAAACCGATGTTGGGAATGAGCCTCCTACTGGACAATGCATGTAAAACAGACATTGGGAACGAGCCTCCTACTGGACAATGCATGTAAAACAGACGTTGGGAATGAGCCTCCTACTGGACAATGCATGTAAAACAGACATTGGGAACGAGCCTCCTACTGGACAATGCATGTAAAACAGATGTTGGGAACGAGCCTCCTACTGGACAATGCATGTAAAACAGACGGTCAAAAATAGAAACAATATTCATATTCAGTAAATAATCTCGGTAAGATTTTTGTTTATCACCGTGCATAGATATGCATGTCTATTGTACATTTGTTGTCAATGATCTAGATGTCCAGACGAACAATATCTCAGCACGTCACAATCAAGATATTGATTCGACAGAACATCTCGAGCATTAACTCTTTCAACACCACAGGCCTGTCTAGTGGTATTGACAAAAAGTGTAGATCCAGATGAGCCGGCTCGTCACGAGCCGTCTCATCAGGATCTGCACATTTTGCAAGTAATTTTCATATTTTTGAGAACAAAATGGACTAGTCTGAATATTATTTTGTGACGGTTGAATTGGTTGCAAAATTAATGGGGTGAAAGAGTTGACTGTCTATGCCTCGTCGTTTTCCGTCAGTAACTGTTGGTACCCGTCTTTAAGGATGACCGTCTTTCGATAACGTCTCCAACTGTAGCAGCCGAGAAACATGATCAAGAACAGCGTTATCATGGAAGCAACGATGATTCCGATAAATATCTCCACATCACTGGTGCCGAACATCCATGCATTTGGCTGAAAATAAACGTTTATCGGTTATGTCAGTGGTACTGCACTTCGCGCCACCGTAAAATGTTTCACGTCGAAGTAGGCACCGGGTGGGTGGAGGGGGGGGGGGGTTTGACTAAACTTCGTACGACTAAAATGTTTGTAAGTGCAAAATTATGATAGTCTGTAAATTTCACATTAACAATGTTTTCTTGTAAATAATTATTGGATTTACATTTCTTGAGCATAGATCTGTGATCTGGGGGCCGTTTCACTAAACTTCATACGACTAAAATGTTTGTAAGTGCAAAATTAATACTTTAATAGACCAGTAGCCAATTTCATAAAAATTGCAAAGTATACTTATCTAGCAAAGTATACTTTGAGGGAGTAAACTTTTTATTTTTCCTGAAATGCATTATTTCATATATTATTTCATATAGAACTACCCACTGCATATATTTGATGATTAAAAGTATGCAGAATTATTATACTGAATTGATTACATTATCACAGCCAAAATGGCTGTGATAATGTAATAAATTCAGTATAATAAAAATTCATAAATTTATCTTTGAATTGAACATTTCTCCCTCAAAGTATACTTTGCTAGAAAAGTAGACTTTGCAATGTTGGTGAAATAGGCTACAGCTAAATGTCAGAAAAGTGAAAATAACAAGACAAATGATAATCGTCGCAATAACTGCAATAATTAATACAGGCCAATTACACATAGCAGGGATGATATAATATGCACAATTCATTTAATTCATATTTTGTGAGACCAGCCAAATGTCAGAAAAGTGAAAATATACTGAGCAAAACTAGAAACGTCCCTCCATGTTTAAGGAAAGATTCATAACAAACCAAAAGGGTTACTTTTAAAAATCAAAATGGAAAAACAAGTTCATTCATTTCTGTATCAAAGCCAATAAATTGCATTTGGATATCTTGTTAAATATTCGAGAGATAACCGGCCAAGGGCGGTAGGGGTCAAAATCAAAAATCACAAAAACTCAGAAATGTGTTACTTAATGTTTAGAGATGGAATTTCAATAAGTAATGTGGCAAATTCAGTAAATCTCGTTAGTACCGAGTGTGGCCATCATTTGCATGAATGCATGCAATGATCCTACGCCGCATCGACGTGACGTAACGCAATACCAGTGCGTTGGGCAAATTCCTCCATTCCCGTTGTAACGCCCGTGTAAGATCGCGAACATTGTCAATCTGATGGTTAGCTCGTGCTTTGCGGCCCAGCTCATCCCATATGTGCTCAATGGGATTGAGATCCGGGGAGACCGCGGGCCATGGCATGACGTCGACGTTGTTTTGCTGTAAGTATTGAGTGGTGACATTTGCTACGTGAGGGCGGGCATTGTCGTGTATCAATGTCACACCAGGACCATGCTGACGGATAAATGGTAAGGCATGTGCATTTAGCACATCTGCAACATAACGTTGTGCATTGATGTTGCCCTGTACAACAACCAAAATCTGCCTTCCGGTTTCCCATGATCCAACCCCAGACCATTACGCTCCCTTCCCCAAACATGTTCTTCTCAACAATGCAACAATCGGTGAATCTTTCATTGTTACGCCTGTATACCCGTAATCTTCCGTCAGCATGACTAACTGTGAACCGAGATTCATCGGTGAACAAAACTCGGTTCCAGTCAGCCCTTCTCCAGTTCAGATGACGTCGCGCCCATAACAGTCTGGCAGCACGGTGACGTTGGGTCATTATCTGACCAGTGTACGGGCGGCGTGCCCGGATTGGTTGGGCGTTACGACGTAACCGGTTGCGAATGGTCTGCCCTGAGACACCGTATCGCCTAGCAGTGACTGTGGCTGCCAATCGACGTTGACGTAAGTGCGTCAACGTAATGTAACGATCGGCTCTAGCCGTCGTTACACGAGGCCTACCAGGTCGCTGCCGGTCGTGAACAGCCCCAGTCTGCTGGTACCGGGCTGCAAGACGATCAATCGTCTTCCGACAGCAACCAAACCGAGGCGCGACCGCCCTGGCGGCCATCCCACCCGCAAGCATCCCAATTGCCTTATTTCGCTCGTTTTCGGAAAGCCGTGGCATATCGAAAACAGTGAAAAATTAAAAAAGTTTTTTAATTTTCCGAATAGCCCCTATCGCATGAATGGTATGACATGAACTGAATCACCTTATCGATGACAAGTATAGCGTGCACGTGCAAAAAGTGGAAATCAACGTTCCGGTCACTGGCCGCTATGTAAACCGTGTCTATCGGCTAAACTCTACACGATCGTATTCTGAACATCGCCACGGTTTAAAATACATGTACTTTGAACATGTGGTACATACATAGACAGAGCTACACCGGCTATAAAACAGGGACGTTTCTAGTTTTGTTGAGTATATATAGCATTGCAAGTGTTAAGTTTGGGAAATATAATATTTCATGTGTGTGCTGTATGACAACACCTGCGTTTCGACTGCTAGGTGTATTTATGCGAATGACATTTAACATCTAGTAGGTATACTGAAAATGCACCTGAATGATTGGTGGGTGGTTGGTCAGGTGAACGCGACGGCGTAAATTAATGGTGGGGTTCCTCCTTATAGGAATCACGATTTGCCTGGTTTGGCCCTCCGGTACGTTTTTATCTTTGGCTCTTTTGTTACCTGGGAGTTGAATTGGGCTATTGCCAATTATAAAAGTAGCAAGATTATTACTGATCCTACTGCTTTTGTGAGGGGGCCAAGTGATTCTGGTGTGGCGAGGACCTGGCACCAGATCAGGATTATTCTGATTTCAGGGCTGAATATATAGTTTTTTTATTGTAAATATTCAGTTCTGATTTTGGGATTCCCTCCCCCACCCCCATTTGTACATGTACTTGAACATGTACTTGTACAGGTAATATATTGGATTTAGTACTAAACCCATTGACCCGGCCGTAAATGACCTTAGCTGTTGATAGGCCGTTAAACCCCAAAAAGTGGGTGGCAGGTGGGAGCACGCGATGGGTAATTTAATGATCGGGTTCATCCTTACCGGAATCCCGACTGGAGACCTGGTTTGGCCCTCACATACGTCTTTGGCATTTTGTATGTGACAGTTGAATCTGGTTATACCCCTTATGTGAGTATCACGATATTCGTAATCCTATTTTAGGGGAAGGGGCCAAGTGACTTTGGTGTGGTATGGACCTGGCACCAGGTCAGGTTATTCTAATTTCAGGGCTGAATATATTTGTCCTCGATGTAAATATTCCGTTCTGATTTTGGTATTTTCCCCCCAATGCAGCAGGTTAAAATGGGATCGAACTCGTTTGCCCGGCTTTACATGACCTTAGCTGTTGATAGGCCATTAAACACTAATAAACAAACAAACAAACAACTTGAATGATTGACACTACACTACAAATGACTCTGATGTTACAAGACAAAATCAAGTGATCCATGACAATCGGCGAACAGTAGCCTATTTCATCAACATTGCAAAGTATACTTTACTAGCAAAGTATACTTTGAGGGAGTAATTCATTTATTTTTCCTGAAATGCATTATTTCATATAGAACTAACAAATGCATATATTTCATGATTAAAAGTATGCAGAATTATTATACTGAATTTATTACATTATCACAGCCAAATTGGCTGTGATAATGTAATAAATTTAGTAAAATAAAAATTAATAAATTTATCATAAAATTGAAAATTTCTCCCTCAAAGTATACTTTGCTACTAAAGTATACTTTGCAATGTTGATGAAATAGGCCCCTGGATAAACCCCTTATTGCTAGGCAACAGGGGAAATAATGTTACCTGTAAGAGGACCTCACAGCGTTCAATGTTGATGTTGCACACGGGAATCAAATTGCTCACTTCAGAGATGAACCAGTTCCATGGCTGGAATCTGTACATATAGATGTACAAGGAACATGATTGTACAGTGTGTATGTATGTGGCTATGACTGGAGAAATGGGACTGGGTTTTGTGACAAATGTAGATCCAGATCAACCTGTGCATATATGAGACACGCCATGAGATTTTGTACCTTCGGATATCTGCGTAATTTTATTAAATACGTTTACAAAATTTACAATATTTTTCATAAATAAAGTCAAAAGTTGACAGAATTTGCCATTTACGGAAAATATTGTTAATTTTGTAAACGTATTTAATGAAATTACGCTGATGTCTGAAGGTACAAAATCACATGGCGTGTGATATAGACGGGGAATGGGTTCAAGAGATGCAGGTGTGTATGTTACGAATGTATGAGGCTGGTACATAGAGAATAGTAGGTTAGTGCCGTGAATGGGAAAAAATATCTGGCAAGGCTCAGGAAACGGGATGGGCGAGGATCTGCCGAGCACATCCCGTTTCCGTGCCGCGCCAGATATTTTTTCCCATTCACGGCACTAACCTACTATTCTATTTATCCCGTCAACACCTACAAATGGCTGTAAAATGCAAAAATAGTATTGACTGGATATCAAAAATGTTTCACGGCACCGTGTTTCACGGCACATACACACTGTATTGACGGGATAAACTGTAATATTAAATAGATAAGTCTGGCAAATGTTTATCAATCGACTATTATAGGAATTAATGGCCTTTTTGTTGAATTTATCGGGGTATAAACTTGGAAAAGTGGCGGGAATACTGGACGAAGGCCGGAAGGCCTCGTCCAGTATTCCCTTGTCTTTTCCAAGTTTATATCCCCGAAAATTCAACAAAAAGGCCATTCATTCCTTATAATTCCAGTATTTTAAATAAATTCATCAAGAAAATGTGTTTATTTTCCGTTTTCTTAAGAATAATTTTAACTGCGCCTCACGGTTACGGAAAGTAGTTTGGCGTGGGAGTTACTGGGATATAAATTTTGGACAGAGACTTGCTACGGGCCAATCAAATGTTAGGGAATTGTGTAAATATTTTTGTGCTGGAATTATATGCAAGTGAACAGTCAAATATCTGTCCCAACGCACTAAATACATAGACATTATGTTTGTAAAATATACATTACAACATTAGCATATGTCACTGTAAACCATTATGATGCACAGGGGTCCGAAGTTGTGCTGGGAAAAGTGTACTGTACTGAGTCCGAATCTTACAAGACGCCCACCGACTAAGACGCCCACCGAATCAGACTCCCTACACTTTTCCCAGCACAACTTCGGACCCCTGTGTTATGATGTAAATAACCCCGGACAGGATGTACAAGAGCAAAACCGTATCGCATAGGGGGCATACAGATTATACTGTGAACGTACTCCCAAGGCAAATCACATGTTTCTGAGAGACATTTGACCATAAATACTTGCCCTTTGAATTTTTTCCCTTCACCCGGACACGAGTTGGAAATGCAGATAAGACCTTTCGCCATCTGTAATGAAGCAACACATTAACCATTTTCCGCTACACACAACAATTGTCGTCTGCTGTTGCTTTTATATATTGCCTTATTTCTCAATAAAAACATGGTTTGACAGCAATTCGGAATCATTTCCAATGGAAATGATTTTGAAGTGCTGTCGAAGCATGTTGTAATTATTCTAAAGTGCTGTCAAAGCATGTTTTTGGTGATAAAAATGGAAAATAGACAATAAACAGCAGACAACAAAAAAAACAAGATAGCGGTCTAAGTGTTAATACAATTGATATGGTCAATCAATAGTGTGTAATGTAGTATGCATATGTACTACTACAATTGATATGGTCAACCCATTAGTGTTGGTAAGTAGTACATGTACTATACTAATATATTGATATGGTCAACATTAGTGTGAAGTAGAGTATACATGTACTATACAATTGATATGGTCAACACATTAGTGTTGGTAAGAGTATACATGTACTATACAATATGAATATGGTGTCAATCATTGAGTGTTGTAAGAGTACTGTACTATGCACTATAACAATTGACTATGTATGCAACCCATTAGTGTTGGTAAGAGTATACTGTAACTACAATTGGATTGGTACATTATTGTGTTAAGAGTACATGTACTATACAATGATATGGTCAACCCATTAGTGTTGGTAAGAGTACAATTGTACTATACAATTGTTGGAATTAGAAGGATACATTGACTATACAATTGTGGTCAACCCATTAGTGTTGGTAAGTACATGTAACAATTTGTAGGAACCCATTAGTGTTGGAAGATACATGACTATATTTATATGGTCAACCCATTAGTGTTGGTAAGAGTATGTACTATACAATTGATATGGTCAAACCCATTAGTGTTGTAGTGACATGTATATACAAGTATATGGCAACCCATTAGTGTTGGTAAGCGTATGACTATACAATTGATATGGTCAACCCTTAGTGTTGGTAAGAGTATGTATACAATTGATATGTGTTTATTTGTAAGAGTACTATACAATTGATTATGGTCAACCATTAGTGTTGGTAAGAGTATACATGACTATACAATTGATGTTCAAACCCATTAGGTGTTTGGTAAGAGTACATGTTACTATGAACATTGATATGTCAACCCATAGTGTTGGTTATGAAGTCGATATAAAAACGTAACCTATACATGATAGTATGGGTCAACCCATTAGTGTTGGTAAGAGTATACGTGTACTATACAATTGATATGGTCAACCCATTAGTGTTGGTAAGAGTATACATGTACTATACAATTGATATGGTCAACCCATTAGTGTTGGTAAGAGTACATGCACTATACAATTGATATGGTCAACCCATTAGTGTTGGTAAGAGTACATGTACTATACAATTGATATGGTCAATACCATTAGTGTGTAAGAGTATACATGTACTATAATGCATAGGTCAACCCATTTGTTGGTAAGAGTATACATGTACTATACAATTGATATGGTCAACCCATTAGTGTTGGTAAGAGTATACATGTACTATACAATTGTTATGGTCAACCCATTAGTGTTGGTAAGAGTACATGTACTATACAATTGATATGGTCAACCCATTATTAGTGTAAGAGTATACATGTACTATACATATGGTTACAACCCATTTGTTGTAAGAGTACATGTACTATCAATTGATGGTCAACCCATTAGTGTTGGTAAGAGTCATGTACTATACAATTGATTATGGTCAACCCATTAGTGTTTGGTAAAGAGTATACATGTACTATCTTACAATTGAATGTAATGGTCATACATTGATATGTTCAACCCTTTGAAGTGTGTAAGAGTAAACATGCACTATACAATTGATATGGTCAACCCATTAGTGTTGGTAAGAGTACATGTACTATACAATTGATATGGTCAACCCATTAGTGTTGGTAAGAGTATACATGTACTATACAATTGATATGGTCAACCCATTAGTGTTGGTAAGAGTATACATGTACTATACAATTGTTATGGTCGACCCATTAGTGTTGGTAAGAGTATACGTGTGTGCTATGTGATCATTAACAGACATTATCACCTGAGAGAAATTCATCAAAAATAAGATCACAGGTGTTTTCTTGGTGTCCGGTTTAGAGAGGTTTGACTGTATGTACAACGGTGATCTATACTCCTTTACAGGCACGACAGTGACTATAGGAATGAATGGCCTTTTTGTAGAATTTATCGGGATATAAACTTGGAAAAGTCGCGGGAATACATGACGAAGCGATAAAAAATTACAATTTTTTTTTTATTTTTTATTTTTTTTTCGAAAATTATAATTTTTTAAGGCCTCGTCCAGTATTCCCGCGACTTTTCCAAGTTTATATCCCGATAAATTCCACAAAAAGGCCATTCATTCCTTATAATTCCAGCATTTGAAATAAATTCATCAAGAAAATGTGTTTATTTTCCGTTTTCTTAAGAAGAATTATTTTAACTGCGCTTGACGGTTACGGAAAGTAGTTTGGCATGGGAGTTTACTGGGATATAAATTTTGGACAGAGACTTGCTACGGACCAATCAAATGTTAGGGAATTGTGTAAATATTTTTGTGCTGGAATTATAGTAGTATGAAACATTTTAGAAAATGTACGGAATAGTAGTTATTTCTTCTCGAAAGTATGAATATTGTCCACACTCATATGACGGTTAAAGGGGAATATCAGGATTTATTTTAAAAATACTATAAAAATAAATACGTGTTTTCTTCATGGCCCTGTGTAACATGGTTTAAGTGAAGATATATGACGATGCTATGACCACTGGGTTCTTACTATTTTCACCCATATAGGAACATAAATATCGGATTTCCTACCTTGTTGCGTTCAACAAAAAATCTGATACGTGTGTACCGATATCAGTGAAAATTGAAACAACCCAGCGGTCCTAGTATCGTTATATATCGTCAATTAACCCTTTCAACACCACAGACCTCTATAGAGACAATGTTTGCAAACAGTGCAGATCCAGATGAGCCGGCTCGTAACGAGCCGTCTCATCTGGATCTCCACTGTTTGTTAATAATTTTAAACGTCGTACAGATTACCCTTTTAGAAGAATGGGATAATTTGAATGAACAAAATTAATGAAATAGTGTGAAACATTGGCATGGAACATCCTATTAAGTTACTTGGTGTTGAAAGGGTTAAACTACTTTACACAGGGCCATGATGAAAAACAGTTTTATTTTTTCATATTGCTTTTTGAAAAAGTCCTGATATGCCTCTTTAAATGAGTGAGAACAACAACAAAATAATCAGATTTGTTGAAGAAAATAAATTATATTGTAACATTGTACTGCAACAGATACAATAAACAGGATTACGTGGGTTTCCGGTGAATTGCATATATCCTCTACTATCTCTCCATCATCCTCGTCATCGTTCCGCATGATGTCAGCAAAGGTCACGTGCAGCATCTCCAATGTGCGTCTGTAGCACATTGGTGTCAGTTCCGGGTTCTGTTTCAGGTCACACACCAGGCGTATCACCTCTGATGTAAACTGCATTTGCTGGAACATATATTTGAAATGACTAGTGAGAAGTTCATTTTTTTTACCTGACAGGCCCCACCACCCACCCCATGACGCATGCTTTCTCCAATAAGAAATAAATGTTTATGTCTATATATGAAGTAACTGCGCAAGGTATATAAATGCATTAAATATACCTAAGAGCATCAGTAAATGAAATCAAAGTACTGAAAGTACTGACTGGCGGGAGACAAGTAGCCACTTGTGAATTTGCATACTCAGAAATTCCTTGTTAGAAATATATTGATGTTGATTATTGGATGTACAATCTGCAAATTTGGAGAACTTGATCAGTTACTGGTGTTTGTAAAATACAGCCTGCTCTAAACACAAATAGGTTGATGAAGCAAAGGTGCTTTATGTCCGACTAATAAACCGTTTTGCGAGGTATATTGCAGACGTATTATGTGAAATCTTTTCAAAATTATGACTGGGCGTAGGCCTACATACGTGTATGCTGCATGAACGGCAAAATGTTTTCATGAATTTTGTTTCGCTCACCCAGAGGGTAATTTTTCGAAAATCGCCGGTAAACCACAATATGAAAAAGAAATGGCCTTCGACGTCGCATTGCGACTGCGTGGTACACGATATGGGGGGCGTCTCAATAACAGCAATTTGTTCTCTTCAAAAGTAAAGTTGGGCATGCCAACTATTTTACACTTAATGTTGAGCATTGCCGTTGCTATTAATAACTTGCTTTCAGTTCACTCGCTGACTTTAAATGTCACCTGACTGTTGTTAATTGCGACGCAAATTGAGCCTATTGAGACGTCCCCCGATGAACAGAGAGCCACTTCCGAAAGTAGACCCGTGCAAACGGCCAGAATCACGATCCCAATAGCGTGGAGACAGTATGTCTCTCCGCAAAAAACTAAGTTAAACCTGTTTACCATTTGTAACTGATATGGACTCTTCCATGTAGACTTTCGAACTTGTTCCATTAAGCAGAGAAGGGATGATTTGTCGCATGTTGGCAATCCGTGTAGATCAAGATGATCCGGGGATTACACGCCGGATCATCTTGATCTACACGGATTGCCAATATTGGGAAAGTGGTCTGTAGTGTTGAAAGGGTTACGGAATGTTTCTGTTTACTACTCCCTGTTATACGAGAATACTGAACCTGTGTGCCAACATGTGTGAAAGCACGTAAGAAATTACGGGTATCCCCTTCATTAGTAGGGTCATAAATAAGGTCGTAAATTAATTGTAGGAAAAGAGATTTAGGACAAAACCGTGGCCATCTTGGATTTCAATGCATTGACAACCTCCAAATGATCAAACTGCTTTTACATCAGACGTGGACTGCTAAAATGTGTGAAATATGATTTGGTACTTTTAGCTTATATGCAATCTTGGAAATGGGTATTTAATCTTTTCAAGATAGAGGGTGGTGGCCGTCATGGATTTCCAAACCCCGACAACATCCAACCTAACAAACATTCATTCCAGTAGATGTGGTCTGCTAAAATTAGCGAAACTGTCGCACTGTGTACCTTTAGCTTAATTTCCCCCAGAAATAATGTGTTTTATAATGTCGGCGGCCATCTTGGATTTCAAGTTCTTAGTGACTTTCAAACCAACACACAACCCATCCAGCGGGTGTGGCAAACTAAAATTAGTGAATAAATACACATTAGTTTTACTTTTGGCTTAGCTCCCACTATTAACGATATACATGTAGACTATTATATATTTTAAGCTGATAGACGGCAGCCATCTTGGATTTCAAGACCCAAACTAAATATATTAATTCCAGCAATGTTGGCATGTTATCATTATTGGGAAATGACACTGATTTGTGTTTCTTGCTCCTTTACAAATATAATGCATTTTATATATTTCAAAATGGTGTTGGCGGCCATTTTGAATTTTGGGCTTTAAAAAAAATACCATTATTGTTTTAAAAAAGGCATAGGAGCTACTTTTTCCTAAAATGGCCAGTGACAAATCACCAATAATTCCAGCACAAAAAATATTTACACAATTCCCTAACATTTGATTGGCCCGTAGCAAGTCTCTGTCCAAAATTTATATCCCAGTAAACTCCCACGCCGAACTACTTTCCGTAACCGTGAGGCGCAGTTAAAATAATTCTTAAGAAAACGGAAAATACACACATTTTCTTGATGAATTTATTTCAAATGCTGGAATTATAAGGAATTAATGGCCTTCTTGTGCCATTCATTCCTATAATAAAAAGGTAGGAGCATGTTAGTCACAGAATCCTCGGAAATGACGCTACCATAGCTACCAATGTAACAAGAACTAGCATCAATATACGAAGCTAATCCCCTCCTGTTACAAGCTGTATGATCACGTGGTACTAACAACAACAACATGTACTGAAATTTCCAGAATCCATCTGATTTAAAGTACGTATTCTTTTATAGTGTCCTTATTACGTAACGGATTTTGATGAAATATGGCGCATCAAACGCGTCTAAGCTCTTGTTAAGTTGCATTCGCCCAAACTTCCGTCGTTTTTGCGAAGAATCGATTTCCGTGTTCCAAACTCCCTGGACCACTAAATGCAGCTCATGAAAACGCGTTTGCTGCGCCATATTTCATCAAAATCCGTTGAATATTAAGGAAAATATCAAATAATACTTACTTTGGAGTGGGCGACGTTGTTGTTGTTGTAACCACGTGATCATGCACCATGTGTTAGCCTTAACCATAGACACACATTGTGGCCAAATATCAAAATCGGTGAAGCGGTTCACGAGTTATTGAAAAAAAATAAAAATGTTTGCCTTACAAACAAGGTGAACTAAGTCCTCAGTGACCTTAGTCATGGGCGGTCGTATGTGGGTCATATGCAAAACAAAGCACCATCCCTGGACACTCATGTGGCCACATATTATCAAAATCGGTGAAGCGGTTCACGAGTTATTGAAAAATGAAAGGTGTTACTTATGTACGCACGGACGTCCGTACATGGACTAACGCTATATCCCCTCTTGCCTATCGGCCAGGGGATAATAAATGCGGATAATGAGATAACATACGCTTGTGTTTGTGTGTGCTTCTCCTCGTTTATATTTGCAAGCAGTTTGTAGTATGTACATTACCTTGTACGATTTGCAGTTACTGTACTGCCCGGGTATGGCCTCCACACACGCAGCGACCTCTGGGGCGCACATGTCGGTCGCAATGTCAGAGGTCCTCACCATGTCAACACGCTCCATGACTAGCGACTCCCAGTAGTCGAAACGGTCCTGAAACCAGATCAAAATGAAATCACAACACTTATCCGCATGCACATGAGCAAATAAACCGAATTCTCTGTCTGCAACGCAGGGGCGTCTTACACGCCCTGCATTGCAGAGAATTCGGGTTAGTGATGAAACTGAGTACGTTTAGGGTGCAAAGTGATTCTGGTATGGCAAGGACCTGGCATCAGATCAGGATTATTCTGATTTCGGTGCTGAATATATAGTTTTCTTATTGTAAATATTCAGTTCTGATTTTGGGATTTTTCCACGATCTGTACAGGTAATATTTGAGATTTAGCACTAAACCCATTGACTCGACATTAAATGACCTTAGCTGTTGATAGTCCGTTAAACCCCAACAAACAAACAAATGTATGGACATGAGGATGTGATAACACAGTTAGATCACGTTCGTCCGCATGTATTATCGATAATCCTAAAATCGCTAAAGCTCGCGGATTATCTCCTCGTATATGCGAAAGATCCTTATCTAACCATTTCACCCCTAGGTAACTGGAATGGTATTTGATATGTTAATTATGAAACCAATCCAACCGTCACAAAATTATTTGCAGACTAGTCCATTTATTAAAAGGGGGTGTTTTTGTTCTCAAAAAATATGATATATATTTGTAAAAAGTGCAGATCCATATGAGACGGCTCGTTACGAGCCGGCTCATCTGGATCTACACTCTTTGTCAATACCACTATACAGGCGGCCTGTGGCGTTGAAATGGCTAACTATATGGCTTAGACGCCGTCAGTGAACGTACCCGGAGACACCATTCGCCCCTGCCACAGTCCATGACGAGGGCGTCAACGACGGTGTCGGAGAACATCACAAAGTACAAATCCCAGAACGAGACGTCCTGCAGATCGGCCGGCAGCACGCAAAACGTCTGTAGGTTAGAATACACCAAATAGCTTTAATATATAACTTAAGGTAGTTGTACCCTTCTTGTGGCCACATTTAAAGTCTAATAAAAAACCTGCTTCTTATTTTCCTTTCCTTGCTGGCAGCATCTGCATAAAGACTTATTGGACACAAATCTATGATTTATTGGTTTATTCATTGTCGTTTTATGAGTATTTTTTATTAGATTTCCATAGACTATGGTACAACTACCGTAACCATTTCACCCCTTAGTACATGGAATATATTTTGATATGTTAATTTTGCACCAATCCAATCGTCACAAAATGATGTGCAGACTATTCCATTTATGAAAATGGGGTGTTTTAGGTCTCAAAAATATGAAAATTACGTGCAAAAAGTGCAGATTCTGATGAGATGGCTCGTCACGAGCCGGCTCATCTGGAACTACACTGTGTGCCAATACCACTCGCTATACTCGTCAGTAGTGTTGAAAAGGTTAACCGAATAAAATATAGAAATTCTCTCGTACTTTCACTATTTGTATGGGTGCTGTGGGACTTACATTCACATGAGCTGCAACCAGTCTGTACTGGTTCTGTATGAATACAACAATAGGTTCATTTACTCCTAAGAAAGAAAAAAATCAACCTCGTTTCATTCATTCGACTTATATCCAAGGGTTGGAGTTGGCTCGAATACCTTCCATACCCGGTATCAACTTCGTCATGTCCCCCATTATGTATGTATATTAGTTGTATATAATATCTAATACCTACGTAACATGTATAGTTGGCCATTGTAACTGTGTTTACATTACCTGACCAACTGGTTCAGCGTTTGCTTTTAAATGCCTACAAATATGCTTCAAACTGGTTTTAAAAACATCCTAACATGTTTCTCAAGTGAAATTGGGTAGTATTGGATCAGGATTTGCAAACAAGCTGGCTGTAGCCGCGAAACATCAGGACTATATATTTTTTTATACCAGACTACTCTTACATTTTGCAGTGTTTTCTGACCTGTAGTAAAGGGTTCACGTAGCAACTCTCATCTTCATCGTCTTCCTCGTCGTCGTCGTCGTCGTCGTCGTCGTCGTCGTCTTCATACCAGTCCGCCGGCTCAGATGACGTCGTCCACGTGGTGGCGGAGGTGGTTGACGTCGTTGACATCGTTGACGTCGTTGGTGTTGTTGACGTTGACGTCTCCGTACTTGTACTCCAGGTGGACGTTGGCGAGGTTTCGTTTAACACCGTCGTGTTTGTAGTTTCAGGTGGCTCCGCGCTTGTGTTGGCGCCAGAGGCAGACGGGATATCCCGAGACGCTTCTTCCGTGGTAACTATGGTGTCTGGTTGTGACGTTCCTTCCGCATCACTTCTGGCGTTGTCCAACGTTAACTCGTCCAACACATCCTCAACTTGATCAGGCTGCCCGCTGGATCCATCGTCCATATCGCTGATAGCATTGCCAATAACACACAAACACACAATAACCACCGTGTATGCAATCTGCATGTCTGCAGGGCAAGATGAACACAACTAGATGGAATTCCTGTGTTTCATATAAGATCAAGCGACTCTACGTAACATGTGATGTGTGACTTGTATATATAGTGTACTATTCAGCTATAGTTTATATTCACTGAGCACAGAGTACAGCATGTGGTTGAAAGTCGGACGTCGAACGGCGAACGAAAGGCGGAAACAAAGACTCAGGAATTGATTTTGGATACAAACACGTTGGAACAGGGCCATTGATACCGGACAAACAATAAACCACGTGCAACAGATGTCAGCAGGCGCGGATCCATGCAGGGGCATTAATTATTTGTTCTTATTTGTCACCGTATAGGTGAATAAAATAATGCCATGACGGACTATTGAGCGGGGACTCTGGGGGCCCTCCCCGAAAAACAATTCAACCTTCTAGAGCCAAATTAGTGCCATGGCACGCCGTGACTGCCGTGGTGGTGTCTACGACCGTGCATTTTAACCCTTTTTGTACCGGGAAATATCTAATTATTTTTCGTGTATTTCTCACACAAAGTGTATGTTGTTACCACTCATTTGAACCGTCTCGTCGAGACGGTTAAACTGAGTGGTAACAACATATACTTTTGATGAGAAATTAGAAAAAAATGCAGATTTTGTTTGTATTTTAGGAAAGTTGACGACCATGTATGCCTGTCTCATTTACAATTGAGAATCTACGCAGCATCTATACTAGTTCTGAGTACATAACTCTAATTGCACTTCATTACACTGCATTACATAAGAGTTATGACGGAGTAGTCTTTCCAAATGTGTGTTTGAAGCGTTCTTTGTTTACTTTCCACTTCGTGGAGAGTGACCTAAGAATTTTGCTAATACACACTTTATTAGCTAATAACTTTATGGCAATAACTGTGTGTCATAGTATAGAATTGTCTCTCAATAACAATATAGCGAAGTATGAATAGTCAACGCCTTGCATTTTTTTCTAAATTCGATAACGCACATTTTTACTGTTGATCCTGGTGTAGCGATATAGTGCAATATGTTGCCTATAAAGTAGAAAACGTGCAGCTACACCTAGACGTAAATCCTGGATCCGCCCCTGGTCAGCCTCGTGTACATGACTGAATCAACTTACTGCAAATGATTCATATTAACCATCGGGAAAATATGCAACGACGTATATGTGGCTGTGGCTGGAGAATTGGGCTTATAAATGGGACTTCTGACCAGTGTAGCTCCTGATCAAATCGCTCACTCGTGTGAATCACGAACAGTGCATATCCTGATCAGTCTGTTGGACACCAGTAGCCTATTTCACCAACATTGCAAAGTATACTTTTCTAGCAAAGTATACTTTGACGGAGTAATCATTTATTTTTCCTGAAATGCAATATGTATTATAGAACTAACGACTGCATATATTTGATGATTAAAAGTATGCCGAATTATTATTCTGAATGTATTACATTATCACAGCCAAAATGGCTGTGATAATGTAATAAATTAAGTATAATAAAAATTAATAAATTTATCCTAAAATTGAAAATTTCTCCCTCAAAGTATACTTTTCTAGAAAAGTATACTTTGCAATGTTGGTGAAATAGGCTACAGAATACCAGTGGAACATATCTAAACCAAATACCCAGAACTCAACATTACACAACATTGATCGTGGTGCACATATATAGTTAGAGGAACTGACATGAGTGATGAGACATATACGGAAGCCCATTAGGGCCACTTCACTTTTTTTTATTTCCATTTATTCAATATCTTTTCTTGAATTTTAAAAATCTTTTCTTGAATGTTCAAGTTCTTTCCTTGAATTTTCGAGATCTTTTCTTGAATTTTCAAGATACATTCTTGAATTTTCGAGATCTTTTCTTGAATTTTCAAGTTCTTTCATCACATTCGAGATTTTCTTGAATTTTCAAGACATTCTTGAATCGATTTTATCTTTTCTTGAATTTTCAAGTTCTTCTCTCGAATTTTCAAGATCTTTTCTTGAATTTTCAAGATACATTCTTGAATTTTCGAGATCTTTTCTTGAATTTTCAAGTTCTTCTCTCGAATTTTCAAGATCTTTTCTTGAATTTTCAAGATCATTTCTAATAAAGGATGTTTCAAGATATTTTATTGAAATTTCGAGATCTTTTCTTGAATTTTCAAGATACTTTCTTGAATTTTCGAGACCTTTTCTTGAACATCTTGAATAAATGGAAATTAAAAAAAAGTGAAGTGGCCCTAATGGGCTTCCGTAGACATATGCTGAATAAAAAGCTTGAAATATAACACATGCATGTTTGTGGAAATATGAAATACTCCGGTACGATTATAGTGTTAATTGTACTGTAATTTTGAAATTTGCGGCGTGTATCAGAAAATGATAGGTCGGAACCCATGGTGACGCGCTAGCGGAGCCATTAAACATGTTTTCCGACCTATCATTTTCTGATATACGCCGCAAATTTCAAAATTACAATGCGGTTAACCTATTTCTAATGCACTCCTTTACTACTAACGTAGGAATACATATTGAAATAATTTGCGACCGTTCATCAACAATGATATACATGTAATGTATGACCATCAGCCAATCAGATTGCGTGATATTTATAGAGTGCATTAGAATGATTGATAATAGGATCGTAACCAGAGGTAAAAACCAGACGAGGCGAACCAAGTCCCGATATGGGGGTCAGGGAGCATTCTCCCCGCTCTTCTTAATTCTTAGCATAAACAGAAATCGGCAAAATGACAGGTTATGCGCCTCGTCTGCCTCATCCTGGTTACGGTACTGGAAAATGTAATTTGCTGCGAAATGAAGCAAAATAAAACAAATCATTGTGAATATCATGACTGAGGTACAGTGTATTTAATCTTTCCGCAATAATACAATTAATATGTGCAACAATTCTGCAAAAACCAGGAACCCACTTTTCCGACGTCGGAAAAGTGTGTTCCTGGTGTTTGCAGAATTGTTGCACATACTAAGTGTATTTAAAGTATGGATCATCACATCATCTTTTGGAATGCCTTTTATATTTTAACACTTTCATCGCCAAATATCTGATAATGATAGTTACATCCATACTAATTTCTGGACATTTTAATTAATCAGATAAGCGTTATTTTCAACATGTCTGAAAAATACCGACATACATTGCAGATCCTGATGAGATGGCTTGTTACAAGCCGGCTCATCTGGATCTACAGTGTTTGCAATTGTTTGCTTTATGGTTTCTATGATTGAAAACGTTAACGAATATGAGATATATAGACATGTACCTACTATTCGCTGGGTCTTACGAATGTGACAGGATATTAAAGGTACATTCCCACTCAGTAGGCACAAAATGTTATTTATATCAGAGACATCATCTGAGACATTTTCTGGCAAAATAAACATTCATTCGCCATTATTCCACGTATTGATTGGCATTATTATACATTTTATGTCATACGTAAACCTCCACACTGATAGCAGGGGCGATACTCGTGTTTCCTTAAAATGTTAACGGACATTACTATTTGTTCTCTGTATTTATTTGTTAATGTGCAATGATCATACTTTATAATCTGTCGAAAATATTATATTTTCAGGCGACACATTTAATTAGTATAAATAATTAAAAAAATATCATGCCTTATTTGCATATGAAATAGCCTGATACCACCGCGCGTCACTATCAGTAAATAAATATTACTAAATGATTATATCTGTATAGTGGGCACTCGTAATTTTTAGAACTGGTGGAATAGTGACACAATTATACACTTATTTAATTCCCATAAAGAACAGTTTGTGCCTACTGAGTGGGCATGTACCTTTAAGTGTGTGAAATCCCAGCATAAATTTGGAATTACTTCCCTTTGACCGTAGCCTTATTTCCAGGTACTGGAACTGTGGGTATTTAAATGTCAATCCACGGGCAACAGATTAGTGGGTGAGTAATGTTAAAATCTGAACACTCCTGTGTTAACTTTCAGCGACGTCAGACATTATGAAGTTGGATTGCTGCATCAGGTATTTATGGTAATATGTATAAATATGTAATATATCTCTGAGTTAATGTTGGCTGTAGAGTTGGGGTGTATGTATGTACATGTATCATAATATAATATAATGTACCTCTCATTTAGTAAATACTGACAATCTGTAGGACTATTCAGAGATTAAAGAGTAGAGTTTCAAGTGAGTTTATTGATAGGAGAAACAAATATACACGAAGATAGGTCAACACCTACCTGCAACATAGATAACAATTTTCATAGTAACTTTATGCTTGTGTAATGCAACTCAATTGAGATGGCTGCTGTGGTCGTGTCAACGGCCGTGCATTTTAACCCATCTTGTACCGGAAAAGATGTAATTAGTTTTCGTATTTCTCACATAAAGTGTATGTTGTTACCACTCATTTGAACCGTCTCGTCGAGACGGTTCAACTGAGTGGCAACAACATATATGTTTGATGAGAAATTAGAAAAAAATACAATTGAGATAAAAAAGCGAATTGCATGTTGCATTACACAAGCATAAAGTTCCTACGTTATCTATGCTGCAGGTCGGTGTAGACATATCTTGTGTTAATTTGTTCTCCTATTAATAAACCCACTCGAAACTCTGCTTTTTAATATCATTCACTATATTTAGCTTTTCCCCTCATTATATTTATCCTATTATGTTTCATCAGAAGCATACATTACTCATCAGAAACATACATTACTGAAATGTATTCTATGTTTCTGGTATCATATAACAAACACCTCAATGTCACAATAACCAGAGATATAACTTAAAAGTTTATGGGATGTGTGACCAGTGTAGCTCTGACATTCAAGTAGCCTGAACTCGATCTATATATTGCAAAGGTATGGCGGGTGTTTCAGTAATGGAATGGCACACAGTGCAGATCCTGATCAGACTGCGCGGATGCACATGCTGATCTGGATCTACACTGGTCCCATAAGTCACATTTCTAAAAGGTCACAGCCACACAAATACAAAATAAATAGAGAGAGAGAGAGAGGGGGGAGAGAGAGAGAGCTCATTGACTATTTATATTATTACAAAAACCACGCGTCGAAATTCCAAAGCCATTATAAATATGCTATACGTCTTTGTGCGTTATCGGTATAACCCGTAATGCGTCGTATATTTCCGTAAAATCAATTTGGGTCAAGTGATGCTGATTGAAGCCGAAGTACTGAACAGGTGCTTTATATGCCGCCGCGTAAAAGATGTAGTACGTATTCAACCTGATAATATAATTTGCTATTTGTCTTACTGCGTTTGGCCGTAAATGTCATAGTTATATCAAATATTCATAGTCGACATCATGTATAAGTGTTGTTAAATGTCAAACAATATGTAACATATTCGTTAGTTATTTCTTTCCTAAACCCGGAAGCGATGCGGATGAATCTCAAGAAATGGCACCGAAACTGAAAGAAAATTCCAAAAGTTTTAAAACTTAGTGAAAACCGATATATCAGTTAGCGGTCACCGATCTCGTGTTTAGTAACAGAGACAGGCGATGGTGTAGGGACGGTCGGCCCAGATGGAGTGGGTCTACCATGATGTTACTCCATGTAACTGTCTGTCTGGCCCTGTTGATTGCCGCATGCACAGGTGAGTTTTTTTTCATAATGATAATGCTAAATTTTATAATCAACTGTATGTGGTGCCGTCTTGGAATTATGGCCCATTCAAAGAATTAATATCACCTATTTGAATGGCACGGCAGTAGACACCACCAATATCACAAAATGCATGTTATTAAAGTCCAAAACGCCACCTCGTACAACCACAGGTGATTCCTGCGTGTCTTGGATGGTCTATTATTGTTTGTATATACATGAAACACCTTTCTAAACAATGTACGAAACAATTCAAATGCGCCCGGGTGTAAATATAATAGTACTTAGAAAGGTATAAAACTCTCATTCGCCACCATTGTAACAAAAAGCCACGCTATAATATTACTTAGAAAGGTATAAAACTACCATTCGCCACAATTGAAACAAAAAGCCACGTGATGTAGACATCTGGAACTCGCCTATACAACGCATTACAGCATGTCGAAACCGCTGCTTGGGGTGGGTTTTCGGCATAGATTTTACAGTTGCTAATACATTAACTTAAAAGATTTTGAGTGTAAACTGCACTAAAAACGCGTCTCACTAACCTAAATTTGCTTTTTAAAATCAAACATGTTCACTTCCGCATTCTCAATGACTATTAGCCGCTATCTTTGAAAATATTTCAATCACGTGCACGCAGTCGTTTGGTTGGTTGCTGGAGACTGACGTCATTTCCATTAGCCAACCAAATCAGTGCGTGTCATGTTTTTAAAGATGGTGGCTAACATTCATTTTTAATCAGGAAATTAATGTATTTGATTTTAAAAAGCAAATTTAGGTTAGTGAGATGCGTTTTTAGTGCAGTTTACACTCAAAATCTTTGAGATTTATGTTAATATATTAGCAACTGTAAAATCTATGACGAAAACCCACCCCAAGCAGCGGTTTCGACACGCTATAATTGTTGTATAGGCGAGTTCCAGATGTCTACATCGCGTGGCTTTTTGTTTCAATGGTGGCGAATGGGAGTTTTATATCTTTTTAAGTACTATTATATTTACACCCGGGCGCATTTGAATTGTTTTGTGCATTGTTTCGAAAGGTGTTTCATGTATATACAAACAATAATTGACCATCCGAGACAAGCTAGAATCACCTGCGCGTACAACTGAAGAAGTGGATTATTTATAACGTTTAGTGTTGTGAATAAAAAATATACAAATTCAGTACCTATTTTGCCCGTCTGCAGACAAAAACTCACTTTACCCACAGCTGTGGGTAAAGTGAGTTTTTGTCTGCAGACGGGCAAAATAGGTACTGAATTTGTACCTGGACCTCCCAGGGATGGATTGTGGCCTAGGAGTTAGAACACCCGACTTCCAATCCGGAGGTTATGGGTTCAAACCATAGGCATCAAAAAGACTTTCATAGTATTTCCATTCCGCTTGTCTGTCGGATGAGACTTTAAACTGTGGTTCCGTCTATATGACCCTAGCTGTTGGTGGGTCATTAAACCCTTTCGCTTTTTTCCTTCAGCCCCACTATGGTGTATACCCTGGCCTGATAACGGATGCTGTGATCACTTGCTGTTATTCAGATTAGCTAATTATAGTGACAGAGCTCCAGATAAGCTGCGTATTTGCTTAAATAGCCCAATTAAAATTGCCAAAACCCCAATTGAAATCATAAGTAGCCAGTTTCAAAAAGCAATACAAAAATGTGTGGTACCTTTATCATGCTGCAGAAAACAATAAACAGACCACAAATATAGCATATTTTTCTTATTTTCCATGTAAACACACATCTTGATATTTCATTAGAATTGTCTCCAATGTTTTCATTTCGAAGTAAACTATTCAATAATTGCTGTCTGTTGATGTGTAAACAGTAGTGTGCTTTTATTTTACCCAATTAAAATTTTGAAATACCCAATTGCTTCAGAAATGATGGAGTGACAATACTCAATTACTAATTCCTTATCTGGAGCGCTGTAGTGAACTAATGTGCTAGTGATTGGTTCTTTCAACTCAACAAACAAGTGAGGTTAGCAAACCATATTTGCAATCATGAGCGCATCATATTATGATAATCAACGTAACTGATTAATAGGGCTCGGCACTCCATTATTTCTGAAACAATTGGGTATTTCAACATTTTAATTGTGTAAAAAGGATCACACAACTGTTTACACATCAGCAGACCGCACTCATTGAATAGTTTGCTTCTAAATGAAAACACATCTTAATAAGAAAATATGCTATACATGTATTAATGTGGTCTGTTTATTGTTTTCTGCAGCATGATAAAGGTAACACACATTTTTCATTGCTTTTTGATACTCACTACTTCTGATTTCAATTGGGTTTTTGGCAATTTTAATTGGGTATTTACTCAAATACGCACCTCATCTGGAGCTCTGGATTAAAGGGGGAGTCCTAAAGGGGGAGATAATCCATTTTGCCTGCATGTACAATTATAAAACACATGTCAACAATTCACCGTTAAACAAAAATATACATATAGCACAGGGATTCCGTTGGGGAAAATAAAAAAATCGCCACTTTAAACAATTATTTTTAAAAAAATAATCCAAAATTGTAATTTTGTATTGCCAACTGTTTATTTTTATCGCCAATTGCGAAAGTGGCGATCGGTAGCATGTGGTATGTATTGGTGGGCGGGGGGGTGGATTTTCCTAGAAAATATCCCCCCCCCACAACCATCTACCATATGCATAGCGGATGTGAATGTCTCTTTGTAGACAAGAATAACCCACGATTGGGCGAGTAGAACAGATAGCATGTGGCATGATGTATTGGTGGGGGGGGGGGATTTCCTAGGAAATATCCCCCCAACCAACTACCATATGCATAGCGGATGTGGATGTCTCTTTGTAGACAAGAATAACCCCCTCCCCCCCCTCATGATGAAATAAAGTATGTTGGTGTAGAAAATATAGCATTTGGCATGTATTGAGGGAGAGGGAGAGATTTTTTATTTTCCTAGGAAATATTCCTCCCCAACCATCTACCATAATGCATAGCGGATGTGAATGTCTCTTTGTAGACAAGAATACCCCCCCCCCCTCCCTCATGATGAAATAATGTATGTTGGTGTAGAACAGATAGCATTTGACATGTATTGAAGGAGGGAGGGAGGGGGGGAGATTTTCGTAGGAAATATCCCCCCCCCCAACCATCTACCATACGCATAGCGGATGTGAATGTTTCTTTGTAGACAAGAATAACCCACGATTGGGGGAGTATATCTGATGAAATAATGTATGTTGGTGTAGAACAGATAGCATTTGGCATGTATTGAGGGAGGGGTGGGGATTTTCCTAGGAATTATCCCCCCCAACCAACTATCATATGCATAGCGGATGTGGATGTCTCTTTGTAAACAAGAACAAGAATAACCCACGATTGGGGGGAGTATTTCTGATGAAATAATGTATGTTGCAGGGTTCATGTTTGAGGGCGACATGGGCGAAGTGGTCGCTTTTTTTCTGTCCAAGTCGCCTTATTTTTCCCGTAGGGGGAAGTCAAGTCGCCCTGGGTATTTTCTGGATTTTTTTTTTTTTTTTTAATATTTTCTGGATTTTTTTTTTTTTTTTTTTTTTATACTATGAATTTCAGACCCTAGGGGCGAGTGCATGTCATAAATGCGCAAATCCCACCAAATAGGCGTGTAAAATTGGATCGCATCGATTGTTTCATGACCCCTGGTGTGTACACATAGAGTTTACAGTTACGCGATAACCGTAAGAGAAATGTTCAGTGAAATTATGATTTTTATCACTTCTCCCTAATTTTGCCTCACTTCTCCCTATTTTGCCAGGAGGGAGAAGTCACTTCTCCCTAAATTTTTGACCTAGCTTGAACCCTGTGTTGGTGTAGAACATATTATAGCATTTGGCATGTATTGAGGGAGAGGGAGGGGGGGGAGATTTTCCTAGGAAATATTCCCTCCCCCTCCCACCAACATCTACCTATGCATGCGGATGTAATGTCCTTTGTAGACAATGACGGTAAGCTCTTTAGACAAAAAACCCACGATTGGGGGAGTAATTCTGATGAAATAATGTATGTTGGTGTAGAACAGATAGCATTTGGCATGTATTGAGGGATGGGGGGGGAGATTTTCCTAGGAAATATCCCCCCCAACCAACTACCATATGCATAGCGGATGTGGATGTCTCTTTGTAGACAAGAATAACCCACAATTGGGGGAGTATTTCTGATGAAATAATGTATGTTGGTGTAGAACAGATAGCATGTGGCATGTATTGGTGGGGGAGGGGGGGATTTTCTTAGGAAATATCCCCCCAACCATCTACCATATGCATAGCTGATGTGAATGTCTCTTTGTAGACAAGAATAACCCCCCCCCCCCTCCCTCATGATGAAATAATGTATGTTGGTGTAGAACAGATAGCATTTGGCATGTATTGAGGGAGGGAGGGGGGGAGATTTTCCTAGGAAATATCCCCCCCCCCACCATCTACCATATTCATAGCGGATGCGAATGTCTCTTTGTAGACAAGAATAATATCAAGAGTATATCTGATGAAATAATGTATGTTGGTGTAGAACAGATAGCATTTGGCATGTATTGAGGGAGGGGGGGGGGAGATTTTCCTAGGAAATATCCCCCCCACCAATACATGCCACATGCTATCTCTTCACCAACTTTCATTTCATCAGAAATACTCCCCCAATCACCTGCTATTCTTCTCCTTCTCTACAAAGAGACATTCACATTCACTTTGCATATGGTAGATGGTGGGGGGGATATTTCCTAGGAAAATCCCCCCCCCCCCACCAATACATGCCACATGCTATCTGTTCTACACCAACATACATTATTTTGTTTCTTCACACCAACATACATTATTTCATTTCATCAGAAATACTCCCCCAATCGTGGGCTGTTCTTGTCTACAAAGAGACGTCCATATCCACTATGCATATGGTAGATGGTGGCGGGGGGAATATTTCCTAGGAAAATCCCCCCCCCCAACCAATACATGCCACATACTTGCTGTTCTACACAGATATACTGTTTTTATTTTTTAGACCCACCCCCACCATGTGCTATACATTTATACCAATCATATGCAGCTATGGTAGAGATTTAACCTAGAGAACTCTCTACCAGCCAACATGCATAATAGTTATGGTACGGTAATGGGGAATTATTGCATATACCGGTAAATAGAATCTCTACCGCCCCACCACCACTAAATTGTCTATGTATAGATATTATACTAAATTGGATAGCTCTTTTATAGAAAATGCTGCCTCGCCTATTCACATACTTCTCCACAAGCAGACATACATTATGACTATGTTAGTTGGGTATACATGTAAGGATATTACGTCCTCTGTTACCAACAGACTGGTTCTAGCATGTGCATTTTTGTATGCTCCTGAGCACAATATCAACAATGTATATGAAAATACATTAAAAGTTTTGTGGACAGTGTCTGTGATGGGGGGAGGGGGGAGAGAATTTCCAGGCGGGGGGAATATTTCCTTGGCTTAAGGCTGGAAATCTTCCCCCCCCCCCCCCCCCCCCCCCCCCCCCCCCTCCCCCCCCCCCCCCCCCCCCCCCAGAGGGTGGGGGGAGATTTCCTGTTACACCGGTACTAAATTTGTATTTTACACTTCAAATTTAGTCGGCGTCGGTCATTTAGACCCTTCAATTCTGGAGGCTATTCAAAATCGTGGATATTCCTTGTAACATTCACTTGCAGGGTCCAACTCGACGTGGTACCAGGGTTGTTTCTCCACCACTGATGAAGACTTGTCGACTAATGTGACCGGGTCACACACAAACGTAGCTGCTTGTACATTCCACTGTCTCCGACAAAGGTACATGTAGCGCCGGCCGTTCAACGGAAAATTTTATTTTGTTCATTTCTGCATAGAAGTATATGTTGTCACCACTCATTGGAACCGTCTCGCCGAGATGGTTCCAATGAGTGGTAACAACATATACTTTCGTGGAGAAATAAAGAAAATAGAAAAACAAGTTTATGAATGTTGTAACATGTTAGTGATGACGGATTGTCGACTAATGTGACCGAGTCACACACAGACGTAGTCGTTTGTACTTTCCACTGCCTCCGACAAAGGTAACATGCATTGCTGTTCAACAGAAAATTTGATTTTTTTTATTTTTGCATAGAGGTATATGTTGTTACAACTCATTGGAACCGTCTTGCCGAGACGGTTCAAATGAGTGGTAACAACATATACTTTCGTGGAGAAATAAAGAAAATAGAAAAACAAGATTGTTGCTTATTTTGTTCATTTCTGCGTAGAAGTATATGTTACAAAACAACATATACTTTCGTGGAGAAATGAAGAAAATAGAAAAAAATGTTTGTGTGTATTGTAACCTGTTACTTATGCCGGATTGTCAGCCAATTTGACCGGGTCACACACAGACGTAGTTGCGTGTACATTCCACTGCCTCCGACAAAGGTACAGCGCCGACTGTTCAACCAAAAATTTTGTTTATATCTGCATAGAAGTATATGGTGTCACCACTCATTGGAACCGTCTCGCCGAGACGGTGCCAATGAGTGGTAACAACATATACTTTCGTGGAGAATTTTATTTTGTTAATTTCTGCATAGAAGTATATGTTGTCACCACTCATTGGAACCGTCTCGCCGAGACGGTTCCAATGAGTGGTAACAACATATATTTTCATGGAGAAATAAAGAAACAAATTTATGAATTTTGTAACCTGTTACTGATGCCGGATTGTCAACCAATGTGACAGGGTCACACACAGACGTATAATTTTAGGCCAATTTAAACTGAGGAGATGATCCTCAAAATGTAAAATGTTACTGATGCCTCAGATGTGTTTGAAAAGTTTTGTTAAATTTCTTTAAAATATATATTAGAAACGGCAGATTTGTTTACCACTGCAGGTATCAACCCATGCTGAATCGCGAGGAATGCAATAAACGGTTGTGATGTTTTGTGTCGGACACATTAGGTAGTTCCATGATTAACAGGATTTTCCTATCCACCACGATTCTGCAATGAACAGTGTGAAAATTAGATTCCATTTTGAATAGCATTCAACAGGCACGGATCCAGGATTTCGAGTTAGGGGGGGCGTAACTATTTTGCAATACTTGACTATTATCGAACGAGCGTAGCTCTTACGTACACCGAGCAGAGCAGAGCGGTAGGGGTGTCCGGGAGCATTCCCCCCTGTAAAATTTTTGAAATCTACATCGCATTTCCTGCGTTCTAGCGCATTTTGGAGCAAACATATTGACACTGTCACAGTATGTTTAGACATGATTTTTGATTGAAAACGTTTAAATTTTGAAACAATAAGACAATGACTGAAAAATGCATGGACTACAGAGAAACGAACGTAGAAACGTGCCTTGTAACTTGTAAAAAATCTTTACTCGGCAAATTTTAGGGGGAGGGGGGGGGGGTGCGCGCAAGTGATTGGCCTGTAGCAAGTCTCTGTCCAAAATTTATATCCCAGTAAACTCCCACGCCAAACTACTTTCCATAACCGTGATGCGCAGTTAAAATAATTCTTAAGAAAACGGAAAATAGACACATTTTCTTGATGAATTTATTTCAAATGCTGGAATTATAAGGAATGAATAGCCTTTTTGTTGAATTTATCGGGGATATAAACTTGGAAAAGTCGCGGGAATACTGGACGAGACCTTCCGGCCTTCGTCCAGTATTCCCGCGACTTTTCCAAGTTTATACCCCGATAAATTCCACAAAAAGGCCATTCATTCCTATATTAAATTATGACGATACACCATTTTGCTGATGGAAATATTTTCTTTATTTATCTGACATCGGAAATATATATTGTGGCCATCATCTGAACCATCTCATCGACTGTTCAAATGAGTGGTCACAACATATACTTGCTGCAGGAAATAAGAAAAATCGGACTGAAAATATGAAAAAGATTTTCATACACTAAAAAAATATATTCAGAATGTATTAAAGGTACATGCCCACTCAATAGGCACAAAATGTTCTTTATACATTTATTAGAGACCTCATCTGAGACATTTTCTGGCAAAATAAACATTAATTTACCATTATCCCACGTATTGATTGGCATTATTATACATTTTATATAGACGTAATTTTTCACCCTGATATCAGGGGCGATAACTGTGTTTCCTTAAAATGTTAACGGACATTACTATTTATCCTTTGTAAGTATTTTTTGATGTCCAATGATCATACTTTATAATCTGTCCAAAATATTATTTGTTCAGGTGACGCATTTAATTAGTATAAATTAGTATAACTAATTAAAATATATTATGCCTCATTTGCATATGATAATAGCCTGATACCACCGCACATCACTATCATTAAAATAAATATTAAGAAATGATTATATCTGTATAGCGGGTACTCCTAATTTTTAAAACTGGTGGAATAGTGACACAATTGCACACTTATTTAATTCCTATAAAGAACATGTGCCTTTTTTGAAACAGATTTATTGGAAAATATTTTCAATGTACATTTACAGGGTGGTCACATGGTCTATTGTTTACACTATTGTTCACACTAACTACATAACTAATGTTGCTAAATTTGGTATTGGCGAACTAGTAGTTTGTTAACAGCTGGAACATGGTCATCCAGGGCTCCAGATAAGGAATTAGTAATTGAGTATTTTCACTCCCATCATATCTGAAGCAATTGGGTATTTCAATATTTTAATATTTTAAAATAAAATCACACTACTATTTACACATCAGTATACATCAATTATTGCATAGTTTGCTTCGAAATGAAAACATGTCTTGGCATTTCATTAGAATTGTTACCAAGATGTGTTTTCATGGAAAATAAGAAACATGTGCTATATTTGTAGTCTGTTTATTATACCCCCCGCAACGAGTTGTGGGGGGGTATACTGGAGTATACTGGTTGTCCGTCCGTCCGTCCGCCACATAAGTATAGTACCGTAAGAATGTCCGTCCGTCCGTCCGTAAACTTAACATCAGAGAAATATTGTTATAACTTCTATTTCCTTCATCTAAAATGCTTCATATTTCACACATGCATTCCTGTAAGGCTCTACTACCATGATGTGCCAAATCCACGACCATCCAACCCCCGCAGATCCCAAGGTCAAGGTCAAATACTTAGTCCGTAAATTTAACATCAGAGAAATATTGTTATAACTTCTATTTCCTTCATCTAAAATGCTTAATATTTCACACATGCATTCCTGTAAGGCTCTACTACCATGCTGTGCCAAATACACGACCATCCAACCCCCGCTGATACCAAGGTCAAGGTCAAATACTTAGTCTCTTTACAAAACTTAACATCAGAGAAATATTGTTCTAACTTCTATTTCCTTCATCGAAAATTCTTAATATTTCACACATGCATTCCTGTAAGGCTCTAATACCATGCTGTGCCAGATCCATGACCGTCCAACCCCCGCTGATCCCAATGTCAAGGTTAAATACTTAGTCTCTTTACAAAACTTAACATCAAAGAAATAAGTTATAACTTCTATTTCCTTCATTGAAAATTCTTATTATTTCACTTGTGCATTCCTCTAAGGTTGTACTATCATGCTGTGACAAATCTACGACTGTCCAACCCCCCGCTGATCCCAAGGTCAAGGTCGCATACTTAGTCTCTTTACAAAACTTAACATCAGAGAAATATGTTATAACTTCTATTTCTTTCATTGAAAATTCTTAATATTTCATATGCTGTGACAAATCCCCGCTGATCTCGAGGTCAACGTCACATACATACCGTATAACCTCGAATTAACGCCCCCCTCCTAATAAACGCCCCCCCCCCCCCCCCCCAAATAAAAAAAAATAAAAAATTTACCAATGACCGCCAATTTCAACACAAATAATCCAAATAATCCTTATCTGTGTTTGAAATTGGCGGTCCTTGGTAATTTTTTTTTTTTTGTTATTTGTTTAATACACAGCTTATGTGGAGCAAAATGGAGGAAACTGCAGTCATATTGATGAAAAATACTGGGACCTCATGGGCGCCGCATGATTCCTGACATTGATTAGACAGATTAGAAGGATAATGATTGTTTGGCCACTGAAGGTTATCAAGAGTGAAATTAAGATTTCCCACGACAACTTGGATGCCTGAAAGGGCATTAACTCTTGAGATACAATAACTCCTTTAATTCTTGAGTTATTGCCCTTCCATCATGATTTCAATACAGCATACTTGTGCCACACACCCATGCTGCCTTGGCATTGACCTTTGGACCGTCACAACTTTGTTTGAACACTTATAAGTTTTTATTAAGAAGTTTACCAGAGTTTCTTAATTCTGTCTATATCCCTTGAAGTATTTCTTTACATATATATTTCAGTAAATCATAGTTGTGCACAAATGCCACACAACCATGCTGCCCTTAATATGACCTTGACCTTTTGACCTTACAACTTTGCTTATGAACACTTAGCACTTCTGTGTGTGGCAGGTGGGAGTATGTGATGGGTAATGTAACAATTGGGGTTCATCCTCAGGACTCCAGATAAGGAATTAGTAATTGAGTATTGTTACTCCATCATTTCTGAAACAATTGGATATTTCAACATTTTAGTTGGGTAAAATAAAATCACACTACTGTTTACACATCAACAGACAGCAATTATTGAATAGTTTGTTTCAAAAACATATCTTGGAATTTTCCTTGGAGACAATTCTAATGAAATATCAAGATGTATTTTCATATAAAATTAAAAAAAATATGCTATATTGGTGGTCTGTTTTCTGCAGCATGATAAAGGTACCACAATTGTTCTCATTGCTTTTTGATACTCACTACTTCTGATTTCAATTGGGTTTTTGGCCATTTTAATTGGGTATTTACGCAAATATGCAGCTTATCTGGAGCGCTGATCCTTACCGGAAATTCCGACCGGAGACCTGGCTTGGCTCTCACATACGTCGTTGACTTTCTTGTATGTGACAGTTGAATCTGGTTATACCCCTTATGCCAGTACGGGGGAACCCCTCTAAACCGGACATCAAGAAAATATATGTGATAAAATTTTAAGAGGTTTCTTGGCAACGCATCTCAGATAATAATGTTCATGATTGCAAAACACACACGTATCTTCCGGAATGGTCATATGCCTGATTTACAGTGGAACATCTCTACACCGGACACCCTGGAGGCCACAACACTCCTCCATTAGCCAATACCATTCCTAGCATGCAAGTACCGTCGCAATTACAGTGAAAACCTCTCTAAACCGGACACCCTGAGAGGTAGAAAACTACAGTGAAACCTCTCTAAACCGGACACCCTGAGAGGTAGAAAACTACAGTGAATCCTCTCTAAACCGGATACCCTGGGAGTCCGGTTTAGAGAGGTTTCACTGTAGTTTTGTTGTACCCAGGGTGTCTGGTTTAGAGAGGTTTCACTGTAGTTTTGGTGTTGTACCCAGGGTTGTGGTTTAGATAGGTTTCCCACTGGGTAGTTTTGTTGTACCAGGGTTTGTCGGTTTAGAGAGGTTTCACTGTAGTTTTGTTGTACCCAGGGTGTCTGGTTTAGAGAGGTTTCACTGTAGTTTTGTTGTACCCAGGGTGTCTGGTTTAGAGAGGTTTCACTGTAGTTTTGTTGTACCCAGGGTGTCCGGTTTAGAGAGGTTTCATTGTAGTTTTGTTGTACCCAGGGTGTCCGGTTTAGAGAGGTTTCACTGTAGTTTTGTTGTACCCTCCCATGGTGTCCGGTGTAGAGAGGTTTCACTGTATTACGATTATTCGTAATCCTATTACACTTAGGGGAAGGGGCCAAGTGACTTTGGTGTGGTATGGACCTGATACCAAGTCAGGTTATTTCTATTTTTCGATGTAAATATTCTGTTTTGATTTTGGGATTCCCACCCCCCTTAAATGTAGCTGTTGATAGGCTGTTAAACACTAATAAACAAACAAACTTAGCACTTCTAGTTAATTAAGTTTGCCACAGTTTCTTCAATATGTCACCAGGGGCATTCGTGTCCCGACAGGCCACATTTTTTCTTGTTTTACTTTTCAGCACATGATTCAACAAGTCAATTGATAATCAAAGATACATGTACCTCCACTGTTTTCAATAAATAAATGTATCGCTCCAGATAAGCTGCGTATTTGCTTAAATACCCAATTAAAATTACCCAAAACCCAATTGAAATCAGAAGTAGCGAGTATCAAAAAGCAATAACAATTTTGTGGTACCTTTATCATGCTGCATAAAACAATAAACATACCACAAATATAGCATATTTTTCTTATTTTCCATGAAAACACATCTTGGTATTTCATTAGAATTGTCTCCAAGGAGACAATTCTAATGAAATGCCAAGACATATTCATTTCGAAGCAAACTATTCAATAATTGCTGTCTGTTGTTGTGATTTTATTTTACCCAATTCAGTTTTGAAATACCCAATTGCTTCAGAAGTGTTGGAGTACAAATACTTGATTACTAATTCTTTATCTGGAGCCCTGTAAATGTTTACCGTATATTAGACACTCATGCCTAATAGGCGTCCATCCCCAGTTTTGGCACTGAAAATGACTGATTTCACTAAAATATACACCCATTGCATACACGAGACAAAATGGCTACTGTCTGTTTCACGAAAGCTGCCCAAATTTTACCGCTATATAAACAATTCAAAAACAAGATTTCTTTTGATAATATTAAATTAAAGGAAAAATTAAGAATGAGCCTTCTTTTTATTTCGTGAAATTTGGTCAAATATTGATTTTATTGCGAAAAAACAATTTCCCTATGTTAAATCCCCATAGACATCTTCACTCAAAATTCTTCTTCACATGAACCGCTTGGCCCATAGTTGCCAAACTTAAAAGTTATGGTCCATGGGTGAAGCCTTTTCAGATTTGTTAAAATGGAGGTCATCGCTAATCCAAGATGGCCGCCATCTAAAAATAGCATATATTCTTAAAAAATCTTCTTCTCATGAACCGCTGGCCGGATTTCGACTAAACTTGGTAGGAATGATCGATTTACAATGCACTTTCAAAGTTGTGAAAATGGTGACCCCGGGGTCAAAAATGGGCGTGGCCCGTGGTGTCAAATTTTATTTTTGACCGAATATGCTCATGTCATATATCAAATTGAAATATCTTTTTCTCAGGAACCACATGGCCGATGCTGGACAAACTTCATAGGAAGTTAAGATCCTTGGGTGAAGCATTTTCAAATTTGGTAAAATGAGAGTCATCGCTTAATCAGATGACGCCATCTAAAAATAGCACAATTTGTTTAAAACACATGAACTCAATGTCACATTCTCCTCTGGTGTTCATGAGTCAGGTGAGCGAATTAGGGCCATCATGGCCCTCTTGTTTATAAATTACCTCTTCATTTTTGGCGGGAGACATACTGTCTCCACGCTATTGGGATCGTGATTCTGGCCGTTTGCACGGGTCTACTTTCGGAAGTGGCTCTCTGTTCATCGGGGGACGTCTCAATAGGCTCAATTTGCATTTAAAGTCAGCGAGTGAACTGAAAGCAAGTTATTAATAGCAACGGCAATGCTCAACATTATGTGTAAAATAGTTGGCATGCCCAACTTTACTTTTGAAGAGAACAAATTGCTGTTATTGAGACGCAATGCGACGTCGAAGGCCATTTCTTTTTCATATTGTGGTTTACGGGCGATTTTCGAAAAATTACCCTCTGGGTGAGCGAAACAAAATTCATGAAAACATTTTGCCGTTCATGCAGCATACACGTATGTAGGCCTATGCCCAGTCATAATTTTGAAAAGATTTCACATAATATTATGTCAAGGAATTTCTGAGTATGCAAATTCACAAGTGGCTACTTGTCTCCCGCCAGTCAGTACTTTCAGTACTTTGATTTAGGAAGCATCTGAGTGTCTGCTAGATACAATTCACAACGTCATCATGATCAGACTATGTTTAGACAACGGGCTGTTAATTGTCAACCTTCTCCCACACTAATATTCGGTATCAAGAAATGAGAATAAATGATCTTAGCATGCATGATGTGCATACACAGTCTATTACAAGTCTTATATGACTGACAAGTACTGTTGTTTTATGCTTTGCATTTGTATTACTTATTTGCATTATTATAATGACATTTATTTAAAGTTAAGACTGTGGGCCACGATGGTACGTATGAGATACAGTACATAAAATTGTTAAAATTAGCCAAAAGCCTACTAATGTCTACTTATTTGCATGTACATTGATGAGACTTTAATATACTTTAATAAACCATATCAGACTATGACAACAGGCTGTTAATTGTCAGCCTTCTCTCACACCTTTTGTGTCATACTGTATAATAAGAACCCAGGTGGTCTGTATATGGTCATGTCAAGTTGTAAACAATTACACTTGCACTGTACATGGATTATCCCTGTTATCAACAGGGATTTTCTCAAAATTTTATTAGTGGCAGGTTACTATAGTAATGAGGGGTGTTCTCATATACAATAAAATAGACAGTTGGCAAATACTACATAGACTTTTGTATATAGGGAAGAAAATTGTCTAGAAAATAATGATGTTTTTTTTCTCTAAATAAACTTATTATTTCTTTTTTTATTGCAGAATGTTTTACCTGTAGGCTTATTAGTCTTCACAGATATAAACCATAGTAGATATAGGGGAATATAGAGCCTCATCTTGACATTTTGGAATTAAAAAGACCACCAAGATTCATATTTCCCGGTATTTATCCCGGTATTTCCCGCCGTCCTGGGAAATACTCTTATTTCCCGGGAAATTGCCAACCCTGGACTGTCACTGCCACCATTAGCAAAGCTACAACAATTGTGAATTCCCCCACTGTGGCTATGCTGGTAGTTACATTACCAGCATTATCCGACCAGCTATAGGGTATTGTGTGTATTGTAGATTTGAGTTTGCAGACTCCCAGGTTGACAGGCAATTAGGGCCTGGCTGTCAGGTTAATTGTGGGAAATGGAAACAATGCCAAGCCTGGCACTTGGTGACAGATATACAACAATGGCACGCTGATATAGAAGCACTGCAACATATATCTCACAACAAATGTTAGCCGGTGTCTGCTGTGTTTTGAAATTGTTGTAATAAAAATGTTTAAGGTGTATGGTGTATTTTTGGGATGTTGAGTTGCCCGAGCTCCAGATAAGCTGCATATTTGCGTAAATAACCAATTAAAATGGCCGAAAACCCAACTGAAATCAGAAGTAGTGAGTATCAGAAAGCAATGAGAACAATTGTGGTACCTTTATCATGCTGCAGAAAACAATAAACAGACCACAAATATAGCCATATCTTTCTTAATTTTCCATGAAAACACATCTTGGTATTTCATTAGAATTGTCTCCAAGGAGACAATTCTAATGAATTGCCAAGACATGTTTTCATTTCGAAACAAACTACTGTACAATGTATTCAATAATTGCTGTCTGTTGATGTGTAAACAGTAGTGTGATTTTATTTTACCCAATTAAAATGTTGCAATATCCAATTGCTTCAAAAATGATGGAGTAACAATACTCAATTACTACATGTAATTCCTTATCTGGAGCCCTGAGTTGCAATTAGTATATATTGCGTAGATGTGAAACATGTCCAAACTTGTTTTTGTTGAGAAAATAAGCAAGAAAATGATAACGCACTGTGTGACTGATGTTTTCATTCTGATTTATTTCGGAATACACTTTATGGGTATGAAATTTATTAAATATTTTATTTTTATTTTTGTTATTTCTCAATGAAAGTATACGCTGTGACCACTCATTTGAACCGTCTCGATGAGACGGTTCAAATGATGGTCGCGGCCTATACTTCTGAGCGCACAGAAGGAAAATATTTTGGATTTTCTGCAAACATAATGGCGTATCGTCAGCATGAAAATGGTTAACAGCCGGTGTAGGTTCTTACATGTATTATACTGTATATTCTTTGTGATTCACATTGCCGTTCATCACTACTATGCCGTTAAACCCATTCACTCCTTTACTGATACATCTACTCCAAATGCATTTTACATTAATACATCAAGAAATGTAAACACAGAGGTAAAAACACATTGGTGCTGGCAAATAGCTAGCTTGCACGCTGCCTGACATAACACAATGCATATTTCTCCAGCTGACCATCGGACAGTGTTGGCATTTGTGTCTGGAGCTTCCTTGGTCACAAATTCGATATCCGCTTTCTGGTATGTTGTAAGTTATGTTTCAAGGGAATATTTCTATAAGTCTTCAAGAACAAATACATGTACTGGTAATAGTATTTTATAATTCTCTCATTTCTCTCCAGATATATCTTAACCCTTTGAACCCGAAGCCCACTATTTTGCAATAGCGGTTTATGCAAACAGTGCAGATCCAGATGAGCCGGCTCGTAACGAGCCGTCGCCGTCTCATCAGGATCTGCACTTTTTGAAAGTAATTTTCATATTTTTCAGAACAAAAACACCAGCTTTTCAGTTTGTGACACTTGGATTGGATCCATTCCAATTACTTAGGGGTGAAAGGGCTAAGAGAGTTTCTGTCAGGTTTTGACTGACTTTTATCATGCCTGTATCATTGGTAAGGTGCTGATAGTGACGATAATTGGCCGTTAAGACACTTTAATGCTGGATGACCCCATGTCCCCCCACCACATGGCCAGACTGCCAGCTCAGGTCATCTTCAAGTGGTCAAGCTCTGCTAAGAATATGCCTGTGACTGGAGAAATGGGCTTATTGAATGTGTGACCAGTGTAGATCCAGTGCAACCTGCACGGTCTGATCAGGGTCTGTATTCATTGCCATTCAGTCAGTGAAACATGAGCGAACTGTAGGTCCTTTCAGGTTTTTGGCAAACAGTATAAATCCTTATCAGGGAGTGGTATATATTGTCAGATCAGGCGATAGACGGGTTCTCGTTAGCCTCATTTGTCCAGTCACAGACTAGGAACTATACTGGCCACAAATCCAATGAGTCTGTTTCTCCAGTCACAGACCAAGATATATACTGGGCACAGATGTCATTAACCTCATTTCTCGTGTCACAGACCAGGAGCTAGACTGGCTATAAATGTCGTTAGCCTCGTTTTTCCAGCCACAGGCCAGGAGAAAAGACTGGCCACAGACGCTATAAGCCTCATTTCTCCAGAAGCAAGATTTGCCACAAATGGCTTTAGCCCCATTTTGTCTGTCACAACCAAGAGCTAGCAGATCTCCAGATAAGCTGCGTATTTGTGTAAATACCCAATTAAAATTGCCTAACCCCAATTGAAATCAGAAGTAGTGAGTATCAAAAAGCAATAACAAATTTGTGGTACCTTTATCATGCTACAGAAAACAATAAACAAACCACAAATATAGCATATTTTTCTTATTTTCCATGAAAACATCTTGGTATTTCATTAGAATTGTTTCCCAAGGAGACAATTCTAATGAAATGCCAAGACATGTTTTCATTTCGAAGCAAACTATTCAATAATTTCTGTCTGTTGATGTGTAAACAGTAGTGTGATTTTATTTTACCCAATTAAAATATTGAAATACCCAATTGCTTCAGATATGATGGAGTGAAAATACTAATTCGTTATCTGGAGCCCTGAGCTAGACCAGCCACAAATGGCATATGTCACAGACCAGCTAAACTGACCACACATACCATATTTTCTGCAAAGCCCAGTATCTGCTGTGCAGGTTAGCTGTTGCTGGGGCGTTAAACCTTTCACATTTCATATAACCTTGCTTATCCCTACAATTTTCAGGCCCGTACGCAGGAATTATTTTTGTGGGGTGCGTTATCGACGGCGCGAAGGGCTAAACATTGTTTTTGCACATCCACGGACAGACCTATGCAGATTAACCCTTTCACCCCTAAGTAACTGGAATGGATTTTGATTTGTTAATTTTGCAACCAATCTAAATCATCACAAAATGATTTTCAGACCAGTCCATTTATGAACATGGGGTGTTTTTGTTCTCAAAATTATGAAAATTAATTGCAAAAAGTGCAGATCCTGATGAGACGGCTCGTTACGAGCCGGCTCATCTGGATCTACACTGTTTGCCAATACCACTACACAGGCGGGCCTGATTTTGGTATAGCTTGGAACCTGGCTAATGTATGTAATTTGTACAGTGGAACCTCTATGAACCGGACACCAATAAACTATGTGATCTCATTTTGCGAGGTTCTTGGTAACATATTTAAATCTCTGATAATAATGCATGTTCATGATTGCAAAGTATGTCCCTGATTTGCAGTGAAACCTCTCTAAACCGCTACAGATCTCCAGATGAGATGTGTATTGGCGTAATTTATGCGTTTTTTTTTAGCAGATTACACATTGATTATCAAAAGTGGGAGTACAAAAGTGGGAGTACAAAATACTCACAGCAATTTTCAAATTGACTAGTGAAAATACTGTAATAAAGTTGAAAATTTACTTGAGCAGCAAAAAAAGCAAACAATATTTTTAATTTTTTTTTTACATTTTGTAAACATAAAATACACATTGAATTTGAAATCTGGGGGTACATGTATATTACCGGTACTCTTTAGATACACAACTTATCCGGCAGACCTGATGTTACAACTTGTGATTGTAGATGCCGGATTGCAGCAGTCCACTACGAGGGGACGTTACAGTGCGCGTGTCTACGCGGTCCCGATCCCTTGGCTGGTTGGAACGTGACCAGTGTAGATGGATGTTGTGACTACAGGTATGTGCTATATAGAGAATAGTAGGTTAGTGTCCGACAAGGCTCAAGAATTTCTTTATTTCTTATCAGAAGTATATGTTGTGACCACCATTTGAACCGTCTCGCCAAGACGGTTCAAATGAGTGGTCACAACATATACTTTGGTTCAGAAATAAGGAAAATAGATAGAGAATAGTAGGTTAGTGCCGTGAATGGGAAAAAAATATCCGACAAGGCTCAGGAAACGGGATGGACGATGCTCTGCCGAGCACATCCCGTTTCCGTGCCGCGCCAGATATTTTTTCCCATTCACGGCACTAACCTACTATTCTATTTATCCCGTCAACACCTACAAATGGCTGTAAAATGCAAAACTAGTATTGACTGGATATCAAAAATGTTTCACGGCACATATCGCACTGTGTTGACGGGATAAATCAACTCATTATGCCCCACCAAGATAGCGGTGGGGGGGAGGGGCATTCGTCCGTCCGTCCCTTCCATCAGTCACATAGTTAAAGTTTTTGTTTGAGCTTGTATCTTCAATAGTATTTGGCCTACAGCCACCATAGTTACACACTATCATGAGCCAGTGATGTACACCACAACCCACTAGGAATCAAATGACCTTTGTGTGACCTTAACCTACAATTGCGATGTTTACAAGTTTGCCTTGTTTACTATCAGTAATCTGATAAAATAAAGAATAAATGATTTGATACCTGTTATTTATCCAGGTGAGCTGATTATCGTGAAATAATGCACAAGTAATTAAGTCCTTACGCTAAACAAACAAGTGAGCGTAGCATATTTCTCTGGTCTATACCAGTTGAAACGAGAAAGTGTGTTCATAGAACATGGATGTTCCACCAAAATCTGATGATAAATTTAGGTATCTATTTGCAAAAAAAAAAGTTTGACAACTAATAAATCAGAGGGTAGGGTACAATACTCATTAGAAACAAAGCTTATCTGGAGCTCTGAGATTGTCATATCCTGCATGTCTGCTTCTTAATTGATCCACTTGCTTCAATCTGCTGTCTGATACTGCCAAATATAAAACTTGTTTACATTGTCTGCTGCTGCTGCTGCATAAAGCTTAGAATGCCGGAAATGTAAATTGTCGGCTGCTGTTGATTTGTATTTTGTCTTCTTTCACAATAAAACCATGGTTTGACAACACTTTAGAATCATTTCCAATGGAAATGATTCTAAAGTGTTGTCAAAACATGGTTTTGATGAGACAAAAATGGAAAATAAAAAATAAACTGCAGACGACCAATTTTAATTCAGCATTGTAAGGGTTAACCCTTTCCCTGATAGAAACGACTTTTCACGCCTCTGCAGAAGATGTCTTTTGAAAACATTGTGGGAAAAGGAGAAATTGCTTGTAACAAGCAATTTCTCCTTTTCCCACAATGTTTTCTACTCCATCAGATAATTTAACCATCATTTGACCCATCATTTGATTCTTTTATTCAGATGTTTTCGATTTGGAAGAGTCGAAATATCGCAAAACGGGGAAAGGGTTAATGGGCTTTATCTCAGAAAGGGTAATTTTCCGTAAACCGTGTAGGTCCAGAAATGATTTGGGCAGTCTGATCAGGGCCTACACTGTTTGGCATTCTCTCATCGGCAAGAAGACTAGTTTCTGATCTGATTGTGTGACGGCCAGATGATCAGGATCTACCACGTTTGGTACATACAATGTAGTTGTTCCCCCAAATTAATTTATTTTAGCTCTGCCTTGTCCACTTTTGGTCGTCATGTCCGAATTTAGTGCCGCAATGCTGCCAACAAAAATAATTCTGAAGGAAACACCAGAAATGCTGAAAGGCCCCTTTGTCTGTCAATCTCAGAGATCCATGTAAATAGGTATCTTGTATTTGTGAAGCTATGGCTGAAGAATATTGACTTGATTTTTGTCGCGACCGCTTGCGGACATCGCGATCGCGATACAATTGGCATACATATGTACGTATAGACGTCCGTCCTTGGTATGTGCGTCTGAGGTTAAAGTTTTTCCGTATACTATCAAAACCTCGGCATGGGTGTTTATCATGATCCATATTGTTATTCTACGCCACACCCGTTCGGCCCCTGCAGTGGCCAATGTCGGGGTCAAATTACTTTGAAATTTACCTTAAAGTTTTTTTGGATTTAGTTTCAAGTTTTGAAAACACTATCTCTGAAGCCGCTTCGCCAATTCACTCCAACCATCACATGTGAACAGCCAAGGTCACTGAGGATCTATGTTTTCTTAATAACTTCTTAACCCCTTCACATCATCATCCATATTTTCATTCAATGCCCAACCCGTGCGGCCCCAGAGCCCATTGTCAATGTCAAAATTACATGAATTTCTGTTTGCGCCTGCTTGCGGACAGCGCGATCTAGTCGGCACATTGGTGTACTATCAAAGCTTGTTTAGTACTATCAAATGCGTCGGCGGGCGTGACATGCGGGCCGCGGCTGTCTAGTTTGTCATACCGTTGCCCATTTGACATTGTTTTCTTGGCAGTTTCCATTCCTCTCTGGCTGTCGGTGTCGGTCCGCAATGTTGGGCGGTGTACGCCACCAGGGGGCCATACCTGACCGCGGTTACCATAGAAACGGACACCACAGTGCTAGTGGACACACCCGTTGCTATAGAGATATTCATAAGGATTGCTGCTCCAATTAATGTAACAAAAGGTATGTGATTACATTACATTGATTTTTTTTGTTATTTCTCAATGAAAGTATATGTTGTGACCACTCATTTGAACCGTCTCGATGAGACGGTTCAAATGGTGGTGCAACATATACTTCTAAGAACTTATAAAGAAAATATTTATAATTTTCCACAAATAAAAAGGTGTATCCTCATGTCGTGGATTTAGGAAATAAAAACAGTATATGCCCTCATCAGACCACTAATCATCAGGAAAATATTCAATAAGCCCATTTTTGTCAAATCTTCGAACCAAATTGTCCAATTTGCATGAATAGCTGGAAAATTATTGCAGCTAAACTGTCTAGTGGGGCAATTTGGGTTTTATTGTCGCAGTTAAAGTGATGTTAGTAGAATGTGTGGGTTATTGTATCCCCCGGGCGAAAGTGGGGGATGCTATGGATTTAACATTGAACATGATCCGTGTCTTCATCTGCGCCCTCTGAGCATAACTTGAATACCCTTTGGAATATTTTCATGAAACTCCACCCACGCATAAAACCCGACCCAGAGGTGTGTCACGTACGTGCCTCACTAATTTTCGAGTTATCTCCCTTTGTTTTTTTTTTGTGTACTGATTTTTTGTCCGGCGCATAACTCGGATACATTATCTCCCTTAGTTTTTGTGTGCACTAATTTCTTGTCTAGAGCATAACTCGTATATCCTTTGGAATATTTGCATGAAATTTCACACATGCTCAGACCATGATCCAAAAGGCTTGTCACATGCATGGCCATTTTTCATTGATATTTATTTAGAAAAAAAAAGGCTCGCTGTTTTCCAGATGTGATGTTGGGAACTTTTGGTTTACTTTCAGGTGATGGGCAATTAGGGCGGATCGTGCGATTTCATTGGTGGATAATTGGGGAGAATGTGACGCGAGTACAGACGGTAGACCTTGAGGACTATACAGAATACAGACTACAGAGGCCCTGGCACACATTCACGGAGACCGGCTCATTCAGGATAGGTGAGTTTAACCCTTTCACCGCCAAGTAACTGGAATGGATTTTGATATGTCAATTTTGCAACCAATCCAATTGTCACAAAATTATTTTTAGACTAGTCCATTTATGAAAATGTGAAAATTACTTACATAAAGTGCAGATCCTGATGTGACGGCTCGTCACGAGCCGGCTCATCTGGATCTACACGGTTTGCCAATACCACTATACAGGTCTGTGGGGTTGAAAGAGTTAACAGGAGGGATGGGCTGTGATCTAGCGGGACCGGAGGTTGGGAGTTCAATTCCCACCATAGTCATGCAACAATAATTCCAGCACAAAAATATTTACACAATTCCCTAACATTTGATTGGCCCGTAGCAAGTCTCTGTCCAAAATTTATATGCCAGACCATGTTTTTGATTCAAAAATTGGAAAAGTAAACAAAAAGTAGCAGACGAAAAATTTAATTCAGCATTGTAAGGGTTAAAAAGAGAGATACATATAGTTCACCAGGCGTCGGTAGGGCTACAGATAAATATAAACCGCATATTGGTGTATATTACACATTTACTTTAGCCGAATAGGCGGATTCTCAAAAGTGAGAGTACATAATACTCGCAAAAAAAGAGAAAAATAGTCATTATTATTTAATGAAGTTGAAAATTCTCTTATTTGAGCTACAAAAAGCGAGAGAAAAATAATCAGCTTTCCATTTGCAAAAAAAAATTGCATTGAATTTGAATTTTTAAATTATTTTTTTTAGAGACGAAGCTTATCTCGAGCCTGGGTCTGTGCCTGGGTCCTACACTGTGAGGGTACTGGTACAAGGGTTTGGTTTCCTCAGAGTACACTAGTAAAATACAACACACACTCCATGAAATTTGATCAAATAAAATTGTGTGTTTGGTTGATACAGATCATATGTAGTATATAAAGCAAGAAACAACATATTGAATATATGTGGCTGTGACTGGAGGAATGGGGCTTATGGGATTTGTGACCAATGCAGCTATTCATCATATAGCACACTCGTGTAACCTGATAACGATCCATAATGCTTGTTAGAAGCATGACAGATGTTTCATTGATGGAATGGTGACCAGTGCAGATCCTGATCAGACTGTGCGGATGCACAGGCTGATCAGGATCTACACTGATCGCAAAACCCATAAGCCCCATTTCTCCAGTCACAGCCACAAATGTGTGTGTACGTCATGTGTTTGTAGCACCTTTAACACTACACCCCATTTGATGTCTGAACACCCAAGGTCAATGAGGACCTATGTTTTCTTAATAACTTCTTAACCAATTTCAATTATTTTTGCCTTATTTGGTCACAATGCCTCTCCAGGGATGGTGCTTTGTTTTGCACATCCAAAGTCTGAACACCCAATGTCAAGGTCACTGAGGACTTACTCATTTGTAAGGCAAATGTGTTTCACAATTTCTGAAAAAAATTGCTTATTCCTTCACCGATTTCAATAATATTTGGCCACAATGTTTGTCTAGGGATGGTGCTTTGTTTTGCATACAATACAACTAACATCTGAACACCCAAGGTCAAAGTCACTGAAGTCTTAATTATGTGAAAATACTGTAATAAAGTTGAAAATTATCTTAGTTGAACTGCAAAAAGCAGCTCAAATAAGTGCTTTTTAGCCAGGTTTTTTGAAAAAAATCCAGGCTATTGGATTGGCGAAAGCCCGGCGGGCGGGCGGGCGGGCGGGCGGCGTCCACAATCAATGTTAAGTTTTTGTGTTTGAGTCCATTTCTTTGTTACTGTACCATCTAGGACCACCAAACTTTCACAGCTTCATAATCAAGGGGTGCCCACCACATATCACTATCCAACATGTTACTTTATTTTTAACTTGACCCATTTTTTCCGCGCAGTCGACTTAGCCATTTTCAATGTTAAGTTTTCGCGTTTACAATGTTAAGTTTTCGTGTTTAAGTCCATTTTTTTTGGTACTGTACCACCTAGGACCACCAAACTTTCACAGCTTCATAACCAAGGGGTGCCTACAACATACAACTATCCAACATGTGACCATTTTTTTACCTTCACCTATTATTTCTACGTAATTGACTTAGCCATTTTCAACGTTAACTTTTTAACGTACGTCTGGTTAAATTTTTTGGTTAAAACTTTTTTGTTATACTATATCTCTTCAACTGCTTCGCCCATTACCTTGAAACTTCACATAGGTGTTTATCATCGTCCATATTTTCATTCTAACCCCCAACCGTGCGGCCCCTGTGATCAATGTCAAGGTCAAATTACTTTGAATTTATTTGTTAAAGTTTTTTCGTGTACTATATCTCTGCAACTGCTTCACCCATTACCTTGATACTTCACATGGGTGTTTATCATCATTGTCGCACCCGCTTGCGGAAAGCGCGATATCGTCGGCATTTTGGCATACGTCCGTCCGTCCGTCCATACGTCCGAGTGTCCGGTTAAAATTTTTAGTGTCCATGCCTCGCCCCAAGGCGCGACATGCAAGCCACGGCCATCTAGTCTACAAAAAGTGGGTATAATTATGTTATCCAAGTGTCCATGCTTGGAAAAAACCTGGCCTTCGTGGCTTTGCCTCGTTTCTTGTTTAAATGTGTTTTAGTTATTATTTTATCATTTGTTCCATATTTAATAAGAAAATAAAAAATACATTTGTAAAAGTAAAATATGCATTGAATTTGAAATCTGGGGTTATCCTACTCTTTAGATACAAAACTTATCTGGAGCTCTGATTAGCACTATTCTGATCCAAGAGTAGAGCTGAAATTTCTGACTGTATCAATCACCCAGGGACAATGCCCATAAATCACACTGTTTTATTTGAATTCAATCCAATTGCTTCTAATTTAGTCTTGTAAATTGTAGTTCATGTACCAAGGCCTATCAAAAAAAATTGTTTGTTTAGGGGAACGGGCTCAAAATCCGTAGGTAGGGTAGGTAGGGATTTTTTAATTTTTTTTTGTTTATAAATGAAGCTGTAAATCGTTAAATACAACATGTACCTTGTTTACTTTATATGCCATTAGTTGTAGTATGAATATTAATTAAGCTCACAATTCATTGTATATTCTGGTGGATATTTTGCATCAAAAGAACACACAGAATGCACATGAAACTGTACATCCTGTATGGAATATAATATATTATGTCAAAAATTATCAATTGTAGTGTTTAATTCAAACCCAAAAGCCATCTGTAAATGCACATGAACTAGTGTTGAGAATAAATAAGACTTGACCCAAAACTTAATCCATGGTTTAATGCCGAAGACGCTGTTTGTTTTGTTTTGTTTTGTTTTGTTTTGTTTTGTTTGTTTTGTTTGTTTGTTTGTTTGTTTGTTTGTTTGTTTGTTTGTTGGTTGGGGTTTAACGGCCGTTCAACAGCTACGGTCATTTAAGGCCGGGTCAATGGGTTTAGTACAAATGGGGGGAATATCCCAAAATTAGAACTGAATATTTACAATAAGAAAACTATATATTCAGCCCTGAAATCAGAATAATCCTGATTTGATGCCTGATTTCTACACGTGAGCACTGCTCGCAATACAATGGTATCATGTCCGCAAACACTGATGAACTAGCTATAGTGAAAATGTCAAATGTTCGTCTTTCTAGAGAATGTTGGCATACATCTATGTTTATACGTAACAAGATGCGAGTCCCACTAGACGAAACCCCAGCCATTTCTGTTGTTGTTGTTGCTTGTAGGCTTACGGTGCTGTCCGGTGATTTCGCGCAGCTAAGGAAACAATAACGTAACCGATCTATAAATATCGCATATTCAGACTTACAACTTTATATTCATAATAACTCGCCATTTTTACGAAATATCATGCAATAAAACAAAGTGCATCAATGTAAACAGCCGCCATTTGTGAACTCAGGTTGGGTATTCCCCGAAAATCTGGATGTCCGGTGTACTTGCACAGTGCAATTTTAGTGACTCAGTTAATTATATTTGTCTATGATGGCCAATACGCGCCAACATGACTGTCATTTCTACGTTCAGGGAAGGGGGTCAATAAGTCAGCATGTGATAAATTACAGTCAGGGAACAAATTAATGACAGTATAACACATCCAGTGTAGATTAATACCCAGATTAATGCAAGTACACAAAATACTACAAAAACAATATATTAAAACAAGTTTGGGCTTCCATACATTGAACATTTTGTAGTAGTTTCCCCAATGACGTCATTTGTATGTTTTAATATACTCGATCCGGGGCCAACTATTTCATTCACAAAACAGAAGTAAACATGGTTTTGACAGACGATGTCTTCTGCAAAATGTGATTGTTTTTGAGAAATAAAACATATGCATGTATTCAGATACGAAGAGTAAAACTGACACAAAAAACAACTTGTACTCACGAAATATACTTAGACTGGCCAAATATCGTCAGAAGTTGTATAGTTTATGAAAAGGTTGACTTTTAATATACAGACACCAGGTAGCGAGAGGTTGACAATGCGAATTAAAGAGGTGCGCGAAATCACCAGACACGCGAAATCACCGGACACAATTGTATATTCGGATAACCTCTGCAGTTACCACAATGCTTGTCCCCGGCGCTTCGTTTTTGCCGCACCTAGAGTCATAAGACGGTCGCGAGTGTAAAAAAAGATGGGTTGTTTAATATATCGGGTATTAAAATGTCATTTACCAACAAAGTTGCATGATATTTTGCGAGACAAAAGTCACAAGGAGAGGGATAAAAATTAACAAAATGAACAAAATAGACAAAAACTTTTTTTCTTCTTCTGAAATGTGGAAAAAAAATAGGGTCGGCACATTTTGTTAATAAAATAGCAGGTAGGGTCGGGTGCCCCGAAACAAAATATTTTTTTTGATAGGCCCAATCACAAATTAGCCGTTATTTGAGAACGGGGGGCTATTGCCAACATAGTTTCACTGTACCTCTCACCTACAGAAATCAGTTTCATATTCACAGGTAGTAATCACATATTATTCCGTCAACACAGTGCTTATATGCCGTGAAACACGGTGCCGTGAAACATTTTTGATATCCTGTCAATACGACCTTATCACTGCATATGAATATGTGCGGTGGCTGGGGTTATTTTTATTGCATTTTGAAGCTATTTGTAGATGTGGACGGGATAAATAGAATAGTAGGTTAGTGCCGTGAATGGGAAAAAATATCTGGCGCGGCATGGAAACGGGATGTGCTCGGCAGAGCCTCGCCCATCCCGTTTCCTGAGCCTTGCCAGATATTTTTCCCCATTCACAGCACTAACCTACTATTCTCTATTTAGTCGTCATTTGAGAAAGGGGGTGTTATTCCCAACATATTTCTATTGTACCTCACATCTCCCACCCTTTATAATATTGAAATGTACAGAAATCGGTAAATGTTTACACGCATTCAAAGTCATTATAAACAAGAACAATGGCTCATTATTCAGAGATCCATTATGTCCAGTACTCCAGATAAGTTTTGTATCTATGTAATGAGTATTATACCCCCAGATTTCGAATTCGATGCGTATTTTACTTTTACAAATGTATTATTGATTTTCTTCCTGATTAAAAAGGGAACAAATGATAAAAAAAAAAAATCTCTTATTTGAGCTGCAACTTTTAAAGTAAATTTCAACTTTATTACAGTATTTTCACTACTCAATTTGAAAATCAATGCATATTTTCACATTGGTGTGAGTATTTTGTACTCCCACTTTTGATAATCAATGCGTATTCTGCTAAAATAAGTGCGTAAAATACGCCAATACGCACCTCATCTGTAGCTCTGGATCTAATATTACACCACCCCATTGTGAGATACCATGATAGGTGGAATTGAGGGTTCGTCGTCAGACCCTTTTTGTCTGTACTTAGATTATTTTGAAAATTGTTGTATCTGTAGCCGATTTCATCAAAATTGCAAAGTATACTTATCTAGCAAAGTATACTTTGAGGGGGAAATGTTCAATTTAAGGATAAATTTATTAATTTTTATTATACTGAATTTATTACATTATCACAGCCATTTTGGCTGTGATAATGTAATAAATTTAGTATAATAATTCTGCATACTTTTAATCGTCAAATATATGCAGTCGGTAGTTCTATATGAAAAAATGCATTTCGGAAAAAAGAAATGATTTCTCCCTCAAAGTATACTTTGCTAGAAAAGTATACTTTGCAATTTTGGTGAAATGGGCTACTGACATGTTGGGAGTGGCACCATAACTAGGCTTGCACTTGGCATTTGTTATGCGACTCCTAACATGTTCAAAGAATGTGTTGCTTTCATTGACATGGTTTACTTGTGTTACTTACCATTTTCCACTGACATGCACAAATTCACTAATCCTTAATGTGATCCCGACCAGGGGGTGGTTTCACTAAACTTCATACCACAAAAATGTTTGTAAGTGCAAAATGATGATAGTCTGTAAATTTCACATTAACATTGTTTTCTTGTAAACAATTATTGGATTTACATTTATTGAGCATCGGCTGCATATGCAGCCTATGCTCAATAAATGTAAATCCATCAATTGATATTTTCAGACGATCCTGTATTTGCACTTACAAAACATTTTAGGCGTACAAAGTTTAGTGAAACGGGCCCCTGAGACCAGTAGCCGATTTCACCAACATTGCAAAGTATACTTTACTAGCAAAGTATACTTTGAGGGAGTAATCATTTATTTTTCCTGAAATGCATTATTTCATATAAAACTAACAACTGCATATATTTGATGATTAAAAGTATGCATAATTATTATACTGAATTTATTACATTAATTATCACAGCCAAATTGGCTGTGATAATGTAATAAATTCAGTATAATAAAAATTAATAAATTTATCATAAAATTGAAAATTTCTCCCTCAAAGTATACTTTGCTACTAAAGTATACTTTGCAATTTTGATGAAATAGGCTACAGGTTTGGCCCTCATGTACGTCTGTTGTTTTCTTGTATGTGAGAGTTGAATCTGGTTATACCGATTATAATTCCAGCACAAAAATATTTACACAATTCCATAACATTTGATTGGCCCGTAGCAAGTCTCTGTCCAAAATATATATCCCATTAAACTCCCACGCCGAACTACTTTCCGTAAACCGTGAGGCGCAGTTAAAATAATTCTTAAGAAAACTGAAAATAATCACATTTTCTTGATGAATTTATTTCAAATGCTGGAATTATAAGGAATGAATAGCCTTTTTGTTGAATTTATCGGGGATATAAACTTGGAAAAGTCGCAGGAATACTGGACGAGGCCTTCCGGCCTTCGTCCAGTATTCCCGCGACTTTTCCAAGTTTATACCCCGATAAATTCCCTAAAAAGGCCATTCATTCCTATAATATTGGTAATATGGATATTTGTAATCCTGTTACTTTTAGGGGAAGGGGTCAAGTAAGTGGCTTTGGTGTGGTATGAACCTGGCACCTGCATGCTGGTCAGGTTATTCTGATTTCAGCGCTGAATATATTTTTTTTCAATGTAAATATTCTGTTCTGATTTTGAGATTTTGTCAAGCTCTCGTTGCCTATGTAAATTTTAACCCTTACACTGCTATCTTAATGTTTTGTCGTCTGCTGTTTATTTTCTATTTTCCATTTTTATCATCAAAAACATTCTTTGACAGCACTTTAGAATAATTTACAACATGCTTTGACAGCACTTCGAATCATTTCCATTGGAAATGATTCTGACGTGCTGTCAAACCATGTTTTTATTGAGAAATAAGGCAATATATAAAAGCAACAGCAGACGACAATTGTTGTGTGTAGCGGTATAAGGGTTAATTTTGCCTTTACAGACCAAAAGGCCCATGGATCAGCAATTGTTGCAATTTGTCTGATTATTTTAAAACTGAGTGAGTGAATAATAATACAATTACTTGAATAATGAGATTCATTGTTAGCTTTCACTATTAATAAGAGTTTTCTCTTGTTTTAATTTTGTCTTCTGAGAAAGGTGGCTCCATTGTATTTTGAAAACTTGACCCGTGAAATTAACCGTTTCACCCCTAAGTAACTGCCACTACTGGAATGGAATATTTTATTTTAATTGTCACTAATCTGAAAAGGGGTGTGAGGGTATATGCTTCAGAAATACCCACTGGTGAGACTGCTCACTACGTGTGGATCTCCACTGCTTGCAGACACTATTACAGACACACGCCTTTGGTGTTGAAAAGGTTAAGAGGAATATAATGCTGACTTGAAGTAAGATATGTGACAAATATGCCATTAAATTTCTTGTGGATGGATGACAAATCTGTGGAGTTGTAATCTAATGTACATATACTTGAATGTAATTTAATGTAAATTCATATACATGTAATCAGTTCCTACTTTGAGAATACAATATACATACAGATTGTAATAGTATATTGTATTCTCAAATATACATACAGATTGTAATAATAACCTTAGCTGTTGATAGGCCGTTAAACACCAATAAACAAACAAACAAACAGATTGTAATAGAGGCCCATGGTATAATAAAATACCCCCCACCCCCCACCCCCCACCCCCACCCCCACCCCCACCCCCACCCCCACCCCCCACCCCCCACCCCCACCCCCACCCCACCCCCACCCCCAACCCCCCACCCCCCCAACCCCAATTGAAAATGACCAATCTTTTCGCTTATCTTCTCCAAATAATTGCCTCTAATAATCGTCCAGTGCGTACTTGGAACAAAATCCGAGCTAAATGTTTCAACTTGATGTCAAAGACAAATTACTTGCAAATCGATAAAACAGAACAGCATTCTGCTTTCGGTTTCAAACGCGGAAGTGAAATTCGACTCTTTCCGGTGTCACAGTAATTTCCTCATCGGCAGTAGCTATATGCACGGATGCTGGGCGTTTACAATTTGCACGCTTATGGAGAAGACATTTTCAAACTCTCAAACCCATCTTGTATAATATGGGTTAAATTGACATAAGTTGGTTGTTGGCCGAAAGCTAGGAAATGCGCAAAAATAAGTGTGGCTTGTTCTGAAGGTGGCCGTGGGGCAAAGTTATTTGATCAGGAGCTATACTGGTCACAAATCCCATAAGCCCCATTTCTCTAGTCACGTCCACATTTGCGGCAGTGACTGGAGAAATGGGTTTTATGACCAGTGTAGATACTGATCAAATAGCTCACTCCTGTAGCCTGATAAAGATCTATATTCATTGTTAGTAACATGACTGGTGTTTCAGTGATGGAATGGCAAACAGTGCAGATCCTGATCAGACTGTGCGGATGCACAGGCTGATTTGGATCTACACTGGTCGCAAAACCCATAAGCCTCATTTCACCAGTCACAGCCACATTTGATCAGGAGCTACACTGGTCACAATCCCATAAGCCCCATTTCTCCAGTCACAGCCACATTTGTTCAGGAGCTACACTGGTCACAATCACATCAGTCCCATTTCTCTAGTCACAGCCACATTTGATCAGGAGCTATACTGGTCACAATCCCATAAGCCCCATTTCTCCAGTCACAGCCATAGTTGATGATGAGAACTACTTACAGCCTGAACTCCTCCTAATCTGACAAGGGGGCAGGATGATTTAGGGGCCATGTGTGAGTTATCAGACTGCACATTACCCAGACCCAGGGCTTATCTAGCAAGCCATGTTTACGACTACAAGAAAACTGACTCGCTTTTAGTAATTAGTATTTCAATCAACTCTGTAGATAGAAACCTTTGTTTAGCTCTCGCACCTGTGATTATAAAACGTTATGAGCATGTACTCTGTCTGTTCTCGTGCTCAAAATCAGTAAGCTTCATTGATCTAGACTACACCACCTCCTGTGTTAATCTGGCTAATAAAATTGCCAGACAATGACACAAGAATTCATTCACATCAGAAGAATGCACTAAGAAAGCTTGTTTTCTAATCCTGTTCCCAATTGTATGTAGAAAAAGTTGCTAATATTTTCTATAGTTTTCTTTTAAAATGCTTGAATATTGTGCTTGAAATCAAGCTGACTGATTGACTGAGCCTGAGCTGTGCGTCAGCTCAGACTCAGCCAATCAAACTGCTTGATTGTGATTTGAGATTGGCAATAGATGTTTAGAAATGTGGGCATATGGGCAAGTTTAATGTGGGCGGTTGTGTAAGCTACGATGCATGTAGTCTTTGCCAATAAACTGATGTTGAGCAAACAGTTTGAGAATGTGATTAGAAAGTTTATACTCATGGACCCATTCCGTTATGAATGTAAGTATGAACTGTATATACATTAGTCCATGCAAGTTTGTCAGACTCGGCTCGGAAATGATAGGGGTCACGGCCGCCTATGACACAAGTGGGTTTCCTTTAGGTACTCTGGTTTCCTCCCACATTAAGCACCGCACTTACGCCTTCTTCTGTGTCACTTGTTTGTAATTGTTGTAAAATCAATATTGGTTAAACCGGCCATTGTCTGTTGCATGGGATATTGGCCAATACTGGTCACAACCTGCCCATATATGTTGTGTGCGATATTGGGCCAATACTGGTCACAACCTGCCCACTTTCTAATATCCAGGTAAGTGCAATATCCACCTCCTAATTGCTGAGTTTGACAAAAAGAATTGATAAAAAGCAAAAGTGACAGGCTGATTAGATATCCTGCCCTTCATATATATATATATGTACAGCCAGAAGGGGTCCACAGGTTTATTTATATGCAGTCAAACCCACCTGTAGCTTTTCAGTGAAAAAAACATTATACATGCAGAGCTCCAGATAAGCTTTGTGTCTAAAGCGTCCTAAACCCCCTGATTTTTTCATTGTTAAATAGGAACAAATGATACAAAAAAAAGAAGAAAAATAAACATTCACTTAATTGAGCTGCAACTAAGTGAATTTTCAACTTTATGACAGTATTTTCACTACTCAATTTGAAAATCAATGCGTATTTTCACATTGCTCTGCGTATTTTGTACTCTCACTTTTGATAATCAATGTGTATTCAGCTAAAATAATTGCGTAAAACACGCCAATACACACCTTATCTGGAGCTCTATACATGTATGTAGTCACTGGCAACAGAAAGGGACGGGACGTAAGGAGTTTTTGACCAGTGTACTCGCACTTACCTTTCACCCCTACATAACACCCCTACATAACGAATGGATTTTGATATTTTAATTTTGCAAGCAATCCAACCATCACAAAATGATTTTCTGACTAGTCCATTTATGAAAAGGGGGTGTTTTTGTTCTAAAAAATGTGAAAATTACTTCAAAAAGTGCAGATCTTGATGAGACAGCTCGTCACGAGCTGGCTCATCTGGATCCACACCTTTTGCCAATACCACTATACAGGTATGTGGTGTTGAAAGGGTTAATGTGCATGTATACAGTCATATCATTAGTGCAAGGAAAGATGAGTAGGATTGGAAACCAAGCTTTTAACAGCTTAAATGAGACACGCCATGTGATTTTTATACCTACAAAATTTACAATATTTTCTGTAAATGGCGTTAAAATTTGACAAATTTTCAGAGTACACAGAATTATATTCCGCATGTACTCTGAACTTTTTGTCACTTTTGACTTTATTTATGAAAAATATTGCAAATCTTAACATATTTAATGAAATTACGCAGATGTCCGAAAGTACAAAATCACATGGCGTGAGTGTCTCATATGAATTCTTCTCCAAACAGACTGGTTGAGGTTGAAGTGCCTCATTTATCACCAGACTACCTCTCCCCGGAGAGTATATAGACCTGGGGGAAACAATGATTTATAATTGGGCAATTTTACCCTCTGGCCTCCATCAGATTTTGCTCCAGTACAAGCCAGATAAGCGGCCTTGCTTCAGCTGTGGTGCTGTGTGTGTATGTTGGTATTGCGGCTCAGTCTGTGTCTGGTGGTGGCGGGAACAACAGGTGGGGAGGCAAGCTTGATATGGTGCTCTGAGTGAGGCAGGCTGGGTCAGTAGATGGGATGTTCTATCTGAGGTAGGAATTTTCTTTTAACCCCTAGACCGCTACACACAACAATTGTCGTCTGCTGTTGCTTTTATATCTTGCCTTATTTCTCAATAAAAACATGGTTTGTCAGATGGAAATGATTCTGAAGTGCTGTGTTTTATATCTTGCCGTATTTCTCAATAAAAACATGGTTCGACAGCACTTGAAGTGCTGTCAAAGCATGCTGTAAATTATTCTAAAGTGCTGTCAAAGCATGTTTTTGATGATAAAAAATGGAAAAATAATCAGCAGCCGACAAAATGTTAAGATAGCGGTGCAAGGGTTATTGCTTTCAGCCTATGTAACTGCTATGGGATATTCCATTTCATTAATCAGAAAAGGAGGAATTTTATTTAAAAAAAAATTAAATTTCTGATCGAAAGTATATGTTGTTACCATTCATGAACCGCCTCTATGAGACGGTTCAAATGAGTGGTAACAATATATACTTTTATGGAGAAATAAACAAAATAATCAGATATGTTTCAGTAAACAGAGATATTTTTCAATAAAATATTATATTCTCAGACTTCAATGGGTTAATGACTAGCTGGAAGTATTCCGAGAGAATGGCATAGAACCTCTATCCACCTGACACCCAGACAACCTCCGTGTTGCTGGGTTCACTATCATTGTCTGGGATGATCATGTATGTTCATGATTGCAAAGCAAACACATGTCGGGAGTTTGTTATATACCTGGATAACAGTTAAGCCTCACTAAACCAAAAACCCTGTTTGTCTTGTTTATATATGTGTGAAATTATAGTTGAGACGTTCCGTCTGTCACTCCGGCGGCCTGGTTCGGCGGCCTGGTTCGATCCTGGCACTGGTGTTTGTGAAATACAATTGTATTTCCCGCTCTACCAGCTGGTTCTACCCAGGTGTGTCATATAGCGGCTTGATCCGCGGGTTTTCAAGGCTTAAGCGCCAATTGGTTTCAGCACCATTTTGAAGGTCAAAAAGGTTAAATTTGCATGCTGGGAAACTTGTGGCCTATAAATAGTTCAAAACTAGCCGACAAAAATTAATCATATTTTCTTGTATTTCTCCCTGTAAATATCATGAATATGTCTTGGAATTTCATTAGAATCGAGTCCTGTGGACTCGATTCTAATGAAATTTCAAGACATATTTACATAGAGAAATAAAACATATGCTCCTAATTCGTTTGGCGGATATTTTCGCCGCTAGCATGCAAAGAGTTAATTCAAGCAAAAAACAAACAAATGGTCTTGTTTATTCCAGTGGATGGTATTTTAACTTTTAGGTACTTTATTGGATTGTAATGTTTAATTTCCAGCCTGAGGCCGTGTTAAACCTAGATCTAGTTTGTTTTTGGCTCAACCTGTAGTATTTCTTATTTAGTGCAAGTGCTGAGCATGGTTTTTCTTGGATGTACGGCTATTTATGATCAAAGTGCAGTCAGAATGCGAAATGGCAAACACTTAACAGTGTAGACCCTGGTCTGACTGCGCGGATGCGCAGGCTGATCAGGGTCTATACTGACTGCCATGTCAATTAGTGCCAATTTATTGCGGCCCAGCAGCAATTACCTGTCTGCACAGCTGGTTACCAGAAATTGCTGACTTTTCCCAGTTTCTCTTCAAATCTGATTGGTTTGGCATACATTCAATGATTTAAAGATTAGTTCCAGATAAGTCAAAATTCAGATATTTATTTGTCTTGGTCTGCTATGAAAATATGCAAACTGAGCGTTGTTTAGTTAAGTTGTTGGCAACACAGTTATTTTATCATCACCTGACATGCATGTTTTGCAGAGGAATAAGAAAATCATGTTCTGATGGGAGCATGTGATGGGTAATTCAACAATCGGGATTCATCCTTACCGGAGTCCCTGACCATAGACCTGTAGCCTATTTCACCAACATTGCAAAGTATACTTTTCTAGCAAAGTATACTTCTGAGGGAGAAATTTTCAATTTTATGATAAATTTATTAATTTTTATTATGCTGAATTGATTACTTTATGCCACCGGGTTTCGAAGAAACGGGTGGCATATAGTGTTTGGACCGTCCGTCTGTCCATCTGTCCGTCTGTCCGTCCGTCCGTCCGTCACACTTTTCTGTTAACCACTTTGTCACAGTTTCTCATTTTCGGTTAACCACTTTGTCACAGTTTCTCAAATATGCTGCAGGTGGCATCCGCGTTCGACAGACGCATTTCTTGTTTCTACATGAAATAATGCATTTTAGAAAATAAAAATGCTAGAAAAGTATACTTTGCAATGTTGGTGAAATAGGCTACAGGTTTGACCCTCATGTACATCTTTGGCTTTCTTGTATGTGCGAGTTGAATCTGGTTATGCCCCTTATACGAGTAATAGGATTATTTATAATCCTATTACTGTTTGGGGAAGGGGCCAAGTGACTTCGGTGTGGTATGGACTTGGCACCAGGTCAGGTTATTCTAATTTCAGGGCTGAATATATATATATATATATTATATTTTTTTATATGTAAATATTCCGTTCTGATTTTGGGATTTTCCTCTCAATGCAGCAGGTTAAATGCAGGATCCTTGGTATCAGGGGGCCGTTTCACTAACCTAATGCACGACTAAAATATTTGTAAGTGAAAAATTATGATAGTCTGTAAATTTCACATTAACAATGTTTTCTTGTAAACAATTATTGGATTTACATTTATTGAGCATAGGCTGCATATGCAGCCTATGCTCAATAAATGTAAATCCATCAATTGAAATTTGCAGACGATTCTAAATTTGCACTTACAAACTTTTAGTCGTATGAAATTTAGTGAAACGGGCCCCGGATTCCTGATGAATTCCCATTCAGCTACATGCAGAAAATATGGCATAAACACATTTTCGTCTAGTAACCGGCATCCCATCAGATTTCTCAGTCACATTGCATGTTCCTGTAGAAACGAGGCTTATGGGATTTGTGACCAGTGTAGCTCCTGATCAAATAGCACGCTCATGTAACCTTATAATATATTGCTGGTTGCAATCATGACGGGTGTTTCATTGATGAATGGCGACCAGTGCAGATCCTGATCAGACTGCGGATGCACAGGCTGATCTGGATCTGCAATTGGTCGCAAAACCCATAAGCCCCATTTCTCTAGTGACAGCCACAAATGGAGATATCAAAGATACTAAATATTGCAGTCCATCATTTGACACTGGTGCAGAAAGGCCGTGATTATTTTTACATGCACTGATGACTTTTACTGCTTGTAAAAACTGACATGCTGTGCTGAATTAAATTTTGTCGTCTGCTGCTTATTTTTTTGTTATTGTCTGTTTGTCTCATCAAAAGATGTTTTGATAACACTTTATAATCCTTTCCAAGCCATGTTTGTATTGAGAAAGAAGATAAAACAACAGCAGATGTCAGGTTAGCGCAATCAGTAATGAGCGCAATCGGTAATGAGCGCGCTTCTCACCAATGTAGCCCCGAGCAAGTGGGTTTCTCTGGGTACGCCGTTTTTTTCCCACATTAATGACTGCCCTTCACCTATGTGCCTTCACCTATGTGCCTTCACCTGCCAACAAAAGCTTTTGTAGAAGTGCTTTCATGCTTGTTTGTAACCATTGTAAAATAAATAAAGTTCAAACAGTTTTTGTGTCCCGCATTCTAAGGGTTAAAGAGTTTCATCAAGAAATGCTTTCCATAAGCTTGTTTTGTATGTTGTTTCTTCCAATACAGAAAACATAAAAAAATATGTAAATCGGTTGGACATTCCTGCGCATCATATCTTAATTGCAATTCCATAGATCTCACATGTACTTGTGCAGGAATACAAGCACAGAAAAAACACTCGGCCCTCATTCACATCTTATCTGGAGTTGGTTAAGACAATGGGAATTAATTACAATTAACAAGCCATTGTGACAGATAGCACGAATATACATCCTGTTTAATGACAGATATATTATCTCCCGACATCATACCTGTCTCTGAGTGTCTCCCACCATTTACCTGCACATTGTGGTGTGTGCTATGTGCCTGTATTGTCGTGAATATTACCATGTGCTTATACAACTTATGAACATGCTTGAAATCAGAAGTTTAATTGGTTGAGGCTGAGATGTGGTGTGTGCTATGTGCCTGTATTGTCGTGAATATTACCATGTGCTTATAAAACTTATGAACATGCTTGAAATCAGAAATTTAATTGGTTGAGGCTGAGCTGTGGTGTGTGCTATGTGCCTGTATTGTCGTGAATATTACCATGTGCTTATAAAACTTATGAACATGCTTGAAATCAGAAGTTTAATTGCTTGAGGCTGAGCTGTGGTGTGTGCTATGTGCCTGTATGTTAACTCCTACAATGCTGAATTAAAATATGTCGTCTGCTGTTTATTTTGTATTTTCCATTTTGTCCCATCAAAAACCATGTTTTGACAACACTTTAGAATCATTTCCAATGGAAATGATTCTAAAGTGTTGTCAAACCAAGTTTTTATTGAGAAAGTAGACGAAACATAAATCAACATCAGACGACAATTTACGTTTCTCGCGTTTTAAGGGTGTGACCTTGTATTGCCGTGAATATTACCTCTTGCTTCTAAAACCTTATGAACATGCTTGAAATCCGAAGTTTGATTGGTTGAAGCTGAGTTGTGCTCGAAGTCAGTGAGTTTGATTAGTCGAGACTGGGTTCTGCTTGGAATTGGGAAGTTTGATTGGTAAGTCCGAGCTGCGTTGGAAATCAGCAAGTTTAATTGTTTGAGGTGGAGCTGTACTCAAAACCTGGATTTATTAATGGACAAGCCTGAGCTGTGCTCGAAATCAGAAATATTGGTTTGTCAATGCTGAGCTGTTCTTGAGATCAGGCAGTTTGATCAGTAGAGATTGAGCTGTGCTCGAAATCAGAAAGTTTGATCAATCAAATCAATCCGTCTCGAACCATTCCAACTGCCTGATTTTGAGTATGAAATTGGAAAACATTCTCAGAAAGTTTCATATTAAGCACGAGCCCAGATAACTATATGTTGGATTTTCGGATTTTGTACCGTATATGCAAGGTTTGATGTCATTACAATTTTTAACCCGTAGACCGCTACACACAACAATTGTTGTCTGATGTTGGCTTTTATATCTTGCCTTATTTCTCAATAAAAACATGTTTGACAGCATGTTATAAATTATTCTAAAGTGCTGTCAAAGCATGTTTTTGATGATAAAAATAGAAAATAAACAGCAGATGACAAACAATTAAGATAGCGGTGTAAGGGTTAATATGCTACAGTGATTTAATAGATGGACGTTTACTGATTAGATAGTTTCACCATATATGTATTGTTTTAAAACTGTGAAAAACAACTTTCTTTCCCCATGTTTTACAAATCACTGCATGTGATAATTAGTTGCAACACCAGTCCTATCAACACTACAAATCACGGGCTCAATGTTTTAATTTTTTTTTTTTGTACCTGTAGATCCACAATGTAAGTAACGGGTTATTGTTGCAAATATGGGAGAGGGGGCTACTAGTAGAATTGCTTGTCGGAACTGGACTGATTGCGCATATACCGCACAGGGTAATGTCTACTTTCACCTGTACTTTCTCTTTGAAAACCTTGTTGATTCTATTCTGTTTAATCTATTAGTAATTCTTTCCAGATCTCGCGAAATTCTGCTTAACCCTTTCCCTGTTTTGCGATGTTTCAACTCTTCCAAATCCAAAACATCTGAATAAAAGAATCAAATGCTGGGTCAAATGATGGTTAAATTATCTGATAGAGTAGAAAACATTGTGGGAAAAGGAGAAATTGCTTGGCTTGTTACAAGCAATTTCCCCTTTTCCCACAATGTTTTCTAAAGACATTTTCTGCAGAGGCGTGAAAAGTCGTTTCTATCTGGGAAAGGGTTAAATCACTTCTCTGACTATCCATTTCCTTATCTTCTGCATAATTTATGGTATTTTCAAGATTATCTTCAGACATTTTTCACAAGTGTACCCTTCGTTGTGAAAGTGCACCCCAGAAGACGCTTTATGCGCATATTTTGGTGTGCAATACACCACAGTGAGAACTCCCCAGGGTGTCCATTTTAGAGAAGTTCCACAGTAAAACAGGCAGATGACCACTTCAAGATATGTGTGGGTGCTTTGTGATCATGAACAGACATTGTCATCAGAGATCAAAGGCAATGAACACTATCAACATTAGGCACAACTAACTTGTCTCGGTGTCCTGCATAGAGGTTCCACTGTATATACATTTTGAAAATGACAATCTGTAATTATTGTGAAATTACCATGTCACGTCTAATAACAACAGCATGGTCGTTTACAAGAATGTATAACAAACATAGTAGATGAAACATATCTATAGTCTGTTTCACGAAAGCTGCCCAAATTTTACGGCTATATAGACAATTCAAAAACAATGTTATTTTCGATAATATTAAATTAAAGGAAAATTTAAGAATGAGCCTTCTTTTTATTTCGTGAAATTTGGTCAAATATTGATTTTATTACGAAAAATTGATTTGTCTATGGGAATTTAACATGGGGGGAAAAGAGGTAGAGGAGTTGTGGGAGGAGTCAAAAAACTAAATTTTTTGGAAATTGACGAAAGTTAAATTTTAAAAATCGGTCCAGTATTTCTGAAATTCTAAAAAATTTCCCCATGTTAAATCCCCATAGACATCTTCACTCCGTGAAGATGTCTATGGGGAAATTTTGTTTTCGCAATAAAATCAATATTTGACCAAATTTCACGAAATAAAAAGAAGGCTCATTCTTAAATGTTCCTTTAATTTAATATTATCGAAAAAAATATGGTTTTTGAATTGTTTATATGGCAGTAAATTTGGGCAGCTTTCGTGAAACAGACTATAGGTAACAGGAATATGAATAGGGGTTTTCCAAAACAAATGGTGTCCAAATATTTAGGGTTTTTAGGTAGTTGTATAAAGTTTAGTGAAAAGCGGCCGCTCCCAGTCTCATTTCACAAGCTTTTGGAATGGCCCTCATACTCCGTAGTTGGGGACTTGTCTGGGACAGAGATGATTTACGTGCGATTGCAGGACAATTTCGCTGCAAAATCTATGGATTATTGCCCATAATTTTCTCCCGTTCATTATTAGCTGTCGGGTGTTTTGATAAATCGCTGTACAACTGGCAGACATAATTGGAAAATGTATAATATTGCCTATTAGGGCATCAGCGACTGATGTATGACACAGGTTAATTGACTTTAATAAATAGACGCCCTGCTCTCAAAAGGGGTCTGTTTCAATTACAGTAAATGCCGATTATACGGTTCTCCGGATATACACATTTTATCCCGTCAACGTCAACACAGTGCGTATGTGCCGTGAAACACGGTGCTGTGAAACATTTTTGATATCCAGTCAATACTATTTTTGCATTTTACAGCCATTTGTAGGTGTTGACGGGATAAATAGAATAGTATGTTAGTGCCGTGAATGGGAAAAAATATCTGGCGCGGACGGAAACGGGATGTGCTCGGCAGAGCCTCGCCCATCCCGTTTCCTGAGCCTTGCCAGATATTTTTTCCCATTCACGGCACTAACCTACTATTCTCTATATTTCCATGCGTCCTTCTATAACACATAAACTTGGCATTTTTGAAAAATGGGTACAGTGGAACCTATATATACCGGACATAGATAAAAATGAGTGGTGCTTAATTTTGATAGGTTTCATTGCCCTTTATCTCCAATGATACTGCCTGTTCATGATCACAAAGCACGCGTGTCTTGAAGTAGTCGTATGCCTGTTTTACAGTGGTACCGCTCTAAACCAGACACCCTGGGGCCCAGACTGTCCGGTTTAGAGAGACTGTCCGGTTTAGAGAGGTGTTTATTTTATTTATTTAGTTAAAGTTTCTGTTTGTCAGTCCTCCCTCCCCACCCCTGATACAGATTCATTGCCAGCTGTCTATGTGGCTGTGGCTGGAGAAATGGCGCTTTTGGGACACACTCGTGTAGTAATCTGATTATGATATATATTGCTTGTTAGAAGCATGATGGGTGTTTCATTGATGAAATGGCGAACAGTGCAGATCCTGATCAGACTGTGCGGATGCACAGGCTGATCTGGATCTACACTGGTCGCATAACCCCATTTCTCCAGTCACAGCCACATATGACCTTGCTGTTAAGTGGACATAAAACCACAGCCAATCAATCTCATATTGAGCAGTGTAGATCCAGATCAAATGACACACTCGTGTAGTAATCTGATTATGATATATATTGCTTGTTAGAAGCATGACGGGTGTTTCATTGATGAAATGGCGAACAGTGCAGATCCTGATCAGACTGTGCGGATGCACAGGCTGATCTGGATCTACACTGGTCGCATAATCTATGTGCCCCATTTCTCCAGTCACAGCCCCATATGACCTTGCTGTTAAATGGACATAAAACCACAGCCAATCAATCTCATATTGAGCGAGTCAGGATCTACCAGTTCAGCTATATAAGGTGTCATGTTCCTGCAACTCTGGTATCGGACAACTTTTCTGGAATGGAAATTTTCTCCTGAACTGGTGGTCGTTTATCATTGAGCACTAGATTAGTGTGAATGGAGTGATTCAGAGAAAGTATTGACTCCTTTTAATGCTGAATTAATTTTCGTCAACTGTTGGTTTATTTGTCGGTGAAAACAGGTGGAGATGATTCTCGTGTGGTGCCAAATATTTTTACAAATGTGAAAAATAGCGGCCTCCAATATAATAATTTGTCCCTGTATTTTTTCATGCGAGTAACTGACAGACTTAATTCATAATTGTTTATGCTCCAGGTTTCTGTGTGTCCGTGCGTCCATCTGTCCGGTGCTCACATAAAGAAGTTTGCCATAGTTTTTCCAATCTACCACTAGGGCAGTCGTGTGCCGATAGGCCACATTTTATTGTTATCAGATATATGCCATTGCATGGCATGACATGGCATGGCATTCTCTGTCAGCCCACATGCTACAAATTGTCAGTATGAGCACCAACTCATCAGACCAGAAGTGTCAAATTATGTTCTTTTGGACCAGAAGTGTCGCATTATTTTCATTTGGACCAGAAGTGTCACATTATTTTCATTTGGACCAGAAGTGTCACATTGTTTTCATTTGGACCAGAAGTGTCGAATTATTTTCATTTGAACCTGAAGTGTCACATTTTCATTTTGACCAGAAGTGTCAAATTATTTTCATTTGGACCAGAAGTGTCAAATTATTTTCATTTTGACCAAAAGTGTCACATTATTTTCATTTGGACCAGAAGTGACAAATTATTTTCATTTGGACCAGAAGTGTCAAATTATTTTTATTTGGACCAGAAGTGTCAAATTATTTTCATTTGGACCAGAAGTGTCACATTGGACCAGAAGTGTCAAATTATTTTCATTTGGACCAGAAATGTCAAATTATTTTCATTTGGACCAGAAGTGTCAAATTATTTTCATTTGGACCAAGGTGTCAAATTATTTTCATTTGGACCAGAAGTGTCAAATTATTTTCATTTGGACCAGAAGTGTCACATTATTTTAATTGGACCATGAGTTGTCAAATTATTTTCATTTGGACCAGAAGTGTCAAATTATTTTCATTTGGACCAGATGTGTCACATTATTTTCGTTTGGACCAAGGTGTCAAATTATTTTCATTTGGACCAGAAGTGTCAAATTCTTTTCATTTGGACCAGATGTGTCACATTATTTTCGTTTAGACCAAGGTGTCAAATTATTTTCATTTGGACCAGAAGTGTCAAATTATTTTCATTTGAACCAGAAGTGTCAAATTATTTTCATTTGGACCAGAAGTGTCACAATTATTTTCATTTGGACCAGAAGTGTCAAATTATTTTCATTTGGACCAAGGTGTCAAATTATTTTCATTTGAACCAGAAGTGTCAAATTATTTTCATTTGGACCAGAAGTGTCACAATTATTTTTCATTTGGTTTGGGACCAAAAGTGTCAAATTATTTTTCATTGGACCAAGGTGTCAAATTATTTTCATTTGTACCAGAAGTGTCAAATTATTTTCATTTGGACCAGAAGTGTCACAATTATTTTCATTTGGACCAAAAGTGTCAAATTATTTTCATTTGGACCAAGGTGTCAAATTATTTTCATTTGTACCAGAAGTGTCAAATTATTTTCATTTGGACCAGATGTGTCACATTATTTTCGTTTGGACCAAGGTGTCAAATTATTTTCATTTGGACCAGAAGTGTCAAATTCTTTTCATTTGGACCAGATGTGTCACATTATTTTCGTTTAGACCAAGGTGTCAAAATATTTTCATTGGACCAGAAGTGTCAAATTATTTTATTTCATTTAACCGAGAGTGTCAAATTATTTTCATTTGGACCAGAAGTGTCACAATTATTTTCATTTGGACCAAAAGTGTCAAATTATTTTCATTTGGACCAAGGTGTCAAATTATTTTCATTTGAAGAGAAGGTGTCAAATTATTTTCATTTGGACCAGAAGTGTCACAATTATTTTCATTTGGACCAAAAGTGAACAAATTATTTTCATTTGGACCAAGGTGTCAAATTATTTTATTTTCATTTGTACCAGAGTGTCAAATTATTTTCATTTGGACCAGAAGTGTCACAATTATTTTCATTTGGACCAAAAGTGTCAAATTATTTTCATTTGGACCAAGGTGTCAAATTATTTTCATTTGTACCAGAAGTGTCAAATTATTTTCATTTGGACCAGAAGTGTCACATTATTTTCATTTGGACCAGAAGTGTCAAATTATTTTCATTTGGACCAAAAGTGTCAAATTATTTTCATTTGGACCAGAAGTGTCACAATTATTTTCATTTGGACCAAAAGTGTCAAATTATTTTCATTTCGACCAAGGTGTCAAATTATTTTCATTTGTACCAGAAGTGTCAAATTATTTTTCATTTGGACCAGAAGTGTCACATTATTTTTAATTTGGACAGAAAGTGTCAAATTATTTTCATTTGACAAAAGTGTCAAATTATTTTCATTTGGACCAAGGTGTCAAATTATTTTCATTTGTACCAGAAGTGTCAAATTATTTTCATTTGTACCAGAAGTGTCACATTATTTTAATTTGGACCAGAAGTATCAAATTATTTTCATTTGGACTAGGATTGTCACATTATTTTAATTTGGACCAGAAGTGTCACATTATTTTAATTTGGACCAGAAGTGTCAATTATTTTCATTTGGACCAGAAGTGTCAAATTATTTTCATTTGGACCAAATGTGTCACATTATTTTTGTTTGTACCAAGGTGTCAAATTATTTTCATTTGGACCAGATGTGTCACATTATTTTCAGCCAAGGTGTCAAATTCCATTTGGACCAGAAGTGTCAAATTATTTTCATTTGGACCAGAAGTGTCACAATTATTTTCGTTTGGACCAGAAGTGTCATATTATTTTCATTTGGACCAAAAGTGTCAAATTATTTTCATTTGGACCAGAAGTGTCAAATTATTTTCATTTGGACCAGATGTGTCACATTATTTTCGTTTGGACCAAGGTGTCAAATTATTTTCATTTGGACCAGAAGTGTCAAATTCTTTTCATTTGGACCAGATGTGTCACATTATTTTCGTTTAGACCAAGGTGTCAAATTATTTTCATTTGGACCAGAAGTGTCAAATTATTTTCATTTGAACCAGAAGTGTCAAATTATTTTCATTTGGACCAGAAGTGTCACAATTATTTTCGTTTGGACCAGAAGTGTCACATTATTTTCATTTGGACCAAAAGTGTCAAATTATTTTCATTTGGACCAAGGTGACCAAGGTGTCAAATTATTTTCATTGGACCAGAAGTGTCACAATTATTTTTGTTTGGACCAGAAGTGTCACATTATTTTCATTTGGACCAAAAGTGTCAAATTATTTTCATTTGGACCAAGGTGTCAAATTATTTTCATTTGGACCAGAAGTGTCAAATTCTTTTCATTTGAACCAGAAGTGTCAAATTATTTTCATTTGGACCAGAAGTGTCACAATTATTTTCGTTTGGACCAGAAGTGTCACATTATTTTCATTTGGACCAAAAGTGTCAAATTATTTTCATTTGGACCAAGGTGTCAAATTATTTTCATTTGGACCAGAAGTGTCAAATTCTTTTCATTTGAACCAGAAGTGTCAAATTATTTTCATTTGGACCAGAAGTGTCACAATTATTTTCGTTTGGACCAGAAGTGTCACATTATTTTCATTTGGACCAAAAGTGTCAAATTATTTTCATTTGGACCAAGGTGTCAAATTATTTTCATTTGGACCAGAAGTGTCAAATTCTTTTCATTTGAACCAGAAGTGTCAAATTATTTTCATTTGGACCAGAAGTGTCACAATTATTTTCGTTTGGACCAGAAGTGTCACATTATTTTCATTTGGACCAAAAGTGTCAAATTATTTTCATTTGGACCAAGGTGTCAAATTATTTTCATTTGGACCAGAAGTGTCAAATTATTTTCATTTGGACCAGAAGTGTCAAATTATTTTCATTTGGACCAGAAGTGTCACATTATTTTAATTTGGACCAGAAGTGTCAAATTATTTTCATTTGGACCAGAAGTGTCAAATTATTTTCATTTGGACCAGATGTGTCACATTATTTTCGTTTGGACCAAGGTGTCAAATTATTTTCATTTGGACCAGAAGTGTCAAATTATTTTCATTTGAACCAGAAGTGTCAAATTATTTTCATTTGGACCAGAAGTATCACATTATTTTCATTTGGACCAAAAGTGTCAAATTATTTTCATTTGGACCAAGGTGTCAAATTATTTTCATTTGGACCAGAAGTGTCAAATTATTTTCATTTGGACCAGAAGTGTCACATTATTTTAATTTGGACCAGAAGTGTCAAATTATTTTCATTTGGACCAGAAGTGTCAAATTATTTTCATTTGGACCAGAAGTGTCAAATTATTTTCATTTGGACCAGATGTGTCACATTATTTTCGTTTGGACCAAGGTGTCAAATTATTTTCATTTGGACCAGAAGTGTCAAATTCTTTTCATTTGGACCAGAAGTGTCAAATTGTTTTCATTTGGACCAGATGTGTCACATTATTTTCGTTTGGACCAAGGTGTCAAATTATTTTCATTTGGACCAGAAGTGTCAAATTATTTTCATTTGAACCAGAAGTGTCAAATTATTTTCATTTGGACCAGAAGTGTCATAATTATTTTCATTTGGACCAGAAGTGTCAAATTATTTTCATTTGGACCAGAAGTGTCATAATTATTTTCATTTGGACCAGAAGTGTCACATTATTTTCATTTGGACCAAAAGTGTCAAATTATTTTCATTTGGACCAAGAAAATTACATTTGCCGAAGTGTCAAATTATTTTCATTTGGACCAGAAGTGTCACATCATTTTCATTTGGACCAAAAGTGTCACACTATTTTCATTTGTAATAGAAGTGTCAAATTACTTTCATTTGGACCAGAAATGTCAAATTATTTTCATTTGGAACAGAAGTGTCAAATTACATTCATTTGGACCAGAAGTGTCGCATTATTTTCATTCAGTAACATGTAGTTAACTCTTAGAATTCTGGGAACGAAAAACATCGGCTGCCGATGTTTTATCTTTTGTTTACTTTCTCAATAAAAACTTTGTTTGACAGCCTTTAGACAAATGATTCTAAGGTGCTGTCAAACAATGTTTTTGATGAGAAGAATGGAAAATGGAACATAAACACAAGACGAACAAAAATTAATTCAACCGTGTAAAGGTTAACGTACTCTCATAGTTGATGACAATTCAACTGTATGACCACACCAAAACACTTGCATTAGGCAAAGAAGAAAATTGTTTAAAATTGACCATCATTTAGCTTCTCTGCCATGTTTGAAACATGTCTGTATGAAACAACATTTGTTTGATATGGTTAGGCGTGCTATAGGTAACATTTCCTGCCCATGTTTTTTGTGTTTGTGTGAATGGCCAAAGGCTAACAAATTAGATGTACAACAAACTACTACCTTGATGAACAAGGTTTGTTAATACATCATTTGTGGCCGTGACTGGAGAAATGGGGCTTATGGGTTTTGCGACCGGTGTAGATCCAGATCAGACTGTGCATCCGCACAGTCTGATCAGGATCTGCACTGTTCACTATTTCGTCAGTGAAACACCAGTCATGCTTCTAATAAGCACTATAGATCAGGCTCTGGGAGTGTGTAATTTGATTAAAGTTACACTGGTCACAAACCCCATAAGCCCTATTTCTCCAGTCACAGCCATATTTGTGAATGTAAAACGTGACAATATGCTAACTGCCATGACAAAACAACATTTGTAATATTTATGAGGTTAGCTGAAGGAAGATAAACTTTATGCATGTACATTTATCATGTAGCAGTGTTACACTGATACATGATAAATGTACATACATAAATGTACACTGTGTAGATTAATTTGGAATACAATCTAGTGATTTTTTTCACAAAATTTCAGGGATGAATATTATTTAAAGTAGTTTATACCCCATATAGAGCTATTCAGCATGAATTGGGTTAACCCTTTCACCCAAAAGTACCTGGAATGGACGGACCATGATATGTTAAATTTTCAACCAATCCAATCGTCCCAAAAATGATTTTCTGACTACAGGGTTCAATTTTGGGGGCGACTTGGGCGAAGTTGTTGATTTTTTCCCCCGCCCGAGTCGCCCTATGTGTCCAGCAAGAAGTTCAAGTCGCCCTAAAAATCCTGGAGAATAATGGCTGAATCTTCAAATCAGATCGTGTTGACAACTCTGGTATCCACCTCTAATTGTCTCCATCCACGCTCTGAATGCCCAAAATAATACACATGTCACTGGTTTAGTGGTGTGACATGTGCAGTTACACACCTCGATAACCATGATAACTGATATCCTGATTAGCGGATATCCTGATTAGCGGCGCAATACACAGCTGCCACGTGCCTCGTGTTACCAGATATTGATTTTATAGCCACATACGCCAATGTGGCGTATTGTGTGGGTCAATTAGGGTTTTGCGTCACCAAATATTTATGACAATTGCCAACTGAAGATGCCGACAAATCAGTCACTATCAATGCACACCGACGGGATCGATCGTATTTAAAAACGCACAAAAAAAGCAAAACAAAATAACATGATGTGTTATGTAAAAATCATACTGTTTAGTTTCGTTCTACATGTATATAACCAAGAGCTATACTGGTCACAATTCCTATAAGCCCTATTTCTCCAGTCACAGCCACAAATAAGAAAAGTACTGCACACATTACCAGTCAATTCAGATTTCGCCTGAACCCAATAGCCGACAGATTTTCAGTTTCTGTAGACGGGGAGTCGAATTATGGCCGCGACATGGCCCGAGATTGATATTTTTTGCTCAATTAGGGCCTCGACCTATGGCTATAGCAATATACGGTACTATTATATAAACCAAATATTCGGACGTGCTAATATCCACATTTATTTCTGTCTTCTGTTTAAGAGAACTTTTTTTCAACGAGTGCCCTGTCCATTTTTAGCTCACCTGAGCAAAGCTCATGTGAGCTATTGTTATGGCAAAGTGTCCGTCGTCCGTCGTCCGTCCGTCCGTGAACATTTTCAATCATCTTCTTCTCCCGAACTGCTGAGCCGATATTGGTTAAACTTCACAGGGATGATATATGGGTGATGCCATTTCAGATTTGTTAAAATGGAGGTCATCGACAATCCCAAGATGGCCGCCATGGAAAAATAGGTCAAATTCTTAAAAAATCTTCTTCTCACGAACCGCCAGGCCGATTTCGACGATACTTGGTATGAATGATCGATAGTTAGCGCTGTTTCAGATTTGTTCATATGGTGGCCCGTGGGTCAAAAATGGGCGTCGCCCGAGGAGTCAAATAGGGGTCAAATTTTATTTTTAACTGAATATAGTCATGTAATATATCAAATCGAAGGTATTGACGAGACAATCACTGTGGAACATTTTTTGTCTAAATCATATGATTACGTCATCCAAGATGGCCACCGATAGTTCAAATGGTCATTCTTTTACTGAAGATTTCAAACGTCTTTTTCTTGTAAACTGCTTGGCCGATATTGGCCAAACTTAACTGTAATGGTCTGTGGTTCAAGCCTGTTCATTTTTGTTAAAATGGAGGTCATCACCAAATCCAAGATGTCCGCCGTTGAAAAGTAGGTCAGATTGTCAAAAAATCTTCTTCTCACAAACCTCCAGGCCGATTTCGACGAAACTTGGTGTGAATGATTGATAGTTAACGCTGTTTCAGATTTGTTCATATGGTGGCCCCTGGGTCAAAAATGGGCGTGGCTCGAGGGGTCAACTAGGGGTCAAATTATATTTTTGCTCGAATATGGTCATATAATATATCAAATCGAAGATATCGACTAGTCGATCACTCTGGAGCATTTTTTGTCTAAATCAGATGAATTTGTCATCCAAGATGGCCACCGAAAGGTAAAAAAGTTGTTCTTTTACTAAAGATTTCAAACGTATTCTTCTTGTGAACTGCTTGGCCGATATTGGCCAAACTTAACTGTAATGGTCTGTGGGTGAAGCCTGTCCATTTTTGTTAAAATGGAGGTCATCACCAAATCCAAGATGTCCGCCGTTGAAAAGTAGGTCAAATTGTCAAAAAAATCTTCTCACAAACCTCCAGGCTGATTTCGACGAAACTTGGTGTGAATGATTGATATTTAATGCTGTTTCAGATTTGTTCATATGGTGGCACCTAGGTCAAAAATGGGCGTGGCCCGAGGGGTCAACTAGGGGTCAAATTATATTTTTGACCGAATATGGTCATATAATATATCCAATCCAAGGTATCGACGAGACGATCACTCTGGAGCATGTTTTGCCAAAATCAGATGATTACGTCATCCAAGATGGCCACCGACAGGTCAAAAGGTTGTTCTTTTACTAAAGATTTTGAAGGACTTCTTCTTGTGAACTGCTTGGCCGATATTGACCAAACTTAACTGAAATGGTTTGTTGGTGAAGCCTGTTCATTTTTGTCAAAATGGAGGTCATCACCAAATCCAAGATGTTCGCCGTTGAAAAGTAGGTAAAATTGTCAAAAAATCTTCCTCTCACAAACCGCTAGGCCGATTTCGACGAAACATTGTATGAATGATCGATAGTTAACGCTGATTCAGATTTGTTCATATGGTGGACTCTGGGTCAAAAATGGTCATGGCCCGAGGTGTCAAATAGGGGTCAAATTTTATTTTTGACCGAATATGGTCATTTTATATATCAAATCGAAGGTATAGCTTATAATTATAGCAGTAAATCACATGCACATTCGCAATATATGTTAGATCAGAAGGTACTAACAAATTCTGTGGAACATTTGAAGTTGTAAGTGAAGAGTCTTTGTGAAATCAAGATGACCACTATGGAGGCTTTTAGGTGAGCGATACAGGCCCATTTGGGCCTCTTGTTCCGTCTGGGGGAAACACCTAATATATGAGCAGCAGATGACAATTTATTTCAGCATAGTAAGGGTTAACATGAAAATATTTTGACACGTGGGTATTAATTGAATGGCTCGACACACGACATGTAATTATTTCATAATTTATATTTACAAAAACTGAATATTTCATAATTTATATTTACAAAAACTGATATTTTTCGTAAATAACATCACAAGTTGACACAAATTTCAGAGTACCTGCGGAATATAATTAACTATAAGTCAGAGAAAAATCTCACTTCTCCCTATCTGGATCTGCACTTTTTGCACTTTTCATATTTTTGAGAACAACCCCCTTTTCATAAATGGACATGAAGTCCATTTCTGAAAAGGGGGTTGTTCTCAAAATCCATTTCTGAAAAGGGGGTTGTTCTCAAAAATATGAAAAGTACTTGCAAAAAGTGCAGATCCAGATGAGCCGGCTAGTCATGATCTACACTGTTTACAAACACATCTATAGAGGCATGTAGTGTTAACTTTGGGTTTAATTCCCATCATGAGGAAATTAGCAGCATTTTTTATTTTCCGCATTCTAAGGGTTAGATATAATATGATAACACATGATATGCATTTCATTTACAGATACATGTATATATATAACGTGACCTTCACCTTGATTTATTGTCTATTTTCAGAGGTTGAGGTCAGCAATGGATTGTCGTCCCTCACCGCCGGCCTTGACATTAACGTTGTTTACCCAGTCCCGACAAACCTCCAGGTCACCATTCCAGACGACCTTGACATTGACCTTCCCACGTGTGTGCCACAAAATGTCAAGGTCACTGCACAGACATCATCGTTTCTGGCCGTTTTTGTCAACACCACACTGCATGTGGAGGCCTCCGTTTCCATGGGAACCAATTTGACCTTCACTTTGTGGTTTGAGGACACGGGAGAGAGCAAGGTCATACAGCCTTGCCCAAACTGTACTGAAGTGACGCAGGTTAGTGTTCTATTTCCACATGTCATTGTTGCTCCCTGCTGTTATTATACCCTCTACCACCCACCCCACCGAGGTGATATTTTTGATATTTTCCGTCAGTTCGTAAGCAGAGCTCCAGGTAAGTTTTGTATTGAAAGAGTATTATACCCCCAGATTTCAAATTCAATGCGTATTCTATTTTTACAAACAGGGATCATTTTTCAGGGCGAAGTGGGCGAAATTCTCTCCCTAAATTGTCTGACTTCTCCCTATTTCAAGTTGAGGGAGAATTTTTTTACTATATAAAACAAAATAATGGGAAAAAATGGTCTATTTTCTAAAAAAAATTGTGAAAACTTCTCCCTATTTTGAAGGACTAGCTTGAACCCTGCAAATGTATTATAGATTTTCTTAAGAATTTTATTACCGTATTTTCACTACTCAATTTGCAAATCAATCGATGCATATTTTCACATTTCTGTGAGTATTTTGTACTCCCACTTTCTGCTAAAATAAGTGCATAAAATACGCCAATACGCACCTTATCTGGAGCTCTGCGAAAGTTTTTGTTTATCTATCTCAGTGGTACCAATCTTCATCAATAGCTTCCTCACCTTGATGGCTATTATCATTAGGGCAAACAGGGATTCCGCTGGGAAAATAAAAAAATTGCCACTTCAAATAAAAAAAATTTTTTTTTTATTTTTTTTTTTTTTTTCGAAAATTGTAATTTTTTATCGCCAATTGCAAAAGTGGCGATCGCCAGTGGAATGCCTGGGCAAATTTGACCTTGATTTTAGTGATCTTGACCTTCGTGGGCGAGACACTCACCAGCGATCGCCTTGTGTTTATGAAGATCTACATGAAAGAAAATTAATGATTAGATTCTCATGAAAATGGACCGGTGTGAGACTCTTTTCTACTGTAACATATTAGTATATGTGGCTATGGCCAATTCAACCAGTGCAGACCCAGATCAGTCTGCGCATCCGCGCAGTCTGATCAGGGTCGTCACTGTTCGACAGTCAGTCAGTGAAACAAACACCCGTTGTGTTTCTAAGAAAGTGTAGAAATTCTTGTGAGGCTGCAGGAGTTAACCAGCTGATTTGGAGATAGAAGTCAAATTTTTCATGTATTTGTTTCATCACTTACTCATATCTGAAACCAATCTGGGACCTTTGAAGTATATATTTGCCCACATGATGAAGTGCACGTAACGTTCCGCCCATTATTCTGCACATATATCATGTGGTAATAGATTGTCACGTTTTAGACTCTCGTACATATATAGACATGGAGAGAACAAAATGCAACCGATATCTATGATCACAGATCAGCTGTGATTCTGCACAGTCCTATCAATGCATATGCTGCTCAGTTTGCAAACCAGTCCCAATAGCACATACGGAACACTTTACGGGTACGATTTTTTAAAAATATTTTATTTTTATTTTTATTATTTCTTAATGAAAGTATATGTTGTGACCACTCATTTGAACCGTCTCGACGAGACGGTTCAAATGGTGGTCATGACATATACTTCTAAGCACAATTAAAGAAAATATTTATGATTTTCCCAATGAAAATGGCATATCCTCAGCATGAAATTGGTGAATCTAGTGCTTATAATAAATACAAGAATATGCTGGAAACCTAAAATGGTATACATACATGATTACAATGTTCCCAATTGTCTTACAGGAGCTACACTGATCAAAAGTTTGATAATCATGTTTTACCATGGTGAATAAGTGATGTTTCTCAATCTGATGCAAAGGTGTTGAGTGACATTGGTGAGGTATGGACCTGGCACCAGGTCCGGTTATTCTAATTTCAGGGCTGAATATATTTTTTCTTGATGTAAATATTCTGTTCACTGATTTTGGGACTTTCCCCCCAATGCAGCATGAATGAACCCGTTTGCCCGACCTTACGTGACCTTAGCTATTGATAGGCCGTTAAACACCAATAAACAAACAAACAAACTCAATCTTATGCAGTGTCTGATCAGTGTAGACCCTAATCCTTATAGCTCTAGATACTCATTCATTAGTGACATAATGGATGGCTCAGAACAGTGTAGACACAATAAGTTCTGGCACCAGGTCGGGTTATTCTAATTTCAGGGCTGAATATATTTTTTCTTGATGTAAATATTCTGTTCACTGATTTTGGGAGTTTCCCCCCCAATGCAATGATTCCGCTGGCGATCGCCACTTTCGCAATTGGCGATAAAAATAAACAATTGGCGATATAATTTTTTTTTTCGATTATTGTAATTTTTTATTGCAAATTTTTTGAAGTGGCAATTTTTTTTTTCCCCAGCGGAATCCCTGGATAGGCCTGTATAATATATATTAGTGATAGACTGCTAATGCAATCCCGTAGTCGGATCTGGGTCTACACTGTTCTCATATACAATAAGCCTGGTTTTGTCACATCGTGGCTCCAATGGGAATAGATGGGCCTGTATAATGTATGTTAGTGATAGACTGCTAAATCAGAGGAACATGAGAAATGAATGTCAGTCTGTACCAGCTGGGTTATATCAAGTGATTGTAACCTTGTTTAGTTGGTCTGGAGCTGATTTCACCAAAATCAATAAGTTTACTTATCTCCTACATATTACATATACTTTTGGGGAGCAATTTTCAATTTTGATTAAATTCATTAATAATTTTATTTAATGAAATCAAATATTTTCTAATCAAATCAATGGTTGTGGTAATGTATGTAATAAATAAATCACATGAAAGCTGCATAATTTCAATCATCAAATATAAACATAGTTCTATATGAAATAATACATTTCCGTATAAATAAAATAAGTGCTTCCTCAAAGTATACTTAGCTACATAAGTATACTTAACAATTTTGGTGAAATTGGCTACAGGGCATCATGAATGGGCGAGTAGGAATCTATAGAAAACTTGGTTTTCTCATCTTTATTTCTTCTCCAAAAATTCCCTCAAATAATTCAACTTAACACAGCTTATATGGAGCCTAAAATTCCCTCAAATAATTCAACTTAACACAGCTTATATGGATCCCTGTTTAAACACCAAAAGTGGATGTTGTTACCACTCGATGTGGTAAAAATATACACTTTTGTTGAGAAATTAGAAAAATATTCATTGTTTTCCGCAAGAAAATAGTACTACCTACATGTACATATCTTCAGCATGAAACATGTTAATTTAAATGAACTTTTGCATCTGGGGGGCGTTTCACTAATCTTCGTACGACTAAAATGTTTGTAAGTGCAAATTTAGGATCGTCTGGAAATTTGAATTGATGGATTTACATTTATTGAGCATAGGCTGCATATGCAGCCTATGCTCAATAAATGTTAATCCATTAATTATTTACAGGAAGACATTGTTAATGTTAAATTTACAGACTATCATAATTTTGCACTTACAAACATTTTAGTCATACAAAGTTTAGTGAAACCCCCCAGATTTGTTCTGTTCGAACATAAGCCTGGTTTTCCTGTAAAGGGGTGTACATGTACCTGTAATTATAATGAAGAATCTGCCATAATCCAGTGCCAAAGTTCCTGTGTTCAGCCGGTAAAATTATCCCACACCAAGTTCTTTCTTTGTTAAGCGTCTGCGAGCGGCTAGGTTTTGCGAGTGGTTCTCAGAAAAAAACAAGCTGATCTGAGTATGCTATTTTACACTATTAAATTTATGTTAAAAACTTCCGCAACCCTTGGAAGTTTTTAACATAAATTTACATTCTTTTTTTTTTCTAGGCCTTGTTTGTTTTTACCGGATACGTAAGTAAGTATGGCTATCCGGGTGGATGCTTAACAGAGAAAAACAATGGCATGGCCTTCGGCTGTTTGGTTGGCGCATTAGGTAACGAGCGCGTTTATAACCAATGCAGCCTGGGTTCGATCCTTGACCGTGGCAGTTTGTGAGATGGTATGGTGGTCACCAGATTTTTTGTGGGCGCTCCAGTTTCCTCCCACTTTAAGAACCACCCTTAATGCGTGCCAACAAGATGATTTGTATAAGTGCTCTGTCGCTCATTTGTAATAAATTAAATAAAGTTTAAATTTTAAATAAAAAAAATGTTTATGCTTTGCATCAGCTGTTTGGTTGAGTGCGCATTGTTCAGGCTCAATTAATGTATCAAATATGATGAGGATTCTCGGTGATGAGACCTTGACCATTGAAGTGGTGGTAGTGAGAGTGTCAGCTGAATGGTGGGTATACTCGTCGTAACAATTAACCCATTTCAATGGATGGCAGGTTGGAGCATGCGATGGGTAATTTATCGATCAGGTTTCATCCTTACCGGAATTCTGACTGGAGACTTGGTTTGGCCCTCACATACGTCTTTGGCATTTTGTATGTGACAGTTGAATCTGGTTATATATACCCCTTATGTGGGTATTATGATTATTCGTAATCCTATTTTAGGGGAAGGGGCCAAGTGACATTGGTGTGGTATGGACCTGGCACCAGGTCAGGTTATTCTAATTTCACGGCTGAATATATTTGTTCTCGATGTAAATATTCTGTTCTGATTTTGGGATTTTATCCCCAATTCTGCAGGTTGAATACGTGATCGAAACCGTTTGCCCGGCTTACACCAATAAACAACAATAACCCATTTCGTGCTGTGGACACCCCATTTTGTGTGTGGAAAATACTAAATATCTTCATAATATGTGCTCAGATGTATATGTAGCGACCACTATTTGAACCGTCTCATTGAGACGGTTCAAATGAGTGGTCACAACATACACTTTCATTGAGAAATACCAAATATAAGAATAAAATATTTCAAAAAATTCATACCTGGTAAGATGTATTCTGAAAGGAATGGGTTAATAGAACCCACCCATGGTTATCGAAATATGCGGAAATTGGTAAAACTTCAAAAAGCAACTGAACAATGTGGCCATATAATGACATAGTTATGAACAAAGGTGAAATATATTACATAATAATATATATAGGCCATGCAAATACATTTATCATTTTCCATCTTCCAACTGATTAGAAGGCAGTGGATTCTGGAAAAGTTTGTAGGTGAGGCAATTAAATTTGGAACTCATCACCTGGGAGCGGAACTCATTTCTCCCCATCCATGAAATACTGTGCCTTATCGCATGACCGTATATTTTTGGTACTGATTTTGGAAATTTATATTTTATGTAAATGATGATGAAAGTTGTCGAAAATTTCAGGGCAAATGCGGAATTATATTCCGCATTTGCGCTGAAGTTTTCGCCAACTTTCGATCTCATCTACGGAAACTATCACAGATATTTGAAAACAGTTTCGGTGAAAATCTCACTTATGTTAAGGTGTATCATCTCGGGAACAGTAAGATTTATTATAAACTTGGCAGTGCTCTCTAGGCTCGGCTGATTGATGAAAGCCAGGAAATGAGTTTTGTGTAAGTTCTTGTAGATTTTAGTGAGTGTTAAATATTTGCTTGCCAAGTGAAAATGGAGCTCGGTGAAGTGATTTTGTACGATTATGATCCATATGTAGGCAATTCTGACTTGCTTTTTGAGCTGAAAATATACTGATTGTTCTTTGATTATTGTTCATTCACCCTGGCTAATTGATTCCTCTGTTGTGAGACAATATTATTTATCACCAGTTAAGTCTCTTACAGCATTTATTGCGACCAGTGCATGCCCCGATCAATTTATATTGTGATCCTTTGACAGAAAGAATGAAGGCAGCCAATTGGTCCAATAAGATTTATTGAACATAAAAAGCCAAATACATGTTAATGAAGAATATATGGAGAAACAAAATGCAAATATAGATACATGTACCATCCAAGATGGCCACCATAATGCAAAGAATTGTATGTCAAATCATTCAGTAAAAGTTGCCAGCATTTGTTGATATATATATATAGCATGCCCAGGGGGTATATCGGGGCTTTTGCTGGTTGGTCATGCACATGATAAGTGACATTTTCTCAGTTGGTGGCCCATCTATGTTTTTGACTGGAGAACTGGAGCTTATGGGATTCCTGCCTGATCAAATGTCACACTCTGTAGCCTGATAGCGATCTAAATATATTGCTTGTTAGAAGCATGACAAGTGTTTCATTGATGGAATGGCGAACAGTGCAGATCCTGATCAGACTGTGCGAATGCACAGGCTGATCTGGATCTACACTGGTCGCAAAACCCATTAGCCCCATTTTTCCAGTCACAGCCGCAACTAGGGTGAATCAGGTCATATATATATGGCAGTGACTGGAATACTACCCCATGTATTAGTGCAGAGTATTGCCACTATCAATTCTATATAATTAGTGCCCTGTCTGTCTGTCTGTCCGCCTGTCTGTCCATCCGTTTATTTTTTTAAAGTTTTTGTAAGAGTTTCTCAAATCACCTATTATTTCTGTTTGCCTTCAGTTAATATCTTCATATTGCACACATGCACTACTAAGTAACTATACATCATTCCACATTAATACACTCGCTACTGATCATATGTCTGTCTGTCTGTTTATTTATTTGAAAGTTTTTGTAAGAGTGTCTCAAATCACCTATAATTTCTCTTTGCCTTCAGCTAATATCTTCATATTGCACACATGCACTACTTAGTAACAATACATCCTTCCACATTAATACAAGTACCCTCGCTATTAAATTACAGTTTCTAAAATAGGGGCCCTAAGTGCGTCAACGGGCCACATTTCCTAGTTGTAAATTCCACAGCCGGACTTGTATGTAAGTGGGCCCTACAACTGATTTGCTTCATAAAATGACTTGTGTCATACGACGGATGCGTTGGTTTCTTCCTAAATCACGATTATTTCTAAGCCACGTTTCCATTCAAGCTGAAACTGAACAAAAACTTGACTGAAGAGAAATGTATACACAATCGAGGCGGTACTAATGTTGTTTAAAGTGCGCTGTCTGGTGAATGTTCTGTTTCAGATAAGGCTGAACAAAAACTAACACACTTGAATTTCATGTGCATTTATAAATCTATAAATCACATGTTTATCCCTTTCACCCCTCAACAGCTGACATAGGCTGATTTATTTTAATGTTTGGACTAGTTCATTAATTGTAGGAGGAATATTTTTTTTCTTAAAAATCTGAAAAATGCTGACAAATATTGTAGGTCCTGTTGAGCTGGCTCGTTACACCTATTAAAACATACACAGTGGAACCCCTCTAAACCGGACACCACAAAAACACACCTGTGATCTTATGTTTGGTCATTTATCTCAGGTGATGATGTCTGTTCGTGATCGCATAGCAAACAACTATGGCTCAGAATGATCAAATGCCTGATTTACAGTGAAACCTCTCTAAGCCGGACACCCTGGGGACCTCCCAGGGTGTCCGGTTTAGAGAGGTTCCACTGTATATGAATGTCTGGATTGAAATCCAAAGAGTGGGAAAATAAGAATGTATCAATGCCTGCCTGTGGACCTCCCAGTATGTCAGTTTTAGAGAGGTTAACCCTTTCAACACCACATGCCTGTATAGTGGTATTGGCAAATAGTGTAGATCCAGATGAAGTAATATACCATATTCTATGTGTCTAACGAGGTGTTTCTATAAGTTGTACATTGGAGGTTCGAGACATGAGACTACATCTCGCCCAAGCCCAATTACCGGCCAATTAACGTCGCTTGTTCCAGTAATTATCCCACTCTCCTGGGAGTTTCTGTTTTCTTTGATCAAATTGCCCAGATTGGTTGACAGGGTGACATGTGAAATATTTCCTTATCATCCCTAATTAGAGCTGGCATGTAAAAATGGGGCTACCATCAGAGCTCCAGATAAGCTTTGTGTCTAAAGCGTACTATACCCCCTGATTTCAAAATCATTGCGTATTTTACTTTCACAAATGGATTATTGATTTTCTTCATTACTAAATAGGAAACAAATGATAAAAACAATATAACAAATTTAAACATTCACTTATTTGGGCTGCAAAAAAGCAAACACTGTTAGCTTTTTTCAGCGGAACTAAGTGAATTTTCAACTTTATGACAGTAGTGTCACTACGGTACTCAATTTGAATATCAATGCGTATTTTTACAGTGCTGTGCGTATTTTGATAATCAATGCGTGTTCAGGTGAAATAATTGCGTAAAATACGCCAATGCGTACCTTATCTGGAGCTCTGTACCATATGGACTCATTTGTGGTTCTGACTGGAGAAATTGGACTGGTCAAGCTAGTAGCTCCTGTAGCCTATTTCACCAACATTGCAAAGTATACTTATCTAGCAAAGTATACTTTGAGGGAGAAATTTTAGGATAAATTAATTATTTTGTATTATACTGAATTTTTTACATTATCACAGCCATTTTGGCTGTGATAATGTAATAAATTCAGTATAATAATTCTGCATACTTTTATTCATCAACTATACGCAGTGGTTACTTCTATATGAAATAATACATTTCGGGAAAAATAAATGATTACTCCCTCAAAGTATACTTTGCTAGATAAGTATACTTTGCAATTTTGATGAAATCGGCTACTGATCTGTGACTGGATGAATGTGAAATGTTATACCAAATGTTTAAACGGGATAATATTGTTATTCAATGCTGCACATAGTATATGTGTTTCCATGAACATTGCCGGCCACATATGTAGGTAAGTTTTCAACTTTACCATGTTTATAAATTGTGAAGGGCACATAATTAGCCACTTAGTATGAGATTAATGTTATAGGGTCTCGGCAAGACAAAGCTCTGGGGTTAATTGTGGCTGACGGCCAATTACCCAACTGACAAAACATATTAATGAAAGTTTGTGGACAACAAAGTTACTCTGTTTATGGTACAAGCAGAAAATGATTTGGTATACATTTCATTGTGTGAACCTGGACAATCCTGGATTCTTCGGATGTGATTCTGAAACAAGAAAGATTTACCAGCTGCCTACATTAGTTATCATCTCCCCACCCTGTACACCCCCACCCGCCAATCCCCCCCCCCCTTCACCCACCCATCAAAAGAAACATGGAAGTCAGTGTTCAGGTTAGCAATTTACATATTGTAGAGACAGGACACACTGTCAGGGGTGGGGTGAATTTATTGCTGTGAGAAGCATGTTACGTTGTGAGAATGGGACAATATATCTAGGTTTACACCAGCGGTAGCTACACTGTACTAACCATTTAGCTACTCAAATTACCATTTTGGCTACTAATTTGAATATTTCAGAAACCACCATTTTGGCTACTAATTTCAATATTTCAGAAACCACCATTTTGGCTACTAATTTGAATATTTCAACTAATTTGAATATTTCAGAAACCACCATTTTGGCTACTAATTTGAATATTTCAGAATTGAATATTTCAGAAACCACCATTTTGGCTACTAATTTGAATATTTCAGAAACCACCATTTTGGCTACTAATTTGAATATTTCAGAAACAACCATTTTGGCTACTAATTTGAATATTTCAGAAACGACCATTTTGGCTACTAATTTGAATATGTCAGAAACGACCATTTTGGCTACTGAAATTGTTTTGTCTTTTTTGTCACGCTAAAAGGTCATAATCGCTACTAAGTTTCGCCAACCTAGTATATGTAGGTGTATTTTACATGGTGTATATTGCCCACCCCCCCCACCCCCCCCCCCGGCTATTCAGCACAATGATTGTGTACCTTTGATGGCCGTTGTAACAAATGGAGCTTTTCTATGAAACATGCCCTTGCCATTAACTCTTTGCATGCTGGGAAATTTGTGGGCTATAAATAGTTCAAAAGTAGCAGACAAAATTCAGTATACAGTCGAACCTGTGCTAAAGACCACCTCCGAATAGCAATCACCTGGCTGTAAAGGCCACAATTTTGTTGTCCCAATGGTACACATACTAAATGACCCAGCGAATAAAGACCACCTGTGGACAAAGGCCGGATTTTTCACTTCCCATGGCTGGCCTTTATTCGCAGGTTTGACTGTATTTTCTTTTATTTCTCCCTGTAAATATCATGAATATGTCTTGGAATTTCATTAGAATTGAGTCCTAATGAAATTTCAAGACATATTTACAGAGAGAAATAAAACATATACTCCTAATTCGTTTGGCGGATGTTTTCGCCGCTAACATGCAAAGAGTTAATTAATTGAGGCGAGATTCTGACAAAACGGGGTTTATTCATATGAAATAGCCATATGATTTTGTACCGAAGAAGATGTGCGATATCTCGTGAAAAAGATTTACCAAATTTACGATATTACTCTGTCAGATGTGGCTAAGAACCTGGCACCAGTAGCCTATTTCATCAACATTGCTGTGATAATATAATAAATTCAGTATAATAATTCTGCATACTTGTAATCATCAAATATATGCAGTCGGTAGTTCTATATGAAATAATGCATTTCGGGAAAAATAAATGATTACTCCCTCAAAGTATACTTTGCTAGATAAGTATACTTTGCAATTTTGATGAAATCGGCTACTGGTCAGGTTGTTTTAATTTTAGGCCTGAATATATATGTTTTCTGTAAATATTCGGTTCTGATTTTGGGATTTTCCCCCATCACAACAGGTGAAAAATCGGATTCGACCCTGTTAACCCTAACTAAAATGACCTTAGATGTTGACAGGCCGTTAAACACCAATATTACATGCTAGCTACCCAGTGATTTACCGTGATTCTGGAGGGATTTATTTTCTTGAAGGAAATATTTCCTCATAGACATTCGCGAGACGTAATTGACAATTTTGACAACGTGATAAGCTGGTCTAAGAGCAAATTTCACATTTTTCGAAGAGCATGAAATATATAATTTAATCCACTACCATTTGAACTACCGGATTTATTTCCCTTGACATCTGTAAATTTGACAAAGAAACTCGTTTCTTTGCCGGATTTCCAGATGTCTCGGAAATAAATCCGGTATTTCAAAATGGCAGTTGAATAAACTCTAAATAAATAAATATTTAAACTTGATATCAACATACACTCGTCTGATATTCTCTTATATCCTGCAGGAACTTGTGTAGAAGGTTGTAATGACGAAGGCAGAAACTACAGCATAATTGAGCTTGTTAGGACAAAAATTACTGCAATTGGCATATGTGTTTGTTTTTCTGGTTATTTGGATAACATTTAAAACTGGGAATAACCTGGGTACGCTAACGAGACAAGCTGTGTTTATATAACGGATCATTTAGATGCTGTTTGGCACCGGGAAGCAATTCATGTATGCCAGACAGGGGAACGATGTTTACAGAATGGTAAATTTGAATTATACATCAAAGGAATGTAGGTAGGTACCAGTACATTAAGTAAAGCCTTTTCGTTTGGGATATTGATTCAAACATATTTATGCCGCTAGTCTCGGTAGAGCCGGACGCATATAGTGTTTGGACTGAGTGTCCTTGTGTCCGTGTCCGTGTGTCCGACACATTAACAAGTTCGCCGGAGTTTCGAAATTCTGTTATAACTTCTATATCTCTTGAAGGATTACTTAAATATTTCACACAGTATACCTGTGGACAAATGCCATCCATGTTGCCCTTAATATGACCTTGACCTTTTGACCTTGACAACTTTGAACTTTTTCCCACATTAACAAGTCCGCCAGAGTTTCTCATTTCTGTCATAACTTCTATATCCCTTGATGGATTACCTTAATATTTCAATACATCACACTTGTGGACAAATGACATACATCAGCACTGCACTTAATATGACCTTGACCTTTTTACTTTCATAAATGTGCTTGTGAATACTTATCAGTTTTAACTTTGCCACAGTTTCTCCCGACACATTGGTGAACGTATGTCAGTCCGGTTAAAGTTTTTGGTATACTATCAAAGCCTCAGCGGGGTCTATATGCGGGCGCGGCCATCTAGTTCAATGAAAATATATATTGTTAATACTCATTTGAACTGTCTTGGGCACGGTTATTGAATGCTGAAAGTTTTTATTGTAATTTCAGTGCTATTCCATCTCCATTGGTACCAGTGGTATTTGAGTATGAAGTCTAAAACTCTAACCATTGCGCCATCCAACCTTCTATGAGAACTAGATGACCGCGGTCTGCATGTCGTGCCCGCCGAGGCATTTCATAGTACTAAACAAGCTTTCATAGTATTGTCCCCGAAAAAAACAAAAAACAAATATAAAGTAAAAAAACTCACGGTTTGGTCATAGAATGAAAATATGGATGATGATAAACCCATATGTGAAGTTTCGAGTGAATTGGCGAAGCTGTATCAGATATATAGTATTGTTTAAGGCTTTAACCTAAATGCAAAAAAAACTTTAAGGTCAATTTTAAAGTAATTTGACCTTGACATTGGGGCACAGGGGGGGCGCACGGGTTGGGCAAATAATGAAAATATGGATGATGATAAAGACTCATGTGAAGTTTTGAGTGAATTGACGAAGCGGTTTCAGAGATATAGCTTTTTTAAGAACTAAATCCAAAAAAATTTAACTGGATGGACGTATGGACATAAGTATGTACGCCAACGTGCCGACTATATCACGCTGTTCGCAAGCGGGAGCAAGTAAAATTGTGCAGACAAAGGTTTTTTTCTTCAATTTTTCAATCAGAAAAATGATGTATCTTCAGCATGAAAGGGTTAATATGCTTTAACCGCTTCGTTGGAAGAATTCTTAGAACTGCAAACAATCCCGGCAGGTTAATTGAGGTACCATACTGCTGAGAGCACTGTTTGAGTAACGGCTCATTTCCATAACCTGCATCAGTAAACTTGGCACTGGAAAAACACAAATGTGGCTGTGACTGGAGAAATGGGGCTTATGGGTTTTGCGACCAGTGTAGCTCTTGATCAAATAGAACACCAGTGTAGCCTGGTAGCGATCTGTATTTCTTGTTAGAAGCACGACGGGTGTTTCATTGATGGAATGGCAAACAGTACAGATCCTGATCAGACTGTGCGGATCTCTACACTGGTCGCAAAACCCATAAGCCCCATTTCTCCAGTCACATCCACAAATTTACATTTCAAAATCGGATGTAATCTTGATTATTATTCACTTCTCTGGGGTATACAAGATTCTCTACATGTCAGATGAAGATATCAATATGTGGAATAGATATAGAATAAATAGACATGTATACGCAAGATCATTTACACCTGTTCTAGTAGATAGCCTTCTGATACTTGAGAGCCTAAATTCTGTTATACCCATTACAAAGTAATAAGGTTAGTGCTGATCATATTACTTTTGGGGTTGGAGCGAAGTGACTTGTGTGGAATGGACCTGGCACCAGGTCAGGATATTCTAATTTCAGGGCTGAATATATATTATTCAGTAAATATTGAGTTATGATTTTGGGAATTTCTCTCATTATGGACAGGTTAACTATGGGATAGTCCAACTTGTTGGCCCGGCCTTAAATGACCTCAGCTGTTGATATGCTGTTAAACACCAATCAATCAATCAATCAATCTAGTAGTTGTTTGTAAATGTCGAGGTTTGTGGTTTTCAGAAGTCCCGCCTCATTTGGGGTGTGCTATGACTTGTGGTACGTTAATTACCCCATCACTAGACAGGCAATGGATTTTCAGGTTGAGAAAATGAACAGATCAGCAAAAATACAGCAAGTAGTCGGAGATCGTTAAGTACTAATTGGCTCCCGTTAATCAGTTTTTGTTGCATGGTGTTTTTTATTGGCGTTTGCAGTGTAATACCATTGTTTATTAAAAATCATAGCACAGTGGAACCTCTCCAAACCGGACACCCTGGGAGGTCCCCAGGGTGTCCGGTTTGGAGAAGTTCCACTGTAAATCAGACATATGAGCACTTCATGACACATTCTAGTGTTTTGCAATCATGTAAAGTCATTGTAATCGGAGATACATAACAGCGAAACACATCTAAGGTAAACATCTATATTTTCACGAGCGTCCAGTTTAGAGGGGTTCCAATGTACACTAGTGATCTAATATGCAAATTAGAGTGCTACAGAAACAAGGTGCATGATCACGTGGTTACAACAACAACAACAACGTCGCCCACTCCAAAGTAAGTATTATTTGATATTTTCCTTAATATGCAACGGATTTTGATGAAATATGGCGCAGCAAACGCGTCTTCATGAGCTGCATTTGGTGATCCAGGGAGTTTGGCACATACTTGTGTCGTTTTTGCGAAGAATCGATTTCCGTGTCAGATTTCCGCAAAAACGACACAAGTTTGGGCGAAAATACAGAGACCACCAAATGCAGCTTAACAAGACGCGTTTGATGTGCTATATTTCATCAAAATCTGTTACGTAATAAGGACACTATAAAAGAATACGTACTTTGAATCAGATGGATTCTGGAAATTTCAGTACTTGTTGTTGTTGTTAGTACCACGTGATCATACACCTTGAGAAAGCATGTTAGATGATCAATACAGCTTGTTCTGATATTGGGATTTTCCCCCCTTTTGTATATGTACTTGTACAGGTACATGTAATATATGGGATTTAGTACTAAACCCATTGAACCGGCCTTAAATGACCTTAGCAGTTGATAGGCCGTTAAACACCAACAAACAAACAAACAGCTTCCATGTATGATGTTGATCTTATGCAATAAATGTAGCCTTTATATTCATTTAATATAATATTTATTAAACTTGTTGACGAATTTCAAAAGAAACTTGGCATAGCAATAAAAAAAAAAATTACTGTAATAACACTAAATATTCTGACACCAATGCTTTTGGGGAACCTGTATAGAATAGGGGTTTGAATACGAATTGTATCCAAATATATTGTTATTGCGATAAACCAGTACAACCATACTAACCATAAACACTGGAACAGTCTTTGTTGTGGGAAACCATTTCTTTGGTAGAAAGAGCAATACAGTTAGAGTCCTTCACCATATACTCCTCACAACTGTGAAAATCAAAACGCATTTTTCAACTGCTCCGTAGCGACGCTATTTTGTTGCTATAGTTACGCATTACGTGCGAACGGATTGTCGCAAATTATGGTTTTACTTTCAAATCAATGCAAATTGGAACCCATGTAAATGTCATATAAAGATGAACAATGTGGCAGGTATATTAACCCTTTTCATTCTGAGGATACGCCATTATGTTTGCGGAAAATCCTAAATGTTTTCCTTCTATGTGCTCAGAAGTATATGTCGCGACCACCATTTGAACCGTCTCGTCGAGACGGTTCAAATGAGTGGTCACAATATATACTTTCATTCAGAAATAACAAAAATAAAAATAAAATGTTTAATAAATTTCAAACGCGTAAAGGTGTATTCCGCATGTAATGGGTTAAACTGTTTATCAAGAAAGTCCTAGAACATTATGACTGCACTCGTATATGTGTTTTCTAGAATAAATTATGTATGAATATTTAGGTGTTATACATTCGCCCGTCTCATTTCAGCCGTATACGTTTGCCATGACCGGGGTATACCAGGTGTTCGTGCGAGTCAATAACAGTTACGGGTCCCTCCAGAAGGTCATTTCACTGGTATGTATCAATGTAGACAGTCCCACCCTACAAACATAACTAAGTATGGTACAATACAGTACAATAATTCCAGCACAAAAATATTTACACAATTCCATAACATTTGATTGGCCTGTAGCAAGTCTCTGTCCAAAATTTATATCCCAGTAAACTCCCACGCCGAACTACTTTCTACAGGTGCGCTGTCAGTGCTGTCAATGTTAACAAATGGCTGCCGTCTGTCAAAATAAACACATTTTCTTGATGAATTTATTTCAAATGCTGGAATTATAAGGAATGAATGGCCTTTTTGTGGAATTTATCGGGGATATAAACTTGGAAAAGTCGCGGGAATACTGGACGAGGCCTTCCGGCCTTCGTCCAGTATTCCCGCGACGAGACGAGTTTGAGACTGATATTCAGGTGTAGCAACATATGCAAACACGCAATCAAAGCATGAGGCAATTCGTGCTTTGTTGTATCATAATTATATGTTCTCATTGCTATAATAAAATAATTATTGTCTTTTGAGTGCACAAGATTTACGGACCTTCGAAAAATGATATTCACTTCGGCCTAGGTGAATATCGCTTTTCTCAGGTCCGTAAATCTTGTGTACACCTCAAAAGACAATACTTTTATATTGTTAACCTAGCTCGGGGAGTAATGTCGACCATTGCAGTCTATATTTTGTACCAAACATAGTATAAACAAAACCATAACAATTCTTGGTTTGCTAAATAGTATGGGAATGAATGGCCTCGTCCAGTATTCCCGCGACTTTTCCAAGTTTATATCCCTGATAAATTCAACAAAAAGGCCATTCATTCCTTATAATTCCAGCATTTGAAATAAATTTATCAATAAAATGTCTTTATTTTCCGTTTTCTTAAGAATTATTTAACTGCGCCTCACGGTTATGGAAAGTAGTTTGGCGTGGGAGTTTACTGGGATATACATTTTGGACAGAGACTTGCTACGGGCCAATCAAATGTTAGGGAATTGTGTAAATATTTTTGTGCTGGAATTATACTTGCGCAAACTTACATGGTAGATTGATACACCAACGCCTGCACTAATCTCGCCAATACTTGTCAATTGTTTTTCTTTAAAAATACTTGAATATTGTGCTTGAAATCAAGCAGCTTGATTATCTGAGCCTGAGCTGGGTTAAGTCTTGTATATTTCTTCACAGGTTGTTATAGAACCGAGGTTGTCAGACCTGTCCATCAGTATTCACCCGGAGTATGGTCACATAGCAACCACAAAGGAGGCGATTGTGTTTACCGTTTCCATGGAGACCACTTCTCGTAGCAACATGTATTTAGAGGTTTTCTATGGCGATGGACGAAGCAACATTGTACCAATAAAAGACACCAACACACCCGCTATGATCTTACAAGGAGATGGAAAGAGTATGGATATTGTTGCCAATTATGGTGATGGTTGTCGGCTCATTGTGGAATTCCAATATCGGTATACTATGGAGGGATTCTACAACCCTATGGTCACCGTGTTCAGGAACAGCACTGCAACAAATGGTGATATCTCCGATGATAATGCTGATGACTTTGACCAATACAGACCCGCAGAACTGACAACAGAGCTGGAAGATGATATTTTGATTGTGAAGGAAGTGTATGGATTAAGGTTAGAGGCTTCGAGAGTGACGAGTGAGTGTCAACATGCCGTCACGTTCACAGTACATTTTGTATCCAGGTTCAATATTACAGTCATCTGGTCTGTGTCGCGTGTCAGTGATGATGATACAGAAGATCTGGGCAACGTAACTACGTCCCAGTTACACTTTGCATACAAGTTTGACGTTGCGGGAATATACAAGGTGTTGGCGTATGTAAGCAATGCGAGGAGTGCCGCTACTGTGAGCGTGAATGTCGTCGTACAGTGTGCCGTGGAGAACCTTGTGGTGTCGTGCTCGGACGAGTATATCCGGACCGGGGAGCAGTTTGAGTGTACCGCTTCCGTCGACCATGGCACCGATGTCCGCTTCATCTGGACTTTCGAGGGCTCGGCGATACTCCGGCATATTTACTACGAGGATACGACCTCCACTATCCGGCATCGATTCCTGTCGGCTGGAGAGTATGATGTTACAGTCGAAGCTGCCAACAACGTCAGTTCCAAATTCGTAGAGTTTGAACACAGTCTGATCGTACAGGATCCGATCAGACACATAACGGTGTACAAGGAATCACGAACGCTACTCGGGAATGTGACAAACTTTGTCGTGATGTGCTCAGGAGGGACGGACGACGACCTCGGCCACTTCTACTGCGACTTTGACATTGACTATGGGTCAGGGCGCGCGGACTGTGACGGCTCCGCGGACTGTGATGGCTCCGCGTGTTACGGGCTGGCGGAGTACACGTTCCCGGTGGCAGGCCGACACAACGTGACCCTGTACGCGTATAACGAGGTGTCTGAGGTCCAGGACACGGTGCAGATCTGGGTGGTACCTGGGCTCGGTGACGTGACCGTGTACGTTGTGGGCGTGGCTCTGGTGGGCGCCCCAACTAGGTTCCTCGTCAAACAACATGGTAGGTAGGAAGGGCTCCGGATAAGGAATTAGTAATTGAGTATTGTCACTCCATCATTTCTGAAGCAATTGGGTATTTCAAAATTGTAATTGGGTAAAATAAAATCACACTACTGTTTACACATCAACAAACGGCAATAATTGAATAGTTTGCTTCAAAATGAAAACATGTCTTGGCATTTCATTAGAAATGTGGAGACAATTCTAATGAAATACCAAGATGTGTTTTCATAGAAAATAAGAAAAATATGCTTTAATTGTGGTCTGTTTATTGTTTTCTGCAGCATGATAAAGGTACCACAAAATTTGTATTGCTTTTTGATACTCGCTACTTCTGATTTCAATTCGTTTTTTTTTTGGAAATTTTAATTGGGTATTTATGCAAATACACAGCTTATCTGGAGCTCTGGGATCCACTGTAAGTCATAAGCACTCCAAGACACATTTATGCGTCTTGTGATCATGAACAGACATTATCAAAGGCAATACATTACACCGAAGCCCATAACCTGTAGCACAGTTTTCCAAGTGTCCGGCTTAGAGAGGTTCCACTGTATTAATTTGAGATCTCATCGCTGCTCCAAAACAATTTGAAATACTCCACCCTTTATGAACCTTCACATCTTCAATATTCTTCCAGATTTCAAAGTTGTATTCCTCTGATTTACGTGTGTGCCATCAGATGCAACTTCTATAGGATTTGATTTACATGTAACCCTAATAAAATGATCTGCATCGATAATAAAAGCTTCTTCAGAACTAGTAATGTTCCTGGAAAAACGCTGGTTTATTCAAGTCGAGCACTTTATATTGGTAAAAACTTACATCGGTGCTTTAGCATAGGCTCGTACGTGCATGTATACATGCCAGAGATCTTTTATATAAAAACCCTGTAGCAGGTGCGCCTGCTTATCCATCACATATCAGAATGTACTTGTGGGTGTATTAACCCTTAGAATGCGGGAACTGAAAATAATCGTCTGCTGTTAATTCATATTTTGTCTTTTCTCTCGGTAAAAACATGGTTTGGCAGCATTTTAGAATCATTTCCAATGGAAATGATTCTAAAATGCTGCCAAACCAAGTTTTTGATGAGAAAAATGGAAAATAAAAAATATTCAACAGACGACACAAATTAATTCAGCATTGTAAGGGTTAAAGGTACATCATTTAATTAGTATAAATAATTAAAAAATATTATTAAATGATTATACCTGTATAGCGGGCACTCGTAACTTTTAGAACTGGTGGAATAATGACGCAATTATACACTTGTTTAATTCCTATAAAGAACAGTTTGTACCTTCTGAGTGGGAATGTACCTTTAACTTTGGAAATATTTTAGTTTTCATTTTCCAATGGAAGTATATGTTGTGACCACTCATTTGAACCATCTTGATGTAATCACGAATTCTGATATATGAGCACTGCAATATGTGAATGTGTGCTTTGCAATCAAGGGACATCATTTTCCCACGGAAGCCATCTTTTCTCTTGTTGTTGTTCAACATTCAACATAACGAAATGAAGCTTTCAAATTTACAAGATATACATGTACATGTAAATGTCAGATAAACACCTTGACACGGTACAATAACCAATTTCTGCATGTGTATGTTCTTTATTAATAATTGATTGATACAGCTTTGACAGTTTTTTTTCCCTAACATATCAAACATGTCGGATAACCGATTGCAAAATTTGCTCTTCCATGCGTTACATGAAAGAGATGGGGTTAAATTGCTACCCTCGCGAAAGGTATGGAACGGGTAGCAATTTTGTTTCTAATGAATTACCAGAGCTCCAGATAAGTTGTGTGTCTAAAGAGTATGATACCCCCAGATTTCAAATTCAATATGTATTTTACTGTCACAAATGTAGTATTAATTTTTTTCCTGATTAAATAGGGAACAATAGATAAAATATTAAAAAAATAATAATCAAAATTCACTTATTTGAGCTGCAAAAAGCTAACACTGTTCGCTTTTTGCAGCTCAAACTAAGTAAATTTTCAACTGTATTACAGTATTTTCACTGCTCAATTTGAAAATCAATGCATATTTTCACATTGCTGTGAGTATTTTGTACTCCCACTTTTAATAATCAATGTGTATTATGCTAAAGTAAGTGCGTACAATACGCACCTTATCTGGAGCTCTGAATTACAGAGAATACAGAGATGTGGTTGGTGTGACTAGTTTAACCCTTTCACCCCTAAGTATAACTGAAATCGATTTTGATATGTTAATTTTGCAAGAAATGCAATCATCACAAAATGATTTTCAAACTAGTCTATTTATAAAAAGGGGGGTGTTTTTTGTTGTTAAAAATATGAAGATTACTTGCAAAAAGTGCAGATCCTGATGAAACGACTTTTCACGCCTCTACAGAAGATGTCTTTTGAAAACATTGTGGGAAAAGGAGAAATTGCTTGTAACAAGCAATTTCTCCTTTTCCCACAATGTTTTCTACTCTATCAGATAATTTAACCATCATTTGACCCAGCATTTGATTTTTTTATTCAGATGTTTTGCATTTGGAAGAGTTGAAATATCGTAAAACAGGGAAAGGGTTAATGGCCAAAAGTTTGTTGGCAACAAAACATGGAACAGACGGTAGTACATGTAGTATATACTGTATTATTGTTTAATATATTCAGCATGTAAGGCAGTCATTTGAGCTATAGATTCAATATACTTGATGGTGGGTGGCAGGTGGGAGCATACGATGGGTAATTTAACGATCAGGGTTCATCCTTACCGGAATTCCGACTGGAGACCTTGTTTGGCTCTCACGTATGTCTTTGGCATTTTGTATGTGACAGTTGAATCTGGTTATACGCCTTATATACGATCATTCGTAATCCTATTTTAGGAAGAGGCCAAGTAACTTGGTGTGGTATGGACCTGGCACCAGTAGCCTATTTCACGAACCTCCGTTAGTCGACTAAACTCGGTTAGTCTGTTAAACTTCAGGCCGTTAGTCGACTAACGGGAAAAAACGCATTTCACGAACACGTTAGTCGACTAAGCAAAGTCTACTTTGCTTAGCCTCCTCGTTAGTCGGCTAATCTTTCGGTTAGTCTACTAAGCAAAATAGCAGACGACAGAATTCCAAGATGGCGGCGCCCACGGTTGTTTTGAACGTGTCTTACAAAATCGTTCGTGAAATGCAAACATGTCAAAATGTTTAGAAGACTATGGTTAATCGACTAAACTTAGTTTAGTCTGCTAACAGTTTAGTCGACTAACGGAGGTTCGTGAAATAAGCTACAGGTCAGGTTATTCTAATTTCAAGGCTGAATATATTTGTTCTCGATGTAAATATTCCGTTTTGATTTTGGGATTTTCCCCCCAATACAGCAGGTTAAAACGGGATCAAACCAGTTTGCCTGGTCTTACATGACCTTAGCTGTTGATAGGCCGTTAAACACCAATAAACAAACACATTTTTCTCGCCCTGTGACAGAGAATTGGTGAAGAAAAAATGGCCTTGTAATGGTTTTAAATAACTTGGCCCCAAAATTGGCAAAAAAAGTTACACTGCCTTGTAATCTGTAATCGTAAAGCAAGTGGTGATCATGTTCCGTTTTCTGATAGACGGTTTCATTTATACTTTATACAGGTATCGTCATGGCAACAGAAAATGTTTATTTTAACTGGCTGTTCGAGAGAGGCGAGACATATTGCACCAATTCGCCGGTAGTTGAGTGGATTTTCACGAGGCCGGGAAGTTATGATGTCTACCTGACTATAACTAATCCAGGTATGTGCTTATTTTATTGCTTGACTTTGTTTTTACCCATTCTACGCTGAGGCTACATAATGTTTCATACGAAAAGTAGCAATAATTCTCTTAATTATGCAGGGAAGTATATGTTGTTACCACTCATTGGAACCGTCTCGTCGAGACGGTTCCAATGAGTGGTCACGACATATACTTAAGAGAAGTAAGAAAAAATTATATGATCGTGACCACCAGTTGGAACCGTCCAGTTGGAACCGTCTCGTTGAGTGGACTCCACATGTATTTCGGAAGTTTGTGCTAAAAATAGATGTTCTTGAATGGTCTTGATCTTGGTATAACTGCACAGGTGCCATGAACATTAAAAAAGATTATGCTATTCCTGTGAATTAGTTTCATAATGAAGATACACAATTTATTATTTACCTCAATGAAAATATCACTTGAACTTTAAAAATATTTTATTTTTTTTTTCACCCAAATTATATGTTGTTGCCACTCAGTTGAACCATCTCATCAAGACAGTTCAAACGAGTGGTAACAACATATACCGATATTTATTATAATTGCGCACCTCTATATATAGCCGTAACCAGGATCACCGCGTCTCTCATTTTGCCTCGCTTCTTACGACTAAAATGTTTGTAAGTGCAAATTTAAGATCGTCTGTAAATTTCATTGATGGATTTACATTTATTGAGCATAGGCTGCATATGCAGCCTATGCTCAATAAATGTAAATCCATTAATTGTTTACAAGAAAACATTGTTAATGTTAAATTTACAGACTATCATTATTTTGCACTTACGAACATTTTAGTCGTACGAAGTTTAGTGAAATGGCCCCCTAGTACCCATGTAATAAATGTGGGTATGTAGTCACAGCAGAGGTATAAACATGTATAATACTTGTGAATAATTTACTGAATGAGTTGATGATATGCGATATATTACTGAGTTCAATGTGTACTATTTCTTATATGGGACACGCCATGCGACACTTACGAACATTTTAATCGTAGAGGCGAACCAAGTTCCGATATGGGGGTCAGGGAGCATTCAAAATATACACCTGATCAAATTTTAGATGGTGTGCAGGGCTCCAGATAAGGAATTTGACATTGGGTACTGTTACTCTATACTTTTGAAATCAATTGGGTATTCTCAATTTTCAATTGGGTATTTTAAAAATGTTACCCATCAATTTTTTTTTATTGCAAAAACCGATTCGGAAACAAATCATACTATTTTGTGTATTAATGGTACTGTTTTGTTGTTCATATAATTAATTGAAGCAGTGTTATACTTACATGTGTATGGTAACACTGCTTCACTTACTTATAATAAAAACACCAAAATGGTTAGTTCAAGTTTTCAATGATTCCAAGTACATATAAGTAACTGTTACTAGAGTAATTGCGCTTATGGCATTTGTGACCAGTGTAGTTCCGGATCTGCAGCACACTTATAGTTATAAGTTATGTAACGAGCAGTATCGTGTATTCAAAAAATCATGCGAGATGTTTCATTATCTGAATGACAAACAGTGCATACGCTGATCAAGAATGCTTTGATTGGCAGATCGATCTTTGCAACACGCGATCCAGTTGTTTTTTTGTGTTTTTTTTGCTGACCACGTTTGACAGCAATTCATCAATAATGTCAATCACGATTTGGGGTCTCCACACATTGAGCTCAACAAAATGACTGTATGATGCCTTGTGCAATGGATTGAGATTCCACCTTTGCATCGGTCGCAAAATAAATCGAAATAAGGTCAACATTGGTGGTGGACTTTTGCAATTTTTTTCTTCCTCGTTTCTTTGTTGTGGCCGCCATTTTGTTGCGCCATGTGTCACCAATTTTCTACGAAAAAATCTGATCCGATTGTGTTATTTATAGTGTCTATCGCTACTACGATTATATTAATTGTTGAATTCGGGCGCCGTTCAACTCGTCCTATTTTAACTTAGTTAATTTGACCGCCATTTTATTCAACGTGTGCGTTGGTCGAAATAGTAATAATGTTACCATATTTTCATTTATTACTTATGATACTGTCCCACATGTTAAATATAAATCTGACACATTCAAAATAATAAAATGTTTGCTGTGCCCCGCCCTCCCCCCAGAACCAATTCCACTGTACCATTTGTTTTATCCGTACGGATAGTCGTTTACGAATGTCACTGACGTTTTTCGTTGCATCTCCTTGAGTAGACTCGGGGTCGCCGAAACAAGCAGTTTCACATCGATTTGAATTTAAGAAAATAGACTAGTAATGAGCCTGGATCTCGGGTTCACAATAGTGTCGCATCGCCGTGTTTTTCCACAATTATTGATTGGAAAATCAGTAATATTTTCCGTAAATGACGTAATTGATAGGCCCCGTCTTATCCGATTTTTTTTCTCAGAATCAATAACGGCAAAAACAGCCGATGCGATAAGGGTGGAAATTCTAGATTTGGAATCATTAACTTGAACGGTACTCGAAACAACTGACGTGTGGTGGGTTACTAGAGTTTCGTATCGAGTTTCGTACCCATTTTTTTCCCGCTGAGAGTCTGAATCACTCCCGCGAAATCCTGGAGTTCAAATCGAATACACCCGAAGACTGGTTTCCAGCCGTTATCGGTGATATACAGCGAGACATTGTCCGCAGTTAGAGCCGGGACCAGACTTTGTAAACATTGAATGGCCGACCGCACAGATAATCGGCGATGATTTTGTAGGATTGTATACATGAACAAATCTAGCAGTACGCGACAGACTGAAAATACATTTGAGGAGTACGCTACAGGATAAAAAAGAATTGCGTACCGGACATTTTAATTGCTTTTTGGTACGCATTGTCAATTTTAATTGGGTTTTTGCATTTTTTAATTGCGTATTTACACAAATATGCACCTTATCTGGACCTCTGGTGCGTTCGCACCCCTCTCACCCCCACTGGCTACACCACTGCACAAACACCCACCTAATGCAGAGCTACAGATAAGTTATGTATCTAAAGAGTTATACCCCCATATATCAAATTCAATGCGTATTTTACTTTTACAAATGTATGTTGATTTTCTTCCTTATTATTAAATAGGGAATAACTGATAGAAAAATATGAAACACATTTAAAAATTCACTTACTGGAGCTGCAAAAAGCAATACTGTTTGCTAGTGTTGCTTTTTGCAGCTCAACTAAGTAAATTTTCAACTTTATTACAGTATTTTCACTGCTCAATTTGAAAATCAATGCGTATTTTCGCATTGCTGTGAGAATTTTGTACTCCCACATTTGATAATCAATACATATTCTGCTAACATATTTACGTAAGATATGCCAATACACACCTTATCTGGAGCTCTGCTAATGAAATTGATGGATTACATATAATGCATAAACCAGGAAGATTCAGATATGGGTTATCTCCCCTGAATGTTGCTGTATAAATCTATTCTGCTTGAGTAAGAAAAAGCTTGTCTTCGCGCCAAACATTTGGCAGACATTGTTAAAACCACTTACATCCTCACCAGTAAACCGTTACGTGTCTGGAATCGCGGTGTTGCGCTTTACGAAATTGCTGCAAAAATTGCAGATGCGGTTTTATTGGCAGATTTGACTGACAGTTCAGATATTCAGTTTTAATCCTTTCAACACCACATGCCTGTGTGGTATTGGCAAACAGTGTATATCCAGTTCATGTATTCAGTTTTAACCCTTTCAACACCACATGCCTGTATAGTGGTATTGGCAAACAGTGTAGACAGAGTTCATATATTCAGTTTTAGCCCTTTGAATACCACATGCCGGTATAGTGGTATTGGCAAACAGTGTAGATCCAGTTCATATATTCAGTTTTAACCCTTTCAATACCACATGCCTGTATAGTGGTATTGGCAAACAGTGTATATCCAGTTCAGACATTCAGTTTTAACCCTTTCAACACCACAGGCCTGTATAGTGGTATTGGCAAACAGTGTAGATCCAGTTCAGACATTCAGTTTTAACCCTTTCAACACCACAGGCCTGTATAGTGGTATTGGCAAACAGTGTAGATCCAGTTCAGACATTCAGTTTTAACCCTTTCAACACCACATGCCTGTATAGTGGTATTGGCAAACAGTGTAGATCCAGTTCAGACATTCAGTTTTAACCCTTTCAACACCACAGGCCTGTATAGTGGTATTGGCAAACAGTGTAGATCCAGTTCAGATATTCAGTTTTAACCATTTCAACACCACTGGCCTGTATAGTGGTATTGGCAAACAGTGTAGATCCAGTTCAGACATTCAGTTTTAACCCTTTCAACACCACAGGCCTGTATAGTGGTATTGGCAAACAGTGTAGATCCAGTTCATATATTCAGATTTAACCATTCCAACACCACAGGCCTGTATAGTGGTATTGGCAATCAGTGTAGATCCAGTTCACATATTCAGTTTTAACCATTTCAACACCACAGGCCTGTACGTATAGTGGTATTGGCAAACAGTGTATATCCAGTTCACATATTCAGTTTTAACCATTTCAACACCACAGGCCTGTATAGTGGTATTGGCAAACAGTGTAGATCCAGTTCATATATTCAGATTTAACCATTCCAACACCACAGGCCTGTATAGTGGTATTGGCAAACAGTGTAGATCCAGTTCATATATTCAGATTTAACCATTCCAACACCACAGGCCTGTATAGTGGTATTGGCAATCAGTGTAGATCCAGTTCACATATTCAGTTTTAACCATTTCAACACCACAGGCCTGTACGTATAGTGGTATTGGCAAACAGTGTATATCCAGTTCACATATTCAGTTTTAACCCTTTCAACACCTAGTGGTATTGGCAAACAGTGTAGATCCAGTTCATATATTAAGTTTTAACCATTCCAACACCACAGGCCTGTATAGTGGTATTGGCAATCAGTGTAGATCCAGTTCACATATTCAGTTTTAACCATTTCAACACCACAGGCCTGTACGTATAGTGGTATTGGCCAGCAGTGTATATCCAGTTCACATATTCAGTTTTAACCATTTCAACACCACAGGCCTGTACGTATAGTGGTATTGGCAAACAGTGTTGATCCAGTTCATATATTCAGTTTTAACCATTTCAACACCACAGGCCTGTATAGTGGTATTGGCAAATGGTGTATATCCAGTTCAGATATTCAGTTTTAACCCTTTCAACATCACAGGCCTGTATAGTGAGTAGAGTAGATCCAGATGAGCCGGGCCGTCTCATCAGGATCTGCACTTTTTGCAAGTAATTTTCAAATTTTGAGAAAAAAACACCCCCTAGTCTGAAAATCATTTTGTGACGATTGGATTGGTTGCCAAATAAACATATCAAATTCCATTCTAGTTACGGTACTAAGGGTGAAAGGGTTAAAGGCACTATGCATCGGGGTCCCGTTTCACTAAACCTCGTACGACTAAGAAGTTTGTAAGTTCAAAACTTGAATTCACGACAAATTTCGCATTATCAGCCAATTTTTGTAAATCTTTTGTGGATTTGTTCAGAATTAAGGACCCAGACATGTAGGTGAAAAATGGTAGCATTAAAGAACCTTCGTAAGAACATTTTTGTCGTACAAAGTTTAGTGAAAAGGGCCCCAGGTGCTTCTCAGTTATTCAATATGTGTTTTTTTTCAGGACTACAATTGACAATTAACTATTTTTTGATAAAAAAATAATTAGAAAAATTTAAACAAACAGCAGACAACAAAAATTAACTCCGCATTGTATTTAAAGGATTAAATATTTATCTCTGATGTAATGGGTTCAACTGAGCTATTCCAGAGAGGCGTGTGTGGGTGACTATGATTGACACATTAGAACTATATGAATGACACAATGTATTAAAACGTGGTATTTATATGGTGGAGAAATTTTTGTGTGCATTTAATGCTTTTTCCTGATATTTAATTCATGCTTCCAATAGTTATAGAGGGCATATCTCTTAATCTGCCTACCATGGCAATTGTCTAGAATTCCCTATGTGAATACCTTGCCTTCAGAATTACTGTGCCTTGTGCAAAAATTAAAACTTGCACAATTTTCATTCGAGATACTTCGGAGCCCTGCAGGGGACATGGATTTTTTTTATGAATTCGTTCCCACGAAATAACAATTTGTTCCCACGATATAACAATTCATTCCCTCAAATGAACAATTTGTTCCCACAAAATGACAATTTGTTCCCACGATATAACAATTCGTTCCCACAAATTGTTAAATTGAGGGAACAAATTGTTAATTCGTGGGAACGAATTGTTATTTTGTGGGAACGAATTAATAAAATAAAAGAATTCTACGTCCCTGTGGGGCTCCGTAAGATACTGTTTCAGAGGTGTGAAAATTTACCAACATCAAATACACCTCCAGTCTCCGTAGAGCCAGAACTGTGTATTTGTCAGTCTGTGTGTGTGTGTGTGTGTGTGTGTGTGTGTGTGTGTGTGTGTGTGTGTGTGTGTGTGTGTGTGTATGGTGCACATGTGGTATGAAAATCTTCAATATGTACTGCCTATTTCACCAACATTGCAAAGTATACTTTGAGGGAGAAATTTTCAATTTTAGGATAAATTTATTAATTTTTATTATACTGAATTTATTACATTATCACAGCCATTTTGGCTGTGAAAATGTAATATATTCAGTATAATAATTCTGCATTGTTTTAATCATGAAATATATGCAGTCGTTAGTTCTATACGAAATAATGCATTTCAGCAAAAATAAATGATTACTCCCTCAAAGTATACTTTGCTAGAAAAGTAAACTTTGCAATTTTGATGAAATCGGCTACTGGTCTAATGTAGAGTAAAGCATTTACTGGCCATTTTGAAAGTGAAAATTATTTCTGATGAATATTACAACGATCGGCGTTCATCCTTACCAGAAATCTGACTGGGGACCTGGTTTGGCCCTCACATACGTCTTTGGCATTTTGTATGCGACAGTTTAATCTGGTTATACCCCTTATATGAGTATTACGATTATTCGTAATCCTATTTGACGGGAAGGGGCCAAGTGACTTTGGTGTGGTATGAACTTGGCACCAGGTCGGGTTATTCTAATTTCACGGCGGAATATATTTTTTCTCTATGTAAATATTCCGTTCTGATTTTGGGATTTTCCCCCCAATGCAGCAGGTTAAAACGGGATCGAACCCGTTTGCCCGGTTTTAAATGACCTTACAGAGCTCCAGTTAACGTGCGTCATTTGACCAGCTTGGGGTGAAATTTTGTTATTTCTTCATCAAAAATGGCAAGATGGGAGTCCTTTAGAATCGTCTCGTTGATAGGCCGTTAACAAACAAAACAGGCAATATATATATGTACCTTTACAGCCTTTCTGATTGGGTATTACATGGCTAGGGTCATGTGTATGGAGATTAACCCTTAGACCGCTACACACAACAATTGTCGTCTGCTGTTGCTTTTATATCTTGCCTTATTTCTCAATAAAAACATGATTTGACAGCACTTCAGAATCATTTCCAATGGAAATGATTCTAAAGTGTTGTCAAAACGTGTTTTTCCTGCGAAAAAAATGGAAAATATAAAATAAACAGCAGACGACAATTTTAATTCAACATTGTAAGGGTTAAAATTATTTCCGTGTTACATGAACCGGGGATGTTCCTGGAATTGGAAAGATTTAGATTGTGTATGCACCGATGAACGCGCGCGTCTGGTTTACATTGTCGACGAGCTAATGTAATAATTCTTGCACATGACCGACCGACCGCCTGTATTCACGTTTATCGTCGTTATAGGGTCGGCTGCATGTTCGCTGGTACTCTTGTTTTGTGCACAGGAAATTGAGCGGAGAATGCACTTGTTTTACATCATTCCTAGTAATTTGTGATTGTCCTTGAGAAAAAGGGGCTTATTGAGTTTTTGACCAGTATAGCTCCAGATCAGCTAGCATATTCATGTAGTCTGATACAGAGCTCCAGATAAAGGGTGTATTGGCGTATTTTACACACTTATTTTAGCAGAATACGCGTTGATTATCAAAAGTGGTAGTACAAAATATTCACAGCAATGTGAAAATATGCATTGATTTTCAAATTGAGTAGTGAAAATACTGTAATAAAGTTGAAAATTTACATAGTTGATCTGCAAAAAGCAAACAGTGTTAGCCTTTTGCAGCTCAAATAAGTGAATGTTTAAATTTGTTTATTTTTTATCATTAATTTTGTTCTCCATTTAATATTTAAAGAAAGAAAATCAACAATACATTTGTAAAAGTAAAATACACATTGAATTTGAATTTGAGGGTATAATATTCGTCAGATACAAACTTTCTCTGGAGCTCTGCGGATAGTTTTCATTTCAGACATCAGGAATCTTTCTATTGAATAGTGAACAGTGTCTACTCTGATCAGATATATGTGCAGGCCGATCTGGCGCTACACTGGTCACAAACATAATTCACCCATTGGAGACTTCACTCATCATGAATACTGTTGAATAGCGAACAGTATATACCCTTATCAGACTGTGCGAATGCACAGGCTGATCTGAGGCTACACTGGTCACAAACTTGATAATCCCATTTTTGTCGTTATGAGTAACTTTACACAATAATTGTTTTTAAAAAATAAAAATATAATTTTAGACCCAGATCAACCTGTTATTCCATACAGATCCTGTTATTACGTGTCTCAACTACAATTAATTGCCAATTAGCAAAATATCGATTTGGAAGTCAATATTATTTTCCATAAATAATGACACAAGTTGTCAGAAATTCCAGGTGCAATCTTAATTTCTGCTGCTGTTCTGATATGATAGTTCAGCCAACCTTTGACTAAAATTGTTTAGAGAAAAAAATCAATTCAATTTTCTACATTTTATGTGATGCTTTGGAATTCTACGGAAGCCCATTGTGGCCACTTCACCAAATTCTTATGTGGCCGATATTCGAACTAAATCCATATGTCTATGCTTGTTGCAAATAGCAATATGTAGGTTTATTTATGAATCAACTTAACACAATCTTCCGTACTCATCATGAATTTAAATTGATTCCTGAAGCAAACCAGACCTGTATTACATAATCGTGGTATCACATGAACATACCTGGTATAGCCATCCTCCTTACATGACCTTGCTGTATGATAATATGCAAGATGTTCTTAAAAAATGGGGCTCACTTGATTCTGATTACTGTCTGTTTCACGAAAGCTGCCCAAATTTTACGGCTATATAAACAATTCAAAAACAAGATTTATTTTCATAATATTAAATTAAAGGAAAAATTAAGAATGAACCTTCTTTTTATTTCGGGAAATTTGGTCAAATATTGATTTTATTGCAAAAAAAAAACAATTTCCCCATGTTAAATCCCCATAGACATCTTCAATGATATTTTTTCAACAAATATTATCGTATCCTTAGACTGAAATGGGTTAATTGGAAATGTATAACAAACAGCTCAGATCATGTTTTGTTATGTTATATTTCAGTTGTATCTGAGGTTTTCCGCGTACCTGTTTGGGTGAAGAAAAGGTCGGAGGTCAAAGTTGAGCTGCTGCATGACCTCTATGTTGCCGTCGGTGATGACCTTGTGTTTGGATTGAAGGTAAACGTTGAGGTAAACTATAGCCCTAGTTCTAGACCTAAATTTGTAGCTGTTGTCCCGCATGATAGGCTGCTAGTGTTTGTATCGCCTGGCTGATAAACAAAATGACCTGTAGCCCGTTTCATCAACATTGCAAAGTATACTTTTCCAGCAAAGTATACTTTGAGGGAGAAATTTTCAATTTTCGGATAAATTTATTAATTTTTATTATACTGAATTTATTACATTATCACAGCCAATTTGGCTGTGATAATGTAATAAATTCAGTATAATAATTCTGCATACTTTTAATCATGAAATATATCCATTTGTTAGTTCTATATGAAATAACGCATTTCAGGAAAAATAAATGGTTACTCCCTCAAAGTATACTTTGCTAGAAAAGTATACTTTGCAATGTTGATGCAATAGGCTACTGTTCTTAACCCATTTCAGTCTAAGGATATGATAATTTTTATAGAAAAAAATCTCATTATTTGTTTCTTTCTCCATGAAGGTATATATATGTTGTTCCCATTCGTTTGAACATGTTCAACAAACTCATCTATTTCTGTGTTATTCCTTCATCAAAGTATACATTGTTACCACTCAAATGAACCGTCTCGACAAGACGGTTCAAATGAGTGGTAACAATATATACTTTCGAGATGAAATAAAAAAAATAGGGATTATTTTCTCATAAAAGTTTCATACTACTATACTTGTATCGCATGTTTTTTGGGTTAAGCTGATATATGACTGTTACTGGAGAAATGGGGCTTATGACATTTGTGACCAGTGTAGCTCCTTATCAAATGGCACACTCCTGTAGCCTGATAACGATCTATATATTGCTAGTTGTTAGAAGCATGGTGGGTGTTTCATTGATGGAATGGCGAACAGTGCAGATCCTTATTCTGATCTGGATCAACACTGGTCACAAAACCTATCACCCCCATTTCTCTAGTCACAGCCTAAAATTACTGTTTGTATCCATTTGAAAACAGATAATTTTGTACAATATCTCCCAAATGGCAGATCATGAAAACGGGTAATTTTGCTTGCAAACGGATAATATCCACTTGAAAACTGGTAATTTTATACAAATATCTGCCAAATGGGGTACAATCACCACTTGTAAATGGGTTATTTTAATCAAGTATCACCCCAATGGCAGATACTATCTGCTTGAAAACAAATCATTTTGCTTACAAATTAATAATAACCCTTTCAACACCACAGGCCTATATAGTGGTATTGGCAAATAGTGTAGATCCAGATGAGTCGGCTCGTGAAAAATCCATTCCGGTTTACTTATGGGTGAAAGGGATAATATTCACTGGAAAATGGGTCATTTTGAACACGTATCAACCAAATTGCAGATACTGTCCGCTCAAGTGCAATAAAAACATACTTGCCATCTGGTACATGTAGCTGTGTTCGGTGGTTATCATGGCCTGCATGACCTTGTCTTGTAACTTGTATATAATTGACATGTTTAAATCTACAATTTGTAAAAAAAAATTTTTTTATTTTAAATGATAAATATAAAATAGTCATTATGATAGTTAAAAAAAACACACTATAATTATATAATATGGTCATAAACAGCATTTTAAAAATGTAAAATGATACTGTGTACTTGAAAAACTTTTTGGCACAGAGGTCTGAATGGATATACTTGTACCAAAGGGCATCAGTTGATATACAACATAGAAATTTAATATAGGAATGAATGGCCTGAAATTCAACTGTTAGTGCATGCATGGTAGACTGTGTGATGTTGTGGTGCCCGTCGTGTTTGCATGTTCCTGTAGACTGCATGTCTTCTCCTTCCAGACACAACATCGACACAGTCACATGACACAGTAAGTCATTATAGGAATGAATGGCCTTTTTGTGGAATTTATCGGGGTATAAACTTGGAAAAGTCGCGGGAATACTGGACGAGGCCTTAAAAAATTAAAATTTAAAAAAAAAAAATAAAAAAAAAAAATAAAAAAATTTAGATTTTTTTTCGAAAATTGTAATTTTTTATCGCTTCGTCCAGTATTCCCGCGACTTTTCCAAGTTTATATCCCCGATAAATTCCACAAAAAGGCCATTCATTCCTTATAATTCCAGCATTTGAATTAAATTCACCAAGAAAATGTGTTTATTTTCCGTTTTCTTAAGAATTATTTTAACTGCGCCTCACGGTTACAGAAAGTAGTTCGGCGTGGGGGTTTACTGGGATATAAATTTTGGACAGAGACTTGCTACGGGCCAATCAAATGTTAGGGAATTGTGTAAATATTTTTGTGCTGGAATTATTGTCCTTTTAACTATTTGCATGCTAGCGGTGAAAATAACATCCAACACATTACGAGTATGTTGAATATGTCTTTGGAATTCAATTCTAATGAAATGAAACATTTTCAGGAAGAAATAAAGTGGAAAAAAGATGATGCATTTTCGTCCTATGTTTTTGAACTATTCATAGCCCTGAAATTTCCCAGCATGCAAAGAGTTCAAAACGGTGGTCATAATCATCCTACATCACAGGTGACTTCCGGACAATATGGGGAAACTACTTTGGAAGTTTAGTTTTGCAGACGGGCAGTGTGTTCAGCATATGATAATTTGTCTGAATTGTCTTGATTTTTTACGAAGATAAAAGTCAAGATTTTTGGCAAATGTACGTGTAATATACAATTGCTTTGAACCGTATACAGACATCATGGTGTTGATTATGAAATGCATGCAAGCATGTTTATGTTGTGTCGTATGATGATAGTGTGTTTGTTTTTCTAGCGACCAGTGTAGACCCAGATCAGCCTGCGCATCCGCGCAGTCTGATCAGGGTCTACACCGTCGCTATTTAGCGCATGAGCATTTCTCGATGGTTTCACACGAAATCACTATCATGCTGCAGGTGTGCGATATTTTCAGGAGCGGCGTTGATTAAATAAGACGATAAGCCCCAGTTAATGCTGGTTTGTATTTGACTTGGCAAGGGATCGGAAGTTTAGTGAGATATTTCCTGTTTCCAGTGTTGTTTATCTCCGCGATATACGCCTGCCAAAATTCAGAGTAGTTCCAAATGTTTGAACATGTGTGATGCAACAGGGCATAATTGGTTAAATTCATGATTTCGCCGGTGTAACTCCAGATCATAAAACGTTTACTTTTACCCATTGTATTTCAGGCATATGGAAACTGTTTGCACCAAGACTCTTGTTTGGACTGTGTTTCTGTCTGTGGTTGTGTCTCTGCACACATTTGGGACTAGGTACAATGGAACTTCTCTAAACTGGACACCCTGGGAGGTCCCCAGGGTGTCGTGTTTAGAGAGGCTCCACTGTCAATCAGGCATATGGGCACCGCAAAACAGGTATATGTGGTTTGCAATCATATCATGAACAGACGTTGTCAACGTTGAGAGAGGACAATAAACTCATATAATTAAGCAGACATAGATGGTGTCCGGTTTCGAGAGGCTCTACTGTAGCTAGAGGTGTGGCCTAAGACAAAAGAAAATAACTGATTCTGTAACCACCTACTACATATTATGTCTTAAATGGTCAATCCTTTATTTGAAAACAACAAATGTACAACCTAAGGAAGTGAGTGGCAGATTGGAGCATGCGATGGGCAATTTAACGATCGGGGTTCATCCTTACCAGAGTTCCGACCGGAGGCCTGGTTTGGCCCTCATATATGTCTTTGGCATTTTGTACATGACAGTTGAATCTGGTTATACCCCTTATGTGTGTATTACAATTATTCATAATCCTATTTTAGGAGAAGTATTTGTCAAAAAATATCGCAGGTGGGAGAACGCGATGGGTAATTTAACGATCGGGGTTCATCCTTACCGGAATCCCGACTGGAGACCTGGGGCCCGTTTCACTAAGCTTCGTACGACTAAAATGTTTGTAAGTGCAAAATTATGATAGTCTGTAAATTTCACATTAACACTGTTTTCTTGTAAACGATTACTGGATTTACATGTATTGAGCATAGGCTGCATATGCAGCCTATGCTCAATAAATGTAAATCCATCAATTGGAATTGCCAGACGATCCAACATTTGCACTTACGAACATTTTTGTCGTAGAAGTTTAGTGAAACGGCCCCCAGTTTTGGCCCTCCTGTGCGTCTTTCTTGTATGTGAGGGTTTAATCTGGTTATACCCTTGTATGAGTAATATGATTATTATTCGTAATCATATTACTTTTAGGGGAAGGGGTGTGGTGTGATATAGACCTGGCACCAAGTCAGGTTATTCTAATTTCAGAGCTGAATATATATATTTACGATGTAAATATTCCGTTCTGATTTTAGGATTTTTCCCCCAATGCGGCAGGTTGAACCCGTTGGCCTTGGTCGGGCCTTAAATGACCTTTGCTGTTGATAGGCCGTTAACACCGTTAAACACCAATAAACAAACAAACAAACACATGCTGTTTTAGGCTTGGCTTTGAAGTTACTTCCATTATTATAAAGTTGTTTTTCACTGATGTTGATTTAAAAAAAAACATGCAAGTCAAAGTCAAGTCAACAAATAAATCAGAGCTCATGTGGAATTCTTTCTGAGCTGGGAACTGATATTTTTGTCGACTGTTGACATAATTTACGGACAAATGACTACAAAATCAGCAACATGTGGTGCTAAGACAGTTGAGATAATTCCAGAGCCTGCAAATTTCCTAAGATGTTACACTGTGTGTTTGAATGACTGGTTTAATGCTTTCAACCGTGCATTCCATAAAGCCAAACACTGTAGATCCAGATGAGCTGGCTCGTAACGAGCTGTCTCTCAGGATCTGCAGCGTTTGTCAGTATTTTAAGATTTTTAGACACTACTCCTTTTTTGATTAGCAACATAGTCCAATATTGACATGGAACAGACCATGTTACATATTTAGGGGTTCCCGCCTTTTAAGTGTTAGTTGACCGTTAATTACAGGGCCCGTTGATTGGCTGGAGCCGGCTATTGGTCAACTACAGTGATGGGACATCGGCCGCTTACGATGGAGTCAAATACGAGTGAGTATGTTTACCTTCAACGCTAACAGCCATCATAAGACCATTTTTGTCATCTATCTGCTGCAATATGAATTGAATATGAATCATATATGTGGCCGTGACTGGATAAATGGGGCTTATGGGCTTTGCGACCAGTGTAGATCCAGATCAGCCTGTGCATCCGCAGTCTGATCAGGATCTGCACTGTTCGCCATTCCATCTATCAATGAAACGCTAATATGCTTCTAACGAGCAATATAGATCGTTATCAGGCTACAGGAGTGTGTGATTTGATCAGGAGATACACAAATCCCATAAGCCCCATTTCTCCAGTCACAGTCACATATCTGGACGAATGGAACTTATGGCATCTGTGGGCAATCTACCGCTTGATGTGTTGGTGCACTCCCGGAGTGAGATAAAGACCTATGCTGATTGTTAGAGTAGACGCACAACGGGTGTTTCACTGGCTGAATGGCAAACAACGGAGACCTTGATCAGACTGTACAGATGTGCAGGAGTGGGTGGCAGGTGGGAGTACGCGATGGGTAATTTAACGATCGGGGTTCATCCTTATGGGAATTCTGACTGGAGACCTGGTTTGGCCCTCACATATATGTCTTTGGCATTTTGTATGTGACAGTTGAATCTGGTTATACCCCTTATGTGAGTATTACGTTTAATCGTAATTCTATTTTAAGGGAAGGGGCCAAGTGACTTTGGTGTGGTATGGACCTGGCACCAGGTCAGGTTATTCTAATTTCAGGGCTGAATATATTGTTTCTCGATGTAAATATTCCTTTCTGATTTTGGGATTTTCCCCCCAATGCTGTTAAAACGGGATCGAACCCGTTTGCTTGGCCTTACATGACCTTAGCTGTTGATAGGCCGTTAAACACCAATAAACAAACAAACAAACAGATGTGCAGGCTTGTCTGGATCTACACTGGTTGCAAAGGCCTTAAGCCCCATTTCTCCAGTCACAGCCACGTACTATGCTGCTTGGCTACTATGCTGCTTGGCTGCTTGGCGCCTGATCTGACAGGTGTCTCTGTGTGATTTTAACAGCAATATCAACATTTCAAATTATGTAAACAAGGGGGTTTTCTGGGAGTCCATGGAAAATGAGTCCATGGAAAATAAACGTCATCTCGTACAAGGCAAAACCCAATACTGAACATACTCTATTTTTTCTTGTTGAATAAACTGTTTATTTTTATTTTTTCTCACCATGGACTTCAGTACTGGAGGTTGTGAATTCAAACCTCACCCTAGGCGTGAACAATGCTTAGATAGTATTTCTATCCCACTGGTCTGTCGGGTGAGACTTTAAACTGTGGCCCCGTCTCTATATGACCTTAGCTGTTGCTGGGACTTTAAGCACATTCACTCTTCCTTTTCACTTTCAAATGAGTGGTAGTATGTGTTTCCACAATGGTGTCCAAATATGTTGGGTTATTACGGTACTTTCATTGAGAACTGAAGAAAATAGAAACCAATTTCATGCAGAACATACACTATTTTCCTTGTAGAAGAAAGTGTTTATTGTTCCTATATCTCACCATATGTTGTTACCACTTTCGTTGAATATACCTTCATTGAGAAATGAATTTAGAAATCAAGTTTCATACTGAAGCAGGCCCGTACACAGGAATTTATATAGGAGGGTGCGTTGTCGACGGAACAGTTGCTAAAAATAGGTTTTACACATCCACAGACGGACATGGGGTGGGGGGGGGGGGGGGGGATACCCATCACACGCACCCCCTCTGTACGGGCCTGTACGATTCAACTGTGTGGTAACAACATATACTTCCAAGTTCCCTTATTCCACTGAACCCATCCATTGTCCCCCAGTGTAGACAATAGTACAAATACTTCATTCCAATTGCCACTCAGTTGAACCGTCTTGTCGAGACATGCATGGTAACAAGTTAACAGCATAGTTTTCCATGAGTGGGTTAGTCCCCTTATTCCACTGAGCCATTCAACTATGACAATAGACAATAGGATACAAATACTTCCTGCTAATTGGGGATCGTAGGTAGTTATTTCCCTTTGCAAAGCTATTTATAGAGATCCGGTCCTATGCTGTGTGTCGGCGTTTATTTATTACTCAATAGCACAAAAGATGAGTTGCAAACAGAGTAGACCCAGATCAGACTGCACAGCTGTGCAGTCTGATCTGGGTCTACACTGATTGTAATAACATTAATAAGTGTCAAAATATGAATCTGGAAAGTAATGTAGGCCCGGATCAGATTGTCTCGATCAACACTAGTCGAAATAGTCGGAATCACTATACATGTAATTGTTTCTTTTTATAACAATTTGTGCTACATTCGCTCTTTTTAGAAGCAAAAAAGCCCTAAACTACACGATTTGGACCATATTTCTATCAATAAATTCAACGGGAGAAAACTAGCTACGATCCCTTATTGAACTATTCTGACCTGCAGATGGCGCCACCAATTTCCTGTTGCTGGAGTCCAGCAGATCAACATTACTCTACTGGGTGCACAGGGAACCGTCATAGAGGTCATGACCTCTTACATCATGGTACAGCAGCCAATCAGAGACCTCTATTTGGAAGGCCCATCTTCCTTTGCATTTGAGAAGTAGGTATTTCAAGGTATCACGTGGTTAGTACAACAACCACAACAATTACTGAAACTTCCAGCAGCGCCTCCGATTCAAGGTACATATTCTGTTATATTTTCTTTATGATGTAACGGATTTTAATGAAATATGACACACCAAACGCGTCTTGTTAAGCTGCATTTCGTGGTTTCGGTACTTTGGCTCAAACATCTGCCGTTTTGTGAAGAATCGATTACCGTGTTTACTGTCAATACTGACACGGAAATCGGTTCTTCGCAAAAACGACTTAAATAAGTCCCGAGACCACCAAATGCAGGTCATGAAGACGCGTTTGCAACTCCATATTTCATCAAAACTTGTTGCATATTAAGGAAAATATCAAATAATATTTACTTTGGAGTGGGCGCACTTTAAACACTTTCAGACATTGTTGTTGTTGTGGTATCCACGTTATATTGCATGGGCTGAATATTGCTAACAATTAGCCAAATTTAAGCCCATAATACAACATTTTTCTGACCAAAAATACTACGCATTTGGCTTATATTTTAACTGATGTATATGTTGTCACCACTCATTTGAACCATCTCGTCGAGATGGTTCATATGAGTGGTCATAACATATACAATTGTGCAGAAATTAAGAAAATAGAAAAAAAATTGTTTGGAAAATTTGCTACCTGCAAATGGTCTATAATATTAATAAAGTTGATTTATTTCATAAGAAACTTGCCAGATCAGTAAACTTGTATAATAAATACCATATTTTGTCACCTAAACTGCCAGCTGTGATTATTGGAGTGAGGAATGTTAATTGTCACCTCTTCAGAGGTTATGTGTATATTGCTGTAATGATTGGCTTTTTCAATAACAAAGTTTTAAAGTTTTATAAACATTATAATCAATACAAATACAAAAATAAATCATCACTCATGTGGCTGTGGCTGGAGAAATGGGATTTTACTCGTTTTGCGGCCATTGTAGATCCAGATCAGCCTGTACATCCGCACAGTTTGATCATGATCTGCACTGTTTGCAATACTATCAATGAAACACCTACCCTGCTTCTAACTTTCTGGGTCTACGCTGGTCGGAAATTCCATAACTCCCCTTTTCTCCGTGGGAACCCACTTGGGATAGATGAATTCCTGTTGCTGTTGTTTGAAGCAATAACTCAATCAATCAGCTGTCATATTGGTCTGCCATATTGTGGTCTGGTCTTGGTCAGTTCATGTTAGTTGATGGGGAGTTACCCAGAGTGTCGGTTTCCTGTGGGTTTTCATATGTGGCTGTGTCTGGAGAAATGGCGTTTATTGGTTTTGCGACCAGTGTAGATCCAGATCAGCCTGTGCATGCATCCGCACAGTCTGATCAGGATCAGGGGGCCGTCTCACTAAACTTCTTACGACTAAAATGCTCGTAAGTGCAAAATTATGATAGTCTGTAAATGTCACATTAACAATGTTTTCTTGTAAACAATTATTTGATTTACATTTATTGAGCATAGGCTGCATATGCAGCCTATGCTCAATAAATGTAAATCCATCAATTAAAGTTTCCAGACGATCCTAAATTTGCACTTACGAACATTTTAGTCGTACAAAGTTTAATGAAACGGCCCCCTGCACCTTTCACTATTCCGCCATTGAAACACCAATCATGCTTCTAACAGGCAATATATATTTGTTATCAGGCTACGTGAGTGTGCTATTTGATGAGGAACTTCCCTCGTCATAAATGGAATAAGCCCCACTTCTCCAGCCACAGCCACATATAGAGAATACCATGCCAGTGACTTTTGATAGTAACTATGGCAGTTGGGGCACGGCTAGGAAATGCACAGGAATTCCGAGGCTCGAATTTTGATTACATATAAATAGAGACGATTCAGATGAGTGGTGAAAATTTATACTTTCGAGAAGAAATGAGGAATGGATAGTGTTTTTTCCCGTGTGTACCTGATGAAGCTATGCAGCAGGTTGAATGCGGGATCGAACCTGTAGGCGGTTTTAAATGACCTTAGCTGTTGATAGACCATTAAACACCATTAAACAAATGAACGAAGCCTTACATAAAGTGTAATTTCCGTGTTGGACATTGTTATTTCATTTTATGCTTGGCCTATTGACGTTATGATTGCAAACAATGATCAGCGTCTGCACCTGTTACACCTATCACATATGAGACTCGCCATGTGATTTTGTACCTTCAGATATCTGCTTAATTTCATGAAATATTTTCCGTAAATGGCTTCAAAAGTTGACAAAATTTTCAGAGTACATGCGGAATGCCGCATGTACTCTGAAAATTTTGTCAACTTTTGACTTTATTTATGAAAAAATTGTAAATTTTCTAAACGCATTTATCAAATTGCGCAGATGTTCGAAGGTACAAAATCGCATGGCGTGTCTCATATATCCTACTGTTTATCAGCTGACGACTCTGATGTGGTAAGGTTGGTTTTGTGTTGCCCAGCGGCCTGTATGTAACAAATGGCCTGTGATAGCAATAGTTGAGTGCTGAAGATAAGCAAGATTCTTAATTTAGGAAGTTATTGAGGAAATACCATTTTATTGTAAAAAAATTTTTTATTTCGTTCTCGTCATGCGGACATTTTGTAGATATTGTGGCCACCATTTAGACGGTTCAAATGAGTGATCACAACATATACATTCATTCAGAAATAAGAAACATTGGAAAGAAATATTTCAAAAGTTTTGTACACCCAAAAGTGTATTGCAAATGAATGAGTTAATTGAAGAAATTGTTGTGGTGGGGTGGGGGGGGGGACCAAGGATCCAAGATCAGGCTAATGGCGTTTTTCACCTCGCGTTGGTTGGCTAGTGAAGGTTTCAAGTGTTTGGTTAGCTTCTTCTTTAAAGATTTTTAGATGAATTGGGGTTTTATGTCCATTGAACAAACAGGAATGTACCTCTATTACAGCGGGAGTACCAGACAATCTACGTGTAGTATGGACCTGTAGCCTATTTCATTGCAAAGTATACTTATCCAGCAAAGTGTATGTTGAGGGAGAAATTTTCAATTTAAGGATAAATGCTTTATTTTTTATTATACTGAATTTATTACATTATCACATCCATTTTGGCTGTGATAATGTAATACATTCAGTATAAAAATTCTGCATATTTTTAATCATCAAATATATGCAGTCGTTAGTTCTATATGACATAATGCATTTCGGGAAAAATAAATGATTACTCCCTCAAAGTATACTTTGCTAGAAAAGTATAGTTTGCAAGTTTATGAATCGGCTACTGGCACCAGGTTGGGGTTATTCTAATTTCAGGGCTGAAGATATTTTTTTTTGCTGTAAATATTCCGTTCTGATTTTGGGACCCCACCCCCCCCATCTCTGATCCGTTCTGATTTTGGGACCCCCCCCCCCACCCCCCCCCCCCACCAGTGCCGCAGGTTAAATGCGGGATCACACCTGTTGGCCTGGCCTTAAATGATCTTAGCTGTTGATAGGCCGTTAAACACCAATAAATCAAATCGATAAAGATAACCATTGTATTACTGTTGTATTTTGTAGATATCGCACCCACACGTGGCGCGCCATCATGTCATCAGGCACTCATGTCATCTATCGATGGTATCTCGGTGAGACGGTGCTCACGACGGCTCCTGATGTAAGTTCTCCCATCTAACCCCACAGTACCCGAGCCCCATATCTGGGGGCCGTTTCACTAAACGTCTTACAACTAAAATGTCCGTAAGTGCAAATTAAGAATCGTGTGGAAAGTTCAATTGATGGATTTACATTTATTGAGCATAGGCTGCATATACAGCCTATGCTCATTAAATGTAAATTCAATAATTGTTTACAAGAAAAAATTGTCAATGTGTCATTGACAGACTATCATAATTTTGCACTTACGAACATTTTAGTCGTACGAAGTTTAGTGAAACGGCCCCCTGGCTATGACGGGAGAAACGGGGTGTACGGCTCATGATGAGCCGTCTCGTCAATTTCTACAGTACCCTGGCCCCTTATCTGTAGCGGATTTCACCAAAATTGCCAAAATTGCCAAGCATACTTATCTTGCTAAGTACACTTTGTGAGAGAAATTTTCAATTTAATGATAAATTTATTAATTTTTACGCCGCCTATGCGATAGCTCTTGAGGTTCCCTACTTCTGTCCATACATCCGTCCGTGTACATTTACACATTTAAGTTTCTCCAGTTAGAGTCCAGGGGGCCGTTTCACTAAACTTCTTACGACTAAAATGTTTGTAAGCGCAAATTTATAATCGTTTGCAAATTTCAATTGATGGATTTACATTTATTGAGCATAGGCTGCATATGCAGCCTATGCTCAATAAATGTAAATCCAACAATTATTAACAAGAAAACATTGTTAATGTGAAATTTACAGACTATCATAATTTTGCACTTACAAACATTTTAGTCGTAGGAAGTTTAGTGAAACGGCCCCCAGTGTGGCATGGGGGCATATCCATTTTTTACGAACATAATGTCTAGTTATTATACTGAATTTATTAAATTATCACAGCCAATTACGTAATAAATTCAATATAATAATTCTGCATAATCAAATGCAGTCGTTAGTTCTATATGAAATAATCCATTTCGGGAAAAATAAATGATTACTTCCTCAAGATGTACAGTATGTTTCAGAAGTTTCGAAAGTATTCCTTGTAACATACGATTAATTAACTAATCCAAAAATTAGCATGAACCAATATAATGCCAGTTACTTAGAGTCTGTTTCACTAAAGCTGCCCAAATATTACGGCCATATAAACAATTAAAAAAAACATATTTTTTTCGATAATATTAAATTAAAGGAAAATTTAAGAATGAACCTTTTTTTATTTCGTGACATTTTGTCAAATATTGATTTTATTGCAAAGTGAAGATGTCTATGGGGATTTAACATGGGGAAATTTTTTAGAATTTCAGAAATACTGGACCGATTTTTAAAATTTATCTTTGTTATCTAGCTAGGTTTCGGAGTCAATTTCCAAAAAAAAAAGTTTTTTGACTCCTCCCACACTCCTCTACCTCTTTTCCCCCCATGTTAAATTCCCATAGAGAAATCAATTTTTCTTAATAATACCAATATTTTACCAAATTTCACGAAATAAAAAGAAGGCTCATTCTTAAATTTTGCTTTAATTTAATATTATCGAAAAAAAAATATATATATTTTTTTTTTTTGCTTATATTTAACGGCGGCACTGGCTCTAGGACCTTGCATGCCGTCTCCCAAGAATGGGAGAAAGAACGGAGGTAGAGATTTTTGAGAGAAGCCGGTAATTCGTATTTACAGAGCAACTACGAATTATTGGTACCCATTTACAGCTGGGTGAACTGGAGCAGTGTGGATAAAGTGTCTTGCTTAAGGACACAACGCACACCGCTAGTCAGGCTCGAACCCACGACCCTTGGATCAGTAGTCCGACACACTAACCATTACGCCACGGCGCTCCACACCGAAAAAAATATTGTGTTTGCATTGTTTATATAGCCGTAAAATTTGGGCAGGTTTCGTGAAACAGACTATTGGGGCGAACACAAGCCTTCACTGATCGCCAAGTCAGTAACACTTAGATTGTGCACACATCTATTTGCAATGAAAAGCTACTTTTTTATAACGATATTTAGTTATGACGTTGCTGAACTTAATCAATCAGTATTCCCATCATGCCTTGCAATTTGCCATCGTCGTTTCCTGTCACGCTGAAATAAAGCGTAAAAGCAATGTCGTTAATTTAAATTTTTTGCTTTTGTCTGGCATTTCATTTAGTGAAATTCTCATTTTCGACAATGACTCTCTTGCACTTTGGTGTTGAACAGATCTTTGCTTGTTGTGCAGTTCTTTGATGCGGCGCTCCAGATAAGCTGCGTATTGGCGTATTTTACACACTTATTTTAGCCGAATACGCATTGATTATCAAAAGTGGGAGTACAAAATACTCGCAGCAATGTGAGAATACGCATTGATTTTCAAATTGAGTAGTGAAAATACTGTAATAAAGTTGAAAATTTACTTAGTTGAGCTGCAAAAAGCAAACAGTGTTTGCTTTTTGCAGCTCAATTAAGTGAAGTTTTAAATTTGTTTTATTTTTTGTCATTTCTTCCCTATTTAAAAGTCAATAATGCATTGCACAAGTAAAATATGCATTGAATTTGAAATATGGGGGTATAGTACTCTTATCTGGAGCTCTGTTGATGTATTGATTCGTTAAGTTTTTGTCTCGCCCATGTTAGTGGAAAGTGAGACATAGCGGTCACAAATCCAGTGTTGTTTTACATAGATGTCTGCGTCAACAATTTTGGACACATGTCAACATTTTGAATTGCAACAACAAAAGACAAACAGGAACAACATATTATTAAATGGGGCAGGTTTCAGACAGTTATATTTTAAGCACTGTAGACAGGTGTCAATCACACAAACTACACAAAAGTAACGAATATCAATCTAGTCTAGCGCATATGAACACATAGGGACATAGTCCACGTTTCACTTGTTGCTATCCTTCTATATTACTCCAACAACTTTCCTATTTCTATCTTTTCTCCCTTACTATTTTTCTACTAAAAACCTTTCTTTTGAATACATTGAGTACATGTGTAACTGTATGCGATCACGTAAGCCATACATTGTTAGTCAATATTGTATGTATAAATGTACATGTTGTATTTAAAAGTGAAATAAAAATATTTAAATAATGTTGGTCCAATATTTACCAAACTTCACCAACAGCTTCCTCACATTGATGGCTATTCACCCAATGTCATTCTGTTGACCTTGACTTTTGTTTGTCTATTCAGTAAAGTAGATGATATGGCTGCATATTTGAAATAAATGATGACGTGAGACCGGAATGCATACACTGTTTCTATTGTGTTCTCGTTTGTGCATGCGGATAAGAAGTTTGAAATGTTTCTTCATTCTGTCACCGGGGGCATTTGTATGTCGACAGGCCATATTTTTTTGTTCCCTCTTCCAGAGCTAAGGTTAAGGTGCGTAATTTGGAGGTAAATTTCTTATTTCTCCATCAAAAATAGCAAGTTGGGAGTGCTTTAGAATCGTCTCAATGAGACGATTCTAAAGGACTCCCAACTTGCCATTTTGATGAAGAAATAACAAAATTTCACCCCAAGTTGGTCAAATTACGCACCTTAACTGGAGTTCTGCTCTTCCAGAGGAATCTAATGAACCTGGGGGCCATTTCACTAAAGTTTGTACGGCTAAAATGTTCGTTTATTTAAAGTGCAAATATAAGATCGTCTGTAAATTTCAAGTGATGGATTTACATTTATTGAGCATAGGCTGCAAATGCAGCCTATGCTCAATAAATGTAAATCCAATAATTGTTTACAAGAAAACATTGTTAATGTGAAATATAGAGACTATCATAATTTTGCACTTACGAACATTTTAGTCGAACGAACGTTAGTGAAACGGGCCCCAGGAGCATAGTCTGTAGCCGATTTCATCAAAATTGCAAAGCATACTTTTCTAGCAAAGTATACTTTGAGGGAGTAATCATTTATTTTTCCTGAAATGCATTATTTCAAATAGAACTAACAAATGTATTTCATGATTAAAAGTATGCAGAATTATTATACTGAATTTATTACATTATCACAATGTTGGTGAAATAGGCTATTGATCATGATCAGGGTCTTCACTAAGTGGTGCTGAAATGTGGCTGACTGGAGAAATTGGGCTTATGGATTTGTGATCGGTGTAGCTCCTGATCGAATAGCACACTCCAATAGCCTGATAAAGATCTATATCGCTTGTCAGAAGAATAATGGGTGTTTCATTGATGGAATGGCGAACGGTGCAGATCCTGATCAGACTGTGCGAATGATCTGGATCTACACTGGTCGCAAAACCCATAAGCCCTATTTCTCCAGTCACAGACACAAATGGGTCATGATCTGATAATACCAGACTTCTTTTACTTCTGACCAGTGTGGATCCAAATCAGCCAGAATACTCATTCCGCTTGATAGACAACTGACATGTCTTGTCTTATGAATGTAGTACCAATCGTCTGTTGACTGAATGGTGAACATTGTAGACCTGATCAGACTGATCTGGATCTTCATTGGTTGCAATGAAGTTAGTACAGATGTGCCTGGATTTACCGGACAGTTTCCTTATATCCATGCGATGCATTACCAATCTTCTGTTGACCGAATGACGAACAGTGTAGACCCTGATCAGACTGCACGGATGTGCAGTCTGATCTGGGTCTTCACTGTTTGCCAATGCAATAACCTCAGTGTTTGTCCGCTCTCAGAACAGATATGCCCGTATTTACCAGACATTTGGAACGTTTCCTCGTATCCATACATCGTTTTTAAGGTTGTTTGTGTGGGCAGAAACTATCATTATAAATTAAACATGGAAATGAACGCACCGTGATGAGATTTAATGCATTTTTTTTAAACAATCAGGAAACTAAATCTTTCAACGGATATTAGGTACAAGCAGCAGTAATTGGAAAGCTCTTTTTGACATGCTAGTTTCAGTATCGAGTATTCAGCCATTATAAGTTCTTCAGAATATGCAACCATTGAGGGAGCAATAGCTTGAAATAAAAATAAATTTGCTACACATGAACGAAAGTGGGATGGAATACAACTAGATTAACAATACATTATGTACATATAATGCTCAGGGTTCAAGCTAGTCCTTCAAAATAGGGAGAAGTTTTCACTCAAAATTTGAGAAAATAGACCATTTTTTTTCCATAATTTCTGTTTTATATAGTAAAAAACTTCTCCTTCAACTCAAAATAGGAGAAGTCAGACAATTTAGGGAGATAATTTCTCCCTTTAGAATGATCCCTGATGCTCTTGTTTCATAGAGACACGAAGTAGAAAACATACTAATGCTTATTATGATGTTGCTCTATTCAAATCCAGGGCTGTACAAATTGGCACGCCCGACGCCCGGGACAAGTCGGTTTTAATCTCGGGCAAGTGCCTCTATGCTGGAATTTAGTCCCGGGCAAGTCACTATTTTCTGTTAGAACGTCCCGCCACAAGCCCGTTTTTTGGAACCGGACTGTCATAAACTGAATCCCAAAACTGACCACTTTATCGATCGATAACGCTGCGGGCGTCCTGGCGATTCGCAGCTACTGTGTTACACAGTACCTGTGTATCGCAATAAAGTGATATAGCAATCTACAGCGACCCTGATTATATTAATTTAATCGAATTTGAAAGTAAATAGCGAATTAGCGAAAATATTCTGCGGCGATCGATGGTTATTGATTTATTTTATGTATGTTAACGTTTTCGTCTCACTGCGTCGACAGGCCAAGAGACCTAAACGAAAAAAAGTGAAATTGAATGGGATGGACATACTATGAAGGTATGTTTGATTCCCAATGCGATGTTTGAACCCACAACCTCCAGATTGGAAGTCGGTGTTCTAAGCCCTAGGTCACAACCCATACCTTATAAACGAAGGAAAGAAATGCTCCTAACGAGCGACCATACGTACTTAGAATAACAGCTGACGTAACGCGCAGTAAACTGAAATGGCCTACGTGACAATTGACATTTACGTTCCAACAAGATTTTCACGGTGTGTAATCGATCGTATTTCCTCGCCATCATATGAAACCCGACCCGAGAAACACAAATTAAGTTGTGGATTTCTGAATTTGTCAATTGTTTGTACGGTCTAAGAAATCAAACAAATGTGACAATTCTTTTTACAAAATATTAGAATCGTCTAAGGAGACAATTCTCATGTGTTGCGAAAACATGTTTTATTAAGACATCGGACAAATGTGAAAAGAAAACCCGAATAATTGATATTTCTTTACAAAAACATATTTTGACAACATTTGAGAATCTTCTTAGGAAACGATTCTCATGTGCTGCCAAATCTTGGTTTTATCAAAAAATCAAACAAATGTGAAATTCCACAAGCTAATGTGTAATTATCAATTCATCGGCTATGCAATGACATGAGCGACTACATAGCGTGGTTTTGGTATGTTTGTTTCCACAGAATTCTAAAGGTCAGTCACACTTTGCACGTGAAACTGGATTAGCGACTGATGATTGTAAACACCATCAGGTGTGCAGCTAGACCGAAAATGATATGTCGCAAATGTGCTAATTGGGGATGGGTGGGTACGGCCATATTTCTTTTTTGTTACAATCTCGCGTTTTTGCGATCTCGATCTCGCCTTCCACTTTTGGAAATACGATTTACCCATGCATGTGTAGACAGCATGCGTGTTGGATTTGCGTTCTACGTACGTACATGCATATAAAGCATGCTAGTTCGAATTGCATTCTACGTACGTACGTACCGTACGTACATGTAATGTATGCGCAAAACTCAATTTCAACACGCATGCATTCTACACACACATATTACAGGCCCGTAGCCAGACCTGTTTGAAGGGGGGGGGTCGTTTCGAAGGCCCAAGGGGCCTGAGGTATCTAGGGGGTCCGGCGGCATGCCCCCCCCACCCCCCCCCCCCCCCCCCCCCGGGAAAATATTTGAAATATAGGTGGGTGGTCTGAAATGCAATTTCCTGCATTCTCCGCAACAGCCGAGTTTCTAACTGTGACCTTCCATACTTCCTGAAAAATTGGACCTCGAGGCTGGGCGTGGGGGGGGGGGGGGGGGGGGGCGTCGTCTGACCGTCCGACCCCCCCCCCCCCCCCCCAGGCTATGAGCCTGCATAATGACTTGAACAAACGTATTTCCAAAAGCGGAAGGCGACATTGTGAAAAGGCCGAGGCGAAAACGCGACATCGCGGTCTCGAAAACGCGAGATAGCCAGGCGAAAACGCGAGAATTAATACAATAGAATCTCACGTTTTCGCCTCGCGATTTGGTCTCGCGTTTTCACGATCTTGTGTATAGGTCGACGATGCGATACAGTAACCTAACCAATAACACGTATCGAAATATGTTGTTTTTTTTGCTCAATAAATGTGTATTGGCAGCACATTAGAATCGTCTCCTAAGACGAGTATCATTTTTTGTCAAATTATGTTTTTGTTGTCAAGAAATATAGATGTTTGTCCACATGTGTTCTATTTCTTAATAAAAACGTAACAATGTTTTTGCAGCACATGAGAATCGTCTCCTAAGACAATGTTTACGTGTCCTATTAGGGACATGTGGCAACCTCGCGTTTTCGAGCTTTGGAGACGAAAACGCGAAATTCTATCATATTCAATCTCGCGTTTTGCAAACACGTCGCACATGCACATGATGCATGAGCAAAACTAATCCGAATTTTTCAAAAGCGAAAGGCGAGATCGCGAAAACGCGAGACGATTCTCACTATTTTAGGAAACGATTTTTATGTTTTATTATTGTCGATAAATGTGTTTTGAGTATGCACTTGTCGCAACGTTATGTCCGCGGTGGCACAGTGACAAAAGACCACAAGAATAAATATGTACTATACAATGTGTATTATTATAGATATTTAATATAATATGTATATGTGCCAAGTGCTCAATTGTATTATATTTAACAACTATGATAATAGTTTTTGTTTTGGACAGTTTCGTATAGAAATCTTACGAGGACAAGTCACTTTTTCAAAATTACTTGCCCTGAAAATTATATTTTCCGGGACAAGTCCGGGCAAGTCACTTTTGTCAAGTCACTTGTCCGGGACAAGTGGCTAAAAAATCAATTTGTACAGCCCTGAAATCTATCTGTCTCCTTTTCTATGTTCCCTCTAGCCTCAACTCTTCTCCTAAAATCCTTATAACCATTAACATTCTCAAATATATTCATTTATCTATGCACGTCGAGTCACCTGGATACATATCAAGGTACATGACAATAATAATGTTATTGTATGTTTATATATATATGTGAACATGTTGAATTGAAATTGTATTTATACATAACTATATCTGGTAATAAAAAATACAAAATCAGAATATGCAGAATATGACTAGTAAACCCATGATCTGTCGCCTATTTCACCAACATTACAATGTATACTTGTCTAGCAAAGTATACTTTGAGGGAGAAATTTTCAATTTAAGAATAAATTTATTATTTTTTATTATACTGAATTTATTACATTATCACAGCCATTTGGCTGTGATAATGTGATAAATTCAGTATACCGTAATAATTCTGCATACTTTTAATCATTTGCGTTAAAGTTTTCGGGTACATAGCTACTGGTACTGTCTCTGTAACCATAAATTGGATTGGCTTGAACCATCCTGTACTTGCTTGTCATCATTATATAGTTTTCGTAATTACGTCCGTCTGTCCGTTCGTCCGGGCACACATTAGGGTACTTATGTGGCTAGCCCCACAGGGTTATGGACTTGGTAAAGGATAGGGTTGGTTACAATTAGCCACCTAAAAAATCCTTTTATGTGGCTAAAAATCGTTTTATGTGGCTAATATTTAACATGTGATAAGCCACATAAGTATAGTACTGTAAGAACGTCTGTCCGTCCGTCCGTCCGTCCACGTTAAAGTTTTTGGGTACCCATTATCTCTGTAACAGTAACATCCATATTTTCATTCCATACCACACCAATGCGACCTTCATGTCCAAGATCAAGGTCAAATTATTTTTAAAATTAATTAAATTTACGTCCGTAAGATTTGCAATAAAGAGTTCCGGTACCAATTATCTCTGCAACGGTAAGTCGGATTGACTTCATATACTTCTTTATCATCATCCATGTTTTCATTTCATACCTTCATGTCCATAGTCAAGGTCAAATTACCTAGATATTTGCGTGAATGTTTTTTTAAATAATTGCGTTAGTTTGTCAGTCCTGGCGGCGGCCAGGGGTATACGTGAGCCCCTGCTCACTTTCTCTAGTTTATATTTTCGTTCTATAGCCCACCCGTGCGACCCTGTGCTCAAGGTCAAGTGTTATTGAGGGTCAAATCTCCGATCAGTGTTACTGATTTCTTGTTTGTGTCTGATAAGTGTAATTCTGCAAAAGTTCAGGTTTATATATGCTGGTTTTCTATGCTGGCTTATACTGGTTTATATACCATAAAGATTCTAATGGACGCCCGGGCGTCTATTAGAATCACCACTGGCTCCGAAGTCCAGGGTGGGCGTTTAATAGAGGCAAGTGTTATTTAGTAAAGGGAAAATGATAAAAAATATACGATGTTCTGCTATCTGAACAAAAACATAACTAAGGGACGTTACTCTCAAACGCCAGACTTGATTGTACTGTCGTTTCGGCCCACTCTGGTCATTATGGTACAGTCGGTAGAAATGTTAAATTTAATGGTAATGTATATCAAGACAGCGTCAATCATTAATGCTGATCAGATTTATGCCTACGGACGTTTCGTCAGTGTCAGCGTTTCGGATCTGTCGGGTTTGAGATGCTTTGAAAATGGCGTCTCCGTAACCGTGTAAATTCTGATCACCTTGTGTCCGTGCAAATAGCTACTGCTGATGAGGAATTTACTGTGACACCGGAAACACTAATTTCGTGAAAATCGGCCAAATAATGTGTCATTGTCAACGTAATAAGTGGGGGGTGGGCGTCTATTAGAATCTTTACGGTATGCTGGTCTGTTCACCTGATAATTAATTCTATCATTGGTTATCCATATCTGGCATGAGAATATTGCATGTGTCTCGCCATAAAATAGATACCATAATCTGCAGGCTGAGAAATATGTTTGATCAAGGAACTTTTATAACTCGATTAATATGGAATTATTGATGCAGGACTATTAATAAAGCACTATCAATATGGCAGGTTCATAAAGATAAAAGGTTCACATGTTCACCTGTCTGATACTGGAAGGACATTTGGGTCGCCCATTGAGAAAAGGGACTCTACGTCATTTGTGACCAGTGTAGCCCCTGATCAGCCTGCGCAGTCTGATTAGGACCTACTCTAGTCGCTAATCCGCCAATCAAATATGTGGCTGTGACTGGAGAAATGGGGCTTATGGGCTTTGTGACCAGTGTAGATCCAGTAGCCGATTTCATCAACATTGCAAAGTATACTTATCTAGCAAAGTATACTTTGAGGGAGAAATCATTCATTTTTCCCAAAATGCATTATTTCATATAGAACTAACCGTTGCATATATTTGATGATTAAAAGTATGCAGAATTATTATACTGAATTTATTACATTATCACAGCCAAATTGGCTGTGATAATGTAATAAGTTCAGTATAATACAAATTAATAAATTTATCATAAAATTGAAATTTTCTCCCTCAAAGTATACTTTGCTACTAAAGTATATTTTGCAATGTTGATGAAATAGGCTACTGATCAGCCTTTCATCAATGAAGCACCCGTCATGCTTCTAACGAGCAATTTAGTCCTGCTACAGAAGTGCTACAGAAGTGTCCTATTTGATCAGGAGCTAAACTGGTCCCCCCTCCCATAATCCCATAAGCCCATTTCTCCAGTCACAGCCATGTATTGCTTATGCCTCTGAATAACAGTTTCGATCGACTCTAGCATATGGTACATGATGATCAAGAACTACACTATCCTGCTTATGGCATACCCTCGGCGTCGTCGGCGTCTGTCCGTCTGTCCGGGCACACATTAGGGTAATTATGGAGTAGGGGGCGTGGCCTAAGACAATAGAAGACAATGGAACTTATTCCGTACCCCGTAAGCCTATTGTGTCTTACGGGGAAGTACCCCCTAAGGTCCGAAATGTAAGTTCGTCCGTCCGTCCGTCCGTCTATCTTCAAAAATTATAATGGCCTATGTTTCCTTGCTTGGATTTGCTTCATATTTCACACACGCATTGCTCCAAGGGTCCTCTACTGCGCTGTGGCAAATTCACGTCTGTGCCGCCCCTTCTAAGCCCAGGATCAAGGTCACATACTTTGTGCATCTTGAAACCTTAACGCTCGGTCGCTTGGGTAAATAATGGCCTATACTTTCTGTTTCCTTGCTTGGATTTGCTTCATATTTCACACACACATTGCTCCAAGGGTCCTCTGCTGCGCTGTGGCAAATCCACGTTAAAATGTGCCCTCGGTTCCTTTGCTGCCACCGGGCGCGCTTCGTTGTCCTCTGACAACTCTTGTTATGCTTTGTATTACTGTAATTGTATCCCATATGTAATGGCTTAACGACTGTATATTTTTTTCAGTTTGAGACGTCTGTATCAGATGTGGGCAATTTCATCATCAGCCTGGAGGCGTACAACGATATAACCCCGCCCATCCACACCCTCCTCCCCTTCCGTGTCACCCACCCACCCCTCACCGCCACCTCTATGCGAATATACGGCGGGCTAGTGGGCGAGGAAACCACCCTTCAAGTTAACGTGTCCGGCTATCTGGAATTCTTCGTCAACTTTGATTTCGGCGACGGAAAACACTTGGAAGTGTATTCCCTTGATCGTCGTCAATCCAGCAGGATCTTTCTGAATATTAGAAAAGACGTCCATTCAATATATGTGACACACGTCTATTCCGACCCCGGCGAATATACAGTCACGGTTAATGTCTCGAACAACGTATCGTCGTTGGTTCAGTCGGAGGTTTTTGTCCCGTTGGTGAATGTGACCTTGACGACCTCGTCGCTGTGGGTGATACAGACACTGGGTCATGTGACCGTTACGGCGGTAGCAGAGGGCGGGCAGGATTTGACCTTCAGCTGGGAGTTCTCTGATAACTTTGCTGAAACGCTGGTGAAGAGGTCAGTATTGTCTTATGGAGATATATGTGGTTATGACTGGAGAAATGGGATTTGAGACCGGTGTAGCTCCTGATCAAATACCACACTGATAGTGATCTATACTGCTTGTTTGAAGCATGGCGTATGTTTCATTGATGGAATGGCGAACAGTGCAGATCCTGACCAGACTGTGCAAAACCAATATGCTCCATTTCGTTTCGCTAGAACACCTCCCATACCCGGTTTTATATGCTCCATTTCTCCAGTCACAGCCATATATATTAATGGCCAGCTAAGATAAGATGCCTTATTGCATTCTAGATCCTGATAATCTTCCTTATGATCTGATGATTTCATAACAACTGCAAATGGAATAGCAAACAGCATAGGTCCTCATCAGACTGTTTGCAATTGATGGCGCATTCAAATTGTCGTATACCATAATTACCATCTGAATTGGGACTATTGGTTTCCATTTATTGTTTCAAAATAATAGAAAACAATGTCACTATAGTTATATATGTTATGTTGGCCCTATCGCATAAGAGAAATGGTGTCGTAAAAACAGTGTCCCAATATATATAGTTATTGCAGTATAACATATGGGTGTCACATTACAATTGGTGTCCCAATGTATATAGTTATTGCAGTATAACATCTGGGTGTCACAAAACAAACAGTGTCCCAATGTATATAGTTATTGCAGTATAACATCTGGATGTCACAAAACAAATGGTGTCCCAATGTATATAGTTATTGCAGTATAACATCTGGGTGTCACAAAACAATCGCTGTCCCAATGTATATAGTCATTACAGTATAACATCTGGGTGTCACAAAACAAACGGTGTCCCAATGTATATAGTTATTGCAGTATAACATCTGGGTGTCACAAAACAAACAGTGTCGTAGTGTATATCATTATTGCAGTAAAACATCTGGGTGTCACATTACAAACAATGTCCCAATGTATATAGTCATTACAGTATAACATCTGGGTGTCACAAAACAAACGGTGTCCCAATGTATATAGTTATTACAGTATAACATATGGGTGTCACAAAACAAACATGTCGTAGTGTATCATTATTGCAGTAAAACACGGTGTCCCACTTACAAAAGTCCCAATGTATATATTGCATATAACAGGGTGTCACAAAACAAACGGTGTCCCAATGTATATAGTTATTACAGTATAACATATGGGTGTCACAAAACAGTGTCCCAATGTATATAGTTAATGCAGTATAACTTCTGGGTGTCACAAAACAAACGGTGTCCCAATGTATATAGTTATTGCAGTATAACATCTGGGTGTCACAAAACAAACGGAGTCACAATGTATATAGTTATTGCAGTATAACATCTGGGTGTCACAAAACAAACAGTGTCCCAATGTATATTGTTATTGCAGTATAACATATGGGTGTCACAAAACAAACGGAGTCACAATGTATATAGTTATTGCAGTATAACATATGGGTGTCACAGACCAAACGGAGTCACAATGTGTATAGTTATTGCAGTATAACATATGGGTGTCATAAAACAAACGGTATCCCAATGTATATAGTTCTTGCAGTATAACATATGGGTGTCACATTACAAACGGTGTCGCAATGTATACAGGTATTGCAGTATAACATATGGGTGTCATAAAACAAACGGTATCCCAATGTATATAGTTCTTGCAGCATAACATATGGGTGTCACAAACCAAACGGAGTCCCAATGTATACATGTATTGCAGTATAACATATGGGTGTCACAAACCAAACGGAGTCCCAATGTATACATGTATTGCAGTATAACATATGGGTGTCACAAAACAAATGGTGTCACAATGTATATAGTTGTTCCAGTATAACATTTGTGTGCCATAAAAGAACAGTGTCCCAATGTAAATACTTCTACAAAAACCAGGAACCCACTTTTCCGATGTCGTAAAAGTGGGTTCCTGGTTTTCTGCAGAAGTGTTGAACATTAGTGTTGTATCGTTGTATTATTGCGGAAAGATTACCAATGTAAAGTTATTGCAGTATACCATCAAATGGTGTCCCAATATATAGAGTGATTCAGCTACATTTCCAGCGTCGTGTGGAAAGTTCATTATATTTTATGGGGGAAAGCTCGTAATATTTTATGACCAGTATCTGTGTCCGGTTTGTTGTCATTGGCAGCTGAACACCACTGTGGTTACTGAATCATGGGGCAGATAACGTCATTGATTCGCCATTAGCTCGGCAGAAACATTACATTTATTGCTTTATGACCTCGCTTCCATATGGTGGCTTATTATTCCCTCGCTGATGAAAATGTAACTCCCTCGGAATAAACAGAGACAGGCTGAACTATGAAACACTCACCTGAGGCTGTGTAATGGGTTTTCGTGTCTGATGCTCAAAGTGACAATCATAGTTTGATTCTGTTTAGTAGAGTACCTACACCATATGATTTTAATTGTTCTGATCATTTTCATGCTTTAGATGTTAGAATGCACTGTAATCCAGAGTTATTTTCCATGTAATGTGCCAACACAAAATCATATGTTGTTATTCTAGTGGCTGACTCACTTCCGGCTGTTGCATCATGGGATAAATTTGTCCTAGTAACCAAGCCAAATTTTCTGAGCATTCTAACATTTAGTATTTTAATATTTTCCTGATGTAACACAGAACTGGTCAACCATTGTGAGTTCTTTACATAATTTGACCATTAGTAATTGTCTCCCAATACTCTTTTTGGGGACTTCCATTCAAGTTTGTGGATAATTTCCTGTTTTTCTGAATGTGTTGTACGTTGCTATGGAAGAGTGATACAGTGACAGGATCGTTGACATCACCAGAATCACCCAGAATTTTGGTTGTTTCTCCCCAAAGGTCGAGTGAGCTCTCAACCAGGTTTGAGGGTGAAATCACCGCAAGTTTCCTGGTTCAGGAGCTCAATTCAGATAAAAATCTTCAGGCAACCACTCTGACAGATTTCTCCCAAATTTCGATCTGTGTCCCACTCATGCAGCCCCTGTGTCCCAAGGTCAAGGTCGAATGACTTAGAAGTTTACATTAATATTGTAAATTATGCAGATGTCCGAAGGTACAAAATCTCATGGCTTGTATCATTTCAGGTTCTCCAACCAAACGAGTAAGGCAACACATTCGTTCGGGATGTCTGGGGAATACCCTGTGTATGTGAACGTTACCGGCCTTTACTACCCTCCTCCGGGGGTATCCGTCTGTCTGCCGCAAAACTTCACCGTCGTCGACCCTATAGAGACAGTGAACCTGGTGACGGACCACAATCACGCACCACTCGTGGGGCAACTCACCAACTACGTCGCCTTCCGCGCCGTGTAAGTCTCGTCGTGTTTGTTTTGTATGTTCTCTTAACCCTTTGAACCCAAAAGCCCGCTATAGCGGTTTATGCAAACAGTGCAGATCGAGATGAGCCGGCTCGTAACGAGCCGTCTCATCAGGATCTGCACTTTTTGCAAGTAATTTTCATATTTCTTAGAACAAAAACACCCCCTTTTCATAAATGGACGAATCTGAAAATCATTTTGTGACCATTGGATTGGTCGGAACATTAGCATATCACAGTCCATTCCAGTTCCTTAGGGTTGAAAGGGTTAAAACATTAATGTTGGCTGATTGTAGTAAAACAAATGTATTCTGGGGCTTGGAACATCTTTGTGTCAAATAATGCATACTCTATCTGGGTTTAAGTTTCCTCCCATATGACTTCAACTTTAGGTTGAGTGGGTTTAATTCCATCTCGCTTGACTTTAGGACTTTAGTCAATTTTAGGTCAAGGTTTAAATCATCTTTTTCTTTGACTCATAGGTCTACAAGGTTTCTTTAATTTTCATCTTCTTTGACTCCAATTTTAGGTCAACAAGGTTTAAATTTCATCTTCTTTGACTCCAATTTTAGGTCTACAAGGTTTAAATTTCATCTTTGACTCCAATTTTAGGTCTACAAGGTTTAATTTTCATCTTCTTTGACTCCAATTTTAGGTCTACAAGGTTTAATTTTCATCTTCTTTGACTCCAATTTTAGGTCTACAAGGTTTAAATTTCATCGTTGACTCAAATTTTAGGTCTACAAGGTTTAATTTTCATCTTCTTTGACTCCAATTTTAGGTCAACAAGGTTTAAATTTCATCTTCTTTGACTCCAATTTTAGGTCTACAAGGTTTAAATTTCATTTTCTTTGACTCCAATTTCAATAGCTGATTTCATCAAAATTGCAAAGTATACTTATCTAGCAAAGGATACTTTGAGGGAGAAATCATTTATTTTTCCCGAAATGCATTTTTTTCATATAGAACTAACGACTGCATATATTTGATGATTAAAAGTATGCAGAATTATTATACTGAATTTATTACATTATCACAGCCAAAATGGCTGTGATAATGTAATAAATTCAGTATAATAAAAATTTAGAAATTTATCCTAAAATTGAAAATTTCTCCCTCAAAGTATACTTTGCTAGATAAGTATACTTTGCAATGTTGGTGAAATAGGCTACTGGTCTACAAGGTTTAATTTTAATCTCGCTTTACTCCGTTTAGGTTGACTGGGTTTAATTTCCATATCGCTTGACTCCAATTTTATGTTCCAGTTTTAATTTTTATCTCAATTTTTAGGTCGACTGGGTCACATGCGACCTTTCTGTTTGAGTTTGGAGATGGCGATACCCTGGAAGTGTTGGGGACCCAGCTGCCGTTTTTGTCCCTCGATCTCACCATGTCCGCGAAAGTTGAACACCAGTATTCCCAAGGTAATGGCTGTAGAACGTCTCGAAATGGAATAGTTCACAGGGGCAGCAACCCCGGAACCCCCCCCCTCCAGATCCGCCCCTGGTTCATTAATTAAATATTTTTTAACCCATTACATGCTGAAGTGAAAATTCATAATTTTTCTGATGAAACATATACATAGTTGCTTTATTTCAACTCGCGTATACTTTCAGGAAGAACTACATATTCATGATTGTTTCAATGGCTAGCAGAGTAGAACTTTAGCCCATTTCATAAAAATTGCTAAGAATATTTGGAGGCAGTAATCATTTATTTTCCCCGAAAGCAAATATTTCAGATAGAACTAACAACTGCATATATTTGATGATTAAAAGTATGCAGAATTATTATTTTGGCTGTGATAATGTAATAAATTCAGTATAATAAAAATGAATAAATTTACCTGTAAATTGAAAATTTCTCCCTGAAAGTTTACTTAGCAAGATAAGTATACTTTGCAATTTTGGTGAAATAGGCTACTGGTCTTGATCTACACTTATTACAAGACACATTTCTCGCACCACAGCCAAACTTATTTGGAACACCTCTTACAGTCGGTGTTTACAAGGTCAAGGTCACAGCAGCAAACCCCCTTGGAAACAAAACAGTGAAAATGTCGCGGCCGCTTTACGTTCAACGTCCACCCGAGAAGCTGCAACTGAAGCCGCGGTTCAACGTCGCCCTGGGTGGCTACGCGACGAAGGTCGGCGAGCCGCTCATACTGCGGGCGAGCGTCGCAGCGGGCACCAATGTTACGTTTGACTGGAAGATGGGGGACGAGACGGACCTGGTGCAGACCGGCCCCACCGTGAGCCACCAGTACCACACCCCCGGGGACAGGACGGTGTTTGTCACCGCCAGGAATAGGGTGAAGGCACTGGAGAAATCCGCTCGCGTCTACGTGAACCACGAAATACAGGGTACGTAGATTGTCCGTCTACGTGAACCATGGAATACAGGAAAATATTGTAAACTTTGTAAACTTATTTCATGAAATTGCGCAAATGTCCAAAGGTACAAAATCGCATGGCGTGTCTCATATAGGTGTCTCCCAGTTAGTCTTGAGAGCAAAACGTTTTATTGCAATCACATCCGTGATTATTTCACAGGCGTACAGGTGACTGCTGCGACGGAGCTCGTGTCGGTCGGCCAGTCGGTTCTATACGAGGCGACGGTGCGGCCCACCTACCCCCACCTCGTCAACAGCTACGTGTGGAGGTTCCGGGCCCCGACTAGGGCGAGGAGTAGATCCCGCGGCCAGCAGCGACACGTGACGAAGCACAACAGGATCCGACATTCATTCACCACCAGTGGCTGGTGAGTATTATATATGTACCGCCCTTGGTTGAGGGGAATATTGTGGATTATCTCGCCGAGGAAACAATATCTCCTGAGGCGATAGCTGAGTGAGATATTACCTTCGAAGGGAGATAATCACAATATTCCCTTCAACCAAGGGCGGTATTTATTATACCGAATATTTATTATAAACATGATTAAAGTCGCTGTTTCAGCAACAGAAGCAAACTGTTGCTGGCTGGAGAATCCGACATATTGTTTACGAATGCTGGTCTGGTACCCGGTAATTACTATTGTAATACTAAACCAGAAGGGACAAGTACGGGGTACCAGCCCATCATCTGTTGTCCTTTCATTTGTATGCCTTCACACTTTCGGCTTCTATTATAGATAAACACTAAGGCATTCCAACCAGACATTGGCTGTTTCTGTAATTATGCTTTGGGTATTTTCGGGATGAGGGTAATATTGTAATATTTCCCTTTTATATTGCCCCCTGCGTTGTGAAGCAGGCGACACGGTAGAATATTTTTTATCACGTGATATGAAATTGACCAATGCAATGCCTAGAAATTGCGATGAGGTATAATAAAGATATTTAAATGGATTTTACATGAGTGATCATGTAATATGTCCTAGACAAATATACAGTATATATTTATCCAGTTTAATAAATCCAGTATTTCAAAATGTTAGTGGAATAAATAGTATATTAGTATATTCGAAATCCTATTTTAGGGGAAGGGGCCAAGTGACTTGGTGTGGTATGGACCTGGCACCAGGTCAGGTAATTCTAATTTCAGGGCTGAATATATTTGTTCTCGATGTAAATATTCCGTTCTGTTTTTGGGATTTTCCCCCCAATTCAGCAGGTTAAAATGGGATCGAACCCGTTTGCCCGGCCTTACATGACCTTAGCTGTTGATAGGCCGTTAAACACTAATAAACAAACAAACCAAACTCTTCGAAAAACGTTTGCTCTTAAACCACCTTATAACGTTGTCAAAATTGACAATTTTGACGTTAGCATATGAATTGTTTCTTGGCCGGAAATGTGACGTCAATTATGTCTCGCGAACGTCTAGGAGGAAATATTTCCTTCAAGGAAATAAATCCCTCCAGAATCACGGTGAATCACTGGGTAGCCTGTAATATACTAACTTAGTGCCTCAAATGGGTGTATTTTGTGACACCGGTACTCGTTTTATATTCAGGTGTACGGTGACAGTGTCGGCCCAGAATGCCATCAGCAACGCCACATCGACATCCATCGACATCCACGTCATCGCCAAGGTGGAAAAACTTGATATCTGGGTCATCGGTGACAAGCTAGTCAATAAGCCAATCCGCTACCAGTACTCTGTTTACGGTGGGAGTGACCTTATCCTGACTTGGTTGTTCGGCGATGGAAGTCCGCCGGTGGTGACGACAGACCGCGAAGTGGAACATATGTTTACTAGGTAAGGGGCTTCACAGAAAAATTGGAATTGCAGCGTCACCTCTCTAAACTTGACAAGCAGAAATCCCAGTGATTTGATTTGATGGCTGCTAGGGGCCATTTCACTAAACTGCATGCGACTAAAATGTTTGTAAGTGCAAAATTATGATAGTCCGTTAATTTGGCATTAACATTGTTTTGTTGTAGACAATTATTGGATTTACATTTATTGAGCATAGGCTGCATATGCAGCCTATGCTCAATAAATGTAAATCCATCAATTGAAATTTTGAGACGATGCTAAATTTGCACTTGCGAACATTTTATTCGTACAAAGTTTAGTGAAACGGCTCCCTGTTGTTTTATATTTTATATTCTTTCTCAATAAAAACATGGTCTGACAGCACTTGAGTTCTGTCAAATCATGTTTTTGATGTGAAAATTGGAAAATTGGAAAATAACGAATAAACAGCAGACACTGTTAAACACAGCGTTGTAAGGGTTAGATAAACAATATGTTATTGTTAGTGGTTGGCAGATGGGAGTATGCGATGGGTAATTTAACGATCGGGGTTCATCCTTACAGGAATTCCAACTGGAGACCAGTAGCCTATTTCATCAACATTGCAAAGTATACTTTAGTAGCAAAGTATACTTTGAGGGAGAAATTTTCAATTTTATGATAAATTTATTACTTTTTATTATACTGAATTTATTACATTATCACAGCCAATTTGGCTGTGATAATGTAATAAATTCAGTATAATAATTCTGCATACTTTTAATCATGAAATATATGCATTTGTTAGTTCTATATGAAATAATGCATTTCAGGAAAAATAAATGATTACTCCCTCAAAGTATACTTTGCTAGTAAAGTATACTTTGCAATGTTGATGAAATAGGCTACTGGTTTGGCCCTCAGATACGTCTTTGGCATTTTGTATGTGAAAGTTGAATCTGATTATATCCCTTATGTGAGTATTACAACTATTCGTAATCCTATTTTAGGGGAAGGGGCCAAGTGACTTTGATGTGGTATGGACCTGGTACCAGGTCAGTTTATTCTAATTTCAGGGCTGAATATATTTTTTCTTGATGTAAATATTCCAAGACTTTGGGATTTTCCCCACAATGCAGCAGGTTAAAATGGGATCGAACCCGTTTGCCCAGCCTTACATGACCATAGCTGTTGATAGGCCGTTAAACACCAATAAACAATCAAAACCCAGATACATGGCATGTTTCAATTCATTATAAGGAATGAATGGCCTTTTTGTGGAATTTATTGGCGTATAAACTTGGAAAAGTCGCGGGAATACTGGACGAAGGCCGGAAGGCCTCGTCCATTATTCCCGCGACTTTTCCAAGTTTATATCCCCGATAAATTCCACAAAAAAGCCATTCATTCCTTATAATTCCAGAATTTGAAATAAATTCATCAAGAAAATGTGTTTATTTTCCGTTTTCTTAAGAATTATTTTAACTGCGCCTCACGGTTACGGAAAGTAGTTCGGCATGGGAGTTTAAATTTTGCACGGAGACTTGCTACGGGCCAATCAAATGTTAGGGAATTGTGTAAATATTTTTGTGCTGGAATTATGAATCAATCAATTAATCAGCCAATGTATCAATGCCGTGACCTCTGTCATACACAGGGAGGCGGGCTATGAAGTCACCCTGACTGCCAGTAACCCGGTGAGCAGTGAGACGGTCACACAGATGCTGTTTGTCTTTGAAAGAGCGTACTGTGACCAGCCCAAGGTGGCCATTATCAGCCAACCTGGACTACAGGTGGGTGGTATAGACTATGTTTGACCTTGATGGGTTGTACTGTGGCCATTATCAGCCAGCCAGGACTACAGGTGGGTGGTATAGACTATGTTTGACCTTGAGGGGTCGTACTGTGGCCAGCCTGAGGTGGCCATTATCAGCTAGCCAGGACTACAGGTGGGTAGTATAGACTGTATGTTTGACCTTGAGTGGTCGTAATGTGACCAGCCTGAGGTGGCCTTTATCAGCCAGCCAGGACTACAGGTGGGTGGTATAGACTGTTTAACCTTGAAGGGTCGGCCGTACTGTGACCAGCCTAAGGTGGCCATTATCAGCCAGCCAGGACTACAGGTGGGTGGTATAGACTATGTTTGACCTTTAGGGGTCGTACTGTGGCCATTATCAGCCAGCCTGGACTACAGGTGGGTGGTATAGACTGTATGTTTGACCTTGAGGGGTCGTACTGTGACCAGCCTAAGGTGGCCATTATCAGCCATGGTATAGACCCTATGTTTGACCTTGAGGGGTTGTACTGTGGCCATTATCAGCCAGCCAGGACTACAGGTGGGTGGTATTGACTGTATGTTTGACCTTGAGGGGTCGTACTGTGACCAGCCTAAGGTGGCCATTATCAGCCAGTCAGGACTACAGGTGGGTGGTATAGACTGTATGTTTGGCACTGGTTAGGAATTAAATAAGCCTAGGTCTACCTGATCATGACTCAAACGTGGTTGCGACTGCAAAGCTCCAGATAAGGTGCATTTTGGCATATTTTACACTTATTTTAGCCGAATACGCATTTATTATCAAAAGTGGGAGTACAAAATACTCCCAGCAATGGGAAAATATGCTTTGATTTTCAAATTGAGTAGTGAAAATACTGTAATAAAGTTGAAAATTTTCTTAGTTGAGCTGCAAAAAGCAAACAGTGTTGGCTGTTTGCATCTGAAATAAGTGATTTTTTTATATATTTTTAGCTCACATGAGCTTGAAAATACTGTAATAAAGTTGAAAATTTTCTTAGTTGAGCTGCAAAAAGCAAACAGTGTTGGCTGTTTGCATCTGAAATAAGTGATTTTTTTATATATTTTTAGCTCACCTGAGCGAAGCTCATGTGAGCTATTGTTACCGCCATGTCGTCCGTCGTCGTCCGTCGTCGTCCGTTGTCTGTGAACATTTTCAAACGTCTTCTCCTCGGTAACCATTGGGCCTATAGTCACCAAACTTCATGGTCATGGTCCTTGGGTAGGGGGATTGCAAAATTGTTAAAATGACGTAATTACGTAATACAAGATGGCCGCCGTCTAAAAATAGCACAAATTCTTCAAAAATCCTCTTCTCAAGAACTGCCAACCGGATTTCGACAAAACTTGGTAGGAATGATCGATGTACAATGCTCTTTCAAAGTTGTTAAAATGGTGACCCCGGGGTCAAAAATAGGCGTGGCCCGTGGGGTCAAATTTTATTTTTGACCGAATATGGTCATGTTATATATCAAATTGAAGGTATCAATGAGGTGATCACTCTGGTGCATTTTGTGTCGAAATCGGATGGTTATGTCATCCAAGATGGCCGCTGAAAGGTCAAAAGGTTGTTCTTTTATTAGAGATTTCAAAATTCTTCTTCACATGAACTTAAAAGTTATGGTCCATGGGTGCAGCCTTTTCAGATTTGTTAAAATGGAGGTCATCGCTAATCCAAGATGGCCGCCGTCTAAAAATAGCATAAATTCTTAACAAATCTTCTTCTCCTGAACCGCTAGCTGGATTTCGACGAAACTTGGTAGGAATGATCGATGTACAATGCTCTTTCAAAGTTGTTAAAATGGTGACCCCGGGGTCAAAAATGGGCGTGGCCCGTGGGATCAAATTGGGGTAAAATTTTAGTTTTGACCGAATATGGTCATGTTATATATCAAATCGAAGGTATCAATGAGGCGATTTTTTTACATTTTTTGTCGAAATTCTATTTTTGACCGAATATGGTCATGTTATATGAGTCGCGTCGCGAGAAAACCTGTCTTCGGGAAATTCTTGGTAAAATTAACATTTTGTTACTATGACAATGGTATTTGTATGATGAATTAAATGCTTTTTATTTGATCATAATATCTGCAATATTCATTAAGATATATTGTATACAACACCACTATTCAGGTCGTTTGAGCAAATGAGACGTCACGTAAAAGCCACGTCAAACGACGTTACAGTATATATAGTAAATACATGGTTAGTGCCGTCGAATATAAATTATATTCGGTTGAGCCTTGGACAGCTTTATTGGGGCGAGCTTTAACGAGCCCCTATAAAGTTGTCGGGTTGAAACCAAATATATTTTGTATTCTACGGCACTAATCATGTATTTAATTTATACCGCACTAAACGTAATTGCTTGAACGTGCGTGACATCATGTTTTGACGTCATTCCCTCGCCTTGCGTTACAAATCCAGTGACGTGATTCAAAGCAAAATGGTGGCGTCCACGCTAGGTAGATTCGGTATTGTATCTGATTAAATCTCCGATATATTTACGATGCGCTTCAATATTGGCTCGAGTTAGACTACACAGTTGTCATAATAAGCATTGCAACCATAATGGACATGTCCGTGTCGTTGGTTACGTCGCATATACTGTAAAAATGAACAAAATTCAGGTGCAGCGACTTCGATTCGCCGCCATCTTGAATTTGCTGTTGAGACTGACCAATCAGAGGCCGCGATTAGGGGTCAAAGGTGAACAAATAAAGGCAAAAATGGCACTTCATGTATATTAGGCTACTTCAGGTATAACATATTAGGTTACTTCAGATATAAACAGCATTTTTAAACCCCCTTTATTATGCTTTTCAAATAGTCATGGTCGTGAAAATAACACATAAGTGTAGTGTGTCTTATTTTCATGTTAATTTCAACTTAAAATAGTTTCTTCCATTAATCATGTTGATATTCGATCAGACGTTTTGTTATCCGTATCTGGATCCGGATCCGGATCCTGTAATGCTAGACGATATTATTAATACAAAAACGTGATATAACTTATTTATCACATCCTCATGCACATACCTTGCACACCTGGTTACGGCCCTGGTTACGACTTGGTATACATGTACATGTACTGTAGTATTCTATTATTTGACTGAACTGGGCCTACGCTGGTCACCTGTAGCCTATTTCATCAACATTGCAAAGTATACTTTAGTAGCAAAGTACTACTTTGAGGAGAAATTTTCAATTTTATGATAAATTTATTAATTTTTATTATACTGAATTTATTACATTATCACAGCCATTTTGGCTGTGATAATGTAATAAATTCAGTATAATAATTCTGCATACTTTTAATCATGAAATATATGCATTTGTTAGTTCTATATGAAATAATGCATTTCAGGAAAAGTAAATGATTACTCCCTCAAAGTATACTTTGCTGGTAAAGTATACTTTGCAATGTTGATGAAATAGGCTACTGATGATGTGTCAGGAAGTTTTATATCTTTTTTTTGCTTTCCATAATGTAAATTTTCTATTTATATTATCACAATACACACTATTGTATTTGATCAAAATCCGAGGACTTTGTATTTTATTTTACTTGATATGTATACTATAATAGACTGATACACAGGGGAGATACTTCATACATTAAATGAGTTAAATGCCAGTAATCACACGTTGTGCATGTGTGGATGCGTCAATCAATCCATCCGTCCGTCTGTGCATGTCTATGATATTAGATTTGTAAAAGTTTGTCCATACGGCTATTTTTTCATTGACAATGCTGCTACAACCTTTGACGATTAACCTAAGTAGCTGAAATGAACTGTTTCAAGTTAAGTTTGAGACTTCCATTTTGCAGAAAAGGGGGTCATTTTGCAAAAAATCAAAAATATCCTCAAGTGGTGCAGATCTTGAATGAGACGCCTCATTACGAGTCGGTTCATCAGGATATATGTACACTGTTTGCAGGGCCATAACCAGAGGTAAAAACCAGACGAGGCTAACCAAGTCCCAATATGAGGGTCAGGGAACATTCTGCCCGCCACCTCCCCAGAGATTTGTTTAATTCTTAGTAGCAACAAAAGCATCTGCAAAATAAGTGACGAGGCGACCTCCTCGTCTGCCTCATCCTGGTTACGGTACTGAGAGGTCTCTAGTGTTGAAAGGGTCAAACAAATATTTGAGTCGAGAACTTGACTATCAACTTCACTGAGCAAAGGAACACAATAATGAATTACTGTATAAATGTTCTTGATTGTTTGTATTATTGCATTTGTCACGACTTGACAGATCGTCAGTCACGGTCCATGATACTAATGTCTCCCAACATATGTTGCCTTGAACTATCATCCCACCGTATCTATTTCTTATATTAACATGACACACACGTCAGTGTGCATAGCTTTTCATATTCAGACAACAGAAATGTCGAATGTTCACGACATCGTCCCGCTTACAGCTGTACTTGGACCACCTGTTGAAAAAAACGGACCTTACAATATCTGCAATAAATTTAAGATCGGCGACCCATATCCTGTCGGTAATCAAGAAAGGATTCCCTAGTGACTGAATGGCGGACATCCTATGTTCTGATCAGACGGTGCATGTGCACAGATGAGACATCTTAACATCCATGGCTTTGTAGTTTTTGCAGAGATAAGTTTTTCTTAAAATCGGTAAAGGTTGCGCTAAATTTTAATTTTATACATTACATGTATATTAGAAAGAAAGAATTGAGCAATAAACTGAAAATTCGCGTCGAGTTAACCAGATCTGAAACATATAGTTGTGCGGGAAACCGGGCCCATGCTACAACGGTCTACAAATATGCTGCCGACCATCTGCATGTAAATAAAAAATGTAGCTTACACTGAGTTTTCACCTGTAAATGGTGGTCGATAGCAGTTAATGTGGACAGTTGTTATCTGTAAACTGTGTCAAAGAAAACATTATATGTCAAAATAACGGAACATAAAAAACACATATCAATAGCAGACAAATATGTGATATCAGCAGCAAAATAATAAAAGAAAATTACCCTTACGCCATTATTGTTAATAAAAACATAATATAAGATGTGCCCGTTTAGAATAAAAATGGTGGATTTCGATCGTACGACCGTTAGTACGGCAGTCTAACGTTCATCCAATACATTCTCAGACAGGATCCATGACAGATCGAAGACTGTTTCGTTTTTTTCACACACATACGCCCGATTATAGATATATTCTGTTCGTTAGAAAGCTGTAACACAACGGAACAAACCTAACTTGGCGGTCTGACAAACGTTGATAATTGATAATATCGGCTGAAATTAAGTTCACGACGTCATATCTTGTGACGTCGTCAGACTCCCGAAGACAGGTTTTCTCGCGACGCGGCTCATATATCAAATCGAAGGTATCAATGAGGCGATCACTCTGGTACATTTTTTTTTGTCGAAATCGGATTGTTATGTCATCCAAGATGGCCGCTGAAATGTCAAAAGGTTCTTTTATTAGAGATTTCAAAATTCTTCTTCACATGAACTGCTTGGCCCATGGTAGCCAAACTTTAAAGTTATGGTCCATGGGTGAAGCCTTTTCAGATTTGTTAAAATGGAGGTCATCGCTAATCCAAGATGGACGCCGTCTAAAAAATAGCATAAATTCTTAAAAAATCTTCTTCTCATGAACCACTTGCCGGATTTCGACGAAACTTGGTAGGAATGATCGATGTACAATGCTCTTTGAAAGTTGTTAAAATGGTAAACCTGGGGTCAAAAATGGGCGTGGCCCGAGTGGTCAAATTTTATTTTTGACCGAATATGGTCATGTCTATATCAAATCGAAGGTATCAATGAGGCAATCATTCTGGTACATTTTTTGTCGGAATCAGATTGTTATGTCATCCAAGATGGCCGCCAAAATGTCAAAAGGTCGTTCTTTTATTAGAGATTTCAAAATTCTTCTTCACATGAACCGCTTGCTTGGCCCATGGTAGCCAAACTTAAAAGTTATGGTTTATGGGTGAAGCCTTTTCAGATTTGTTAAAATGGAGATCATCGCTAATCCAAGATGGCCGCCGTCTTAAAAATAGCATAAATTCTTAAAAAATCTTCTTCTTTCATGAACCACTGGCTGGATAATGATCGATTTACAATGCTCTTTCAAAGTTGTTAAAATGGTGACCCCGGGGGCGTGGCCCATGGGGTCAAATTGGGGTCAAATTTTATTTTTGACCGAATATGCTCATGTCGTATATCAAATTGAAGGTGTCGATGAGGCGATTGCTCTGGTGCAATATTTGTCGGAATCGGATGATTATGTCATCCATGATGGCCACCAAAAGGTCCATTTATTCAAGATTTTGAATGTCATTTTCTCATGAACCATATGGCCGATGCTGGCCAAACTTCATAGTAAGTTAAGATCCTTGGGTGAAGCATTTTCAGATTTGGTAAAATGAGAGTCATCGCTTAATCCAAGATGACCGCCATCTAAAAATAGCACAATTTTTTTAAAACACATGAACTCAATGTCACATTCTCCTCTGGTGTTCATGGAGTCAGGTGAGCGAATTAGGGCCATCATGGCCCTCTTGTTTATACTCTGTTCCCTATTTAATAAGGAAGGAAATAAATAATGCAGTAATACGCATTGAATTTTAAATCAGGGCGTATAATTCTCTTTAGACACACAACTTATCTGGAGCGCTGGACTGGACAAATGAAGCATTTGGTATTTGTGACCAAGTTAGCTCCTGATCTTCTAGTGTACTCCTGAAACCTGATCAGGATCACAACTGATGGACGCAGTACCTGTGTTTCACTGACTGAATGACAGCGTAGACTCTGATAAGATGACATGGATGGCAGGGATTCCGATGGGGAAAAAAAAAATCGCCACTTCAAAAAATTGGTGATAAAAAGTTACAATTTTCGAAAAAAAATCAAAATAAGAATATTTTTTTTTCTTCCGAAAATTGTGATGTTTTATCGCCAATTGTTTATTTTTATCGCCAATTGCGAAAGTGGCGATCGCCAGCGGAATCTCTGGGATGGAGCTACACGGTCACATACTCCATACGTCCCATTTCTCCAGTCACAGCCACATACATATATGATTTGACCGTTTACAGGCTGGAAATAAATATTTTTGTTTTGTCTGTAATGTTTCATTCTTATTATGTTTCGCAACAAAAACTTCAGGATCTTCACTTTTTGCGAGTTATTTTCATTTCTTTAGAGCAAAAACACCCCTTTTTCATAAATGAACTAGTCTGAAAATCATTTTGTGATGGTTGGATTGGTTGCAAAATGAACACATCAATGTAATGTAATGTCAATTAAGGCCTCTAGTAATTGTCATTTCTCAAATTTCATTTTCATCTGGGGAAATATTCTCAAAGTTCATTTTCATCTGGCTCAAATTTCATTTTCATCTGGGGAAATATTCTCAAATTTCATTTTCATCTGGGGAAATATTCTCGAATTACATTTTCATGGGGAAATATTCTCCAATTACATTTTCATCTGTGCACAGACAGACATTTGTTCATATCTAGAGGGTATTTGTTCATATCTCCGTGGAAATGGAGACGATGTGAGGCTGCCATTGTGTTATATTGGTAAATTGTCAGTCAATGGGTATCTCTGGAGAAATGGGGCTTATGGGTTTTGCGACCAGTGTAGATCCAGATCAGACTGTGCATCCGCACAGTCTGATCAGGATCTGCACTGTTCGTCATCCCATCAATGAAACACCCGTCTCGCTTCTAACAAGCAATATACAGTCGAACCTCCCCGAACGGCCACCTCTCTACAACAGCCACCTCTCTGTAACAGCCGCTATTTTATATCCCAAATGGATGAGTTCATCTATATCTAACCCTTACACTGCTGAGCATGAACATTGTCATTTGATGTTTATTTTGCATTCTTTCTCAATAAAAACATGTTTTGACAGCATTTTAGAATCATTTCCATTGGAAATGATTCTAAAATGCTGTCAAAACCTGTTTTTATTGACAATTATTGAAGAAAATAAACATCAGACGATAAAATTGTATTCAGCATTAACCTCCCTACAACAGCCACCTCTCTATAACAGCCAATTTTGCGTCTTCCCATGGGTGGTTGTTGTAGAGAGGTTGCACTGTAGATCGTTATCTGGCTACAGGAGAGTGCTATTTGATCACAAACTAAACTTGTCACCCGTCTTGCTTCTAACAGTATAGATCGTTATCAGGCTACAGGAGTGTGCTATTTGATCAGGATGTACACTAATCTCATAAGCCCCATTCCTCCAGTCACAGCCACATTTGATGAGTATATCTGCTGCATTTAGTCAAAGCCCAGTTCACTTGGTATGTTACCAGTGTGTTTGTGGCTCTTACTGAGAAAAAGGTTCTTGTGATGTTTGTAAATGGTCTGGTTAGGCTGCACATATGAGACACGCCATGTGGTTTTGTACCTTCGGACAATTTCATTAAATACGTTACCAAATTTACAATATTTTTCATAAATAAAGTTAAAACTTTACACAATTTTCAGCATTATATTCCGCATGTACTCTGAAAATTTTGTCAACTTTTGAAAATATTGTAAATTTTGTAAATATATTTCATGAAATGACGCATATGTCCGAAGGTACAAGATCACATGGTGTGTCTCATATGTGGCTGTGACTGGATAAATGGGGCTCGTGTGATTTGTGACAAGTTTAGTTTGTGATCAAATAGCACTCTCCTGTAGCCAGATAACGATCTATATTGCTTGTTAGAAGCATGACGGGCGTTTCATTGATGGAATGGCGAACAGTGCAGTGCAGATCATGATCAGACTGCAAATGCACTGGCTGATCTTGATCTACACTGGTCGCAAAACCCATAAACCCCATTTCATGGCCCAGAAACAATATGATCGTGCTACGGATGAGTTAAGAATAATATGTATGAGCTTTAACGTTAAACCCATTTAATGCATTTAATTGATTTACAGGTATCAACATTTAACAATATTCTGTATGCCCCCAGTAGAGCCAGGAGGTGTGTTCGTCCGTGTGTACATCTGACTGTGTGTGTGTACATCTTGTGTACATCTGTGTGTGTGTGTACATCTGTGTGTGTGTGTGTACATCTGTGTGTGTATCCATAAGTATGTATGAGGGTCTAATTGTGAAGTTTGCAAGATTTTCTCCAATCTGCCATCGGCGGGGGCATTCGTGTTCCGACAGGCTACATTTTATTGTTTTCTTTTCTACAATTTTCGTTATTTCGCAATGAAGGTATATGTTGTTGCCACTCAGTTGAACCGTCTAAACCACCTTCATTACATTCTGCGTGGTAACAACATACACTTCTGGTGAAAAATAAGCAAAATGAGGTATTATCAAACTGTAGATATTCGTAATGCGTGGCTAGACAGATCTAAGCCTTATATTGACAATAAAAATGTTTTGTTTCATTCCCCAGGTTTATCATTCCCGCCAGTTTACACTGGAAGCAGACGTTGTGATCAACTGTACCATCACCAGCATAGTCACCTACGATTGGTCATTCGATAGCAGTTCAGCAATCTCATTGGTCGAAACTGGTCAGGTGATGAATAGGAGAGTACTGGTGCTGCCACCTAGGGCATTGCCTCCTGGGAATTATTCAGTCAGGTTTAAGGTAAGTCTTTTAATTCTTCTATTTGTAAGTGCCTATGGCTTGTTTCACTAAAGTTTGTACGACGAAAATGTTCCTGCGAATAATTAGATAAAGTCACTTTCCATATTAACGCGGTTCCTTAATGCTAACATTTTCCACCTACATGTCAAGTCATTAAATCTGACCAAATCCACCAAAGATTTGCCAAAAACGGCCGCTAATGTGAACTTTGTTGTACATTTTAGTTTTGCACTTACAAATTTCTTACACCATTTAGTGAAACCTGTCCCTTGGTTGGACTCTACCATTTTACTTTTCAGAGCATTCCATTAGTTAGTTAAACAAAAATAGGGAGCTGTTTCTGATGAGACGGCTCATTACAAACTGGCTTGTCCGGATTTACACTCTGATTGAAACCAGTAGAATAATTCCAGTATTGAAGTATGCACTGCTTGTTGTAGCAAAATGGTGGCTTGGCTAAGCAGAGCTCCAGATAAGTTTTGTATCTAAAGAATATTATACCCCCATATTTTAAATTCAATGCATATTTTACTTTTACAAATGTAGTATTGATTGTCTTCCTTATTAAATACGGTAGGGATGAAATTATAAAAAAAAATAAAAAAAATTTGAAAATTCACTTATTTGAGCTGCAAAAAGCAAACTTTTTGCTTTTTGTAGCTCAACTAAGTAAATAGTGAAACTTGGGCCATATTGTAACAAAGTCTTATAATTTATAGGACAATTTATATGTGAAACTTGGGCCATAGTGTAACAAAGTTTTATAATTTATTTACTCATTCTTTCTTGTAGGAAACCATATATTTATCAGGCCCGTACGCAGGAATTAATTTAGAGGGGTGCATTATCGACGGCGCGAAGGGCTAAACATTGTTTTTTTGCACATTCACGGACAGACCTCGGCAGATTAACCATTTCACCCCTAAATAACTGGAATGGATTTTGCAACCCATTCCAATCATCACAAAATGATTTTCAGACCAGTCCATTTATGAACATGAGGTGTTTTTGTTCTCAAAATTATGATTATTACTTTCAAAAAGTGCAGATCCTGATGAGACGGCTCGTCACGAGCCGGCTCATCTGGATCTACACTTTTTGCCAATACCACTATACAGGCCTGTGGTGTTGGGTTAAGGGGGTGTGTGTACGCACCCGTCACACCCCCTCTCTGCGTACGGGCCTGTTTATATGTTTCCCAGAATACATACTGTCTGAATATTTAGGGTTACTACAGTAATAAAAATGATTGAGATTGAATTTTAGCAAATTACATAAACAAGGTCCTGTGGTTACAACAACAACAACAACAATGGCTGAAAGCGTTGAAAGTGCACCCACTCCAAAGTAAGTCTTATTTGATATTTTCCTTTATAGGCAACACATTTTGATGAAATATGGCGCAACAAACGCATCTTCATGAGCTGCATTTGATGGTCCCGGGAGTTTAGCACATACTTATGTCGTTATACGACAGACGTTTGGGCCAAAGTACCGAGACCACCAAATGCAGCTTAACAAGACGCGTTTGATGCGCCATATTTCATCAAAATCCGTTACATAATAAGGACAATGAATGGCATTTTTGTGGAATTTATCGGGGATATAAACTTGGAAAAGTCGCGGGAATACTGGACGAGGCCTTCCAAAAAATTACAATTTTCGAAAAAAAAAAAAAAAAAAAAAAAAAATTTTTGACTTTTTTTCGAAAATTGTAAGTTTTTATCACTTCGTCCAGTATTCCCGCGACTTTTCCAAGTTTATACCCCGATAAATTCCACAAAAAGGCCATTCATTCCTATAATAAATTCTGCCATCTATTACAGGCAACTATGGCGTACTTTGAATCGGAGGGCTTCTGGAAGTTTCAGTACTTGTTGTTGTTGTTGTTATTGTAACCACGTGATCATACACCTTGATAAATTCTGCCATCTATTACAGGCAACTATGACGGGTACAATCGTTTACTCAGTAGACACCACCCACCTCGAGGTTGTACCCAGTCCCCTGGTCAGCCACATCAAAGGCGGAGTCTTCAGGAGGGTCAACAGAAATGGCATGATCCTATTGGACGGTAGCGGGTCACATGACCCAGATTGGCCGGAGAATACAAATTTAAGGTAAGGAGTGTGTCGTTGAATTGACTGGTTTTGAAATGTCTTTGATTTATTTGGTTGCCTTTAGTTAAAAGGTCAGTTGCTCGCAAAGTTATATACAGTAGAAACACTTTAACCCTTTCACCCCTAAGTAACTGGAATGGATTTTGATATGTTAAGTTTGCATCAAATCTAACCAGCACAAAATGATTTTCAGACTATCCATTTATGAAAAGGGGTGATTTTGTTCTCAAAAAGAAGAAAATACAAACATGCAGATAAATAAAAACATGCAGATCCTGATGAGACGGCTCTTCAGAGCCGGCTCATCTGGATCTACACTGTTTGCCAATACCACAATACAGGCCTGTGATGTTGAAAGGGTTAAAACTGAATATCTGAAGTGTCAATCAAACCTGCCAATAAAACCGTATCGGCACACAGGGAGTCTCTGTATCCTTAATATAGCGTTTTTGTCCATGTACGTACATGTGTACGTGCACGTGGCGTGTACGTGGCGTGCATACGTACGTACGTACGTTAGTATCACCTTTCATTTGTGAATAACTTATCCGCTTCACCAATTTTGATAATATTTGGCTCCAATGTATGTCTATGGATGGTGCTTTCCAAATGGAAATGATACTAAAGTGCTATCAAACCATGTTTTCATTGAGAAAGAAGACAGAATATAAAATAACAGCGAAATTTACGTTTCTCGCATTCTAAAGGTTAACCCTTTGAACCTGAAAGCCCGCTATAGCGGTTTATGCAAACAGTGCAGATCCAGATGAGCCGCCGTCTCATTAGGATCTGCACTTTTTGAAAGAAAAATATTCATATTTTTTGAGAACAAAAAATACCCCCTTTTCATAAATGGACTAGTCTGAAAACCATTTTGTGACGATTGTATTGGTTGCAAAATTAACATATCAAAATCCACTCTAGTTACTTAGAGGTGAAATGTTAAAGAAACGGATGACTACCCAATAATCAACTGGTCTTCTGTATCCACGTCCATTCTCCACTCTCTCGGAGACGGCATGTAAAGTTACCTCAAATGTCAACAGGACATTCAACAAATATCACCATCATTAGTGCGTCGACAGACCACATTTTCTAGTTGGTTTTGCGACCAGTGTAGATCCAGATCAGCCTGTGCATCCGCACAGTCTGATCAGGCTCTGCACTGCCCTGCAATTCCATCAATGAATGTTACACCTGTTGTGCTTCTAACAAGGAATATAGATTATCATAGGGATTCAGGAATATGCAATTTGATCAGCAGCTACACTGGGCAGAAATCACATAAGCCCAATTTGTCCAGTCACAGCCACATATCACATACATTCAGCTGTCAATAAAGAATAACTTGATTCAACGGTACAAGGAAATATGCTTTTTTGTAATGCACCTGTCAATGTTTTTCTCGGTATTTAGACCATAAAACTGTCTTAAGTCCTACCTCTTGGAATTGTCTAATTAGTCTGGGAGACCAGAAGAAAATGAAATGTTCCTATAACTTTGATATGAGACTGACTTTTGGACATGTAGACAGATGCAGCGTGTTACACATACGTGGCTCACCTCATCACAAACGGGCTTCATGTTGAACCAGTGTAGCTCACATCACCATAAACACGCTTGCTGTCGATCCAGTCTAGCTCCTGATCAGCTAATCCACTCATGCAGCCAGATATGGCTCTAAGGCTTTCATTACAAGTTTTTGTTTGATACATCTAGAATGTTTTCCCAAACACAATAGTGAACAGTGTAGCCCCTGATGTTTGGCTACACTGGTCACAATCAAATAGCCCCGTTTTGCCATTGTCGGGTATGATAATTATTCAGAAACAAAGCTTTGTCAGAAACGACTACAGATATTAAAGACCTCATCGTGCCCCATGGTGTGGTTACACGCAGAAAGATCTTCGATATGGTGCAATTTCATTTGTTCAGCGTCTTTCATTGCCGGTGTATCAAGATGACACCGAACGATAGCTTAATTAGCCTTCGCCTGTACATGTGATGTTTCGTGCAAGCAGGCAGAAGTATTGGTAATTGTCATGCAAAATGAACATGCAATTTGTTTTAAAAGAGGGCCAGTGCAAAAGTTCCCGGGACATGTGCTTGTTTCTTTAAAACTTGTGTGTATGTGTGTGTGTGTGTGTGTGTGTGTGTGTGTGTGTCTGGTTGGTCGGGAGCACGCTATGGGTAATTCAACAATCCAGGTTCATCCTTACCTGGTTTGGCCCTCACATACGTCTTTGGCATTTTGTATGTGTTAGTTGAATCTGGTTATACCCCCTTATGTGAGTACATGTATTACGATTATTCATAATCCCATTTTAGGGGAAGGTGCCAAGTGACTTTGGTATGTTATGGACCTGACACCGGGTTATTCTAATGTCAGGATTGAATATATTATTAGCTCACCTGAGCGAAGCTCCTGTGAGCTATTGTTACCGCAATGTGTCTGTCCGTCCGTCCGTCCGTCCGTCCGTCCGTCCGGGCACACATTAGGGTACTTATGTGGCTAGCCCCCCCACAGGGTTATGGACTTAGTAAAGGATAGGGTTGGTTACAATTAGCCACCTAAAAAATCCTTTTATGTGGCTAATATTTAACATGTGATAAGCCACATAAGTATCCATTTGTAAGAACGTCCGTCCGTCCGTCCGTCCGTCGTCCGTCCGTCCGTGAACATTTTCAAACGTCTTCTCCTCGGTAACCATTGGGTCTATAGTCACCAAACTTCATGGTCATGGTCCTTAGGTAGGGGAATTACAAAATTGTTAAAATGACGTCATTACGTAATCCAAGATGGCCGCCGTCTAAAAATAGCACAAATTCTTCAAAAAATTTCTTCTCAAGAACCGCCAACCGGATTTCGACAAAACTTGGTAGGAATGATCGATGTATAATGCTCTTTCAAAGTTGTTAAAATGGTGACCCCGGGGTCAAAAATGGGCGTGGCCCGTGGGGTCAAATTGGGGTAAAATTTTATTTTCGACCGATTATGGTCATGTCATATATCAAATTGAAGGTATCAACGAGGCGATCACTCTGGTGCATTTTTTGTTGAAATTGGATGGTTATGTCATCCAAGATGGCCGCCGAAAGGTCAAAAGGTCGTTCTTTTATTAGAGATTTCAAAATTCTTCTTCACATGAACCGCTTGGCCCATGGTAGCCAAACGTAAAAGTTATGATCTATTGGTGAAGCATTTTCAGATTTGTTAAAATGGAGGTCATCGCTAATCCAAAATGGTCACCGTCTGAAAATAACATAAATTCTTAAAAAAATCTTCTTCTCATGAACCGCTAGCCAGATTTCGACGAAACTTGGTAGGAATGATCGATGTACAATACTCTTACAAAGTTGTTAAAATGGTGACGCCGGGGTCAAAAATGGGCGTGGCCCGTGGGGTCAAATTGGGGTTAAATTTTATTTTTGACCAAATATGGTCATGTCTATATCAAATCGAAGGTATCAAAGAGGCGATCGCTCTGGTACATCTTTTATTGAAATTGGATGGTCATGTCATCCAAGATGGCCACCGAAAGGTCATAAGGTCGTTCGTTTATTAGAGATTTCAAATTTTTTCTTCACACGAACCGCTTGGCGCATGGTGGCCAAACTTCACAGTTGTGGTCCATGGGTGAAGCCTTTTCAGATTTGTTAAAATGGAGGTCGTCGCTAATCCAAGATAGCCGCCGTCTAAAAATAGCACAAATTCTAAAAAAATCTTCTTCTCATGAACCGCTAGTCGGATTTCGACGAAACTTGGTAGGAATGATCGATGTAGAATGCTCTTTGAAAGTTGTTAAAATGGTGACCCCGGAGTCAAAAATGGGCGTGGCCCTTGGGGTCAAATTATATTTTTGACCAAATATGCTCATGGCATATATCAAATTGAAGGTATCGATGAGGCGATTGCTCTGGTGTAATATTTGTCAGAATCGGATGATTATGTCATCCAAGATGGCAGACGAAAGGTTAAAAGGTCATCCTTTTATGAGAGATTTTAAACATCGTCGTCTCATTAACCGATTGGCCAATGGTCAGCAAACTCTACCTGTATGGTACTTATGTGAAGCCTTTCCAAAGTTGTTGAAATTAAGTTCGCCTGAAATCCAACATGGCCGCCGTCTAAAAATAGCACAAATTCTTAAACAATCTTTTTCTCATGAACCACCAGAGGATTTCGACCAAACTTGGTAAGAATGATCGATGTATAATGATCTTTCAAAGTTGTTAAAATGATGACCCCGGGGTCAAAAATGGGCGTGGCCCGTAGGGTCAAATTGGGATAAAATTTGTGTTCATGGAGTCAGGTGAGCGAATTAGGGCCATCATGGCCCTCTTGTTTCTTAAAGCCCCTATACAGCTCAAGTTGCCGAATTTGGCCTCCTATTGGGTTTTCCCACACATAAATCCAACAGGTTTCTATTTACACACACTTTGAAACTGTTTGCATTCATTTTGGTACAAAAATGAGTTTGTAGTCAATGAAAATATCAAAAATCCAATCGATTTTCCGATAGACGCTCGGGTCAACTGCTCAACTCCCTGATTCGCGGCTGATGAATTCCGATAGCCGGAGTTTATTGACTCGCTTGCGAGCCGAAGCCGTTGGGTTACGGAAATTAATTTGTCAATATTGACATTTTGCACTGAGTGGTACACAAAACAAGTTTTGTTGTCTTCACATTGCGATTAAGATGTAAATCTCAAGACTTGAGATGTATCTATTAGGCAGTATATGTTAGTTTTGTGTACTAAATCAGTTGACAAAACATGTTTTTGTGTTTGAAAAAATCGGAAAATTGTAATACTGAGCCGTACTGGGCCTTTAATGTAAATATTCCGTTCTGATTTTGGGATTTTTCCCACAATGCAGCAGGATAAAACGTGATTGAACCCGTTTGCCCGGCCTTACATGACCTTTGCTATTGATAGGCCATTAAACACCAATATTGTGGTCCTGGCACCAAATTAGGTTATTTTTCAACTTTCAGGGCTGAATATTTATTTTTTCTGTAAATATTCGGTTCTGATTTTGGGATTTCCCTATGGGATTCGATCCCATTAACCCGGCCTAAAATGACCTTGGCTGTTAAACACCTTGAATCCAATCCTGCATGCTCCGTGTCAATTAATCAGGGTGCCCTGTACATATGTCGAGCTATTTATCAGCGTAGATCTTTGAGATAGGCATAAATTCCAGACATTGCTGACAAATGATGTATTAAAATACGGTGATATCAAGACAATCACCTTTTTTCTTGTCTGCTGATTATTATATATTTTGCATTTTCGAAGTAAAAACATGCTTTGACAGCACTTTAGAATCATTTCCAAATCTAAGGAGTTGTCGGACCATGTTTTTATTGAGAATGAAGAGATAATATAAAACAACAGCAGACACACATTTTAATTTCCTGCATTCTTAGGGTTAAAATTTATTGAACAAGTTGCGATGGTGACACATGTGATCACACTAGCCCCAGATCAACGTGCGCATCCGCACATTCTGATCAGTGTCTACACTGTGATCTATTCCATCACTGATGTATGCTAATGAAGGATCGTAGCTAGTTATTTCCCTTTGCAAATCTATTTATAGAGATCTGGTCCTATACTACAACATTTCAGCATTTATTTCTTACTGAAAAACACAAAAATTGTGTTTTGCGAACATAGTAGACCCAGTTCAGACTGCGCCTTTAAAAATTATTAATATTAAAAAGGTAGAATATTTTAACACTTGCATTGCAAGTGTTAAAATATTGTACCTTTTTAATATTAATAATTTTTGTGCAATAAGCAATAAGACACTAAAATACACAATTTGGATCGGATTTCTATAAATAAATTCAAAGGAAAATAAGTAGCTACGATCGGCAAAATGATCAGGTTATGATTCTACTGTCTGAATGTGCAAGATCTACAATTGATGCAAATGTCATAAGGTACCTCAGTCTTATTAGCCGGGGAGGGTGGGGGGGCCAGATAATATACATGTATGCCCATTATTTCCATATAGTGATCTATATCTGTATCGTTATTTTCTGATCACGACCTATATCTGCATCATTATTTCCAGATCGTGACCTATATCTGTATCCACATTGTTTTAAAGTCACTCTTTTTATTAAGACCATGTGGTCGAAAATTTAATAAAAATGTGACTTTAAAACAATATGTATTATATGTGCTTCCTTCGGAGATTATTGGAAATTACGACTGTATATCTGTATGTGACCTATATCTGTATTGTTATTTCCAAATCGCGACCTATATCTGTATTGTTATTTTCTGATTGTGACCTATATCTGTATCGTTATTTTCTGATCGTGACCTATATCTGTATTGTTATTTCCAAATCCGACCTATATCTGTACGTTATTTTCTGACGTGGACCTATATCTGTATTGTTATTTCCAAATCGCGACCTATATCTGTATCGTTATTTTCTGATCGTGACCTATATCTGTATTGTTATTTCCAAATCGCGACCTATATCTGTATCGTTATTTTCTGATCGTGACCTATATCTGTATCGTTATTTGATCCGTGATATCGCCGACCTATATATCTGTATCTATGATTTTTGACCTATATCTGTATTGTTATTTTCTGATCGACCTATATCTTGTATCGTTATCGTTGATCGTGACCTATATCTGTAAATCGTTATATTAATGATTTTCGTCGACCTATATCTGTATCGTTATTTCCAAATCGCGACCTATATCTGTATCGTTATTTTCTGATCGTGACCTATATCTGTATCGTTATTTTCTGATCGTGACCTATATCTGTATCGTTATTTTCTGATCGCGACCTATATCTGTATCGTTATTTTCTGATCGTGACCTATATCTGTATCGTTATTTCCAAATCGCGACCTATATCTGTATCGTTATTTTCTGATCGTGACCTATATCTGTATCGTTATGATTGTGACCTTATTATCTTTGTATCGTTTATTTTTCCAAATCGCGACCTATATCGGTATCGTTATTTTTGATCCGTGACCTATCTTGTATCGTTCTATTTTCTGATCGCGAACCTATATCTGTATCGTTATTTTCCTGATTCCGTGACCTATTACTGTATCGATTATTTTTCTTTCTGATCGTGAACCTTATCTGTATCGTTATTTTTTCGTTATTTCGCAAATGGCGACCTATATCTGTATCGTTATTTTGTCTGATCGTGAACCTATATTGTATCGTTGTTTTCTGATTTGTGACCTATTATTCCTGTATCGGTTATTTTCCTTATCTCGACCTTATCGTTATTTCCGTTAAATTTCTGATCGGACCTATATCTGTATCGTTATTTTCCTGATCGTGACCTATATCCTGTATCATTATTTTCCTGATCGTGAACCTATATCTGTATCGTTATTTTGTGATGCGACTTATTTAATCCTGCATTTATTTCCTGATCATGACCTTATTATCTGTATCGTTTTTAATTTCCAAATCAACGACGTACCTATTTATGTATCGTTAATTTGCCAGGATCTGCGACCTATTATCTGCATCATTATTTCCTGATCGGCAACCTATTATTCTGTAATCATTATTTCCATCATCGTGACCTTTATCTGTATCATTTTTTATTTCCCTATCGCAGACCTATATCTATCATTATTTCTTGATCAGAACCTATATCTGCATACTTTATTTCCTGATTGTGACCTATATCTGTCGTTATTTCCTGATTGTGACCTATATCTGTCGTTATTTCCCGATCGCGACCTATATATGTATCATTATTTCTGATCACGACCTATATCTGTATCATTATTTCCTGATCACGACCTATATCTGTATCGTTATTTTCTGATCGTGACCTATATCTGTATCGTTATTTCCCGATCGCGACCTATATATGTATCGTTATTTCCCGATCGCGGCCTATATCTGTATCATTATTTCCCGATCACGACCTATATCTGCATCATTATTTCCTGATCACGACCTATATCTGTATCATTATTTCCCGATCGCGACCTATATCTGTATCGTTATTTCCCGATCACGACCTATATCTGTATCACTATTTCTTGATCGTGACCTATATCTGTATCGTTATTTCCCGATCACGACCTATATCTGTATCACTATTTCTTGATCGTGACCTATATCTGTATCGTTATTTCCCGATCACGACCTATATCTGTATCACTATTTCTTGATCGTGACCTATATCTGTATCATTATTTCCCGATCACGACCTATATCTGTATCATTATTTCCTGATCACGACCTATATCTGTATCATTATTTCCCGATCGCGACCTATATCTGTATCGTTATTTCCCGATCACGACCTATATCTGTATCATTATTTCACGATCGCGACCTATATCTGTATCGTTATTTCCCGATCACGACCTATATATGTATCATTATTTCCCGATCACGACCTATATCTGTATCGTTATTTCCCGATCACGACCTATATCTGTATCACTTTCTTGATCGTGACCTATATCTGTATCATTATTTCCCGATCACGACCTATATCTGTATCATTATTTCCTGATCACGACCTATATCTGTATCGTTATTTTCTGATCGTGACCTATATCTGTATCGTTATTTCCCGATCGCGACCTATATGTATCGATTTCCCGATCGCGACCTATATATGTATCATTATTTCCCGATCACGACCTATATCTGTATCATTATTTCCTGATCACGACCTATATCTGTATCGTTATTTTCTGATCGTGACCTATATCTGTATCGTTATTTCCCGATCGCGACCTATATATGTATCGTTATTTCCCGATCGCGACCTATATATGTATCATTATTTCCCGATCACGACCTATATCTGTATCATTATTTCCTGATCACGACCTATATCTGTATCGTTATTTTCTGATCGTGACCTATATCTGTATCGTTTATTTCCCGATCGCGACCTATATAGTATCGTTATTTCCCGATCGCGGCCTATATCTGTATCATTATTTCACGATCGCGACCTATATCTGTATCGTTATTTCCCGATCACGACCTATATATGTATCATTATTTCCCGATCACGACCTATATCTATATCTGTATCACTTTCTTGATCGTGACCTATATCTGTATCATTATTTCCCATCACGACCTATATCTGTACACTATTTCTTTGATCGTGACCTATTCTGTTATCATTATTTCCCGATCACGACCTATATCTGTATCACTATTTCTTGATCGTGACCTATATCTGTATCATTATTTCCCGATCACGACCTATATCTGTATCATTATTTCCTGATCACGACCTATATCTGTATCATTATTTTCCCTGATCACGACCTATACTGTATCAGTTATTTCCTGATCACGACCTATACTGTATCATTATTTCCTGATCACGACCTATACTATCATTATTTCCCGACGCGACCTATCTGTATCTTATTTCCCCGATCACGACCTATATCTGTTTCCTGATCGTGACCTTATTTACTGTATCATTTTTTCCCGATCGCGACCTATATCTGTATCGTTATTTCCCATCACGACCTATATCGTATATTATTTCATCGTGACCTATATCTGTATCGTTTTATTTCCCGATCACGACCTATATATGATCATTATTTCCGATCACTGACCTATATCTGATCATCCTGATCACGACCTATATCTACATTATTTCCCGATCGCGAACCTATATCTGTATCGTTATTTCCCGATCAGACCTATACGTAATATTATTTCACGTCGTGACCTATCTGTATCGTTATTTCCATCACGACCTATATATGTATCATTATTTTCCCCGAATCACGACCTATCTGTATCATTATTTCCCGTTCCGACCTATATCGTATTCATTATTTCCTGATCATGACCTATATGTATCATTATTTCCCGATCACGACATATCTGTACATATTTTCCTGATCACGACTATATCTGATCATTATTTCTATCCGACCATATCTGTATCATTTTTATTTCCCATGACCTATATCTTATCATATTTCGATCACGACTATACTGTATCAGTATTTCCCGTTCGCACCTATATCTGTATCATTATTTCCCGATCATGACCATATATGTATCTTATTTCCCGATCACGACATACGATCATTATTTCCTGATCACTACTATATCTGTATTTCATTATTTTTCCTGATCACGACCAATATCTGATCCATATCCCATCATGACCTATATCGTATATTATTTCCCGATCGCACCTATAACTGTACGTTATTTTTCCTATCATGACTATATCTATCATTATTTCCCTGATCACGACCTATATCTGTATCATTATTTCCGATCAGACATATATCTGTATCATTATTTCCCGATCATTTGACGTATATCTGTATTCATATTCGATCCGCGACCTATATCTGTATCGTTATTTTCCTTGTATGACTTTTTTTTATATCTGTATCATTATTTCCTGATCACGACCTATACTGTATCATCATCGATATGACTTATTTATCTGATATTTCATTATGATGCGACCATACTGTATCGTATCTGATCATTTGTCTATATCGTATCATTATTTCCCATCGCGACTTTATATCTGATCGTATTTATGATCATTACCTATCTGTATCATTAGTCGGATCACCCCGACTATCTGTATCATTTATCGTCCGACTATCTTTGTATCGTTAATTTCTTGACACCGACCCTATATATTGTAGCTATTTCTGATCTTATTTTATATGTATCATTTATACGATCACCCTGACCTATATCTTGTATCATATTCCCTGATCGACTATTTCCCCTGTATCATTATTTTCCGATCGCGACCTATCTGTATTCCCGTATCACACCCGACCTATATGATCACTATTTCTTGATCACGGCCTATATCTGTATCATTATTTCCCGATCACGACCTATATCTGTATCATTATTTCCTGATCACGACCTATATCTGTGTTATTATTTACATCTGAAAATGTCTAAATTTTCATAGCAAATGCGGAATTGAATTCCGCATTTGCTATGAAAACTTTCGTCCACTTTCAACGTCATTTAACTCTTAGAATGCGGGAACCGAAAATAGTCGTCTGCTTTTAATTCATATTTTGTCTTTTCTCTCAGTAAAAACATGGTTTGGCAGCATTTTAGAATCATTTCTAATGGAAATGATTCTAAAGTGCTGCCAAACCATGTTTTTGATGAGAAAAATGGAAAATAAAAAATATTCAGCAGACGACACAATTTAATTCAGTATTGTAAGGGTTAAGGAATATATTGAATTTTTTTAAAATATTTTTCATGAGATTATCACACATGTTCGTACGTACAACATCATGACATGGCGTGTCTCATATATGTATCACTACTTCCAGCTACCTATGGACCTGTCGCTACACGGACGTCAACGGGAACTCTGGCACTGATTGCTTCATCACCTCAATCACCCGTAATCCACTAGACACGGTCGCCATGACAACACCGCGGCTATATTTTCCCGCAAATTACTTGACGTCTGCTGCCAATTTTACATTCGAGTTGACGTTGTTTGCTTCCGGTCGTATCAACATCAGCGCCTTCCAAGTGATTGAGGTGTATGAATTGGACGCGCATATACTCGAGTGAGTCAATTTGTCTCGTGTTTGTTCCATGTTGGCTTTAACCCTTCGAACGCGGGAAACGTAAATTGTCGTCTGCTGTCGATTTATGTTTTTGTAATTTTTCTCAATAAAAACATGGTTTGACAACACTTTAGAATCATTTCCATTTGGAAATGATTATAAAGTGTCGTCAAAACATTGTTTTGATGAGAATAATTGGAAAATGAAAATAAACAGCAGACGACAAATTTTAATTCAGCATTGTTAAAGCTGAATGTTTAGCTTTTGTATTGGCTTACTATTGCAGAGCTCCAGATAAGTTGTGTGCCTATTGAGTTCTATACCCTTCAATGCATATTTTACTTTTACACTTATTTGAGCTGCAAAAAGAAAACACTGTACTTTTTTCATTTTTTCATATTAAAGTAAATTTTCAACTTTATTACATTATTTTCACTACTCAATTTGACAATGAATATTTTCACATGTTGTGAGTACTTTGTACTCCCACTTTTGATAATCAATGCGTATTCAGCTAAAAGCAGTGCATAGAATACGCCAATATGCATCTTATCTGGAGCTCTACCTGTAGCCAGTGTAGCCCCAGATCAGACACTGGTTACAACTTACTGGTCACTACTGTTTGTTTCACTAAACCTGCCCAAGTTTTACACATGCCCAAGTTTTACACATGCCCAAGTTTTACACATGCCAAAGTTTTATGGCCATACAAACAATGCACTGATTTTCAAAATTTAACTTTTGCTTTCTGAGATCATTTCTAAGCTATCTAGCCAGGTTTCAGAGTCAATTTCCAAATGTTTTTGTTTTTCGAATCATTCTAGTTCTCCCCCTCTTTTTTACTCCCATGTTAAAGTCCGATAGTAAAATCATTTTTCGTAAGAAAATGATAAATCAATATTTTACGAAACATAATGAAGGTCCATTCTTAAATTTTTATCAAATTTAATATTATGGAAAAAAAATATTGTTTTGGATTGTGGATATATCCGTAAAACTTGGGCAGGTTTCATGAAACAGACAGTAGGCTATGTAGGATATCTAGGAGTGAAAGTGTTTATGTGTATGTTGCTATGGATATTGACAGTGTGAAGATTGTGTGCCACCGCTGCCCCCCGGACCTGATTAATACAAACAGGAAGGTGTCCTTCTACTCGGAGTGCCCCAACTGTCCCCGCGACGGCCTCCAGTACGAGTGGTCCTTGTTACGTGCAGGCGAGGCCGACCCCTTCAACCCCGCCCGCGCTCACGACGGCAGGTCAGTGTTGTTGTTGTATGTCTGTATTTCAGGCGCCTATTTTTCACCTCAATCTCTCTACAACCGCAAATACTGCGAGTTCATTGTTGTCGATGTAGAAGTCGATGTGCTTCTTTCCTGCTGTAGCATCTAGAAACATATTGGGAATCACAGGTCGGTGTCTAGTCGATATAGGCTCCTTTGTCACTGTAACATGTACAATTTATATGTACCTTGTGATTTATGTTGTCGGTTGGCAAAATCGTTTTACAGCATACTCGTACACTCGCGAAACCCTTTTCATCATATGTTGGCATGCGATGGGTAATTTAATGATCAGGATTCATCCTTACCGGAATCGCGACCAGAAACCTACTTTGGCCCTCAAGTACATATTTGGCTGTATTTGAGAGTTGAATCTGGTTATATCCCTTATAAGAGTAATCCTACGGGTATTACTTTTAGGGGAAGTGGCCAAGTGACTTTGGTGTGGTATGGACCTGGTACCAGGTCGGGTTATTCTAATTTTAGGGCTGAATATATATTTATCTCGATGTTAATATTCCATTCTGATTTTGCACCAGGTTAAATGCGGGATCGAACTGTTGGCCCGGCCTTAAATGATAATTTAAGTTGATAGGTCGGTAAGCACCAATAAACAAACACATGCTTGTACAGAATGTTGTTAGCGCAACATCTGTGTTTGTTCACTTCGTTACACCATTTTATTTTCCTTCAATATATATAATCTATCAGTCTGAAGGTTTATGATTGTCTGATTCTGAAAATTTGCTCAGAATCGGCCAATAGCTTAAAAAATATTTTGCACAAGTCGTTCAATCTTCCTCAGTTAAATCCCCCTCCCTATATATGACCTTAGCTATTGCTGGGACGTTAAACCCCATTTAGTTCATTTGCTCAGTTAGATTTGGCTGTGACTGGATAAATGGGGCTTATGGGTTTTGCGACCAGTCCAGACCCAGATCAGCCTGTGCATCCGCACAGTGCATCCGCACAGTCTGATCAGGATCTGCACTAGTCGCCATTCCATCAATGAAACGCCCGTCGTGCTTCTAGCGAGCAATATATAGTGTTTATTCAACTACAGTTTTGAAATACCCGATTTATTTTCCGAGACATTTGGAAATCAGCTAAAGAAACGAGTGCGGAGTGGAATAAATTGTATATTACATTGCTCTTAGACCAGCTTATAACGTTGTCTCACGAACGTCTAGGAGGAAATATTTCCTTCATGGAAATAAATCCCTTCAGAATCACAGTTAATCACTGGGTAGCATAGATCGTTATCCGACTACATAGTGTGCTATTTGATCAGGAGCTACATTGCTCACAAGTCCCATAAGCCCCATTTTTCCAGTCACAGCCAGAAATCAGTTTTGGGTTTGATTTTGAGCAAATGCTCCGACTCCGCTAATCAGAAAGCTCGGCTAATCACTGACCTTCTATTCTACCAATCCAGGCGCGGATCTGAGAACGGGGGGTTTGTCGAGATGCACGCAGTGGACCGAGTTTGCTAGGGGGGTCTGGGGGCATGCCCCCCCGAAAAAAAATTAAATACAGATGTCCTGAAATACATTTTCCTGGGTTTTACGGGATTTAAAATCCGACTCGAGCTGGTAATAAACTGTTATATTTTGTACCGCTATGATGATATTCTTTTGTAAGTTAACTGATTATCAAAACCACATACCTGTAATCAGCTGACGTAAAATATAAGTAAAATATAAGTACATGTAATGACATTGACTATACGTCAATGGACACTCGGTACCGTAGTATATACACTGCAACTCACCTTTATATCGTGATCGTGATTTCATGCTGGTCTGTCGCATCTTTTTCGCGACAGGCTCCATCGTGCAAATCTAGAGCAGTCAGGTTATTGTTGTTGTTTCTGCTGCGTGCACATGTTTCCCGCGTTTACTTTTCACCGTACTTGGCACCGTAAATGATCAACGCTCTATGATCAATCATGAATCATGCGAATACAATGTAAAGTAGCTACAGTAACAAACACAATACATATACATATTCAATCGTTTAATTGTGTATGGTTCACGTTTTTAAACATATATCGAACATGTTTGTCCGTCATGAATACCATCATGACAATTTCATATCAGTTCATATTTTCGTAACCTCTGTGGCTGAACGGGGGGGTTGCAACCCCCACAACCCAGTGCTAGATCCGCACCTGCAATCTGTCTGTGTTTCCAGCTGCATAGAGCCAGATGGCTCGTCATACCAGGCTTACAGACTTAACGAAACCGCTGCCACTGAAAACTCAACACTGGATGACGATGCCGATCTTGAAGACATGGAGGATTTTGATAACTACGAAGATGACTTCTCTGATTATGTAACTGATCTGTTGTATGACCAGACTGACCTCTTTTATGACAACCCAATAGGTAAGACCATAACAAAATACTATGGTTCTCGGATATCACCGCAACTGCATAATCCCTGCGCTGCGAGCATATTATCGTCATGGAGAAATAATGTTGTACTATAAGGTTTGATCATGTCCAGCCGTGTGCAAACGTTTGCTGTGGCCCGAGGGAACTGTTTGAACCCCAAGGCCGCAGGCTGCGGGTTCAAACAGTTCCCGAGGGCCACAGCAAACGTTTGCACAGGCTGGACATGATCAAACGTTATTGTTACATTTCCAACAAAAAACTGATGTAATTTGAGCATTATATTCAGTATTTTCAGTACTTTTATAAAATCGTCCCATTCACGTAGATAATTTTCGGTATGCATATTCCGGGGCCGCGTCATGAACGTCATGAACGTCATGAACGTCATGAAGTAGTGACGTCATGAAGACACTTCCATGTAGTGACGTCATGAAGGCACTTCCATTACGCGCGGCCCCGGAATGAGCATTGCCTAAAGCCATGTGCAAACAGCACGCGCTATTTGTTTGCACATATGTGCAAACAACGGAAACCATGTAACAATATAAATTTGAATCAATTTTTATACATTAATTTTCCAACAAATCCAATCATCACAAAATGATTTTCATACTAGTCCATTTATGAAAATGGGGTGTTTTTGTTCTTGCAAAAGTGCAGATCCTGATGAGATGGCTCATCTGGATCTACACTTTTTGCCCATAGTGTTCTGTTGTGTTCCTAATCACCAAGCCCGAATGTGTTGTAAATTATAATAATTATGTTGATATCAGCAGTAAATTAAGGATATACTTGTGGTAAATAGTGAACAATCCAGTCAGTTGCTGATCAGACTGGAAGTATTCAAAGTCTGATCAGGAGCTCCGTTTGTAAAAATTAACATCAAACGGGCAATTATACATATTCAAGTTTCTCAATGTTTGATTCATTGCGTGACAAATACTAGAAATGCCGTGTTTGGAAGCTGTCGCAGTTTTTTCTCTCTATCTCCACTGGATGTTGCGAGCAAGAGGGATCTAGGGCTATTTTTGGACTAAAAATAATATATTTAAAAACATTCATACCTATTCGGTGTATTCTGCATGTAGTGGGTTAACCCATTTCAGTCTGAGGATACGATCATTTTTGTTGAAAAAATCTCATTATTTTGTTCATTCATCGATAAAGGTATATGTTGTTACCACTCATTTGAGCCGTCTCGTTGAGGATATAAAGAAAATAGGGATATTTTTCGCTCAAAAGGTTCATACTACTAAAAGCGTATCCCGTCTGTAATGGGTTAAGAGACAAAATTGAACCTCACTGATGTTTGTTTCAGAGACTGACCACGAGAACTCGGAGACGGAACGGGAACCAGAGGATGAGCTGAGACACAGCGAGGAGGAACCGATGCTGCCCTGGATTATCCCCGAGGGCAATGCTGACGACGGTAAATATAGTTACATGACTGCCGTTGTTCGACACCGCTCACAGCTGTGTTCAAACTTACAGCACGTGCTGTTTGGCCATGGCTGTAGACCATGCTCATTCCAGGGCCAAGCCAATACCTGTAGCCGATTTCACCAACATTGCAAAGTATACTCATCTAGCAAAGTATACTTTGAGGGAGCAATCATTTATTTTTCCTGAAATACATTATTTCATATAAAACTAACAACTGCATATATTTGATGATTAAAAGTATGCAGAATTATTATACTGAATGTATTACATTATCACAGCCAAAATGGCTGTGATAATGTAATAAATTCAGTATAATAAAAATTAATAAATTGATCTTAAAATTGAAAATTTCTCCCTCAAAGTATACTTTGCTAGATAAGTATACTTTGCAATGTTGGTGAAATAGGCTACTGGTCACACTGAAATATAATATAGAAATACATGTAGAGTGGTTTCCCTTTCGATATTTACAATCGTCACATGACGACTCGTCCCAATCTGATGAATTCATCCCAGAAGCAGCAGTTCCAAAAACGTTAATTATGTTCAATGACCAGCACACCTCGGATTGATGCAGACGTACCGATGATTGGCCAATTAATTTAATTGGTTTATTTACAGTTCATTTGCCGGGTGATCTGTTCCTTAATCCCTTATAATTCCAGCACTAAAATATTTACACAATTCCCTAACATTTGATTGGCCCGTAGCAAGTCTCTGTCCAAAATTTATATCCCAGTAAACTCCCACGCCAAACTAATTTCCGTAACCGTGAGGCGCAGTTAAAATAACGGAAAATAAACACATTTTCTTGATGAATTTATTTCAAATGCTGGAATTATAAGGAATTAATGGCCTTTTGTGGAATTTATCGGGGATACTGGACGAGGCCTTAAAAAATTACAATTTTCGAAAAACAATAAAAAAAAATAAAATATTTTTGATTTTTTTTTTTCGAAAATTATAATTTTCGTCCAGTATTCCCGCGACTTTTCCAAGTTTATAACCCGATAAATTCCACAGAAAGGCCATTCATTACTATAGTAAATTTAGTTGCTAACCGGTCAATTCTTCTCGTAATTGATGTCTGCAAAAGACTACATCACAATAGTCCATGTTAATTACATACGGACAAAGGGACGCAGTCGTGCAAATATACCGCTGTAACTTTGCCGTTCTACAGAATCCCGACAGTAATTAGATTTTTTTTTACAAAAATATTATCGTATCCTTAGACCAGTGCTCCAGATAAGGTGCATATTGGCGTATTTTACGCAATTATTTTAGCTGAATATGCATTGATTATCAAAAGTGGGAGTACAAAATACGCACAGAAATGTGAAAATACGCATTGATTTTCAAATTGAGTAGTGAAAATACTGTCATAAAGTTGAAAATGCACTTAGTTGAGCTGCAAAAAGCAAACAACAATGTTTGCTTTTTGCAGCTCAAATACGTGAATGTTTAAATTTGTTATACGTTTTATATCATTTGTTCCCTATTTAGTAATGAAGAACATCAATAATTCATTTGTAAAAGTAAAATATGCAATGATTTTGAAATCAGGGGGTATAATACACTTATAGACACAAAGCTTATCTGGAGCTCTCTTAGACTGAAATGTATATATCTCTCTGCAACCATACGACTGAGTGCCCTAGGTCAAGGTCAAATGATTTAGAAACTTGCATTTATGTTTTTGCAACCTGACTATCAAAAGCCTTGGTGGGGTCGACATATGGGCTGCGATCATCAGTAGCCCATTTCGTCAACATTGCAAAGTATACTTTAGTAGCAAAGTATACTTTGAGGGAGAAATTTTCAATTTTATGATAATTTTATTAATTTTTATTATACTGAATTTATTACATTATCACAGCCAATTTGGCTGTGATAATGTAATAAATTCAGTATAATAATTCTGCATACTTTTAATCATGAAATATATGCATTTGTTAGTTCTTTATGAAATAATGCATTTCAGGAAAAATAAATGATTACTCTCTCAAAGTATACTTTGCTAGTAAAGTATACTTTGCAATGTTGATGAAATAAAATAGGCTACTGGTAGTATATTGATATAGTTCTACATTTTTAGTTAATTGATTATCTCCATCAATTCCAGATTATCTTGTCAGAATGTGCGCCCAGTTATCGGTGTCCATCCCCTAATGACCCTTCTGTGCCAAGTGGCTATTAATATAAAATCTATTAATTAATGAATTTACAATATTGATGGTTTGATTGCTTTGTGATGTGTTTTACTGGATGATATGGTGTATTGCGATACTACTGTCTGTTTCACGAAAGCTGCCCAAATTTTACGGCCATATAAACAATGCAATAACAATATTTTTTTCCATAATGTTAAGGTACAGTCCCACCCAGTAGGCACAAACTGTTCTTTATAGGAATTAAATAAATGTATAATTGTGTCACTATTCCACCTTATTTATTCAACGGAAATCAATATCTATTTCTACAATGCATTTTCTCGTGTACAACAATGACCGTATTTGATACACCATGGCTTATAGTCATGAACTCCATCGGACAATCCGCAAATACTTTAATTGTTTAATATGTACAATACATGTTCATACAGTGACAACCTGACAACAAAATATGTTTTCACCAGTTGCCGTCTAAAACCAGAATCTCTCTCTAATACATTCCCGCAGTAGACCTGCAACTTGTACAGGTAAGTCAGGTTTATAGCGAACGCTGAGATTTAAGACCTTACGTTCTAAGCTTATGGACCAGCATACATGTGCAGCATTGGTGCTTGGCATCGGACTAGGATATGGACAATCAAAAGCACATGATGAAATGTATATTTCATTACATGTATTGCACGCACTTTTTCAGCAACATTAATCCAGAAGTCGCCTTGCGCGTTAATTTATATATGGTTTACATATACATGTATATCGCTTACTGGTGTAAGTAGCTATTGCTTTATGAGTAGGTTTTTTATTAGTTTTCCATAGACTTTACATGAGGGCCACAAGAAGGGTACAACAACCTTAAACCATACAATCAGTGATAAGAGCCACATTCAGCAAAATAGTCTGAAATTATCTGAAAAAATGCTGATCCCCTTGCAAAAGTTTAATATGGGGCTTATGGGTTCTGCGATCAGTGTAGATCGACATCCGCACAGGCTGATCAGGATCTGCACTGTTCGCCATTCCATCAATGAAACACACGTCATACATCTAACAATCAACATAGATCGTTATCAGGCTACATATGCTTGTTGTAGGCATGAACAGAAGGAAGCGGTTTGCGATGGTCAATGGGACGTCGAAGTTCGAGATTCCCGTTGTACAAGAAGACGAAGACGCTGGCCACAGGATGGCGAACATGCGCGGCCACAATGACCCGTATATAGGTAACTGGGAACATTTAATATAGGAATGAATGGCCTTTTTGTGGAATTTATCGGGGTATAAACTTGGAAAAGTCGCGGGAATACTGGACCTTGGTTTGGCCCTCGTGTACATTTTCGGCCTTCTGATACTTGAGAGCTAAATCCTGTTATACCCCATTAAAAAAGTAATAGGATTAGTGCTGATCATATCAGTGACTGGTGTGGAATGGACATGGCACCAGGTCAGGATATTCTAATTTAAGGGCTGAATATATATTTTTCAGTAAATATTGAGTTATGATTTTGGGAATTTCCCTTATTATGGACATGTTAAAGGCCCAACTGGGATATAAAAGCCACCAGATGGCGCTGGGCAGGCTTTTTGATAATTTTATGCATGCTTCACTTCAGGGACACATTTTCAGATATTTTAGAAATACCACTGAACAAATAAGTACACTATTTCACACAGACATAGATAATACAACTTTGAAAGGTTTAGCAAAATTTGGATTTAAGAAAACAAATGTAAATGTGCTTTTGAAGTAATACAATGTACTCAACTGACAACTGATTCAAACTTGCCGGGCGGAGTGTAGCTGTTACATATGTAATTTCATGCATAGAGCTGGAGTTCATGACCCTGACATTGTAAACAACCCCACGTGTTTAGTGATAACGCTAACAGCTATAACTGCCTGTATGGTCAACATCAGACAGTGTGCCAGCCGCACAACTTTGATTTTGGACAGTAATATCAAATTAAATGTGTGGTTGGTATGCACATAACAAGGTGAATGAAACAAAACCATGGTTTAATAGATCAGCAAGAGAAATATTTCGCATAGAACTTGATACAGTGGCTGTGAAAATGCAGTATATACTAATTATAAACAGCATATACTCGGGTTAGTATGCACAGTCACAAAACAGCATGTATGTGCAGTCTGATCTGGAATTTACATGACTACATGAATTCAAGTTTGCTAGCAGCCTTATTTCCTGTATCCTAACACATACCAGTATGGCTATTTCAACATTGGTCTCTAATTAGCTGTCAGCATATATTATATCTGCAGCAATGCAGTCTAACTGGGACAGGGTTATCTGTGGAATGACATGACACAGTTACACATTTTTATCAAATACCGACTTATTACAAACACATATTCTTATATATTGGTTACTACATGTACTTACAAAATACATCGGAGATAGGAACCTTGTTCAGGTCCAGAAGTACAATATAGGTTTCACTATATATACATGACACACTCTAAGTAACGGACACGTGGACACGTTACGACATGCATATCCCCGGATCAGCTGGTGCATCCTCGCAGCCTCATCAGGATCTACACTGCTAAGTTTGGTGGTCATTCATGGTGGCTCTAATTAATGATGTAAACTGCATCATGATGTAGTCATGTGCTATCTGAATGTGAGTTACACTGATCAAACACTCAATAAGCCCCATTTTGTCATTGTGTAACACATGGAAAGGTGTTTCATTAAATTTTACGTGTTTCTATTTTTAATAATTTATATAATATCATCAGAATACTCTTTGCTTTGAAATAGTTAGCAGCAAAATACTATATAAGTGTTAACACTTTTAGTAAATTCTCAATCATTTTCCTGCACAACTAAAACATACAGACACTATTATAGGGACTGGTATATATATTGTATCATTTGTGTGTTTTATGGGACCACACGTTTGATAACAAACCTACATACCATATATCTAGATACTGGTCAGTATGAAACACCTACACTGGCTATCCAGCAGCCCCCTCACTGTTCTACATTCGGAGCAGACGGCAAACATGTGCTGCTGTTTATGTATTCTATTTATAAAGCCAGTGTATAACTGACAGGCTGGGGACGCTATCAGTAATTGGATATGCCCCTCCTACAAAATTCGGTACCAGGGCACCAATTGTTGGGCCTTTAAATACGGGATAGTCCAACCCGTTGGCCCGGCCTTAAATGACCTGAGCTGTTGATAGGCCGTTAAACACCAATAATCAATCAATCAATCAATCTACTCTGTGACTCACCATGACAAAAAAGGGGCTATTTGTATTTGTGGTCGGTGTAGTTCCTGATCATGTAGAACACTTGTAGAGCCAGATATTGATTCTATGATTCTGTTATAGGCACCAAGACTAAGTACTGTCTGTTCCACGTTTTTGTGCCAACAAACTTTTGGGCTATTAAAGACATTAAATTTAAAAGATATTTAAATGTAAGTAGTTCTTCATCAATAACCTAAGTCACCCTTCCCAAAAAATATTATTTGATGAAATTCCATCAAATATTGATTTTATTGCAAAAAAATGATTTTCCTATGGAATTTAACATTGGGGCTAAAAATATATATTTTTTTAAATAATTTTTATTTGTTGACCGATTTTCTAAACAGTGTAGGCCATGATCAGATTACACAAATTTTCCGGCTGATCTGGAACTACACTGCTTTTTTAGCCCCCTTTTCTCGTGAGAAGATACCAAATGATTAAAATGCTCCAAGATACATTTTGTGAGTTTGTTGGCAGATTATACAGACAAACCTAACTAATGGGTTTTTTTGACTGAAGGAAGTTAATTGGCAATTTTGATCGATTTCTGGAACAAATTTGCCGAGTTGGCAAATTGTGTTAACGTTTTCTTCTTGGAAGTTGGCTATGCTGTACATGTGACTGGATTATCTCCGATATTGTTTTATGTTTGTTGGCTGCAAAGTTTAACCCTTAGAATGCTGGACACAAAATTTGTCGTCTGCTGTCGCTTTAAATTTTGCCTTTTATGATAAAAACATGGTTTGACAACACTTTCTATTTGAAATGACTCTAAAGTGCTGTCGAACCGTGTTTGTGATGAGAAAAATGGAATTTAACCCATTTCATGCTGAGGATACTCTGATTTTTGTTGAAAAAATCTCATTATTTTGTTCATTCATCAATAAAGGTATATGTTGTTACCACTCATTTGAACCGTCTCGTTGAGACGGTTCAAATGAGTGGTAACAACATATACTTTCCAAAGGATATAAAGAAAATAGGGATATTTTTCTCTCAAAAGGTTCATACTGCTAAAAGTGTATCCCGTCTGTAATGGGTTAAGAACTATACAGCAGACGACAAATTTTAATTCAGCAGTGCAAGGGTTAGAGGTTTGTGCTCTGTTAGTTGTTTTTACTTTTCATATGTTACATGCTGTCTAGTGATTTACCGTGAGTGATTATACGAAGTATGTCGAGAGGTATATAGTTTTTATAATTCCGTTTTTCCGTCCGTTCGTCCAAGTTAAAGTTTTTGGGTACCCATTATCTCTGTAACAGTAAGTCGGATTGACCTCAAACTTCATGTACTTCCTTATCATCATCCATATTTTAATTCCATACCACACTCATGTGGCCTTCATGTCCAAGGTCAAGGTCAAATTACTTAGAAATTTGTTAATGTTTTTGTGTACCCATTATCTCTGCAATGGTAAGTCGGATTTACTTCAAACTTCGTATACTTCCTTATCATCATCCATATTTTCATTCCATACCTCACCCATGCGGACTTCATTTCCAAGGTCAATGTCAAATTACTTGTCGGTCCAGATGGCGGCCGGGGGTATATACGTGAGACCCTTTCACTTTCTCTAGTTTTGGAGGGATATATTTTCTTGAAGAAACAATTCATACACAACGTATAAACTGGTCTAAGAGCAAACTTCACATTTTCGAAGAGCATGTAATATACAATTTATTCCACTACCATTTAGAAATACCGGATTTATTTTCTTTGACATCTGTGAAGAAACTTGTTTATCGGATTTCCAGATGCTCCGGGAAATAAATCTGGTATTTCAAAATGGTGGTTGAATAAACTCTATATATTTTATGCCCCCCTGTCATGAAATGGCGGAGGGGCGTATAGTGTTACCCTTGTCCGTGTGTCAGTAACTTGGTACACTTGTTCAATATGATGAGACGGTGTGTCACACGCAAGACCCAGGGGGCCGTTTCACTAAACTTCGTACGACTAAAATGTTCGTAAGTGCAAAATTATGATAGTCTGTAAATTTCCCATTAACAGTGTTTTCTTGAAAACAATTATTGGATTTACATTTATTGAGCATAGGCTGCATATGCAGCCTATGCTCAATAAATGTAAATCCATCAATTGAAATCTCCAGACGATCATAAATCTGGACTTTAAATTCTGAACATTTTAGTCGTAAGAAGTTTAGTGAAACGGGCCCCAGGTATGTAGCTCGAAGGTCAAGATCACACTTAGAGGTTAAATGTCGAAGACGAGAACATTCTTGTCCGGCCTGTCACTTTGTCATGTATGGAAGGATTTTGAAATAACTTGGCACAAATGTTCAACATGATGAGACGTTTTGTCGCATGCAAGACACAGGTCCTTTGCGCAAAGGTCAAAATTACACTTAGAGGTCAAAGGTAAAAAATGAGAACATTCCACACCCCTAATAAATTGTTTGTGTTAAATTTTTTGAGGTACATCCCTCAGTGCGATTGAGATATAACGCACCATTGTTTAACACAAACCGTACCTGGAGCTGTACACCATTTGATGATTCCCATGTATCTACAGCGTTCATGTCGCGACGTCGCCCCACCACGTACGACAATGACGTCACTAACAGACTACCGATGGAGTTTACCCCGCAGGAGGGGAGACCTGGTGAATCCGGCAGCTCCGGGGGTCGAAACTACGGCAAATACGGTATGTAAACTTAATAATTATAGGTTATTTGATTTGTATGTGGATATGTGAACAAGTTTTGCAGCATGCAATATCGTTATACGGCGCAACATGTGGCTTCACTCGTTGTTACGCAGAAGCCGACATACATTATACGTACTCGTGTATTATTTCACGCTATTCAGACATGTACGATGGAATAATTCCAGCACAAAAATATTTACACAATTCCCTAACATTTGATTGGCCCGTAGCAAGTCTCTGTCCAAAATTTATATCCCAGTAAACTTCCACGCCAAACTACTTTCCGTAACCGTGAGGCGCAGTTAAAATAATTCTTAAGAAAACGGAAAATAAACACATTTTCCTGATGAATTTATTTCAAATGCTGGAATTATAAGGAATGAATGGCCTTTTTGTCAAATTTATCGGGGATATAAACTTGGAAAAGTCGCGGGAATACTGGACGAGGGCTTAAAAAATTAAAAAAATTTGGAAAAAAAATGAAAAAAAAAAAAAAAAAAAAAATTTTTTTGTTCGAAAATTGTAATTTTTTATCGCTTCGTCCAGTATTCCCGAAAATTGTAATTTTTTATCGCTTCGTCCAGTATTCCCGCGACTTTTCCAAGTTTATACCCCGATAAATTCCACAAAAAGGCCATTCATTTCTATATTATCCCCTATATTGTGCATATCTAACTCGATATTTTCTCCCATAGGTCTACCGAAGGTGACCGAAGGTGGCCCCAGACGGACAAACACCTACAATCACGGTAAGTTACTGCTCAGGCCTGTACGTAGGAATTAATTTAGTGGGGTGTGTTATCGAAGGCGTGAAGGGCTAAACATTTTATTCCGCACATCCACGGAGAGACCTCGGCAGATTAACCCTTTCACCCCTAACCCTAAGTAACTGGAATGGATTTTGAAATGTTAATTTTGCAACCCAATCCAATCATCACAAAATGATTTTCAGACCAGTCCATTTGTTCTCAAAATTGTGAAAATTACTTGCAAAAAGTGCAGATCCTGATGAGCCGGCTCATCTGGATCTACACTTTTTGCCAATACCACTATACAGGCATGTGTTGTTGAAAGGGTTAAGGGGGGTGCGTACGCACCCGTCGCACCCCCTCTGTGTACGCACCTGCTGCTATAGTCATCATTCCTTGTCTCGGCACTCGGAATTGGGAAATACGAGGCCTCCACAAATCCACTCATTCACTCATATTGGCGAGTGACTTTTCGATATTGTAGGAATGAATGGCCTTTTTCTGGAATTTATCGGGGTATAAACTTGGAAAAGTCGCGGGAATATTGGACGAAGGCCGGAAGGCCTGCCTCATCCAGTATTCCCGCGACTCTTCCAAGTTTATATCCCCGATAAATTCAACAAAAAGGCCATTCATTCCTTATAACTCCAGCATTTGAAATAAATTCATTAAGAAAATGTGTTTATTTTACGTTTTTAGCCAGGTTTTTTGAAAAAAAATCCAGGCTATTGGATTGGCGAAAGCCGGGCGGGGGGCGGGCGGCGGGCGGGCGGCGGGCGGGTGGGCGTCGTCCACAATCGATGTAAAGTTTGAGTCCATTTCTTTGTTACTGTACCACCTTGGACCACCAAACTTTCACAGCTTCATAATCGAGGGGTGCCCACCACATATCACTATCCAACATGTTACTTTTTAGCTCACCTGAGCGAAGCTCATGTGAGCTATTGTTACCGCAATGTGTTCGTCGTCCGTCGTCGTTCGTGAACATTTTCAAACGTCTTCTCCTCGGTAACCATTGGGCCTATAGTCATCAAACTTCATGGTCATGGTCCTTAGGTAGGGGGATTACAAAATTGTTAAAATGACGTCATTACGTAATCCAAGATGGCCGCCGTCTAAAAATAGCACAAATTCTTCAAAAATCTTCTTCTCAAGAACGGCCATTCGGATTTCGACAAAACTTGGTAGGAATGATCGATGTACAATGCTCTTTCAAAGTTGTTAAAATGGTGCCCCCGGGGTCAAAAATGGGCGTGGCCCGTGGGGTCAAATTGGGGTCAAATTTTATTTTTGACCGAATATGGTCATGTTATATATCAAATCAAAGGTATCAATGAGGCGATCACTCTGGTACATTTTTTGTTATGGTCCATGGGTGAAGCCTTTTCAGATTTGTTAAAATGCAGGTCATCGTTAATCCAAGATGGCCGCCGTCTAAAAATAGCATAAATTCTTAAAAAAATCATCTTCTCCTGAACCGTTAGCCGGATTTCGACGAAACTTGGTAGGAATGATCGATGTACAATGCTCATTCAAAGTTGTTAAAATGGTGACCCCATGGTCAAAAATGGGCGTGGCCCGTGGGGTCAAATTTTATTTTTGACCGAATATGGTCATGTTATATGTCAAATCGAAGGTATCAATGAGGCGATCACTCTGGTACATTTTTTGTCGAAATCTGATTGTTATGTCATCCAAGATGGCCGCCGAAATGTCAAAAGGTTGTTCTTTTATTAGAGATTTCAAAATTCTTCTTCACATGAACTGCTTGGCCCATGGTAGCCAAACTTAAAAGTTATGGTCCATGGGTGAAGCCTTTTCAGATTTGTTAAAATGGAGGTCATCGCTAATCCAAGATGGCCGCCGTCTAAAATTAGCATAAATTTTTAAAAAATCTTCTCATGAACCGCTAGCCAGATTTCGACGAAACTTGGTAGGAATGATTGATTTACAATGCTCTTTCAAAGTTGCGAAAATGGTGAACCCGGGGTAAAAAATGGACGTGGCCCGTGGGGTCAAATTTTATTTTTGACCAAATATGCTCAAGTCATATATAAAATTGAAGGTATCGATGAGGCGATTGCTCTCGTGCAATATGTGTCGGAATCGGATGATTATGTCATCCATGATGGCCACCAAAAGGTCCATTTATTCAAGATTTTGAACGTCTTTTTCTCAGGAACCACATGGCCGATGCTGGTAAAACTTCATAGGAAGTTAAGATCCTTGGGTGAAGCATTTTCAGATTTGGTAAAATGAGTCATCGCTTAATCCAAGATGACCGCCTTCTAAAAATAGCACAATTTTTTTTTAAACACATGAACTCGATGTCACATTCTCCCCTGGTGTTTATGGAGTCAGGTGAGCGAATTAGGGCCATCATGGCCTTCTTGTTTTTTAACTTGACCCATTTTTTCTGCGCTGTCGACTTTTCGTTTTCGCGTTTTCAATGTTAAGTTGTCGTGTTTAAGTCCATTTCTTTGGTACTGTTCCACCTAGGACCACCAAACTTTCACAGCTTCATAACCAAGGAGTGCCTGCCACATACAACTATCCAACATGTGACCATTTTTTTATCTTCACCTATTATTTCTACGTAATTGACTTAGCCATTTTCAACGTTAACTTTTTAACATACGTCTGGTTAAATTTTTTGGTTAAAACTTTTTCATTATACTATATCTCTGCAACTGCTTTGCCCATTACCTTGAAACTTCACATGGGTGTTTATCATCGTCCATATTTTCATTCTAACCCCCAACCGTGCGGCCCCTGTGCGCAATGTCAAGGTCAAATTACTTTAAATTTATTTGTTAAATTTTTTTCGTGTACTATATCTCTGCAACTGCTTCACCCATTACCTTGATACTTCACATGGGTGTTTATCATCATTGTCGCACCCGCTTGCGGAAAGCGCGATATCGTCGGCATTTTGGCATACGTCCGTCCGTCCGTCCATCCGGGCACACATTAGGGTACTTATATGGCTAGCCCCACAGGGTTATGGACTTGGTAAAGGATAGGGTTGGTTACAATTAGCCACCTAAAAAATCCTTTAATGTGGCTAAAAATCGTTTTATGTGGCTAATATTTAACATGTGATAAGCCACATAAGTATAGTACTGTAAGAACGTCCGTCCGTCCGTCCGTCCGTCCGTCCGTCCGGTCCGTCCGTCCGTCCGTCCGTCCGTCCGTCCGGGCACACATTAGGGTACTTATGTGGCTAGCCCCACAGGGTTATGGACTTAGTAAAGGATAGGGTTGGTTACAATTAGCCACCTAAAAAATCCTTTTATGTGGCTAAAAATCGTTTTATGTGGCTAATATTTAACATGTGATAAGCCACATAAGTATAGTACTGTAAGAACGTCCGTCCGTCCGTCCGTCCGTCCGTCCGTCCGTCCGTCCGTCCGTCCGTCCGTCCCGTCCGTCCGTCCGTCCGTCCGTCCGTCCGTCCGTCCGTCGGGCAGACATTCGGGTACTTATGTGGCTAGCCCCACAGGGTTATGGACTTGTTAAAGGATAGGGTTGGTTACAATTAGCCACCTAAAATATCGTTTTATGTGGCTAAAAATCGTTTTATGTGGCTAATATTTAACATGTGATAAGCCACATAGTTACCTGAAAGTAAAGACGTCCGTCCGTCCGTCCGTCCGTCCGTCCGTCCGTCCGTCCGTCCGTCCGTCCGTCCGTCCGTCCGTCCGTCCGTCCGTCCGTCCGTCCGTCCGTCCGTCCGTCCGTCCGTCGTCCGTCCGTCCGTCCGTCCGTCCGTACTTACGAGAGCTACATTGTGAGGTTGCTGTGTTGTGCTGAAACCCACCCACCGCCCTATTTAAGACACTTGGATAAGTGTTTTTCAAATATAATTAACTAATGGCTAGCTCATTTGCATATTATGCGATTTATTCCGTAAGAGAATCGTTAAGGAAGAAAATAACGGAATAAGTTGCTACATTGTGAGGTTAACCCCACAGTGTAAACATCAAAGGAAATAACCTCACAATGTAGCTCTCGTAAGAACGTCCGTCCGTCCGTCCGTCCGTCCGTCCGTCCGTCCGTCCGTCCGTTTAAAGTTTTTTCGTTAAAGTTTTTCCATCTACTATATCTATTTTTTTAGTGTCCATGCCTCGCCCCAAGGCGCGACATGCAGGCCACGGCCATCTAGTCTACAAAAAGTGGGTATAATTATGTTATCCAAGTGTCCATGCTTGGAAAAAACCTGGCCTTCGTGGCTTTGCCTCGTTTCTTGTCTTAAGAATTATTTTAACTGCGCCTCACGGTTACGGAAAGTAGTTCGGCGTGGGAGTTTACTGGGATATAAATTTTGGACAAAGACTTGCTACGGGCCAATCAAATGTTAGGGAATTGTGTAAATATTTTTGTGCTGGAATTATTGGCGAGTGACTTTTCGATATGGACAAGCGGTCATTTGAAGAGACCGTGTATCATAAACATTGAAACGTTCATGAATGTATAAGTTGAAATTCAATCTGGAAGAGTCGAAAGTTTAGAATTTGTCGAAGCCTGAATAAAATCATATTGCCCACCCTACAGCTAGTTCTGCCTTTAAAGGGGCATATCGGGATTTTTTTTAAAAATACTATAAAAAATAAAAACGTGTTTGCATGATTATGGCCTTGTGTAAAGTGGTTTAATTAAACATATATGATGATACTATGACTGCTGTGTTGTTTCAAATTTCACATAAGTATAAGGTTTTCTATTGTTGAACGCAACAAGATCGGAAATCCGATATTTGTTACTTCATAGGTTTGTCCCTTGCGAATATATATATATCACATTTGTATATATAGTCTATATAGTGTTTATAAATGTTCACCAAATTGTATAGTCTCATTACACCTTAAACTTGTATAGTCTCATTACACCTTAAATTAAACTTGTATAGTCTCATTACACCTTAAACTTGTATACACCTTAAACTTAAACATTCAATGGGTAATTTAATGATCGGGATTCATCTGTTGGCCTAGGCATAAATTACCTTAGCTGTTGATAGGCCGTTACACACCAATAAATCGATCACTCTATTTAGGTGACGGGTATAGTTCGGGCTATGGCGGCAAGGACTCGGCCCATCGTTTACGCCAGAAGGACCAGGGTAGCCGAGACACAATCCTGGACGAGCCTATGACTGCCGTGCGACTGCGTGAGTCCCAGACCAGGACCGGGATACATGGACCCTCTCTCGTCATCAAGCCCGACGTCCTGCAGCAAGGTCGTACATACGTCCTTCAACTCAAGGTCACTCGCAATGGTATGTAGTGTAGAACCTCGTGAAATCGGGTCCAAGTGACTTTGGTGTGGTATGGGACTGGTTATTCTAATTTCAGGGCTGAATATATTATTTTCTTTCTATGTAAATATTCCTTTATGGTTTTGGGATTTTCCCCCAAATGCAGCAACTTAAATACGGGGATAGAAGCCGTTGGCCCGTCCTTAAATGATCTTAGCTGAGATAGGTCGCTAAACACCAATAAATCAAATCTCAAATCGGAGGCCCAGAAAACGTTCTTCACATCCAGGTATTCCGCTGGCGATCGCCACTTTTGCAATTGGTGATAAAAAATTACAATTTTCGAAAGAAAACAAAATATCATCAGATCAGGTTTATTCTGATTTCAGGGCTGAATATATAGATATTTTTATTGTAAATATGCAGCACTGATTTTTGGGATTCCGCCCCCCCCCCCCCCCCCCCCCCCCCACCCCCCCCCCCCCCCCCCCCCCCCCCCCCCCCCCCCCCCCAGAACAGGTAATATATGGGATTTAGTACTAAACCTATTGACCCGGCCTTAAATGCCCGTAGCTGTTGATAGGCCATTAAACCCCAACAAACAAACCAACAAACCAACCATTACAGAGGAGGTGGTGGGCCAGGCGAAGACGAGTTTCTCCGTGAATGAGAGCCCGGTTTACGGCCGGTGTACAATCAGCCAGGAGGACGGCGTCGAGATGGAGACGGAGTTCAACATGTACTGTACCGAGTGGAGGGACCTGGTCAGTGGAAAATTTCACAGATTTAGAAATAAATATAAGGGATCAGTTGACAGAGCTCCAGTTAAGGTGCGCAATTTGGAGGTAAATTTCTTATTTCTCCATCAAAAATGGCAAGTTTGGAGTGCTTTAGAATCGTCTCAATGAGACGATTCTAAAGCACTCCCAACTTGACATTTTTGATGAAGAAATAACAAAATTTCACCCCAAGTTGGTCGTATTACGCACCTTAACTGGAGCTCTGGTTGATCAAGGGGGCGAAGTCCCTGTTCTTCCACTGACCTCTTCAATTTTAAAAACTAAATTAGAACAATTCTGCAGCCTGATAAGGTTTTGGAATATTTGGTTGATGCACGACTGGTGTTTTAGTCCGTGGTCAGTGGCCAATTCACTGATTTAAAGGGTCAGTGAAAGAAGGGGGCTAAGTCCTTATGGACTTAGCCCCCTCCTTCCGCTGACCCTTTCAATTTTATTTCAATATGCACTGTACCGACTGGAGGTTCGGCAATGCTAGGAAACGCGTAGGATTTCCGAGGCTCGCCACGGAATTCCTGCCGTTTCCAAGCCGTGTCTGATAAATCTATTTATCAAGTTATGTTTTGGGCTACAGAATGAGTAATTATGACGTTGTTATTGTTGAAAAGGACGCTGACTTGTTTCCATGACATCATTCCACTGTTGTCATTCGGTAGCGTCATGTGACGCCGTTCAACCAATGAAAATGTCTGTTTTCAATTTGTTGTAACTTGGATACTTGTATCAGGTCAATGCCTGATACAGCAATATGTTATCAGTCGGTATCTATTTGGTCAATACAAAGCTCGTTACTCGATAAAATGCAATATATTTGGGAGAAAATCTTGCAACATGTATCAGTCGGTCATATCAGCCTGAGCCACAGAAACTAGGCCACAGAAACTGGTTATAGGTACACATGTAGTTGAAATTAGTCACAATATGCTTTTTATTTGAGCGCTAGCGAAGAATTATACAACCAACAGCAACAAACTTACAGCGTTTATGCAAATGAGCTTATGTCGGTCGCAGCACTTATTATTTTGCGGGTTGAACTTTTTAAAAACATGGATCTTACGCCATAAAAAAATAGTTCTAACAACTTTGCTTGATCGCCTTTTCAGTGTGATAGAAAATTTATGTTATTGCAAATGTTTCCGCTGTCTAAGGGTGCGACGATTAACCGTCGTACTCGATTATTTGTGATTCGTAACTCCATGGTTCGGTGTATGAATAAAATATTGCGGTTTCTATTCTCAGAATATAAATCAATATCATTTTGGGTTTTCCAAAAATCTATTTTTAACTCGTTGCTTCTGTGAAATACCCGCGCTTATTTTTCGTGAAACGCTTTCCACTCTTAGATTTATTATTAGTCTATGTGTCATCCACAAATACATACTGCCAAGAATTTCAGGACGTTCAGTCCTTTGACCCCTAGATGTAATGTAAATTGTCATTGTTATCATTATTATTTCCAGCACCTTCCCCTAATGTATGAGGCAAGCTACAGTATCCGTCGCCATGACGACGCGGAAACGAAGATCCTCATCTATCGTGGCCTTGACAACGAGTTTGCCTTCCGTTTACCAGCCGGTGACCCCGCTAACGACTTCAAAGGTGAGATTGGTGCCACAGTGTTAATTTTCCAACCAATCCAATTGTCACAAAATGATTTTCAGACTAGTCCATTTATGAAAAGGGGTTGTTGTTTTTTTTCCTTAAAAAAATGTGAAAATTACTTGCAAAAAGTGCAGGTCCTGAGAGACAGCTCGTCACAAGCTGGCTTGTCTGGATCTACACTGTTTGCAACCACCTCTATAGGGGGTTGTAGTGTTGAAGGGTTAATGTTATAGGATGTGATAGGGTGCTGATGAGATTTGCAACCAGTGTAGATCCATATCAGCCTGTGCATCCGCACAGTCTGATCCGAATCTGCACTGTTCGCCATTCCAACAATGAAACACCCGTCATGCCATGCTTCTATCGAGTAATATAGATCTTTGTCAGGCTACTGGAGTGTGCTATTTGATGAGGTGCTACACTTGTCAAAAATCACATATGTCTCATTTCTCCAGTCACGGACACATTTAACTTGGTGCGAACGACACCCATGGGTGATTTGGCTGTAATGGGTTAACAATAGGTGGGAAATGGATTTACCATAATCACGCCTGCATTTGGGCCTGCCCATTGGCTGGGAAAAAACATCTTTGGCCATAGAAAGCAGAGCCAAAATTTTTGAATAAAATGGGGCATTTAGAATGTTTTTAATTATTGTTTTAACGAAATTGGTGTAAAACCTAGTGTAACAAATCAATTATTTATTTGGCAGTTTATTTCTTTAATACGCAGGTGGGGATGAGAAATATGCGTACTAATTTTTCTGGCCTTATGCATTATGTAGTGCCAGATCAGCGTGCGCATCTGCACTGTCGGATCTGGGCTTGCTCTGTCCGCCATTCAATCGTATTAGTAGCCGTTTCATCAACACTAAAGTGATTAGATGTCCGTCAGTTGTGTGAATCGTGTATCGTATTTTCTCCACGCCAAACTTGGGATTTTTCAATTTTGTCTTGTAGCCCATAAAACACCACAGGCCTATATAGTGGTATTGGCAAATAGTGTAGATCCAGATGAGCCGGCTCGTGACGAGCCGTCTCATCAGGATCTGCACTTTTTGCAAGTAAGTTTCACATTTTTGAGAACAAAAACACCCCCTTTTCATAAATGGACTAGTCTGACGATTGGATTGGTCCGGAAATTTCCATTCCAGTTACTTAGAGGTGAAAGGGTTAAACAGTTTGAGGCTGGATTCTTGGTATCTCGCTTCATTATGGCATGTAGAGTCGGACAATGCTTTATTGTTTCATGGATGTTCTCCACCCTTTGGACTGAAAATAATATATGTTAAGTAAAACAGTGAAATGGTTTAAATGTATTCAGAGCTCCAGATAAGTTTTGTACCTGAAGAGTATTTTAACCCCAGATTTCAAATTCAATGCATATTTTACTTTTACTGATGTACATGTACTATTCATTTCCTTCTGTATTAAATAGGGAACTTATTTGAGCTGCAAAAAGCAAACAGTGTTTGCTTTTTGCAGCTCAAACAAAGTAAATGTTCAACTTTTTACAGTATTTTCACGACTCAATTTGAAAATCGATGCGTATTTTCACATTGCTGTGAGCATTTTGTACTCCCACTTTTGATAATCGGTACGTATTCTGCTATAATAAGTGCGTAAAACGTGCCAATACGCACCTTATCTGGAGCTCTGTGTATATATCTACTGGCCTCGAGTAATCCACTCATCCACTCGTATAGACGAGTGAATTTAGTATCTGGACGAGTGTTAATTTGAATGAATAATGCAGCATTAACATTAAAATATATCGGATTGTATTAATTGGAATTCCAATCTGGACTAGTGGAAAATTAAGTCTACTGACAAGATACTATGAATTTGGCAGCATTCCCTGAAGAAATCAGAGAAATATTGAGCTTATCTGTAATCACAGATAAAAGTTATTGGATAAGGTTATTCGCTGTCAACAAAACGCTCACTAGATCGTAATCACTGCAATTTCATCATTCTGAATGCGCCCGCAGTTTATGTCATATCGCAAATGGACAATATATCAATTTATCCCCGGGGAAAAAGTGTCTGTATACACAGATATGTGAGATATGTAGGCCCAGATTTGATCACCATCTACCTTGTTATCCCATCGCCGATAGGCAACAGCTGATATAGCGTTAGTCCATGCATGTACGTGCGCGTACGTTCGTTAGTAACAGCTTTCTTTTTTTTTTCAATAGCTTCACCGATTTTGATAATATTTGACCACAATGTCGATGTTTTAGTTCTATTTTTTTCCTGTTTTTTTATTATCAATGCTGCCAGTACGACCCACGATCGGCCACCCTAGTTTAAAGGTAGATGCCCACTCAGTAGGCACAAAATGTTCTTTATAGGAATTAAGTAAGTCCCGAGTCCACGAGTGCCCGCTATACATATATTATCATTTAGTAATGTTTATTTTACTGATAGTGACGCGCGGTGGTATCGGGCTATTTTCATATGCAAATGAGGCATGATATTTTTTAATTATTTATACTAATTAAATGCGTCACCTGAAAAAATAGTATTTTCTACAGATTATAAAGTATGATCATTGCACATCAAACAATAAATACAGAGTATAAATAGTAATGTCGGTTAACATTTTAAGGAAACACGGTTAGCGCCCCTGATATCAGTGTGAAAATTTACGTCTAATATAAAATGTATAATAATGCCAATCAGTACGTAAAGTTATGGTGAATGAATGTTTATTTTGCGAGAAAGTGTCTCAGATGATGTCTCTGATATATAGAACATTTTGTGTCTACTGAGTGGGCATGTTCCTTTAAGGTCGCTGTTATTTTATTATTATCATTATTATGAAGGCTGTCAGCGTGCGGATAAGCTTCATTTAACAATGCCATTTCTTGTTTGATATTGGTTTGTTGTGTATTTGGCCGTTGAAGTGATCCTGATGCCTTTGTATAATTTCGATCCTTATCTGACTGCTAGACACATCATGTCTGTAGTTATGAATGGGGAATGGGGCTTTGCGACCAGTGTAGATCCAGATCAGCCTGTGCATACGCACAGTCTGATCAGGATCTGCACTGTTCTCCGTTCCATCAATAAAGCACCCGTCATGTTTGTAACAAGCACTATAGATCACTTTCATGCTACAGGAGAATGCTATTTCGTCAGGAACAACACTGTCGCAGATCCCATAAGCCCCATTTCTCCAGGCACAGCTGCTTGGTGACAAAATGTACTTCCTGGCAATTGCAACCAGTATTCACTCGAAGAGACCAGTGCATACCCTGCTTGCAATCGATCTAAATGTCCATACTGTCAAAGGAATCAAATAGATGATAATTCAGCTATACAACACACGGGCTAATCTGGATCCACAATTACCACATGTGTTGTCAAGTCCCTTTTGACAAACTACAGCCATATTTAATATGCAACAGCCTAACTGGCTTTCAAAATATGTAGGCCTCCGATCAGTCTGCGGAGTCTGATCAGGGTCTGCACTATTCGTTTTTGACTTGAGTAAAAGAGTTTTCCCTCTAACGAATGTTTTAGATCTGTATCTTATTGCTTAAGGGCGCAGTTGATTGGTCACTACACAGGTCAGCAACTAAATAAGCGACTTTTTGGCCTGGCCATTTCACATGTGACTGTGAGTGGAGAAATGGGGCTTATGGGTTTTGTGACCAGTGCAGATCCAGATCAGTCTGTGCATCCTCACAGTCTGATCAGGATCTGCACTGTTCACCATTACATCAATGAAGCGCCTGTCTTACTTCAATAAACAAACTATTTTTCAGGCTGCAGGATTATTTGATCAGGAGCTCACTGGTCACAGATCCCATAAGTCCCCATTTCTCCAGTCACGGTCACATATATCACTACGCCCTTGGTTACGTGGTTCTCGTATTGATCCTGCAGTAAGCGTAATGCCCAAGTATTTTATATAAATAACATTATGAGTAATAGAACAATTCCGCGAATTCATGGCATCTGTCGCGCTCGGAGATTTAGTTCTGGATAGGCTTGGCTAGCACAGATTCCCACAATCTGGCCTTCAGTCATGTGACTCAGGCCCATATGCAGGAATTAATATAGGAGGGTGCGTTATCGACAGCGTGAAGGGCTAAACATTTTTTTGCACATCCACCGACAGACCTCGATAGATTAACCCTATCAACCCTAAAGTAACTGGAATGGATTTTGATATGTTAGTTTTGCAACTCAATCCAATCATCACAAAATTATTTTCAGACCAGTCCATTTATGAACATGGGGTGTTTTTGTTCTCCAAATTACTTGCAAAAAGTGCAGATCCTGATGAGACGGCTCATCTGGATCTACACTTTTTGCCAATACCACTATACAGGCCTGTGGAGTTGAAAGGGTTAAGGGGGTGCGTACTCGCCCGTCGCATCCCCTCTGTATACGTGTCTGCGACTAGAGACGTAACGATCTATTAACAAAGCCAAGCCCACTCTGCAATAACAAGGTGGTATATCGCTTTGCCCGGCTTTAAATGATCTTAGCTGTTGATAGGCCGTTAAACACCAATACATCAATTCAAATTAAACCCCATTCAATCAATCAAACTTCCCACGAGTGGCTGTTGTAGAGAGTACTGTACACAAGCTCCAGATAAGGAATTAGTAATTGAGTATTGAGTGACTCAATCATTTCTGAAGCAATTGGGTATTTCAAAATTTTAATTGGGTAAAATAAAATCACACTACTGTTTACACATTAACAGACAGCAATTATTGAATAGTTTGCTTAGAAATGAACACATATCTTGGCATTTCATTAGAATTGTCTCCTTGGAGCTAATTCTAATGAAATACCAAGATGTGTTTTCATGGAAAATATGAAAAATATGCTATATTTGTGGTCTTTGTTTTCTGCAGCATGATAGATAAAGGTACCACAAAATTTGCTTTTTGATACTCTCTACTTCTGATTTGAATTGGGTTTTAGGCAATTTTAATTGGGTATTTAAGCAAATACGCAGCTTATCTGGAGCTCTGTGTACAGGTTCACCTATTCTTCAAATGTGATGGTCTAATCAACAGCTTTCGCTATTCTATCCTATTTCGTGCCGTCGTATCTTGACGTGATTTTTTTGTCATCAAATTAGTTTCTGCAACTGTTGCTTCTTTGCTGGATGAGAATTTTGTTTCCATGGAAACCGTTCAAAATCAAATTGTATTTCCGAATTGTGCCTCATTTTACCAGCTCCGTATTCATCGTCCAAAAGAATCCACGATTTATCACCTAATAATTTGAGTTTATTAATAGGCAATTCCTCCTCGCCCTGCAGGGAATCATTTAGTGAAGATTTTATTGCGAGGGAAATTATTCGGCACATGCTTAAGAGCTGTCAGCCTCGCTGAATGATGGCCGGTTCGCTTTAATAAAACTTATGACTGCTCATAAATCTGTCCACTCCTGTTTAAGTAACCCGCAGCACTCCTAGATGCAGAGACTCAGAATGATGAACTAGTGATCCAAGATATTGGGAACCAGTCCGGGTGATGGGTACCGTTCTATTGGGAACCAGGGGGCCATTTCACTAAACTTCGTACGATTAAATGTTCGTAAGTGTAAATTTAGGATCGTCTGGAAATTTCAATTGACGGATTTACATTTATTGAGCATAGGCTGCATATGCAGCCTATGCTCAATAAATGTAAATCCAATAATCGTTTACAAGAAAACATTGTTAATGTGAAATTACAGGCTATCAACAGTACGCACTTACAAACTTTTTGTCGTACAAAGTTTAGTGAAACCAGTATCCTTAGATGCAGCATCCAGATTTGAAACTGGTTATAAAACGTTTCAGACGTTGTATTTGAATATTATACTCTGTAGATACAAAACTTATCTGAAGCTCTCTTTGAGTTTAAAATTACAAGACTGAAAAAAGTACAATGTATACATTGCCAGTTCCAAATGAAGCACACCGGGATGGCCAGGGTGTCTGGTTTAGAGAGGTTCCACTGCACTACCAATTTCACTGAATGCATGTCTGAACGTGACAAAAAAAAATCAATTGAAATGGTGTTTGATTGACAAAAATGCAATTTGCTCTTGGTGCAAACTCTAATGTCGTGGGATAAATGGAATTCTGTTGCTAGGAATAATCCAATAAATATATAAGACACCATGACAGGTACGGTACATACACAGCATTTATTTTACTAGAGAATGATGAAAATATCGCCCCGTTCCCATCACTGATCAATTTTAAGGTAAATTTTGATGGTAAATTTGAAACTGAAGGGAAATAAATTCAGAGAAATCAGTTGCGTACCTGGGGCCGTTTCACTAAACTTCGTACGACTAAGATGTTTGTAAGTGCAAACTTATGATAGTCTGCAAATTTCACATTAACAACATTTTCTTGTAAACAATCATTGGATTTACATTCATTGAGCATAGGCTGCATATGCAGCCTATGCTCAATAAATGTAAATCCATCAATTGAAATTTTCAGACGATCCTAAATTTGCACTTACGAACATTTTAATTGCACAAAGTTTAGTGAAACGGCCCCCTCTGTAGTGGCCCAAATTGGTCAGTTTGATAAGTGAAAATGATTTTGTAGTTTCCAACCCTGAGCATGATTCAAACACAGAAATAAATGTTCCTGAAATCATTAACTCGCTAACTTTTAGTGCAACTATATCACAGTTATGTATAGAAAGGTTTCATTTCAAGCCTGTACATGCGGCAAATATATTTTGTATGTGCAGCCTATGCCCAATAAATGTAAATCCATCAATAGAAGTGGGTGGCAGGTGGGAGTATGTGATGAGTAATTTAACGATCGGGTTCATCCTTACCGGAATTCCGAATGGAGACCTGGTTTGGCCCTCACATACGTCTTTGGAATTTTGTATGTGACAGTTGAATCTGGTTATACCCCTTATGTGAGTATTACGATTACTCGTAATCTTATTTTAGGGGAAGGGGCCAAGTCACTTTGGTGTGGTATGGACCTGGCACCAGGTCAGGTTATTCTAATTTCAGGGCTGAATATATTTTTTCTCGATGTAAATATTCCGTTCTGATTTTGGGATTTCCCCCCTAATGCAGCAGGTTAAAATGGGATCGAACCGTTTGCCCGGCCTTACATGACCTTATCTGTTGATAGGCCGTTAAACGCCAATAAACAAACAAACCATCAATAGAAATTTCCAGACGATTCTAAATTTGCACTTACGAACATTTTAGTCCTACAAAGTTTAGTGAAACGGCCCCCTGGGATTTAACCAAATTGATTTTGTGGCGTTCTTAACCCATTTCATGCTGGGGATACGCCATTTTGTTTATGTAAAATCTTAAATATTTTCTTTATATGATCTCAGAAATATATGTTGAGACCACCATTTGAACCGTCTTGTCGAGACGGTTCAAATAAGTCACAACATATACTTTCATTGAGAAATAACAAAAATAAAAATAAATATTAAAAAAAAATTGGTGTGTTCTGCATGTAATGGGTTCAATCAGATTGATTGAAATTTTACATCCATTCAACAGCAAGGAAATAACAGATAGGAATGCACATGTATGGGTGCAGCACTTAGCCTCATTCTTTGTTTTACTGTAGTCTCATTGAGATGGTTCAAATGAGTTATTACATCATATATATTAATTCAATGTTTCTAAACCCGTTTTTAACCCTTTCAAATATTACTGATACTGCTGCTTTTTGGGAGGGGGCCAAGTGATTCTAGTGTGGCGAGGACCTGGCATCAAATCAGATTATTCTGATTTCAGGGATGAATATCTCGGGGTTTTTTATTGTAATATTCAGTTCTGATATGGGATTTAGTACTAAACCCATTGACCCGACCTTAAACGACCTGTTGATAGGCTGTTAAACCCCAACAAACAAACAAACAAATTAACCCTTTCAACACTACAAACCTCTATGCTATGTAGTGGTATTGGCAAACAGTGTAGATCCAGATGAGCCGGCTTGTAATGAGCCGTCTCGTCAGGATCTGCACCATTTGCTGATATTTGCTTATTTCTAAAAACAATACCCCTTTCTGAAAATATATAAGTATGAAAAATAAACATGGGACTGTCCATACCTGTTATTTAGGGGGGAGAGCAGGGATTCCGCTGGGGAAAATAAAAAAATCGCCACTTCATCAAAAAAAAAATTTTTTTTTTTGAAGTGGCGATTGTTTTTCGAAAATTGTAATTTTGTATCGCCAATTGTTTATTTTTATCGCCAATTGCGAAAGTGGCGATCGCCAGCGGAATCCCTGGGGAGAGGGTTAATACCGTCGGCTGCGATTTGGTGGCGAAGGCAACGTGGTTGGGCGGAATTTGCTGGGCAGACAGACGGGGAACAGTAAGCGGATTATTGCGATACATCAGTTTTACTGTCACTTCGCTAATGGCTTAGTTTACGAAAACAGACATGAAAGGAAGCTATTGCGAAAGAATAATAACTGCAGCAATTTGTGAAATTGTTTTCTACGCTTTATGTGCTACCGGTCATTATAAAGTGTAATTTCGACGCAGCCTGCTTCTTTCATCTGTAGTTCTCACTGTTCTCTTGGAATAATCCTCGCGTCTATATATGGCTGGCTTTGTTCCTGGTGCAGTGCTGTTCGGCCCTGCAGTATTTCCCCAGTCTCTGCTCGGCTGTGCAACGTAAGGACAATCGTCTTGTGAATAATACGACAAGTGACACCAGAGATCCTATGCCACTTGAGAAAATTGGATGTTAGGATCGCTGCAAAATGAAACGTGGGTCCAGATAAACATGTTTTGTCTCTAACCCGTTTCATGCAGAATACATGCACACAGATATCAAAATGTTCAACCAATTCTTATCTATTTTCTTTATTTCTTCATTATAGGAATGAATGGCCTTTTTGTGGAATTTATCGGGGTATAAACTTGGAAAAGTCGCGGGAATACTGGACGAAGGCCGGAAGGCCTCGTCCTGTATTCCCGCGACTTTTCCAAGTTTATATCCCCGATAAATTCAACAAAAAGGCCATTCATTCCATATAATTCCAGCATTTTAAATAAATTCATTAAGAAAATGTGTTTATTTTCCGTTTTCTTAAGAATTATTTTAACTGCGCCTGACGGTTACGGAAAGTAGTTCGGCATGGAGTTTACTGGGATATAAATTTTGGACGGAGACTTGCAACGGACCAATGAAATGTTAGGGAATTGTGTAAATATTTTTGTGCTGGAATTATGAAAGTATATGTTGTTACCAATCATTTGAACCGTCTCAGTCTACACTCGTTACCTCAAACTTTCTTAAGTCAAACTACTGATAATTCCAGCACAAAAATATTTACACAATTCCCTAACATTTGATTGGCCCATAGCAAGTCTCTGTCCAAAATTTATATCCCATTAAACTCCCACACCTAACTACTTTCCGTAACCGTGAGGCGCAGTTAAAATAATTCTTAAGAAAACGGAAAATTAACACATTTTCTTGATGAATTTATTTAAAATGCTGGAATTATAAGGAATGAATGGCCTTTTTGTTGAATTTATCGGGGATATAAACTTGGAAAAGTCGCGGGAATACTGGACGAGGCCTTCCGGCCTTCGTCCAGTATTCCCGCGACTTTTCCAAGTTTATACCCAGATAAATTCCACAAAAAAGCCATTCATTCCTATAATAACTCAAAAGTAAAATTCTCGGTTCCAAGTAAATATTTGTTGGGGGGGGGGGGGGGTGGGGGGGGGGGGGTGTGCGTCCGTGGTTGCAAGTACAAAATGATGATAGGCTGTAAATTTCACATTAACAACGCTTTCTTGTAAACAATTGTTGAATTTACATTTATTGAGCATAGGCTACATAATTATGCAGTCTATGTTCAATAAATATAAATCTATTGAAATTTCCAGACAATCCTAATATTGCACTTAAGAACATTTTATTCGTACAAAGTTTAGTGAAATGGGCCTCTGGTTCCTAGATCCAAGGTCAAGGTTCCACTTAGAGCTCGAAGGTAAAAAATGCAAACAAGATGTCCAACTGGGGCCATTTATGCAACGTGTTACAATTAATATTCAAATAAATACACAAAAGACACTGATACATACAAGATACTGGTCCCTAGATCCAAGGTGAAGGTCACACTTGGAGGTCAAAGATCAAAATGGGAACAAAAATATGTGTTAGGGCCTTATATGCAAAACCATTAAATGGATTCTCGAATAACTACACATAAATACTTACCATCATGAAAAGTAATGTAGTATGCAAGATGAACACCATTTAGTTCCAAAATCAAGGTCACATTTAGAGGTCAAAGGTCATTTGTATAAGATGTTTAAATAACGTTTTTCTAGATTTTTAGATCGCTGTTGTGAGAAGTTTCAGAATGTGGCAACTGTTCTATAGCTGATTTTCAAATAAGTTTAACAATTGTCGTCTGCTGTTGCTTTTATATCTTGCTTATTTCTCAATAATAACATAGTTTGACAGCACTTCAGAATCATTTCCAATGGAAATGATTTTAAAGTGCTGTCAAAGCATGTTTTTGATGATAAAAATGGAAAATAGAAAATAAACAGTAGACAACAAAAAATTAAGATAGCCGTGTAAGGGTTAAATATATTTATAGTTTTAAATTATTTTTCTAACCTTGTAACTAGCTGCATTGTTCTATAAACCAGGCATGCTTTAAAGGTACATGCCTACTCAGTAGGCACAACATGTTCTTTATAGGAATTAAATATGTGTCGCTATTCCATCAGGTCTATAAGTTACAAGTGCCCGCTATACAGATATAATCATTTTATAATATGTATCTTACTGATAGTGTCTCGCGTTGGTATCAGGCTATTTTCATATGCAAATGAGGCATGATATTTTTTAATTTATACTAATTAAATGCGTCACCTGAAAAAACCTTTTTGACAGATTATAAAGTATGATCATTGCACACAAACAAATAAATACTGAGATAAATAGTAATGTTCGTTAACATTTTAAGGAAACGCGGTTATCGCCCCTGATATCAGTGTGGAAATTTACGTCTGATATAAAATGTATAATAATGCCAATCAATACATGGGGTAATGGTGAATGAATGTTTATATTGCCAGAAAATGTCATATCTACAGAATATACAAAACTATCTGTCTCGTATATTATAACCTACTGAGTGGGCATGTACCTTTAATAGATTGATTTCGCATTCATCGGGGGATATAAATTTTCTAAATTTGCTTGTTTGTCTCATGAATTGATCCAAGGTTGGAAGCCACATATGGCATCTAATGTTTTTGTCGCAATGTTTCCTGGCTAAATTGGAAAGCAATGAATGTTTTTTGTTGCGTCGTGGCATATTCAAGATGTTGGATGGTGAATCATTTCTATAATAACCTGACACAAAGCAAGCAGTGAAACATCTTGTAGTACAAGTTACTGTTTACCCTAGTTTCTCGACCAATGAAAGAACAACATTTCTTGTTATTTAATCGCATATTGTCGACGCTTTCGCCAATATCTATTAAATTAATCATTAAATGTTCAGCCGCTATATTTGGAACTGATTGTACGCATTGCTGCCATCAGTTCACATGGCAGTTCACATGGCACAAAGCATTACCGCCCACACACACGCTCACTTCGTGTCACAGTATAGCGATTCAAAATCACATTTAGGGGCGGAGCTTCGCAAATGGACAGTGTAAACAATAAGCTAGCGCTCGCTCGAAATTAATTTATTAAAAATTCAATATTTGATCTATAACTATTACTTACTGTTCACATATTGGATTTTTAAGGAATTAAATGCGAGGGAGCGCTAGCGACCGCAGCATTTAGTTCCTTAGAAATCCAATATGTGTTCAATAACATAATTATACTTAGCCAGGTTTATAATGCAGTCTCATCTGAATATTGATTTTCCAGATAGTCATTAAATCTGGTAATATGTAACGTATTGGGGTTTCATTTTGCAATGCAATGTATGTGAAATAAGTGGAGCGCAATATTGGCCAGCGATTGGCTTAGAAAGTAGTGCGAATCTGTAGTTCTGTTTCATTTTGTTTGTTTGAAAAAGATTGTAAACCAACGCATTTGACATTATTAATATATATAACATGTGAATTAATGTTTTTGAGGTCGCTGTCGCTTGTGTATTTTGCTGTAACGTTAACAGAAAGCAGTATAAAACAACTGGGTCTCAGGTGATGTCTTAGATATTCAATATATATGTGTTTAGAAATACGATGCAAATATATGATTAAAATAGTTCTACATCTGAGACACAGTGTCTTTCATTTCTATATTTCTCTTCTGTTGAATGATCATACCTTTATGTAATATTTTGATAGTAGTATGTATTCGGGTGACACTTTTTATATGCATTTTTGAAAAAAATACGGGACATTATGTGCTCACCTTGTACGGGCGGGCGGCGGCCAGGTGGGCACAGCTTGTCCATGCAATAACTAGAGTTCCACTTGGCGGATCCTAACCGTATTCGATATACATTTTGATCACGGCAAGACGAAGAAGCCTATTGATTTTCAAACATTTCCAATGACTTATCTTCCCTTGGTGGCCATTTTTAATTTTTGCACTGTACCCTTGTCCACGCAATAACTCGAGTTCTTCTTGACCGATTGTAACCAAATTCGATATACATGTTTATCACATCAAAATGAAGAACCGTATTGGTTTTCAGTGAGTTATCTCCACTTGTTGACTGGCCTTGCCTCGATGAGCGTATATTGTGACCTTCGGCACTCTTGTAAATTCATTTAAATAATTTAAGCATGTACTGCCTGATTAACAGATCTATTGATGCACATTAGTCAAATGAGATTGGATAATTAATATAGGAATTAATGGCTTTTTTGTGGAATTTATCGGGGTATAAACTTGGAAAAGTCGCGGGAATACTGGACGAAGGCCGGAAGGCCTCGTCCAGTATTCCTGCGACTTTTCCAAGTTTATGTCCCCGATAAATTCCACAAAAAGGCCATTCATTCCTTATAATTGCAGCATTTGAAATAAATTTATCAAGAAAATGTGTTTATTTTCCGTTTTCTTAATAATTATTTTAACTGCGCCTCACGGTTACGGAAAGTAGTTCGGTGTGGGAGTTTACTGGGATATAAATTTTGGACTGAGACTTGCTACGGGCTAATCATATGTTAGGGAATTGTGTAAATATTTTTGTGCTGGAATTATTAACTAATAATAGTAATAAAATGTAGACAATAGGCAAATTGATTTAAAAAAAACAGGTGCAATAGTGAAATTTTATTTGCCTAATTTGTGGTCATCTACCGTCAAACATTATATCAGATAAATATTTTACCAAATCCTCAGAATTATGTGGGTTACAAGTACGTCTAGATAAAACATCTAGTTGATTCGGACTGCAATGTATTATGTTGGGTATCGTGTCACGCCCTCTCAGTTATATCTACAATATTCGGACACAATTTATTCTAAATAACACATGTAAATATCTTGTCTCTCATAATGAAGGGTGTCCCGATAGTACTGGTTTACCACAATAACAATGTATTCAGGGCATGGGATCATGTGTTTTCGAACGGCATGACTCCACATTTTTTAGATGTGTTTACAGTAGATTTCTTTTAATATCCTTCTAATGAAATGACAATTTTTATGAAATAATACCGCAGCAAATGCGGTACACGTTGCTCTTTATTGTATATTCAGCTTTAATCTCATAATTCTGTCGTTTTGACGAAGAATCGGTTAACTTAACCCTTAGACCGCTATCGTATTTTTTTTGTCGTCTCCTGTTTATTTTCTATTTTCCATTTTTATCATCAAAAACATGCTTTGACATCACTTTAGAATAATTTACAACATGCTTTGACAACACTTCAGAATCATTTCCATTGGAAATGATTCTGAAGTGCTGTCAAACCATGTTTTTATTGAGAAATAAGGCAAGATATAAAAGCAATAGCAGAGTAGCGGTCTAAGGGCTAAATGTAAATAAAAACTAGAGCATGTGACTGTAAGAAATAAACGGTACTCAATTCTTTGTGAAAGTTCAGTTTCGGTAAATAAATTTCTGAGCACCCATAAGACACATATGCCATTGTATTTGGTGCGCTACATATCATCTAAATCTGTCAGTTTGTTAGGAAGATTTTAAAGAAAATGTACTGTAAAAATGTCGTCACAGAGGACGTCACATCGGAAAATCGGGTTCGGTAACCACGTAATCCCACACTCCGGTATTTGGATACAATTTGTTTTGGGAAACATAGGGGTGTCCAAAACAAATTGTATCCAAATACTTCGGTTCATTATGGTAATTGAGGCTTGACATCAGCCCCCATTGGCTGCAAACCTGACCGAATTACTGCCAGTAATGACAAGCTGGTTTATGTCTCAGTATGTTGTCTGTGCAGATTGTTTTTCTATAATTTAGATTGAACCTTTTCAATGACGGCTCCAGAAAAGCTGATTTTTTTCTGTGGTGTCAACATAAGAAGACGGAAGCTGTATAAATATGTGGAACATTTCTTCGGAAAATTGGTATTGTGATAATTTTGACCATTGTAGATACCAGAGCTCCAGGTAAGGTGCGTAATTTGGGGACAAATTTCTTATTTCTCCATCAAAAATGGCATGTTGGGAGTGCTTTAGAATCGTTTCAACGAGACGATTCTAAAGCACTCCCAACTTGCCATTTTTGGTGAAGAAATAAGAAAATTTCACCACAAATTGAACAAATTACGCATCTTACCTGGAGCTGTGAGATATACTATTCAAGTTGCATAATAAATTGGTGTGACCTCCAACTATGATAGAAGCTATGTAAAAGATGAATATCTTCCCATGAGGTTGCTGCCATTATTGTGGACCATTGCAGATTTAATCAGCGTGTACGTTTCTGGCAAGAGATGACACTATGTATAGTCTGTAGCCTAGGGGATATGACATTGGCTTTCCATACTGGAGGTTGTGAGTTCAATCTTCACCCTAGGCATGAAAAATACTTGCATATGCCAATGTCATATGCCAGTGCGTCCCACAGGTTGAAGTAACGGACCGAAGAAAAAATAAGCTAGTAAAAAAAAATATTTTAGCTTATTTTTTTTCTTTATTTATTGATGCTTTTATGCATATTTAATGTATTTATAGATGTGGTGTGTCCGTGTACATTTAGGTCGAAAGTCAAAAAGTTTGTAAGTCTCTCCAGCTAGAGTCCTGTATGCCATGGGGGTATATCCATATTTTACAAACATAATGTTGATTTTTTTATTATGTTGCTCTTGAGGTTCCACACGTCCGTACGCCTGTCCGTCCTTCCATATACATTTATGTCGAAAAGTTTAAAAGTTTGTAAGAGTTTCTCCATCATGTAATATCTTCAATAATACTTGAAGGATTGCTTTAATATTTAGACACTTCATTCACCTGACATGTGTGATGCAATCACACCACCAATGACATGGCCTTGACCTTTGTGACCTTTAAAATGGTGCTGACACACTTAGCTATTTTCTTACGTCAAAAACTTTGTAAGACTTTCTCAAGTGACTTTGAAATTTGTGTAAAGTTAAGTTTTATTTTTATACACAATCTCTATTTAGAGTCCAGTATGCCATGGGGGCATACACATATTTTACAACATAATCTCTAGTTAACTCCTTGCATGCTAGCGGCGAAAATATGCGCCAAACGAATTAGGAGTATATGTTTTATTTCTCTCTGTAAATATGTCTTGAATCCGGACACAATTCTAATGAAATTCCAAGACATATTCATGACATTTATAAGAGAAATAATGAATTGTCATCTACTATTTTTGAACTTTTTATAGCCCACTAATTTCCCAGCATGCAAAGAGTTAAAATAAAATTTCCCCTCTTCTGATTAATGGAATAGTGTGAAAATTAAAGCAGGATATTCCATTCCAGTTACTCAGGGTTGAATGGGTTAATGAATATCCACAGGCATCAGGGTCGATGTTCGAACACGGAGTCTGGACCTTAACCCTTTCCCTGATAGAGACGACTTTTCACGCCTCTGCAGAAGATGTCTTTAGAAAACATTGTGGGAAAAGGAGAAATTGCTTGTAACAAGCAATTTCTCCTTTTCCCACAATGTTTTCTACTCTATCAGATAATTTAACCATCATTTGACCCAGCATTTGATTCTTTTATTCAGATGTTTTGGATTTGGATGAGTCGAAATATCGCAAAACAGGGAAAGGGTTAATTACATGGCTGCTGGAGTGTGCTATCAGATCAGAAGTTACACTGACCACAAATACCATGAGCCCTATTTATTCAGTCACAGCCACATGTATGATCAGAACAAACTGTAGGCGTATGTGGCTGTGACTGGAGAAATGGGGCGTATGGCATTTGTGATCAATTTGCACATCTTGTAGCCTGATAACGATCTATATTGCTTGTTAACGGCATGATGGCTGTTTCATTGACGGATTGGCAAACAGTGCAGATCTGGATTTCTGCAGTCACAGCCACATGGTGAATAGTGACTGGAGTAGGTCTTGATCCTGACTGCGCTGATGTTCATACACGTAATAATTCCAGCACAAAAATATTTACACAATTTGATTGGCCCATAGCAAGTCTCTGTCCAAAATTTATCTCCCAGTAAACTCCCACGCCAAACTACTTTCCGTAACCGTGAGGCGCAGTTAAAATAATTCTTAAGAAAACGGAAAATAAACACATTTTCTTGATGAATTTATTTCAAATGCTGGAATTAGAAGGAATGAATGGCCTTTTTGTGGAATTTATCGGGGATATAAACTTTGAAAAGTCGCAGGAATACAGGACGAGGCCTTCCGGCCTTCGTCCAGTATTCCCGCGACTTTTCCAAGTTTATACCCCGATAAATTCCACAAAAATGCCATTCATTCCTATAGTATTTCCATCCCACTGGTCTGTAGAATGAGACTTTAAACTGTGGTCCCGTCTCTATATGGCCTTAGCTGTTGCTGGGACATTAAACCCATTCACTTTAAATTTTCTCCAGTCACAGCCATGTATACACACAGAGCTCCAGAGAAGGTGCGTATTGGTGTATTGGTGTATTGGTGTAGTGTATTGGTGTATTGGTGTATTGGTGTATTGGCATATTTTACACACTTATTTTAGCAGAATAATCATTGATTATCAAAAGTGGGAGTACAAAATACTCACACCAATGTGAAAATACGCCTTTATTTTCAAATTGAGTATTGATATGTAATAAAGTAGGAAATTTACTTAGTTGAGCTGCAAAAAGCTCAAATAAGTGAAATTTTAAATTTGTTTTAATTGTGTATCATTTGTTCAATATTTAATAAGGAAGAAAATCTATAATACATTTATAAATGTAAAATACACATTGCATTTCAAATCTGGCGGTATAATACTCTTTTAGACACAAAACTTATCTTGAGCTCTATACACATTGGTTGAACTGCAGTAAACGACAACTTATCAGGAGCAAGTCCATTGTTTTAGGTGTGATCAATTTCCATGGATGGCGGATGGTTTGCAGGTTTGCATGTGTCCCGTCGTTATACAGCCGTTGACGATGCTGCGATGATTGTTTCACATAATTACCCAATATAGATGCAAATGCCGACTGGGCAATTTGAAAATGATACCAAAATTGATGGCCCGCCTGTTCCTGCATATGACAGGAAATAGACAATTACGATTTATTATCAATAATGGGCTATATGTGGTCGTGACTGGAGAAATGGGGCTTATGCTATGGCATATCTATGTTGTCTGATCGGGGCTATATGTGGTCGTGACTTGTGGTATGGCACATCTGTGTTGTCTGATTGGGGCTATATGTGGCCGTGACTGGAGAAATGGAGCTTATGGCACATTACGTCCATGCAGTCTGATTGGAGCTATATGTGGCCGTGACTGGAGAAATGCAGTCTCGGGCTATATGTGGCTGTGACTGAAGAAATGGGACTTATGCCATTTTTTAATAGTCTAGTCCTAGATTAGCCTGCAGTCATGCATGCAGTATGGTTAGGCTATATGTGGTTAAGGCTGGAGAAATGGGGCTCCAGATATTTGCAAACAGCGTAGTCCCAGATCAGTCTTATCATGGTCTGCACTGATCGCCATTTAGTCAGTGAAACGCCTGTCCTACTTCTAACAAGGCTGATATATTTTGCTGGCAGACACCGACTACAAATGGTTTTAGCCCCATTTCTCCAGTCACAGCCAGATATTTTGCTGACAAAAAATGGACGTATATTGATTTTCAGAAGTGTAGCTCATGATCGCAAAATTTCCTGGATGAATTCTTGACTGAATGACGAAGTGCGGATGCACAATCTGTTTTGGGTATGCGCTATAGTTTATAGTCCCAATGAAATAAGGCTGGTTTTGTTCAATCGAAACCCGTGTTATTTTGCAGGAATTATTTGCCATGTGCAGGCAATTGTCAGTTGTGTGGATATCGGGATTGGTCATGTTCATCCATGCCAATTACGTCTCAATTTGCAGCGTGTGCGATATAGCAAACGCAGCTGAGCATGCGATGTAGCGATATAGTGATCACTTTATAACGGCGTTCAATAAAGTTGTTTTAGCAAGTTGCCTGCGATTCAGCATTCAACAGAGGCTCGTTCGTACTGCATTTGAGCACAATATTTGTTGGGAATTACTTGGTTGGAGTTTTCCCCCTTTGTCCAAAATTATTTAATTATGTTAACCTTTTACATTCAGAATCTGCTTTTAGACAAATGCAATTTTTAAATATTTTCTTTTCTGTTTTTCGTATTCTCATTGATCGTATATGTTGTGACCACTCATTTGAACCATCTCAGCGAGTCAGTTCAAATGAGTGGTCACAACAGTTACATCTGATGTGAAAGACTTACCAAATGTATATGTTGTTACCATTCAGTTGAACCGTCTCGTCCGAGTGAAAGAAAGGAAATATTTTTCTTATTTCTTACCGAAAGTATATGTTGTTACCACTCAGTTGAACCGTCTCGTCGAGACGGTTCAACTGAGTGGTAACAACATATAGTTTCATTAAAAAATAAGAAAAATAAAAAAGTAGTTTCATTAAAAAATAAGAAAAATAAAAAAGTATATGCACTGAAGTATATTCCATGTGTATTGGGTTAGCCAGTCACCCTATGGACCTCAGGGTGTCGGCTTTACAAAGGTTCTTGTTAATATGTATATAATGGGCCTGTCTGTTCGTGATGGCAAAGCAACAATAAAACTTGATTTGTGGTGGGACCTCTCTAGAAAGGACACCCTGGTGCTCTCACACTGTGTGCAGTGTAGAAAGCTTCCACAATAACTCGGGGATGGGTTGTGACCTACTGTCTGTTTCATGAAACCTGCTCACCTTTTACGGCTATATAAACAATGCAAAAATAATATTTTTTTATAAAATTATATCAAAATGAGGCTTCTTTTTATTTCGTAAAATTTGGTCAAATATTGATTTTATTCCGATAAATTATCTATGGGAATTTAAAACATGGGGAAAAAAGAGATGGACAACCTGAAGGAGGAGTCGAAAAAAAAATGAAAAAAAATAGGAAATTGACTGAAACCCGGCTAGATAGCTTGGACATTATCTATAAACTAAGAAAACGAAAGTTAAATTTTGAAAATCGGTTCAGTATTTCTGAAATTAGAAAAATTTCCCCTTGTTAAAATTTGTTTGTAATAAAATCAATATTGGACCAAATTTCACAAAATAAACATTATCGAAAACAAAATTGTTTTTGCATTGTTTATATGGCTGTAGATTTGGGCAGGTTTCATGAAACAGACAGTGGGCGTTTGAACACCCGACTTCCAATCCGGAGGTTGTGGGTTCAAACCTCGTCTTGGGCACAAACATACTTTCATAGTATTTCCATCCCACTGGTCTGTCGAATGAGATTTTAAACTGTAGTCCCATCTCTATATGACCTTAGCTGTTGCTGGGATGTTAAACCCATTCACATTTTTTCACTTTCCAAAGAAACAATTGCAGTTTGATAAAATGTTGAATACTAACACTAGTGATGAAACACTACCGAAAACACAGGTGGAAGACTCGACCTGTGACACAAAAAAAAACCATTACAAAAAATCCATTACCCCACCCACTTGGTCTCATACAGTACTGTATGAGACAATGGGTTTTTTGTAATGGGCATTTTTTTCGTGTTGCAGGTCCGAGTCTTCCACCTGTGACTGAATAGTGAGTTATATATGAGACATGCCGTGTGATTTTGTACCTTCGGACATCTGCGTGTAATTTCATAAAATACGTTTACAAAGATTACAATATTTTCCGTAAATGGCGTTAAAAGTTGACAGAATTTTCAGAGTACATGCGGAATTATATGTCAACTTTTGACTTTATTTATGAAAAATATTGTAACATTTGTAAACATATTTAACCCGTAGCTACACACAACAATTGTTGTCTGCTGTTGCTTTAATATCTTGCCTAATTTCTCAATAAAAACATGTTTTGACAGCATTTCAAGTGCTATCAAAGCATGTTGTAAATTATTCTAAAGTGCTGTCAAAGAATGTATTTGATGATAAAACTGGAAAATAGAAAATAAACAGCAGACAACAAAAAATTAAGATAGCCATGTAAGGGTTTATGAAATTACGCAGATGTCCGAAGGTACAAAATCACATGGCGCGTCTCATATGTAGGCTGCCCTGGAACTACACTGGTCCCAGATGCCAAGCCCCCTGTTATCAGCCAGTGTATCAGGAAACTACACTGGTCCCAGATGCCAAGCCCCCTGTTATCAGCCAGTGTATCAGGAAACCTGATTGAATATGTATGAACCCTGTTTTTATCAAAGGAAAACAAATTGGCTTTGTGAAATTAATCCCTTCAGCCGCAAATGTGGATAATGTACCTATAGTCTGAGGTTTAACAATTACTTTCTTGTTGAGGCAGATTGGTAAACCCTGACACACAGGTGATAAAATCATTCTTGTATTGGTTTGGTTGCATAATTAGAAAATGCAGATTCCATTAAAATATCAAGTCGCAACAACTACTTGACAATGTTTCACGTTTCAGGGATGGGTTGTGGCCTAGGGGTTAGAACACCTCACTTCCAATCCGGAGATTATAGGTTCAAACCTCGCCTTTTATACTTCATACTTTCATAGTATTTCATCCCACTGGTCTGTCAGATAAGACTTTAAACTGGGGTCCCGTCTCTGTATGTATGACCTTAGCTGTTGGTGGGACATTAAACCCATTCACTTTTTCATGTTTCGGACTGAATATATCGACAGTGACATAAACATTACTCAGAAGCCCATGGAACTGATCGTTGCCATATATCCTGTTTACATACCACTCTTCTCAGATCCCCAGTTGAATTAAATGCAAATTTATGGTAATACGCAATTGTAACCACATTTTGAGGCAACCTATAGCATACTACAGCTGGGACACACATTTTCGACCTGTAAAAGTATATGATTTAACCCATTTCAGTCTAAGGATACGATAATTTTCGTTGAAAAAATATAATTATTTTGTTTATTTCTCCATAAAGGTATATGTTGTTACCACTCAGTTGAACCGTCTCGTCGAGACGGTTCAAATGAGTGGTAACAACATATACTTTTGAGATGAAATAAAGAAAATAGGATTGTTTTTTTTCCCAAAAAACTTTCATACTAAGATGTGCATCATGCAACAGCTGACTTGAAACCTGCTTCTTTTCTCAGAATTTTGAAATATTTTCCCCATTTCTCTGTCGCTACAATGATTCATATATAAAACGAGAGACGAGGCAAAGCCACGAAGGACGGGTTTTCTTCATAGGTCAAGGTCAAGAAAGGTCACATGTTGGATAGTGGTATTAGGTGGGCAACCATTGGTTATGAAGTTGTGCATGTATGGTGGTTTTATGTGGTACAGTAACAGAGAAATGGACCTAAACACGAAAACTTAACATTGAAAATGGCTAAGTGATTACGTGGAAAACAGTTGTGATTACGCAGAAAAAATAGGTCACGGTCAAATAAGGTCACAAATATCAGTATATCTGACTCAGTATCCCGTTTGAAATTGGTAAGTAAATCTATCATACTCTAACATGTTCTGTTGTGTTTTTCCTGATTACCAGAAAACTAATTTCCGCAATTGATTGCAAGAGTCTCCGAGAAAATGAACACGCTTCAATTATAATCGACCACTCCCACTCGGTTCGCAAACTGCCGGATAAAACAACTGTTTACTGTGGATAATTGGTGCTGTTATAAGACATGTCTAAGCATGTGCACTCAATTGTGGCTGCGACTGGAGAAATGAGGCTTATGGGCAGAGCTCCAATTAAGGTGCATAATTTGGAGGTAAACTTCTTATTTCTCCATCAAAAATGGCAAGTTGGGAGTGCTTTAGAATCGTCTCAATGAGACGATTCTAAAGCACTCCCAACTTGCCATTTTTGATGAAGAAATAAGAAAATTTCACCCCATGTTGGTCAAATTACGCACCTTACCTGGAGTCCTGCTTGTGGGTTTTGCGACCAGTGCAGATCCAGATCAGCCTGTGCATCTGCACAGTCTGATTGGGATCTGCACTGTTCGCCTTTTCATCAATGAACCGCCCGTCATGATGCATGTAACTAGGCATATAGATCGTTATCAGGTCACAGGAGGGAGGATGTTATTTGATCTGGATCTACCCTGGTCACAAATCCCATAAGCCCCATTTTGCCAGTCACAGCCACAATTTAGTCTTGATATCAAACAATTTGCCCGCATGATTATAAAACTATCGGAACACATACTCAATCTGGTGCTCAAAATCATGAATTTTGACCTGTTGAGACTGAGCTGCTCACTCACAGCCCTGCTCAGACTCAGCCAATCAAATTGCTTAGTTTAAAGTACAAATTTAGTGTTCATATAGTTGCCATCCTGACTGTTTATTCATCTGTCTGTCCATCTGTCCGTCCGAGATTTGTGTTAATGTTTTCGGCTACCTACTATCTCTGTTGCCTTAAGTCAGGTTAACTTGAAACTTCATATACATATTTTCCATCATCCATGCACTCATTCTATAGCCCACCCATGCGGCCATGTGCTCAAGGTCAAGGTCAAATGCCTTCGAAATTTGCTTTAAGTTTTTGAGGGGTACATCCACTATTGTTAGTAACTTGGTATATCCTCAGAAAATAGAGTTATGGTTGTAATGGTTTATCACAATAACAATGTATTTGGATACAATTTGTTTTGGGAAACCCCTATCAAATAGTGTCCAAATACTTAGGGTTATTACTTCACATGTCTATAAATAGAGCAATAGTTATGGTCAGTATTATTGTACTGGTTTACCACAATAACAATGTATTTGGATACAATTTGTTTTGGGAAACCCCTATAATAGGTCCCAAAACAAATAGTGTCCAAATACTTAGGGTTATTACTTCACATGTCTATAAATAGAGCAATAGTTATGGTCAGTATTATTGTACTGGTTTATCACAATAACAATGTATTTGGATACAATTTGTTTTGGCAAAGGGTTTCACAAAACAAATGCTGTCCGAATACTTAGGGTTATTACTTCACATGTCTATAAATAGAGCAATAGTTATGGTCAGTATTATTGTACTGGTTTACCACAATAACAATGTATTTGGATACAATTTGTTTTGGGAAACCCCTAGGGGTTTCCAAAAACAAATGGTGTCCGAATACTTAGGGTCATTATGATAAGTGCCTTTTATCGCGAGGTGTCCATGTTGCAATGGGTGCAAGTAATGTACATGGATATGAAGAAATACATGGTTATTTTGCTGTTAACAGGCAATTAACATAAAATGAAATTCTTTAACCTTACCAGAACACCAGTTACTTGTTAATGTTCATGGTTTTATGTACTTCATTAGTGTAATTATATTAAACCGAAATTAACAAAATGTGTTTGAACTCGGGCATATGGCGTCTTGAAGACATGCACTGTGTTGCTTTCGTGGCTTCATTCTGTTATAATTATACACGTATGGATGGCACCAGGTGCAATAGGGAATATACAGGCTAACCCATTACAGATTGGGCACAGTTTGGGCAGTAAGAATTTTTCTATATACAGTGGTCACCCTGAGGGGGCCAGGTGATTCTGGTGTGGCGAGGACCTGGCACCAGATCAGGATTATTCTGATTTCAGGGCTGAATATATAGTTTTTTTATTGTAAATATTCAATTCCGACTGGGATTTTCCCCCCATTTGTACATGTACTTGAACATGTACATGTACTTGTACAGGTACTATATGGTATTTAGTACTAAACCCATTGAACCGACCTTAAATGACCTTAGCTGTTGATAGGCCGTTAAACCCCAACAAACAAAAATAAACAAAAACATTCTTCACCATGGTCACTCCTACTGGGATTCACACCTGTAGCCTATTTCATCAACATTGCAAAGTATACTTTACTAGCAAAGTATACTTTGCGGGAGTAATCATTTATTTTTCCTGAAATGCATTATTTCATATAGAACTAACAAATGCATATATTTCATGATTAAAAGTATGCAGAATTATTATACTGAATTTATTACATTATCACAGCCAAATTGGCTGTGATAATGTAATAAATTCAGTATAATAAAAATTAATAAATTTATCATAAAATTGAAAATTTCTCCCTCAAAGTATACTTTGCTACTAAAGTATACTTTGCAATGTTGATGAAATGGGCTACAGGATCCAAGTGATGTTTTCGGCGTGTATATAATCACCACCCTGATCTGTTTGTCTGTTCACCTGTCTGTCTGTACGAAATTTGTGTTGAAGTTTTCGGCAACCTTCTATCTCTGCTGCCATGAGAAAAAAGTTCATGTTACTAAATGCTGTGGCTTAAAGATGATTTTTCAATGGGATTGCAAATAGTGAAAGCACATTTACCGTAATTAAATTAAAGTATTTGATGTAGATTTAATGGCACATAATTGGCAAATAATAGTGTTTTGTGAAAGTTAACTTTAATGAGAGTTTAATAATACAGTGTGGGATTGGGTTTCATGAATGGGGTATTTGTGGCCACATTTAATACCTCTTTTGCTATCGGAATAACGTTCGGATAAGTTGCATTATTAATGTTGGCCCTTAGGTTCAAATATGTATCACAATATTGTGTGTTTTGATTATTAATAAGTAAATGATGTGGCTGAGTTTAATCAACTACGTTTGGAATACACATATCTTGTAATTTAAAAAGAAAAAAAAAAAAAAAAAAAAATTATTTCTCAATCAAAGAATATGTTGTGACCACTAATTTGAACCGTCTCAAATGGTGGTCACGCCATATACTTCTAAGCACATATAAAGAAGATATTTCAAATTTTCCACAAACAAAAATGACGCATACTTTACTCTTTGAGATTACATTCTAAACTGTGTGTTAATTGCATGTTTTCTGGTGAAGCAATCACAATATACTCTGGATTCCTGGGGCAGTAAGATACAATCAATCTGGTTCTATGATTAAAACGCCATTATGCTTCCATTGTTACAAAACAATTATCGTTTCAATATAACAAATGGTTTTGTTCATCAGCGCGAAGTGAAATTCCACACGTATAATTGCCATGTCACGGATTTAGGTTGCTTCAGCAACTCATTCTCTGACTGCTTATCACATAATGCAATATGATTATACTGCCGTAATTCTGAACTACGGTCAGAATCTGTTTCTGCACATCTATACAGTCTTGGATTTTAAAAAATGCCACTATATGAATTTTTACGCACCCTCTGAAAATTGTCATCTTACAACCATATGAACTTAAACCAATCAACAAGAAAACTTTATACTACATTTCCACCATTTTCTATAATTCCTCCAGATTCTTATGGTAGCTTTTGAACACTATAGCCCTCTATAGCGGTGTTTGCAAACAGTGTAGAACCAGATGAGCCGGCTAGTCTGAAAATCATTTTGTGACGATTGGTTTTGTCAGAAAATTAACATATCAATATCTATTCAAGTTACTGATGGGTAAAAGAGTTAATAAACTCTTATCACCTCTTAATATTCATTCTCGGACAATTTCCTATGGGAGAAATTATTATTTTTCTTATTTCTCTTGTAAAGTATATGTTGTTACCACTCAGTTGAACGGTCTCACCTGTTCTATGATATACAAAGATACAATTGTTGGTTATCTGGTGTTCAGTTCTATGATATACAAAGATACAATTGTTGATTATCTGGTGTTCAGTTCTATGATATACAAAGATACAATTGTTGGTTATCTGGTGTTCTGTTCTATGATATACAAAGATACAATTGTTGGTTATCTGGTGTTCAGTTCTATGATATACAAAGATACAATTGTTGGTTATCTGGTGTTCAGTTCTATGATATACAAAGATACAATGGTTGATTATCTGGTGTTCAGTTCTATGATATACAAAGATACAACTGTTGGATATCTGGTGTTCAGTTCTATGATATACAAAGATACAATTGTTGGTTATCTGGTGTTCAGTTCTATGATATACAAAGATACAATGGTTGGTTATCTAATGTTCTGTTCTATGATATACAGAGATACAATTGTTGGTTATCTGGTGTTCAGTTCTATGATATACACAAATACAATGGTTGGTTATCTAGTGTCCTGTTCTATGATATACAGAGATACAATGGTTGGTTATCTGGTGTCCTGTTCTATGATATACAGATATACAATTGTTGGTTATCTGGTGTTCAGTTCTATGATATACAAATATACAATGGTTGGTTATCTGGTGTTCAGTTCTATGATATACAAAGATACAATTGTTGGTTATCTGGTGTTCAGTTCTATGATATACAAAGATACAATGGTTGGTTATCTGGTGTTCAGTTCTATGATATACAAAGATACAATTGTTGGTTATCTGGTTTTCAGTTCTATGATATACAAAGATACAATGGTTGGTTATCTGGTGTTCAGTTCTATGATATACAGAGATACAATGTTGGTTATCTGGTGTTCAGTTCTATGATATACAAAGATACAATGGTTGGTTATCTGGTGTTCTGTTTTATGATATAAAAAAGATACAACTGTTGGTTACCTGGTGTTCAGTTCTATGATATACAAATATACAAAACGTTTGGTTATCTTGTGTTCAAGCTATCTATGGATTATACAAAGGATATAATGGTTGGTTATCGGTTGTCCTTTCATTAATATACAGAGATTTCAATTGGTTGGTTATCTGGTGTCCTGTCTATATTATACAAAGAGTACAATGGTTTGGTTAACTGGTGTTCTGTTCTATGATAATACTAAAGTACAATGGTTGGTTTAATTCTGGTTGGTTCTTTTTCTTATGTTATACAAAATGGATACAATGTTGTTATCTGGCTTCAGTTTCTATGAATATACAAATAATAACAAGGTTTGTTATCTGTTTCGTTGCTAAATGATATACAAATATCCAAGGGGTGGTTTATCTGGTTGTTCAGCTTCCTATATATACAAATAACAATGGTTGGGTTATCTGGTTCATTCTATGATTATACAAAATATGAATGGTTGGTTATCTGGTTCCCGTTCTATAATATACAGAAAAGATACAATTTTGGTTGGTTTATCTTGGTGTCACAGTTTCGATGATATATAAATACAAGGGTTGGTTATCTGTGTTCAGTTCTATGATATACAAAAGATACAATGGTTGGTTAACTGGTGTTTCTGGTTTCTATGATTATACAAAGATACAATGTTGTTATCTGGTGTTCAGATTCTATGATAAACAAAGATACAATTGTTTTGGTTATCTGGTTCAGTTCTAATGGATTATACAAAGGATTACAAATGTTTGGTTAATCTGGTGGTTCAGTTTCTATGAAATAACAAATAGATACAATTGGTTGGTTATCTTGTTCAGTTCTATGATTATACCAAAGATTACAGTTGGGTGGTTATCCTGGTGGTTCATTCTAATGATATAAGAATACAATGGTTGTTATCTGTGTTCAGTTTCTATGATATACAAATATACAATGGTTGGTTATCTGGTGTTTCAGTTCTTATGAAATATACAGTAATACAATGTTTGGTTAATCTGGTTCAGTTCTATGATATACAGAGATACAATGGTTGGTTATCTGGTGTTCAGTTCATTGATGTACAAAGATAAAATTGTTGGTTATCTAGTGTTCTGTTCTGCTCTATGGCACCCCAGCTTCAGCTACTCCATATCCCTCCTGATACAGGATAATACTGTTTACTTTGTTTCCATAGAAACAGGCGTGTTTTAATTGGGGATAAATGTAAATTGGTTCATTGGTTTGTTGTGTGAGTGATAACAGTCCTGCAAGTAGATCCTGGCATGGGAATCTAGACGCTGTGGCATATGTGGCTTTATCGGTGCCAGCCAAAACACTGGTGATTCTTGGATCCTTATGGCCCCGACCTGGAATTTTGTTCCTTGTCGCATCGCCATAGTTATCTGATACTGATTTCAAAAATTTGTCATATTTTCTGCAAATCACATTAAAAAGTGACAAAACATTCAGAGCTCATGCGGAATTCTATTCCGCATGAGCTCTGATAGTTGTGTCAATTTTCAACATTATTTACGGAATTTCTTTTTAAAATAAATATCGGCGAAAAGCCTTGATATGATAAGGGAGGTAATACTAGATAGAGCCAAGCTGAACTTATTCTTTGAATTAGCTTGTTGGCTGAATCGATCTTTTCTGGGATTCATAGCTTCATTCTCTAACAGAGCTCCAGATAAGCTACGTATTGGCGTATTTTACGCAATTATTTTAGCTGAATACGCATTGATTATCAAAAGATGGAGTACACAATACGCACAGTAATGTGAAAATACTCATTGATTTTCAAATTGAGTAGTGAAAATACTGTCATAAATTTGAAAATTCACTTAGTTGAGCTGCAAAAAGCAAACAGTGTTTGCTTTTTGCAGCTCAAATAAGTGAATGTTTAAATTTGTTATATTTTTTTGTCATTTTTTCCCTCTTAGTAATGAAGAAAATCAATAATCCATTTGTAAAAGTAAAATACGCAATGATTTTGAAATCAGGGGGTGTAGTACGCTTTAGACACGAAGCTTATCTGGAGCATTGCTCTAACAACGAATCCGATTGGGATTCTCACCTTTGCCAAGCTATCTGGTGTAGTAATGGTGTCTGGTACCAAATCAGGATTTTGTGGTTGATATGATGGAATGTATATTTTTATTGCAGTGCTGAATTTGCAGTTTTCCACCCACCACACCCCACCTCCTCCTCCTCCTATACACACATGCATATTGCTGTATGGATATAACCTTGTGGTTGAACGGACGGAAGACCCCATTAATTCATTGACATAGGGCTGAATGATACGTTTTTTATACCAGAATCTTCTAGAATACCACAGAGCCAATAATGTATTGGTCAGGAATATATATCTATCAGTCAGTGAGCTGCGGACAAAAACGACCACATATTTTATCTATGACTCAGTCCGATAGGTCCTTCTATATTGCATAGCGTGTCGCATATTGATCAACAAGTCGTATTTATTGACCACATCGCATCTTTATAACAAGTCATATTGCTGCTGATCAATTTCCTGGCAGCGGTGGTTTGCAGATTAATGTCCCTGGCTCCCATATAAATGTTACTGCTTCATAACATTTCTGTTTGTCCGGTAATCGTAATGCTCAGGGGTCCCAGATAAATCTTGGTGTTTCTCGTTTACCGGTAAATATGCCTGGTTTCTCTGGTTGCCAGATAAATGTTCCTGGTTCACAGATAACTGTTCCTGGTTCACAGATAAATGTTTTTTGTTTCTCGGATAAATGTCCCTGGTTCCCAGATAAATGGCCCTGGTTCCAACATAAATGGCCCTGGTTCCAACATAAATGGCCCTGGTTCCCAGATAATTGTCGCTGGTTCCCAGATAAATGTTCCTGGTTCCCAGATAAATGTTCTTGGTTCCCAAATAAATGTCCCTGGTTCCCAGATAAATGTCTCTGGTTCCCAGATGTTCCTGGTTCCCAGATAAATGTCCCTGGTTCCCACATAAATGTTCAAGGTTCCCAGATAAATGTCCCAGGTTCCCAGATACATGTTCCTTGTTCCAATACAAATGAATACTCATTTCTGTATAACGCATAAGGATAAAAGGTATTTTCAAAATGGGTATGGCATTTAAAGACATTTTTTATGTTTCTCCATATCTTGCCATCTCTGTGGATAAAAGCAGACACGTTTGAAGCAATCGAAAATACGCAGGTTGTTTGTTGTAGATAGGAAACGTTTTAACGAGCCTACCCATGCTTCTATAATCGGGCTATTGATTTTACGAGCAGATCTGGTCGATATGTACAAACAGAAAATCTTGTTTAGCAAATAAATTTCACTTTTGAAATATTTTATTGTGTTGTGGGAATGGTTCTCAAGAATATGAATCATAGAAAACAAGATTATGGTGAACCCATAGAACGGTTATAGAGTATTAATGGCCAACAGTCAATATTTGAGCAAAACTTTTAAGTTAATGCTTCTGTTTAATGTTACTCGCTTTGCAAGTTTCTCGGAGATTAAGATTTCTATTCTTGTGTTGGGCATGTCATTTTGTCTGTGTTTTAAAACACAACTTTTGTTTTGGTTTTACTTGAGGCTCGTCAAATTTGGTATGTGAATGTTCTTTCTGCAGTTTTCCCTTTTATTCCACTCTGCCAAGTTGTATTGTCACTCATGTGGAGTCGGACAGCAGTGACATTAACCCATTCCATGCCGGATATCCATGTATGGGTATAAAAATTTCTAAAAAAAAATCTGCAATTTTTAGCTCACCTGAGCAAAGCTCATGTGAGCTATTGTTACCGCAATGTGTCCGTCGTCCGTCGTCGTCCGTGAACATTTTCAAACGTCTTCTCCTCGGTAACCATTGGGCCTATAGTCACCAAACTTCATGGTCATGGTCCTTAGTTAGGGGGATTACAAAATTGTTAAAATGACGTCATTACGTAATCCAAGATGGCCGCCATCTAAAAATAGCATAAATTCTTAAAAAATCTTCTTCTCAAGAACCGCTAACCGGATTTCGACAAAACTTGGTAGGAATGATCGATGTACAATGCTCTTTCAAAGTTGTTAAAATGGTGACTCCGGGATCAAAAATGGGCGTGGCCCATGGGGTCAAATTTTATTTTTGACTGAATATGGTCATGTCATATATGAAATTGAAGGTATCAATGAGGCGATCACTCTAGTGCATTTTTTGTCGCAATCGGATGGTTATGTCATCCAAGATGGCCGCCAAAAGGTCAAAAGGTCGTTCTTTTATTAGAGATTTCAAAATTCTTCTTCACATGAACCGCTTGGCCCATAGTAGCCAAACTTGAAATTTATGGTCCATGGGTGAAGCCTTTTCAGATTTGTTAAAATAGAGGTCATCTCTAATCCAAGATGGCCGCCGTCTAAAAATAGCATAAATTCTTAAAAAAATCTTCTTCTCATGAACCGCTGGCCGGATTTCGACGAAACTTGGTAGGAATGATCGATGTACAATGCTCTTTCAAAGTTGTTAAAATGGTGACCCCGGGGTCAAAAATGGGCGTGTCCCATGGGGTCAAATTGGGGTCAAAATTTATTTGTGACCAAATATGGTCATGTTATATATCAAATCGAAGGTATCAATGAGGCAATCACTCTGGTACATTTTTTGTCGAAATCGGATTGTTATGTCATCCAAGATGGCCGCCGAAATGTCAAAAGGTCGTTCTTTTATTAGAGATTTCAAAATTTTTCTTCACATGAACCGCTTGGCCCATGCTAACCAAACTTAAAAGTTATGGTCCATGGGTGAAACCTTTTCAGATTTGTTAAAATGGCGGTCATCGCTAATCCAAGATGGCCGCCGTCTAAAAATAGCATAAATTCTTAAAAAATCTTCTTCTCATGAACCGCTGGCCGGATTTCGACGAAACTTGGTAGGAATGATTGATGTACAATGGTCTTTCAAAGTTGTTAAAATGGTGACCCCGGGGTCAAAAATGGGCGTGGTCCGTGGGGTCAAATTTTATTTTTGACCGAATATAGTCATGTTATATATCAAATCGAAGGTATCAATGAGGCGATCACTCTGGTACATTGTTTGTCGAAATCGGATTGTTATGTCATCAGCCTTTTCAGATTTGTTAAAATGGAGGTCATCGCTAATCCAAGATGGCCGCCATCTAAAAATAGCATAAATTCTTAAAAAATCTTCTTCTCATGAACCGCTGGCCGGATTTCGACTAAACTTGGTAGAAATGATCGATTTACAATGCTCTTTCAAAGTTGTGAAAATGGTGACCCCGGGGTCAAAAATGGGCGTGGCCCGTGGGGTCACATTTTATTTTTGACCGGATATGCTCATGTCATATATCAAATTGAAGGTATCAATGAGGCGATTGCTCTGGTGCAATATTTGTCGGAATCGGATGATTATAACATCCATGATGGCCGCCACAAGGTCCATTTATTCGAGATTTTGAACGTCTTTTTCTCAGGAACCACATGGCCGATGCTGGCCAAACTTCATAGGAAGTTAAGATCCTTGGGTGAAGCATTTTCAGATTTGGTAAAATGAGTCATCGCTTAATCCAAGATGACCGCCATCTAAAAATATTAGAATTTTGTTTAAAACACATGAACTCGATGTCACATTCTCCTCTGGTGTTCATGGAGTCAGGTGAGCGAATTAGGGCCATCATGGCGTTCATGTTTTCTTTTCTCATCAAAAGTATATGTTGTGACCACTCATTTGAACCGTCTCGATGAGACGGTTCAAATGGTGGCCACACGATATACTTTTAGGGAGATGAGAGAAAACTAACCAGATTTTTATATAGTATAGAGGAACGTCCCCAGGGAGTCCTGTTTAGAGCGAATCCACTGTAATTCTATATGAGCACCACAAGACAATGTCTGTTTGCATTTCCATCATGAACAGAAACTATACTTGCGATTAATTTTACTGAAACCAGTGGTTTAGAGAGGTTCGACTGTATTTCTGGTACATGCGCACTAAGTACATTACCAACATTGACAAGACGTTTCAGAACCATTACATTGAAGCGCATCCTTTTTGTCATGCCCGCTTGTGGACAGAGCGATATAGTCGGAACATTCGCATACGCGCATCCGGGTTAAAGATTTTGGTTAAAGTTTTTCAATATACTATCAAAGCCTCGGTGGGCGCGACATGCGGGCTGCGGCCTTCTAGTTAAACAGACTGGGGTATTTTTTTGTACCCAGTTTAGAGAGCTCCAGATAAGGTTCGTATTGGCGTATTTTACGCAATTATTTTAGCTGAATACGCATTGATTATCAAAAGTGGGAGTACAAAATATTCACAGCAATGTGAAAGTACGCATTGATTTTTCAAATTGAGTAGTGAAAATACTGTCATAAAGTTGAAAATTCATTTATTTGAGCTGCAAAAAGCAAACACTGTTGGCTTGGCTTTTTTTTGCAGCTCAAATAAGTGAATGTTTAAATTTGTTATATTTTGTTATCATTTGTTTCCTATTTAGTAATGAAGAAAATCAATAATCCATTTGTAAAATACGCAATTATTTTGAAATCAGGGGGTAAAGTACGCTTTCGACACAATCAATGCTTATCTGGAGCGCTGGATTAATCAACCCATTACATGGCAAATACTGACTCGTTCATAGGAAATCTACAAACATTCTTTTCCAGTTTCTTCATTTCTCCATCAATGCATGGGGTAATGGTGAATGAATATTTATTTTGCCAGAAAATATCTCTGTATAAATAACATTTTGTGCCTACTGAGTGGGCATGTACATTTAACTCTTTGCATGCTGGGAAATTTGTGGGCTATAAATAGTTCAAAAATAGCACATGACAATTAATTATATTTTCTTTTATTTCTCCTTATAAATGTCATGAATATGTCATGGAATTTTATTAGAATTGTGTCCAGAGGACACAATTCTAATGAAATTTCAAGACATATTTACAGAGAGAAATAAAACATACTCGTAATTCGTTTGGCAGATATTTTCGCCGCTAGCAAGCAAAGAGTTAAGCAAAATGTTTATCATTTTCTATCACCAGCATGGTGGATCCTCAGAATGAAATGAATGGGTTAGAATGAATCAGAGTGGGATTAGAATGAATCAGAGTGGGGTTAGAATGAATCAGGGTGGGGCTAGAATGAATCAGAGTGGGGTTAGAATGAATCAGAATGGGGTTATAATGAATCAGGGTGGGGCTAGAATGAATGAGAGTGGGGTTATAATGAATCAGAGTGGGGCTAGAATGAATCTTAGTGGGCTAGAATGAATCAGAGTGTGGGGTTAAAATGGGGAATTCAAAAGAGTGGGGGCCTCGAATTAGAATCTAAGTGGGGCTATAATGATTCAGGGGAGTGGGGCTAATAATAATCTTAGTGGGCTAGAAGAATCAGAGTGGGGTTAAATGAATCAGAGTGGGGCGTAGAATGAATCAAAGTGGGGCTATAATGAATCAGAGCTATAATGAACTATAATGGGAAAATCATAGTGGGCTAGAATGAATCAGAGTGGGGTTAGAATGAATCAGAGTGGGGCTATAATGAATCAGAGTGGGCTAGAATGAATCAGAGTGGGGTTAGAATGAATCAGGGTGGGGCTAGAATGAATCATAGTGGGGATAGAATGAATCGTAGTGGGGATAGAATGAATCAGAGTGGGGCTAGAATGAATCAGGAATGAATCAAGAGTGGGGCTAGAATGAATCAGAATGAATCAGAGTGGGGTCTTCATGTTGCCCAGTTTCCAGCATTGCAATTGACTGATAAAATGGATAATACACGAGCCTGGTATTCTTTACTTTTCAAGGGCTCTTTTGTTATATGTGGCTGTGACTGGAGAAATGGGGCTTATGAGTTTTGTGGCCAGTGTAGCTCCTGATCAAATAGCTCGCGATCAAGTACTCCTGTCATCTTATATCGATATATAGTGATTGTTAGTGTGTTTTCAGTAATGGAATGGCAACCAGTGCAGATCCTGATCAGCTTGTGCGGATGCACAGGTTGATCTGGATCTACACTGCTCGCAAAACCCATAAGCCCCATTTATCCAGTCACAGCTAGCCACATATATTGATTGTTATTACGGGAATTGTAATAGATTGTGCAAACAATTTACAGGATTTTCTATATAAACAAAGCAACAGCTGTCTTAGAGTATGGAAGGTGTTCGAGCCAATTCCCACACTTAAATATGAGCCGAATTGAATTGAGTCTTAAGAGTGTTGGTTTGAACAAAAGAAAACAAGCAGAGTGAAAACAGATAAGCCGGAATGTGTGTGTTGAAAGATGAATCAAAGCAAAAACTAAAACAGCTGACCTGAATGGAAGAAATCTGTGCCGCATTGGCATTTGGAAAATGGCTGAAAGAAAAAAAATCAATTGGTAGGAGATTCACCGAGAGAAAAATAGAGGCCATTAATTGGAATGTGACGCACCAAGAGAAATGTGGCCAATTGCCTGTCAGAACATTATAGAAAAGAGAACCAGTGATGAGGAAAGAGATGAAAGAGATGAACCAATCAGGAATTGATCCACAAGCGGAAAATCACCATGGCCCATACTTATATACGTTATTATACTTTAAGAACATATCTCCAAATTTGTACTCAAACTCAGGCAGTTTGATTTGCCGATACTGGGCCAATCAAACTTCCTGATTTTGAGTATGAGAATGGAGTGCATATTCAGGAAGTTCTATAAACACGGGCCCAGAAATTCACAAGCACAATAATCAGTGCCAGCACTTTATGATCACATTTCCCAATTTGTTCTCAAAATCAGGCAGTTTGATTGGCCGAGACTGAGCACAGTCTCGGCCAATCAAACTGCCTGATTTGATTATGATAATGGAGTGCATAATCGAGAAGTTCTATAGGCACATGGTCTAGGACTGGTACTGGCTTCTCAAGGACATCAACATGCACAGCAGTCACAGCAACATTGCAGTATCATACATGTACACACCAAGCTACTAACACAGAGACAGCCATACCACAACCTGACTCTTTGTGCCAGCAGCTGAAATCAATGTCCTTAATTGGCAATTAACTATAACATGATATCGTTTGGACAAGCAAACAAACGGGCATTGGAGAAAAGCTTACAACTTAATATTCGAAACTGGAGTTTAGTCCGATTGACTTCAACAATATATGACACCACAAATACATCTACATATCTATTATACATAGTCTTCACTATGGCTTTGACAATTTGTTCACTGCATCCTTTTGCACACGTTCGTTTTAAAAAAAAACTGTTAAATGGAAAACAAAATATTCCCTGATCTGCATCTATACTGTCTCCATGCACATTGTTGTTTATTTTCCAATACTGACAATTAAGGTGAGTTGATTGCTTGGGCAAACGTTGGTGATTATTGACTAGGTGTCCTCGTTATCTCAGCCCCAGGCAGATTACCGGCCATGTCACCTGCTATTGATGAATGCCATGTAAATCATCATGTTATTTTTCGTTGTTATGGTTTCCTGTAGATACTTGTTTTTGCCCTATTATGATACAGTGGAATCTTTATAAACTGGATGCCCAGAAACCTCACTGGCTGGTTTTGCTGTCATTTATAGTTACTTTCTCTGCCAATCGCTGAGATCAGTAGCCTATTTCATCAACATTGCAAAGTATACTTATCTAGCAAAGTATACTTTGAGGGAGAAATTTTCAATTTTAGGATAAATTTATTAATTTTTATTATACTGAATTTATTACATTATCACAGCCATTTTGGCTGTGATAATGTAATATATTCAGTATAATAAATCTGCATACTTTTAATCATCAAATATATGCAGTCGTTAGTTCTATATGACAAAATGCATTTCGGGAAAAATGAATGATTTCTCCCTCAAAGTATACTTTGCAATGTTGATGAAATCGGCTACTGAAGATGTTTTTGTTGGAATATTAGAACAGGCATTATCACAAATCAATAAAAGTTCTTGTTCACATTTTGCATTTGTAACCCTTTCACCCCGAAGTAACTGGAATGTAATTTGATGCTAGCGCTCCATCGCATTTATTTCCTTAACCCTTTCAACACCACAGGCCTGTATAGTGTGGTATTGGCACAAAGTGTAGATCCAGATCGTGATGAGCCGTCTCATCAGGATCTACACCTTTCATATAAGATAAGCATACACCTTTCAAATAATTTTCATAATTTTTAGATAAGAAGCACCTCCTTTTAATAAATGGACTAGTCTGAAAACTGTTTTGTGATGGTTGGATTGGTTTCAAAAGTAACATCAAATTACATTCCAGTTACTTCGCGGTGAAAGGGTTACAAATCCAAAATGTGAACAATAACTTTTACTGATTGGTGATAATGCCTGTTCTCATATTCCAACAAAAACATGTTCATCTCCATTCTTATGTTCTGACAAAACATTTGGGCCCGGTTGTTCTAAACATGTTAGCTTAACAGACTGTTAAATCCTTAGCAATGCTAAGAATTTCACAGTCTGTTAAGCTAACAGAAGCTTTGAGCAACTGGGCCCTGGTTGTTGATGGCCCTGGTTGTTGATGGAGAAAATTGTAAAATGAGATAAGAACATACGACCAGATATTTTCCTGCCAATGTTAATTGATAGAACCTAATGAAATCTCACAAAATTCATTTTGTAGACTGTGAAATTGTCTAGAACTGTTTGCTAATCTTGGTTTTGTGTCAAATTACCAGTTCAGGTATTATAAGGTACATGCGCACTCAGTAGGCACAAAATTTTCTTTCACCATTACGTATTGATTGGCATTATTATACATTTTATATCAGACATAACTTTCCACACTGATATCAGGGGCGATAACCGTGTTTCCTTAAAATGTTAAATGACATTACTATTTATACTCTGTATTTATTTTTTGATGTGCAATTATCATACTTTATAATCTGTCGAAAATATTATTTGTTCAGGTGATGCATTTAATAATACCATGCTTCATTTGAATATGAAAATAGCCTGATACCAACGCGCGTCACTATCAGTAAAATATATATTACTAAATGATTATACCTGTATAGCGGCCACTCGTAATTTTTAGAACTGGTGGAATAGTGACACAATTATATACTTATTTAATTCCTGTAAATAACATTTTGTGCCTACTGAGTGGGCATGTACCTTTAATTCTTAGGTTGCTACTCACAACAATTGTCGTCTGCTGTTGCTTTTATATCTTACCTTATTTCTCAATAAAAACATGTTTTGATAGCACTTAAGAATCATTTCCAATGGAAATGATTCTGAAGTGCTGTCAAAGCATGTTGTAAATTATTCTAAAGTGCTGTCAAAGCATGTTTTTTTATGAAAAATGGAAAATAGAAAATAAACAGCAGACAACAAAAATAATTAAGATAGCGGTCTAAGGGTTAAATGGAGATGGTTGGGATAAACTCAGCTGACATTCTATAAAAAAGTAAAAGTTACTGGTAGTGAAAATGTATATAGAACTGTACTTTAAGCCATTGCATTGCCATTTGGAATAGGTTTTGAGGTGTTTGCAAAATTTAAAATATTTTATTTTTCATTTTTCTTGTTTCTCACCAAAAGTATATATTGTGTGTACTCGTTATGTACGCTGGAAAAAAATCTGTCCGTATATCTGTTTGTCTGAGATTTTCCTTTGGTACTTACTATAGCTACCTAAGTAGCCGTAAGTAGGATTGGCTTGAAACATCATGTGTTTATTAGTCATCATCCAAATTTTCATTCTGTTACACACTCACACAGCGCCTGTACCCAAGATCAAAGTCAAATGACAGTGTAGATCCTGATGAGCTGGCTCGTGACGAGCTGTCTCAATCGGGTCTGCACTTTTTGAGAACAAAAACACCCCCTTTTCATAAATGGACTAGACGAAAAATCATTATGTGAGGGTTGGATTGGTTGCAAATTAACATATCAAAATCCATTCCAGTTACTTAGGGGTGAAAGGGTTAAATACTCCTGGTGAATGACGTACATTACCCACAGTGGTATTGAGATGCTAAGCTTGCCCAGAAATGCTCCCTAATTCTCTATGGTATCAAGTCACCCCCAGTTTTGGTATCGGATGAAGACAGAATGTGTTACCTTTTATGTCTCTGCCAGATCTGGACAGACAAATGGAGACAATAACACAGGTTACAAGGAATCTGTGTGTTCAGCTGTCACGGCAACAAAGGACGGAAGATTGACCTTTGTCTCTGTGTGGCGATCTATCTCCACGGTAACGGGATTATATTTCACCTCTTGGCTTCGGCATTTTATAATGCCAACTTAGTTTGTAACCAGTGACATTTGTCCATGTTGGTGTCCGTCAAACTCGACAGTTACATGGGCGTAGTCACGATCCCTGACACTAAATCTGAGGTTTATCCGATCTATCTGTCTTTGTTGATCTATCTGTCTTTGTTGGTGGGACTAGTGTTTGAATTATCTCTCCAAGGAGGCATGCTTGATTGCTTGATTGATTGAATGGAGTTTAATGTCTGATAATTCCAGCACAAAAATATTTACACAATTCCCTAACATTTGATTGGTCCGTAGCAAGTCTCTGTCGAAAATTTATATCCCAGTAAACTCCCATGCTGAACTACTTTCCGTAACCGTGAGGCGCAGTTAAAATAATTCTTAAGAAAACGGAAAATAAACACATTTTCTTGATGAATTTATTTCAAATGCTGGAATTAGAAGGAATGAATGGCCTTTTTGTGGAATTTATCGGGGATATAAACTTGGAAAAGTCGCGGGAATACTGGACGAGGCCTTAAAAAATTACAATTTTCGAGAAAAAAAAAAGTTTTTTGTTTTCCAAAAGTTGTAATTTTGTATCGCTTCGTCCAGTATTCCCGCGACTTTTCCAAGTTTATATCCCCGATAAATTCCACAAAAAGGCCATTCATTCCTTATAATTCCAGCATTTGAAATAAATTCATCAAGAAAATGTGTTTATTTTTCGTTTTCTTAAGAATTATTTTAACTCCGCCTCACGGTTACGGAAAGTAGTTTGGCATGGGAGTTTACTAGGATATAAATTTTGGACAGAGACTTGCTACAGACCAATCAAATGTTAGGGAATTGTGTAAATATTTTTGTGCTGGAATTATTGTGATATGAACAACAAAACGCTGTTTAAATCATACCCAGTTTTGCACCAGGTAGGACACTTGCCATCTTTTCATCCAACGGAAGTGGTACTAGTGTACCTTGGGCCCGGCTCACTAATTCAGTAATTGTAACGCGCGAGAAGGCCGGGACCTTGCTGGTCGCTGAAATACAGCATAAGACCGGATCTTTTTAAATAGATTTACAAAGGGAAATAACTAGCTACGATCCAGTCTCATCTCGCCTGTCGTGTCCTTTTCTTCAAGCCAGCCAACTATGGATTTTGCACCTCATAGAAATGTTACTTCAGATAAACCCCATACTGTAATACACGTACAGTGATTCCTCTCTAAACCGTACACCCTGGGAGGGCCCCAGGGTGTCCGGTTCAGAGATGTTCCACTGTAAAGTACTATACACATTCAATTTGAAATGCAGGGTTATAATACTCTTTAGATACACAACTTATCCGGAGCTCTGTTGTCTGGAGCCGTATTGAGACAGGCTTTGCCGATTGTGATTTCAGTGCAGTTGTTTATTGCTATACTGGACGGGCGGCTGGCCAAGACAACTGTATGTTTCATCGAGCTGCGGGTGACACCGAGGACATTCGCGCTGACCGACGACAAACTACACTGGTCAGCCTCGCAGATAATGTAAGTGTTGTTGTTGTTGTTGTTGTTGTTGTTGTTGTCATATGAGAAAGGCCATGTGATTCTGTACCTTAGAAAGATGAAAAATATTTTCAAAATTTATGATATATTCTGCAAATGACGTCGAAAGTGAAAACAAAATCGGAGCAATTCCACATTTGCTATACTGAGGCATCAGTGTCCGTCCCGTCAGTCCCGATGGCTCACATTTCTAGGTTTTGTCTGGGTCGCTGCTAGCTGCTAGCTGCTGTTGCATGTAAATGTGTTTATAATTGAATAAAATATATCCGGTTTTGGCGCGTACTGATATGTGCTGGATAACAGCTGTTAACTCTTACAGTGTTGAATTGAAATTTGTTGTCTGCTGTTTACTTTCTGTTTTCTATTTTTCTCATGAAACAGATGCATTGACAACACTTTAGAATCATTTCCAATGGAAATGATTCTCAAGTGCTGCCAAAGCATGTTTTCATTGAGAATAAAGAAATTTGAAACGACAGCAGACGACATTTTTTTGTTTCCCACATCCTAAGGGCTAATCCTTAGACTGCTACACAAAACAATTGTCGTCTGCTGTTGCTTTTATATCTTGCCTTATTTCTCAATAAAAACAGGTTTTGACAGTACTTTAGAATGATTTCCAATGGAAATGATTCCAAAGAGCTGTCAAAACATGTAAATTATTCTAAAGTGCTGTCAAAGCATGTTTTTGATGATAAAAATGGAAAATAGAAAATAAACAGCAGACGACAACAAATGAAGATTGTGTCTGTAAGGGTTAAATTTTGTCGGCTGCTGGAAATGTTTTATTTTCAATATTTCTCGACAAAAACCTGGTTTTGACAGCACATGAGAATTCTCACAGACGATTCTCATGTGCTGTGCTGTCAAAACCAGTTTTCTGTTAAGAATTAAAGCAAAAATGAAAAACAGCAGACAGCAATTTCCGTCAACAGCGTAGGAAGGGTTAACTCGTCTCCTGCATCTATATGAGAAATCTGGTACATGTGCGACACAATAATGACCTTGACCTTTATATAAATGGTCAATTTTGTAGTGTCCATTAAGGTATTAGGTGATAGATCAGGCGCGGATCCAGGATTTCGGGTTAGGGGGGGCGTAACTATTTTGCAATACTTGACTATATTATCGAACGAGCCAAGCTCGTTCGATAATATAGTCAAGTATTGCAAAATAGTCGACCGAGCAGAGCTCATGATAGCGCTAGGGGGGGGGGTCCGGCATTTTTTGAAATCTACATTGCATTTGCTGCGTTCTGGCACATTTTGGAGCAACAATATTGACACTGTTTAGACATGTTTTTTGATTGAAAACGTTTAAATTTTGAAACAATAAGACAACGACCGAAAAATGCATGGAATACATGGCACTTGGCATGAAACGTGCCTTGTAACTTGTAAAAAATCATTACTTGGCAAATTTTAGGGAGGGCGCACGCCGGGACCGCCCCCCCTGAATCCGCCCATGTAGATAGATAGATACACTTGACTTCAATGATAAATGCTTCATAAGAGTGATGTGATATATGAATATAACATATGTGAATATTGTCTTGTTACTGTAGACTAGGGATGGCAACGAATATTCGAATATTCGTTTATTGAATATTCGAATCCCGGCATGTGTCAAAGTTTGTATTGTCCCTTATCGACGATTAATACGGTATCGCGTCAAAGTTTGCTTGTCCCTAATATTGACAATTAATAACACGGTATTGTTTTGACAGCTTGCAGGTGTTTAATCTGTACCTTAATAAAGTACATGGTGTTTCGTGGTGATATAATTATGTGTTTGTTGAATTATGTGTTTGTTGAATTCTCATTGGTTAACCAATCAGTAAATGAGTAATTAATTAATACCTGATTCGCACCAATGTTATGTTTTAAAATAAAAAGAACATGTATCCCCAGGACATTAATTTTCCACTCGCTTGAAAAAATAGTTAACTGATTATTATTTGAAGCACGTGGGAACTCAATTTATCCGAGACGTGTCTGTACCGGTGTCAATTCCGTAATAGTGAGGAGATTTAGAGGTTGGGTGGTTCCGAATATTCGAATATATATTCGAATAGCCAATCGAATATTTGAATACCATTTTTACCATTCGATGCCATCCTTACTGTATACTGTCAGGGTCGTAGCCAGGGACAAATTTCTGATACGCACACATATCAAATGGTAGAACATTGGGTGAACATGGCTCACTCGTCGACCTAGCGAAGAGAGGGAGAGTGCTAGGGGGGTGCTAACTCCGCCCCCCCCCCATCCCCCCCCCATCCCCCCCCCTCCGGATTTTTTTTGAAACAGATCCTATCTAACGCGTTTTCCTGCATTATTTACAGCACCATTTGTTTGTAATCGACATGTACGTTTGATACAAAATGCGTTCTGTTCCAGACTCAATAGCAACCCCCCCGCCACCCCCACCACCCCCACACCACCCCCAAGATTTTATTGCATATTTCGAAAAACAAGCCTTTTTTTAGCTCACCTGAGCGAAGCTCATGTGAGCTATTGTTACCGCAATGTGTCCGTCGTCCGGCGTCCGGCGTCCGGCGTCAGTCGTACGTGAACATTTTCAAACGTCTTCTCCTCGGTAACCATTGGGCCTATAGTCACCAAACTTCATGGTCATGGTCCTTAGGTAGGGGGATTACAAAATTGTTAAAATGACGTCATCACGTAATCCAAGATGGCCGCCATCTAAAAATAGCACAAATTCGTCAAAAAATCTTCTTCTCAAGAACCGCCTACCGGATTTCGACAAAACTTGGTAGGAATAATCGATTTACAATGCTCTTTCAAAGTTGTTAAAATGGTGACCCCGGAGTCAAAATTGGGCGTGGCACGTGGGGTCAAATTGGGGTCAAATTTTATTTTTGACTGAATATGGTCATGTCATATATCAAATCGAAGGTATCAATGAGGCGATCACTCTGGTACATTTTTTGTGGGAATCGGATGGTTATGTCATCCAAGATGGCCACCGAAAGGTCAAAAGGTCGTTCTTTTATTAGAGATTTCAAAATTCTTCTTCACATGAACCGCTTGGCCCATGGTAGCCAAACTTAAAAGTTATGGTCCATGGGTGAAGCCTTTTCAAATTTGTTAAAATGGAGGTCATCGCTAATCCAAGATGGCCGCCATCTAAAAATAGCATAAATTCTTAAAAAATCTTCTTCTCATTAACTGCCAGCCGGATTTCGACGAAACATGGTAGGAATGATCGATGTACAATGCTCTTTCAAAGTTGTTAAAATGGTGACCCTGGGGTCAAAAATGGGCGTGGCCCGTGGGGTCAAATTGGGGTCAAATTTTATTTTTGCCCGAACATGGTCATGTCTATATCAAATCGAATGAATCAAAGAGGCGATCGGTCTGGTGCATTTTTTGTCGAAATTGGATGGTCATGTCATCCAAGATGGCCGCCGAAAGGTCAAAAGGTCGTTCTTTTATTAGAGATTTCAAAATTCTTCTTCACACGAACCGCTTGGCCCATGGTGGCCAAACTTCACAGTTATGGTCCATCGGTGAAGCCTTTTCAGATTTGTTAAAACGGAGGTCGTCGCTAATCCAAGATGGCCGCCGTCTAAAAATAGCACAAATTCTTAAAAAATCTTCTTCTCATGAACCGCCAGCCGGATTTCGACGAAACTTGGTAGGAATGATCGATGTACAATGCTCTTTCAAAGGTGTTAAAATGGTGATACCGGGGTCAAAAATGGGCGTGGCCCGTGGGGTCAAATTTTATTTTGGACCAAATATGCTCATGTCATATATCAAATTGAAGGTATCAATGAGGCGATTGCTCTGGTGCAATATTTGTCGGAATCGGATGATTATGTCATCCATAATGGCCTCCAAAAGGTCCATTTATTCAAGATTTTGAACGTCTTTTTCTCAGGAACCACATGGCCGATGCTGGCCACACTTCATAGTAAGTTAAGATCCTTGGGTGAAGCATTTTCAGATTTGGTAAAATGAGTCATCGCTTAATCCCAGATGACCGCCATCTAAAAATAGCACAATTTTTTAAAACACATGCACATTCTCCTCTGGTGTTCATGGAGTCGGGTGAGCGAATTAGAGCCATCATGGCCCTCTTGCTTTAAATTCTTTTAATTTTTCTCGTACGCACGTGCGTACGTGCGTATTCCTGGCTACGCCACTGACTGTATGGAGCATTGAGTTGCCATCTCTGCCATCTTTGTATGTACAAGCCATCGTACAGTTTCACCACTTTGTGCATTTGACACATACAGCAAATTATGTGACAGTAAACCATATAAAATTTGGTGCAATACATAATAGACAGATATGACAACGGCAAGCTATAAATATTATGCCAGCTAACTATACAGAAGACGAGATATCTCATTAATCTGAAAATAAATTTTTCAATCTGATGCACAGCCTATGTTAGTGCACACATTACCCATAGGTAAAGCCATATCTACTCGCATAGTATGTGAGTAGACACCAGTAGCCTATTTCATCAACATTGCAAAGTATACTTTACTAGCAAAGTATACTTTGAGGGAGTAATCATTTATTTTTCCTGAAATGCATTATTTCATATTGAACTAACAAATGCATATATTTCATGATTAAAAGTATGCAGAATTATTATACTGAATTTATTACATTATCACAGCCATTAAATGGCTGTGATAATGTAATAAATTCAGTATAATAAAAATTAATAAATTTATCCTTCAATTGAAAATTTCTCCCTCAAAGTATACTTTGCTAGATAAGTACACTTTGCTATATTGGTGAAATAGGCTACTGGTTTCCACAGCAAAATTGTGTCCCAATGTTTAGGGTTAATATGGTTGGACTGGTTTATCACATTAACAATACATTCGGACAATACAGAGACACTACACTCAGGTAACTGTTTACATGTCACTGGATTTGATAGCTAATAACAGCATACAGTAGTCAGGGTATATATGGTATGTGTTGTGTGGTTTGCTAGGTAAAAGTGATACATTGTAATTTTCTGTGTTCGAAGCTATTTATAATGGTTGTTCATGTTGTTAAAAACACAGGCACAGACATATTTGTCACGCCTGCTTTAGCAGAGGCGCGACTATAGTCGGCGCTTTTTCTGTCGTCCGCGCTTCCGCGTCGTCCGCTTTTTTGTAAGGCAAATGCGTTAAAGTTATTGTTTTTTCACAATATCTCTTTAACCTCTTGCCAGACTTTCATAATATTTCACATCAATGTTTGTCTAGGGATGATGCTTTATTACGCACACCCCCACATCCAAATTCTGAAGGTCAAGGTCATTTATTTACTTTTAATGTTCACCGGTTTTGTAACAGAAATGCGTTAAACTTATTGTTTTTTTCACAATATCTCTTTAACCCCTTGCCAGACTTTGATAATATTTCACATCAATCTTTGTCTAGTGATGATGCTTCATTATGCACACCCGTACATCCAAATTCTCAAGGTCAAGGTCATTTATTTACTTCTAATGTTCACGGTCAAATGCCTCGGCATGCGCGATACCGCTTCCGTGGCGGAATTCTTGTTTATAGTTTCGTGTAATATAATTGATAGGAGTCCATTCTCCTGGCTTTTCTACATGTGATTAGCTACATTATATCATATTTTGTACTTCACATTTTGAGTTCTTTGTCAGAACAGGTAAAACTGGCTGATGGCTGGAACACACAAAGATGGCTGACTTGGCCACTCCATGTGCCCTATAGGATACAGTAACGATGAGGCAGTATTCACACAAATGTTATACATATATTCTATCACATTTACGAAGCAATTATCTTTGAATCAAACGATGATCAGGTTTAGAACGGGTCCTTAAAGTTTACATAAAGAAATGTTTAATTTGTTTTTAAATATCATCACTACTATTAGTTACCGAAGAATTTCTTGAACGTTGAGATACTTGGTTTTATACGACCATCAAAATAACCTTGAGACTTGCAAGGTCACTGTCTTCATTTGTACTTATAGTCGTGTTAATGTACATTTAACCCTTTCGGCACCACAGGCCTGTATAGTGGTATTCACAAATAGTGTAGATCCAGATGAGCCGGCTCGTGAGAACAAAAACACCCCCTTTTCATAAATGGACTAGCAGAAAATCATCATGTAACAATTGGATTGGTCCGGAAATTAACATTTAACAATCCATTCGAGTTACTTAACCTTTTGAACCCGAAATACCGCTATAACGGTTTATGCAAACAGTGCAGATCCAGATGAGCCGTCTCATCAGGATCTGCACTTTCGCTAGTAATTTTCATATTTTTTACAACAAAAACACCCCCTTTTCATAAATGAATTGTGACGGTTGGATTGGTTGTAAAAGTAGCATTTCAAAATCCATTTCAGTTACTTAGGGGTGAAAGGGTTAAAACAGTTGTTTTCAATGTTTCTTGTAAATCTAGCGATATATTTTAGCAAGGTGTATGTAAAAGGTGCGCACATATTTGCTATGTTAATTTTGAAATGAATACGGCTTACCGGTATACGAAGAAGTAATTATTTATTAAACACCCTACAGGGTTTCCGTCTGAGTCTGAGTCGTGTCAAAATTCCTCTTAGCATCTTTGTATACATGTATCTGCATATTATGGGCGCTGTTGGAGTATTTGAACTATTTGCATGCTAGCGGCGAAAATATCTGCCAAACGAATTAGGAGTATATGTTTTATTTCTCTCTGTAAATATGTCTTGAAATTTCATTAGAATAGAGTCCTCTGGACTCAATTCTAATGAAATTCCAAGACATATTCATGATATTTATAGGGAAAAATGAAAGAAAATACAATGAATTGTCGGCTGCTGTTTTTGAACTATTTATAGCCCACATATTTCCCAGCATGCAAAGAGTTAATAGCAACTTTTGGACTGTAAATAAAGAAGCTGTCTGTAACCCGATTCATTCATCCTTACCAAAATCCCGACTAAAATCCCGACCGGAGACATGAGTTTGCCCTCACATACGTCTTTGGCAGTTTTGTATGTGACAGTACAATGTGGTTATACCTCTTATGTGAGTATTACGTAATCCTATTACTTTTAGGGGAAGGGGCCAAGTGACTTTTGTGTGGTATGGACCAGGTCAGGTTATTCTAATTTCAGGGCTATTCTGTTCTCATTTTCGGATTTTCCCTCCAATTCAGCAGGTTAAATACGGGATCGAACCCGTCAGCCCGGCCTTAAATGAACTTAGCTGTTGATAGGCCGTTAAACACCAATAAATCAAATCAAATCTATTTACAACCTGCTTCTATGCATATCTTAGCCCATTTCACATGATCTACTGATACAGGTATCAAAATTTACCAACATTTTTTTTTATATTTTCTTTATTTCTCAATTAAAGTATATATTGTTACCACTCATCTGAACCGTCTCGACGAGACGGTTCAGATGAGTCGTAACAATATATAGTTTTATGGAGAAATAAACAAAACAATCAGAATTTTTCAACCAAAAATATTACATACTTTGACTGCAGTGGTTAGTAATGATTTCATCCTACGGGATTCACACCTGGGATAATGTGATTTGGTGTGGTAAGGACTCGTGGCATCAGATCAGGATATTGTGATTTCAGTTCTGAATGTTAGATTCATTACTGACTGCAACGCTCTCCCTACGAGGGAAATATGTGTAGAGACACGCTGAGATTTTGTACCTTTGGACATCTGCGTAATTTCATGAAATACGTTTACAAAATTTACAATATTTTCCGCAAATGGCATCAAAAGTTGACAAAATATTCAGAGTACATGCGGAATATAATTAATTCCGCATGTACTCTGAGCATTTTGTTAAATTTTGACTTTAGTTATGAAAGGTACCAAATCACATGGCGTGTCTCATTTGAGCTGTGATTTTGTACCTGAGAAGATGTGCTATATATCATGAAAAATATTTACAAATTTTATAATATTTTCCATAAATGACTAATTTGCTGAACATTTTGTTAATTTTCGACGTCATTTACAGAAAATATCACAGTATCTGTGCCTATTTTTCATGAAAATTTGCATGTGTTCTTCGGTACAAATTAATATGGCGTGTCTCGTATGCATCTTTAAAATGAATTTGAGCTTTTGTGTAAAAGTATGGTCTGAATGTTTAAAACAATTATATGTTTGCCAAACATATGACATTTCCATTGCATTAACTAGATACCTTTGCTAAATTTGAATTCTTTAAATTCTACATTTTACAACCGCCTGTTTATTCTGTCAACAACATCCAGGTTTTTGATCATTATTAATTGCTATCTTCAAGTATAAAGGTCTTTATCAGGTAATATCACCTGTAGACCAACATGAATAGTTTGATACCATAATCTCAATGGGATTTTGGGAATTAGTGTCTTTGTAATGTACGTGACTCGTTGGCCTGTGAGTTTAACGTCGCTGGGCACAAAACTGGTAGGTTTGTAAGGCAATAGATTGGGTCATTGTCGTGGGTTGCCTGCCATGCCAATTCACCTATTTCGTGTAGAATACAAATTCAAAGGTTCTAAAAATTTACAAACATTTGTTTTCTATGTTTGTTTCTCTCCAAAGTTATTTTGTGTGGTATGTACCTGGCACCATGGATGTCGGGGTTATTCTAATTTCAGGGCTGAATATATATTTTATTGCATGTTCTGGTCTGTTTTTGGGATTTTCACCCAAATGCAGCAGGTTAAATATGGATGAAACCTGTTGGCACGGCCTTGATGACCTTAGCTATTGATAGACAGTTAAACACCATTAAATCAGTCAATCAATCTCTCCAAAGTTATATGTTGTTACCACTCAGTTCAACCGTCTCGACGAGACGGTTCAACTGAGTGGTAACAACACATTCTTTTTGGTGAGGAATAAGAAGAAAAAAAATCATGACAAAAATTCAGTATCTTCAGCTTGAAATGGGTTAAATTGATATTGACCAACCTTTCCATTGCTGTTAACATTTCTGTAGAGGGTTAGTGTGGAAATTTCTGTGATGATAATTTTGGCTGGTGTTATGCATGTTTAGGGGCGGTTATAATATAAAGTGTGTCTCAATTTATCGACCCATGCAGGAACAGGTGATTACATTATAGTTGAATTTGAGACCTCGAACCACGACATCGAAACCCCGACATCGACATCGCAGATACCAAATCATTGATCAGACATTTAAAATATTTATCTCTGCAATCAAGAACATTTGTGTTGCACCTACTTGTATGAACTATCTCTGAGAATAGTGAGACATATAATTATTATAAACATTTAAATACATTCCATGCCAATTGCTGATTGAAAAGTATAAAAATTTACCTGCTTTTTTTCTCCATTTTCTTTGTTTCTCATCTAAAGTATATGCTGTTATCACTCAGTTGAACCGTCTCGCCGAGACGGTTCAAATGAGTGGTAACAACATATATTTTCGTTGAGAAATGAAGAAAAAATAGGAAAAAGAATTGTTGTAATTTAAATTTAGATACCTGTGAAAGGGTATTCGGCATGTTGTGAATGAAGAAACGGCCAGAAAGAAATAATTGTAACGTTGAATTGATAACAGGAAAGACGGCATGGAATATGGGTTGTAGAATGAAAGCTCAGAATATTGTCTGTCCGTCTGTCCGTCTGTCTGTCCGAGATTTGCGTTAAAAGTTCTTGGCTACCGGCTATCTGTTACCGCAAGTCGGATTGCCTTGAAACTGCATATGCCTATTTGTTATCATCCATATTTTTTCATTTTATAGCCCACCTCTGTGGCTCTGTGCTCCAGGTCAAATGACTTTACGTAAATTTGTGCTAAAGATTTTGAGGGGTACATTTTTTATCCATCAGTGTTACTGATTTCTTATTTTTGTGAGTTACACATTTTTCAGCACTTGTGTATAATAGATAGATAGATTGAAATGTATTTCGAGTTTGTTTAGATTCTTTATGTATGGATGTTTGTTCAGGTGTTGGCTACAGTTTATCTTAAACCTATTCCATTTGAATACAGATTCACAGATATCGCAATTTACCAACGGTTTTATATTTTCTTTATTTCTCAATGAAAGTATATCGTGTTGCCACTCAGTTGAACCGTCTCGATGAGACGGTTCAACTGAGTGGTAACAACATATACTTTTGGTGAGAAATAAGAAAAATATTCAGGCTTTTGAAATGGTTTAAATACCCACATGAACAAAGCTGGTTCAATGGTAGGATTCATCCGTGTAGATGCAGATCAGAAAATACGGATCTCAGTTGTTCATAACCCGCATCTTGAATGTATGTTTCATGAAATGGTGAACAGTGTTGACCCTGATCAAACTGTTTGGATGCTGTGTTAACCCTTTGAACTCGAAAGCCCGTCATAGAGGTTTATGCAAACAGTGCAGATCCAGATGAGCCGGCTCGTAAGGAGCCATCTCATCAAGATCTTCATTTTTTTAAAGTAATTTTCATTGAGAACCAAAAAAATACACCCTTTTCAGAAATGGACTAGTCTGAAATTAATTTTGTGACTATTGGATTGGTCCGGAAATTAACATATAAAAATCCATTCCAGTTATTTAGGGGTGAAAGGGTTAACATATCTCTCTGTTACCAGCATAGAACTATGGTGGACAACACAAGCTGTGATGTTTACTTTATACTTTTACATTTGCTTATCCAGTCGGTCATCTGTTCATGTTCAATCTGCCCATGTCCAGTCGCTCACCTGTCCATGTTCAATCGGTCATCTGTCCATGTCCAGTCGGTCATCTGTTCATGTTCAATCTGCCCATGTCCAGTTGGTCATCTGTCCATGTCCAGTTGGTCATCTGTCCATGTTCAATCGGTCATCTATCCATGTCAAATCGGTCATCTATCCATGTCCAATCGGTAATTTATATTTGGCTTCGGAGGAGTATGCCAGCTGATCAGGAGCTACACTGACCAAAGATTCAATACGCCCTTTCTTGTCTATATGCATGATGCGTCACATATGGTACACGTATATGCCACAGTTCTGCTCGACAGCTTGCAATGCCGACGGGGGATTATCAGACGTTTCCATTGATAATCCCTGCTATTCTTATAACTGCAATTTATTCCAGCAATTCTTATATACTACAACAGTGGAATTTGACATTCAAAGCCATCATAACCATTTGTAATCATCTATCCGGTAAAACTCTGCCACAATGTTAAATAAAAAATTACACCGTTGGCTTCGGCATTCGTCTGGTGAAGAATCATTGGAGACTTACCATGTGCATATGATGTGTGCGATATCTCATGAAAAATATTTACAAAATTCACAAGATCTTTTGTAAAGGTCGTCAAAAGATGACAAAATGTTCATAGCAAATGCGGAATTCTTTTTGTTTTTTGACTCCCCAAGCAGGTCAGCCAGCTCTTTTCCCCGATGTTTCCCATAGAGAACATTTCGTCACCTTTCAACGGTCATTTGCAGAAAATATCACAGTTTCTGTCAATATTTTTCATGAAAATTCACACATCTTCTTAGGTACAAAATCACATGGCGTGTCTCATTTGCAGTGTTGCTGCACTAGGACTATTCCTGTTTCACTGGCTACATCCTCATTACAAATCCCTGGTCATGTCATTACAGGCATTTTCCATCTAGCTGAGCAGAATGGGGGAAAATGTCGCATGCTTCTACATCATTTGACGCATGTTTAATCAACTGACTGCGATTCCGTTATTTATTGCTGCTCACGCTGTTGGTTTTTCCCCATATTTTCCCCCGCGTGCCTCAAGGATACGTCTGTCGGGAGGTTCACAATAGCTGCTCTTGTACAAACATGGTTCATCGATTTGTGCAGAAAAGATATTGTCATGTTTTTTGGTCAATCAAACTTTCAGGGACAAAAAAACATACTGATATGTGCCCTTGTGCATGTTTGAGACCAGCAGAATAGATTTTGTTCTTGTTTTTTGGTCAATCAAACTTTCGGGGAGAAAAAAAAGCATATTGATCAGTGTCCTTGTACATGTTTACAACCAGGGCCCGGTTGCTCAAAGCTTCTGTTAGCTTAACCCATTTCAGTCTAAGGATACAATAATTTTTATTGGAAAAATCTCATTCTTTTGTTTATTTCTCCATAAAGGTATATGTTGTTACCACTCATTTGAACCGTCTCGTCGAGACGGTTCAAATGAGTGGCAACAACATATACTTTCGAGATGAAATGAAGAAAATAGGATTTTCCCCCCTAAAAAGTTTCATATTACTACTATAAGTGTATCCCGTCTTTAATGGGTTAACAGACTGTTACATTCTTAGCAATGCTAAGGATTTAACAGTCTGTTAAGCTAACAGTGGTTTTGAGCAACCGGGCCCAGCATGATAGTTCTTGTTTTTGGTCAATCCAATTTTCAGGGACAAAAAGCATGTTTGACATAATTATTTAATGTAGTATAATAAACAACTAATTTACTTTACAAAGTCAATAGATGTGGGGCTCGTTTCAATAAACTTTGTACGTACGACCGTAAGTGCAAAATTATGGTAGTCTGTAAATTTCACATTAACAACTCGTAAACAATTATTGGATTTACATTTATTGAGCATAGGCTGCATATGCAATTACGAACATTTTAGTCATACAAAGTTTAGTAAAACGGCCCCCGGCGTCTTCATCCCATATTCAGTCTATATAATAATAAATGTATGTGTCATTTGAAATCATGACCAGGCATTTTGTCCGTGGTGAGACCTAGCTGCACCAGGGCTCCAGATAACATCTACAATAAGTTATCCGGACAAACCCTCTAGATCCGCCCATATGTTCTCACATTGAAATCGTAAGTTTATCACCTGTAAACCAGCAGAGCTCAAGATAGGCTGCGTATTTGCTTAAATACCCGATTAAAATTGGCAAAAATCCAATTGAAATCAGAAGTAGCGAGTATCAAAAAGCAATACAAATTTTGTGGTACCTTTATTATGCTGCAGAAAACAATAAACAGACCACAAATATAGCATATTTTTCTTATTTTCCATGGAAACAAATCTTGGTATTTCATTAGAATTGTCTCCAAGGAGACAATTCTAATGAAATTCCAGGATATGTTTTCATTTCAAAGCAAACTAATTCAATAATTGCTGTCTGTTGATGTGTAACAGTTGTGAGATTTTATTTTACCCAATTAAAATTTTGAAATACCCAATTGCTTCAGAAATGATGGAGTGAAAATACTCAATTCCTTATCTGGAGCACTGTGATGTTACGCATTCAGTAGGCAGGAGGTTGCACTATATTGCTACACCACGCTACACAGTAAAAATGTGCTTAATAGCATTTACACTTCGCATTTACACAAAATATAGAAAACTAGAAATGCGTCTGTCGAACATTTGAGAAACTGTGACAAAGTGGTTAACCGAAAAGTGTGACGGACGGACAGACGGACGGTCCAAACACTATATGCCACCCGTTTCTTCGAAACCCGGTGGCATAAAAACCTGCAGGGTGTTGACGTTCATAGTTCGCTATATTGTTATTGAGAGACAATCCTGCAACAATAATATTACCATAAACTCACCTAATAAAAAGTGTATTAGCAAAATTCTTAGGTCACTCTCCACGAAGTAGAAAGAGCGCTCATAACTCTTATGTAATGCAGTGTAATGAAATGTAATTTAGAGTATGTACTCTCAACTTAGTGAACTTAGTGAGACACATCATCATCAAACAAACACAGGTTGTCTGGTTGGCCATTGTAAAGAGATTCCATTGTACAACTTCACACTATAGATGGACAACAAAGCCTGAATGTTCAAAGATCGGCACAGGACAGGCGAGTCCAAGTTTAGGGGAAGATACCATACAATGACACACGTGGCATTACCGGAAGGTTGCACGTTTGGGTGTCCCATATGACAGAAATGTATTTTTTTATATAATATTCATTAAATTTGTGTTTTTATTAGTTTTTCGTCGAGCTCGCTTGCGGAAAGCGAGACATAGTGATCACAATGACGTCCAGGTGTCCGTCCGTCTGTCCTTCCGTGCGTCAGTCAGTCTTGCCGTCCGTCCATCCGAAATCTGCGTTAAAGTTTTTAAATACCTTATATATCTGCAGTCCTAAGTCACATTGACTTGAAACTTTGTATGCTAATTGGTCATCATCCATATATTCATTCTGTGTCCCACTCATGCGGCCCCAGGTCAAATGACTTAGAAGTTTGCGTTAAAGTTTGTCAAAATTTGTGATAAAATTTTCACTTACCTACTATCTCTGTAACCCTAAGTCAGATTTGCTTGAAACTTTGTATGCTTATTATGCCCCCGCCACCGAATGGTGAGGGGGGCATATAGTGTTACCGGCGTCCGTACGTACGTACGTACGTCCCGAAACCTTAACGCTGGGTAAATGGCTTATAATTTTTGTTTCCTTGCTCGGATCTGCTTCACATTTCACACACGCATTGCTCCAATCGTCCTCTACCGCCCTGTGACAAATCCACATTTGTCCTGCCCCCGCTAAGCCCAGGGTCAAGGTCACAGACTTGGTGCTTTTCAAACCTTAACGCTGGGTAAATGGCTTATAATTTCTGTTTCCTTGCTCGGATCTGCTTCACATTTCACACACGCATTGCTCCAATGGTCCTCTACCGCCCTGTGACAAATCCATATTCGTCCCGCCCCCGCTAAGCCCAGGGTCAAGGTGACAGACTTGGTGCATTCGAAACCTTAACGCTGGGTTAAATGGCTTATTTAATTTCTGTTTCCTTGCTCGGATCTGCTTCACATTTCCACACAAGCATTGCTCCAATGGTCCTCTACCGCCCTGTGACAAATCCACATTCGTCCCGCCCCCGCTAAGCCCAGGGTCAAGGTCACAGACTTGGTGCGTTCGAAACCTTAACGCTGGGTAAATGGCTTATCATTTCTGTTTCCTTGCTCGGATCTGCTTCACATTTCACACACGCATTGCTCCAATGGTCCTCTACCGCCCTGTGACAAATCCACATTCGTCCCGCCCCCGCTATGCCCAGGGTCAAGGTCACAGACTTGGTGCGTTCGAAAATCTTAACGCTGGGTAAATGGCTTTTAATTTTAATTTTTCTGTTTTCCTTGCTCCGATCTGCTTCACATTTCACACACGGCATTGCTCCAATTGTCTCTACCGCCCTGTGACAAATCCACATTCGTCCCGCCCCCGCCAAGCCCAGGGTCAAGGTCACAGACTTGGTGCGTTCAAAACCTTAACGCTCGGGTAAATGGCTTGTAATTTCTGTGTCCTTATTCGGATCTGCGTCACATTTCTCACACACATTGCTCCAATGCTCCTCTACCGCCCTGTGACAAATCCACATTCGTCCCGCCCCCGCTAAACCCAGGGTCAAGGTCACAGACTTGGTGCGTTCGAAACCTTAACGCTCGTGTAAATGACTTGTAATTTCTGTGTCCTTATTCGGATCTGCGTCACATTTCTCACACACATTGCTCCAATGCTCCTCTACCGCCCTGTGACAAATCCACATTCGTCCCGCCCCCGCTAAACCCAGGGTCAAGGTCACAGACTTGGTGCGTTCGAAACCTTAACGCTCGGGTAAATGACTTATAATCAAATATGCCTCATTTTCTTTGGCTGCCAGCGGGGGCATTCGTGTGCCGACAGGCCACATTTCTAGTTGAGCATCATCCATATATTCATTCTGTGTCCCACTCATGCAGCCCCTGTGCCCCAAGGTCATGGCCAAATGACTGTGTTTGTGTTATTATAAAAGCTGCGTTAAAGTTTTTACATACCTTATATTCAACAATTGTTACTACAATTTACTTCCTTTTCATCATCCATATTTTCATTCCATAGCCTGCCCATGTGGTCCACATGCCCAATGTCAAGGTCAAATGACTTTGGAATTTGTGTTAAAGTTTTTACATACCTTATATCTCCACAACACTTAATTCAAACTTCAAATAAATACTCTGAGACCATCAAATGCCTCGGCGGGCTCGACATGCCGGCCGCGGCCATCTGGTTTTAATTAGTTTATGTTTTTGTAGGTAAAAAGTCAATAAATAACGGTTTTATTTTCAATCTGCACCCCACTTTTGCGGAACCGTCCAACATTACACATTTGGTCACACCTCACCGATTGTTGTCCATCTATATCAGTGGAATGTGTGTTGGTTGATTGTTGTATACTGCCAGTGTTGTGCCTAGAGCAAGCTCGGGGTACATTTTTCCACCTGAAAATGTCAATGTCCTTGTTCTACTTTGCATTTCTGTTCTTTGTCAAACGCCACAAGAGGTGAAACTGGCTGATAGCTTGTACATACTAAGATGGCCGAGCTGGCCACTCCATGAACCATGTAGTAAACCATAACGAGGCAATATCTCCCATCACATTTAGGAATTAATTCTGTCTGAATCAAATGAAATGATCATCATAGGTAGAACGGGTCCTTAACCCTTTCAACATTACAGGCCTGTATAGTGGTTTTGGCAAACAATGTAGATCCAGATGAGCCGGCGGCTCATCAGGATCTGCACTTTTTGCAAGTAATTTTCATATTTTTGAGAACAAAAACAACATTTTGTGACGATTCTATTGGTTGCAAAATAAACATATCAAAATCCATTCCAGTTACTTAGAGGTGAAAGAGTTAATACTAAAAGGGTATATACCCTGAAATTGTACCCCTAGATCTGAGGCTGGTCAGTGTCTACACTGGTCAAAATATATACATGCACAAACAATGTGAAATCCATGTCCCTGTCTTCCCCGCTGTTATCGGGGCCTCAGGTACGCGATCGGAGCGATGTACATGTCTAATGAACCACCGCTTGTTTGAGAGAAAAAAAATCTATACATTCTGCATGAGTGTGCGTCGTATGTTATTAAGAACACATTACGAGGACGAGATTCACGTTACATTATCCACAGGCTGCCGTTATTGCCGCGTTTAATTGGAAAATCACATTCAATAACGATCCATGTCTCGCTGATGTGTTTTCTCCATGTGGCGCATGTGCAGGTTCTCCAATGTCTCTTAACATGCATGAATATAGCATACGAGGCTAGTGTCGTTTGATATAAACTTTATCAGGCAAGGCTAGGAAACGCGTAGGAATTCCTCGAGCCGAGGAATTCCTACCGTTTCCGAGCCCAGCCTGTTGAACTAGCCATTTCTTACATTGTGAATAGAAGGCTAGTGTATTTTTATGCCCCACCACGATAGTGGAGGGGGCATTTAGTGTTACCCTTGTCCGTCCGTCCGTCCCGTCCGTCCGTCCGTCTGTCCGTCCGTCACGAAACTTTAACGCTCGGGTAAATTTGGCCTCATTTATTATCAAAGCGATATGTGGGGCATCCGTGTTCTATGAACACATTTTCTAGTGATATCAAGTTTATCAGGCAAGGCTTGCAAACGAGGCTTGCAAACGAGGAATTCCTACCGTTTCCGAGCCGAGCCGAGACCAAAATACACTAGCCTGGTATTCTATTTATAATGTAACGTTTTACGCTACATAGTGAACAGTTGTAACCAATGAAACATCAGTTTTCATTTTGTTGTGACCCGGATATTCGTATCAGGTCAATGCCTGATACTACATTATGTTGTCAGTCAGTACGTATTTGGTCACTACAAAGCTTGTTACCTGATCAATATCTCGTACAAACCATTGCTGGCAGTTTCACCATGTCTCCATATACATGTGTCACAGGATGAGAAAAATGTGCACCAACCTAGGGCTCGAACCCTGGACCTGGTTTACTATGCCATCGCGCTAACCGACTGAGCTAGCCGGGCATGAACTTCTGCCCATCGTGAGTTACATACATACCGTGCCATACTCTACATACATATTGAAATTCGTCTCCAGATTCATGATTTTATGGGACAGAGATCTACATCGTGGTTGATCTTGGAGTATATATCAGTCAGTCATGGTTCCCCAGGGAGCGCCAAATGTCACAGGGCGAGAAAAAAGTACACCAGCCCGGGCCTTGAACTTGGAACCTCCGATTTACCATACCATCGCTCTAACCGACTGAGCTAGCCAGGCATGTATACACACATCCTCTCCATAGTTACGTGTCCGGCCATAACTCGAATACCCCTTGGCCTACTTTCATGAAACTTCACACGGGTATAGACCATGACTAGAAGGTGTGTCGCGGACAATAACGACAACTCTTGCCTTCTAATTTTCATGAAACTGTACACGTTCATTGACCACAACCTAAAGGTGTGTCACGCGCAAGAATGACAACTCTTGCGCGCAAGAATGACAACTCTTGCCTCACTCGATTTCAAGTTATCCCCCATTGTCTTTTCAGGAGAATTTTCTGCCACAGACGCTTTACCACCCATGTGTGGCCCGTGTCCAAGGGCAAGGTCATATGACTTTATGTTAACTCTTTGCATGCTGGGAAACTTGTGGGCTATACATAGTTGAAAACTAGCGGACAAGAATTCATCATATTTTCTTGCATTTCTCCCTGTAAATATCATGAATATGTCTTGGAATTTCATTAGAATTCAATTCTAATGAAATTTCAAGACATATTTACAGAGAGAAATAAAACATATAGTCCTAATTCGTTTGGCGGATATTTTCGCCGCTAGCAAGCAAAGAGTTAATGTTCAGTAACATTTGCATTAAAGCTCAGTGCCTTATATATCTGAAACCATAAGACAGATTTACTTGAAACTGCATATACTTGTTTATCATCATCCATATTTTCATTCTTTAACCCATTCGAGCATTCAAATGACACATGCTGAAGGCCAAAGGCCTGAAATAAAATGTGCAAAAAATGCTGATGCAATAAGGCATACTCTCTCGTGTATCGGTTAATATGCCATATAAAGAATCAAAGAGACATAAAGGAAATCCATTTTCCCGAGAATGGCCAATTTGTACGACAGCCAATTTGGCCAAGTTACGTTTGAGTGGATTAGTGGTGCCTTCCAGCGGATCGACACTATTTACATGTAAATAGGGACACGCTAATTGGTTGGTCGATATCCCGGTCATGTGACCCAATTATCCAATGGTAATACTGATGTCAATAGGTGATATTGATAATGTCATTTAAACACTTTGCATGCTGAAAAGGTAAATATCACCAAAAGTATATGTTGTTACCACTCAGTTGAGACGGGTTCAAATGAGTGGTAACAATATATACTTCTGTGCAGAAATAAAAAAAAGGTTGTTTTAATTTTCTGTCAGAAAAAATGGTGTTTCCTTAGCATAGGAAAATAGGGTTTTCCTTGGCATGGAATTGATGAAGTATGAGGTACTTGTCAATGCTCGCTTCATGATCAGGCCAGACTCGGCCATGGATTCTGGAATAATTTTGTTGCTTAGACTCAATCAAGAAGGTTGTTTGATTATATTAGATTATGTACGTGCGATTTAGAGGTTGATTTCTGATTTCTGATATTTTTTCCATAGATGTAATGCCATGTTCATGTGGCAGTTTTATTTTTATACCCAGTTGTCAATTAGTGATTGTTCTTAACCCTTTCAACACTTAACACAATTATATTAGTATGAAACTTTTTATGGGAAAAAAATCCTATTTGATTTATTTCATCACAAAAGTGTATGTTGTTACCACTCGTTTGAACCATCTCGACGAGATGGTTCAAATGAGTGATAACAACATATACATTTATGGAGAAATAAACAAAATGATGAGATTTTTTCAACAAAAATTATCGTAAAGGGGTTTTAAGGAGCTGTCTCATTAGGATGTTCACTGTATGAAGATTTTTTTCTGATTTTTGACAAAAACACCCTTTTTTCTGATTAATGGAATAGTTTGTATGTCTACATGGATGAGTCCATACCAGTTACTTAGGGGTGAGCGGTTTAACTCCTTGCATGCTAGCAGCGAAAATATCCACCAAACAAATTAGGACTATATGTTTTATTTCTCTCTGTAAATATGTCTTGGAATTTCATTAGAATTGTGTCCTCTGGACACAATTCTAATGAAATTCCAAGACATATTCAGGACATTTATAAGGAGAAATAAAAGAAAATATAATGAATTGTCATCTGCTATTTTTGAACTATTTATAGCCCACAAATTTCCCAGCATGCAAAGAGTTGACAAAAGTGAAAGTGAATTAGAATTGAGTTCTCCGGACATATTCATGATATTTACAAGGAGAAATAAAATATGATGAATTTTTGTCCGCTAGTTTTGAACTATTTATAGCCCACAAGTTTCCCAGCATGCAAAGAGTTAAACAAGACATAAATCTTCGTTCATGCAATCAATATATCGCACATATCCAAGTTTTTCATTGATTTGTCGCCTTATCACCCCATTACTACGACGATAAAACCATTCTTGGTCCGTGACACTATAGATTCCCGATTTCACTTTCGCCGATGAAATTACCACCATTTCTAGTTGCCTCGTTTTGTCGAGCGTAAGATATGAACCAGTTAAGTGATTTCTTCTGTAGATGCCGAGTCTTGATAACCTCCGCCTTAAATGGGTTTAACTTTGTGGCAATTTCTACCCAACAGCTCAATTGTTAACATAAATTTCCCGCTCCATTACCACAGGACAAACGAAAATTGTTCAGTTGCCATGTCGACATCTGCCAACACTCGGCTGCCTATTGATGACTATATCGAGATGTTGAGATCGCTGGCCGCAGTCAATTTATCTGTAGAGTTTTCTGGTCATTATTTATAATGAGTGTGTGTCCTGCTAGGGAGACTGGAGGACGCAAGTGTGTACCTTCTAGCCGGCAGTCAATCGGCATATGATACTGAGACACACCATGTGATTTTGTACCTTCGGACATCTGCGTAATTTCATGACATTACAAAATTTACAATATTTTCCGTAAATATCATCGAACATTGACAAGATGTTCAGAGTACATGCGGAATTATATTCCGCATGTACTCTGAACATTTTGTCAACTTTTTACTTTATTTATGAAAACTATTGTAAATTTTGTGAACGTATTTCATGAAATTACAAATGTACAAAATCGCATGGCGTGTCTCATATGTGGCTGTGACTGAAGAAATGGGGTTTATGGTATTTGTGAACAGTGTAGCTTCTGATCAAATAGCACTCCTGTATTAGCCTGAACACGATCTATGTTGCTTGTTAGAAGAATGATGGGTGCTTCATTGATGGAATGGCGATCAGTACAATGTGGATGCACAGGCTGATCTGAATCTACACTAGTTGCAAAACCCATAAGTCCCATTTCTCCAGTCACAGCTATACATTTGGTTATTTATATTCCATAAACATTCTGGGCGTTTATTAGAATCACTGCCTGGGCATAACAGGAATGATGCAACGTCCGCGTTCTTTTCAACAAAAACTATTTTATATTTCACATTGGCTAACATAAAACGTTACCGGATAAATACCATAATAACCCTATATATTCACGGTTTCCCAAAGCAGATTGTATCCAATTACATTGTTATGGTGATTAAACCAGTACTGTTGTACTAACCCAAACATTTGCACAATATCTGTTATGGAGAAACCATATAGTTTTATGTGTTTCCCATAATTAATGGTGTCCGAATAGTTAGGGTTATTATGGTAGAATACCAGCCTAAAGTCTGTTGCTATCAAGTTTATCAGGCTTGGCTGGGAAAGGACACTAGGCTGGTATTCTCTATATCTTGAGCTACAATGGTTGCTAACACATTCAGACCATTTTTGTCATGGTGCAAAATAATCACACTCACTTGTTGCTTTGTTCCCAATTTCCCTGGAAATGTGAGACCAGAGATACCATTGTTTATTGTGTGGGCCCCACCCTTGATAAGCTAGACCTACCCAACTCCAGATAAGACAATTATTTTCACGCCCTGTCTTAATTATTTCCAAAAATAAACTACATGTATATTACCGGTATGTGAAGAGAAAACTTGGAAATTTGGAGATCATATAGATCTGTTTGCATAGAATGCCAAAATCCAGTATGATTTAACCAATTAATTTAATAATGTTACAGAAGAATTTAGAACGTATGGTCCTTAACTATCTGAACTATCTGTATCTAAGAACATTCTGCTACAATTTGTTGGTGCAGAGTGGGGGAGCATTTATTGCCACCAGAGTTTTCAGCCCAACCAAGTTATATAACTCTGCATGCTGGGAAATGTGTAGGCTATAAATAGTTCAAAAATAGCAGATGGCATTATATTTTCTTTTATTTCTCCCTATAAATATCATGAATAGGTCTTGGAAATTTCATTAGAATCGAGTCCGGAGGACTCGATTCTAATGAAATTCACAAATTCACAGAGTGAAATAAGAAACTATCCGACGTAAATTACACCGCTATCTTCATTTTTGTCGTCGGCTGTTTATTTTCTATTTTCCATTTTTATCATCAAAAACATGTGTTGACGGCACTTTTGAATAATTTACAACATGCTTTGACAAACAAACAAACAAACAAACAAACATGCTTTGACAGCACTTTAGAATGGAAATGATTCTGAGGTGCTGTCAAACCATGTTTTTATTGAGAAATAAGGCAAGATATAAAAGCAACAGCAGACTGTGTGTAGCGGTCTAAGGTTTAATATTATTGCTGCCACATGAGTGCCCCAGTGCTGCATTCTGTGCCTTGTTCAACCTGGAGAGCCATCTGTCATGCAACCTGATAGCCCGGGTGAGAACATGCCTTTGTACACCCTAGGTCAGGTGGACACTGTTTGCTCTTGACCTTTGAACTGTCAAATAATCAAGACAAGTAAACCGGACAACATATTTTTGTTTAAAGCAGAGCTGTTGTTATAAGTTTTGTTATATTTCTGAAAATACAGTTATGAAAATCCTTTAGATAAGATCAATTTGGTTTGATATAAAAAATAAACCTTGTCAAGATGGACCTTGCCAATATCGTTTGATGAATCAATCAATCCAAATATTTATTGATCAATCCATCAATCAATCAATCAACCAACCAACCAACCAACCAACCAGCATCCAACAAATACTTTAAAAAAATCAATAAATCAAACAAGCAACCAATCAAACAATCAATCAATTAACCAATCAATAATCCAGAAATCAATCAACCAGACACCCAGCAATGGATGTTAAACCACAATCGACCGTACTAACCAATCCGCTACCCTGGGAAAAACCTTGATATCAATATTACATATGTACCTTGAAAATAGTACAATTCTGTTTCTCACAAACAGAATAGTTTAACCAATTTCAGTATAAGGATACAATAATTTTTGTTAAAAAAATCTCATTATTTTGTTTATTTCTCCATAAAGGTATATGTTGTTACCACTCCTTTGAACCGTCTAGTCAAGACGGTTCAAATGAGTGGTAACAACATATACTTTCGAGATGAAATGAAGAAAATAGGATTTCCCCCCTGATAAGTTTCATACTACTATAATTGTATCCGTGTTGGTAAATTCTGGCTGGATAATTAATGCGTTCGCCCGTGGGATAAAGTGTTGCATTGTTGTAGTAGAATTAACAAAAATGTGGCTGTGACTGGAGAAATGGGGCTTATGACATTTGTGACCAATGTAGCTCCTGATCAAACAGCACACTTCTGTAGCCTGATAACGATCTATATTCCTTGTTAGAATCATGACGGGTGTTTCATTGAGGAAACGGCGAACAGTGCAGATCCTGATCAGACTGTGCGGATGCACAGGCTGATCTGGATCTACACTGGTCGCAAAACCCATAAGCCGCATCTCTAGCTACAGCCACATATAATTGTGCGTTTCACGGCAAAGAAACTGCCTAAAGTACCATATCAAATATACCACTTGACAAAAACATTGGAGACTGGCGTTACTTTGTGTTTGTTTATTATAGCCGATGGCGAATGACAAAAATTTTAGACTGCATATTGTATATCTCTCCATATGTTAGTCAGATATTATGACCAAAACGTGAACGTTTAGGCTGTATCCTTAAACAAACCAGGTATCCGCGGTCTTGTTTTATGCATTTTTTCAATGGAGAAAAGGGGCTTATGGGTTTTGTGACCAGTGTAGCTCCTGATCAAATAACACACTCCTGTAGCCAGTTAACGAACCGTATTTCTTGTTCGAAAAGCATGATAGTGTTTCAATTATTTGTAATCCTATTTTAGGGGAAGGGACCAAGTGACTTTGGTGTGGTATGGTCAGGTTATTCTGATTACAGGGCTGAATATATTTGTTTTTCCGTACACATGTTAACCGTTAACCTGCCCCAAAATGACCTTATATTAGCCGTTGAATAGTCGGTAAACACCATAAAATAAATAAATCACAACTTACATTTTTAACCCATTACAGATGGGATAAACTTTTAGTAGTATGAACCTTTTGAGAGAAAAATATCCCTATTTTCTTTATATCCTTTCGAAAGTATATGTTGTTACCACTCATTTGAACCATCTCAACGAGACGGTTCAAATGAGTGGTAACAACATATACCTTTATCGATGAATGAACAAAATAATGAGATTTTTTCAACAAAAATCATAGTATCCTTAGGCTGAAATGGGTTAATCTAAGCATACAGAACTTGCTTGTATTCAGTCACAATGTTGAGTGTTTAGGTTTCATTGATCAATTGGAGATTAATGTAACATTCCAGGGTTACATTAATCTTTTGACTTGTAGATGGATGTATCAATCATTTGTTCCGATTTGAACAATTGAGAATGAGAATTTAAAATGTCCTGTTTTGACAAGTCCGGACTGATGTATGTAACTAGGGGTGTTGGCAGGCTGTATAAATAATGCAGTTTTAAATACGATTATTCGGTGAGAGTTTCAACTTGTGGAAATGCTTTTTGCTGTTTTCTGTGAACAATATCAACAACGGGAATTTCATTTGAATTGAACACTTGACCAAGTTCTTCTACAGTGTAACCTCTCTGAACCAGATACCTTGGGCAAGGAAACGTTTATATGCATGTCTTGATGTAGTCATTCGTCTGTTTTACAGTGGAACCTCTCGAAACCGGACACCCTGGGGACCTCCCAGGGTGTCCGGTTTAGAGAGGTTTCACTGTACTGTGATTTTTTGTACCTGTATATGAACACTGCAATAAAACTGCATTTGCAATCATGAACACACATTATCATCAGACCTCCAGATAAGCTGCCAATTAAAAATGCCTTAAACCCAATTAACATTAAAAGAAGAGAGTACCAAAAAGCAATAAAAAATACCCAGTACCCAATTTGTCAGAATTAGTATGAGTACAGCCAAAAGTTGTGCAGCAAGTTTGTGAAAGAAATCCTTAATTTTGTAGAAGAAATGTTGACCATTTGCATACAAATTTATATTATTCAGAGCCTGAAGTGTTAAAATATGTATCTGGTAAAATAGTTCGGCCCTATTTGCATGTAGTAGCTCATAATACATTATGTTTGCAATATTATCTGGTATAACAATATTGAAATATACAATTGACATCGGAACTATGGAGTGAAGATTTTGATTTATCTAATTGAAATTTTGGAAAAACCCAATTGATCCAGAAATGATGGAATAACAATTCCTTATCTGGAGCACTGTTATCATTACAGATAAATTATAGCGAAACAAAATTTAACCCTTAGACTCCTATCTTAATTTTTTGTCGTCTGCTGTTTATTTTCTGTTTTCCATTTTTATCATCAAAAACATGCTTTGACAGCACTTTGGAATAATTTACAACATGCTTTGACAGCACTTCAGAATCATTTCCGTTGGAAATGATTCTGAAGTGCTGTCAAAACATATTTTTATTGAGAAATAAGGCACAATATAAAAGCAACAGCAGACGACAATTGTTGTGTGTAGTGGTCTATGGGTTACCACTTGGGAGTATGGATGGTTTACGAGGTTGTACTTACAATGTAGTGAGATTCGTTGGCAGTATATAAAGTTTGTCATGCAACTACATGTACCGTAATAACCTGAAATATTCGGACACAATTTATTCTGGGAAACACACATTAACACATGTATATGGTGTCGGATATACAGAAATGTCCAAATATTTATGGTTATACTTGTTTGTCACAATAACAATGTATTAATTGGATACAGTTTCTTTTGGGAAAGCCCTATTTTATAAATATTCAGACACCTTTTCTTTTGGGAAACCCCTATTTTATAAATATTCAGACACCTTTTCTATAAATATTATTTCCTATAATTATTTTATAGGGGTTTCCCAAAAGAAAAGGTGTCTGAATGTTATGGTTATTACGGTATAAACCTCATACAGCCCCTCCCAAACCTTCTAGCTATTATATATACATGACTATATGTTGTTTTCAAGTGACTTAGCCCTTGAAGGCAGGAAATGAATAATTGTTCTGTGTTATTTATCACTTTTAACTTAATTGTTAACTAAAACATGTGACAACACATGAGAATCCCCATTTGATATCAGTAGCCTATTTCACCAACATTGCAAAGTATACTTTTCTAGCAAAGTATACTTTGAGGGAGAAATTTTCAATTTTGGGATAAATTTATTAATTTTTATTATACTGAATTTATTACATTATCACAGCCATTTTGGCTGTGATAATGTATATAAATTCAGTATAATAATTCTGCATACTTTTAATCATCAAATATATGCAGTCGCTAGTTCTATATGAAAAAATGCATTTTGGGGAAAATAAATGATTTCTCCCTCCAAGTATACTTTGCTAGAAAAGTATACTTTGCAATGTTGGTGAAATCAGCTACTGATCTAATGTGAAAACATCACAGCAATTAACAAGATTAAATTCAGCATTGCCAAATACTAAGCCTAGGTAACCTCTTTCCTAATATTTGCTATCATCAAGATCTGCGCCATTTGTGGACATTTTTTTATTGTTTGCAAAATGACTCCGTTTTCTGCATAATGAACCAGTCTCAAAATTAAAATGAAATAGTCCATGTCAGTTACGTATGGGCAAAAGAGTTCAATGCACCCCATCCCTGTATCCTGAGCCAATTCCAATCATTGCAAATATTTGCAAACAGTGTAGATCATGATGAGCTGGCTCGTAACGAGCCGTCTCATCAAGATCTGCACCATTTGTGGACATTTTTTAATTTTTACAAAATATCTCCCTTTCCGCACATTCATGAAATAGTCCATGTCAGTTGCTGAGGAGTAATAGGCGGTTCAATGCACCTGGGGCCCGTTTCACTAAACTTGTACTAAAAATGTACGTAATTGCAAAATTATGATAGTTTGTAAATTTCACATTAACAATGTTTTCTTGTAAACAATTATTGGATTTACATTTATTGAGCATAGGCTGCATATGCAGCCTATGCTCAATAAATGTAAATCCATCAATTGAAATTTCCAGACGATCCTAAATTTGCATTTTAGTCGTAGGAAGTTTATGTGAAACGGGCCCCTGCATCCTGATATTCGGGGTATGGAAATGGTGTGGTCAAGCAATTCCCACCAGATCAGGGTGTTGTGGTTTCAGTCACCATTCCAAGCCTTATATCCTGCTATTCCACGATCGACCCGAATGGAACGTGCTTCTTGTCTTCGGAGAATCACATAAGATTGAGTAGAATTATTCTTATGCCAAAATGTCAAATTCCCGTCATAAATCAAACACTATTGTTCTCACCCTGAATGGTCATTGAGTCGCGCGTCTTGACATTGAATAATCTTGACATTAGTCTATTGCCCGACTTCCTGAGTGGTAACTGGGTCGGAGCAGTCTCTGTCGATTTGGGTTCAATTATTATCAATTTGGCCTTGAACTCTGAAGGTCATGGGTTCAATCTGCTCCCTGGGCATGAAAATGAAAATCTGGCCGTTTAGCATGTGCCCAGGTCCGCATTTTAATCTTCCAGTCGTGCTTCTGCAATCAGTATGTTTCCCATCAGACTGGCCACAAGCGCCATAAGTCCCACATTCCTCCAGCCACAGCCACATATACGAGCTAGACTGACCACAATTTCTATAAGCCCCACATTTCTCCAGCCACAGCAACAGATAGGAGCTAGACTGACCACAAGCACTATAAGCCCCACATTTCTCCAGCCACAGATAGGAGATAGACTGACCACAAGCACTATAGGCCCCACATTTCTCCAACCACAGCCACAGATAGGAGCTAGACTGACCACAAGCACTAGCCCCACATTTATCCAACCACAGCCACAGATAGGAGCTAGACTGACCACAAGCACTATAAGCCCCACATTTCTCCAGCCACAGATAGGAGCTAGACTGACCACAAGCACTATAAGCCCCACATTTCTCCAACCACAGCCACAGATAGGAGATAGACTGACCACAAGCCACTATAAGCCCCACATTTCTCCAGCCACAGCCACAGATAGGAGCTAGACTGACCACAAGCACTATAAGCCCCACATTTCTCCAGCCACAGCCACAGATAGGAGCTAGACTGACCACAAGCACTATAAGCCCCGCATTTCTCCAACCACAGCCACAGATAGGAGATAGACTGACCACAAGCACTATAAGCCCCACATTTCTCCAACCACAGCCACAGATAGGAGCTAGACTGACCACAAGCACTATAAGCCCCACATTTCTCCAGCCACAGCCACAGATAGGAGCTAGACTGACCACAAGCACTATAAGCCCCACATTTCTCCAGCCACAGCCACAGATAGGAGCTAGACTGACCACAAGCACCCTAAGCCCCACATTTCTCCAGCCACAGCCACAGATAGGAGCTAGACTGACCACAAGCACCCTAAGCCCCACATTTCTCCAGCCACAGACATTTAGGAACTAGACTGACCACACGCATAAGCCCCACATTTCTCCAGCCACAGCCACAGATAGGAGCTAGACTGACCACAAGCACCCTAAGCCCCACATTTCTCCAGCCACAGCCACAGATAGGAGCTAGATGACCACAAGCACCTAAGCCCCACATTTCTCAGCCACAGCCACAGGATAGACTAAGACTTTGCCACTGGCCACTAGCCCCACATTTTCTCCACCACAGCCACGATAGGAGCTATGACACAAGACTATAAGCCCCACATTTCTCCAGCCACAGCCACAGATAGCTAGACTGACCACAAGCACCCTAAGCCCCACATTTCTCCAGCCACAGCAGATAGGAGCTAGATGACCACAGCACTAGCCCCACATTTCTCCAGCCACAGCCACAGATAGGAGCTAGACTGACCACAAGCACCCTAAGCCCCACATTTCTCCAGCCACAGCCACAGATAGGAGCTAGACTGACCACAAGCACCCTAAGCCCCATCTCCACACAGCCACAGATAGGAGCTGACTGACCACAGCCCCACTTTAAGCCACAGGATAGGAGCCTAAGACTTTGACCACCAGCCACTAAGCCCCACATTTCCCAACCACAGCACAGTTAGGCGTAGACTGACCACAAGCACCCTAAGCCCCACATGTATCCAGTCACAGCCACACATGGGAGATAGAAATGCCATAAGCCCCATTTACCCAGTCACATAGCTACATGAGAAATTGTTCACTCCGTGAGAGTGATATTCCATGAATATGAGCGTATATGTGGATGTGACTGGACAAATGGGGCTTACGGGTTTTTGCAACCAGTGTAGATCCAGATCAGGAGCTTGTCACCATTTCCTTAATGAAACAGCTGTATGCTTTTCTAAGCAATATACATCAGGCTACAGGCGTGTGCTATTTGATCAGGAGCTATACTGGTCACAAATCCCATAAGCCCCTTTTCTCCAGTCCAGCCACTTATAGGCAGACATTTTGTCGGTGTCTATGGAGACCCGTGTCACGACATATCTACATAATGTTTACGGCCGAACGAAAGCCTCTTCACAAGTCTGCTGTCAGTTCTGGGACTGATTTGCTCGGTGGTACATCTCGGTATGTCGCCGAGTAACGCACGGCCGCGACTACGTGTGGAAATCAATGACCGATCACACATCGGTCGCCAGGTGACAAACAGGGTATTACTGCATGCGCGAACAGCGTAGCCCCAGATCAGCATGCGCATTCGCACAGTCTAATCAGGGCCTACGCAATAGTGTAGATCCAGATGAGCCGGCTTGTGACGAGCCATCTCATCAGGATCAGCACTTTTTGCATGTAATTTTTCAGAACAAAAACACCCCTTTTCCTAAATGGACTACGGTAGTCAGAATATCATTTTGTGACGATTGGATTGGTCGGAAAAGTAACTCATCCTGGTCCATTCCAGTTACTTAGAGCTGAAAGGTTTAAGGGTTCATATCTTAAAGGCACTGGGTCTCAGATATGCAGAGAAAGCTACGAAACAGATTAGGACAAATAGTTTATTAATTGAAAATTTATGAACCCAATTGTACCTAAAAATCGAGGGGATTGGTAGAAAAAAATGTTTGCCATGATGAGACGAAGTGCACGTTCAGTATCCATGTGTCTACATCCAAGGTCAAGGTCACACTTAGAGGTCAAATGTCAAAAATCTACATGAGATTTTGTTTCCACCGTATATCTTCTAAACCGGTGAATGGATTTTTAAATGATTTGCCATAAATGTTTGCCATGATGAGCTGATTTTTTACATTCAATACCCACATGTCTACGTCCAACGTCAATGTCACACTTAGAGGTCAAATGTAAAAAAGTGCATGAGGTTTCATTTCCGCTCTATATCTTCAACCGATGAATGGATTTTCAAATGATTTGCCACTGTGACAGGTGTTTGAAACGATGTCACATTCAATACCTACATGCCTCTATGTCCATGGTCAAGGTGACGCACAGAACCATTCTCAAAACCCACAAACCCACCCGCACATGGACGATTAACAAATAAAGAACTGGGTGTGGCCTAATTTCTAAGTAACATGTTACTTAGAAATTAGGCCACACCCACCATGTTACTTAGAAATTAGGCCACACCCAGTTCTTTCTCCATATGTTAATCGTCCATATGTGCGGGTAGTTTTTTTGAGAATGGCTCTGTTTTAGCTTAATAAAGACAAACAGAATCTGATGCCTGAGGCAAAAGTGAACGAATGTAAACCCAAAATCAAGTATTGCAATCGTTAATTGCAGTATTGCAATACTGCGATTAACGATTGCAAAACTTGATTCTGGGTTTACAGTCGTGCACTTTTGCCTCAGGTATCAGATTCTGTTCATCTTTGTTAACTCTTTGCATGCTAGGAAACTTGTGGGCTATAAATAGTTCAAAACTAACGGACAAAGAATTCATCATATTTTCTTGTATTTCTCCCCGTAAATATCATGAATATGTCTTGGAATTTCATTAGAATTGAGTCCTGAGGACTCAATTCTAATGAAATTTCAAGACATATTTACAGAGAGAAATAAAACATATACTCCTAATTTCGTTTGGCGGATATTTTCGCCGCTAGCATGGAAAGAGAGTTAAGCTAAAGCGTTGGCGTATGTCGCACTGTATGTATGTAGTATGTATGTAACTCCATGTATAAAGGAACAAGACAAGTGCTGTACTAGTACAACACTTCCCATTTCCTGGCTTGTATACAACACACTTGACAATGTATATATACTTGGTATACATATAAAACATAAGATTGGCAACTATTGAGGGATCGTAGTCGGTTATTTCCCTTTGCAAATCTATAGAGATCCGGTCCTATGCTATATTTCAGCGTTTATTCCTTAACTGAATAGCACAAACATTGAGTTTTGCACTCCCCCACCCCCCCCCCCTCCCCCACCCTCATATATAAAACTACTGTTCGTATGCAGTTTGTTTGTCTGTCTGTCTGTGCAAACCACTGAATTTAGAGGTTGTTACAAAAGTTTTTTTTCCATAATAATCAAAGTCAGATTCATTGACCATACACAAGATATTGATGCCGCATTTTCATTTCCTTTAACTCTTTGCATGCTGGGAAACTTGTGGGCTATAAATAGTTCAAAACTAGCGGACAAGCATTCATCATATTTTCTTGTATTTCTCCCCGTAAATATCATGAATATGAACAGAACATTAGTAATGAAATAAGTTCTGTGTGTGGCATAAGAGACAAACTATGTAAATTTCACGTCACAACAAGATTGCTAACTCAAATTTTGTGATGTTTTGCACATGATGACTGTGTGTTAAAAGACTGTGTGCCTGTTGATTGCGTCTACACAGAACCAAATAGAACAAAAGTTTTAGTAATCAGATAATATTGGGCAATACACATTTGGCAGAAGAGACAAAATACACGAAGAGTCAAAATATGCAAATTTCATGTCACAACAAGAATGCTAATCAAAATTTTGTGACGTTTGCAGTGCGACCAAACTCGCACTGTGCAAACGTCGCAAAATTTGTGTTAAAAGAATGCAACCCTGTTGTCAATATTTATTGCATTTATTATCAGTATTAATGATCGTGTCCAGGTGAAAGTGGCCGGATTGGGTGATTGTGTATTTGTCTGTACAAACAAGTGGTTGCAAACACGGGCACTCGAGATTTGCCGCCACAGATAGGTTTGTGTATGGGACAAATAGACGAGGGATTAGGCCTAGTCAGCCCGGGGATTACAGGTAACAAGATTCCCCCACACATAAGGCATGTGTGCAGATGAGAGTAAATATGAGAAACGCCATGTGATTTTGTACCTAAGAACATGTGCTAAATAGATTCTTACAGAAACTGTGATATTTTCTGTAAATTACGTCAAATTATTTATAGCAAATGCAGAATAGAATTCCGCTTGTGCTGTAACAATTTTGTCATCTTTTACCGTCATTTACAGAAAATGTAAATTTTGTATATATATTTTCAGGAGATATCGCACATCGCATACAAAATCACATGGTGTGTCTCGTGTGAATAAAAATCAAATGGAGATACAGTCGACAAAAATATGCATTTGATTTTTATACGCCACTTAAAGTGGCGTATAAAAATCAACTGCATATTTTTGTCGACTGTATCTCCATCTCGATGTTTGGTCTGGGCGGGCACAGCTTGTACAAGAACTTGAGTTCTACCTGTCAGCTTGTCATATCTTAACCAAATTTGCATTTTTATCACGGCGAGTGGAAAAAACCTTTTGACTGAAGTGAAATCTGATGAGTTATCTCCCCTTGTTTGCTGACTATGTCTTTACAGGCGTCTATTGTGACCTTCGGGTCTTTTGTTTTCCCTTCGCTGATATAGACAAGAGGGATATACAGAGCTCCAGTGCGTGATTTGGGGACAAATTTCTTATTTCTCTATCAAAAATGGCATGTTGGGAGTGCTTTAGAATCGTCCCAATGAGACGATTCTAAAGGACTCCCAACTTGCCATTTTTGGTGAAGAAATAAGAAAATTTCACGACAAATTGAACAAATTACGCACCTTAACTGGAGCTCTGGAAATAGCTTTAGTCCATGTGCGTTAGTAACACCTTTATTGTTCAATAACTTGTGAACTGCATCACCGATTTTGATAATATTTTGCCACAATGCGTGTCTAGGGATGTTCCGTTGTTTTGTATATGACCCACGTCCAACCGCCAAAGGTCAAGGTCACTGTTCACTGTAAGGCAAAAATGTTAAACAAAATATTTTTATCATTATCAAGGCTGCCAGCGAGGAGATTAGCATAGTGATAACGACGCCCTTGTTTTTAAAGATGTTTATCAATTTTAATGCTATTATAAAAAAATATCTGATAAAGTGACATTAACTCTTTGCATGCTAGCGGCGAAAATATCCGCCAAACGAATTAGGAGTATATGTTTTATTTCTCTCTGTAAATATGTCTTGAAATTTCATTAGAATTGTGTCCTCCGGACACAATTCTAATGAAATTCCAAGACATATTCATGACATTTATAAGGAGAAATAAAATAAAATATAATGAATTGTCATCTGCTATTTTTGAACTATTTATAGCCCACAAATTTCCCAGCATGCAAAGAGTTAAATGACAAATCTCAATCAAACGTTGAAAATGCCTATGAAGCCTACTGTACCATGTTCAACACATGTCATGATATAGACTTAAAACAGGCCCGTAGCCAGACCTGTTTGAAGGGGTGGTCGTTTCGAAGGCCCAAGGGCCTGAGGTATCTAGGGGGGTGTAAAAAAGTTGACCTCGAGGCTGGGCTGGGGGGGGGGGGCGGGGGGGGGGGGGGTCGTCCGACTGCTCCGGCCCCCCTGGCTACGGGCCTGTAAAATGTATACACTATTGCATTAACCCTTAGACCGCTGCTCACAACAATTGTCATCTGCTGTTGCTTTTATATCTTGCCTTATTTCTCAATAAAAACATGGTTTGACAGCACTTCAGAATCATTTCCAATGGAAATGATTCTGAACAGCTGTCAAAGCATGTTGCAAATTATTCTAAAGTGCTTGTCAAAGCATGTTTTTGATGATAAAAATGGAAAATAGAAAATAAAGAATAAGATAGCGGTTTTAAAGGGTTAAAATGTATGCAGAATTGCAGAATTAGAAATTTTGCATTAACATAAAAATCGTATTTCTCGGCATACGCATGTACACTATGTAACCCTAATGGTACACTAATGTAAATTGACGTCCCGGTATCTCATTATAGGTATCTCGCTTCACACCTGTTTTACGCAGGTGCCAACTTTCGCGATAACCGACTCATCCATCCGATTAGCACGCTGGCTGTGTAATGAAATAAAACCACGAGTACAACAATACTGTACTTGTTCAGTGGATCCTCTCTAAACCGGACACCAAGAAAACACATGTGACCTTATTTCTGATGAGCTTCTTGGTCATTTATCTCAGGTGATAATGTCTGTTCGTGATCGCATAGCAGTCACAACTATGGCTCAGAATGATCAAATGCCTGATTTATAGCGAAACCTCTCTAAGCCGGACACCCTGGTGACCTCCCAGGGTGTCCGGTTTAGAGACGTTTCACTGTATACTCCATTTCATGCAGAAAATATATCATATTTCTGCAAAATATAAAAAAAAGCAGATGACAATTTTCATTTCCAGCATTCTAAGTGTTAACTTTCTTCAAATTATCAATATTTTCTTTATTTCTCGATGAAAGTATATGTTGTTACTTCAAGATTTCAGGTGCAAAAGTTATCAATATTTTCTTTATTTCTCGATGAAAGTATATGTTGTTACCACTCATTTGAACCGTCTCGGAGAGACGGTTCAACTGAGTGGTAACAACATATACTTTTGGTGAGGAATCAGAAAAATACTCAACTTTTTCCATGAGAGAAATGTATGAATAAGCTTAACACACCTAAGTTGGTTGTCTTGTGTATCTATCACCAACACACCTGTATGGATACATTCATTTGTGGTTGAATGGTGGTTTTGTTGTTAATTCATAAATCGCATTATACCTGGTATGCAGTATATCGTATAATGTACAATATTTCTGATATATTCACCAGTTGAACCTTCAGCCTTTCATTCATATAAATGAATACGTGTTAGTAATATCCATGATCCATGAAATCGGTGTTAAATCACGTTAGTTGAGATGTGGAGATTGTCGTTCATGTATTGCAGATGTGTATAATATATAGGACTTATTGTTGGGAGAATTTAAACACAGTTGAAACACTTTCAATGTAGCGGATGTAATTGCCAGACAACAATGCATTAATATGCTTCGTATTTTTATTGTTCTAAAACAAGTTTTGACAGTTCTTGGTGCGAGAAGTTTCTGATGCTGATGCGGTCGATTAAAGCAGATTTCTATTCTGAAGTGTTTATAATGAAATCGGCTGTGTGCCTGGAAGGATTGACTGTTAACCGTTACACTGCTGAATTAAAATTTATCGTCTGCTGTTTTTATTTTATTTTCTATTTTTTATCAACAAAACATAGTTTGGCAGCACTTTAGAATCATTTCCATAGGAAATGATTCTAAAGTGTTGCCAAACTACATTTTTATTTAAAAAAAAAATACAAAATAAGAAACAACAGCAGACGATAATTTTCGGTTCCCGCCTTCTAAGGGTTAATGTACATTATGGAACTGAAATGACAGAAAAGTGGATCGTTAAAGTATGTGGTTCGATAGATGAACAAGGTAAGTGTGATTCAAGGAATACACTCTGTAAAGAAATTATGAAACAAACATAAACCTGGGGCCCATTTCACTGAACTTCGTACGACTAAGAAGTTTGTAAGTTCGAAATTGGAAATACGCAGCCTTTATGCTCAATAAATGTAAATCCATCAATCTAAATTTGCACTTACGAACATTTTAGTTGTACGAAGTTTAGTGAAACGGGCTCCTGATGTGGTTGCATATGTTGCTTTATGGAGTATAGGGTTGTATGGTGATTATTGTTTGTATTTCTTGTATACCGCTCACCTGGGACATTTAGTAAAGTCAGCTATTGTTCGCATTTTTGTAGCGCCCGCTTGCAGACAGCACGATATAGTCAGCTCTGCATCCGGTTAAAGTTTTTGGTTAACCCTTAGACCACTATCATATTTTTGCTGTTGTCTGCTGTTTGTTTTCTATTTTCCATTTTTATCATCAAAAACACGCTTTGACAGCACTTTAGAATAATTTACAACATGCTTTGACAGCACTTCAGAATCATTTCCATTGGAAATGATTCTGAAGTGCTGTCGAACCATGTTTTTATTGAGAAATAAGGCAAGATATAAAAGCAACAGCAGACGACAATTGTTGTGAGTAGCGGTCTAAGGGTTAAAGTGTTTGATTAAAGTTTTTCACTATAGTATCAAAGCCTCGGCGCGCGCGACATGCAGGCCGCAGCCATCTAGTTGTCAATACCCGTCTCGATTCATTTCGCTGTCTATCCATCTATGTAATAACATTTGGATTGTGATCTGACAGACACGCCTTACAGGGCAATACCGAGTTGTATGCGCATAATTGTGGTACATTGTTCTAGGTGAGTACTGCATGATGCTATTGGAACTATGCCCATTGTTTGTTGCCTTCCGCAGGATGCTATATTATAACTAAAGTTGCACCTCCACAGAACTGTACCCTACCCCTACACTAATGAATTGTTGGAGTACTCTAATTGAAAATTAATGTGTATTTTCGCATTGCTGTATTTTACTCACAGCAATGCGAAAATACACATTAATTTTCAATTCGAGTTGTGAAAATACTATACTAAGGTGAACATTTACTTAGTTCAGCTCCAAAAAAGCAAAACTTTTTGCTTTTTGCAGCTCAAATAAGTTTATATTTAAATTTGTTGTATGTGTTTATAATTGTTGTATGCAGTTCTAGGTGAGCAATGCTGGTCAAAGTTATAATGCCTCTAGTTGTATGCATGTTAACTTCCAATATCACGGGAGCACTGCAGGATGCAGTATTGTAACCGAATGCCGCACCTCTGGATGGTGATAATGTGCCAGAGTTAATGGTGCAAACGATTCACAAATGTTTCAACAAAGAGGTGGAGAATTTCTTTTCAAATGTTCACTTGAGGGAAAAATCGGCACGGGAATCTGGAATCGTAAACTTGTACGCCAATATCAATTGTATATAGAGGAGACTGTTGCTAATATGTACTACTTGGTGTTTGTTTACAGTGTAAACTGTAATATGCATGGTCTCTATAGGGCTTTTCTCTACAACGTGGCAGATATGAAATTAGCAAGCAAACAGCATAGATCCTGATCAGACTGCACAGAGGTGCAGTCTGATCAGATTCTAGACTGGTTTCTGGCACAAAGTAGTGCCGAGTTGCACATCCTGGGGGCTTATTGTATTTGCTAAGCCCAGTAAACTTGACTGATGGTAAAATCCATACACTATTAATAAAAGCACCATAAAAATGTTCCGAAATTGCAATTGTTCTCTGAACATGTTTTGACAGGCTGCCGAATACAATATGCCCGGTTGTGTTGTTTTTGGCTGTTTGTGTGAAAACTGGGCTCTTGATAAATATACGACCAGCATATCTCTGCATGCTAGCAGTGAAAATAACATCCAACAAATTAAGAGTATGTTTCTTATTTCTCTCTGTAAATATGTCTTGGAATTTCATTAACTAAAAGAAAATACAATGAATTGTCATCTGCTATTTTTTAACTATTTATAGCCCACAAGTTTCCCAGCATGCAAAGAGTTAAACTCTTTGCATGCTGGGAAACTTGTGGGCTATAAATAGTTAGGCCGCAATAGTGTGCTAGGTGACCAGGCGCTATTTTGGTTACAATTTCACAATAAGCCCAATTTTGTCGCGGACCCATTCAGTACCCAGAATGCAACTGCTGAGTGGCGCCTGGCAACGTGATGGTTCCCTGTAGGAATGCAGAGATCGCCCATCTCCCCACAGGATAATGGGAACCAACTAAAACGGATTGCGATTTAATTAGCGGCGTGTTTCGGCATATATTTTGGCTTGATCGTTGCTGTTTTCTGTTCGATGGATGGTAGAATTATGAGACCTGCTATTCAGTGTCCCCTGACAATAATGCTGATCCTTCGTATCAGCTGGTCGTAACAGAAAGGGCAAACAAGATGTAAATGGTTTCTGAATTCTAGCTAAAACAGTGACGTGTGGTCTCCAGATTTTTTAAGGTTTTTGTCTTGTCTGCATAGCAGGGGTGAAACATATGTTATAATCTTCTACAGGAAGCATTGGCAACATTTAATGTGCAGTTTTCCAGATGTCCTACATGCTGTCATCATGGCACGTTTATGAACATATGGATATTTAACCCTTTCAACACTACAGGCAAACAGTGTAGATCCAGATGAGCCGGCTCATGACGAGCCGTCTCATCAGGATCTGCGCTTTCTGGAAGTAATTTTTGACGGCAAAAACGCCCCCTTTTCGTAAATGGACTAATCTGAAAATCATTTTGTGACGATTGGATTGGCTGTAAAATTAACATATAAAAATCCACTCCAGTTATAGAACCCTTACTATGCTGAATTAAATTTTGTCGTCGGCTGGAAATGTTTTATTTTCAATATTTCTCGATAAAAACCTGTTTTGGCAGCGCATGAGAATCGTCTCCACTGGAGACGAAGTGGAGACGATTCTCATGTGCTGTCAAAACAGGTTTTTTGTTAAGAATTAAGGGACAATTGAAAAACAGCAAACGGCAATTTTCGTCTCCCGCGTAGTGAGGGTTAAGTATGAAAGGGTGAAATGTTGTTCTCATTTCTGTAAGTCTAACTCACACTCATTTCTGCAAGTCTAACTCACATTTATTGGCATGTAGGTTTTAGGATATGTTCAAGACTTTAACACGTTACCATCTATCTGAGTAGCAAACAAGTTGTTCATGTAGTTTCCGTGAGGCGAGATGGTTCAAACGAGTGGTAACAGTACCGGTAACACAACATATTTCGAGATGAAAAAACAAAATAAGGATTTGTTTTCTCAAAAGTTTCATACATTCTATTATATATTTATGTATCCCACTAAAATTACAGAAAAATGCTAATGTTTCAATACAGGAAGCATTTTTTTGTCCAGCCGCTAATTGCGGAAAGCGCGACATATTGATCACAATGAAGTCCTGTGGGTGGCAGGTGGGAGCACGCGATGGGTAATTTAACGATCGGGGTTCATCCTTACCGGAATCCCGACTGGAGACCTGGTTTGGCCCTCACATACGTCTTTGGCATTTTATATGTGACAGTTGAATCTGGTTATACCCCTTATGTGAGGATTACGAATTTCGTAATCCTATTTTAGGGGAAGGGGCCAAGTGACTTGGTGTGGTATGGAGGACCTGGCACCAGGTCAGGTTATTCTAATTTCAGGGCTGAATATATTTTGTCTGGTTGTTTAGCGATTTTCAGGATTTGGCATTTGGAACTGTTTCCACCCCTGCACAACAACAACTGTTATGGAATATAAAGAAAAACCTTTACGTACGTTTCCACGCCTAGCATGAAAGTGAACAGTGAAAGTGAATGGGTTTAACATCCCAACCCCCATTTGTACATGTACATGTGCTAATTGTACAGGTATTATATGGGATTTAGTACTAAACCCATTGACCCGGCCTTAACCCATATCATGCTGAGGATACTCTGATTTTTGTTGAAAAAATCTCATTATTTTGTTCATTCATCGATAAAGGTATATGTTGTTACCACTCATTTGAACCGTCTCGTTGAGACGGTTCAAATGAGTGGTAACAACATATACTTTCCAAAGGATATAAATAAAATAGGGATATTTTTCTCTCAAAAGGTTCATACTACTAAAAGTGTATCCCGTCTGTAATGGGTTAAATGACCTTAGCTGTTGATAGGCCGTTAAACCCCAACAAACAAACATTAACACCCCAGCAACAGCTAGGTCATATAGAGATGGGGGCGCCTAGCATGAAATTGTGGGGTTAATTTATATAGTTCACACAACTGTTATGGAATAAAGAGAAAAACTCGAACGTAGGTTTCTCCGCCTCGCGGAATCCTGGTATGGGCACCTCATTACGCTTGTAAATTGATGCACAGATTGAATCATTACCGATCAGTCGTTTACAGCCATATACCTTTTAAGGGGATTGACGTTTTCGCGAAACCATTAAATACGTTTATTGATCGGAATAATGCCTGCCACTGGCGGCGGTAATTACGGCCAGCCTACTGTAAAAATAAGCGTAAAACTCAATGATCTAAACCGAACTCGGCACTGATTAAATCAGAATGTTGTTACTGGCGAATTATGGACATCGTTAGCGTAGCAACTGCAGGCGACCTTGACCTTTACAATGCTGAATTAAATTTTGTCGTCTGCCGTTTTTTTCTACTTTCCATGTTTATCACCAAAAACATGTTATGACAACACTTTTTGAAAATAGTGGAGGGAGCATTTAGTGTTACACTCATTGGTCCATCCGTCTGTCTGTCTGCACCAATATATAGGGGACAGGGCTCCAGATAAGGAATTAGTAATTGAGTATTTTCACTCCCTCATATCTGAAGCAATTGGGTATTTCAATATTTTAATTGGGTAAAATAAAATCACACTACTGTTTACACATCAATAGACAGCAATTATTGAATAGTTTGCTTCGAAATGAAAACATGTCTTGGTATTTCATTAGAATTGTCTCCTTGGAGACAATTCTAATGAAATACCAAGATGTGTTTTCATGGAAAATAAGAAAAATATTCTATATTTGTGGTCTGTTTACTGTTTTCTGTAGCATGATAAAGGTACCACAAATTTGTTATTGCTTTTTAATACTCGCTACTTCTGATTTCAATTGGTTTTGTTTGGCAATTTTAATTGGGTATTTGCGCAAATACGCAGCTTATCTGGAGCTCTGGGGGATATGTAGCTAGCCCCCACAGGGATGGACTTAGTAAAAGATAGGGTTAGTTATAATTTAGCCACCTAAAAACCTGGTTATGTGGCTAAAATCGGTTTATGTGGCGTATTCCGTAGTACTCGTAAACCGTAAATATTCCGTAAATACATAAACTCGCTTTTTAAGAACGTCTGTCTGTCTGTCTGTCTTGCCATCCGTCCGTCCATCCGTCCGTCCGTCCGTCAGTCACAAGGTTAATGTCTTCGTCTGAGCTTGTATCTTCAATTTGCAATTTTGCCTTGTTTACTATCAAAGCGAGGCATCCGCGTTCTAATTGAACCAATTTTCTAGTTTTTATGCAAACCGATTGGGTCTCATGCAAACAATAGAAATGTACCTATTATCACAGATTATGTGGGGAGACAGTGTGACAATAACAGCAACCTGATATCGTGTGAACAGCTGCATCAAAGAGGGATAATTGTCAACGTGAAACGGGCACTTTACCCATTTCATGCCAGTTTGTTGACGGATAATTCTAGATATTATTCTTATTTCCGCACAAAAGTATATGCTGTTACCACTCATTTGAACCGCCTCATCGAGACAGTTTATATGCGTGTGCACACCATATAATTTCACGGAGAATAAAATGAATAGGAAACAAATGTTTGGATACGAGCTACCTGTGAATCAGTGAATTAGACACTTAGAGTGCAGGGAACGAAAATAGTCGTCTGCCGGTGTTTATATTGTGTCTTCTTTCTCAATGAAAACATGGTTTGACATCATTTTAGAATCATTTCCATTGGAAATGATTCTAAAGTGTTGTGGAAACTTGTTTTTCCTGCGAAAAAATGGAAAATTTAAAATAAACAGCAGACGACAAGTTTAATTCAGCATTTTAAGGGTTAACCATTTCATGCTGAAGATACATGATTTTCTTACAGCAAGATGGGAAACTCGTGGGCTATAAATAGTTAAAAAATAGCAGAGACAATTCATTATAATTTCTTTTATATGTCCCTGTAAATATCATGAATATTTCCTTGAATTTCATTAGAATTGTGTCCACAGGACGCAATTCTAATGAAATTCCAAGACATGTTTGCAGAAAGAAATAACAAAAATATACTCCAAATTTGTTATTTTCACCGTTGCAAAGAGGTACCGGTAAGTGTCAATTGCAAAAGGTTTAAGCATTTTTTCTTATATCTTACATGACACACATTTCTGAAAACTAGAAAAACAATCCTATATGAAGCAATGTTCAAACAGTTGGCAACAAGACACTTAAATTAATCTTTCTGGACTCCCTTGCTATGGCTTGGGAACCCAGAGATTTATTTATGTGTTTTGTTGAAAAACGCATATTTTTATATCTCATTACTATTATATTACACACCTTTTTGAAAACTATAAAAACAATCCTATGCAAAGCAATGTTCAAACCTTTTGCAACAAGACACTCAACCCTTAGAATGCGGGAACCGAAAATAGTTGTCTGCTGTTAATTCATATTTTGTCTTTTCTCTCCGTAAAAACATGGTTTGGCAGCATTTTAGAATCATTTCCATTGGAAATGATTCTAAAGTGCTGACAAACCAAGTTTTTGATGAGAAAAATGGAAAATAAAAAATATTCAGCAGACGACACAAATTAATTCAGCATTGTAAGGTTTAAATAAAACTCTCTGGGCTACATGACCATTAATACGTGTTCAAGGTTGGTTCCCATAATGAGAAGGCAATTCGCCAGGCACCGTGTCTGTGTGAATAACGTTTACCAACCCACTAAATCCCATTATTAGGATGACATTGCCCCGCCCCTATCATTGTGCTTTGTGTCCTGTGTTCGGGGCGAATGTTAATCATTCCAACCGACACCGTCGTCGTGCATACCTCTCTACGTGATATGGAACTGGACCCACAATGCATCAGGGAGGGTTGTCTCAGTTTGATTGAAAATTGAAATCATTGGAAGTCATTTGCCGTTGTTTTGCCTTAGGAAATGGTGAAGGACATGTAAAATGGATATATATCATTTGTGATTCTGTTGTACAAATAAAACTCGAAAGAAATACTAAATGTACTTGCCTCCGGTGGTCTTCATTGCCGATTTTCACCGATATTGAAAGTCAAAAGCTGACACAAAATTCAGAGTTCATGCGGAATTTAATTCCGCATCAGCTCTGAATTTTGTGTCAACTTTCGATGTCTTTTCTAGACAATATGACAGATTATCGATATAGTGGAAAATGTGATGTGAAGATAATGACATTATCGGCGTTAAATGTGTTTGCCCTGAAAATGGATTTTACAGTCTTGGCAGAAAAATAAATTGTGTGCTGAGAAATCAAGAAAATGGATATTTCGTTGCTGAAAAGAAAAAAACCTGCTGTTTTGCTTCATGTTTTCCATTTATATTGCTACTTTGGTATAAATTGAACTGGAAACCGACAGAAAAAGAAAAAAACACAGTGACATAGATTGATAGCGTCTGAAAGCGGCTTTACGCTCGGTGTAGCAGTTATCTGTGGTACAGTGGCTGGTGCGGATGAAACCAGCGTTTATCTTCAGACTAGTGATATATAAACGTGTAACGTAACTTCGGTCTGCGAGACTGTTCATATAGAAATAGCAGTCATTAAGGTATGTTCTTGTAGTTGAGACAATGTTGATAGTTTTGAAATTTGAATATACATTTCTTTAAGTAGTGAAAAGTAAAAAAGCTACTTTGTTGTGTAGTAATGTTGTTTTTTTTTCTATAAACTTAAAAACTGTATTCCGTAAGCCTCGCTTACTGACAAATCTAGTTGACAATGTAGTCCGAATCAGATTGTAAATGGTGTTACACCGCCTGATCTGGGACTACACGGGTCACAATGTCTCTTGTTGCTATGCCGATTTGTATTGTAAGATTGCAAGAATGTCTAATATCGACCATCACTTTATCAGCCTATCGAGTGGAGCCTTTCAGTATTAATTTATGAGGGCGATATTATAAGTTAATACTGCCAAACAAAGATAGACTAAAGCCTTTGACAAGCGTTGATCAAATACTTGAGAGTTGCGAGTCTCTTCTCGATACCTGAATTGGAGGTCAAGGTCGTTCACGGAATACAGGTCACTATGATTATGCTGACTACTGTCTGTTTCACGAAAGCTGCCCAAAATTTACTTGACGAGCCAGCTCATCAGGATCTACACTGTTTGCCAATACCACCATACAGGCCTGTGGTGTTGGAAGAGTTAACCCTTTCAACACCACAGACCTCTATAGAGACAATGTTTGCAAACAGTGCAGATCCAGATGAGCCGGCTCATAACGAGCCGTCTCATCAGGATCTCCACTGTTTGTTAATAATTTTAAACGTCGTACAGATTACCCTTTTAGAAGAATGGGATAATTTGAATGAACAAAATTAATGAAATAGCGTGAAACATTGGCATGGAACATCCTATTAAGTTACTTGGTGTTGAAAGGGTTAAGCTGAATTCCTGCTATAGTATACAATCATAGCTGTTTCTGGGACATTAAAGGTACATGCCCACTCACTTGTACATTTTATATCAGACGTAAATTTCCACACTGATATCAGGGACGATAACCGTGTTTCCTTAAAATGTTAATGGACATAACTATTTATCCTCTGCATTTCTTTTTTCATTATTTTTTCAGGTGACACATTTAATTAGTATAAATAATTAAAACATATCATGCCTCATTTGCATATGAAAATAGCCTGATACCACCGCGGCGAGTCGCTAGCAGTAAAATAAATATTACTAAATGGTTATACCTCCTGTATAGCGGGCACTGGTCACTTTTAGAACTAGTGGAATAGTGACTCAATTATCCACTCATTTAATTCCTAAAAGAACATTTTGTGCCTACTGAGTGGGCATGTACCTTTAAAGCCTTTCACTTTCCATTTTTTTGCCCGGGAACAGATTTCCTTGATATTGTGTCCGCATGGTTCCAATGGAATTTTAATGCAAGGATAAAATGGAGTTTAAAATTGAATGCCGATAAAACTAATATGTCAAATGTTGTATCGTGGTGAATCGGGAGTACCATAATTACCCTAAATATTCGGACACCAAAACCAATTGTTATTATAGGAATGAATGGCCTTTTTGTGGAATTTATCGGGGTATAAACTTGGAAAAGTCGCGGGAATACTGGACGAAGGCCCGAAGGCCTCGTCCAGTATTCCCGCGACTTTTCCAAGTTTATATCCCCGATAAATTCCACAAAAAGGCCATTCATTCCTTATACATGTAATTCCAGCATTTGAAATAAATTCATCAAGAAAATGTGTTTATTTTCCGTTTTCTTAAGAATTATTTTAACTGCGCCTGACGGTTATGGAAAGTAGTTCGGCATATGGGAGTTTACTGGGATATAAATTCTGGACAGAGACTTGCTACGGACCAATCAAATGTTAGGGAATTGTGTATATATGTTTGTGCTGGAATTATAAGTGTCATAAACATTTATCAAGTTGATTATGTTGTCCAATGAGGCCTCATAAAGCATTCTGTGAAAATGGCAAATAGTGCAGACCCTGATCAGACTGCTCCTTCAGGAGCAGGCTGGTCTGGGTCTACACTGTTTGCTCACATATTGGTGTCCGAATATTTAGGGTAATTACGGTACTATCGGGGTTGAATGGAAACTAGTGTTCCGATACAGACAAAGACATTCTTGTAAAGACAAAACAGCTAGTTAACCCTTTCACCCCTAAATATATATAATGGCCTATAGGGCACGAAAATTCTTGAAATGTTTACTGAAAATTCTTGAAATGTTTACATGTCCTTACTTTGGCAGGAATGGCAAAATTGAGAAATCTATATTAAAAAAAATAAAATTTCCACTAGTGCAGGCATTTCCACTCAAGCAGAATTTCCGTGCCCTGGCCTATTCCATGCTAATGTTTGGACCGTTCCATTACTTGGAAAAGGGATAATTACGTTTAAAATGTAACAAATACCGGTAACCACTGTAGATCCAGATGAGCCGGCTCGTAATGAACCGGCTCATCTGGATCTACAGTGTTGCAGAATTTCCGTGCCCTGGCCTATTCCATGTTAATGTTTGGACCGTTCCATTACTTGGAAAAGGGATATACGTTTAAAATGTAACAAATACTGGTAACCACTGTAGATCCAGATGAGCCGGCTCGTAACGAGCCGGCTCATCTGGATCTACAGTGTTTACAATGTTGGGTTTTTCCTGTGTTGGGTTGAAATAGTTAATTCAAAGTGAATTACAACAACACAAGTGTTGACAGCAATTGTCTTCATTGTTATATATGCGGCCGTGACTTGAGAAATTGGGCTTATGGGATTTATGACCAGTGTAGATCCTGATCAAATAGCACACTGCTGTAGCCTGATAACAATCTGTATTGCCTGTTAGAACTTAAATGGGTGTTTCATTGATGGAATCGTGAACAGCACAGATCCTGATCAGACTGTGCGAATGCACAGGCTGATCTGGATCAACACTGGTCGCAAAAACCAATAAGCCCCATTGATGCACAGGCTGATCTGGATCTACACTGGTCGCAAATCCCGTAAGCCCCATTTTCTCCAGTCACATCCACGTGTATGATAGTGATGGGAGAATTGTGATTATGGCATTTGCGACCGGTGCAGACCAAGACCAGCCTGCGCATTCAAAGTTTGGTCAGCATCTGCACTGTTTGTCACTCTATCAGTGAAACACTCTTCATACTTCAACACAATAGATCCTTATCAGAACTTCCTCGTTCAAGTATGAGATTGAAGAACGTACTCCGGGAAGTTATATACTAAACAAAGGCCCTCGGTGCTAGACTGGTATCATATGAGACGCACCATACGATTTTGTACCTTCGGACATCTGCGTAATTTTATAAGTACGTTTACAAAATTTACATTATTTTTCATAAATAAAGTAAAAGGTTGACCAAATTTACGGAAAATATTGTAAAATACGCAGATGTCCGAAAGTACAAAATCACATGGCGTGTCTCGTATGTCATAAGCCCCCTTTTGTTCCAGCCACAGGCGCCAATAGTATTCAGAGCATGTACTCAAATGTTTTTAACCCATTGAAGTTACATTACTTTCTATTGAAAAAAAATCTGCTTATTTTGCTTATTTCTCCATAAACGTATATATTGTTACCACTCATTTGAACCGTCTCGTTGACGGTTCATATGAGTGGTAACAACATATACTTTTGAACGGAAATAGAAAAGATAGTTAAAAAAAAATCTCAAAATGTTTGTGATTGTATCTAGTGTTTTATGGGCTAACTAGAAATCAAAAACTTTCTTAATTTGGCCGAGTACGTCTGTACTCAAACTCGGACTCCAAATAGAACAGTTTGACTTTGTGTACGGGACTCTGTGATGTGAATCCTTACACACTGTCGTATCCAGCGTATTTGGTGTCGCACTCAATACTCAAACTCTGACTCGGACAAAAATTGTGCGATTTGATTTCAATTTAATCTAAAAAAATGAAGCTCTTGTGTCGTAATTGGTTTTGCATTTTTTTTTTTGTTGAAACCGAACACGATCGTTGTACCGAGTTGCCTGTGAACTTTTTGTGGCCTCAGGTGATGTGAAAAATGAGATGTAACCGGATTTGATATTCAGTACCAGCATATATTGATGATTGTCTAAATTATGTATTCCCCTCCGGTAAAGCCAAACCCCTCCTTCAAAAAGCAAGAACGTGTATATGATCAACATAATCAGAATTAGCCCTTAGATTGCGGGAAATCACAATTTCTGTCCGCTTTCCTTTTATATATTTTTTTTTTTTCTCAGTAAACACGGATTGGCAGCATTACAAAAGTGCGGCCAAACCATGCTGTCATCAACAAAAATTGGAAAAAGAAAAAAAGCAGACGACAAAATTGAATTCAGTATTATAAAGGTAACACTAGAAACTGGTGTTCTATGATACTGCACTATAATTCCAGCACAAAAATATTTACACAATTTCCTAACATTTGATTGGCCCGTAGCAAGTCTCTGTCCAAAATTTATATCCCAGTAAACTCCCATGCTGAACTGCTTTCCGTAACCGTGAGGCACAGTTAAAATAATTCTTAAGAAAACGGAAAATAAACGCATTTTCTTGATGAATTTATTTCAAATGCTGGAATTATAAGGAATTAATGGCCTTTTTGTTGAATTTATCGGGGATATAAACTTGGAAAAGTCGCGGGAATACTGGACGAGGCCTTCCGGCCTTCATCCAGTATTCCCGCGACTTTTCCAAGTTTATACCCCGATAAATTCCACAAAAAGGCCATTCATTCCTATATTAATTATTTTTATAATACCGCACTTTAATTATTTTTATAATACCGCACTTTAATTATTTTTATAATACCGCACTTTAATTATTTTTATAATACCGCACTTTAATTATTTTTACATGCAACACGTGATAGAGAAACTTGGTTTTGATGTGAAATTAATCCAGATTTGGCCAAAATAATCCTCTTGAATAACAGTATCGTATTTTTGAATGGAAAGGATCAAAATGTATAAGATTTCCATAAATTTTGTAAAAAATTCACCAAAATTCAGTCAACCATATCCTTAAACAGATTTTTTCACGCAAATTCCTAAAAAAATTATGTGTCATTTTGATAAGAATGCTTTTCTCATAATAATGTTTTATAATAGCTTAAGTTCACTGAGAGAGAAACAAGTTTCATGCGAAATTTGAAGTTTTTTCTGCACCTGTAATTATGAACGCTGAGATCTAACGATTTGTGAAAACTTTAACAATGGTGTAAGTGTTAAACTGCTTAAATGCGCAAGTTGGCATAAATGGCGTAATTGTTGCTGGATTGCCCCAAACGTTTAAGAGGTTCAGTGTATTCAGAAATGTTTAAATTGTTAAATGAAAACCACGCGATTCACAGGTTAAAAATAGTTTAGTTTGTGAGAATTTGACACATTACCGGTTTGGAGAATAGTCGGTTAGTGCAGGAGACGTGCTTTACTTATTATTGACTTGGGAGTGTTATGCTTAAATTGCTTTCAACTTGTTAACCTTCATAATGATGAATTACAGTAAATTCTGTCGTCTGCTCTTATTTTCTGTTATCCATTTTATCTGCAAAAAAACATGGTTTGTCAGCATTTCAGAATCATTTCCATTGGAAATGATTCTAAAGTTCTATCAAACCATGTTTATATTTAGAAATAATACAGACTATAAAACAACAGCAGACGACAATTTGTGTTTCTTGCGTTTCAAAGCAAATGCGTAACTTCACAAATTATCAAATATGATATACAGTATATGGGGGGATTTTATGTTGAATTTTGTGTTGTAAATAGTTTGTATTAACCCTCATTATGCGGGAGACGAAAATTGAAAATTGTCGTCTGCTGTTTTTTCATTTTTGCCCTAATTCTTAACAAAAAACCTGTTTTGACAGCACATGAGAATCGTCTCCAGTGGAGACGATTCTCATGTGCTGCCAAAACAGATTTTTATCGAGAAATATTGAAAATAAAATATTTCCAGCAGACGACAAAATTTAATTCAGCATAGTAAGGGTTAAATTACCCCTGGAATATAATAAATAGGTAATGTAAAGAAACTATTTTTTATAAAAGAAATTCAACATAATGCAGACATGGAAATCTATTAAAATATAAATACATTTTTCTCCTGCAATATTTCAACACTATTCTATGCTGTATGAAAACTTCTGAATGCTGACTGAACACACATAACTGTATAGTAGGTATTTAATAGGATACAACTGCTAAATATAGACGTCACAATTCCGTAAAAACCCCTTCATTTGAGAAGTGGGTGTAGCATTTACAAATGTTTATGATTTACGTCACTGGATAACAAATTTCAGGTGTGTGTTCACATGGTATTAGAATATACAAAAAAACACACACTTTGGTAATAAACGAAAATTTGAAAATAAACAGCAGACTACAATATTTAAGCCTTACACTGCTGGAAATGAAAATTCTGCTGATTTTTCCAAATTAATTAAATTCTCAAGAAAAACTTGTTTTGGCAGCACATTAGAATCATCTCCCATGGAGATGATTCTCATGTGCTGACAAAACCTGTTTTCCAATGAAAATTTAAATATAGAATATCAGCAGCAGACAACAAAATGTAAGCCTCGCACTGTTGGAAATGAAAATTCTGCTGATGTTTCCAATTGAATGAAAAAATTAGATGATTTTAAAATGCTGACAAAACCTGTTTTCACCAAGAAAATTTAAATATAAATAAAATCAGCAGCAGACGACAAATTTAATTCGGCATTTTAAGGGTTAAAAGTTAAACTTTGTCTATTGACAACTCCCAGAACACACACATCAGTGAGTCTCCTACTCTGATTCGTGTGGGCAGAACCGTCTGGCACCCGAGACAGCTGTAATCAAGTTTGGCCGTTTTTTTTCTCTTTCCAGACATGATGAAGTTACCTCCCTTGATGGAGTTCTCCAGCAGTCCATTAACCATGGCAACGATGCCGTATCCAAGGTTTACATCGGCTACCTCGCGGAATGGCTCAATAATGTTGCCAACTCAACGTTCACGGTCGCTGTTGTCACCAACAACTCTACTACGACAACTGGCGTTGATGTCGTTGACAAAACTATCAAGCCAACTTCCAAGGTCGTTTATGATGCTAGAAATCCAGAACGAAGTGAAAATACAGCAGGCTATGCTTTAGATGACCTTGACATTGTTGCTAAGCAACAGGGTGATGACGATGTGAGAGAGAGGCAGAGGAAAGACAGACTGTATCGTGCGGAAACGAGGACCAGACTGCTGGAAATCCTGCAGAGTCTACCTGTACGAGATGAGGTGAGTGGGTGCTGTTACCATAGCAACTACAGCGGAACCTCTCTTAAACCGAAAACCAAGATAACATCTGTATCTTATTTTTGATGTGTTTCTTTATCTCAGATGATAATGCATATTCATGATTGCAAAGCATCTAAATACATATCAGAATGATAAAAATGCCTGATTTACAGTGGATCATCTCTAAACTGGACACCCTGGGGAACTCCCAGGGTGTCCAGTTTTGAGAGGTTCCACTGTATGTGAATTAGGTCATAATTCGGCCTCTGATATTCTCAGTGGCATTGGGACAGTTGCAAAAATTGCTAACCAGTATTCCCCTAATTAACTGAAATGGATTGTTCCATGTTAATTTTCAGACATTTATCAGTTAACCCTTTCACCCAGCCCTGAGTAACTGGAATGAACTATATGTTAATTTTCCTACCAATCCAATTGTCACAAAATGATTTTCAGACCAGTCCATTTATGGAAAGTGGGTGTTTTTATTCTTAAACATGTGAAAATTACTTGCAAAAAGTGCAGATCCTGATGAGACGGCTCGTCAGGAGCCGGCTCATCTGGATCTACACTATTTGCCAATACCATTATACAAACCTATGAACACTGTTGAAAGAGTTTCTATGCTGAATTAATTTATGTCGTCTGCTGGAAATGTTTTATTTTCAATATTTCTCAACAAAAACCTGTTTGACAGCGCTTGAGAATCGTCTCCACTGGAGACGATTCTCATGTGCTGTCAAAACAGGTTTTTTGTTAAGAATTAAGGCAAACATTAAAAACAGCAGACGACAATTTCAGTCTCCCGCCTAGTGAGGGTTAAAGGGGAATTTTGGTGGCTCATCTCCATCTACACTATAAACATTTGTATGAAGGTCTGTTTTACACTGTTCGCCAACATTAAGCTTTCATTTGCGGGAACTGAATATTGTCTTCCGTTAGTTTTCATTTATGTCTTGTTTTGCATAAAAAAAACACCAAACACTTCACAAGACCATGGTGATCATTAGATATAATTAGAATAACTATGAGTAGAAATAACTTCCAAAAACACTTCCGTGTTGTTGCAGGGCTCAAGATAAGTTTTATATCGAAAGAGTATTATACCCCCATATTTCAAATTCAATGCGTTTTTTACTTTTACCAATGTTTTATTGATTTTATTACTGATTAAGCTGGGAACAAATAATAAATAATAAAACAAATTTAAAAATTCACTTATTTGAACTTATTTACTCAACTAAGTAAATTTTCAATTTTATTACAGTATTTCCACTGCTCAATTTGAAAATCAATGCGTATTTCACATTTCTTGAAAATCAATGCATATTTCACATTTCTGTGAGTATAATTTTGTACTCCCACTTTTGATAATCAATGCGTATTCTGCTAAAATAAGTGTGTAAAATACGTCAATACGCATCTTATCTGGAGCTCCGTTGATGGAGTATGTTACAGTCTGAGTGGCCACTCATCGCCTTCATGCAGGGAAGCTACACATGGGCGTTATTGCCGACCTGGCTGACAAATAAATCATTACATCCCCCACTCCACCAAACATGGTCACAGCCTTAGATAATTTAGTATCAGGACATATGGGTATTGCTCTGTAAGTGAACATTTAACCCTTCCTACGCTGTTGATGGAAATTGCCGTCTGCTGTTTTTCATTTTTGCTTTAATGCTTAACAAAACTGGTTTTGATTCTCATGTGCTGTCAAAACCAGGTTTTTGTCGAGAAATATTGAAAATAAAACATTTCCAGCTGACGACAGCATTTAATTCAGTATGGTAAGGGTTAAAGCTTAACCCTTTCACCTCTAAGTAACTAAAATGGATTTTGATATGTTAATTTTGCACCCAATAGAATGGTCACAAAATGAATTTCAGACTAGTGCATTTATGGTAGGTAGGTAGGTTCGCAGGAAATCATGAAGCAAACAGTAAAGTTCTTGAACTGCAGTGTTATGCTGAGGTCTCAATGGGATAATACAAAGGTTTGGAACTTTGGACCGCTGTTACATTATGTATTTAAATATAATTAGCCCATTTCATCAACATTGCAAAGTATACTTTTCTAGCAAAGTATACTTTGAGGGAGAAATTTTCAATTTTATGATAAATTTATTAATTTTGATTATACTGAATTTATTGCATCTGTGATAATGTAATAAATTCAGTATAATAAATCTGCATACATTTAATCATCAAATATATGCTGTCGTTAGTTCTATATGAAATAATGCATTTCAGGAAAAATAAATGATTACTCCCTCAAAGTATACTTTGCTAGAAAAGTATACTTTGCAATGTTGATGAAATGGGCTACTAAGGTAAGAAACAGACGAGACGAACCAAGACAATATAGGGGTTAGGGAGGATTCTCCTTCCACCACCCCGGGGATTGTTTAATTCTTGGCAACAAACCATGAACGGTGCATTCTATGAGTAAAAAATAATATCGGCGACCGCCTTGTCTGCCTCATCATGATTATGGTACTGACTCCGCATTTACTATGAAAATGTTGTCAACTTTTTATGTCATTGACGGAAAATTTTGTACAGTTCGGAAAAGTCAGTGTTCCTTTATCGTAAATCTCTTCAAATTGACTGCCGTAATGAATATACCTATTTGGGTTAAACTGTTTTCTGTTTTTCCCCGCATACATCGTCTTCGGAGGGATATACCCGTACATTGTCAGGCCCGTAAGCAGAGGGGATGCGACGGGTGCGTATGCACCCCCTTAACCCTTTCACTCTTAACCCGCAGGCCTGCATAGTGGTATTGGCAAACAGTGTAGATCCAGATGAGCCGGCTCGTAACGAGCCGTCTCATCAGGATCTGCACTTTTTGCAATTAATTTTCTTAATTTTGAGAACAAAAACACCCCATGTTCATAAATGGACCGGTCTGAAAATCAGATTGTGTTGATTTAGATTGGTCACAAAATTAACAAATCAAAATCCATTCCAGTTACTTAGGGGTGAAAGGGTTAATCTGCCGAGGTCTGTCCGTGGGTGTGCAAAAAAAATGTTTAGCCCTTCGCACCGTAGATAACGCACCCCCCTAAAATAATTCCTGCATATGGGCCTGTTTGTCTTCGGAGGGATATATGAGGATCAGTCAATATATAACCGACCTCGACAACTTACTGATGCGAACAATTTGCACGGGATTCATGGTTTGTACATTGACTATATATGAGTCAGTAGGCATGTGCTTGTCAAATTTGGATCAGTCATCTGAGGTATTGAATGTCAAACATGGCAAGTGGGGATTGTGTAGAATTTTCAAGTCGAATTTAGTACAGAGCTGTCCTTCGATATTTGTATCTGAAAGGGAAAACGGGCATGGAGATTCATTTAGAGCTTGTTAGTGTTTCCGCTCCTTCGTACACACAGGTCAAATTTTGGGTTGCCGAATTTAAACGGGGTCGAACGGACCTAGAAGATGAGTCACGGCCTGGTAGGCCAAAGGACACAATCATTAGTGAAAAATGTGTTAAGATCAGGAGGATCGTTACGTCAGACAGACGAATGGACATTGATGAGATTGCTAAGGAAGCAGGGCTTTCACATGGTACTGTTTTTACAATTTTGCATGAACATTTGGAAATGAGAAAGCTAACTGCGCGATGGGTGCCGTGATCGTTGGATGCCGACCAAATGTCAAGTAGGGCTCTGTTGCATCAATATAACTCCCGCACAGAACATTGTTTAGAGCGATTAGTGACAGCAGATGAGACATTGGTTCACTGGTATGATAAGTCGTCAGTGGGTGGGGAAGGGGTCTCCGAGACCCAAGAAATATAAGACCCAGTTATCAGTAGGTAAGATTATGACCACCATCTTTTGGGATTCTAAAGGGGTACTCCTGCTGGCTTTTCTACCTCGTGGTCATACAATGAATGGGCAATACTACGCTGATCTCATAGCTCAGGTCAGAGTAGCCATTATTCAGAAAAGGCATGGCAAATACACCAAGGCGTCTTTCCGCAGCATGACAATGCCAGGATCCATACATGCAAACTTACAGTCAAAGCCCTGGAGATTGCAGGCATTGAATCTGTTAGGCACCCACAATACTCACCAGACCTGGCCCCCAGCGACTTATTTCCTATTGAGTATTCCCAAACTCGAAACAAAAGTCTACGTGGACGTCATTTCCGGTCCGATGAATCCCTCCAGGCAGCAGTTAGACAGTGGGTCGAGGAAAAACCGTCCAGAGATGACGATGGTGGCGGTGGCATCGTAGGTGTCATCATAGGCATAAACAATATATGTTAGTCAGATCTTTACCAAACCTTATCACTAGCATCCTCACCCAGCGATACATGTATGTATGTGCAGGCTGATATGGGTCTTCACTGGTGGCGAACGCCATAAGTCCCATTAATGCAGTAATGTAAGTGATAAGGCATGAAATAACATGGAATGGCTCCACCCCATTATATGGTAATTTATCCCGTCAACTATGTCGCTACTAGACGTGAAAAGCAGGTACGTGTATTTTTTCTCGTTCACGTCTAGTAGATACGTCATTATGTATGACGTTACGTCATTATGTGAATGACGTAACACGATAATCTTGTCGCTTCGGAAGACAAACTTATGAGGCAACAAATGCATTTTAGAGACATTTGAACAACTTTGATGTGGTTAACGGGATAAATAGAATATTATTATATTGTCGTGAACGTGAATAAATATCTGACTCGGCTCGAAATCAGGATGTGCTCGGCAAGCCTCGCCCATCCTGATTTCTCAGCCTCGACAGATATTTATTCACGTTCATGACACTATACTAATATTCTCTATTTACCCACTCAGTAGGCACTGTTTATTTTACTGATAGTGACGCGGTTGGTATCGAGCTATTTTCATATATTTGCATATATGGCTCCACCCCATTATATGGTAATTTATTCAAATTGTAACACTACCTCTTACTGCTGTTCCTTATGAAAAGAATTTTACATAAAAATTTAATATTCGTTCTTGCAAAATACTTCTCGAGTAGAATGGTGACATGTGCTTGTCCACGTAGGCATGTATGTGATGGATATGACTAACTGTTTACCAGTCATGATGAAAGGAAATTTATTGAATAGTATAGCTCCTGAGCAGCAGTGCCACATCATGCAACCAGATTTGATTATCCACCCCCCACCCCCCAATGCAGCAGGTTACATGCTGGATCGAACCCGTTGGCCCGGCTTTAAATGACCTTACCTGCCTTACCTGTTGATAGGCCGTTAAACACCAATAAATCAAATCAAATTGATTATTTTGCTATATGCTTTAATAATGACTCGGATACAATAGTGAACAGTGTAGGCCCTGATCAGACTGCGGATGGACAGGCTGGTCTGGGGGCTACGCTGGTCGCAAACTGAATCAACCCTTCATTGACCTGGTGAGTCACAAATAAAGGTCTTCTCCAGGGCTCCAGATAAGTTTTGTATCTAACGAGTAGTATACCCCCATATTTCAAATTCATAGTTAATTTTACAAATTTATTATTGATTTTCTTCCTTATTAAATGGGGAACATCATTAAAAAATCACTTATTTGAGCTACAAAAAAAGCTTTTACAATGTTTGCTTTTGCAGCTCAACTAAGTAAATTTTAAACTTTATTACAGTACTTAACTACTCCATCAAGTTGAAAATAAATGCATATTTTTACATTGCTGTGAGTATTCTGTACTCCCACTTTTGATAATCTATGCGTATTCTGTGTAAAATACGCCAATTATCTGGAGCTCAGTATAGCCGATTTCACCAACATTGCAAAGTATACTTTTCTAGGGAGTAATCATTTACTTTTCCCAAAATGCATTATTTCATACAGAACTAACTACTGCATATATTTGATGATTAAATGTATGCAGATTTATTGTACTGAATTTATTACATTTTCACTGCCAAAATGGCTGTGATAATGTAATAAATTCAGTATAATAAAAATTAATAAATTTATCCTAAAATTGAAATTTTCTTCCTTAAAGTATACTTTGCTAGAAAAGTATACTTTGTTGGTGAAATAGGCTACAGGTCTCCTCACCCCAGGAGGAGTTTGGTGCTGGTGTTGCATTTCTACGGCAACCGTATCTGTTGGCTGTAGTGTGCGATGAAAAGATGTGTGTGTCACTGAGACAGAATTTACATACCCTCAGGACACCGAGATGAAAATCTAATTTCCGTCTTATTTGGGGATATATTTCACAGATTGAATATTTGTGAATAAACCGTGAAACATGTAATGTTATTTTCTCATTATTTATAGATGGGAGCGAATAATGTGAATATGCAACGTAACGTGGTTTTTACAATTTAGATATTATCACTTCTCGGGCTTAACCCATTTCAGTCTGAGGATACAATAATTTTTGTTGAAAAAATGTCATTATTTTGTTCATTCATCGATAAAGGTATATGTTGTTACCACTCATTTGAACCGTCTCATTTAGACGGTTCAAATGAGTGGAAACAACATAACTATACTTTCGAAAGGATATATAATGAAAATAGGGATATTTTTCTCTCAAAAGGTTCATACTACTAAAAGCGTATCCCGTCTGTAATGGGTTAAAGGGGGCATACCAGGATTATTTTTTTAAATACTATAAATGTATTTTCATCATGGCCCTGTGGAAAGTGGTTTAATTAAAGATATTTGACGATACTAGGACCACTGAAAAAACAATTTCTGCACTTTTTGGAAAAAAAAATAATATAAAAATGTGTTTTCATCATGGCCCTGTGTAAAGTGGCTTAATTTAAGATATATGACCTGAGTTGTTTTAATTTTCACCCATATAGGTACATAAATATCGGATTTCCTATCTTGCTGCGTTCAACAAGATAGAAAATCGGATATTTATGTACGGATATCGGTGAATATTGAAACAACCCAACCATTGACTGATAACAATTTATTTTCTCCTATGGGCATAGCCTTGATTTTTGTCTCGCCCGCGAAAGCGGAAAGCGAGACTAAGGTTTTGCTTTTCCGGAGAAAGCGGCGGCGGCGGCGTCGTCATCATTCAATGTTAAGTTTTTGTGTTACAGTCATTACTTCGACACCTCATCAGCTACAGTCATCAAACTTTATACATACCTTTACTATGATATGTAGATGAATATAGGACAGGGTCAAGGTCAAGGCCCCAGGGTCAAGGTCAAGGCAGAACAAGGCGAGACATTTGATTCTGCGGAATTCTTGTTCAAGGTGATATATCAAGGTGTATGATCACGTGGTACTAACAACAATAACAAGTACTGAAACTTCCAGAATCCATCTGATTCAAAGTACGTATTCTTTTATATTGTCCTTATTACTTAACGGATTTTGATGAAATATGGCGCATCTCGTTAAGCTACATTTGGTGGTCTCTGTATTTTCGCCAAAACTCCCTAGACCACCAAATGTAGCTCATGAAGACGCGTTTGCTGCGCCATATTTCATCAAAATCCGTTGCATATTAAGGAAAATATAAAATAATACTTACTTTGGAGTGGGTGACGTTGTTGTTGTTGTTGTAACCACGTGATCATGCACCTTGTATATTGACAAAAAAAGGGCAGGTGTACTCTCAGGGCCTGCACCATATTTCCCCAGATATCTGTGTTCATTGCATCCCCCACCCCCACCACCTCGCATCGTGTTTTCCCATAAATATGTGCATACTTTTCACAGGTAGCTGCAACACATTTCCCTACAGTTCTGGGGGCCGTTTCACTAAACATCTGACGACTAAAATGTTCGTAAGTGCAAAATTATGACAGTCTGTAAATTTCACACTAACAATGTTTTCTTGTAAACAATTATTGCTTTTACAGTTATTGAGCATAGGCTGCATATGCAGCCTATGCTCAATAAATGTAAATCCATAATTTAAATTTCCAGACGATCCTAAATTTACACTTACGAACATTTTATTCGTAAGAAGTTTAGTGAAACGGGCCCCTGTTCTCTCATAAATATTATACAGGGTGACCTCTCTAAACCGGACATCCTAGGAGGTCCTCTGGAGGTGTCACTGTAAATTAGGCAGTTGATCATTCTGAGCCATAGTTGTGTGCTATGTGATCATCATGAACTGACTTTATCACCTGAGGTAAATTCATAAAAAATAAGAGCATATGTTTTTTCTTGTTGTCCGGTTTAGGCCATACCATTTCTTTGCTATGTTAAGCGTCCACCCAGTTGACCAAAAGCTACATACGTATCCGGTCCAAACAAACAAGGCCTTGAAAAAAAAAAAAAAAGGTAAATTCATGTTAAAAACTTCCTTAAATTTAAATTTCAGCCAGCAATCTTTAGAAAAAAGAAGAAACTTGTTAAACTTTAATACCATATCCATGATATTCATGAATGGATCAAATACTCCTGGACAAGTCCCCCAATCAGTTTTCATATTACTTCACCAGTAATTAGTATAAAATAGCATACAAATTGTGTTTGTTTCTTCACAGAACAACTTTCAATGCTTAACAGAAAAAGTATTTGCTATGGCCTTACCGAGGTCCACTGTACTTTCATCTGTGTTCCTGATCGAATAGCGCACTCCTCTAGCCTTATACCGATCTACATCGCTGATTAGAAGCATGACAGGTGTTTCAATGATGAGATTGCGAACAGTGTAGATCCTGATCAGACTGTGCGGATGCACAGTCTGATCTGGATCTACACTGGTCGCAAAACCCATAAGCCCCATTTCTCCAGCCACAGCCACAATTTTGTCCAACGTCAACTTACTGAGCGTCGATGAACAGGGGGCCATTTCACTAAACTTAGTACGACTAAAATGTTTGTAAGTGCAAATTTCGGGTCGTCTGGAAATTTCAATTGATGTATTTACATTTCTTACATTTGAGCCAGTAGTTTACAGAAATATAACGGTGAATTACACCACGCGGCAGCAGTAGTTTAACACCACTCTAGTGCTTACCATATATGGAGAAATGACGTCAGTAACGACGTGTTTTCTTCGGCCAATCAAATAATGTTCTCAGACACACCCCCTGAATCGTGCGACAGTCGCCTTCACAACAACCCGCTTCCAGAAATTAATTTGCACATCTCTTGGCCATATTTTACGATTGATTCGCTTTGTTTTTATAAAGTATCGTGTATGAAATGTGAGAAAACATTTTTTTAACCAGGTGAGCTGATTATCTTGAAATAATGCCCTCGTGATTGGGTCCTGTTGCTAAACAAACTCGGTTCGCTATGCTCACTCGTTTGTTTCGCGTACGGATTAGTATTATTGTTTCACGTATTATTTCACGATAATCAGCTCACCTGGTTAAATAAACGTTATTTATTGAGCATAGGCTGCATATTCAATAAATGTAAATCGAATAATTGTTTACAAGAAAACATTATTAATGTGAAATTTACAGACTATCATAATTTTGCACTTGCGAACATTTTAGTCGTACGAAGTTTAGTGAAACGGCCCCCTGGCATTTATCTACTGGTAACCTTTTCCAACAAATTACTGTCTCCGTGGTAGTTTGTTGTATTTGGCCAATTTTCACACTTGTGTTCCGGTTAAAAATGTTACGGCCTATTACTGTGACTGGAGACTGACTAGACGCCAATTTGCATGATTTATTACTTAGGAATTTCATGCTGTCTCCACACATTTGGAATTTTTGGGATCATGTCAATTGCTCAGTGTTTCAACAGTCATTTAGTCCGTCCGTCCGTTCGTTCGTACGTCCGTCCGTGCGTCCGTGCGTCCGTGTGTCCAAAATCTGCGTTAAAGTTTTTAAATACCTTATATCTTTGCAGTCCTAAGTCACATTGACTTGAAATATATGCTTATTAGTCATGATCCATATATTCATGCTGTATCCCACTCATGCGGCCCCTGTGCCCAAGGTCAAGGTCAAATGACTTAGAAGTTTGCATTAAAGTTTCTGTCAAAATTTGCTTTAAAGTTTTCACATACCTACTATCTCTGTAACCCTAAGTCAGATTTGCTTGAAACTTTGTATGCTTATTGGGCATCAAACTTCAAATAAATACACTCTGAGACCATCAAATGCCTCGGCGGGCTCGACATGCGGGCCGCGGCCATCTGGTTTTGTCACTAAATATTTCTAGGCATAACAATATAAATTCAGGATTCTCTAAAATATAGCACAGGTTTACATAATCTATACGATCGGTCGATCGCGATGTGACTTGTTAAATACCCACGTGCCTACGTCCAAGGTCAAAGGTCAAAGGTCAAAAATGATCATGAGCTTTCGTTTCTGCCATATATCTTCTAAACCAATGATTTGATTTTCCTCCATGGTCAAGGTCACACTTAAAGGTCAAAGGTAAAAAATGGGTACGAAATTTAGATTTCGACCTAATAAACCAGTTTCTTATTGCTATTCAAAAGTATAAGTATATGTTGTGAACTGTGATCAATGAGACAGTTCAAACGAGTGGTAACAACAATAAATTCTTCCGTACATAAATTAACTCTCTCGTCGAGACGGTTCAAACGAGTGGTAACAACATATACTTTCGAGATCAAATAAAGAAAATAGGGATTGTTTTTCTCATAAAAGTTTCATACTACTATAATTGTATCCAGTCTTCAATGGATTAATAGTTAATAATTATTATTTTTCATTTGAAGAATTCTGTAAGCTCAGCATGAAATCGGTTAATTCGTTAAAAACAGTAGTTTCTAAAGTTATTTATACATTGTAATAGTGCCAAACCTGGAAAATGATATGTTTGAACTGACAGCTATGACTGATCTGACGTTTTGCATTATTTTCTATGGAACAAAATAAAACGAACCCATTCAAAATGTGGTTTACTGAAGCCCCATACTTCTTTGGCTTGTATGGTTTCTTGGTTGTTTCCTAATTGTGTTCACCCATTGGGAAATCGATTCTTCGCAAAAACGACAAAAGTTTGGGCGAAAATACAGAGACCACCAAATGCAGCTTAACAAGACGCGTTTGTTGCGCCATATTTCATAAAAATCTGTTAAAAAAATGGATTCTGGAAATTTCAGTACTTGTTGTTATCACGTGATCATACACCTTGATAGAGGAACCATATGAGACATGCCATGTGATTTTGTACCTTCGGACATCTGCGTAATTTCATGAAATACATTTACAAAATTTACAATATTTTCCGTAAATGGCATCAAAAGTTGACAAAATTTTCAGAGGACTATATTCCACATGTACTCTGAACTTTATTTATGAAAAATATTGTAAATTTTGTAAATGTATATTCATGAAATTACGCATATGTTCGTAGGTACAAAATCACATGACATGTCTCATTTATTCTAGAACAAACTATTCCTGACCGGGGGGTGAGGGGGGGGGGGCCGTTTCACTAAACTTCCTACGACTAAAATGTTCGTAAGTGCAAAATTATGATAGTCTGTAAATTTCACATTAACAATGATTTCTTGTAAACAATTGTTGGATTTACATTTATTGAGCATAGGCTGCATATGCAGCCTATGCTCAATAAATGTAAATCCATCAATTTACAGACTATTCTAAATCTGCACTTACGAACATTTTAGTCGTACGAAGTTTAGTGAAACGTACGAAGTTTAGTGAAACGGGGCCCCAGTAGAGTGCAGGGATGGTCTCCCGTATCCAATCAATCATTTAGCCTTCAGATTACCAGCTCAGCATTCCAAAGATGGTGGTCATCCGTTTAAATTAGGCTCACTGTTGGTGATGGGGACATTTGCCGGCCTCGCGGACTGTCACGTTTATCTAGGCAAGTAATTACCGCCAGCCATTTGTGACTCGCCAGTGTAAATGTCACTTATAAAACAAGATATTTTTTTCCATGTAAATATTCTGTTCTGATTTTGGGAGTTTCCTCCCAATGCAGCAGGTTAAATACGGGATCGAACCCGTTGACGCGGCCTTAAATGATCTTAGCTGTTGATAGGCCGTTAAACACCAATAAACAAACAAACAAACAAACTTATTAAGTCGTGGTTTGTTTTTAGCTCACCTGAGCAAAGCTCATGTGAGCTATTGTTATGGCAAAGTGTCCGTCGTCCGTCGTCCGTCCGGACGGGCACACATTAGGGTACTTGTGTGGCTAGCCCCACAGGGTTATGGACTTGTTAAAGGATAGGGTTGGTTATAATTAGCCACCTAAAAAATTGTTTTATGTGGCTAAAAATCGTTTTATGTGGCTAATATTTAACATGTGATAAGCCACATAAGTACCCTAATGTAAGAACGTCCGTCCGTCCGTCCGTCCGTCCGTCCGTCCGTCCGTGAACATTTTCAATCATCTTCTACTCCCGAACTGCTGAGCCGATATTGGTTAAACTTCACAGGGATGATATATGGATGATGCCATTTCAGATTTGTTAAAATGGAGGTCATCGACAATCCAAGATGGCCGCCATGGAAAAGTAGGTCAAATTCTTAAAAAATCTTCTTCTCACGAACCGCCAGGCCGATTTCGACGATACTGGGTATGAATGATCGATAGTTAGCGCTCTTTCAGATTTGTTCATATGGTGGCCCCTGGGTCAAAAATGGGCGTCGCCCGAGGGGTCAAATAGGTGTAAATTTTATTTTTAACCAAATATAGTCATATAATATATCAAATCGAAGGTATTGACGAGACGATCACTCTGGATAATTTTTTGTCTAAATCAGATGATTACGTCATCCAAGATGGTCACTGATAGTTCAAAAGGTCATTCTTTTACTAAAGATTTCAAACGTCTTTTTCTTGTGAACTGCTTGGCCGATATTGGCCAAACTTAACTGTAATGGTCTGTGGATGAAGCCTGTTCATTTTTGTTAAAATAAAATGGAGGTCATCACCAAATCCAAGATGGCCGCCGTTGAGAAGTAGGTCAAATTGTCAAAAAATCTTCTCACAAACCTCCAGGCCGATATCGACGAAACTTGGTAAGAATGATTGATAGTTACCGCTGTTTCAGATTTGTTCATATGGTGGCCCCTGGGTCAAAAATGGGCGTAGCCCGAGGGGTCAAATAGGGGTCAAATTTTGTTTTTGACCAATATGGTCATTTTATATATCAAATCGAAGGTATAGCAGTAAATCACATGCACATTCGCAATATATGTTAGATCAGAAGGTATCAACAAATTCTGTGGAACATTTGAAGTTGTAAGTGAAGAGTCTTTGTCAAATCAAGATGACCACTATATAGGCTTTTAGGTGAGCGATACAGGCCCATTTGGGCCTCTTGTTTTGTACCCCGAAACGAAAATAAATTTGGGCACATAATTATAGTCTTGTCCGTCTGTGTGGGTGGTGGTCGGGCGAATGAGACGGCGTAAATTAACGGTATGGGTTCCTCCTTATAGGAATCACGATTTGCCTGGTTTGGCCCTCAGGTACGTATTTATCTTTGGCTCTTTAGTTACCTGGGAGTTGAATTGGGTTATTGCCCATTATAAAAGTAGTAAGATTATTACTGATCCTACTGCTTTTGGGAGGGGCCAAGTGATTCTGGTGTGGTGAGGACCTGGCATCAGATCAGGATTATTGTGATTTCAGGGCTGAATATATAGTTTTGTTGTAAATATTCAGTTCTGATTTTGGGATTTTCCCCCCATTTGTACATGTACTTGTACTTGAACATGTACATGTACTTGTACAGGTAATATATGGGATTTAGTACTAAACCCATTGACCCGGCCTTAAATGACCTTAGCTGTTGATAGACCGTTAAACCCCAACAAACAAACAAACAAACAAACAAACAAACAAACTGTCCATCTGTCCATTTCAGACAGTGAAAATTAAATTATTGAGAGAAAAATTCGCTATTTTCTTCGTTTCATCTCGAAAGTATATGTTGTTACCACTCATTTGAACCGTCTCGATGAGACGGTACAAATGAGTGGTAACAACATATGCATTTATTGAGAAATAAACAAAATAATTAAATTTATTATAAATACGCAGACAGTGTCCATTTCAGACAGTGAAAATGAGTGGTATATAACGACAGATGCATTTGTTGAGACAAACAATTTGTAATAATAGATTGATATACAGTGGAAACCTCTCTATACCGGACACCCTGGGAGGTCCCCAGTACAGTGAACCCTCTATACCGGACTCCCTGGGAGTTCCCAGTACAGTGAAACCTCTCTATACCGGACACCCTCGGAGGTCTCCAGTACAGTGAAACCTCTCTATACCGGACACCCTGGGAGGTCCCCAGTACAGTAAACCCTCTATACCGGACTCCCTGGGAGGTCCCCAGTACAGTGAGACCTCTCTATACCGGACACCCTGGGAGGTCCCCAGTACAGTGAACCCTCTATACCGGACTCCCTGGGAGGTCCCCAGTACAGTGAAACCTCTATACCGGATACCCTGGGAGGTCCCCAGTACAGTGAAACCTCTATACCGGACACCCTGGGAGGTCCCCAGTACAGTGAAACCTCTATACCGGACACCCTGGGAGGTCTCCAGTACAGTGAAACCTCTATACCGGACTCCCTGGGAGGTCCCCAGTACAGTGAAACCTCTATACCGGATACCCTGGGAGGTCCCCAGTACAGTGAAACCTCTATACCGGACACCCTGGGAGGTCCCCAGTACAGTGAAACCTCTCTATACCGGACACCCTGGGAGGTCACCAGTACAGTGAACCCTCTATACCGGACTCCCTGGGAGGTCCCCAGTACAGTGAACCCTCTATACCGGACACCCTGGGAGGTCCCCAGTACAGTGAAACCTCTATACCGGACACCCTGGGAGGTCCCCAGTACAGTGAACCCTCTATACCGGACACCCTGGGAGGTCCCCAGTACAGTGAAACCTCTATACCGGACACCCTGGGAGGTCCCCAGTACAGTCAACCCTCTATACCGAACACCCTGGGAGGTCCCCAGTACAGTGAAACCTCTATACCGGACACCCTGGGAGGTCCCCAGTACAGTGAAACCTCTCTATACCGGACACCCTGGGAGGTGCCCAGTACAGTGAAACCTCTATACCGGACACCCTGGGAGGTCCCCAGTACAGTGAAACCTCTCTATACCGGACACCCTGGGAGGTCCCCAGTACAGTGAACCCTCTATACCGGACACCCTGGGAGGTCCCCAGTACAGTGAACCCTCTATACCGGACACCCTGGGAGGTCCCCAGTACAGTGAAACCTCTCTATACCGGACACCCTGGGAGGTCCCCAGTACATTGAAACCTCTCTATACCGGACACCCTGGGAGGTCCCCAGTACAGTGAAACCTCTCTATACCGGACTCCCTGGGAGGTCCCCAGTACAGTGAAACCTCTCTATACCGGACACCCTGGGAGGTCTCCAGTACAGTGAAATGTCTATACCGGACAACCTGGGAGGTCTCCAGTACAGTGAAACCTCTCTATACCGGACACCCTGGGAGGTCCCCAGTACAGTGAACCCTCTATACCGGACTCCCTGGGAGGTCCCCAGTACAGTGAACCCTCTATACCGGACACCCTGGGAGGTCCCCAGGACAGTGAAACCTCTATACCGGACACCCTGGGAGGTCCCCAGTACAGTGAACCCTCTATACCGGACTCCCTGGGAGGTCCCCAGTACAGTGAACCCTCTATACCGGACTCCCTGGGAGGTCTCCAGTACAGTGAAACCTCTATACCGGACACCCTGGGAGGTCCCCAGTACAGTGAACCCTCTATACCGGACTCCCTGGGAGGTCCCCAGTACAGTGAACCCTCTATACCGGACACCCTGGGAGGTCCCCAGTACAGTGAAACCTCTCTATACCGGACACCCTGGGAGGTCCCCAGTACAGTGAAACCTCTATACCGGACACCCTGGGAGGTCCCCAGTACAGTGAAACCTCTATACCGGATACCCTGGGAGGTCCCCAGTACAGTGAACCCTCTATACCGGACTCCCTGGGAGTCCAGTACAGTGAAACCTCTATACCGGACACCCTGGGAGGTCTCCAGTACAGTGAACCCTCTATACCGGACTCCCTGGGAGGTCCCCAGTACATTGAAACCTCTCTATACCGGACACCCTGGGAGGTCCCCAGTACAGTGAAACCTCTCTATACCGGACTCCCTGGGTCAGGTCCCCAGTACAGTGAAACCTCTATACCGGACACCCTGGGAGGTCCCCAGTACAGTGAAATCTCTCTATACCGGACACCCTGGGAGGTCCCCACGGTGTCCGGTTGAGAGATGTTTCACTGTAAATCAGACATTTGATCATTCTGAGACATAGTTATGTGCTATGCGATCACAAACGGACATTATCACATGAGATAAATGACCAAGAAACCCGTCAAAAGTATGATCACATATGTTTTCTCGGTGTCCGGTTAGCGGGGTTCCACTGTAGTATAACATGCAGCCATATTTGTTGATGGCTTGCCAGAATGATTGAGGAACCTCTGTGGTCAGTCAGTCTGCCAGGGAACTCCAGTTCATGGCTGATGGATTGCACACTTCCTGTTGTTCCGCATATTCATTCATCCACGTTTATTCATACATACACCACATACTGGTCTATTCATACTAGTCGGTCAGTCATACAAAAACACCCTATCTCAGGGCTCCAGATAAGCTGCGTATTTTTCTTTAATAACTCTCATTATTTTGTTTATTTCTCAATAAATACATATGTTGTTACCACTCATTTGAACCGTCTCGTCGAGACGGTTCAAATGAGTGGTATCAACATATACTTTCGAGATGAAACAAAGAAAATAGCGATTTTTTCTCTCAATAGTTTCATACTACTATACATGTATCCCGTCTGTAATTGGTTAAGATACAACTCATCTAGGATGTATTCATCATTCAAATATGCATACCTCAGAGCTCCAGATAAGCTGCGTATTTATCATGCTACAGAAGACAATAAACATACCACAAATAGAACATATTTTTCTTATTTTCCATTAAAACACATCTTGGTATTTCATTAGAGAGACAATTCTAATGAAATGCCAAGACATGTTTTCATTTCGAAGCAAACTATTCAATAATTGCTGTCTGTTGATGTGTAAACAGTAGTGTGATTTAATTTTAACCAATTAAAAATTTTAAATACCCAATTGCTTCAGATATGATGGAGTGAAAATACTCAATTACTAATTCCTTATCTGGAGCCCTGCTTATCTATAGCTTATATTTAAGGGTGGGATTTGGCTCTACAACCTTCCATACAAGGACATATATTAAAGGACATGCCCACCCAGTAGACACAAAAATGTTCTTTGTAGTAATTAAATAAGTGTATAATTGTGTCACTATTCCACCAGTTCTAAAAATTACAAGTGCCCGCTATACAGATATAATCATTTAGTAATATTTATTTTACTGATAGTGACTCGCGGTGGCATCATGCTATTTTCATGCGCTTTCGCTTAGTTTCATCAGGGTGGACACTGGTCCTGAATTCCGTAAGCCACATTTCTCCCGTGACAGTCATGTATTGGATCATGTTGCAGACTGGGGGGAGAAGTATGATGGGGGGCGACGTATTGACTGAGTAGCGTGACCACTCGCCGACATGACTGACCTCCCATATCGCGATCGGCCGGGGAACCGACCTGGTTCTGCCATCATTGATCCCCATACAGTGGCCGAAACCAGTCTTGGTTCCCAGCAATGCTGTTATTATTTTGATATAGGCTTGCTTAATGGTGAAAATTCGAGGAGCGATAATATGTCAAAATATACGTCGGTACCCACTCTTCAAATGTTTCATAGAAGGCCTTTAATAATCAAGGAATTAGTGTCCACTATTCGCTAAGTGGTCCCCATTTTAGATTTCACAATGTTTATCACTTCACTTCGGAATTGGTTGGAATTCTAATGTTGTGACCACTCATTCAATCTTGGTCACATCCTGTTCATCTGGTAATAGGAGGAACATTTCTCATGTGGAGAGTTAGAAGGATTGGCAGGAAATGTGACAATGCTTTCTGTTTTCTATTGACACTCATATTTGGTCACATGTACCTATTGTTTTGACAAAGTACAGTAAGTACAGGAAATAGTCTTCAACATATGCATCATACGATACAACCAGGTTGTGATCATTTGTGAAAGTTTTCGGGCTTAAAATAAGTGTGAGTATCACCATAAAACAGTTAACTTATTGTCTTTGAAGCACATATACGTATCTTAAGAAGATTATGCCAGTTCAGGATTATGTATGCATTATCTCTGTTGAAACAGCAAGGATGTTTTCAATATATATACTGTGACTGGAGAAATGGGTCTTTTTGGAGTTGTGACCAATGTAGCTCCCTCCTCAAATATACCACTCAATGGTTCCAGATAATGATCTTTATTAATGCTTGTTAGAAGCAGGATGGGTGTTTCATTAATGGACTGGTGAACAGTGCAGATCCTGATCAGACTGTGCGGATGCACAGGCTGATCTGGATCTACACTGATCGCAAAACCCAATAATCCCCATTTCCCCAGTCACAAATGATTTTGGGGAAGTTGAAAAATATTTGAGAGAAGAATCCGATTCGGGTAGAATAATTTCTAATGTGAATGTTAAAGAACGATTGGCAGGAAATGTGACAATACTTCAACTTGTGGGACGTGCATCGTCGTGGAGTCACTGTATCGCGGAAGGTTATTTGTGTCGGGTGACAGAACGGCGCGACTTCATTAATATTTGTCGATATTAATTCCAGAATCGCGCCTCCAAGCATGCTAAAATAATCTGACTGATGGAATAAGAAAACTGGATGCAAGGGCATGGGCTGATGTACGAGATACTGTGCGTTGTCTCATTGACACTTTTTGCTCAACATCATTTTGAAATTAACCCTTTCACCCCTATGTAACTGGTATTTGTACAGTCAAACCTTTGAATAAAGGCCAGTCATGGGAAGAGAAAAGTCTGGCCTTTATTCACAGGTGGTCTTTATTAACAAGGTCATTTTTTTAAATCAACGCTTTCACCTCTCTGTAACTAGTATATACAGTCAAACCTTTGAATAAAGGCCAGTCATGGGAAGAGAAAAATCTGGCCTTTGTTCACAGGTGGTCTTAATCACAGGGTCATTTATGTAGTAATTGCGTAATTGGGAAAGTAAAAGTGTGGCTGCTATAGACAGGGAATTGCTATTCCCAGGTGGTCTTTAGTACAGGTTCTAATTACTCTTACCATGTGTTGATGGTGATGAGACGGCTCGTTATGAGCCGGATAATCTGGATCTACACGGTTTGCAAAACATTTGGAAAGCGGTCGGTAACGTTGAAAGTGTTAACAAATGTTGCTTTTGTTCATATCACACGATGTATTAACATGCAGTTGTTCTTAAAACTCTTAACATACTGCTTAACCCATTAACGACGGCATACAATTATAGTAGTATGAAACTTTTATGATACAAAAATCCCTATTATCTTTATTTCATCTCGAAAGTATATGTTGTTACCACTCATATAAACCGTCTCGATGAGACGGTTCAAATGAGTGGTAACAACATATACCTTCATGGAGAAATAAACAAAATAATGAGATTTGTTTTACAAAAATTATTGTATACTTAATTAGACTGAAATGGGTTAATAAATATTGTTTAAAGTAAATGTTTTGTATAATTGTTTTCTCCAAAGTTACAATCATTTGCGTAAAACTATTCCGGTCATTTCCAAACAAAATAATAACAAACTCATAATTGGTGAGGAACATTTTCACATATAATGGCTCATGTTAAATTATTGGTGTCTCACAATGTTGCTTCAAGGAATATGTTGTTTTGTGTTATGGTATGTTACAGAATCACTATTCATTTTCGCCTTAGGCATCAAAAATACTTTTATAGTATTTCCATCCCACTGGTCTGTCGGATGATCCCGTCTCTATATGACCCTAGCTGTTGGTGGGACGTTAAACCCATTCACTTTCACTCTTCATTTCATGCTTCAAAAACTATTCTCACCGTCAGGCTGGTGATATCTAACTTTTTGAGGATGTACGCTAAGTTTTTCTCAGTCTCGGCCAATAAAACGTCTCGATTTTGAGTTGAAATGCAGAGTACATGCCGTGGCAGTTTTGTAATCACTGAACCTGGCTCGGCCTGGTGTGACATTGTACAATTTATGCATCGTGTGACAAACGCGCATAGAAACGTTCAAGTGTAGAATTACCATACAAAAATACCCATGAGATGATAGTACACTTGATAGAATAGGCAATAATTGTTGAAAATTGTTGAAAAATCTTCTTTGTTTACCACAGAATTGTGAAATTGTGTAGCGATTTAAGAATTTGTTGAGATTTTGTTTCTAGATTTTTTACACAGAACACATATAGATGCGTGTTTTTTCAGGATTTCATCTGATGTGTATATCAGTGATAAGGCGTGAAATCTCGCAGACTGACATATATTTTACTATTGAATGTCACAGAATGCCGGGGTTTCATTCGTGCTCGGTTTTCATTTGTTCGCAATTCAAATTGTTTCGTATGAAATGAAAATTTCCTGTCATTATTAAGAGAAATGCAATTTATTTTGTACAATTGTTCTTTACGGCTGTCGGAATGTATTCATACGCCAGACAGCTTTCGAACGAGCAGGATAAAGTATACATTGTTTAAAAGCAGCATAGATGAGTATCCTATGGCGGTTCTGGGTATACCTTGATTCGTGAATAGATTTATGCAATTGTTGGTAGCTGGCAAACTGCTTAAACCACACCAGGGGCCCGTTTCAGTAAACTTTGTGCGATAAAAATATTCGTACGAAGATTTCTATGAATTTGCTTCTCAATTTAACGTGTTTCTCTAAAGCTACAATTTTGTACCTACAGGTTCATGTCATTAGATGCAGCACATTCACGAAATATTTTCCAAAATCGGCTGTCGGATCAAATGTTATTGTGGATTTCAATTTTGCACTTACAAACTTCTTACTCGTACAAATTTTAGTGAAACAGGCCCCAGGGTGGCAAATAGTATGGACCCACATTTACTTACACAGAAGTAGTGGATAGGAGGATGTTGTCCGAGATACATAGAAATCGGTTGCAGAGCTCCAGTTAAGGTGCGTAATTGGACCAAATTTTCCGGGAATTTTTCTTATTTCTTCACTAAAAAATGGCAAGTTGGGATTGCTTTAGAATCGTCTCATCGAGACGATTCTAAAGCACTCCCAACTTGCCAATTTTGGCGAAGAAATAATGAAAGTCTCCCCCAAAGTTGATCAAATTACGCACCTTAACTGGAGCTCTGATCAGTTGTGTTGGTGGCTGTGACTGGAGAAATGCGGCTTATGGGATTGTGACCAGAATTATTGAGCTCCTGATGAAATAGCATGCTCCTGTATACAGAAAACTATGTATATTATAGGAATGAATGGCCTTTTTGTGGAATTTATCGGGGTATAAACTTGGAAAAGTCGCGGGAAATTTTTTTTTTTTTTTTTTTTTTTTTTTTTTTTTTTTTTTTTTTTTTTTTTTTTTTTTTTTTTTTTTTTTCGAAAATTGTAATTTTTTGGAAGGTCTCGTCCAGTATTCCCGCGACTTTTCCAAGTTTATATCCCCGATAAATTCAACAAAAATGCCATTCATTCCTTATAATTCCAGCATTTGATATAAATTCATCAAGAAAATGTGTTTATTTTCCATTTTCTTAAGAATTATTTTAACTGCGCCTCACGGTTACGGAAAGTAGTTCGGCATATGGGAGTTTACTGGGAATTGTGTAAATATTTTTGTGCTGGAATTATTGCTTTTTAAAAGCATAACAGGTGTTTCACGGATGGAACAGCGAACAGTGCAGATCCTGATCAGACTGTGCGGATGCACAGGCTGAACTGGATCTACACTGGTCACAATGACCATAAGCCCCATTTTGTCAGTCACAGCCACATTTTACAAGTAACTGGAATGGGCACACATAAGCCCCATTATTTCTCCAGTCACAGCCACATTTGTCTTCTATGACACCTCTGATAAAAACTGAGTCAAATTTATAGTAGAACCTCATAAATGGAGCCCTCCCCTGATAATATCATGAATATGTCTTGGAATTTCAATTCAAACGAATTTCCAAGACATGTTTACAGAGAGAAATACTCGTAATTTGTAGGCTGTGTTATTTATCATGCAATTTATTTCAATTAACCCTTAATTACTACGCTGAATTATTTTTGTCGTCTGCCGGAAATGTTTTATTTTCAATATTTCTTGACAAAAACCTGTTTTGACAGCGCATGAGAATCGTCTCCACTGGAGACGATAAAGGTTTTGACAGCACATGAGAATCGTCTCCACTGGAGACGATTCTCATGTGCTGTCAAAACCTTTTTTGTTCTAAGAATTAAGGCAAAAATGAAAAACACAATTTCCCTCTGCAGCATAGTGAGGGTTAAACCTGTTCGCTGCTGTATTTTCAGGCGGAGGTGTTGGAGAGTGCCCAGGCCCTGTCCTACGCCACCAGCAGAACAGATGAGGTAAGGACTACTTAGTCGCCGTGGGGAATAGTCGTCACGTGCACCTGATATTTAGGCCCAGTTTCACTTATACTTTCCTGTCTATCTCCCAACTACTGGAGTAATTTGATACAATATGTACAGATAACCATCCCATGAGTCACGAGTTGTGTTGAGAAAGCATACAAAAATATTTACACTGGCCCATTCAACGTATTGCATTTATATCTCAGTACATTACAGTAGCCCCATGTGATGTCGCGCAACGTTGTTGATTCGTTAAAGTTTGTTTGACGTCATTAAAATACACGACGTTCATCGTCGTTGTCAATAACGTCACGCAATTGTGACAAAATGACGTACAACAAGAGTAGAGTATTCTTAATTTTAACGCCATATTTGCTTATTTACATTTTTGAAACTATCAGAAAATGCAGTCTAAATATAAGTAATATTCGGACTCCTCGCAAATTTTAAACGGACCAAATATAGACTACAGTAAACAACAGCCCATGGTTTTATTCCTTAAATGAAAGTCTTCTTGAACTGCGAGAACGAAACAGCATTATAGTATATACGTTATAGTATATACACGTATATACGTTATAGTATATACAGGAAGAGTGAAAAATGTGGGTCAATGTAAACCCTAAGTATCAGGTAGTCCTCATGATAATACTCTCTGTAGTTCAGAGCTCCAGATAAGTTTTCTATCTAAAAAGTATTATACACCCATATTTCAAATTCAATTCGTATTTTACTTTTACAAATGTATTATTGATTTTATTCCTTATTAAACAGGGAACAAATCATAAAACAATAGAACAAATTTAAATTCACTTATTTCAGCTGTTAAATTTGCTTTTTGCAGCTCAACTTAGTAAATTTTCAACTTTATTACAGTATTTTCTATACTCAATTTGAAAATCAATGCGTATTTTCACATTGCTGTGAGTATTTTGTACTCCCACTTTTGATAATCAATGCGTATTACACCAACATGCTCCTCATCTGGAGCTTTAGTAGTAATTGTCCCACACCCTGACATAGCTCACTTAACTCTTTGCATGCTGGGAAATTTGTGGGCTATAAATAGTTCAAAAATAGCAGATGACAATTCATTATATTTTCTTTTATTTCTCCTTATAAATGTCCTGAATATGTCTTGGAATTTCATTAGAATTGTGTCCAGAGGACACAATTCTAATGAAATTTCAAGACATATTTACAGAGAGTAATAAAACATATACCGGTACTCCTAATTCGTTTGGCGGATATTTTCACCGCTAGCATGCAAAGAGTTGACTAGTCGCGTGCAGGTATTTCTGTCTACTGGTAATATTTTAACCCTTAGACCACTACTGCTGTTGCTTAATATATCCATACACCCAAGTGTCAACCCTTAGACCGCTACACACAACAATTGTCGTCTGCTGTTGCTGTTATATCTTGCCTTATTTCTCAATAAAAACATGGTTTGACAGCACTTCAGAATAATTTCCAATGGAAATTATTCTAAAGTGCTGTCAAAGCATGTTTTTGATGATAAAAATGGAAAATAAACAGTAGAGGAAAAAAAAAATAAGATAGCGGTCTAAGGGTTAAGAATTTCTCCAATTCAGGGCATTAGTGCACTAACAGGCCACATGTTCTTGTTTCTGTCTAATTCCCCCCACGTACACACCCACACACCCCACCGCCACCCCCATATTTATATAACTTGTGACTAACTAGTACAGCGACAGAGCCTCCATGAATTGCCGCCATTTCTCTACAACCAATCCCTCCATGTAGCCAAAAAAATAACAAAATTAAATGTCAATATTCCTAGCCTTCCTTCCATAAGCGAGATTATTCAAATTGGGATATAATTCCAACATGTAACAAATACTCTCTCTTTTTCTGCAAAACTCATGTGACCTTGAGTATAGGGGGCCAGAGCTCCAGATAAGGTGCGTATTGGCGTGTTTTACACACTTATTATAGCGGAATATGCATTGATTGTCAAAAGTGGGAGTACAAAATACTCACAGCAATGTGAAAATATGCATTGATTTTCAAATGGAGTAGTGAAAATACTACAATAAAGTTGAAAAAAATTACTTAGTTGAACTGCAAAAAGCAAACAGTGTTTGGTTTTTGCAGCTCAAATAAGTGAATTTTTAAATTTGTTTTATTTTTTATGATTTGTTCCTATTAAATAAGGAAAAAAATCAATCATACATTTGTAAAAGTAAAATACGCATTGAATTTGAAATCTAGGGGTATTATACTCTTTAGATTAAAAACTTACTTATTAGGAGCTCTTGGGGGGGGGGGGGCTGCATGGGTGGGCTATAGAATGAAAATATGGATGATGGCAAATAAACATGAAGTTTTAAGCCAATCCGAGATAGCTGGTAACCAAAACATTTAATACAAACCTCGGACAGACACACAGATGAACAGACAGATATAAGATGGCGACTATCATTATGTACCCCGTAAACCGTTCAGCAATATGACTGTTTCCGATTCCATATCAGTGGAGTATCAAGCAACACAATGTTTATTTCAGGCAGAGATCCTTGTCTCCTGTTTATTCATGTATGCAGATTCCCATCTAGAATGGCCATAAATCAATCAGGGCCATTTATTTATCTGTAATCAATGAATCAGTAAAGCAGCAGCTGGGTTCAAGCTGCCGGTTACAGAGTTGTGGATGTTTTCCATGAACTATCCATTCGTGTTCTTATGGGAAAAATCAGATTTTTTTCTTATTTCTCACTAAATTATATTATATTACCAGTAGTAATAATTTATTTTTAGCTCACCTGAGCGAAGCTCATGTGAGCTATTGTTACCGCAATATGTCCGTCGTCCGTCGTCCGTCGTCATCGTCCGTCGTCGTCCGTCGTCCGTCGTCCGTGAACATTTTCAAACGTCTTCTCCTCGGTAACCATTGGGTCTATAGTCACCAAACTTCATGGTCATGGTCCTTAGGTAGGGGGATTACAAAATTGTTAAAATGACGTCATTACGTAATCCAAGATGGCCGCCGTCTAAAAATAGCACAAATTCTTAAAAAATCTTCTTCTCAAGAACCGCCAACCGGATTTCGACAAATCTTGGTAGGAATGATCGATGTACATTGTTAAAATGGTGACCCTGGGGTCAAAAATAAGGTGGCCCGTGGGGTCAAATTGGGGTCAAATTTTATTTTTGACTGAATATGGTCATTTCATATATCAAATTGAAGGTATCAATGAGTCGATCACTCTGGTGCATTTTTTGTTGAAATCTGATTATGTCATCCAAGATGGCCGCCAAAAGGTCAAAAGGTCGTTGTTTTATTAGAGATTTCAAAATTCTTCTTCACATGAACCGCTTGGCCCATGGTAGCCAAACTTAAAAGTTATGGTCCATGGGTGAAGCCTTTTCAGATTTGTTAAAATGGAGGTCATCGCTAATCCAAGATGGCCGCCGTCTAAAAATAGCATAAACTCTTAAAAAATCTTCTTCTCATGAACCGCTTGCCGGATTTCGACGAAACTTGGTAGGAATGATCGATGTACATTGCTCTTTCAAAGTTGTTAAAATGGTGACCCCTGGGTCAAAAATGGGCGTGGGGTCAAATTGGGGTCAAATTTTATTTTTGACCGAATATGGTCAGGTCATATATCAAATTGAAGGTATCAATGAGGCGATCACTCTGGTGCATTTTCTGTCGAAATCTGATTGTTATGTCATCCAAGATGGCCGCCGAAAGGTCAAAAGGTCGTTCTTTTATTAGAGATTTCAAAATTCTTCTTCACATGAACCGCTTGGCCCATGGTAGCCAAACTTAAAAGTTATGGTCCATGGGTGAAGCCTTTTCAGATTTGTTAAAATGGAGGTCATCGCTAATCCAAGATGGCCGCCGTCTAAAAATAGCATAAATTCTTAAAAAATCTTCTTCTCATGAACCGCTTGCCGGATTTCGACGAAACTTGGTAGGAATGATCGCTGTACATTGTTCTTTCAAAGTTGTTAAAATGGTGACCCCGGGCTCAAAAATGGGCATGGCCCGTGGGGTCAAATTGGGGTCAAATTTTATTTTTGACCGGATATGGTCATGTCATATATCAAATTGAAGGTATCAATGAGGCGATCACTCTGGTGCATTTACTGTCGAAATCTGACTGTTATGTCATCCAAGATGGCCGCCGAAAGGTCAAAAGGTCGTTCTTTTATTAGAGATTTCAAAATTCTTCTTCACATGAACCGCTTGGCCCATGGTAGCCAATCGCTACTCCAAGATGGCCGCCGTCTAAAAATAACATAAATTCTTAAAAAATCTTCTTCACATGAACCGCTAGCCGGATTTTGACGAAACTTGGTAGGAATGATCGATGTACATTGCTCTTTGAAAGTTGTTAAAATGGTGACCCCGGGGTCAAAAATGGGCATGGCCCGTGGGGTCAAATTGGGGTCTAAATTTTATTTTTGACTGAATATGGTCATGTCATATATCAAATTGAAGGTATCAATGAGGCGATCACTCTGGTGCAATATTTGTCGGAATCGGATGATTATGTCATCCATGATGGCCACCAAAAGGTCCATTTATTCAAGATTTTTAACGTCTTTTTCTCAGGAACCACATGGCCGATGCTTGGTGAAGCATTTTCAGATTTTGTAAAATGAGTCATCGCTTAATCCAAGATGACCGCCATCTAAAAATAGCACAATTTTTTTAAAACACATGAACTCAATGTCACATTCTCCTCTGGTGTTCATGGAGTCAGGTGAGCGAATTAGGGCCATCATGGCCCTCTTGTTTTTTAAACCCATTTTCTTTATTTCATCTCAAATGTATATGTTGTTACCACTCATTTGAACCGTCTCGATGAGACGGTTCAAATGAGTGGTAGCAACATATACTTTTATGGAGAATGGAACAAAATTCTGAGATTTTTTCAACAAACATTTATTTATCTGTTATCAATGAATGAGTAAAGCAGCAGCAGGGTTCAAGCTGCCGGTTACAGAGTTGTGGATGTTTTCCATGAACTATCCATTCGTGTTCTTATGGGAAAAATCTGATTTTTTTCTTATTTCTCACTAAAAGTTTTTTTGTATACTACTTCCAATAGTTTTACTGTTACAAAAGGTCCATACTTCACCCATTAAAGACTGGATACAAATTATATTACCAGTAGTAATATTTTTTAATGTTTTTTAAACCCCTTTTCTTTATTTCATCTCAAATGTATATGTTGTTACCACTCATTTGAACCGTCTCGATGAGACGGTTCAAATGAGTGGTAACAACATATACCTTTATGGAGAATGGAACAAAATTCTGAGATTTTTTCAACAAACATTTATTTTATCTGTAATCAATGAATCAGTAAAGCAGCAGCAGCAGGGTTCACGTTGCCACAGAGTTGTGGATGTTTTCCATGAACTAACAGTAATAGAGCCAATAAATACAGAAATTTGTATCCATTTTCTTTATTTCATCTCAAAAAGTATATGTTGTTACCACTCATTTGAACCGTCTCGATGAGACGGTTCAAATGAGTGGTAACAACATATACAGTTATGAAGAATGTAACAAAATTCTGAGACTTTTTCAACATATATTGTAACAGTAATAGAGCCAATAAATACAGAAAATGTGTATACTTGGCTGTATTCACTCATGTTAATGATGCACATTTTTTCTTATGGGAAAAATCTGATTATTTTTCTTTATATTTCTCACTAAAAGTATATTGGTATACTACTACCAATAGTTGTATTGATACAACATATCCATACTTAACCCATTAAGGTATTAGGTGATAGATATATACACTGGACTTCAATGATAATTGCTTCATAAGAGTGGTGTGATATATGAATATAACATATGTGAATATTGTCTTGTTACTGTGTACTATATGGAGCATTGAGTTGCCATCTCCGCCATCTTTATATGTACAAGCCATCGTACAATTTCACCACTTCATGCGTTTGACACATACAGCATATAATATGAAAGTAAACCAAATAAGATTTGGTGCAATACATAATAGACAGATATCACAATGGCAAGCTATAAATATTATGCCAGCAAATTATACAAAAGAGCATTTCTCCCATCAATCACAAAATACATTTTGATGTGTAAGCTTTTCAATCTGACGCACAGCCTATGTTAGTGTACACATTGCCCATAGGTAAAGCCACATTTACTCGCATATTAGGTGAGTAGACACCAGGGCCAATACACTCGGTATAAATGACAGACGATAATAAGTTGCTGGAGGTCAATCGATGAGTCCAAATATAGGTAGACCAAGTGTATTATCATATCATAGCCTCGTTTTCGTGTATACTAACTACATGATAAAGTGCACGTGCATGCATGTCAATATAGTAGTGTATCTTGGTGCGCCAAATAGACATGTAGTGTGACTCAGTGGTATCGAGGCGGGAGAATATCCATACGTTAGCAGAACATTTGTTCATTTTATCTGGTCGAGAGTTCGAACCTCACAAAACGCATTACTTTTGTCGATATCATTCTGGGTTTTTTTTATGACTGCTTGCTGGAGAATGGAATAAGTGAAACGGTGAGGGTTATCACTATGGCTGTTTGACCTCAATATGACATGATCTGCGAGAACATACTCCAAGATTCTTCATGTACACACATATGTGCATTTAGTTATTAGTTTTCTTCAAAGTGAGACTATCTCATGCTTAGTTAATGTAATTTGTTAGAGCAACACACATACAAAAGAAATATATAATAAAATATAAACAAATAAAAACATATGTATATACATGTATGAAAAACTAAGATACGAACTCACTACCTTCGGCTTTGATATCTTCACTGTAACCCCTCGACTACATAACACTTGATGACAAATCTCAAAAATCAATATTAAAAGGAATATTGCCACGGGTATATTTACCTGTCTCACCTATTCTGTTTATGTTTATGATCGGTTTGTATGTAAACAAGTAGCAAGTTATCGTCTGCGGACTATAACTGCTTACATGTCACTGGACGTATAGCTAATAACAGAGTACAGTAGTGGGTATATATGGTATGTGTTGTGTGGATGGCCAGGTAAAAGTGATACACTGTGCGATTATCTGTGTATGAGGGTAATTATAATGGTGGTTCATGTTGTTAAAAACACAGGCACAAACCTGTCTAGAAAACTGACATATTTTACAGTTTTTGGTGTAATATAATTGATAGGAGTCCGTTCTCCTGGCTTTTCCGACTTGGCAATGTGCCGTATAGGATACAGTAATGAGGCAGTATTCACATATATGTTATACATATATTCCATCACGTTTACGAAGCAATTATCTTTGAATCTAACGATAACAAATATTGTGTTGTAGGCTGAAATGGGTTAAATACATACATACAGACTGATGCAATCTGATGGAGGTTAGATTCTATGGTTATATCTAGTTGGCTGCACATAGCATCAGACATAATATATGGCTCTGACTCGAGAAATGGGGCTTATGGGATTTGCGCCGGTAGCCTCATAGCGATGTATATTGCTTGTTAGAAGCACAACGGGTGTTTCATTGATGGGATAGCGAACAGTGCAGATTCTGATCAGACTGCGGATGCACAGGCTGATCTGGATCTACACTGATCGCAAAACTCATAAGTCCCATGCGGTTTTGTACCTTCGGGCAGATGTCCGAAGGTACAAAATCGCATCGCGTGTCATATGCCCTTGTAGTTGAATGGACGTTAAACCTCATTCACTCAGTGATACCCGCTGTGGCCCACGCGATCCGTGAATGATCATTCTCGATTCCTCCGACACGGCAGCTTTCTGCATGGTCTCGTCTTGGCACTTAACAAATTGTCTGTACATGAATTATTTAGTAGACCTTCGGGAAACGCCTGCCTTGTAATTACAGTATATGTACTCAAAATAAACATTGTGTTTTACACGGTCTGCTACCCCACCCACTAATGTCGCTGTAATACAATGAACTAGACATGTAGTACTCGTAAAATACTGCATGTCTGTTTCACTTATTCCGCCCACTGGACGTAATTTTCGCTAATACAGTGAAACCTCTCTAAACCGGACACCCTGGGAGGTCCCCAGGGTGTCCGGCTTAGAGGGGTATCGCTGTAAATCAGGCATTTGATCGTTCTCAGCCATAGTTGTGTGCTATGCGATCATGAACATACATTATCACCCGAGATAAATGACGAAGAAACTTATAAAAAAAAGGATCACACATGTTTTCTTGGTGTCTGGTTTAGAGAGGTTCCACTGTATTGGATGATGGCCATCGATAATTCATCACTGTTGTCAAAGCTAGAAGGATCATACTATTTGTCTGTCTATATGGCTGTGGCTGGAGACACGGGGCTTATGGGATTTGTGACCAGATTTGCTCGTGATCAAATAGCACACTATAGTCTGTTTCACGAAAGCTGCCCAAATTTTACGGCCATATAAACAATTCAAAAACCATATTTTTTTCGATAATATTAAATTAAAGGAAAATTTAAGAATGAGCCTTCTTTTTATTTCGTGAAATTTGGTCAAATATTGATTTTATTACGAAAACAAAATTTCCCCATGTTAAATCCCCATAGACATCTTCACTCCGTGAAGATGTCTATGGGGATTTAACATGGGGAAATTTTTTTGAATTTTAGAAATACTGGACCGATTTTTAAAATTTAACTTTTGTTTTCTTTGTTAGATCATATCCAAGCTATCTAGTCAGGTTTCGGAGTCGATTTCCAAAATGTTTCGTTTTTTGACTCCTCCCACACTTCCTTACCACTTTTTCCCCCATGTTAAATTCCCATAGACAAATCAATTTTTCGTAATAAAATCAATATTTGACCGAATTTCACGAAATAAAAAGATGTCTCATTCTTAAATTTTCCTTTAATTTAATATTATCGAAAATAATATTGTTTTTGAATTGTTTATATAGCCGTAAAATTTGGGCAGCTTTCGTGAAACAGACTATAATGTAGCCTGATGACTCTACATTCCTTCTTATCAGCTTATTGGGTGTTTCATTGATGGAATGACGAACAGCGGATGCATAGGCTGAGCTGGACTTACACTGTTTGCGAAATCCATAAGCCCTATTTCTCCAGCCACATAATTATGTGTATATCATTAGGTGATTATTTGTGCCGTCCGCTGCAAAAGGGACCTTACAACGTTTGTGACCAGCACATCCTGATGTTATTTATTCCATTGGGGAGGGGCCAACATTCAGCCCCTAGAGAAAACTTTATCCCTGAAGATGGATTGATGTGTTAACTCTTAGACCGCTCCTCACAACAATTTTCGTCTGGTTTGACAGCACGTCAAATCAATAAAAACATGGTTTGACAGCACGTCAGAATCATTTCCAATGGAAATGATTCTGAAGTGCTATCGAAGCATGTTGTAAATTATTCTAAAGTGCTGTCAAAGTGGCATGTTTTTGATGATAAAAACGGAAAATACAATATAAACAGTAGACGACAAAAAATTAAGATAGCTGTGTAAGGGTTAACCCTTTGAATCCGAAAGCCCGCTATAGCAGTTTATGCAAACCGTGCAGATCCAGCTCATCAGGATCTGCACTTTTTGAAAGTCATTTTCATTATTTTGAGAACAAAAAATACGCCATTTTCGTAAATGGACTAGTCTGACAACTATTTTGTGACAGATGGATTGGTTGCAAAATGAACATATCAACATCCATTCCAGTTAGTTATTAGGGGGGAAAGGGTTAATGAATCATGTGATAAATACTGTCATAAGAGGTTGCTGAAATACTGTATTGATGCATTGATCAATAGTGTAGTCCCTGAACATGGATGTGATGTACATGCTGTTTGTGGTATTTGATAAACACTCTTTTCTCACTGGGTGAGTCATACAACAGTGCTCCAGTAACCGATTTCACCAACATTGCAAAGTTGTTGAAGAGAGGTGGCCGTACGCGGAGGTTCGATATACATGTATACCTAAATTACAGTGGAACCTCTAAACTGGACCTCCCATGCTGTCTGGTTCAGTAGCCAATTTCACCAACATTCGTAAGTGCAAATATGATAGTCTGTAAATTTTTCACAATTAACTATGTTTTCTTGTAAACAATTATTGGATTTACATTTATTGAGCATCGGCTGCATATGCAGCCTATGCTCAATAAATGTAAATCCATCAATTGATATTTTCAGACGATCCTGTATTTGCACTTACAAACATTTTAGGCGTACAAAGTTTAGTGAAATGGGCCCCTGAGACCAGTAGCCGATTTCACCAACATTGCAAAGTATACTTTTCTAGCAAAGTATACTTTGAGGGAGCAATCATTTATTTTTCCTGAAATGAATTATTTCATATAGAACTAACTACTGCATATATTTGATGATTAAAAGTACGCAGAATTATTATACAATGTACTGTATTTATTACATTATCACAGCCAAATTGGCCTTTTCACCTCAAATACGTGAATTTTAAACTTGTTTTATCGGAAAAACATGTGATGAATTCATTGATCCAATTGCAAAAATATAAAACGCATCAAATATGAAATCAGAGGTTAAAATAGTCGCTTTAGACACAAGCGTATCTGGGGCTCTCATCGTATTGATGTTTCCAGGACCAATTTATCCCTGTTTAAATTGAAACTTGTGTAAATGCCACTGTCTGAGCAGTTTACTGATTATTTAACGGTGGTACTTTTGATGGATCCTAGCTATTCCAAAAAAAAATTCTGGGATTTATGCAGTGTCTTATGATGACTCAGATGGAAGCTTCCTAAAATGTGGCTGTGACTGGAGAAATGTGGCTGTGACTGGAGAAATGTGGCTGTGACTGGAGAAATGTGGCTCGTGGGAATTGTGATCAGTAGCCGATTTCATCAACATTGCAAAGTATACTTATCTAGCAAAGTATACTTTGAGGGGGTAATCATTTATTTTTCCCAAAATGCATTATTTCATATAGAACTAACCGTTGCATATATTTGATGATTAAAAGTATGCAGAATTATTATACTGAATTTATTACATTATCACAGCCAAATTGGCTGTGATAATGTAATAAATTCAGTATAATAAAAAATAATAAATTTATCCTTAAATTGAAAATTTCTCAAAGTATACTTTGCTAGAAAAGTATACTCTGCCATGTTGATGAAATCGTCTACAGTGTAGCTCTTGATAAAATAGAATAACTCCTGTAGCCTGGTAATGACCTATATTGCTTGTTAGATGCATGACGGGTGTTTCATTAATGGAATAGTCAACAGTGCAGATCCTGATCAGACTGTGCGGATGCACAATCCACACAGTCTGATCTGGATCTGCACTGGTCGCAAAACCCATAAGCCCCATTCTCCTATCGCAACCACATACAAGACACACCATGTGATGTCGTACCTAACAGCAAAGATTTATTGAAGGTTCCCAAACAAAACAAATGAAAACGAATGGAAACCACAGTGAAACGATAGTTTTGTAAAACGGAAGTCATAGAAACGTTGTTTTTTTTGTTGTATGTGTACGCTGTATTTTCGTTTAAATACCAAACTTTCAACGATTTAAATGCCTTTCATTGCATCGATATATTTAATTAGATTACGATGACAGACACTTTTAAGCAAACAAAAACATTGTTTTCTAATTATAAAAATGAAAACGATGTCAAAACAATGTGGAAACGATAGGCTATCGTTCGTTCGTGAAACCAAGAACAATTCTGGACTGCAACAGGTGTCTAAACAGGGATTGGGCTAAATAAAGTTTTGAGGGAATGTGATGCCTGATGTTTTTTCATTGCAGAATAAAGTCCAGAAACAAAGTGGAGAACATTTATTTTTTCTAGCGTTAAACATTTTAACTCTTTGCATGCTGGGAAATTTGTGGGCTATAAATAGTTAAAAAAAGAGCAGACAAACATTAATTATATTTTCTTTTATTTCTCCCTGTAAATGTCACGAATATATCTTGGAATTACATTAGAATTGTAAGACATATTGACAGACACAAATAAGGTAAGAAAAAATACTCCAAATTTGTTTGTTGTTATTTTCACCACTAGCTTGCAAAGAGTTACTGTCCATGTTCCACGTTTTTCTGCCGACAAACTTTTGGCTATTAAGCCCATTAAATCTAAAAAAATATTTAAAAGTAAGTACTTTTTCATCAATAACAAAAAAGTCGCCCTCCCCAAAAATGTTTGTTTGATGAAATTCCATCAAATATTGATTTTATTGCGAAAAAAAGATTTTCCTATGGGATAAATTCCGGGAATCAATTTCCAAAAATTTGGCATTTGACTCCGAAACCTGGTGAGATTTAATATTTTTAATAGCCAAAAGTTCGTCGGCAGGAAAACGTGGAACAGACAGTAATTCTGTTGCATGTTGAACGAGTTTCGAGTGTGGTAGATCTGAGATAGATTGTATTGATGGACCATTGTAGACAGACACCTTTACATCATACGTGCATTAATGTTTTATAGGGAACGGCCATAACAAACCTTTGTTGTCAAAAATCTCCCCTTCCATCTCGCAAGGGAGGTAATGAAAAAACGGGGTACATGCATTCCCAACCAGCTTAACCGTTTCAACACCACAGGCCTGTATAGTGGTATTGGCAAATAGTGTAGATCCAGATGAGCCTGCACTCATCAGGATCTGCACTTTTTGCAAGTAATATTTTTTATTTTTGAGAAGAAGAAAAAACCTTTTCATAAATGGACTAGTCTGGAAATAATTTTGTGACGATTGGATTGGGTGCAAAATTAACATGTTAAAGTCCATTCCAGTTACATTGGGGTGGAAGGGTTAAAATTGGAAAGTATTGGTGAGGAGTTGGTGATGTGTGGGTGGTATGGTGGTTGGAGATTTGTCAAGGAATCTTGACTTAATCTTAACTCTTTGCATGCTGGGAAATTTGTGGGCTATAAATAGTTCAAAAATAGCAGATGACAATTCATCATATTTTCTTGTATTTCTTACCGTAAATATCATGAATATGTCTTGGAATTTCATTAGAATTGAGTCCTGAGGACTCAATTCTAATGAAATTTCAAGACATATTTACAGAGAGAAATAAAACATATACTCCTAATTCGTTTGGCGGATATTTTCGCCGCTAGCATGCAAAGAGTTAAATGGGGTTTATGGGATCTGTGACCAGTGTGTAGCTCCTGATCAAATAGTATAATTCCTGTAGCCTGGTAATGATCTATTTTGCTCGTTAGAAGCATGACGGGTGTTTCATTGATGGAATGGTGAACAGTGCTGATACTGATCAGACTGTGCGGATGCACGTGCTGATCTGGATCTACACTGGTCACTGTAACCCCTCAATTTGTACATGCAATTGCTTGGATTTAACGAGCAGACTGTGCGTATGCACGTGCTGATCTGGATCTACACTGGTCGCAAAACATGTAACCCCTCAATTTGTACATGTAATTGCTTGGTTTTAACGATGGCACTGGGCTCGATGACCTTGCATGTCGTCTCCCAAGAAGGGGAGAAAGGAAGATGGTGGATACAGATCAAACCGGCCCCAGGGGGCCTAGCTCTTATTAGAATAGTCCCCTCTGGTTCTTTAACGTGCCCAGACTCTCCTTCAAATCTGATACACGGGACCGCCTTTTAAAGTCCCCATCCGAAAGGACTAGTAGAGCATGAAATACAAAGTATCTCAGAAATACTGAAGCCCTGTCCGAGAAACGAACCCGAACCGCCAGCATGGCAGTCCGATGGTGTTTCCCCTCGGCCACGGTCTGCTCTACACCTCCATTTCTCCAGTCACATCCATGTATTGTTAGTTTGGAAGAAAGTTATGTGACATTGGTTATCGCGGCTGGTTTGTTTCTATAAATGCAGATAATCGTGGTTTTGTTTGAGGGACGTGCCTAATGGCTACTGAAACTTTTATGAAATCTGTTCTCGGCTGAGAATTGCTGAATCAGCAGCTTTACGACATACATGAAGGTGAAGGTGAATACTATATACCCGAAGGAGACGAATGAATCAGCAAAAACGTGGCTTGACTAGAAATTGGGCTTGTGACATCTTTGCTTGCTGTAGATTCTGGTCTGATGGCAGTCTGATAAGGATCTATACTGTTTGTTACAGAGGTTTAACGAATTATGCAAATTTATGCAATTTAGAATTTCATTCCTGAAAACGTCATTATGTCAAATATTATGTGTTTAAAATAATTCATGGTATTAAAATAATTCATGTTATTTAAATCATTCATGCTATTTAAATATTATAATTCATAATTATATGAAATGATGCTCAGGGCTCCAGATAAGGAATTAGTAATTGAGTATTTTCACTCCATCATATCTGAAGCAATTGGGTATTTAAATATTTTAATTGGGTAAAATAAAATCACACTACTGTTTACACATCAACAGACAGCAGTTATTGAATAGTTTGCTTCGAAATGAAAACATGTCTTGGCATTTCATTAGAATTGTCTCCTTGGAGACAATTCTAATGAAACACCAAGCTGTGTTTTCATGGAAAATAAGAAAAATATGCTATATTTGTGGTCTGTTTATTGTTTTCTCTAGCATGATACAGGTACCACAAATTTGTTATTGCTTTTTGATACTCGCTACTTCTGATTTCAATTGGGTTTTTGGCAATTTTAATTGGCTATTTACGCAAATACGCAGCTTATCTGGAGCTCTGATGCTAGTCAAGTGTCGTTTGATACGATGTTTATCAGTCGAGGTTAGGAATTCTTACCATTTATATATAGTTCGCCCTACTTTCTAAGCCAATCGCTGGGCAGCATTGTACCTCACTTATTTCACATATTGCAAGGTTTGACCCCAATATGTTACATATTACCAGATTTAATGATAAACTGTTCTACAGGATATGGAAAGTCAATACTTGAATGGGACATTGCAATGTACACATGGCTAAACTATAAGTATGTTATTTTTCATATAATGGATTTTTCAGGAACTAAATGCTGCGGTTGCTAACACTCCCTCGCATTTAATTCCTTCAAAATCCAATAAGTTATACTTCCAAGTTGGCCTGATAAGTTTGCTATCAGAAGACACTGCCATAGTATTTTTCTTATAATTGTGACTGACTGGAGAAATAGGGGTTATGGTTTTTGCGATCAGCCTGTGTATCCTCATTGTTATTCCATCATGCTGCTAACAAACAATATACAGTGGAACCTCTCTAAACCGGACACCCTAGGAGGTCCCCAGGGTGTCCAGTTTAGCGAGGTTTCACTGTAAATCAGGCATTTGATCATTCTGAGCTATAGTTGTGCGCTATGCGATCACGAACAGACATTATACTGCAAAGGTGCTGTTTGATCATAAACACCATTTCTCCATGGAGTCACATGTGACTGGAGAAATGGGGCTGATGGGATTTGTGACCAGTGTAGCTCCTGATCAAATAACGCACTCCACTGATAATGATCTATATCGCTTCTTAGGATCATGTTGGGGGCTTCATTGGTGGAATGGCGAACAGTGCAGATCCTGATCAGACTGCAGATGCACAGGCTGATCTGGATCTACACTGGTCGCAAAACCCATAAGCCCAATATCTCCATGGAGTCACATGGCAAATAGTTTCCTAGAGACCATACTGGTGCAGTTCCTTCACAACACGGCCATTACATAGCCTCAGTCGAGTCATTTGTGGCCTTAAATGTCTAGGAAAGGAGTTAATTGGAGCCTCACATGTAATGGTACCGTGTCAATCGATTGGCTAAGTGATTTATTTAGAATGAGGGGAAGTCTTTATATAGACGTTTGTGTGTTTACGAAGAATTGTTCATTATCTGGTATTTATAGGTGCGTGCGTACAGAGCTCTCGATAATTGAGGAATTTTCTGAATTCTTAAAAGGAGTTGAATTACGTAGAAAAATTCAAGGAAACAATTTCCGTTTTTACTATTTACGCCAGGGAAAAGTGAAACCTTATTGATGTTAATTGAAATATGAAGTCATTGCCTCATACCTTAATTTGCATAATTATATTTCTTTCAATCAAATTATTGAATTCGCCAACCAAAATATCGACCAACCAAACAAGGCAGTCGATCAAAGTTGACTATGAAACCAGGTAAACATGGAACTGGTGAAGCCACTAAAAAGCTACCTATAAAGACAGTATCCAATGAAAGAATAAACAGCCAAGAAACCAATCCGTCAACCAGCCAAATGATTTACAAATCAATCAGCCAATCAATTGGTCGGTTTGCCAATCAAATCAACCAATTAGATGAAAATAGATCCAATAGTTGCTGAGATAATTAGAAAAATACAGTGGAACCTCTCTAAACACTATTAGCGCTTCAAGACATGTAACATTGTAATTAGTGATACATTATATTGAAGCTCATCAATATTTAACCCACTGATGCGATTGGGGTGTCCGGTTTAGAGAGTTTCCACTGTATGCGAAACATAATAGGCACATGTGACCTACTTTACCAATCGTATATAAGCCGGGTTTTCAATAGCCTCCAGAATTCGAGGGTCAAAATGGCTGATCAAGACTAAAATATAGTGTTTATTCAACTACCATTTTGAAATACCAGATTTATTTCCCCCGAGACATCTTGAAATCTGAGAAAGAAATAAGTGCGGAGCACAAGTTTCTTTGTCAGATTTACAGATGTCAAGGGAAATAAATCCAGTATTCAAAATGGTGGTGGAATAAATTGTATATTACGTAATGCTCTTCGAAAAATGTGAAATTTGCTCTTAGGCCAGCTTATAACATTGTCAAAATTGACAATTTTGACGTTAGCGTATGAATTGTTCTTTGCCGGAAATGACGTCAATTACGTCTCGCGAACGTCTAGGACGAAATAAATCCTTCAAGGAAATAAATCCCTCCAGAATCACAGTAAATCACTGGGTAGCATGTAATAAAAGATTATTATGTTCTATATAGCAAATTGTACCCATGTACTGCAAATTCCAAGAGTCTAAATGTCAAGGGTCAGAATCCCTCAAAGGGTCACTATTGAAAACCCTGGTTAACCCATCAAAGACGGGATACACTTATAGTAGTATGAAACTTTTTAGGGGGGAAAATCCTATTTCCTTCATTTCATCTCGAAAGTATATGTTGTTACCACTCATTTGAACCGTCTCGACGAGACGGTTCAAATGAGTGGTAACAACATATACCTTTATGGAGAAATAAACAAAAGAATGAAGAAATAAACAAAAGAATTAAATTTTTCCAATAAAAATTATTGTATCCTTAGACTGAAATGGGTCAAGTCGTGCATCTTATTGACGTTATATTGACTTCGATGTGAGCACCTCGGCTTATTGATGGTATAAGGTCATACGGCCATGTCTTGTCACACGGAATTCATCACCATAAATTGGGTATCCGCACTGCAGACTAACAATGAGACAGCATCGCTGATTCTATATTGGTGGCCATATTCTTCTTGGAGCAACAAATTTAGATTACCGTACATTCTGTGAATGCACACACAAAAAATCTACATATTTTCTTTATTTTTCATCAGAAGTGTATGCTGTGACCACAAATTATTTCCTTATTTCTCATCCAAAGTGTAGGATAATATTTTGATTATTTCTCGACAAAGGTATATGTTGTTACCACTCATTTGAACCGTCTCGTTGAGACTGTTCAAACGTGTGGTAACAACATATACTTGCATTCAGAAATATATGTTTCAAAATTTTCTGATGCATAAAAACGTATTCCAAATGTAATGGTGCTGATTTTTGTCATGGTTAAATACAGATCCAGTGACGAAAAAGTTATTTTATTCTCAACTGTGAATCAGATGAAAGAATTCATAATTTATTTGTGGTGGTTGGTTGGACGCATGAGATGGGTAATTTAACGATTGGAATTAATTCTTACCGGAATCCCGACTGGAGACCTGGTTTGGCCCTTGCGAATGTTTTTGGCATTCTTGTATTTGAGAGTTGAATCTAGTGTTATACCTCTTATCAGGTCAGGTCAGGTTATTCTAATTTCAGGGCTGAATATATTTTTGTTGTAAATATTCCCCCCCCCCCCTTTCTCCCATCTCTGTCTCTCCCCCCCCCCCCCCCCCCCCCACCTCCCCCCCCCCCCCCCCCCCCCCGCCCCCAATCAACATATCAAAATCCATATCAGTTGCTTGGGGTGAAAGGTTTACCCTTAGGCCGCTATTCACAACTTTTGTATCTTGCCTTATTTCTCAATAAAAACATGGTTTGACAGCACTTCAGAATCATTTCCAATGGAAATGATTCTGAAGTGCTGTCAAAGCATGTTGTAAGTTATTCTAAAGTGCTGTCAAAGCATGTTTTTGATGATAAAAATGGAAAATAGAAACCAAACAGCAGACGACAAAAAATTAAGTCTGCAATGACAGGCTGAGTGTTCAAAAACTGTAGCTGACAGGTAGGACACGTTTTGCAGGGGTGGGAATTTTCAGGATATATCCGAAAGTCTGGATTTGAGGTTCCTCATAATTGCAGAAAAATACTAATGTATCAACATGGGAAGCACTTTTACACATTTGTGGGTGCAAAAATATGTTTAGTTTGGCATTTGGAACTGTTCCCACCTCTGGTTTTGCTGAGACCACGTTGATTATATTCCCAACCCGTGTAAATCCTGATCAGCCTGCAAACTGATACAACCGGATAGTATTTTATTTCTTTTCTAGCCAGATAGTAAACTGTTTGGATAAGAGGTAAGATGAACATTTAAGCCTCGGAATTCCTACGCGTTTCCTAGCCTTGCCTGATAAACTTTATGCCAAACGATACTAGCCTGATATTCTCTATGTATCCCGTCAACACAGTGCGCATGTGCCATGAAACACGGTGCCGTGAAACATTTTTGATATCCAGGCAATACTATTTTTGCATTTTACAGCCATTTGTAGATGTTGACAAGACAAATAGAATAGTAGGTTAGTGCCGTGAATGGGAAAAAATATCTGGCGCGGCACGGAAACGGGATGTGCTCGGCAGAGCCTCGCCCATCCCGTTTCCTGAGCCTTGCCAGATATTTTTTCCTATTCACGGCACTAACCTACTATTCTCTATCTATTTTCCTTATTTCTGAACCAAAGTATATGTTGTGACCACTCATTTGAACCGTCTCGGCGAGACGGTTCAAATGAGTGGTCACAACATATACTTCTGATGAGAAATAAAAAGAAATTCTTGAGCCTTGCCAGATATTTTTTCCCATTCACGGCACTAACCTACTATTCTCTATGTATCGTGTGGGAAATGCGAGATATCATCGTGGAATATGGTGGTGTTGACATTGGCATTGACCTGCTCTGTATTGACCGAATACGTAGATATCCATAGATAACGACGTCATCTGTTGTCATTTTCGATCATAAAACCTTATCTGATAAATAGAAACTTGGCTCCGAAACGGTAGGAATTCCTACGCGTTTCCTAGTATTGCCTGATAAAGTTGGTATTTTCTGCGCATCGTGTGGTAAATGCGTGATATCATTGTGGAATATGGTAGTGTTGACATTGGCATTGACAGATCGCTTTGTCACGTAGGGCACATACATGTTTGTCTGCACTGCCTATTATTGATTTCTTCCCCACAGATGTCAGCAGGCCATCAGACGATTAACCAATTTAACGAGATTCAGTCAGATTCACAGGTATCAAAATGTTGAATGTTTTTATTTCTCCATTTAAGTATTTGTTGTGACCATTCATTTGAACCGCAAATCCCATCATGTAGCGAAAAATTAGTCCGTTCGTTCGTCCGTTTGTCTGCTATCAAACCAACAGTAGATGACAAACATTAACCCATTCAACACCACATGACTGTATAGTGATATTGGCAAAAAGTGTAGATCCAGATGAGACGGCTCGTGACTAGCCATCTCATCAGGATCTGCACTTTTTGCAAGTAACTTTCATATTTTTGACAGCAAAAACACCCACTTTTCATAAATGGACTAGTCTGAAGATCTTTTTGTGATGATTGGTTTGGTTGAAAAATTAACCTATCAAAATCGATTCCAGTTACTTAAGGGTGAAAGGGTTAATGGCTTACCTCTTGTAAGATGTGACAGTACGGCTGCACTTGCCTCTTGTAAGATGTGACAGTACGGCTGCACTTGCCCGCCTTAAGGCTTCCATATGCGTCAACTTGTGATGTGGACAGACAAATAATTCATTGAAAATCTGCGACCAGTGTAGACACAGTTCATCAATCAGTATGCACTTTCTTTCAATTGCAATTTGCTACCAGTAGACAATCAGTATGCACTCTTTCAATGACAATCTGCACCATGTAAGACAATTTCATTTATCATTTCTTTCAATTGACAATCTGCGACTAGTGTAGACCCAGATCATCAATCAGTAGCACTTTCTTTCAATTGCATCTCACCAGTTTGTACAATTCAGTAGCATCTCTTTCAATTGGCAATCTGCGACCAGTGTAGACCTAGATCATCAATCAGTATGCACTTTCTTTCAATTGACAATCTGCGACCAGTGTAGACCTAGATCATCAATCAGTATGCACTTTCTTTCAATTGACAATCTGCGACCAGTGTAGACCAGATCATCATCGTAGCACTTTCTTTCAATTGCAACTTTGCACCATAGACCAAGATCATCAATCAGTACACTCTCAATTGACAATCTGCGACCAGTAGTAGATCATCATCAGTATGCACTTTCTTTCAATTGGACAATCTGCGACCAGTGAGACCTAGACTCATCATATGCACTTTCTTTCATGACAATCGCGACCAGTGTAGACCTAGATCATCAATCAGTATGCACTTTCTTTCAATTGGCAATCTGCGACCAGTGTAGACCTAGATCATCAATCATTATGCACTTTATTTCACCCTGTCTGTGCCACAGGCATTTGGCGTGTTTCGGCTTTCATCGGTATAACTCGTATCATAACACATTTCGCGATTTTATTAACACTAATGCGGAAAGTGCACATGTTCATTTGAGAATTATTGTTATCTTGCTAAAATAACACAGTTAGAACATATTTATGCAAATTGTATCGAATTACTGCTCATTTCTCTAGGTCGAACACAACCTCGTATCATAACAAATGAAATAATGTGTTTACGGCTCTATATATAACGTCAATATTGTAGTTGCAACTTCATATGATCATTTGAGAATTATCGATATCCTGCAGAAGTACATAGAATGCATAGAAAATTACAATTTTAAACATGTTTAATATTTTGTTATGATACGAAGCCATGTCCGACCAAAGTTAGAAGCCTTGTTCATATATAGAGTTCTATCGATGAAAGTCGAAACACGTTGAATGCCTGTGGTCTTGTGTTGTGGGAAACCTGAGCCTACCTAAACAAGTTTATTTTACAATGATTACAAACAAGCACGAGAGCCCCTGTTCAAATGCTTTTGTTGGCACAGGTGAAGGCGTAAGGGTGGTCCTTAATGTGGGAGGAAACCGGAGAACCCGGAGGAAACCCACTTGTCCGGTCTAGACATCCCACATACTGCCGCATCAAACCCGGGCCGCATTGGTGAGAAGCTCGCTCATTACCCAACCTAATGATATGCTGTTGACTTTAGATGTTTCTAAAAACTGAAAATTTTGATCACTTAATTTCGCTATGAATCTGTATTTAACCCTTTGAACCCGACAGCCCAATATAGCGGTTTATGCAAACAGTGAGCTGTAATGAGCCGGCTCATCAGGATCTGCACTTTTTGAAAGTAATTTTCATATTTTGAGAACAAAAAATACCCTCTTTTCATAAATGGACAAGTCATAAAATCATTGTGTGATGATTGGATAGGTTGCAAAATTAACATATCAAAATACAACGTGGAAAAATCCATTCCTGTCTGTGTGTTTAGAGGTGAAATTCGAACGACATAATGCTCATCATCGTGTGACTTTACACATTGTGGTAATATCTTCTGAATGGGCTTTCTATACTATCTGGACCTTGATCTGATAAAATTACCTCAGTGCTTGTTATTTTTGTTTTACAGTATCAGATAGCTTCTCAATTGCCAAAAACAAATTTGGAATCCTGAAGGGGGGTTGGGGCAGGGCAGGCCTCTAAATCCGCCACTGTGGAGGTTTTATATTCCCCTATATAGAGGGTATGGTAATATTCCAATTTTTATATTGCAACATGAGAAAATGACTTGTCAACATAGCCCCAGGCCTGACTACGCATTCGCACAGTCTGATCATTGGGAGGAATACACGGTTTACCATCATTGTCACCATGATCAAATATTCCAGCATGATGGACGTCTTATCCATGCTGGAATATTTGATCTCGATGCAATAAATCTGACCAATAATCAAGATTTGCATTCGCTACGAACGTCATAACATGATTTTCATCCACTGCCGCCAGTATGAGCAAATGAGCAATGTCTAAATCAGAGCCGTCTCACAAAGTAATTGTGTTGTTCGCATTGGTATCGAATTTAAAATCCAATCCTGGGTATAATATCGTAAAACATCTCTGCGGCACAGAAATAAACTTTGTGTCGGTCTATAAATGTTACGGAAATAGCCATCCATCTCCCTGCCTGTTCCATTAGCTCAAACATGTCAAAAGTGTCATCGTCGACATCGGCTTGCTTATGGTGGTATTGTGACCAGTGTAGCCCTACTGTCTGTTTCACGAAAGCTGCCCATATTTTACAACTATATAAACAGTGCAAAAACAATCTTTATTTCGATAATATTAATTAAAGCAAAATTTAAGAATGAGCCTTCTTTTTATTTTGTGAAATTTGGTCAAATATTGATTTTATTGCAAAAAACAACTTCCCCATGTTAAATCCCCATAGACATGTCTGTGAGGATTTAACATGGGGAAATCTTTAGATTTTCAGAAATACTGGACCGATTTTCAAAATTGAACTTTTGTTTTCTTATATCATTTCTCAAGTGCTGTCAAAACCGTTTTTTATTAAGATTTAATGCAAAATGTTAAAAGCAGACAACAAGTTTCGTCTCCAGGGCAGTGAGGGCTAAGTTCAGTGAGCCCTCCTATGGGGTCTGGTGTAACAATATATACTTTATTGGAGAAATAAACAACGTAATCAGATTTTTTTCAATAAAAAGTGGTTTATTACATACAAGGTATGTAATAAACTACTTTTTATTGGAAAAAATCTGATTACGTATCACAGTGTAATAAAAATCATTATACATATACAAATTAGGCTGCTGCAGAAAATTTGATATTTGACAAGTACAGCTTCAGTGTATAATATTGTGCTTATGAAATAAATATAATTTAACATTTATTAAACTATTTGACTGATTTTCAACAAGAAACTCGACGTAGCCTCGTTTCTTATGAATTAAGTAAACTCGTTTAATAAATACCACATTAAATAAGAAACTCGGCGTAGCCTTGTTTCTTATGAATTCAGTGAACTCGTTTAATAAATAGCATATTAAATTATCGCTCCTGCGAGATCCTCTATTTATGGAGAAATAAACAACGTGATCACAGATTTTTTCAATAAAAATTCTTGTACCTGTATGCTACTCATAAGGGTTAACCCTTACTACGCGGAATTAAAATTTGTCGTCTGCTGGAAATGTTTTATTTTCAATATTTTTCGACAAAAACCTGTTTTGACGGCGCATGAGAATCGTCTCCGCTGGAGACGATTCTCATGTGCTGTCAAAACCGGTTTGTCGTTACAAATTAAGGCAAACATGAAAAACAGCAGACGACAATTTCCGTCTCCAGCGTAGTGAGGGTTAAGCAGATGGTGTAGCGAATTCCATGAACCGCAAGGTGACCCGTGTCTGTGACGATGACCAACAAGCTCGGCACGCAAACCGGCATTGATTTTCTCTGGTTTCCGCGACTGCTTTTATGCTGAACCTTGGAAATAAATCCGCACTGGAAATTACCGGACCCGCGTCTGACAGGCGTAATCTTTATTGAGTGCCATAAGAAGTGGGAAAAGTTTTGCAGATCCCCTATAATCTGATTGGCAACTAATTAACGATCGTACTTACTCTGCCAGACCAGTGGTACAACAGACAATAAACCTTCGCTGACGAACATCAACATCGGCAAAATTTACGACATGAATACATGACCACATGTAAACTTTACCACATTTGGCGATGAAATGTAAACTTTACCACATGCATATCAGGGATCACATGCAAATATTTATAGTGAATGCCGGAATATTGTGGGTCACATGTAAACTTTATTGGATGAATATTGTGGGTCACATGTAAACTTTACTGGATGAATATTGGGGATCATATGTAAACTTTACGGAATGATTACACAAATAATGGTGAAAATCCCCCTAACTGAATGATTTCATACTAAATTTGAGACTTTTCCATTACGCAGAAAATGATTTTTTTTTCTTTTAAATCCACAAAGTGTTGATCTTGATTTGACGGCTCATCAAGAGCAGCTTACCATGATATTATATACACTGTTTGCAAATACTAGAAAAGAGGTCGCTAGTGTTGAAAGGATTAAGTATTACGGTATGGTTCAAAGACAAATATATTTGACTGATTATTGTAACTTATAATTTCCTTGTTATATGAATGCACATTGGCATTCTACAGAGCCCCGCAGGGGACATAGATTTATTTTATTAATTCGTTCCCGCGAAATAACAATTTGTTCCCTCAATTTAACAATTCGTTCTCTCGAATTAACAATTCATTCCCATGAAATGACAATTTGTTCCCTCAATTTAACAATTCATTTGAACTAATTGTTAAATTGAGGGAACAAATTGTTATTTTGTGGGAACAAATTAATAAAAAAAAAAGAATTATATGTCCCCTCCGGGGCTCCGTAGCATTCTGCATGTGTCGGGGCATATTATTTTCTGCCTCGGTGACCTTTTAGTAATTGGTTTATACTCGAGTGTCACCCAATCAAAATGCTTGTGCCTGATACTTGAAATTTGATGATTAAGAGATAATTGATGTATCAAACAAGAGAATGGAACCGTTGACATCGGCATTGGCGATGCGCTGATCTTACTGAGATTGATAGCGGTTTGAACAATTATTTTAACGGGTCGTAATGCTGTTTAAGGCAAATTGGACTGTTGTGCATTTAACTCTTTCAGCCTTGCAGACCATACAATGAATGATACAGCCAACATATGCTAACACTGTAGATCCAGTATTTTTCAGACATTTACAAAGATATTCGCTGATAAATGGACTAGTCTGAAAAATGCATGGGAGTGTGTTCATTCCAGTTAATTAGAGGTGAAATGTACATGTTGTAAACTGTGGCTGTGACTGGTGAAATGGGGCTGATGGATTTTGTGACCAGTGTAGATCCAGATCAGCCTGTGCATCCGCACAGTCTGATCAGGATCTGCACTGTTCGCCAATTCATCAATGAAACACCCGTCGTGCTTCTAACAAGCAATGTATATCGTTATCAGGCTACAGGAGTGTGCTATTTGACTAGGAGCTACTCTGGTCACAAATACCATAAGGCCTATTTCTCCAGTCACAGCCACAAATGTAAACAGGCTCGGGCCTAACAAGCTGGTGTCCGCGACTTGCGTTACCCATAATACAGTTGGTTGCTGCCTGTTCACATCCTCTCTGTCCACTCAGGCAAATGCAGAAAATCCAAAATCAATCGGAATTTATCCGATCAATCGTACTTTGTCACCAGCAAAGGTATTTGTGGTTTGTCAATCTTAATATCGATAAAATAGGAAACGTTGACTTTGTGCCTTATTAACTTTCACTCCAGTACATGACCTGTTCAACCATCGCATATGCTTGCTCCAATCATTTCCACACGGATTTCAATACAGTCGGTGACACGTCCTTGTGCGTCTAACGATCGATCCATACCACACCGCAACAACGCACAGACAGATCAGGAGCTACGCTGGTCGCATATTCAGTCAGCCATATTCCGCAATGCGGGGTGAGAAATGATTTATTAGACGCGTGGATATTCTGAAGCCTATCCCTCTTGTCACGCACACCAGCCATCTAGCGGCTGATTAGGAATTACGCGACTCCGAGACTTCTATTGTCGTTTGAAGTATAGCCCTATGAAACCAATAATTCCGCGATGGTTTTGACAGGCCGTCAGAGATTCTTGTTTATTGATGTCTTGACCAGTGTAGTCGAACAGTGTTCGACACGGAACAGTGAACTGGGCGCCCGAGGATCCCTGAAATTTAAAGAAAATCCCATTGATCGATCCCCATATGAAGGGATGAACATAAATGTTAATGTCTAAAACTGCCGAGTGTTGCTGCTGTTATGCTGGGTGTTTGATGCATAGAGTGGAATCTCTCCAAACCGGACACCCTGGGAGGTCCCCAGGGTGTTCAGTTTTAGAGAGGTTCCACTGTAATCCAAGTGAATGAGCGAGGTATGGTGTTTGACAAGCGGCGATCTAACACTTTCGTTTATTGACCAGTGTAGATGTTGATCGAATAGTCATTGTGGGTGTTTGGCTGGCACCTATGCAGTTGACTCGCTCTCTCTCTCTCGATTGGACATTCTGGGAATCTCGCAGGGTGTTCAGAAAATTCAGAGATTTTGTTTTCACTATTTTCTCTATTTCTTTTCGGAAGTATATGTTGTTACCACTCGTTTGAACCATTTTTCTTATTTCTCTTTCTTATTTCTCAACGAAAGTATATGCTGTTACCACTCATTTGAACCGACTCATCAAGATGGTTCAAATGAGTGGTAACAGCATATACTTTCGTTGAGAAATAAGAAAAATACAAAAGGAATATATCACAACATATGTATGCATATAAGCTTATTCTGAATGTGAAAGACGAACGTGGCCAATCTTCATTGTTCATGACAGGAGACTCCCCACTGGCCTCTTAAAAATGAAAAAACCCAGCTGATGATGATATTTGTTTCCTGTCTTTTAAAGGTTAAAGCTCCATTAATAGCACATGCCCACTCAGCAGGCACAACATGTTCTTTATAGGAATTAGATAAGTGTAACATTGCAAGTGCCCGCTATACAGTTGTAACCATTTAGTAATATTTATTTTGCTGATAGTCACTCATCACCTGAAAAAATAGTAATGTCCGTTAACATTTTAAGGAAACACGGTTATCGCCCCTGAAATCAGTGTGGAAATTTACGTCTGATATAAAATGTATGATACTGCTGGAAAAATCAAGAAATTGGCTGGGAGGCGCGACGGGGCTAGAGGAGGGTTAGACAATTCGGGAAAGGGGGCTGGGAGACTTCACAGGGCTAATTAACTGGTCCAATCACCACCCCTGCTGCTCGTGGGGTAATGGTGAATGAATGTTTATTTTGCCAGAAAATGTCATATCTTACAGAATAACTATCTGACTGCCTATATTAAAACCTACTGAGTGGGCATGTACCTTTAATGCGTCATGGAATAAACGGCAGTGTTCACCAGGATAAGTTTGTTCAAATGCATTTGTGCATCCTACTGATATGTGTCTACAATGACCCCCCAGCCCATGAGTGACTGAGGTCACATCACATGGAGGGACAAATCGATAATGCAATCATCATTCATGACATATATGTAGTTCATGATATACACATAGTCACGATATACGTATTGCTCGCAATATTGTTCACATGATATATACGCATAGCCATGTTGCATTACAATACCTTGCTGGAATTGACCATACATCACTGGAATTGACCATACATTGCTGGCATTGACCATACATTGCTGGCATTGACCATGCATTGCTGGCATTGACCATACATTGCTGGCATTGACCGTGCATTGCTGGCATTGACCGTACATTGCAGGAATTGACCGTACATTGCTGGAATTGACGGTACATTGCTGGAATTGACCGTACATTGCTGGAATTGACCGTACATTGCAGGAATTGACGGTACATTGCTGGAATTGACTGTACATTGCTGGAATTGACTGTACATTGCAGGAATTGATGGTACATTGCCGGAATTGACCGTACATTGCTGGAATTGACGGTACATTGCAGGAATTGACGGTACATTGCTGGAATTGACCGTACATTGCTGGAATTGACCATACATTGCAGGAATTGACCGTACATTGCTGGAATTGACGGTACATTGCTGGAATTGACCGTACATTGCTGGAATTGACCATACATTGCAGGAATTGACCGTACAGTGCTGGAATTGACCTGACCGTACATTGCTAGAATTAACCGTACATTGCAGGAATTGACCGTACATTGCTGGAATTGACCTTAAATTGCTGGAATTGACCATACATTGCAGGAATTACCATACATTGCAGGAATTGACCATACATTGCAGGAATTGACCATACATTGCTGGAATTGACCATGCATTGCAGGAAGTGACCATACATTGCAGGAATTGACCATACATTGCTGGAACTGATGAGGCCGATACACGAGCCAATACTGGCCAAGTAACGTGGTATCATTACCGCTGCACGTCTAAAAGCATTGATTGTAGATTGAATGGACTGCTTTCCTTTTCTATTCACGCAGTGCTGGGACGTGTATTGGGAATAGGGAAAATCAGTTGTCCATTGTTCGCTGATTATTTACTTCCATTTTCGCACAAGCCAATCTATAGGCAGATCTATAATAGCTGGGAGAGGCTGCTGGAACACTAACCAAACGTTATTGCCTCGCGAAATCGCCTCCATGTTACATGATGTTCTTAAACTGGAGTAGGAAACTTTGTTGTCTGATTTCACGTAAATTTATTTATTTATCCAAAACGTGTTTGTCCTGAATTTAACTTCTCATGTGCTGCCAAAACATATTCTTTTTTTTTTTTAAAAAGGAGTCAAATTGTATATATACAGTAAATATACAAAGGACAAAGTATTTAATTTTTCTGAATGTACATTGTGTATAGTGTTTGTCGGTTGGATTTGTAGTTGGATATCCTTGAATAGGGAGGTATAGTATATCGTTCTTGTTGTATTAAAGAGAAATATACAGTTTCTGCTTTATGCAAATACGTTTAATAGACACTTCATATATATACATATTTTCTTATTTTTCTATGAAAGTATGTTATTTCTTCACCTAAATACATTTAAAATACACTTAGAAAATGTTGATGTTCATCTTTTCTTGTTTATCTATGAAAGTATATCTTATTTATTTAAAAGTCACTTGGAAAATATTGATACATCTTTTCTTTTTTTTTTTTTTTTTGCTTATATTTAACGGCGGCACTGGCTCTTAGGACCTTGCATGCCGTCTCCCAAGAATGGGAGAATGAACGGAGGTAGAGACTTTTTGAGAGAAGCCGGTAATTCGTATTTACAGAGCAACTACGAATTATCGGTACCCATTTACAGCTGGGTGAACTGGAGCAGTGTGGATAAAGTGTCTTGCTCAAGGACACAACGCACGCCGCTAGTCGGGCTCGAACCCACGACCCTTGGATCAGTAGTCCGACACACTAACCATTACGCCACGGCGCTCCTTAACATCTTTTCTTTATTTATGAAAATATATATTATGACCATTCATTCGGATTGTCTTAACGAAATGATGGTCAGTAGCCTATTTCATCAACATTGCAAAGTATACTTTGAGGGAGTAATCATTTATTTTTCCTGAAATGCATTATTTCATATAGAACTAACAAATGCATATATTTCATGATTAAAAGTATGCAGAATTATTATCTTGAATTTATTATATTATCACAGCCAAATTGCATATGCAGCCTATGCTCAATAAATGCAAATCCAACAATTATTTACAAGAAAACATTGTTAATATGAAATTTACAGACTATCATAATTTTGCACTTACGAACATTTTAGTCGTAGGAAGTTTAGTGAAACGGGCCCCTGGTACCCAGAGGAAATCCCACATGCCTGGTCTGGCGATCACCATGCCATCTCACATACTGTCCCTGAATCAGAGTTATATCAAGAAGTTGCAACTACCCAACAAAATACAAATTCTATATTTAAAAGCAGATAATTAAAATGCATTTACTTGTTGCTATTAATCATTTATACTTTAATGAAACTGCACGATCAAATCAATTCGAGATAAAATGAGGAACAATTAGAATGCTAATTTACACTTAGATAATTATTGTTCGCTGAATATTTGGCTGTTAGTCCAAAAAATATAAACAACAACAGTTCACCCATTTTACTCACGGAAATTTTTAAATGTTTTTCTTATTTTTGCACAGGAGTGTATGTTGTCACCATGCATTTAAACCGTCTTGCCAAGATGGTTTAAATGAGTAGTAACAACATATAGTTTCATTGAGAAATAAGAAAATTCTGGATAAATGTTTGGAAATTTTGATATACGTTTTAGTAGTCTGCATAAAAAATTTAAATAATTTTCACCATTTTTCTTACTTCTTCTCAAAAGTATATTTTGTGACCACTCATTAGAACCGTCTCGACGAGACGATTCCAATGAGTGGTAGCAACATATACTTATATGTATAATTAAGAAAATGATTTTTATTTTTTGTGTGAAAAATTGTGTTGCCTCGACATGTATTGTATCAATGGATGTGTATTTCTGCTTGTGGAATAGGTATGAACAAATTGAAATAATTTTCACGATTTTTGTCTCGCCCTCGAAAGCGGAAAGCGAGACTAAGGTTTTGCTTTTCGTGCGGAGTCTGCGTGCGGCGTGCGGCGGCGGCATCGTCATCGTCATCATTCAATGTTAAGTTTTCGTGTTACGGTCATTACTTCAACACCTTATCTGCTACAGTCATCAAACTTTATACATACCTTTACTATGATATGCACATGAATATAGGATTATTCCCGAGGCCCCAGGGTCAAGGTCAAGGCCCCAGGGTCAAGGTCAAGGTGGAACAAGGCGAGACATTTGATTCCGCGGAATTCTTGTTCTTACTTATTCTCGAAAGTATATGCTGTCACCACTCATTAGAACCAATTCGACTAGACGGTTCCAACGAGTGGTAACAACATATACTTCTGTGTATAATTAAGAGAATTAACTTTATTTTTTGTGCGAAATATTGTGTTGCCTCGGCATGTAATGTATTAATAGACATGTATTTCTGCTGGTGGAATGACCTGGAGCCAGTCTGCCATCTATTGTCATTGAGATGTCGCTGCCGGTGTACGGCGCCATTATCGTTATGGACTAAGTGAAGTATATAACGAGATATTCCCCAGGGACACGCAATAAAACGTACATTACCGGGTGACAAACGGCATAGACTTACCAGTCTAGCAATATTTGTGATTGGAGAAAGGTGCAGGGCTGTAGCCAGAGGTAAAAATCTACCAAGGCAAATCTTATGAAACGTGTATCCAGTGGGAGCGCGTAGAGCATCGTAAAAAAATTCTACCGAGTTGCCTCGGTTCGCCTCAACGTGGCTTCGGCCCTGAAGTGGCACGTGTAGATCCAGAACAGTCTGTATGTAATGAGATATTCACTAGGGACATGAATAAAGCGTACATTACCTGTTGACAAACAGTATAGTCTCTTACAAGTCTATGCAGTATTTGTGGCTGTGGCTGAAGAAAGTGGGGCTTATGGGTTTTGTGACACAATATTTCAGGCTGTGACTGGAGAAATGGGTATTATGGGTTCTGCGACCAGTGTAGATCCAGATCAGTCTGTGCATCCGCACAGTCTGATCAGGATCTGCACTGTTCGCAATTCCATCAATGAAACACCCGGCATGCGTCTAACAAGGACTATAGATCGTTATCAGGCTACAGGAGTGTGCTATTAGATCTAGAGCTACACTGGTCACAAATCCCATAAGCCCTATTTCTTCAGTCATGGCCACATTGCAGGCTGTTTGGGTTCTATGGTAACAAAATACATATGTTGGTCATAGTTACAGCTATGGTGGCATATTTCTGTCATCTACTTGATACCATGATACCGTAATGCGATAGTTATGTCGTCTTAATGCACCTTATAAGTCGCCTTAACTACATAATTATCGCGTCCAGACTAGATAAATTGGATGCGATTACTAACACAAAACCTCGTCAAGAACATGATACAGCTCACTAGTGACATTGATTTGATAACATTTTATCTCGCCTTGATCAGTTAGTAAGTCATCTCGACGCGATACCTATCGATGAGAAAAATTGTTGAAATCAAATTATAATTCGATGTCCCTCATGGGCTGTATCACGTTTTTTACGAGATTTCCTGTTAGTTATCGCGACCAATTTATCTCGTCTTTATACCAATTATTACGTAATCTTGACGGGTTATTTATGTAGTTAAGACGACTTATAAGGTGTATTAACACGACTTAACTATCACGTTATCACGTTAAGTAGATGGCAGAAATATGCCACCATATAAACCATATAGACAGTGACAAGAATTTAGAGTTGCAATTTTGTGGTTTTGCTTATTTTGTCGTGTCTAGTTGTATTGATTGGATTGCTGGCGTACCATGCCAACTTGTATTTTGTCGTGCTGGCAATCCCATCCATATTTTATTATATTCCAGTTTTTTCCCTAGATAATACCGTGATGTGCCAGTTTTCCCTGTAGATTTGAACTGTCTGTAATAAAGTTTGTCCCTTTTGGAGAAGATTTTGTGATGTCTGTGTTTCGATAGGCAGTGATTGTATTGTCGTTTTGCAGAAACTGATGTGGATTTTTAACCCTTTCAACACCACAGGCTTGTATAGTGGTATTGGCAAATAGTGTAGATCCAGACAAGCCGGCTCGTGACGAGCCGTCTCATCAGGATCTGCACTTTTTGCAAGTAATTTTCATATTTTTGAGAACAAAAACGCCCCAAAACAAAATATTGATTTACAACTGTACGTGGCTCCAGATCACATGTAACACCACAGGCCTGTATAGAGGTATTGGCAAATAGTGTAGATCCAGACGAGCCGGCTCGTGATGAGCCGTCTGTCTCATCAGGATCTGCACTTTTTGCAAGTAATTTTCATATTTTTGAGAACAAAAACGCCCCAAAACAAAATATTGATTTACAACTGTACGTTGCTCCAGATCACATGTAACACCACAGGCCTGTATAGTGGTGTTGGCAAATAGTGTAAATCCAGATGAGCCGGCTCTCATCAGGATCTGCACTTTTTGCAAGTAATTTTCACATTTTTGAGAACAAAACACCCCCTCCCCCCCCCCACTTTTATAAATGGACTAATCTGAAAATCATTTTGTGACAATTGGATCGGTCCGGAAATTAACATATAAAAATCCATTCCAGTTGTCATATTTCTCGAATTGCGAAGTGCTTGCAATAAATTAAACTGTGTGTACCTTTTAATGAACTGGATGTGAATTTGATCTTCTAGTTAGGTAGCTACTGACGATGGACAGAAGGTGTGTGTTCCTGGGTTCAAGCCCTGGGCCAGTGCTCAATATTCTCGTCCTGCGACATCTGTATTAGAGCTTCAGTTAAGGTGCGTAATTTGACCAATTTGTGGTGACATTTTGTTAATTCTTCATCAAAAATGGCAAGTTGGAGTCCTTTAGAATCGTCTCATTGAAACGATTCTAAAGCACTCCCAACTTGCCATTTTTGATGGAGAAATAAAAAAATTACCCTCAAATTACGCACCTTAACTGGAGCCCTGTGTATAATCAACCGGTGTCCTTTTTGGGGCACAAAAGAATTTTGCATTTCGGTGGTAGTAGAAACAAGTACAGGCTGTAAATGGCCATATTGTTTGGAGAAAAAGTTTGTTGTGGATTCAGTGGTGGATCCAGCATTTGGGTTGTCCTATTTTCGAGCTCCACGGAGTGAAGCGAGTATGCTAGGGGGGTCCGGGGGCATGCCCCGCAGGACAAATTTTGAAATCTAGATGTCCAGAAATGTAGTTTCCTGTGTTTTACGGCATTTAACTCCAACTGGTGGTAAACTGTGATCTATATAAACTCTGTTGCTGAATGGTGGGGGGGGGGGTTAAAGAAACAACAGTTTGAGGGGAATTATGAGAAAAAAACAAATTAGATTTATAATAAAACTTAATCTTTGATTAATTGTATGATTTTTTACCATCTCTTTCCAGTTGAGTCAGTCATCACTGGACCATGCGTTGGAGGTTCTCAAGGCCGTATCCAGGGGCGCCAAGGTCGTCTACCACGACAACCTCTCGCCCACAGATGGCCTCATACCATTGGCTGTGCAGTCGGCATCGAATATCGTCATGGCGACGGCCGACGTCGCCAGGGAGACAGACCGGGCGTTGGAGACGGTGTATAAACAGATGATAACCGAGTCTGTCCGGGCTGTAGAGGAGATTGTCCAGGTAATGCTTCCACCCCTATGGATCTGGAATGGACTAATCCATGGTACAGATTTATGAGCATAGTTTAATTAACTGGATGATGGGAGGGTAAGCGTATCCAACAATGGAGTTAATTTTTATTCCCTACCACGATTAGTGTTACCCTTGTCAATCCATCCGCCCGTCCGTCACAAGGTTAGTTTTGTTTGAGCTTGTATCTTCAATAGTATTAGGCCTACAGTCACCATATTTACACACTATCATGAGCCAGTGCACCGCAACCCACTGTGTATCAAATGACCTTGGTGTGACCTTGACCTACAATTGCAATGTTTACATAGTTATTTCCCTTGGTTAAAGTTTTTGTTAGAGACTGTTTACTATCAAAGCGGTAGGTTGGGCATCTGTGTTTTATGAACACATTTTCTAGTTTCTCTTTTTCTCATCCAAAACATGCTGTGATATCACATTGGAAACATTTCCATTGGAAATGATTCTAAAATGGTGCAATTCATGTTTTATCGAGAGAAACCAAAATATAAATCAACAACTGGGGCCCGTTTCACTAAACTTTGTACGACTAAAATGTTCGTAAGTGCAGATTTAGAATAGTCTATAAATTTCAATTGATGGATTTACATTTATTGAGCATAGCCAGCCTATGCTCAATAAATGTAAATCAAATAAATGTTTACAACAATACATTGTTAATGTGAAACTTACAGACTATCATAATTTTGCACTTACAAACATTTTAGTCGTACGAAGTTTAGTGAAACAGCCCCCAGATGACAAATCTCGTATCTTATGTTTTTCTTACTGAGGATACTGAAACTGTCGACCATAGCCATATGGCTGTTTCCTAATATGTTGCTGTGGCTGGAGAAATGGGGTTTTGCGACCAGTGTAGATCCAGATCAGCCTGTGCATTCGCCTGTCAATCAATGAAACGCCCGTCATGCTTCTTACGCGCAATATAGATCGTTATCAGGCTGCAGGAGTGTGCTGTTTCATCAGGAGATCACAAATCCCATAAGCGCCATTTCTCCAGTCACAGCCACATATGTAGTAAGTAACCTTTTGCTTTGGTTGCCAAGCAATGGATATTCTGTTTCTATGGTGACAAACAAGTTTACTGGTGATCGATACCTACTCGCGTTGTTGATTGAGGAAATTGTTGGACGTGCACACTCTATATTTTGAATGATCCGGTTAGTTAACAGCCAGACACTTGTAATGAAGTAATATTTGATCCCCGCTCTTAGAAAGTCAGTCATAATGCCAGTGGCCAGCTATTGTCCCTGCCAGCCTCTGGACATGACGTTTCACATAAACATGATACCAGTGGCCTAGTGTATAAGGCACTCGCCTGGTAACCGGGAGGTCAAAGGTTCGAGCCGGTCAAGGATTCATGTGGCTGGTTGGTCGGCCACCAGGTTGTTATCCCCTCGCCAATAGGCAATATAGGAATAAATGGCCGTTTTGTGGAATTTATCGGGGTATAAACTTGGAAAAGTCGCGGGAATACTGGACGAAGGCCGGAAGGCCTTGTCCAGTATTCCCGCGACTTTTCCAAGTTTATATCCCCGATAAATTCCACAAAAAGGCCATTCATTCCTTATAATTCCATAATTTGCAATAAATTCATCAAGAAAATGTGTTTATTTTCCGTTTTCTTAAGAATTATTTTAACTGCGCCTCACGGTTACGGAAAGTAGTTTGGCGTGGGAGTTTACTGGGATATAAATTTTGGACAGAGACTTGCTACGGACCAATCAAATGTTAGGGAATTGGGTAAATATTTTTGTGCTGGAATTATGAGGGGATATAGCGTTAGTCCATGTACGTTCGTGCGTACGTATGTGCGTGCGTTGGTAACACCTTTCAACTCATGAACCTCTTCACTGATTTTGATAATATTTGTCCACAATGTGTGTCTAGGGATGGTGCTTTGTTTTGCATATAACTCTTATCCAACCACCCAAGGTCAAGGTCACTGATGTTTTGTAAGGCAAAAAATGTTAAAACTTTTTGTTTATTCAATAACACAGATTTTGATAATATGTGTATGGATGATGCTTTGTTTTACTTTTTGTCTGCTTGTCCAAATGTCTGTCTGTGTCTTTGTGCATCAAAACCTGCATCAACGTGTTGTAAGTGCAACTTTATGTCTGATTGACTCGTTGCCAGTTGCTTAGTTCGGAAATGGACAATCCTGGTTTTGTGAGATTCAGAGCTCCAGATAAGCTTTGTATCTAAAGAGTATTATACCCCCGGATTTCAAATTCAATGCATATTTTACGTTCATAATGTATTATTGATTTTCTTAAACTTGGAACAATTGATAAAAAATAAAACACATTTAAAAATTCACTTACCTGAGCTGCAAAAAGCAAACACTTTTGATAATCAATGCATATTCTGCTAAAACAAGTGCGTAAATACGCCAATACGCACCTTATCTGGAGCCCTGCCGGATGTCAGATTGACTCAACGCCAGTTGCTTCATTCGGAAATGGACAATCCTGGTTTTGTGAGATTATAACGAGAGATCCCAGCCTAGATGTGTTGCAGGCTTATGTCTCGTCATTAGGGAGCGTCTGTCAATTTCAGATTGATCTTCAATTCCACGTAGCGACCGAGCCTCCAATCACAACAGCAACTGACTTCTACTCGATTCGGGCCTCCCAACAAAACACCGCCATCGACAAATACGTCCAGATCGACCAGACGAGATTTGTGTTGCCAAAAAATCTCGAAACCATTCTGAAGGATAATTTACATGCAGGGAACCAGTCTGAGGAGTCGGGCAATGGCAGCTGTTTTAGAAGTCACATGACGACATTCAAGAGGAATCCCTTCGCCTTTGGTGATCATGATCAGGTAGGTGGCTCCATGAAGGCTAGAATATATCAGACAGGGGTGAGAATGTTCAGAATATATCCTGAAATCAGGACTTGAGGTTACTGATAATTGCAGAAAAATACTGTTTCACCTTGGCAAGCTCACATTTACGTTACACATAATGCCAAGTCCGTAAAATGGCTAAACAAACATATTTTTGCACCCACAAATGGCATTTGTGGGTGCAAAAATATGTTTGTTTAGCCATTTTCAGGATTTGGCATTTCAAAATGTTCCCACTCATGAACAGTGCTCCAGATAAGGCGCGTATTCGTGTATTTTACACATTTATTATTTCTCCTGAATGAAATATTGGGGTAAATATAGTTTACATCATGTCCTTCCAGAGCTCTAGATAAGCTGCGTATTTGCGTAATTAAAATTGCCAAAAACCCAGAAGTAGCGAGCATCAAAAACCAATAACAAATTGTTGTACCTTTATCATGCTACAGAAAACAATAACCAGACCACAGATATAACATTTTTTTCTTATTTTCCATGAAAACACATCTTGGTATTTCATTAGAATTGTCTCCAAGGAGACAATTCTAATGGAATACCAAGAAATGCTTTCATTTCGAAGCAAACTATTCAATAATTGCTGTCTGTTAATGTGTAAACAGTAGTGTGATTTTATTTTACCCAATTAAAATATGGAAATACCCAATTGCTTCAGAAATGATGGAGTGAAAATACTCAATTACTAATTCCTTATCTGGAGCCCTGTCCTTCTGTTTGTCTGTCTGCTCGGATTTGCGTTAAAGTTTTTGGCTACCAACCAACTAACTATCTTTGTTACCGTTTGTCAGAAATGCTTAAAACTTCATTTACTTATTTGTCATCATCCATATTTTCATTCTGTAGCTCTCCTGCTGCCCCTGTGCTCTAGGTCAAGGTCATTTTATTTCTTGTTTTAGCTAAATATGCATGGAATTTCAAAAATGAGAGTACAAAATGCAACAATTTGAAAACATTCATCAATTTTCCAATTTAGAAGTAAAAATTCTCTACTACGGTTTAAATTCACTTATTTGAGCTGCAAAAAGCAACCACTGTTTGCTTTTTTGCAATTCAAATAAGTGAATTTTTACGTGTTTTTTTTCTCAAAAATAAATTATGTGTTGTATTTGAATAGCTATGGGTATAATAATCTTTAGACACATTGCTTATCTGGAGCCCTGATATATTGAGTTGAAACATTTCCATGCTATATACAGTCAAACATGTGATTAAAAGACAGCCATAGGAAGAGGAAAAATCTGGCCTTTGTTCACAGGTGGTCTTTGTTCACAGGTTCATTACATAGCAATTGAATATTTGGGAAAACAAAAGTATGGCTGCTATAGACAGGTAATTGCTATTCGGAGGTGGCCTTTAGCACAGGTTAGACTGTACATACTATTTATATAATATTCTGTAACAGATTTGTGTATTTTTATGCCACCGGGTTTCGAAGAAACGGGTGGCATATAGTGTTTGGACTGTCCGTCTGTCCGTCTGTCTGTCTGTCTGTCCGTCCGGGCACACATTAGGGTACTTATGTGGCTAGCCCCACAGGGTTATGGACTTAGTAAAGGATAGGGTTGGTTACAATTAGCCACCTAAAAAATCTTTTTATGTAGCTAAAAATCGTTTTATGTGGCTAATATTTAACATGTGATAAGCCACATAAGTATAGTACTGTAAGAACGTCCGTCCGTCCGTCCGTCTGTCCGTCCGTCGACAGACGCATTTCTTGTTACCCCTTATTTTTGGCTGATCGCTCTGTTTTACCTTAGGCTACAAAATAAATACAGCAACCCCGGAACTCGAGATTAGCAATACTTCAATATGAACATGTTATTACAAAACACTATTGCACGCAACTGCGCCTTGCCGTTCAACACCTCGTTTCAGTATTGCCTGAAAATAAAAAATAAAAAATAAAAAATAAAAGTGTCCCACCCGCCCCATTTTTCCCCAAAATTTGGATGAGAATCTAAACATTAATTTTTTAGCCTTAAACACTGGGAATGTCAATGATGGTTTTGTTTTGCCTTAGATGTTGCCATGGCAGCCATTGAAAACATTTGCCTTAGATGTTGCCAGCCAATAAGAACATTTGCCTTAGATGTGGTCTATGTGATTTGCAACCAGTGTAGCTCCTGATCAGATAGCACACTCCTGTAATCAGATAATGATCTACATTGCATTATTGTTGATGGAATTGATGGAATGGCGAACAGTGCAGATCCTGATCAGACTGTGCGGATGCACAGGCTGATCTGGATCTACACTGGTCGCAAAACCCCATTTCTCCAGTCACAGCCACATAATCAAATTACATGGCTAAAATGGCAACTGACACTGGCGAGATCAGCAGAAATGTGGCTGTGACGGGAGGAGTGGGGCTTCTTGGTTTTGCGACCAGTGTAGATCCAGATCCGTCCCGTTGTGATCAGGATCTGCACAGGTCTTTCATTCCATCAATGATTCATCTGTCGCGCGTCAAACAAGGAGTATTGATCATTATCGGGCTACAGAGCCTGCCCATGTATGACCTACAATGGTCGCAAATCCTATAAGCGCCATTTTTTCCTCACCTGTCACTCAGCAACAGAATGATTCAAGTATGTCCATAAACGGTTGATTACGTATATTTTGATCTGTTTAGCCTACAGAAATTCAGCCAGTAGGGACATTACTCCCGATTCACCGAGTTCTCCAGTAGAGATTTCCAGTCGGTGATGCTAACGTATATGGCAAATGACATGTCAGTGAACCGATGTAATCAATACGTGTCATATGGCGTGGAAAAATGCCTTATTGCTTTAACCCTTTCAACACCACAGGTCTGTATAGTGGTATTGGCAAAATGTGTAGATCCAGATGGTCTCGTCAGGATCTGCACTTTTCGCAAGTATTTTCATATTTGTGAGAACAAAAACACCCCCATAAATGGACTAGTCTGAAAATGATTTTGTGACGGTTGAGATTGGTTGGAAAATTAACATATCAAATCCATTCCAGTTACTTAGGGGTGAAAGGGTTAAGAAGTAGTGCGGACCTAGAACAGCTTGTCCCATCAGAAGCTACATGTTTATTCCACGGATCGCTACTGTATATATTCTAAGAATTTTTTTATCCCACTTTATGTATTGTTTTTATCCCAGTTGTTTGTTCGTCGGGATGTTGAAACTTGGTATGTGGCTTCCTTAACTTGGTATGTGGCTTCCTTATTATGATGTGCAGATGCGCAAAGAGAATTTTGATTTTTTATTCAGGTCACGGGTTATCTCGCCCTTTCAGACTTGGAATTTGGAAAAAATGTGTAAACAGTGAAACCTCTCTAAACCGGACACCCTGGGAGGTCCCCAGGGTGTCCGGCTTAGCGAGGTTTCACTGTAAATTAGGCATTTCATCATTCTGAGCCATAGTTGTGTGCTATGCGAGCACGAACAGACATTATCACCGGAGATAAATGACCAATAATATGATCACAGGTGTCCAGTTTAGAGGGGTTTCACTGTATTTCTTTCCATGGTGTGTCGTAAGCTTCCCTCTAGTTTGTGTGTTATAATGGCACAAAACGTGAAATTTTAAAGCTACATTATAATGTGAAAATAACATTATATAGAGAATATTAGTATAGTGTCATGAACGTGAATAAATATCTGTCGAGGCTGAGAAATCAGGATGGGCGAGGCTTGCCGAGCACATCCTGATTTCGAGCCGAGTCAGATATTTATTCACGTTCATGACACTATAATAATATTCTATTTATCCCGTTAACCACATCAAAGTTGTTCAAATGTCTGTAAAAAATGCATTTGTGGCCTCATAAGTTTGTCTTCTGAAGCGACAAGATTATCGTGTTACGTCATTCACATAATGACGTAACGTCGTACATAATGACGTATCTACTAGACGTGAACGAGAAAAAATACACGTACCTGCTTTTCACGTCTAGTAGCGACATAGTTGACGGGATAAATTTATATTTGAGCCATGTCACGTAAGCATTGTTTGAAGTAACAGTCAATTGTCATGACGTAATTTTCGAGGTTATTATAGGAACGAATGGCCTTTTTGTGGAATTTATCGGGGATATAAACTTGGAAAAGTCGCGGGAATACTGGACGAGGCCGGACTTGGAAAAGTCGCAGGAATACTGGACGAAGGCCGGAAGGCCTCGTCCAGTATTCCCGCGACTTTTCCAAGTTTATATCCCCGATAAATTCCACAAAAAGGCCATTCATTTCTTATAATTCCAGCATTTGAAATAAATTCATCAAGAAAATGTGTTTATACCCCGATAAATTCCACAAAAAGGGCATTCATTCCTATAATAATTTCGTCTATAGACTTCCAAATACGACAAACGTCTTGATGTTTTGGTATGGGCTGTCAAATTACCCTTAGGGTAATTTTGCAGCAGATAATCTGGAATGGATGTTTCCATTAGAACCATATGCACTTCGTTCCTTTATTAATAAATGTGTGTGAAAAGGAGTCTAGACAAGTACATAAATGTAGGTTTAAATGTTTTGGCAAGACAAATCAAGTCTGCTGCCAAAAAACAAAAAGAAATAAGTTGGCGATCAAAAGCATCTAAACAAGCATTTACTGGCAATCAGAGGAAATTATGCACTCTGATTGAAATGCATTAACACGTCTATATATTTATTGTTTATTATGTCAAAAATGTTTGCCATATGTACCTCTGCACAGGAAAATGTGGGATATTTTTTCCTACACGACTGGTCCTGGGACTCGTTTCACTAAACTTTGTACGACTAAAATATTTGCAAGTCCAAATTTAGGATCGTCTGGAAATTTCAATAAATGTAAATCCAATAATTGTTAACAAGAAAACATTGCTAATGTGAAATTCACAGACTATCATAATTTTGCACTTGCAAACATTTTAGTCGTACAAAGTTTAATTAAAATGGCCCCTGGTCTTGCATAAATATCTCTGCCATCTGATCAGGGTGTACACTGTTCTCAAAATAGATTTGAATTGTTTGAATGCAAGATATTTTTATTAGCTATGTATTTTTCTCTAAAATTGCCCGTATTTTGTCAAAAAAGATGTCTTTCCATAGACATTTTAAATTTGCTGAAAAACATATTTTTAATGATACAACATGGAAAATAGAAATAAAGATCCGACAACAAAATGATTTCATGTCATAAAATATGATTTGGCTTTGTAATATTGGTAATTGCTTTGTAATAAAGGCACTGTGTCACAGATGAAGTCGAAGATCATGTCGCACTACGGATAAACAATCACACCATTTAATTTGATCAAATTCCAAAACATTTGCATTATATTCAAGTATATTTTACTCGAAACTGTGGTAAACAAGGGAAATAATTTTGTTATTAATTTTCGCGAAAATTAATAACAAAATTATTTCCCTTGTTTACCACAGTTTCGAGTAAGGAAAATTTTCTGTTAAAGGTACATGCCCACTCAGTAGGCAAAACATGTTCTTTATAGGAATTAAATAAGTGTATACTTGTGTCACTATTCCACCAGTTCTAAAAATTACGAGATAATAATTTAGTAATATTTATTTTACTGATAGTGACGCACGGTGGTATCCGGCTATTTTCATATGCAAATGAGGCATTTTTAATTACCGTACTTATACAAATTAAATTCGTCACCTGAAGTAAAAATAATATTTTTCGACAGATTATAAAGTATAATTATTGCACATCAAAAAATAAATGCAGAGAATAAATAGTAATGTTCGTTAACATTTTAAGGAAACGCGGTTATCGCCCCTGATATCAGTGTGGAAATTTATGTCTGATATAAAATGTACAATCATTATGTGGGGTAATCATGAATGAATGTTTATTTTGCCATAAAATGTCTTAGACGATTTCTCTGAATAAAGAACATTTTGTGCCTACGAGTGAGCAGGTAGAGGTACCTTTAACCCTTACAATGCCGAATTAAAATCGTCGTCTGCTGTTTATTTTTTATTTTCCATTTTTAGCCAGGTTTTTTTTTTAAAAATCCAGGCTATTGGATTGGCGAAAGCCGGGCGGGCGGCGGGCGGGCGGGCGACGGGCGGGCGGTGTGCGGCGTCCACAATCAATGTTAAGTTTTCGTGTTTGAGTCCATTTCTTTGTTACTGTACCACCTAGGACCACCAAACTTTCACAGCTTCATAATCAAGGGGTGCCCACCACATATCACTATCCAACATGTTACTTTTTTTTTAACTTGACCCATTTTTTCCGCGCAATCGACTTAGCCATTTTCAATGTTAAGTTTTCGTGTTTACAATGTTAAGTTTTCGTGTTTAAGTCCATTTCTTTGTTACTGTACCACCTAGGACCACCAAACTTTCACAGCTTCATAATCAAGGGGTGCCCACCACATATCACTATCCAACATGTTACCTTTTTTTTAACTTGACCCATTTTTTCCGCGCAGTCGACTTAGCCATTTTCAATGTTAAGTTTTCGAGTTTACAATGTTAAGTTTTCTTGTTTGTTTAAGTCCATTTCTTTGGTACTGTACCACCTAGGACCTCCAAACGTTCACAGCTTCATAACCAAGGGGTGCCTACCACATACAACTATCCAACATGTGACCATTTTTTTACCTTCACCTATTATTTCTACGTAATTGACTTAGCCATTTTTAACGTTAACTTTTTAACATACGTCTGGTTAAATTTTTTGCTTAAAGTTTTTTAGTGTACTATATCTCTGCAACTACTTCACCCATTACCTTGATACTTCACATGGGTGTTTATCATCATTGTCGCACCCGCTTGCGGAAAGCGCGATATCGTCGGCATTTTGGCATACGTCCGTCCGTCCGTCCGTCCGTCCGTCCGTACCGTCCGTACGTCCGTGTGTCCGGTTAAAGTTTTTTCGTTACAGTTTTTCCATCTACTATATCTATTGTTTTAGTGTCCATGCCTCGCCCCAAGGCGCGACATGCAGGCCACGGCCATCTAGTCTACAAAAAGTGGGTATAATTATGTTATCCAAATGTCTATGCTTGGAAAAAACCTGGCCTTCGTGGCTTTGCCTCGTTTCTTGTTCTCATTAAAATCATGTTTTGACAACACTTTAGAATTATTTCCATTGGAAATGATTCTAAAGTGTTGTCAAACCATGTTTTTATTGAGAAAGGACACAAAAGATAAATCGACAGCAGATGACAATTTACGTTCCCCGCATTCTAAGGGTTAAACTCCATTAGCGTGACTGCAGTGTAGGCTTGTATAACGTGCTGCACTGTCATGTTACGCCAGCATGCGAGCAGTGAGTGAGTGGGTGGTGGAAAATGTCTATGTGTCATCTTGTATTACCGTAACCACTGGATTACTTTCCCCGGTAACCTCAGGATTTATCTAGATACAGTGACAGGGCCATCACTATATACCGGTAAGCCACTGGCTGAGGATAAAGGACCTTTATCACGTCTCTGGCCAGTGTAGACCATGATCAGTATATGAGATGAGCCGTGTGATTTTGTATCTACATAGCATGGGCGTCGGACCAGGTACGGCAATCTGGTGATTGCCGGACCAATAATTTTGACAAATATATTATTTTTATTGAAATATTTAGAATTCATATACAAGGTCAGGAATGTAATTATTATTATTAATATTATATAGACATGCACTATGCATTTGTCATACTGTTGACTTCCAAGGTGAATGTTCGGTTTTGTTATTTGTGTCGGCTAGATGCACAAATCAGCCGATACACAAATCTCTAAATATTTTTTCTTTCAATATTTCTCATTTCTCACCAAATGTTTATGTTGTTACCACTCAGTTGAACCGTCTCGGCGAGACGGTTCAACTGAGTGGTAACAACATACACTTTGGGTGTGTGGTGGGTGGGATCCCCGACCTTCGCCGGACCAATCTTCTGCTGCTTCCGACACCCCTGCATAGGTCCGATTTTGGGATTCATTCCTACCCGTCCCCTCCCCCATCCATACAGGTCAAATATGGGAGTCATCCCTATTAACCCAGCCTAAAATGACCTTACAAGTCGATAGGCTGTTAAACACCATTAAATAAATAAATTGTGCCAAAGAAGGTGTGCAATAATATCTCATGGAAAGTATTTACAAAATGTATTATTCTCCGTAAATGACGTCGAAAGTTGTCAAGTACGTCAACTTTCGATATCATTTACAGAAAATATCACTGTTTCTGTAAATATTTTCTTGACAAATCGCACATCTTCTTGGTTACAAAATCTCTGGTCTCGTATGTAGCTGGAGAAATGGGATTATGGGTAATCTAGCTCCTGTAGCCTATTTCACCAACATTGCAAAGTATGCTTATCTCGCTAAGTACACTTTGAGGGAGAAATTTTCAATTTAAGGATACATTTATTATTTTTTTATTATACTGAATTTATTGCATTATCACAGCCATTTTGGCTGTGATAATGTAATAAATTCAGTATAATAATTCTGCACACTTTTAATCATCAAATATATGCAGTCGTTAGTTCTATGTGAAATAATGCATTTCGGGAAAAATAAATGATTACTCCCTCAAAGTACACTTTGCTAGATAAGTATACTTTGCAATTTTGGTGAAATTATACTCTAGATATGCTACAGCACTCGCACAGCCTGATTAGGATCTATATTGTTTGTTAGTTGCATGATTTCGCCTGACATAATGGAGACTACTGTGTAGACCCTGATTAGACTGCACAATGTAGCGATGTAGCAAGATTTCTAGCCTGTGACATCAAATGTGCATGATAAGTTTAGCGTTTCGTACTGGGGATTTCCCATTTAGTTTAACGTTTAACCCATTTCATTCTGGGGATTTCCCATTCAGTTTAACCCATTTCATTCTGGGGATTTCCCATTTAGATTTCCCATTTAGTTTAACGTTTAACCCATTTCATTCTGGGGATTTCCCATTCAGTTTAACGTTTAACCCATTTCATTCTGGTGATTTCCTATTTAGTTTTAACGTTTAACCCATTTTATTATGGGGATTTCCCATTTAGTTTACCGTTTACCCATTTCATTCTGGGGATTTCCCATTTAGTTTAGCGTTTAACCCATTTCATACTGGGGATTTCCCATTTAGTTTAACCCATTTCATTCTGGGGATTTCCCATTTAGTTTTGCGTTTAACCCATTTCATACCGGGGATTTCCCATTTAATTTAACGTTTAACCCATTTCATACTGGGGATTTCCCATTTAGTTTAATGTTTAACCCATTTCATTTTGGGGAATTCCCATTTAGTTTGACGTTTAACCCATTTCATACTGGGGATTTCCCATTTAGTTTAACATTTAACCCATTTCATTCTGGGGATTTCCCATTTTGCTGATAGAAAAATTTGATTGGTATTCTCGTATCTCCCTAAAAGTATACGGTGTGACCACACTTGAACCGTCTCATCGAGACGGTACAACATATACTTTCCATGAGAAATGAGAAAAATTGCAGATTTGTTTTCGAAATGTTTATACCCATATATGGGTATTCCCTCATGGAATGTGTTAATTGCAGTTCAAGTGTTGTTTTACAGATCTGGGGAAACTATCAGGGTATTATTGTCATGTTTGTACATCACCATGGCAACAAAACTATAGAATATCAGATTCCTTTATTGTGATACCTCGTTAAAGGTACATGCCCACTCAGCAGGCACAAAATGCTCTTTACAGGAATTAATAAGTGTATGATTTTCGTCTGATATAAAATGTATAATAATGCCAATCAATATGTGGGGTAATGGTATAGTATAACCTGGTATTTTTTTTTACTACTGAGTGGGTCTGTACCAGAGCTCTAGTAAAGGTGCGTAATTTGGAGGTAAGCTTCTTATTTCTCCATCAAAAATGGCAAGTTGGGAGTGCTTTAGAATCGTCTCAATGAGACGATTCTAAAGCACTCCCAACTTGCCATTTTTGATGAAGAAATAACAAAATTCCACCCAAGTTGGTCAAACTACGCACCTTAACTGGAGCTCTAATGTACCTACCTTTAACTCCATTTGTACTGTGTAAGGTGTGGGAATTGGTGCCATCCTTGTATGATCTGTCAGTGACTATTAACTGCCGGCCATTGACCGCTAATCCACTTCTTTATGTCTCAGAGCTGCAGATAGGTGTGTATTGGCGTATTCACTCACTTATTTTAGCAGAATACCATTGCTTATTAAAGTATGCAGACTTATTATACTGAATGTATGACATTATCACAGCCAAATTGGCTGTGATAATGTAATAAATTCAGTATAATAAAAATTAATAAATTTAAAAAAAAAATGAAAATTTCTCCCTCAAAGTATACTTTGCTACTAAAGTATACTTTGCAATGTTGATGAAATCGGCTACTGAGATCCAGGTAAGGTGCGTATTGGAGTATTTTACACACTTATTCTAGCTGAATATGCATTGATTATCAAAAGTGGGAGTACAAAATACTCACAGCAATGTGAAAATACGCATAGATTTTCAAAGTGAGTAGTGAAAATATGTAATAAAGTATAAAATGTACTTAGTTGTCAGAGCTGCAACTTTTTGCTCATGCTCAGTTACTTATTTGTGTGAAGTAAATTTTCTAGGCGGGACCCAAGGTATTCTAAGTAGTTCTGGCGGAGAACACCTGTAGCCTATTTCACCAACATTGCAAAGTATACTTTTCTAGCAAAGTATACTTTGAGGGAGTAATCATTTATTTTACCGGAAATGCATTATTTCATACAGAACTAACGACTGCACATATTTGTTGATTAAAAGTATGCAGAATTATTATACTGAATTTATTACATTATCACAGCCATTTTGGCTGTGATCTGTGATAATGTAATAAATTCAGTATAATAAAAATTAATAACTTTATCTTTAAATTGAAAATTTCTCCCTCAAAGTATACTTTGCTAGAAAAGTATACTTTGCAATTTTGATGAAATCGGCTACAGCTAAATGTCAGAAATGTGAAAATAAGACAAATGAACACCTGTTGCTTTCACCTTTGGCTACAGAATTCATTACTTATGTTGCAATGTTGCCGTCACTCATGCATACACAGTTGTGGCTCTTGTAATTTTGGGATATTGGGAAATGTTCGGGGTTCAAAATTAGTGGGTGGCAGGTAGGAGCATGCGATGGGTAATTTAGCGATTGGGATTCGGCCTTACCGGAATCCCTCACATACATCTTTGGCATTTTTGTATGTGAAAGTTGAAAATATCCACAAATAGTGCTATCCTGATGAGATGGCTAGTCATGTCTCATCAGGGTTTACACTGTTTACAAACATTATGATTAACCCTTTCAACACTACAGACCTCTATCATGATGTTGGCAAACAGTGTAGATCCAGATGGGCTGTCTCGTATTGAGCCGTCTCATCAGTACGTATCTACACCGTTTGTGGATATTTTAGCCGAGAGGTTACGACCTCTGACTGTCACTCTGGTAGCCCGGGTTCGATCCTCGATCCCGGGACTAAAGTTTATGAAGTACAATTGTATTTCCCGCTCTACCAGCTGGTTCTACCCAAGTGTGCCATATAGCAGCTTGATCCGCGGGTATTCAAGGCCTTAGGGAAAATTGGGTCGCTTAATCCTTTCAACACCACAGGCCTGTATAGTGAGTGGTATTGACAAAAAGTGTAGATCCAGATGAGCCGGCTCATCGTGGAGCCGTCTCGTCAGGATCTGCACATTTTGCAAGTAATTTTGATATTTTTGAGAACAAAAACACACCCTTTTCATAAATGGACTAGTCTGAAAATCATTTTGTGACGGTTGAATTGTTTGCGAAATTAACATCAAAATCCATTCCAGTTTCTTAGGGGTGAAAGGGTTAAATCAAGCAATAAAAAATCACAATCCGTGTATGTGTAGTCACGTGTATTGCAGATGGGGAGAGCGACTGCACCATTGCACCATGTTGGTACAAAACAATTACCTCGTTACTCTATCCGTTCCAGTTCATGTATCTCCCTTACTTCACACAATGCACTGTAATTACTGTATCTATTACGATATTTTTATGGCCCTTCTTTGTGGTGGGAGCATATAGATTTGCCCTTGTCCATACGTGCGTGCGTTTGTCTGTGCATCTGCATGTGCATTCAAATTATTTGATCAGGACACCTCAAACTGAATTGTTAATTGACATGTGTAGTTGTGCATCAGGGGGCCGTTTTACTAAACTTTGCACGACTAAAAATGTTCGCCAGTGCAAAATTATGCATATGCAGCCTATGCTCAATAAATGTAAATCCATCAATTAAAATTTCCAGACGATCCTAAATTTGCACTTAGGAACATTTTAGTCGTACAAAGTTCAGTGAAACGGGCCCTTGGGGTTTTGTTTTTATTTTCTCCCTGTAAGGGTGGAGTTATGTCCCTTGGCCTAGTAAATTTGGCCGCTATCAAGTTTGGGATTTTGTATTGCACATATCTCCAAAAGTATTTGACTAGGAGTCTTGAAACTTTATACAGAAATGTTAATTAGTATGTAAATTGGTATATGTGTATAAATTTGTACCATAAACTTCAGCTATTTGCATGGGCCTGCTCTGCCTAATCTTGAAGTTAATGAGCTAATTAATTGAATCTGCCTAGCTTGTGTGTCATGATTTATATCCTGTAAATGTTCTGTCAATTATCATTATTTATCTCCTGATACTTGGTAATTGATTAATTTGTTAATCTCCTGGAAGAGATATTACTGATAACTGAGGTCATTGTTCCTACGTTCAACATATTTTTATAACATTTTCCTTGGGGTGTTTATAGTTGAAAACAAATATATGCAAAAAAGTGTGTTGTATACATATTGTTGTGGGAAATTATTTAAAAACAAAATTAATTTGGACTGAAATTTTACCAAATTAACCCTTTCAACACTACAGGCCTGTATAGTGGTTGGTATTGGCAAAAAGTGTAGATCCAGGTCACGAGCCGTCTCATCAGGATCTGCACATTTTGCAAGTACATGTAAGTTTCATATTTTTGAAAACAATAACACCTCATTTACATAAATGGACAAGTCTGAAAATAATTTTCTGACGATTGGATTGGTTGCAAAATTAACATATGAAAGTCCATTTCAGTTACTTAGGGGTGAAAGGGTTAACAATAATTTGTGGGTTTTTATTACTTTCCAGTCAATAGGAACTGTTTGGATATACATACTGAACTGGATCTACACTGGTCGCATTGGGAATTAGCTTTTCTCATGAATTGATCAAAATGGTTTAGCCCTGACTGGCGTTATCATGTATTAACTAGACTGTTTTCAGTGAAGGTTTCAGTTTTATAATTAGTTGGTCTCTGAAACACCTGAGGCCCGGTTCACTAAACTTTGTACAACTAAAATGTTTGTATTAAAGTGCAAAATTAGTTCACATTCACAGTGTTTTCTTGTAAACAATTATTTACATTTATTGATCATACATATTTTGCTCAATAAATGTAAATCCATGAATTGAAATGACGGTCGTAAATTTGCACTTATGAACATTTTAGTCGTACAAAGTTTAGTGAAACACGTTTTGGGAACTTCTATTAGCCGATGACATTTGGAATATACTTTACAGGTATGAACTTCCTTTAAATATTTTATTTTTATTTTCGTTATTTCACAATGAAAGTGTATGTTGTGTCCGCTCATTGGAACCGTCTCAACGAGAATCATCACGAAACTATTTTCAGACTAGTCCATTTATAAAAATGAGGCTTTGTTTTCTAAGAAAAGTATGAAAATTACTTGCAAAAAGTGCAGATCCTGATGAGACGGCTCGTTACGAGCCGGCTCATCTGGATCTACACTGTTTGCAAACACCGCTATAGAGGTCTGTAGCGTTGAAAGGGTAATACTGGTTCGATCTTAGTCACCAGGGGCCCGTTTCACTAAACTTCTTACAACTAAAATGTTCGTAAGTTCAAATTTAAGATCGTCTGTAAATTTCAATTTATGGATTTACTTGTATTGAGCATAGGCTGCACATGCAGCCTATGCTCACCCGGTTCACTAAACTTTGTACAACTAAAATGTTTGTATTAAAGTGCAAAATTAGTTCACATTCACAGTGTTTTCTTGTAAACAATTATTTACATTTATTGATCATACAGCCTATGCTCAATAAATGTAAATCCATGAATTGAAATGACAGTCGTAAATTTGCACTTATGAACATTTTAGTCGTACAAAGTTTAGTGAAACACGTTTTGGGAACTTCTATTAGCCGATGACATTTGGAATATACTTTACAGGTATGAACTTCCTTTAAATATTTTATTTTTATTTTCGTTATTTCACAATGAAAGTGTATGTTGTGTCCGCTCATTGGAACCGTCTCAACGAGAATCATCACAAAACTATTTTCAGACTAGTCCATTTATAAAAATGAGGCTTTGTTTTCTAAGAAAAGTATGAAAATTACTTGCAAAAAGTGCAGATCCTGATGAGACGGCTCGTTACGAGCCGGCTCATCTGGATCTACACTGTTTGCAAACACCGCTATAGAGGTCTGTAGCGTTGAAAGGGTAATACTGGTTCGATCTTAGTCACCAGGGGCCCGTTTCACTAAACTTCTTACAACTAAAATGTTCGTAAGTTCAAATTTAAGATCGTCTGTAAATTTCAATTTATGGATTTACATTTATTGAGCATAGGCTGCACATGCAGCCTATGCTCAATAAATGTATATCCAATAATTATTTACAAGAAAACATTGTTAATGTTAAATTTACAGACTATCATAATTTTGCACTTACAAACATTTTAGTCGTACGAAGCTTAGTGAAACGGCCCCCAGATTTGTGATTTCGTATGCAGAAATACAGGGTGGTGGGCAGGCACAGCTTGTCCACACAATAACTGAACAATTCTATTTAACAGATCTTAACCAATTTTGGTACAGAACAACAAGGTGATCCCCATTGATTTTCCAAATTTTCTGATGAGTTACCACCCCCTATCGGCTATTTTTAATTTTCACATTCTGAGTCCTTGTGCTCGCGATATCTCTTAATTAGATGGGAATGTTTCAGAAAAAAGTAAAATATACACAATTTATATACCAAGAAACAGGGCTGTAGCGGGCAGCACGGTGTTGCCGTGGCAATTATTTTGGCCTGTTTTTGTTTTTTTATCATCAGTTTCATGCGTTGAACATCCAATAACAACGCAATAAGCATGTTACGACATTTGTAAACGGTGGCCAAAATGGTATTCTGGTTTTCATGTATCGCATTGTATTTTGCACGTAGGCTTATCGCAAAAGTAGTTGTGCGCCGAGAAAAGTAAACGCGGAGATTACACAATTCAGCAACTACAACAACAGCCAGTTATGTCTGCTAGCTATGTCTGCTAGTTATGTCTGCTAGGCCGACTAAAAAGTGGAGAATTACTGATTTTTTTCAGGTGATTATGGTATTGGATGATCCGAACGTTTGGTCGCGAGCATTCTATTCGTAGCCTATCCAACTCTATTTATAATCATCGTCCGTCTTTTTTCTGTATAACAGAAGTTCTGTATTTAAATGTAAGCATAATCCATGCTCCGACGGTGAATGTAGGAAATGCAATTTTGTAGGGTCTAAGTGGAATTTTTCCCGCTAAAAAGGCTGCCGTGGCATTATTTTACACACCGCTACGGGCCTGAGAAATGAAATATATCGCAGCGAATTCCAAGAAACTTTCCTCCCATCGTATGCATAAACTGTAGATAATTGAACAATAAATAATGACTTCTCCCACAGACGTGCATTTCATTAAGTCTGCCTCACTCGATTTTATGTGTTTTCTATTCCATCATGTTCATATACAAGGTGTATGATCACGTGGTACTAACAACAACAACAAGTACCGATTCAAAGTACGTATTCTTTTATAGTGTCCTTATTACATAACGGATTTTGATGTTATATGGTGCATCAAACGCGTCTTGTTAAGCTGCATTTGGTGGTCTCTTTATTTTCGTCCAAACTTCTGTCGATTTTGCGAAAAATCAATATCAAACTAGAAAAAGTCGATGGCGCGCCATCGCAATATACCCACTTTCCCCAAATGCTAAGTCCGAAAGGGGGAAGTAATCCATGATGGAGGGTCGGATAAAAAATCCGAATTCACTTTGCGCATGTGCACATGATAACGAAGCTACATAGCAAATATGAGGCGCGTAGGTATGAAGGTGAAAAAGTTTTTCGAGTTACAAGGAAAAAGGAAAAAATGGGAAATTCTGAGTCGGAAAGGGGGAGGTAATCGATGATGGAGGGTCGGATCAAAAATGGGAATTCACTTTGCGCATCTGCACATAACGAAGGTACATACCAAATATCAGGCGCGTAGGTATGAAGGTGAAAAAGTTTTTCGAGTTACGAGGAAAAAAATGGGAAAATTCTGAGTCCGAAAGGGGGAGATAATCCATGATGGAGGGTCAGATCAAAAATCCAAATTCACTTTGCGCATCTGCACATGATAACGAAGCTACATACCAAATATCAGGCGCGTAGGTATGAAGGTGAAAAAGTTTTTCGAGTTACAAGAAACGTGACGGACGTACGGACGGACGTACGGACGTACGGACGGACGGACACCCGTGACGAAAACAATATACCCGTTTTTTTTTACAAAAAAAGTGGGTATAATAATACTTACTTTGGAGTGGGCGACGTTGTTGTTGTTGTAACCACGTGATCACGCACCTTGATATATAGACAAGCTCATGTGAAGAACAGTTTGGCAACCAGCTTTTGTAAAAAAAATTCACACGGCACCAATACAAATGAGGAATAACAATCTATTTTTAGCCACAGTGACATTGAACTTGAACTTGAAGCCAACAAACTCTACTTTCAATAAGCTCTACAAGAAAACTTCAATTGGAATAATAAACTGGAAAATCGACACGAGATAACAAGTGGTGTTGATAAAATATTTACACTCTACTTTTAATGGTTCCTATTTTATCTAACACTTTGAATTCCTGTGTCAGCAATGACGTAAATGAAAGTTTTACTGTAAATAAATCATTAAAGGTTCATGCCCACTCAGTAGGCACAACATGCTCGTTATAGGAATTAAATAAGTGTATAATTGTGTCACTATTCCAACAGGTCTAAAAATTACAAGTGCCCGCTGTACAGATATAATCATTTAGTAATATTTATTTTACTGATAGTGATGCGCGGTGGGTGATCTCGGGCTATTTTCATATGCAAATGAGGCATGATATTTTTTAATTATTTCTACTAATTAAATGCGTTACCTGAAAAAATAATATTTTCGACAGATTATAAAGTATGATCATTGCACATCAAAAAATAAATGCAGAGAATAAATAATAATGTACGTTAACATTTTAAGGCAACACTGTTATCGCCCCTGATATCAGTGTGGAAATTTACGTCTGATATAAAATGTATAATAATGCCAATCAATATGTGGGGCAAAGGTGAAGGAAAATGTCCCAGCTGATGTTTCTGATATAAAGAACATGTTGTGTCTACCAAGTGGGCATGTACCTTTAATACAATGTCATGTAAATTGCTATTTCAAGCAAGTCCGTCTTGTAGAAACGAGCCATATTTTGGGTCAAATGTTAATAAATACATGTGTTCTACCTGTCCATGAAACCATACATACAGGTGTATGCCAAATGTGATGTTAATTATAATGTTCCGTGACACACATACCTGTCACACAAGAAGGCCTCGCCCGTGAATGACTGTGCTCATTAAGGCTTTGATTATATATTAGGCCCTCATTTTCAGACAGGCCATTGTCGAGGGCGAATTTAAAACGTCATTCGACACAATGGTTAATTATATATGGCGGTATAGTGAGTTTATCCGAATATAGATATCACCGAAGGCCAAATTCAGGCATGTGCAGCGAATCTTTCTGTGAGGTAGCCGTGATATAATGGGGCTTATCCCTTTCAACACCACATGCCTGTATAGTGGTATTGGCAAAAAGTGTAGATCCAGATGGGCCGGCTCGTGACGAGCCGTCTCATCATGATCTGCACTTTTTGCAAGTAATTTTCATATTTTGCGAACAAAAACACCCCTCTTCATAAATGGACTTGTCTGAAAATCATTTTGTGACGGTTGGTTGGATTGGTTGCAAAATTAACATATCGAATTCCATTCCAGTTACTTAGGTGTGTGAATCTTCTAGCCGAGATGTTTCTCTTAACATATGTGTTACAACCATAAATGAAATCATGTGCTAAGTGTATGGCAAACAGTGTTGATGCTGATCAGAATATAAATTTACAGTGAAACGTTAAACCGGACAACAACAAACGTATGTGATTATAATTTTGATGGGTTTCTTGGTCATTTATCTCAGGTGATAATGCCTGTTCATGATCGCACAGCACTCAATTATGGCTTGGAATAATCAAATGTCTGATTTACAGTGAAACCTCGGTAAACCAGACACCCTGGGGACCTCCCAGGGTGTCTGGTTTACCGAGGTTTCACTGTATATCCTTTTTAACATCTACTCTGGTTGTGGTAGAAATACGTATCATTCTATGACGTTATGCCACTGGTTTGTGGTATGGGTGAAATTTCAACCCGCTTTGTGTAATGACGAGTACATGTAGTTCCGTTTTAGTACTTTCTTGATACAATGTGTTACATTCACCCTCTCCGGAGCTCCAGATAAGGTGCGTATTGGCGTACTTTATGCACTTACTTTTGCAGAATACGCATTGATTATCAAAAATATTCACAGCAATGCAAAACTACTCGTTGGTTTTCAAATTGAGTAGTGATAATACTGTAATAAAGTTGAAATGTACTGAGTTGTCAGCTGCACAAAGCAATGTTTGCATTTTGCAGCTCAAATACATGAATTTTTAAATTTGTTTCATTTTTCAATTTGTTTCATTTTTATCATTTGTTCCCTATTTAATAATGAAGAAAATCAATAATACATTTGTAAAAGTAAAATATGCATTGAATTTGAAATCTGGGGGTATAGTACTCTTCTGATACAAAACTTATCTGGAGCTCTGCCTCTCTGTAACAGCCAATATTTTAAATCCCAAATGGACAATTGACTATATTTAACCTCCCTACAACAGTCATCTCTACAACAGCCAGTTTTGTGTCTTCCTTCCCATGGGTGGCTGTTTTAGTGAGATTAATTGCTCTGTACATGGCATGTGGTTCAGTACTGTGGGTATCTATGCCACTTGGGACTAAGGAACTTGGTACACCACTTGCTCTTTTTCTTCATGAAAACACTGAATTGTTTTGTTCTGTCTTTCGAGACTATTTATTCCATCACGGTGGTTCAAATGGGTCAAAATCAAAATACCGTATTTATTCTAATGATAAACGCCTCCGTGGCTATGCAATTCGTGGGGATCAAAACATGGAAAATAGGATCAAAATATGTTTATTTTCACGTATGTGAAAATAACATATTTAGAATGCAAATATGGGAGGCGGGCTACTATTAGAAAAAGACGGTACTTATACAGGACAACCTCTATACTGCACACCTCGACCATGTCGGTGTATTTCATTTTTGAATAGTTACACTGTTATTTGTGGCTGTGACTGGAGAAATGTTGCTTATGGTATTTGTGTAGCTCCTGATCAAATAGCACACTCCTGTAGCCTGATAACGATCTATATTGCTTGTTAGAACATGACGGGTGTTCCATTGATGGAATGGCGAACAGTGCAGATCCTGATCAGAATGTGCGGATGCACAGGCTGATCTGGATCTACACTGGTCGTAAGACTGATAAGCCCCATTTATCCATATTACAGCCACAATTAGTGTGTAGACAGGTCGCAAAATGCATAACTCCCATTTTTACTGTTGGAGCTGCACTTATCTAATGATCATTTCTGTTCATGATCCCAATGCCCACAAACGTCTCTTTCAGTGCTCATATATACCAGCATTACAGTGAAACCTCTATACTGGACACCCTGGGAGGTCCCCAGCTTGTCCAGTTTAAAGAGATTCCCATGTGATATGGAAATCCTTCGGGAAGCAGAGTTGAAACAGGATAATCAGTGTTTACTTTGTGCTGGGCAAATTTCTCGTACTTGTGTCGGTAGTCGGTAGTACGGCAATATTCTATCGTATATCGCAGTAATTGACTCGTTATGGCCTGACCCCATCATATAGACACTATTAATTATGGCTTAGTTATTGTCTAGAAAGCTTAACTCCTGTCTGGGTTTTGCCTTAAGTCTTTCTGCAAAAACAGGGGGTGTGGATCGGAGCACATTTGGATTAGATAAAGATTTATGGACTAAAGTCCTGTCCTCAAACAGAAACTTGCACACCTATATTCATGGATAAAAGTCCAGTCTCCAAACAGAAACTTGCACACCTATATTCATGGACAAAAAGTCCAGTCCCCAAACAGAAACTTGCACACCTATATTCATGGACAAAAGTCCAGTCTCCAAACAGAAACTTGCACACCTATATTCATGGATAAAAGTCCTGTCCCCAAACAGAAACTTGCACATCTATATTCATGGACAAAAGTCCAGTCCCCAAACAGAAACTTGCACATCTATATTCATGGACAAAAGTCCAGTCCCCAAACAGAAACTTGCACACCTATATTCATGGACCAAAGTCCAGTCCCCAAACAGAAACTTGCACACCTATATTCATGGACAAAAGTCCAGTCCCCAAACAGAAACTTGCACACCTATATTCATGGACCAAAGTCCAGTCCCCAAACAGAAACTTGCACACCTATCTATATTCATGAACAAAAGTCCAGTCTCCAAACAGAAACTTGCACATCTATATTCATGGACAAAAGTCCAGTCTCCAAACAGAAACTTGCACACCTATATTCATGGATAAAAGTCCTGTCCCCAAACAGAAACTTGCACATCTATATTCATGGACCAAAGTCCAGTCCCCAAACAGAAACTTGCACACCTATCTATATTCATGAACAAAAGTCCAGTCTCCAAACAGAAACTTGCACATCTATATTCATGGACAAAAGTCCAGTCTCCAAACAGAAACTTGCACACCTATATTCATGGATAAAAGTCCTGTCCCCAAACAGAAACTTGCACATCTATATTCATGGACAAAAGTCCAGTCCCCAAACAGAAACTTGCACATCTATATTCATGGACAAAAGTCCAGTCCCCAAACAGAAACTTGCACACCTATATTCATGGACCAAAGTCCAGTCCCCAAACAGAAACTTGCACACCTATATTCATGGACCAAAGTCCAGTCCCCAAACAGAAACTTGCACACCTATCTATATTCATGAACAAAAGTCCAGTCTCCAAACAGAAACTTGCACATCTATATTCATGGACAAAAGTCCAGTCCCCAAACAGAAACTTGCACACCTGTATTCATGGACCAAAGTCCTGTCCCCAAACAGAAACTTGCACACCTATATTCATGGATAAAGTCCTGTCCTGTACACTGAAATCAATATTGTTAGCATTTATGCGTGTGGGATTGGAACATCCCACCTGAATCAATATGAGACACACCATGCGATTTTGTACATTCGGACATCTGCGTAATTTCATTAAATACGTTTACAAAATTTACAATAAATTTCATAAATAAAGTAAAAGTTGACAAAAGTTTCACAGTACATGCATAATTATATTGGTTCTTTTTCGTTAGTTATTTTGTCGTTAATATTTTATTTTTATTTTTCCATCCTTTTTTCAGGCCATCTATAATGTCATAATTAATATACAGTTCGGTGCTCTTTTGCCAACTTTTTTGCTCATGTTTCATCCACATTTGAGAGAGACCCCAAGCCTTTAATATAGCTAGTAGATAATTGATATAAGATGCCACGTTTTGTTAATCAGTTAACTTATAAATAGACTGATCGCCTAGGAAATCATAGATTTTCATTTGCGGTTACGTCGGAAAGAATAGAGTGTATTGACTTGTCTCTATAAATAAATAATGCTAGGAAGCCAGGAAATGAAATGTCTCTCTTTATAGAATACTATGCGCCAACATATCAACATTTTAACCAATTAAAGACAGGATCAATTATAGTATGGTACTATGAAACTTTTGAGAAAAAATCCCTATTTTCTTTAATACTTCTCGAAAGTATACGTTGTTACACTCGTTTGAACCGTCTCTGCAAGACGGTTCAAATGAGTGGTAACAACATATACCTTTATTGAGAAATAAAGAAATATTTAAATGAAATTATAGTATTCTTAGACTGAAATGGGCTACATGCTTCACTCGACCAAACGCTGTACCAGCTATTAACCCTTTCAACACCACAGGCCTGTATAGTGGTATTGGCAAACAGTGTAGATCCAGATGAGCTGGCTCGTGATTACCTGTCAATAACAGCCACACTTTCGTTTCCCAATTACTCAATTACCACATAATTGACCCTGTGAACCAAGACCACCTGTGAACAAAGGTCAGAGTTTTATTTCCCAAGGGCGGCCTGTATTCACAGGTTTGACTGTATATCGTTTATCAGAAACATGACGGGTGTTTGCTTGATTGAATGGCGAACAGTACAGACCCTGATACGACTCTGGACTCGCAGGCTAGGCTGGGTCTACACTGGTCATAAAGTCCATAAGCCACATTTCAGTCATAGCGACAGATGTGCATTAACCATTAGACCGAAACACACAACGATTGTCATCTGCTGTTGCTTTTATATCTTGCCTTATTTCTCGATAAAAACATGGTTTGACAGCACTTCAGAATCATTTCCAACGGAAATGATTCCAAAGTGCTGTCAAAGCATATTTTGATGATAAGAAAATGGAAAATAGAAAATAAACAGCAGACGGACAAAAAATTAAGATAGCGGTGTAAGGGTTAAGTTGTTCTGTATGTATTCGGGTGACAATAATTGCAATATTTTACATGCAATTTGCAAGTGTCGTGTGCAGACACGCGGAACAATTTCAAAATACCAAATTTTCAAAGTTATGTTTCTCGGAAGAAGTAGATGATATAAATGTATGTTTTCTGGAAATAATTTTGAAATGGCTGCAGCTATAAGGATGTCGCCATTGGCAGGAGATACGACGATATCACACATTATATATATGAGACACGCCATGTGATTTTGTACCTTCGGACATCTGCATAATTGCATTAACCCTTTCCCTGAGAGACGACTTTTCACGCCTCTGCAGAAGATGTCTTTTGAAAACATTGTAGGAAAAGGAGAAATTGCTTGTAGCAAGCAATTTCTCCTTTTCCCACAATGTTTTCTACTCTATCAGATAATTTAACCATCATTTGACCCAGCATTTGATTCTTTTATTCAGATGTTTTGGATTTGGATGAGTCGAAATATCGCAAAACAGGGAAAGGGTTAAATATGTTTACAAAATTTACAATATCTTTTATAAATATAGTCAAAAGTTGACAAAATTTTCAGAGTACATGCGGAATATAATTCCGGAATACAAATCCGCATGTACTCTGACAATTTTGACAACTTTTGACGCCATTTACGGAAAATATTGTAATTTTTTAAACATATTTCATGAAATGTCCGAAGGTACAAAATCACATGGCGTGTCTAATATGTGAGCCCCTTCATTGGTGATGCTGTTTCAATGTTGGTTAAATAATTAGTAATGTTCCTCTAACTGAAGCGTATTAACCCTTACACCGCTATCTTAAAAAATGGAAATGATTCTGAAGTGCTGTCAAAGCATGTTTTTGGTGATAAAAATGGAAAATAGAAAATAAAGAGCAGACGACAAAAAATTAAGATAGCGGTGTAAGGGTTAATACGCTTCAGTTAGAGGAACATTACTAATTATTTAACCAACATTGAAACAGCATCACCATGTTTTTATTGAGAAATAAGGCAAGATATAAAAGCAACAGCAGACGACAATTGATGTGTGTAGCGGTCTAAGAGTTAAATATTTAATTTAAATAATAAGCCTATCACCCTAAATAACTTTAATGTATTTTGATATGGCAATTTTCCGACCAATCCATTCATCACTAAATAATTTTCAGACAAGTCCATTTATGAAAAGGGGGTGTTTTTTTTCTCAAAAATATGTAAGTTACTTGCAAGAAGTGCAGATCCTGATGAGACGGCTCGTTACGATCTGCACTGTTGGCAAACACCGCTATATCGGTATGTAGTGTTGAAAAGGCAAATTAAGGCAAATATTAAGGAAAAAATATTGATTTCAGCATATGAACAGTAATATGCTTTAAATAGAGAAAACGAGATTCGTGTTTAATTAGTTTTATAGGAAAAATTGATACAATCCCAGAATGCATTTCCACATTGTGTTGACCGCTAATTCGCATGATGAAGTGACTAATCACTTGATTATGCCACGTCAGGGCTCTCCAATTTCATGTGATACACTTGATTTTACAATTGGTAATTACCACTCTTAATTACAAATTGGTTTCAATTTATACATGGTTGTATGCGCCCTTTAAAGGCATATTGGCTGCACAGTATTGCAAATTGATCCAGGGGCCCGTTTCACTAAACTTCGCTAGACTAAGAAGTTCGCGAGAGCAAAATCTAACGTCAGAATAACACTTACACTTCTGACAGCTGATGTTGGAATATCTTTAGTCGATGTCTTCACATGTAATGAAGTGTGCATATAGGTGTGTCAAGTGAGAAGCAACTTAATAAAAATCTTCGTACAAATGTTTTTATCGTAAGAAGCATAATGAAACTGGCCTCAGTTCCGTAATTCCCATCAAATGTAAAATTCTCGCAACACATTTTTCAAATTGTACGTATCTTCTGATATGATGGTCTAGTAACATAAGGTCGTAAGTGCTATGCTAAAGCATAGCACTTACGACCTTATGTTACTAGACCATCAATATGTTAATCCGATCTATAGCTTCCTCACATTGACGGCTAATCCACCCAGTGTCGGATCTGTTGAATGTTTCAGTGTGACCAGTGTAGCTCCTGATCAGACAGCACACTCGGCACCCTGATTGGCTCGAAGCATCAGTAGCCGATTTTATCAAAATTGCAAAGTATACTTATCTAGCAAAGTATACTTTGAGGGAGTAATCATCTATTTTTCCCGAAATGCATTATTTCATATAGAACTAACGACTGCATATATTTGATAATTAAAAGTATGCAGAATTATTATACTGAATTTATTACATTATCACAGCCAAAATGGCTGTGATTATGTAATAAATTCAGCATAATAAAAAATAATACAAAATTGAAAATTTCTCCCTCAAATTATACTTTGCTAGTTTATAAGTATACTTTGCAATTTTGGTGAAATAGGCTACAGAAAACGGGCCCAATAGGTGTATATTTGATTAGACTGAATAGATCTACATACTTTTTGGGAATACTTACATGCAATAAACATTTGGCTAAGTTCTCATGAGGTTTCACAAATATTGATGTGACTGGATGAATGCGGCTTATGGGTTTGGTGACCAGTGTAGCTCCAGATCAAATAGCACACTCCTGTAGCCCGATAACGAGCTATAGTCCTTGTTAGAAGCATGACTGGTGTTTTGTTGATGAAGTTGCGATCAGTGCAGATCCTGATCAGACTGTGCGAATGCACAGGCTAATCTGGATCTACACTGGTCGCAAACTGATAAGCCCCATTCTCCAGTCACAAATAAGCTCAGGGCTCTGACCGTCTATTGACTCTATTTTATCTTTTCCCGATTTCTCCATTTGTCCCCGATACATTCACAATGGCGAAACCAAAACCGTTTTATTGCTTTGCGAGTAATTGTCAATTTACATGAAGCAAATCGCTACGTACGGAATTTGCATATTCATAGAGTCAATCTAACATAGATACTGTTCTCGTTACAATTAGCCCTCGGGCCACTGACCTTGGGCCCTCATTTCCATATTTATTGTGCCCAGCAAGTGACCAATTGTCAGGGAGTGACCAATTACTGAGTGAAAGTGGTTTCCATGGTCATTATTGTGTTACATTCCGCTGAAATAGTCCTGGTATATTTCCTGGTGTTGTTGGTAATGACAGCCACTGTATGAGGCTGTGACTGGAGAAATGGATTATACGGGTTATGCGACCAGTGTAGCCCCAGATCAGCCTGCGCATCCGCAGTCTGATCAGGTGCAACACTGTTCGATGTTCAGTCAGTAATTCGCCTCCTCGTTGGAATCACGATTTGCCTGGTTTGGCCCTCAGGTACGTTTTTATCTTTGGCTCTTTTTAGTTACCTGGGAGTTGAATTGGGCTATTGTCCATTACAAAAGTAGTAAGATTATTACTGCTTTTGGGAGGGGCCTAGTGATTCTGGTGTGGCGAGGATCTGGCATCAGATCAGGATTATTCTGATTTCAGGGCTGAATATATAGTTTTGTTATTGTAAATATTCAGTTCTGATTTTGGGATTTTCCACCCATTTGTACATTTACTTGAACATGTACATGTACTTGTACAGGTAATACATGGGATTTAGTACTAAACCCATTGACCCGGCCTTAAATGACCTTAGCTGTTGATAGGCCGTTAAACCCCAACAAACAAACAAACAAACAAACAGTAATTCGCCTGTCCTTCTTCTAACAAACAGTAGACATCCATATCAGACTGCAGGAATGTGCTACAATGTGCCGACCCCTGTGCTCAAGGGCAAGGTCAAATAACTTAAGAAATATGCATTAAAGGTTTTGAGCGATACATCCATCATTTAGTTGTTAACCTTATATATGCTGAGGATACACCTTTTTTTGTGGAAAATTATAAATATACTATCGTGTCTGATTTCTATTATTGCCTTCATCAGTTAAACTGTGAATAGATGCATTTGGTGAGAATTGAGAACAAAAAAATATTATAGGAATGAATGGCCTTTTTGTGGAATTTATCGGGGTATAAACTTGGAAAAGTCGCGGGAATACTGGACGAAGTTTATATCCCCGATAAATTCCACAAAAAGGCCATTCATTCCTTATAATTCCAGCATTTGAAATAAATTCATCAAGAAAATGTGTTTATTTTCCGTTTTCTTAAGAATTATTTTAACTGCGCCTCACGGTTATGGAAAGTAGTTCGGCGTGGGAGTTTACTGGGATATCAATTTTGGACAGAGACTTACTTTGGGCCAATCAAATGTTAGGGAATTGTGTAAATATTTTTGTGCTGGAATTATTGGAAATTATTTAGAATTGTATACCCCTGCCTGGAGGGGGATGTCTCATTGTAAATGAGTTAAACATGCTGTAAGCACATAATAATTGTCTCCATGGTCTCTGCTGCACCTTTTTTTATGTATCTAGTTACATGTCACTAAATGTGGAAATAATTGCTACACAATCTGCATAACTTTGAACACACCCCGTACGTATGAATTCCCCTGCAGCGGATTGGTGTTTCATGTTCATTGCATGCCGCTGACTAATCCTTTAATCTGTTCCTTTCGCCTGTCACCTGCACGTCACCTGTCGTACTACGTTACATCACCTGTGGCAATTGGTGCAAATGCAATTAATTACATTTGTGAGTTTTCTTCTTTGTATACGTGATCTGAACTCGTACATTTGTCATAGTCTCGGTCCTACGTGAAATGGAATATATCATCGTTACGGTGGAATTACATTTGGAGTACACCTATAGAGGTAAAAACAAATTGAGATACTTTTCTGTGCTATTTCCATATGTGTTTTTATTGTACACATTTGAACTGTCATGATAAGATATGGGCTTTAACCCTTAGACCGCTACACACACAACAATTGTCGTCTGCTGTTGCTGTTATATCTTGCCTTATTTCTCAATGAAAACGTGGTTTGACAGCACTTCAGAATCATTTCTAAAGTGCTGTCAAAGCATGTTTTTGATGATAAAAATGGAAAATAGAAAATAAACAGCAGACGACAAAAAATTAAGATAACAGTATAAAGGGTTAATGTTGTCACAAAAGATGCTTTTGGGGAGAAATATAAGAAAAGGATTATCAATCATTGACATAAGTAATACCTATGTACTAGCATATTTTCAAATTGATATAGCTTAATTCATGGTATTCAAACTCTTCTTATATCTCATTAAAAGTATATTTTGTGACCACTCATTTGAACCGTCTTGACGAGACGGTTCAAATGGTGGTCACAATATATACTAAATGGTGGTCACAATATATATTTTTAAGTGCATATAAAGAAAATATATATGATTTTCCACGAACAAAATGGCGTATCCTCAGCGTGAAATGGGTTAATCAATATACGGACCTGCTTTCCTTGCGACAGACGATCTTCCTTGAGATCCTTGCGAGTTAATTAAATGTTTTAAACTTCAAACTTCAAAGATGCAAACCTGCTATTGATTGTACATTACGGCAACCAGCTCACAAGAAAGTACAACTTCATATTGAGACCCGTGTAGATACTGATTGAGATCCCCGGTTGTGCAATGTGATCAGGGTCTACATTGTTTGATAATTCTGTTAATTAAACATTTCTGATGCTTCTAATGGGCAATTTTAATTCGGAGTTGTACGCAAGGTGTTCAATGAGAAACTTGTCTGGTTCACAAACTCGAAACAGATCATTTGCATCGGACAACTTGAATGGAAAGATAACTGGTTGATGAGGTTTCACATATCCAACGTTTGAAAACCATTTTTTGCCGTTTGAAAACTGTTGTCTTTTTTTCTCAATAAAAACGTGGTTTGATGGCATTTTAGAATGATTTCCGTTTCTCAACCATCGCAATATACCAACTTTTTCAACAAAAATAACTTTGAAAGGGGGAGATAATCCATGACCTGGGTGTTAAATAAAATAAAATTCACTAAGCACATCTTAGCACACTATTAGGAAGCCACATATGAAATAATAACTTTCCAATTATTAGGATTTAAAAGGAAAACAGGGCAAAACAAGTCAAAATTCCGAAATTCTAAGTCCAAAAAGGGGGATATAATCTATGACCCGGGGATCAAATCAAGAATCAAAATTCACTTCACGCATCTACACACCATTAGGAAGCCACATACCAAATATGACGTCACAAACTATTACGGTTTAAATCTTTTACTTCTGACAAGAAATATGACGGTACAGATGAATCAACAGCTAGACGAACGGACACGTGACAAAGGCTGTGGGTAAAATACTACTACCGTACTACTGCTACTACTGCTACTACTACTAATAATAATAATAACAATTATCCCGTCAACACAGTGCGTATGTGCTGTGAAACACGGTGCCGTGAAACATTTTTGATATCCAGTCAATACTATTTTTGCAATTTACAGCTATTTGTAGGTGTTGACGGGATAAATAGAATAGTAGGTTAGTGCCGTGAATGGAAATAAATATCTGGCGCGGCACGGAAACGGGATGTGCTCGGCAGAGCCTCGCCCATCCCGTTTCCTAAGCCTTGCCAGATATTTTTTCCCATTCACGGCACTAACCTACTATTCTCTATTTAACAACCTGTGACACGTTTATTTTCAGATACAGAGCACCGTGGGAAGTCTGTCCCTGTACGACTGTGATGGGAGACAACTACCCCTCAACAACTTGACTGAAGATCAACAACTACAGGTGGAGTTACCTAACCTGCCACCCAAGGTGAGTCGGCTAACTTTCCAACTGAGGGGTGTTACCTCATCTGTCTGATACCTGGCTTTAAATTACCTTAGCTGTTGATAGGCCGTTAAATACCAATAAACAAACAAAGAAACATACCTCATCTGTCGGCTAATGGGAAATCTTCACAATTGAAGAGATCCCATTAACTTAACCCTTTCACCACTACATAGTTGTATAGTGGTATTGGCAATTAGTGAAGATTCAGATGAGCCGGCTCGTGACGAAAGGTTGAAAGGGACTAATTGGCAATTAAGTAATCCAAACAAACTATTGGGTACATTCTATTTTCATGTTTAAAGTATGCAATTCATGCATATCCAATCTTAGTAATCATTATCAGACTAACTGAGTGTGCTATTTGATCAGGAGCTACACTTGTCACAAATCCCATCAGCCCCATTTCTCCAGTCACGGCCACATTTGAGAGTAACATGACCATTTTCGGGCACGCCAAATCAAATGTTGCACAATGCACCCATATATACAATGCAACCATGCATCATGGTTGCAATGAATATATGGGTGCAGTGTGTAACAATATACCGCCTATTCCAGTCTCCGCTAAATTTTTACTTTTCTATTCTAAGCTTCAATGAAATAACCTTCTTTGGTATGCGCTTCTGGTACTAGCTAGCTTTTCTTATATGACTGATAAACATAAAACAAGCTCTTAAATATCACACAAAATAAATTTTATTTTTATGCGTTTTTTTTTCAGTCTGGTAAATTTTTGTCCTGTCTGGTAAAAAATTTAAGTTTACCTGACCGAATGTCCTGTAAATTTTGGCAATTTCGCGGAGAGTGCTATTCGTCCCTTTGGTTGGCTGAAATGAGTTAACTAACTTTACTTCTGAGGAGAGTTGCCTAACCTATTTAACTTTATTTACTTCTGAGGAGAGTTGCCTAACCTATCAACCATGTTTCACATCTGAGGAGAGTTGCCTAACCTATCAACCATGTTTCACATCCGAGGAGAGTTGCCTAACCTATCAAACATGTTTCACATCTGAGGAGAGTTGCCTAACCTATCAACCATGTTTCACATCCGAGGAGAGTTGCCTAACCTGTCAACCATGTTTCACATCCGAGGAGAGTTGCCTAACCTGTCAACCATGTTTCACATCTGAGGAGATCTCGAGTTGCCTAACCTATCAACCATGTTTTACATCTGAGGAGATCTCCAGTTGCCTAACCTATCAACCATGTTTCACATCCGAGGAGAGTTGCCTAACCTATCAACCATGTTTCACATCCGAGGAGAGTTGCCTAACCTGTCAACCATGTTTCACATCTGAGGAGATCTCGAGTTGCCTAACCTATCAACCATGTTTTACATCTGAGGAGATCTCCAGTTGCCTAACCTATCAACCATGTTTAGTCGTAACTTGGTAACAGGATTTGTTACTGTCACTTTACCGAACATGTTCAGTGTTTTATCATCTCTACCATATCCAGACATCTCATCATTCGAACATGTTCAGTGTTTTATCATCTCTACCATATCCAGACATCTCATCAATCGAACATGTTCAGTGTTTTATCATCTCTACCATATCCAGACATCTCATCATTCGAACATGTTCAGTGTTTTATCATCTCTACCATATCCAGACATCTCATCATTCACAACTGGAAAAAAACATTGTTAGTTACCATGGCAACCGATATATCGCCCATTACCTCGACAGGCTTCCTCCTTGCCCATGCTATATTGGAGTGAGTGCTTTGATAAGATACGGTCTGGCTTCGTACGCAACAATAACCAGATTAACATGTAGCTCATACAGTCAGCTTAGAGAGAACCTTGGTTGACGTTACATCACGTTAGCAATATGTGGTTGACGTTACATCACGTTCGCAATATGTATATGTGGATATTGCTAACGTGATTTAACGTCAACCAAGGTACGTAGTAACTACGTACCTTGGTTGACGTTACATCACGTTAGCAATATCCACCGTCATCCTCTTACATCGCGTTAGCAATATCCACTGCCATCCTCTCTAGTATGTAGTATTTATATACTGTTACCAGTAATGCAAACCACCAAGTAATAATGTTGATGCAAATGACGTAAACAGTAATATTATCCTGTAAATAATGGTTGAATAATGTACTGATTGACAAAGTACTTGTCATATTGAAGTCATATCATCATTTGTAATAATGACCAAGTTATATTGTTACCTGTAATAATGACCAAGTCATAGTGTTACTTGTGATAATCACCAAGTCATATTGTCACCTGTAATAATGACCGAGTCATAATGTCACCTTAATAATGACTATGGAGGCGCGGATACAGGGGGGGGGGGGGTCCAGGTGGTCTGTACTCCCTCCCCCCCCCCCCCCCCCCCCCCCCCCCCCCCTCCCCCCCCCCCCCCACCTGCTCCCGGCAAAAAAATAAAAAGACGAAAATCTACAATACTCGAATAGTTGGATGACTGTTTTTGTGGCCTAGGTGTCAGGAAATCGCATCTGGGCGATCTGGCATCTAAAAATGTCCCCTACTTTACGATTTCGCGCTCGCGGCCGACTTGTAATTACAGACCGCCCCCCTGCAATTATTTCTGTATCCGCGCCTGCAATGTTGTATCGGCACATGTAATAATAAACAAGTCATTGTACTAATGACAAAGTTATAGCATCACCTGTAATAATGACCAAGTCATTGTACTAATGACAAAGTTATAGCATCACCTGTAATAATGACCAAGTCATGCCATTAGGTTAGTTTGGAGTCCACCCCCCCCCCCCCAGATTTTATTAAAGCCTTGGTGCTTGCTCTATACTATCCTGCATTGTATGGGGTTAACAGATTAAAGCTATTGCACAATTTTATAACAGTAACATATTAAGGGCATGCAAATAATGTTGAAGCCCCCAGGGCTTCCAGGCCTTCTGGGGAAGTGCCTGCACAACTATGTAACTGGTATTGATCATGTGATAAGTTGACCCAAAGGATGACCGTAAAATTAACGCCTGCCCAGAATAGTCCAAGGTGCCACTGGGGTACCTCCATTAAGGGTAATTAAGTCTGTCTGGACACAGGGGTTACATTAGGAATTGTGATGTGCAAATGTGGCAGGATGAATGGAATTAATAGGATGTGTCCAAAATTAATGGGCAAACGTCTTCTGGGAAATCAGGGTGCGGTCATGGTAAGAAATTTTGTTTTTGTGGAAAAATTTCACCATATAACAGATTATTACATTCCGGTGTGCAATTACAATTACGGTGTGCAATTACAATTCTGGTGTGCAATTACAATTCCGGTGTGCAATTACAGTAGTAGCGGTAAGATAATTTGGGAAAGTAATAGCATAATTTCTTTATGTCTTATTGAAAGTATATATTGTTACCACTCATTTGAACCGTCTCAACGAGACGGTTCAAATGAGTGGTAACAACTTTTACTTTTATGGATAAAGAAAATAATATTTATTTCTGGTTCTGAGCCAAGTCTGATAAACTTGATAACAAAAGACACTAGCATATCTACATATCAAGTAACATTTTTTTTTTGGCTACAGTATGAGCCTGTAATAGAGGTTTCCAAAAACAAATTGTATCCAAATATGTTGGTATTGTAATAAACCCTGTACATCCATCCTATTATATGAGTATTACGATTATTTGTAATCCTATTTTAGGGGAAGGGGCCAAGTGACTGGTGTGGTATGGACCTGACACCAGGTCAGGTTATTCTAATTTCAGGGCTATATATAATGTTTCTCGATGTAAATATTCCGTTCTGATTTTGGGATTTTCCCCCCCCCCCCCCACCCCCCCCCCCCCCCCGCCCCCCCCCCCACCCCCCCCCCCCCCCAATGCAGCAGGTTAAAATGGGATCGAACCCGTTTGCCTGGCCTTACACGACCTTAGCTGTTGATAGGCCGTTAAACACCAATAAACAAACAAACATCCATACTAACCCTAAACATTGGGATGCTCGTTGTTGTGGGAATTCATATCTTTATACTGTCTTTCCAAGAATAAATTGGGTTCAAATATTTTGAGTAATTGTATACGGTATTCAATGTATATTTGTTTATTTTACGGTATTCCAATGTTATTATTTTTGTATTACGGTATTCAATTATGTATATTTTGTGTTATTACGGTATTCAATGTATATTTTGTGTTATTACGGTATTCAATGTATATTTCAATGTATATTTTGTGTTATTACGGTATTCAATGTATATTTTGTGTTATTACGGTATTCAATGTATATTTTGTGTTATTACGGTATTCAATGTATATTTTGTGTTATTACGGTATTCAATGTATATTTTATTAGTGTGCAGCTAGTTGGCTGATAAAAGATTTCTGTCAGTGAAATTGTAATATTATCAGAATAGAAATCTGGTATTGCATTCGACACTCAGAGACTGAATATAAATACCGACTGTAAATATTGATGCAGGATATTCTTCGGAACCAAGATGTCTGCCACAAATCCATCATTGTCACCAGCCACAGATGGATATTTACATGTGTAGAATACGAAAATACCAGTCTTGCTGAAATACATCCAACGTTGTGACGAATACGAAAATACCCATCTTGCTGAAATACATCCAACGTTGTGACGAATACGAAAATACTCATCTTGCTGAAATACATCCAACGTTGTGACGAATACGAAAATACTCATCTTGCTGAAATACATCCAACGTTGTGACGAATATGAAAATACCCATGTTGCTGAAATACATCCAACTTGTGACGAATACGAAAATACCCATCTTGCTGAAATACATCCAACGTTGTGACGACTACGCCCATATACCCATCCTTACTGACGATACATCCACGTGAGTGACGAATATGAAATACCCATCTTGCTGAAAATATCTTAGTCCAACGTTGTGACGAATACGAAAATACCCATCTTGCTGAAATACATCCAACATTGTGACGAAATATGAAAATACCCATCTTGCTGAAATACATCCAAAATACCCATCTTGCTGAAATAATGTACATCCAACGTTGTGACGGAATACGAAAATACTCATCTTGCTGAAATACATCCAACGTTGTGACGAATACGAAAATACCCATCTTGCTGAAATACATACAACGTTGTGACGAATATGTAAATAACCATCTTGCTGAAATACATCCAACGTTGTGACGAATACGAAAATACCCATCTGGCTGAAATACATCCAACGTTTAATTATTAACCTGTAATCTATGGATACAATACTATTTATTGAAAAAAAATCAGATTATTTTGTTTATTTCTCCGTAAAAGTATATGTTGTTTCCACTCATGCGTATACTTTCGAACAGAAACAGAGAAAATGGCGAGAAATAAATCCCCAAACATTCATACTACTGTGATTGTACCCGGCCTATAATGGATTACAACTACCTGACTTACAGGATAAGTGGCGAATTATGTTGAAAGCATTCTTCGCCGTTTCACTCCTGCAAATTTCTTCTTTATTTCTCCATAAAAGTATATGTTGTTACCACTCATATGAACCGTCTCGTCGAGACGGTTCATATGAGTGGTAACAACATATACTTTCGAACAGAAACAGAGAAAATGGAGAGAAATAAATCCCCAAACATTCATACTACTGTGATTGTACCCGGCCTATAATGGATTACAACTACCTGACATACAGGATAAGTGGCAAATTATGTTGAAAGCATTCTTCGCCGTTTCACTCCTGCAAATTTCTTCTTTATTTCTCCATAAAAGTATATGTTGTTACCACTCATATGAACCGTCTCATCGAGACGGTTCATATGAGTGGTAACAACATATACTTTCGAACAGAAACAGACAAAATGGCGAGAAATAAATCCCTAAATATTCATACTATGGTACTGTGATTGTATCCGGCCTATAATGGGTTAAAGTAAAATATAAAATATAGCATAAAAGTTTAATTATTTCCTTTATTTCTCCATAAAATCGTTGCTGTTACATCGTAATAACGATTCCCATGTTTTGATGGTGTTCACTGGATACTTTCGAACAGAAATCTTGAAAATACAAATGGGGAAAAAATGGGTTACAACTAGCTGACATAGAGGATAAGTGGCGAATTTGAAAGCTTTCTTCGCCGTTTCGCTCCTAGAAATTGCTTTGAATTTGGGATGAGACAGCACTTCGTTGTTATTCATAACATACAGCCCCTGTCAGGCACACTCTACAGCAGGCGATCCATCAAGTCCATTTGCCTGAAACAAGTCATATTCACAACCAATAATTGTGGCATAGCCGACGTCGGAGACAGACCCTTGTGTTTATTGGTGGCCAGTATAAACCGGATTCGTGCAAGTGTTTTTGTATAACTGAGATAAACCAGACACATTTAAATTCTCCATCTGTTTAATTATCCCCTCGCCGATAGGAGGGGATATAGCGTTAGTCCATGTGCGTGTGCATTTTATTATCAAGGTTACCAGCGAGGGGATTAGCTTCGTTGCTGTTACGTCTTAATAACGATGCCCATGTTTTGATGGTGTTCACTAGCTACCACCATATAGTATCTGTTCATGATTACAAAACACACATGCCTAGATACCTGAATTACAATCGAACCATTCCAATCGACTGCATCATAATTTTAGACGTGGGTGGTAGGTGGGAGCACGCGTTGGGTAATTTAACGATCGGGGTTCATCCTTACCGGAATCCCGACTGGAGACCTGGTTTGGCCCTCACATACGTCTTTGGCATTTTGTATGTGACAGTTGAATCTGGTTATACCTCTTATGTGAGTATTACGATATTCGTAATCCTATTTTAGGGGAAGGGGCCAAGTGACTTTGGTGTGGTATGGACCTGGCACCAGGTCAGGTTATTCTAATTTCAGGGCTGAATATATTTGTTCTCGATGTAAATATTCCGTTCTGATTTTGGGATTTCCCCCCCAATGCAGCAGGTTAAAATGGGATCGAACCCGTTTGCCCGGCCTTACATGACCTTAGCTGTTGATAGGCCGTTAAACACTAATAAACAAACATAATTTTAGACTGATCTGGAGTTACATGGTGCACTACTGGGGTTAGCTATAGTTCGTATTGCCATTACCCTTTGACCCCTACATATATAACATGGTCTGTTCCATGCTAATTTTGGACTATTCCATTAATAAAAAATGTGGTATTGTTTTTAATCTTAAAAAGTAATGACAAACACTGCAGATCCAGATGAGACGGATCGTTACGAGCCGGCTCATCTGGATCTACAGTGATTGCAAATGTTGGCTTCATGGTCTTCACTCTTTGCATGCTAGCGGCGAAAATATCCGCCAAATGAATTACAAGTATATGTTTTATTTCTCTCTGTAAATATGTCTTGAAATTTCATTAGAATTGAGTCCTGAGGACTCAATTCTAATGAAATTCCAAGACATATTCAGAAAACATGATGAATTTTTGTCCGCTAGTTTTGAACTATTTATAGCCCACAAGTTTCCCAGCATGCAAAGTTAATGTAGGGTTGAATTAGGGTTGACAAAGAACTAGATTGGTACCAGTCTATGGGTGTGTGCCAGATAACACTTCCGCATGCGCTAATCGTGCCAATATTTGTCGATTTCTTTATCCCAAAATACTTGAATATTGTGCTTGAAATCAAGCAGCTTGATTAGCTCAGTCTCAGACGATGAAATTGCTTGATTACGAGTTGGTGTTGCCAATGGATGTTCAGTAACGCTGATAATCTTGGCAAGATTAACGCAGACGGTTATGTATAACTACTATCTCTTCCACGTTTTCCTGCCAACAAACGTTTGGCTATCAAACACATTAAATCTAAAAAATAGTACTTTTTTCACCAATTAAATTAATATTTGATGAAATTTCATCAAATATTAATTTAATACCGAAAAAAACAAAACAATTTCCTATGGGAATTTAACATGGGGGAAAAACGAGGCGGAAGAGGTGGGGGAGGAGTAAAAAAATAAACGAAAAAAAAATTGCCTCCGAAACCTGTTTTACATTTAAATATGTTTTAGATTTAATGTTTTTAATAGCCAAAGGTTTGTCGGCAACAAAACATGGAACAGACAGTAAGCCAATACTGGTGTAAACATCGAGATGGCTCGTATTGTCGCGGTGGGTCACTCGTGTCCATATAATGGGTTTGAATAAATCCTTGGTACACCATTATTCAGTATAGGAAAACATCAGGCTCTCAGTCCACAAAATCAATGCAGATAAAGATGGCCGTCGTGAAACGTATACTTCGTATATTCAAGGCCAGCGTAGACACATACCGAAATCTACTCGTGTACAGTTGTGTTGTCATTTCACCACTACAGACCTAAGTATAGTGGTATTGGCAAAAAGTGTAGATCCAGATGAGCCGGCTCGTAATTTAATATTTTTTTTAGAACAAAAACAACCCCTTTTCATAAATGGACTAGTCCGAAGATCATTTTGTGACGATTGGATTGGTTGCAAAAGTAACATATCAAATTCCATTCCAGTTACTTAGGGGTGAAAGGGATAATGAGAGATCTCTGCTGAGTAAGCATAGACAAGACCTGTCAGAGTCGGTGTTAGTTAAGTGTGGAACAGTCTGTGACAAAATTAACCCAGATAAATAAGTCTAGTATATTTAGTGCGGTTAGGTTAATCCAATCTCTTCAGTTAACCCTTAGACCGCTACTCACAACAATTGTCGTCTGATGTTGCTGTATATCTTGCCTTATTTTTCAATTATAAACATAGTTTGACAGCACTTCAGAATCATTTCCAATGGAAATGATTCTGAAGTGCTGTCAAAACATGTAAATTATTCTGAAGTTCTGTCAAAGCATGTTTTTGATGATAAAAATGGAAAATAGAAAATAAACAGCAGACAACAACAAAAATAAGATAGCGGTCTAAGGGTTAATAGTGAACATGAAAATATCTCAAATAAGGCTGTGTTGTACAGGGTACGGGGATAAGCTGAATATTCGCATAAGTTACAATGGAAAAAAACCCGGTTCAAATGGTGGTCACAATGTATGCTTCCGATGAAAATAAAGAAAATATTTACCATTTACCATCAGTTAAATGGTATATAATGAGTTAATATAACAGGCCCGTACGCAAGGTGAGTGCGACGGGTGCGTACGCACCTCCCTTAACTCTTACTATGCTGAATTAAATTTTGTCGTCTGCTGGAAATCTTTTATTTTCTATATTTCCCGATAAAAAACGGTTTTGGCAGCGCATGAGAATCGACAATTCTCATGTGCTGTCAAAACGGGTTTTTGTTAAGAATTAAGGCAAAAATGAAAAACAGCAGACAACAATTTTCGTCTCCCGCGTAATGAGGGTTAATCTGCCGAGGTCCATCCGTGGATGTGTAAAAACCTTTTTTAGCAACTCCGGCTGTTCTCTCTGTTGATAACGCTCCCCCTATATAAATTCCTGTGTACAGGCCTGATATAATGATAATAATGTAATTTCAGGTACATACGCTGACTCGGCAGATCCTGCAGAAATGGGCGATGAACACGCACCAGTTCAACGTGACGAGTCGCAACCTCCGACACGCACTCCACCTGGTGGCGGAACTCACAGCCGTCGGTCAGGGGAGGCTATTCCCGATCTCCATCCTCATCAGGTGAGCAGTTGTGTCCCTTTGTTGGAAAAATCTGGAGAGAAATGTATGATACGCTTACCATGCAATGGAAACTCTCTAAACCGGACACCAAGAAAACACCTGTGATCTTATTTTTGATGAGTTTTCTTGTCATTTATCTCAGGTGATAATGTCTGTTCGTGATCGCATAGCACACAACTATGGCTCAGAATGATCACATGCCTGATTTACAGTGAACCCTCTCCAAGCCGGACACCCTGGGGACCTCCTGAGTTACAGTGAACCCTCTCTAAACCGGACACCCTGGGGACCTCCCAAGGTGTCCGGTTTAGAGAGGTTTCACTGAATAAGTCTGATTATTTTGTTTATTTCTCCATAAAAGTGTATGTTGTTACCACTCGTTTGAACCATCTTTGAACGTTGCAAAAGCTATAGAGCGTTTATTAGAATATATATGGTATGTAACCATAGTGAACGGAACAAGCCTTCAACATCGATCCAATGTAATTCTCGGAAACTCGTAAGATGCACTAAAACACCAGACAAAAAGCAGAACATGCGCCATTAATGGTCCAAGTTTATAAACATGCACTGGAAACCAGGTAAAACGGCTTCCTGTTAATAAAAAATGCATAAACACAGGTGAGACGATGTGTCTGTTTCACTAAACGTTCGTATTCTAAGAAATGTTCAACCACACTACTAAAATTGGCAAAGCCATTAACACCAGCAGCCTATGCTGTCAAATTAAGTTTTAAGTTATTTTTTTGCTGAACACACATTTTCAGGATATGAACATATTGAAATAATTTTCACTAATTTGTCACTTCTCAAAAGAAGATTATTATTCAAACAAACTTTCGCCCAGAACGGAAACAAATATTCCTAGTTATCCATCACCAATACTGTGTACACCTTAAGTTTTAAGTGCTATATTTTTTATTTTTCTTGTTTCTCAATGAAAGTATATGTTGTGACCACTCATTTGAACCGTCTCAACGAGACGGTTCAAATGGTGGTCACGACATATACTTCTAAGCACATACAAAGCAAATATTTAGGATTTTCTAAAAAAAATATAAAATGGCGTATCCTCAGCATGAAATGTGTTTTGCTGCTGATACTCCACAATGTTAAGAGAGAACATATTTTTATCATGGGTATCAACTCGATGGTAAACAGGTCAGATTAGATTGCACTGATCAGGTTGCACAGGCTGATGTGGGGATACACTGGTCGCGAACGCAATAAGCCGCCTTTTATCATGTCAAGTCACACATGGTCACACCAGACTGTATCCAGAATATTCTCCACAGTTATACGAGACTTAGATATGGCTGTCACTGGAGAAATGGGGCTTATGTCATTTGTGACCAGTGTAGCTCCTGTAGCCTATTTCACCAACATTGCAAAGTATACTTATCTAGCAAAGTATACTTTGAGGGAGAAATTTTCAATTTAAGGATAAATTTGTTATTTTTTATTATACTGAATTTATTACTATTATCACAGCCATTTTGGCTGTGATAATGTAATAAATTCAGTATAATAATTCTGCATACTTTTAATCATCAAATATATGCAGTCGTTAGTTCTATATGACAAAAATTTGTTATTTTTTATTATACTGAATTTATTACTGTGAAATTTTCAATTTAAGGATAAATTTATTATTTTTTATTATACTGAATTTATTACATTATCACAGCCATTCTGGCTGTGATAATGTAATAAATTCAGTATAATAATTCTGCATACTTTTAATCATCAAATATATGCAGTCGTTAGTTCTATATGACATGATGCATTTCGGGAAAAATAAATGATTACTCCCTCAAAGTATACTTTGCTGGAAAAGTATACTTTGAAATGTTGGTGAAATAGGCTACATATCAAATAGCAGTCAGGTAGTGTAATAATGATCTATATTGCTGGTTAGAAGCATGGTGGTTTGATTTACTGAATGCTGAACAGTGCAGATCCTGATCAAATACCACACTCCATGTAGCCTGGTAACGATCTATTTTGCTTAATTGAAGCATGATGGGTGTTTCACTGATGGAATGGCGAACAGTGCAGATCCCGATCAGACTGCGGATGCACTGGCTGATCTGGATCTGCACTGGTCGCAAAATCTATAAGTTCCATTTCTCCAGTCACAGCCACATTACGTATTGATTCGCAGCCGATCGAGTGGGAAGTTACTTTGTGTTATCACCGTGGCGCGCTTCCTATCAAAGTGAAGCAGATTCCGTAATAATAACACATTAATTAATGCCGATAATATGACGCTGGTGTACATCAAAAGAGGGCAAACACTGTTGCTATGGTTACAATCATGACTAAGGTGTATCTGGAAGCGCTCTACATGTATAAAGCTTAATGATCAGGGAAGAATTGGCAAGAATATCGCAAAACCTGGCTTATTGCTTCACCAATTTCGTACGGAGGATACGCCGTTTTGTTTAGGGAAAATCCTAAATAACCTAAATCTATGATGTGACCAACATTTGAACCGTCTCGTTGAGACGGTTCAAATGAGTGGTCACATCATATACATTTGTTTAGAAATAAGAAAAATAAATTAAATTTCCCTTTTAACATTATACAGGCCAAAATTTCACACCTATATTAATTGTGTACATTGCAAACCAGAAAATAACGAATTGTCAACTATAGAACGTGGTTCAGTAAATGGGAGTATGTATTTTTCACGAACTTTGGTCAAGTTGGGAACATTTATTTACACATACATTTAAGTCTATCAAACTGAAGTATGATTTATATGTGGCATCTGAACGATGGCTTTTATCTGATGCTCTGTAATCGGGTTAAGGGATAATACACACAAATTAACCTACTTTCTGTGCGAAAGGCCAATCCTATATAATGCAGTATTACTTTATATTCTCACAGTATTTGGCTTACCGAGAATTGTATGTACTTTCTTCAAAAGTGCACAATATATCATGTGACTAAAAGTTCAAACGAGTTCGCAATATATACTAGCGGACTTTAAAAACGCCTCACCCCGGTGGATTTGCATGATGCCGTACTAATTTACCATTGAAACATTTATTCTGTGTAACATACATATGTTATGCTTAACCCTTTCAACCCTACAGGTCAGAACACCAACATGTGCAAACACTAGATCCAGATGAGCCGGCTCATTTGGATCTGCAGAATTTGCCACTATTATTTACCTCTAAAGAATTCTAAATTTTGTCATTAATTGAATAGTTAAACAATTAGTGTGAAACGGCAAATGTAGGATAGCCAGAGAAAAAATGAATACGCTCATATGACATCACTGCCAGGCCTTTAGGCTACACAAAATTAATGTTTAGATTCTCATCCAAATTTTGGGGAAAAATGGGGCGGGTGGGACACTTTTATTTTTTATTTTCAGGCAATACTAAAACGAGGTGTTGAACGGCAATGCGCAGTTGCGTGCAATAGTGTTTTGTAATAACATGTTCATATTGAAGTATTGCTAATCTCGAGGGGGCGGGTTCCGGGGTTGCTGTATTGCGCTACGTAAAGCACTCGGATAAAAAGCTGTGGGAGCGGTATAATATGCGGGCCGCATCATTCTCGTAAATTTTACCAAATGTTTTTTTTTTTAAATAAAAAACCCTTGGGCGGGCCGTTTTATTAGGGGCGGGCGGGGATGAGAATCTAAACATTAATTTTTTGTAGTCTTTATCACTGGAAGTTGTGGAATGGCGAATCTTTAGTGACTACGGTTGATCTGGAAACGTTGGATCGCCCGGCAACTATTGTTTGCACTTCGAAACATCAAAAAGTTCTGTGTGTCATTTACATTTAGTCCTGGCATTGTAACACTGTTATGAACCTTTAATATTCATGTAGATACTGTGTTAGCATAACTTGCTGCGTATTCACTGGCCAACTTTTCTGTCAGATTTTGCACGTGCATTTCCAGTAAATGCGTTCAGGAGGAAAGGTGACTCGGTGTTGTTGTCTGCTGTTTATTTTCTATTTTCATCATCAAAAACATGCTTTGACAGCACTTTAGAATAATTTACAACATGCTTTGACAGCACTTTAGAATCATTTCCATTGGAAATTATTCCGAAGTGCTGTCAAACCATGTTTTTATTGAGAAATAAGGCAAGATATAAAAGTAACAGAAGACGACAATTGTTGTGAGTAGCGGTCTAAGGGTTAATAGGCTACAATGAGCATGAGGGAAGTAGTATTTACTTGCACTGGATTACAAGTCTCGGATATAAGTAATTAATGTATTATCACTTATATTCAGTGAGGCGTTTTTAACCCTTCTGTTGACGAAAATTGCCGTCTGCTGTTTTTCATTTTTGCTTTAATTCTTTTCAAAAAAATGGTTTTGACAGCACATGAGAAGCGTCTCCACTGGAGATGATTCTCATGTGCTGTCAAAACCAGGTTTTTGTCGAAAAATATTGAAAATAAAACATTTCCAGCAGACGACAACATTTAATTCAGCGTAGTGAAGGTTATAAAGTCCGCCAGTATAGATAAATGAGAAGATGTAGCGTAAATGTCATAAGTGCAGGAGATATTTTTATGCTCGACATTCTCGGATTAAAATAAGAAAATTGTCTGGAGTTGTACAAGTAATAATACAAGCTAAAATGTGACAAAACTTAATGTTTAGCTGCGGCTTGTGTGGGAATACTGTCGATCCGAGATACAGTGTCTGTGTCGATTAAGATTCTCTAAACGGATTGAGCCTGAGCTGTGCTGCTATCAGCAAATACCAGACTAGGTTACTCGTCTCAATTTGACAAAGATGTTGTGGGTGGTTGGTCGGGAGCATGCGAAGGGTAATTACAAGAATGCCGAATTTTGCCGACTGTATGGACTGAATATATATTATTCTGTAACTAAGTTCTGATTTTGGGAATATCCCTCATTATGGGCAGGGATAGATAGTCCAACCCGTTGGCGCGGTCTTAAATGACCTTAGCTGTTGATAGGCCGTTAAACACCAATAATTGACCGAGATGTTATTTATCATCAACACATTGGCAGGTCATGTGATAAAACAATCAATTCCTGTTATAAATTGAAGAGAGATATTATTGCCTGTATGCGGTGTGCCTGATATTTTGTCTCAAGCCTGTACATAACAAGGTGAGCAAAGTTTCAGGTGTCGCATACTGTGCAGACAGCTGCTGCCGATCGACGGCTAATGGCTGGATATATCTGACGCCATAGTCTTCATGAACAGATCATACTAGTCAACAGAAGACGGACAAAGCAACAGAATCTCTTGTGTCATTAATTTCGGATGGATAAATTGGATCAATTTGAACCTGAGATATAGAGAACACCAGGCTTCATACCAAGTTTATTAGGCAAGGTTGATAAATGCATAGGAAGGAATTCTGAGGTTTGCCATGGGATTCCTCTTTCCAAGCTGACATAGCAAGAAACACAGACTTGATTATGTTGTGTCATGCTGCTGATATCATTCAATATTGTCATGTGACATTCAACCAATGAACCGTCAGTGCATGTAGTGTTTTAATCCAGATGGTCATGATTCATTGGATCAGCAGCAGTTTATTTTATTGGCCATCATTTAAAAAATTTATAAATTGTAACGATATCGATCTGAGGAAGCCACATGTAGAACATTTTTATGCAATATAAGAGAAAAGACTGAAAAACCTAAGTAATGCTTTCAACACCACACAGGCCTGTTTAGTGGTATTGGCAAACAGTGTAGATCCAGATGAGCCGGCTCGTGACGAGCCGTCTCATCAGGATATGCACGTTTTGCAATAAAAACACCCCCTTTTCATAAATGGTCTAGTCTGCAAAATTAACGTATCAAAATCCATTCCAGTTACTTAGGGGTGAAAAGGTTAATTGAGATCGTTAGTTGATGAATACATCGCAGCCAATGAGGACATCACATCGAGTGGGTATTCTGCAGTGACAGTAAGGATTTTATCCTCTGTATGCTTACAATCACTACCAATCACGTGTAAGCTGCTTGAAGATTCTTCGAGACCGGTAATCAGAACTGACAGTGAGGAGGTTTATATAGCGCCTGTTACCACTGGCTGTGCCTTAGATTTTGACTCAACCTGACATTGACGAAGGTGAGCAAAGTTTCAGGTGTCGGCGAGTAGTAATACTACCACACAGGGTGAACTGTTTGGGTAACACTTTTGGAACACCCCCTCGCCACCTGGCTGATTAAATCAACGTCCAAACCTGTACACTGGCACTTCATCCTTGACGTAGGTCAGTATTTATGGTATAACCCTTCTCACAAGATAATTTGTCTTAATTCGTGAAATTATCATTTATGCTAATACTTTCGGACCACCCCTCACACCTGGCTGATTACACCTACATCAGCTGTGATCTCTTGATGATGGCTAATAATATGTCTTAGTGACTGAACGATGATCAGTGTAGACTGGTTGAAAATGTTGTAATGTCTGTTATGTCAGCTGATGGATTACTTTTGGAAATCCCCTCACCACCTGGCTGACAAAATAGGCAATACATATGATAATGTACTAATTCTAGTAGATCTTTTATCGATGGGTGATATTATACATGTATGGCTGAATGGCGAATAGTGTAGCTCCTGATCAGACTGCACATATGTGCAATCTGATCTGGGGCTGCACTGTTTGCAATCATAGTAAGGTCTATTATGAACTCAATGGCCCATTTGGTGTGGGATATGAAATCTTTGTAACAACTGGATGAACAAGCTTTATAATACTTGTACCTTCCATCTTTGGTAATAAACCTTTGTCAGATGCGCTTGAATCATTGACTCAAACCTTGCAACACATAGGTGAGCAAAGTTTCAAGTGTGTCGGACACCGGATGTGCAGCATGTAAAGGTTTCACTGAATAAGAGGACAATAAAAGGAACTATCATGGATGAAGCAAGACAAAAAGAGAACAACCAGAAATAATTTTGGATTTAAAGAAAATGAAAAATGTTTGACGTAAAAGGACACAAAAATAAGTAAGACAGAAATGCAAACCAAAAAACCACACACAACCCAAAGGATTGAGATGGATATGGATGGAAACAAAGAGAAGTTGGATTGGAATAAAACAAAGGGAAATAATTTGGAATTGGATGGAAACAAAGGGAAATAATTTGGAATTGGACGAGAACAGAGGGAGATAATTTGTAATGTATTGGACTCGAAAAGAAGTTGGACATGAAAAGAATTAAATGGTTAATAAAATGGATATGGATGGAAACTAAGAGAAATAAGTTGGACTTGAAAGGAAGCAATGGGTAATATTTTTAAATTGGATAACAAAATTGAGGAATAATTTGGATATGAATGGAAACAAAGGGAAATAAGAAGGATATGGACGGAAACAAACAAAGGGAAGTAAGAAGGATATGAATAAAAACAAAGGGAACTAATTTGGATATGGACGAAAACAAAGGGAAATAAGAAGGATATGGATGGAAACAAAGGGAAGTAAGAAGGATATGGATGAAAACAGAGAGAAATAATTAGGATCATGGAAGGAAACAACGACAAGTGGGAATGGAAGCAATGGGAAATAATGTGGATAAAGTTACTGCAATGTCCAACTAATCTCAACATTGCTTCCGTCCATTGGACGGAAGCAATGTTGAGATTAGTTGGACATTGCAGTAACTTACAAGGAAACAAAGTTTGACATGAAATAAAATACAAATGAACAATAGGAAGGAAACAAGTATGGAATAATTAAGATTACCATGGAAATAAAGGGAAATAATGTAGAAATTGGAGAAAACTAGGAGAAAACACTTGGAGAAAATAAATGTTAAAAATGAAATATTACTCACAGGGCATCAATATACTGTTCTATTTACAACATACTGTAATAACCCTCAGTATTCAGACACCATCTGTTTTGGATCCAAATTGTATCCTAATACGTTGTTATTGTGATAAACAAGTACAGCCATACTAACCCTGAACATTGGGACACTCTTCGTTGTGGGGAACTGCATATTTATGTGTTTCCCCAGCATCAATTGTGTCCGAATAGTTAGGGTTATTACGGTAAGCTGGATTTCAAAGGAATCAAAAGGGAAATAAATTATCATGGGATTTGACCGAAAGCATAACTTGTCATGGTCATCTCCGAGTTTCATACCTAGTGTGACACTCCAGGACTGCAACCAGAGGTAAAAACCGGAGCCCAGTCCCGATATGGGGGTCAGGGACCATTTTCCCCCGCCACTAGCCGGGGATTTGTTTAATTCTTAGCATAACACAAACCACCTTGTCTGCCTCATCCTGGTTACAGTACTCTCCAATATGAAAACTTTGTCTATTTCAGTTACCAGAAGGCACCATCACCTGGTTTCTACCTGAAGAAATTTGACTTTGATGCAAGAGAGAATATTCTAGAGGTGTTCTTCCCTGCAAATTCATTCAATGGTAATGTTTATACTGGACACATGGGACCAAGACATGACAAAGGGATGTTTTTAGTTGGCAAACAGTGTAGGCCCTGGTCAGACTGTGCATTGCAGTCTGACCAGGGCCTACACTGTTTGCTATTGAGTTGGGGAACAGTCCAGAAGTATGTAGTATATCAACATGGTCTGATTATGCATGCTAACTGATTAATAGCGACAATATTTGAGGAGCGTCACATGAATACAGAGCCCAACAGATGACGTAGAATTATTTTTTTATTGATTCGTTCCCATGAAATAACAATTTGTTCACAATAATTACAATTCGTTCCATCAATTTAACAATTCGTTCCCACGAAATAACAATTAGTTCCCACGGGAACGAATTGTTATATCGTGGGAATGAATTGATAACTCGGAGAGAACAAATAATTAATTTGAGGCAACGAATTGATTGTTAATTTGAGGGAACGAATTGTTATATCGTGGGAATGAATTGATAACTCGAGAGAACAAATAATTAATTTGAGGGAACAAATTGTTATATCGTGGGAACAAATTGTTAAATTGAGGGAACGAATTGTCCATGTCCCCTGCGGGACCACGTACATGAATACATGGTGAGGAGCCATGTTCGTTCAATAGTCATAATGTTTATACAGTCCACTCCCGTTTACTCAAAGTCCAGTTAACGAAAATGTGAGTAAATGAGAGTTATTATATAGGAAAACATGTACTTGGAACCACGAATTTGTCTTCATTTGTTATTTGTTGTTTGACTATTCCTGTGTGTTTAACTTTCATTTTCACGTGTTGTGTTTATTCCCAGTATCCGGCGTGTACTACGTTGGCATCGTCGACGCCACCTACAATTCTGGCCGCCTACGGGCAGGTGAGGTAACTGAGCGGAACTATGAGCTGAAGCTGTGGTGGGGCGAGTGTCTGTACTGGCAGCTGGAGGAGGAGGCCTGGAGCCCGGACGGCTGTCAGATCTCCCAGGATTCCACGTACCATGTGACCAAATGCCTCTGTAAACACCTCACAACGTTCGGCGGCCATTTTGAACTTATTCCCAATGAGCTGACAATTGTGGATGTGGAGAATTTCTTCTTGTAAGTTCAACTTTATTTTATCATGTTTATCTATCCCTGATAAATAAACATTGTTACATGACTGCCTGCGGCCTTGGGATTCAAACAGTTCCCTGGTGCCACGGCAAATGTTTACCCACGGCTGGACATTGTCCAACCATATTATGATAAGATAAAGTGTGTTAATCAACAGAATGTTTTATAATTGGGCCAGGGTCTTGTATTACCCACCCCACTTCCTTTGTTTATTTAATAAATAATTCCATATTTTCCTTAACTGAAATTGACACAAAATTGAGAGCTCATGTGGAATTTAATTGTTTATGAGCTCTGATTGTTTTTGTCAGTATGACATGGTCTACCAGGGCTGAAATTATGATACACACAAATAAAAAAGTGAGAATATACGACTGAGCGAAGCAAGGGAGTACACCAGGGGGGTCTGGGGGCATGCTCCGCCTGAATTTTTAAAATGTGAATCCAATTTCCTGCGTATTGACGTTGTATTTTTCATACAATTTACACTATTATATGTGATATCTTGCGACAGATATAGAGAATAGTAGGTTAGTGCCGTGAATGGGAAAAACATCCGGCAAGGCTCAAGAATTTCTTTATTTCTCATCAGAAGTATATGTTGTGACCACTCATTTGAACCGTCTCGCCGTGACGGTTCAAATGAGTGGTCACAACATATACTTTGGTTCAGAAATAAGGAAAATAGATAGAGAATAGTAGGTCAGTGCCGTGAATGGGAACAAATATCTGGCAAGGCTCAGGAAACGGGATGGGCGAGGCTCTGATATTTTTTCCCATTCATGGCACTAACCTACTATTCTATTTATCCAGTCAACACCTACAAATGGCGGTAAAATGCAAAAATAGTATTGACTGGATATCAAAAATGTTTCACGGCACCGTGTTTCACGGCACATAGGCACTGTGTTGACGGGATAAGACTCCTTACTGACCCAACACCAACAGAAATGTACTTTCCCGTGTATTATGCACCGATCAATGTCTTTCCCACCCGGTTTTGGCTGTGGGCAATCCAACGGGTTTAGACACATTAAAGGCACTGGGTCTCATATATGGACTGATTACTCATATATTCAGGGTTCCTAGACCCAGCACGTCGGCAGGCATCCGTTAATGTTGAGCATGCAAAATGAGTGAGTAGGCTCGGGTGGGGAACTGGGGGCATGTCCCCCCTTGATTGCTGAAGTATTGTTCAACATATCGTATCAATGCGGAAAGCTTGTATTCATTGAATGACTTACTTCACTGTCAGGCCCAACAAGAACCAAGTGGCGACGTCCTTGATCGCTGCCATCCTCCTCCTCTACACCGTCCTGTTTATCCTGTGTCGCCATGCCGACAAACACGACGCCAAGAAAGGCGGCATTGTCTATCTCCTTGACAACACGCCCTGTCGACAAACAGAAGTATGAAATCACCGTGGAAACGGGCCTTAGAAAAGGGGCAGGAACCTCGGCTATGGTATGTTGTAGAATAGGCCATGGTCTGATAAACTGGTTTTATCAGGTAAACTGCCCTGTATTGACCGAATACATACTGACTGAAAACTTATTGTTGTATCAGGCATTGACCTGATACAAACATCCGGGTTACAACAAAGTGAAAACTGACGTTCCATTGATCGGATGACGTCGATGACGGATGGCGCAATTTAAACAAGTCCGAATTATGTCCATAGATAACGACGTCATCATAATTTTCTAGCAGAAAATGTTGCCTGATAAATATAAAACCAGGCTAGTGTCTTGATATCAAGTGTATCCTACGTTTCCTAGCCTTGCCTGATAAACTAGACACTAGCCTGGTATTCTCTATATTACTTATGCTATCAATGAAGACCAACACAGGGCTGCACGTCATTACGGTCGGATCAAGCTCTACACTATACATGGAATAGAGAAATCATGATGCAAATGTTATTATGACACATCTATGGATAATCAGATCTGTTGCCACAATTACATGCCATGCCTTGTAAATCAAGTTCCCATCCCCTATATGTCTGGTGTAGATCAACACAATTCCCATCCCCTATATGTCTGGTGTAGATCAACACAATTCCCATCCCCTATATGTCTGGTGTAGATCAACACAATTCCCCATCCCTATATGTCTGTTGTAGATCAACACAATTCCCATCTCTTATATGTCTGGTGTAGATCAACACAATTCCCATCCCCTATATGTCTGGTGTAGATCAACACAATTCCCATCCCCTATATGTCTGGTGTAGATCAACACAATTCCCATCCCCTATATGTCTGTTGTAGATCAACACAATTCCCATCTCTTATATGTCTGGTGTAGATCAACACAATTCCCATCTCTTATATGTCTGTTGTAGATCAACACAATTCCCATCCCCTATATGTCTGGTGTAGATCAACACAATTCCCATCTCTTATATGTCTGGTGTAGATCAACATAATTCCCATTCCTATTTGTCGGTTGTAGATCGGTCTAATTCCCATCCCCTATATGTCCTGGTGTAGATCGGTCTAATTCCCATCCCCTATATGTCTGTTGTAGATCAACACAATTCCCATTCCTATATGCCTGTTGTATATCGGTCTAAATCCCATCTCCTATATGCCTGTTATATATCAGTCTAATTCCCATTTACTATATGCCTGTTGTATATCAGTCTAATTCCCATCCCCTCGGTGTATGTTGTAAATCAGTATAATTCCCATCTCCTATATGCATGTTGTATATCAGTCTAATTCCCATCCCCGTATGTCTGTTGTAGATCAGTCTAATTCTCCATGGTGAGGAAGGAATGTCTGAGACGCGGGAGTTGATCAGTGAAGACAATAGACCGATGTTTGAGCGGCACTCGAGAGATAAATTCATCTTGACGTAAGTGAATTAAGTCTTGCGGTACATTCGCTCAGATCAGAAAGGTCATGTATATTGTGCCAAATTTACTGAGGCAAACCGAATAAATATAAATCATTCGCCAGTCTGTCTGTTTATGCTGTAATTGTATTCAGAGATACAGATACACAACAAATCATCGTTTCTTGTTATTCACATGTCAAAACAAACTCCAGTTTGCAAGCAAAATCAATCACATATTCATATATCCCTTATAAGAGTACATGTAATATGTTTATTCGTAATGTAATATGATTATTCGTAATCATATTACTTTCAGTGGATGGGGCCAAGTGGCTTTAGTGTTGTATGGACCTGTCACCAGGTCAGGTTATTCCAATTTCAGGGCTGAATATATATTTTGATGTAAATATTTCCGTTTTGATTTTGGGATTTTCCCGCCAATGCAGTTGGTTAAATGCGGGATAAAACCCGCTGGCCCGGCCTTTCATGACCTTAGCTGTTGATAGGCCGTTAAACACCAATAAACAAACAAACAATTCACTGCCTGACTGGCAAACGGTGCTTGCCTTGCTTAGTCTACATGTATGTGAAAGTGAAGGCTGTTTGCTAGTCGTATCCATAGTAATGCATTATTTGCTGGTGTCCCAATTAGAGTTACTGTCTGTTTCGCGAAGCCTGTCCAAATTTTAAGGCTATATAAACAATGCAAAAACAATCTTTTTTTTTCTCCCCGATAATATTAAATTAAAGAAAAATTACGAATGAGGCTTCTTTTTATTTGTGAAATTTGGTCAAATATTGATTTTATTGCGAACAAAACATTTCCCCATGTTAAATCCTCATAGACATCTTAATTTCTATGGGGATTTAACATGGGGAAATTTTTAGATTTTCAGAAATACTGGACCGATTTTCAAAATTTAACTTTTGTTTTCTTAGATTATTTCCAAGCTATCTAGCCCGGTTTCGGAGTAAATTTCCGAAAAAAAATAGTTTTTTGACTCCTCCCACTTCCTCAACCTCGTTTTCTCCCATGTTAAATTCCCATAGACAAATCATTATTTCACGAAATATAAAGAAGGCTCATTCTTAAATTTTTATAAAATTTAATATTATCGAAAAAAATATTGTTTTTGAATTGTTTATATGGCTGTAAAATTTGGGCAGTTTTCGTGAAACAAGACGGTAGAAAAGTAATTTCTTTGTGCCCAGTAAATTGGTTACTGTGCAATTATGGTTGATGAAAATGGTCGTCTGCTGTTTTCCATTTTTGCCTTAATTCTTAACAGAAAACCTGTTTTTATAGCGCAGACAGTGGAGACGATTCTCATGCGCTGCCAAAACAGGTTTTTATCGAGAAATATTTAAAATAAAACATTTCCAGCAGACGACAAAATTTAATTCAGCATAGTAAGGGTTAAAACTTCCTGAAACATCGTATCAGTGGTTTTAGAAAGACAATCCAATTTGGGCCACAATCAGTAGCCTATTTCATCAAACTCGCAAAGTATACTTATCTTGCTAAGAACACTTTGAGGGAGAAATTTTCTATTTAAGGATAAATAAACCCATCCCTCAATAAGTTGAAATGTCAGTAAGTTGAAAAGTCTATTATCATGATATCGTGATATAACTAATTATTACCAAAGAACGAGCCATATAACTTGCACTGAATGCGTATTTATGTAATTTTATCCTTGATCTAAGATATAATGCAATTTAGATACGGTAAGTAAATTTGATTCCACTGAAATACACACTAGTTTGACTTCCTTAATCATTAGACAATGACTTGATATGATGGCCTTCAAATAACCGTAATTTTTGTATCTAAAGAGTATTATACCCCCAGATTTCAAATTAAATGCGTATTTTACTTTTACAAAATTTATGTATTATTGATTTTCTTCCTTATTACATATTTTGGAACACATGACAAAAAATAAAAAAAAATAAAAAATTTGAGCTGCAAAAAGCAAACACTGTTCAACTAAGTAAATTTTCAACTTTATTACTGTATTTTCTCTACTCAATTTGAAAATCAATGCGTATTTTCACATTGCTGTGAGTATTTTGTACTCCCACTTTTGATAATCAATGCGTATTCTGCTAAAATAAGTGCGTAAAATACGCCAATTCGCACCTTATCTGGAGCTCTGTATAGCATTACATTAAGCTGTAAATTGATAACATTTCATCTCTAAATTGTTTGTTTACCAGCCACCAGTGGCCGTTGCATGGAGCCACTAATATATAATAATATAATTGTTTCTCCAATCATTTGTGTTCTGACAAGGCCACATTTTCTTTAAGTTTTTGTAGACCATACCATTCCACTATAGCCATTACTCCATGTACCATATTTATTCTAATAGTAACCCCCTGTCTAATAGTAGCCCTACTCCCATATTTGCATTCTAAATATGTTATTTTCACATACAAAAGCCATTTAACTTGTTTTAAATGGCTTTTGTATGTGAAAATAACATATTTTGATCCTACAGTATATTCGACGTTTTGATCCCCACTAATTGTATAGCCCTGGGCGCTTTTATTGGAATAAATACTGTATGTGTTTACAGTTTGCCGGATTCCATCGGGCGGATCCTGAAGGTGCAGCTATGGCACAACAATTTTGGTCACTCGCCGAGTTGGTACCTGAGCCGCGTCATTGTCAGGGACCTCAATACAGGTTAGTCGAATGGCGAAATATGTAGACGATCTTACATGCATGAAAAGTTAATATACAGTAAACCTGTGAATAAAATATGGCCTTTGGTGTGTGGTACTACTTTATCTGTATCTGCCCGGTGTACGGTACTATTTTATCTGTACTTGTATTTGCCAGGTGTGCGGTACTACTTTATCAGTACATGTATTTCCAGGTGGTACTACTTTTTCTGTGTATGTATTTTTCTGTGTGTATTTGCCAGGTATGTGGTACTACTTGCTCTGTGTATGTATTTGCCAGGTGTGCTGTGTTACTTTATATGTGTATGTATTTGCCAGGTGTGTGGTACTACTTGTTCTGTGTATGTATTTGCCAGGTGCATGGTACTACTTGTTCTGTGTATGTATTTGCCAGGCGTGTGGTACTACTTTATCTGTGAGAAATGGCTGGCGGTGGAGGAACAGGATGGCAAGGTGGAGCGAGAGTTCATGGCCCTCGATTCGCCACTCACACTCGAAAAGGTAGACACTCCAGCTTCACGGCAGCTGTATATGTGGCTGAAGAATGGGGCTTATGGGATTTGTGACCAGTGTAGCTCCTGCTGAAATAGCACACTCATGTGGCCTGTTACATATCTATATTGTGTGTTAGAAGCATGACAGGTGTTTCATTGATGAAATGACGAACAGGGCAGATCCGGATCAGGCTGTGCGGATGCACAGCCTGATCTGGATCTACACTGGTCGTAAAACCCATAAATCCCACTTATCCAGTTACAGCAACATATTTGGGCCGCCGATTAGAAAAAGAGACCTTATAACATTTCTGAAGAGCTCTACTGTCTGATATACTTAACATCTACTGTTTACTGCTGCCAGAAAGGTGATGACATCCTCGTACGATTCTGGAAATTAGCATAATGACCAGCATCGGCAATTGTTGGAAGGTTCTTTTCTCAGCGGCCCCATTTATTGCCACTTGCCTGAAGTATATATATCAACAATCAGTTTGTTTCCCTTTTCTGCTGTTTTGTATACCAAATACAGATTTAGGAAGGCTTACACCATCTGCAAATACCGGAGGTTGTGAGTTCAATCCTCACCCTAGGCGTGAAATATACTAACAGTATTTCCATCCCACTGGTCTGTCGGATCAGACTTTAAACTGTGGTCCCGTCTCTATATGACCTTAGCTGTTGATGGGATGTCAATCCCATTCACTTTCACTATACCGTCTGCAGATTCCTTTCTCTTTCATCATTTTCTGGACGAAATACAAGGTACAAAATTCACATTTGTTTTCACTTAATACTAAGATCTTTAACTGATGTTTATGGTGCAAATTAAAGGTGACAACTAGAATAAATGAGGAAAAATGTCAGAAATTTTCTAATTCTTCTTTAACCCTTACACCGCTATCTTAATTTTTTGTCATCTGCTGTTTATTTTCATTTTCCATTTTTATCATCAAAAACATGCTTTGACAGCACTTTAGAATAATTTACAACATGCTTTGATAGCCCTTCAGAATCATTTCCATTCTGAAGTGCTGTCAAACCATGTTTTTATTGAGAAATAAGGCAAGATATAAAAGCAACAGCAGACAGCAATTGTTGTGTGTAGCGGTCTAAGGGTTAATAATATCCTGGAGGGATGAGTTGTAGCCTAGAGGCTAGAACACCTGACTTCCAATCCGGAGGTTGTGGGTTCAAACCTCGCTCGCCTTAGGCATCCAAAAATACTTTCATGCCGGTAGTATTTTCATCCCACTGGTCTGTTGGATGAGACTTTAAACTGTGGTTCCATCTCTATATGACCTTAGTTGTTGCTGAGACGTTAAACCCATTCACGTCTTATCCTGGATGCAACTGCTTACCTTTACGTTGCAGGTGGTTTGGTCAAAAGGTGTAGAATACGTAGCCGACTTCCATATTTGGACATCGCTGGTCAGCTGCCCCGCCCACAGTGGGTTCATCCGTATCGAGCGTCTGACCGTCTGTCTGGCACTGATCATGATGTACATGTGCCTGAACGCGATGTGGTACCAGCGGGCGGTGACCGAGTATCGCGGCGAGTTCGGGTTGTTGGACCTGTCCTGGTACAATGTGATCGTCGGTGCTGTGTGCTGTGGCGTGGTCATCCCCGTCAGCCTCTTGTTGGAGCTTCTGTTCCGTAGGAGTAAGGTAGGTGTCAAAATGTAAACATTATTACTTTATTTCCAAGGGCAGATTCAGGGGCCTCCCCGACCCTTGCTCAAAACCCGGCGAGTACAGATTTTTTTGCTCTAAAATGCACCGGAACGCAGGAAATGGGATGTATGATATCAACACAGTTTCCGGCCCCTCCCCCCACCCACCACCCTAGCAGTTTCACAAGCTCCACTTGGTCGGTGAATGAGCCTTGCTCGTTTTAAAATACAAAGTAAACTCTTGATTTAAATATTGTTTAAACCAAGGTGAGAATGAACGGTAGAACCTCGTTAATTACAGAAAATGTTAGTGGTTATAATTTTGCTGTGTTCACTGTTGTTTGGCTCTGATGATAATGCATGTTCATGATTGTTCGCACACAAACGTGTGTTCTTCAGTTGGTCTAGATCTTGTTACAGTGTCGTTAACCCTTAAAAGGCGGGAACCGAAAATTGTCGTCTGCTGTTGTTTCTTGTTTTGTATTTTCTCTAAATGAAAACATGATTTGGCAGCATTTTAGAATCATTTCCATTGGAACTGATTTTAAATTGCTGCCAAACCTTGTTTTTCTTCAGAAAACTGGAAATTAAAAAATAAACGGCAGACTACAAAATTTAATTCAGCATTGTAAGGATTAAACATGATAGAATCATTCACCTTATCCTATAAGCAATTGGCTAGACTGAAGTAAAACAGCATTCACTCACTGAATCGATGGCCTTGCAGCGGGAGCACGCGTCGAGTTGTGTGTCCCGTGACGAGGCCAGCGAGTGGGAGCGCGACTACCCGAGTGGCAAACCGAATGAACACGATGCGGACGACGCGGTGGAACACGTTCCCCCAATCATGACGTACTCACTGATAGACCAGTCGATACTGAACTGGCCGAACATCCAACACTGGGCGCAGAAACAGTGGATGAAGCGGCAACAGTCGGTGGGCTCGTCGTGCGACAATCACAGCGGGAACAGTGTTACGTCCCAGCACAACGTGGGTGATTCTGTGAAACCGCTAGCTGGCAGTGGAATGATGGCCTATGTTGGTGTCCGAGGTAAGGCCAGAGACAATACATGTGCACATATTTAACCTCACTTTGCCAAATTATTATTTTATTGAGAAAAGACAAAATATGATAACAGCAGACGGCAATTTTCGGTTCCCGCATTATAAGCGTTGACCCTTTCAATCATACATGATGTTTGCAAACAGTGTAGATCCAGATGAGCCGGCTCGTAACGAGCCGTCTCATCAGAATCTGCACTTTTTGCAAGTAATTTTCATATTTATTTTGGAAAGAAAAACACCCCCTTCTTATAAATTGAATAGTCTGAAAATTATTTGGTGATGATGGGATTGGTCGTATAATTAACTTATAACAGTCCATTCCAGTTACTTAGGGTTGAAAGGGTTAGATTGATTTTCAATAACATCGGCATTGTGCCTTTTGGTCTTGTGGGTTAAACCCATTCACCTTCACCTACACAGGTGGGTCGGAGCTGGACCAGGCGTCGAGTGGTTTCGAGGACTGCTGCAGTGTGATCCGCCCCAAGGCCTCTGTAGACAGCATGCACACAACAGCCGCGCCGTCTGTGGCTGAGAGTATGAGGACCCACAAACCCCCGTCGCCTACAGAGAGTCCCGTGTCTAAACCCCTGGCCCTGCCGGGCAGAGTGAAGAAACACAAGGCACCATCGATATCCAGTACCAGCACCAATAAATCTACAGGTACATCATGGAGTGCCGTTTTTATATGAACAAAACAACGCCATACAATGACTTGAGTATCTGTGCGGGCACGAATGAGGCAGATTGCTGTGGACCAGACTTTGTAATGATACAGTGGAACCTCTCTAAACCGAACATCATTGCGACAACGATGTGTTAATTATAACCGATTTCACTGTCAAATATTGCTGATGTGTATTAGTGTTCGTGGTTGCAATGCACACATGCACGTGTTTCAGTGCTCTTGCATCGGAATTACAGTGGAATCTCTCTAAACCGGACACCCTGGGGTCCTCCCAGGGTGTCCGGTTTAGAGAGATTCCACTGTATATGAAGTCTTACAATCTTACACTTGAATAAAAATAGTTACAAAACTATGTGCTGAATTCTGTGAAAATTATAATACATCACTTGCTAGTAGATACAATATTGATAAGACGTGTGCAAGCCAATACATGCCTACAAGAAAACGGATGGTTCCATTTCACTATTATATCACATAATTTTGAAAATCCTACACTACAGAGTCCTTTCTGAAAGCCGACTCGTCTAGCCTGTTCAACAGTCCAGACCCCTTTTGTGAATTTTGCGAACAGTGTAGATCCAAATGAGTCCGCTCATAGAGCCGTCTCATCAGGATCTGCACTTTTTGCAAGTAATTTTCACATTTTTTATAAAAATACCCCGTTTTTATAAATGGACTAAATCATTTTGTGATGATTCGATTGGTCGGCAAATTAACATGACGGTCCATTCCAGTTACTTAGGGCTGAAAGGGTTAGATCGATTGTTAAAAAACATTGGCATTGTGACTTTGGGTCTTGTGTCAAGTTTTACTTCATTGTTTATGTGCCAGGTTTGATAGAGAAGAAGCTGTCAATATTGTCACAGATCTACCTGCCGTTCTGGTGCCGCTACATCGCGTGGAGCCTGTGTATCATGATCTGCGTGGTGTGTGGCGCCGTCACCATCATGTACAGCTACAGGTTCGGTGTTGCCAAGACGACGATGTGGCTCCAGTCGCTCTACTTCAGCTTCATGCTGTGTGTGTTCATCGCGGAACCAATTCTGGTACGTACCATTGTAAGCCATTCAATTAATTGGGAGCATGCAAAGGGTAAATTTAACCCTTTCACACCTAAGTAACTGGAATGGATTTTGATGTTAATTTTGCAACCAATCCAATAGTCACAAAATGATTTTCAAACTAATTCATTTATGAAAAGGGGGTGTTTTTGCTCTCCAAAATATGCAAATTACTTGCAAAAAGTGCAGATCCTGATGAGACGGCATATATGCTCAAATTACACGTTATTTCCGACGGAAATGTAACAATAATGTTCGACCATGTCCAGTGTGGGTAAAATCGGGAACTGTTTGAACCCGCGGCCTACGGCCTTGGGGTTCAAACAGTTCCCTCATGCCACGGCAAACGTTTAGCTGCGGCTGGCCATGGTCGAACCTTATATATATGTACACGTATTTACAGATCGTGCTGGCAGTACTACACACCATCGTGCAGTATGGTCGCGACCCAGCCATCTTCAATCACTACAACATCTTCAATCGCGAGAAAGCCAAGAACGACATGAAACGATGGAAGCAGCAGCTGGAGAAACAGATAGAAGCTGGTGGCGCACTCGAAACGGTAATTAGAAAATACCAGTCTAGTGTATTTTGATACTCGGCGAGCCTCGCAATTCCTACGCTTTTCCTAGCGTTGCCTGATAAACTTATCAACAGACAACAGGCTCGTATTCGGTTTATTCTAGCTGATGGTCAAGTATAAGATAGTTTTCACTGAAAAGACTTGTTTACGTTGCGTGATTGCAAACTGATGTCGTTCAGTAACGTCATGTGACGACGTTCGACCAATTAAACATCAGTTTTCAATTTGTTGTAACCTGGATATTCCGACATTATGTTATCAGTCGGTACATATTTGGCCAATACAAAGTTCGGTACCTGATAAATATCTGTAAAGGGTCGCTGGCTGAGAAAAGGGTACATTGGACTTATGGGGGCATACCAGGAATAAAATACTTTCAAAATAAAAACGTGTTTTTATCATGGCACTGGGTAAACGGGTTTAATTGGAGATGTATGATATATATATATATATATGATATATATAGCTACATAAATATCGGATTTCATATCTTGTTGCGTTGATACAGAATACGCCTTTATGAATTTTTAAAAATATTTTATTTTTGTTATTTCTCAATGAAAGTATAATATGTTGTGACCACTTATTTGAACCGTCTCGATGAGACGATTCAAATGGCGGTCGCCACATACTTCTAAGCAGATTTAAAAAAAATATTTATGATTTTCCCCAAATCAAAATGGAACATCCTCAGCATGAAATGAGTTAATGCCAGAGGTTCGTGGGTTTAATCTCGATCCTAAGAATGAGAAAATACATTCATAGCATTTTCATTAAGGTCTTTCGGATGCGACTTTAAAAGGATGGGTTGTGGCCTAAAGGTTAGAACACTGGACTTCAATACCAGATGTTGTGGGTTCAAACTCGGCCTCCGGCGTGAAAAACTACTTCCATAGTATTTCTATCTCCTTAGTCGTTATATCTCATTAGATCACACGTACAGCGTGTGCTGTTTGACCATGGCTGTAGACAATGCTCATTCCAGGGCCAAGCCAACACCTACGTAAAGCATGTGTCTTAGAATTGGTCTATACATGACTTGAGCTGTTGCCTGGACGTTAAACTCGTGCATTTTCACTTCTCAATATGTGGCTGCGACTGGAGAAATGGGGCTTATGGAATGTATGACCAGTGTAGCTCCTGATCAAATGGCACACTCCTGTGGCATAATAACGATCCATATTGCTTGTTAGAAGCACAACGGGTGTTTCATTGATGGAATTGCGAACAGTGCAGATCCTGATCAGACTGTGAGGATGCACAGGCTGATCTGGATCTACACTGGTCGCAACACCGATAAGCTGTTTCTCCAGTCACGGCCACATATGAGACATGCCATGCGATTTTGTACCGTCTGACATCTGCGTAATTTCATTAAATACGTTTACAAAATTTACAATATTTTCCGCAAATGACGTCCAAAGTTGACAAAATTTTCAGAGTACATGCGGAAATAAATTTTGTCAACTTTTAACTTTATTTATGAAAAATTTAATTTATGTCCGAAGGTACAAAATCGCAGGGCATGTCTCGTATGACCTTGGTGTTGCTGTAATTTCAGGGCGTGGCCGCGAGACAGAGGTCGCGGTACCTGCGGTTTGCACGACCTCCACAAGAGAAACAGCTGCTGGAGGCAAGGCGCAAGGTCGTCAAGGAGAAAAAGGCAATGGCCGTCTTCAGGTATGTTACTGTCTGTTTCACAAAATCTTTCCAAATTTTACGGCTACATAAACAATGCAAAAGCAATATTTTGTTTGATAATGTCAAATTTTACAAGATTTAAGAATGAGCCTTCTTTTTATTTCGTAAAATTTTGTCAAATATTGATTTTATTGCCAAAAAAAAAGATGGGAATTAAATTTGGAGGGAAAGGAGGTTTGAGCTGGGAGTGGAGTCGAAAAATGATATATTTCTGAAATTGATTCTGAAACCTGGCTACCGGTAGATAGCTTATAAATATAACTAAGAAAACAAAAGTTAAATTTTGAAAGTTGTCGAAATGTTCAGAGCAAATTCCGGAATAGAATTTCAAATTTGACATGACAATTTCATTAACTTTCGAGCTCATTTTACAGAAAATCGTACAGTTTCTGTAAATAGCGTTCATGTAAAATCGCTCATCATACAAAATCGCTCATCATACAAAATCACATGGCTCGTCTCGTATTACACTCCGTGTTATTGATATTATATATAATTGTTACGCTCACTCATTTGTTTAGCATAAGGACCCAGTCATTTGTGCATTATTTCACGATAATCAGCTCACCTGTTTAACCCTTCCAACCCTAAATAACTAGAATTTTGCTATGTTAATTTTTGGACCAATCCAATCGTCACAAAATGTTTTTCAGACTAGTCAATTAAAAGAAGGGGATGCGTTTTTTTGTCTAAAAAATATGAAAATTACTTGCAAAAAGTGCAGATCCTGATGAGACGGCTCGTTACGAGCCGGCTCATCTTGATCTACACTGTTAAAGAGGTATGTAGTGTTGAGAGGGTTAAATAAACGAAATACCACGACACTGGATGATCAGCTGATCTCATTGCTATCTTCAGGGACACAACAGCATTCATCACCACGGTGATTCTGCTCCTCATAATGGCCTATGGAAAGGACACGGGCGTACATTATCACGTCAATCGTGCCGCCAAAACGAGATTTGCCGCGACTGGTACTCCAATGTTTACCTCCATCTCGACTCGGGACGACTGGTATGCATGGACAAAGACTTCGCTTCTGGACATTGTGTATTCCTCGATGAACAACACTGACCAACAGGTGGGTTGTCTTGCAGTTATGTATTATCAGGTAGCGAGATTTGTATTGGCTAAATACATACCGACATGTTAACAAAATGTTGTATATATTGATATTGACCTGATACAAATATCTGGTTGCAACAAATTGAAAACTGACGTTTCATAGGTTGAACGGCACCACATGATGTTATCGAATACATCAATGAAATGACGAAATATAGACAAGTCTGCGTTCAACAAAAACTATTTCACATTGCACGATCAGCTAACATCAAACGTTAAACCTGATAAATGTAATACCAGTCTAGTGTCTGTTGATATCAAGTTTATCAGGCGTAATTCCTCGGCGAGTGTCGGAATTCCTACACGTTTCCTAGCCTCGCCTGAAATAGACTTAATATCAAAAGACACTAGCCTGCTATTCTCTATTTATGATAGCATTTTCATCCCACTGGTCTGTCCGATGAGACTTTAGAAACTGTGGTTCCGGCTCTATATAACCTTAGCTGTTGCTGGGACGTTAAACCCATTCCACTTTTCTTCATGGTCTGTATGCATCTAAATTATTGAAAATGTCTGAGCCAGATTTGTTAAATAATTAATCAGTCACAAGGTCCTGTTATCAATAACAGTCTTGCTGCATTTGTCGCAAATCAAAATTCTTGAGAGCGTTTGTTTAGTACCCAAAAACAAAAAGCATGTCTCATAGCAATGTAGGAGGGTATTTGTTTGGTATTTCAGAATGTGTTGATCAGCGACAACAGCCACATCATCGGCCACATCCAGCTGCGGCAACAGAGGGTCCAGGCCACGCCCTGTCCCCGTCATCTTCCACACACGACCTTAAGCTGTATAGGAGGTCGCGACCCCGACACAGGGTCATTTGGACAGGACCACGGATGGACGTACATGGACGGGAGCTGGGGGACCTTTGTGTATGGCAACATCGCAGTCTATGATGGCGCTGGATATATTGTCTCGCTGAACAACTCCAGGTGACTTTTGTAACCCTTACCCGTCTGAATTAACTTTTGTCGTCTGCTGTTTGTTTTCTATTTTCCAATTTTCTCGTCAGAAACATGGTTTGGCAGCACTTTAGAATAATTTCCAATGGAAATGATTCTAAAGTGCTGTCAAATCATGTTTTTATTGAGAAAGAAGGTAAAATATAAAGCAACAGCAGACGACAATTTTCGTGTCCAGCATTCTAAGGGTTAAACAATATTGTATCAACCTATTTGCTTATCCTGTTTTCTCTTGTTGTTATCACTCATTTGGTAACAATGTAACAGCATGCTTCTTGAAAATGTTATGATGAAAATCAGATGACTATTATCGAATCTAGGTAATAATTTTATTGTCGCACCCGCTTGTGGACAGCGCGATATAGTCGGCACATTGGCGCACGTCCGTACGAATGTCTGAGAGTTAAAGTTTTTTTATATACTATCGAGGCCTCAGCGTGCACGACATGCGGGCCGCGGTCATCTCGTAAAAAAATGTAGTCTAACTTAACATTAGTATGTTTTTGGTTGAATGTTTGTTTTGGCTAAAGTTTTTTGGTATACTACAAAGCCTCGGCGGGCGCGACATGCGGGCCGCGGCCATGTCGTAAAAAAATTGTGGTCTAACTTAACATTCCACATTGCCATTAGTAAGTGTTGAATTAAATTGACCTTTGTGTTGTTGCAGGAGAGAAGCCTTGCAACAGATCAAACAGTTAGAGGCAGCCAACTGGCTGGACAGACACACACGGGCTGTGTTTGTGGAATTCACCATGTTTAACACGCCCACGAACCTGTTCACGTGTGTTAACCTACTCGTGGAGATGGGCCCGGTCGGCGCAGTGTACCCCAATGTCAAGGTTACGTCCACACAGCTGTTCCACTACATAACTGGCTGGGACAAGTTTGTACTGGTGTGCGAGCTTGTGTATTTCATTGTAATGCTGTACCGGCTGAAATGCGAGTCGACCAAGATCATACAACAGCGTAGGAAATACTTGGACAATCTCTGGAACATTCTGGAGCTGCTGACGTGTCTCGTGTCTGTGAGTTTCTGTCTGTGTTTTGTCAGTCGATTTTTCCTTGTATCACAGACAGTGGAACGTCTACGCAGCACTTACTACGAACAGTTTGTCGACGTGTCCTTTAACGCCTTTTGGGACGATGTATTGCGGTCAGCAGTGGCGACTCTGCTCTTCTTGTCGTTCGTGAAGAGCCTACGCCTGCTACGCTACAACAAACAGTTCGCGGTGATCGGCGACGTCTATAGAAAGGCCTCGCGCGAACTAATCCTATTCTTCGCTCTGTTTACCACACTTGTGCTGGCGTACACGAGTCTAGGATACATGATGTTCAATTCCTTTTTGTACGTTTTCCGCGACATCAGCAGTAGCGTACTAGCCGTCACAGCAATGCTGACACAGAACGTCAACACAGAAATGTACGAACAGTCATCCACGGCTGTATTCGTCTTTTCGTTTTGTATATTCGCGGTGGGTCTGCTCACGTCGTACATGATAGCTGTGCTGTCCCAATATTTCAAGTCGCGGAAGAAACGGCGTCTGCTGGCGATGGGCGTGCAGGACGCTGCCGTGTTCTACTGGCAACACTTCCAACTGTGGACAGGCCTGAAGAAAAGCGACCTGGTACCGGAGCCCCAAGTTATCCTGCCACCGGTAAGTTGTCCTTGGACACTTTGTCAGTGTACCGCAATTATTCTAATACAGGGCTATGCAATTTTCTGCATTAGCTTTGCCATTATTATAGGAATGAATGGCCTTTTTGTGGAATTTATCGGGGTATAAACTTGGAAAAGTCTCGGGAATACTGGACGAAGGCCGGAAGGCCTCGTCCAGTATTCCCGCGACTTTTCCAAGTTTATATCCCCGATAAATTCAACAAAAAGGCCATTCATTCCTTATAATTCCAGCATTTGAAATACATTCATCAAGAAAATGTGTTTATTTTCCGTTTTCTTAAGAATTATTTTAACTGCGCCTCACGGTTACGGAAAGTAGTTTGGCGTGGGAGTTTACTGGGATATAAATTTTGGACAGAGACTTGCTACGGGCCAATCAAATGTTAGGGAATTGTGTAAATATTTTTGTGCTGGAATTATAATTGCATAAAAACACCGAAATATAAATATAAAAACACTGAAATATAAATTTTGATGATGATTTTACTATGTGAAAATAATAGAACTGAAAATCTAGTAGGGGTGCTACTGTTGGAGAGGGGGCTGCTATTACAATAAAAAGGGGATTCATATTAAATCAGCACTTGTATAAGATCTTCAGTGTATATATGCAATGAATGTTTGTGCATAATAAATTCCTTTAGTTGTCAATGGACTCGAACAAGTTCCACTGGTCTGTTCCCAAAAAGAGCCATGTGACATTTAATGGAAACGCTCCAAATGAAGCTAAACAAACGTCCCTAAAGCTCCAATCTCCAACATACTTCAGTTTAGTGGAAATTGTTTATTGAATGTGGTATTGGTTGCATTTTATTCATACCATACACAACTTCTAACGCTAAGTATACAGTATCAAATTATTTCATGTCGACTTGCCTACAAATTACAAAGAATGCGGGAAACTAAAACTGTCGTCTGCTGTTGTTTTATATTTCATCTTCTTTCTTTCTCAATAAAAAACGTGGTTTGACAGCACTTTAGAATCATTTCCAATGGAAATGATTCTAAAGTGCTGTCAAACCATGTTTTTAACAAGAAAAATGGAAACTTAGATAAAAAGACAGCAGACGACAAAATTTAATTCAACATTGTAAGGGTTAATCAGTGGAATCTGGTCATATTCCGGCTGGAAGTTGCATCCAATTAATCTGATCACGTGAATTTATAAGAGTACTATGCTAGTGTCTTTTGATATCAGGCAAGGCTAGGAAACGCGTAGGAATTTCATGGCTCGGAGGACGGAAGCGCCAAGACTGATAAACTTGATATCAACAGACACTAGGCTGGTATTTTATTTATCAGGTAACATTTTATGCTAGCAGATGATCAAATATATTTTTTCTTTGAAAATAATGAGGGCTTGTTTACCTTGTGTTATTACTGATGTCATTCGGTAACATCATGTGATTCCGTTCTACCAATGAAACATCTGGGCCAATACAAAGCTAGATACCGGATATATTGCAGGAGTTTACGATGGCGGAGATAGAATACCAGGTGGAGGAGCTATTGTTCCGCATGAACGCACTCACAGGGTCACATGGTCTACCGGAGAAGCAGCCATGCTACTTCACGGACTCGGACTGTACATACGGAGGTGGAGACGACGGCATATCCAGTGGAGGCTCCGAGGTAAATCAAACTCACGAATATGAACACACTTATCTGTGACTGCGGAATATATTTTTTTATTTATTTAGTGGTGTTTAACGGCCTGTCAACTGAGCTGAGTGAACGGGTTCCCATATTTCACTTGTTGTGATGGGGGGGAAATCCGAAAGTCAGGCCCAAGTATTTACATAAAAGATATATATAGTCAGACTAAAATTAGAATAACCCAACACGGTGTCTGGTCATCACCACACCAGATTCACTTAGCCATGACCTTAGCTGTTGATAGGCCGTTAAACCCAAACAAACAAACAAACAAAACTCTTAAATAACAAGGAAGCCAGAAATATACAAGAGGGCCAAACCAGGAATATCTGGATTACATTAAGGATGAAACCCATCGTTAAATTTACCAATCGCATGCTCCCAGCCAACCATCCATAGACGTTATGTGTAGAAATAGTGTGTATGGGATTTGTGGCCAGTCTCATCAGTATCTGCACGGTTTGTGTAGTCGCTGATTTTTATGTACCCCAAAAATAAATTTGAGGTACATACAGTCGCCATTCTATGAAAAATACTTTCATAGTATTTCTATCCCACTCATCTGTCTGATGAGACTTTAAACTGTGGTCCCATCTCTGTACGACCGTAGCTGTTGCTGGGACGTTAAAACCCATTCACTTTCACATTTGTAGGCGGGTCAGCAGTACGGGGACGAGCGGCTGGAGCAGAGGGTCCAGAGGATAGAGGACAACCTGTGTTCCCAGGAACCCTTCCTGGCCCAACTGCTGCAGCTGGACAGTGTCGCGGCCGATAACTTCTCCCAGGTCAAGCAGAAGCAGCTCAGGTACTCTCCCACACTCCCCCCACACAGCTCAGGTACTCTCCCACACTCTCCACACACAGCTCAGGTACTCACCCACTCCTCCACTCCCCCCCCCCCCCATCACAGCTCAGGTACTCTCACACTCTCCCCCCCCTCCACACATACAGCTCAGGTACTCTCCCATACTCTCCACCTATCCCCCCTCCACACACATCTCAGGTACTCTCCAGTGGTTTCATTTGTCTTTTAGTTTAAAAAGATTATAAGAAGTTGTATAAAATTGCAACCTGTAATCAGTATGCCCTTCCAAACACAAATGCTCTCCACAATATTGTTTTACATTATAAGATATAAGCAAAATGTATTCTACTCCTACTCGGTGAATTTCAAGAGTACCGAATATCTCCAATTGATTAAAGTGTTGTACGATATCTTTATCTTCCGTGCCTCCATTACAGATCCCACCTGGAGTTGGAGATATTTCGCCAGCTCCAAATACAGAGACAGGAGGTGAAGCCAGAGACCCCCCACGGGACCGTCGATGACAAACCAGAGACCCCCCACGGGACCGTTGACGACAAACCGGAGACCCCCCACGGGCCCCTTGATAACGAGGACGCTGCCGTCATTGCCACGCCAAACAGCCCCGGCCATGGTAAGCTGGCGCCCATGTCATTCCACGCATATGTCTGGTTTATGGAACAGCCTTAATGTTTTTTTCTTATTCCTCAACAAATCTGTTGTAGTCACACTTGCACAGATACATGTAGTTCATTTTAGTGGTCATCAACCTTCAAAAATATAATGAGAAAATGTGTTAAAAGATTTACAGAATATTTCTACACCTAAAGACAGAGCATATTTTAACCCTTAGACCACTACTCACAACAATTGTCGTCTGCTGTTGCTTTTATATCTTGCCTTATTTCTCCGATGGAAATGATTCTGAAGTGCTGTCAAAGCATGTTTTTGATGATATAAATGGAAAATATAAAATAAACAGCAGACGACAACAAAATTAAGATAGCGATCTAAGGGTTAATACACACCTATCAATGACCCCACCCAGGTGAGTGGTGTGAACACCATGGAATTGGATATGTTCTAAAATGGACAATATAGTTCCTGCCTATGTGTGGCTGCGACTGGAGAAATGGGGCACAGGAGTGTGCGATTTGAGCAGCAGCTACACTGGTTACTCATTTCTCCATTCACAAATGTCTTTAATCTACATTTATTACAGACTCGATTCAATCGTCGTCGTCCGATGATGTCCATCCACACAGCACATCGAGTTCCTCCAGCCAAAGCACTCCGTCTAACGTCACAAAACCAAAGAAGCCACGAGCCAGTCTTACCATCCACGACTTCATAACAAAATCTACCCATGAAGGGAAAGACAATCGCAATGAGAACTCTAGTTCAAATCCAGACTCGCCGAGGGACAAGTTCACATTTGCGAGCTCCAAGAAACCTGCTGATAGAGGAGCGAAGAAAATTCAAAATTTGTCTGACACAAGCAGTGAGAAGATATCGCCTGATTTTACCAAAAGTCGTAAACCTACAGAGAGCAATTCAGAAACTACGGATCAATTGAAGCCAACAAGGAATGAATTGCCGGTGAAGCCAACGTTTCTACAATCACGAGAGCACATGAGTGAGGGTGTGCGCGGCAGCCCGATAATGAAACTGCGTACGGGAATGTCGACCCGCCCGGAAGGTCACGTGGCAGATCGCGTCGTGGAGTCGAGTTCAGGTTCCGAGCAAGACGCTATACACTGTGGACGCAAGGCAGCGGGCAAACGAAGCTTACGGAAGACAAAATCACGCGGCAAAGGGAAAGGGCCCGATAGTTTGGAGCCGGAGTTGATTCTCGATGAGGTGGACTGTGAGGATGGGGAAGGGATCATGTTTGAAGAATTAGGGGACGGGGCCAGAATCGACGAGCTCGATATCGAGAATGGGGAACAGCTGCAGCACAGTGTGAAATATGAGAAGGTGGAGCATACCATTAGTGCCGACGTTCACCACTCAAGTGTGTGATCTGTCAACTTTTGGTACATGAATGAATATTTACAGGAATGAATGGCCTTTTTGTGGAATTTATTGAGGTATAAACTTGGAAAAGTCGCGAGAATACTGGACGAAGGCCGGAAGGCCTCATCCAGTATTCCTGTGACTTTTCCAAGTTTATATCGCCGATAAATTCCACAAAAAGACCATTCATTCCTTATAATTCCAGCATTTGAAATTAATTCATCAGAAAATGTGTTTATTTTGACAGACGGCAGCCATTTGTTTACATTGACAGCACCGACAGTGCACCTGTAGAAAGTAGTTCGGCGTGAGAGTTTACTGGGATATAAATTTTGGACAGAGACTTGCTACGGGCCAATCAAATGTTAGGGAATTGTGTAAATATTTTTGTGCTGGAATTATTAACCCTTTCAACCCAAAGTAACTGGAATGGACTGGGATATGTTAATTTTCCGATCAATCCAATCTTCACAAAATGATTTTCAGACCAGTCCATTTATAAAACGAGTGGGTTTTTTTTACTAAAAAATATTAAAATTACTTGCAAGAAATGCAGATCCTGATGAGACGGCTCGTTGTAAGCCGGCTCATTTGGATCTACACTGTTAGCAAACATCACAAAAGAGATGTGTGGGGTTGAAAGGGTTAGTTAACTGTAAACCCAATTCACTCGAAAAGCAAATCTGGGTTTGGTAGAAAATAAATGTTTATATTAATACAGTTACTGAAAAGTAACTACAGTCGAACCTGTGTTAACGACCACCTGTGAGTAGCGACCACCTGTCCACAACGGCCAGTTAAAACCCCCCCGTCCAATTTGTTCTTTAAAAGACCTTGGAATAACGACCAGCGACCAGCGATTTTCGTTACCACGCGGCATTTTTTACTGCAAACAGCGACCATTAGCGACCAAGTCATGTTTTGTTTTTGGCAAAAAAAAATAACATCGCAATCGCCGATTTTCCTTTCATCACAAAACTCGGCGACATTTTTCAATGAAAAATATTGCATAACTCCATTAACGGTAATTCCCGATATGTATTCCGTGTCGTGTATTCCAATAGGCATAATGCAATTCTGCGCAAGTCATAAAACTTGATCATTAGCTGGCAAACTGTGTTTACACGATGCTGATTCGTCTACAGTGACAAGACTAAGACTTCAAACACACGGCGCGTGTCGAGTGTAAATTTCACACATCGGGACACAAGGCCATATCAAAGATCAATACACGCGGTTGCCGACATCAGTCCCGTAGTCCACACTAGACTGGTACCCTGTCTGATGCTCAGCTTATATAGCGTTATTCCTAGCGACCAGGTACCAGTCTAAAGTGACACAACAAACGTGTTTATATGAATTGGGTCTCGATCTCCGACAAATCCCGGCTTATTGCATTAGCGACCAGACCAGACCAGGCAGTGGATTCGCGTAGTCTGCCCGTGGTTTACATGGTTTACAGTGCTCTCGAATCTCTAATTAAAAACATCAGTAATTACGTCAGCGGACATTGCCAATTCGTCATAGGCTGCTTAAATATTCGGGCTTGACCAGGATAGTATACAGTACATTGGACAGAAAGCAAATAAGCCTGGTGTTCTCTCCTGATTTGGACACCTAGCTCGTGTGGGTTACTGACGCATTCAATGAAATATTTTTTGTTACAAAAAAACTCGCAGTTTTCACAGGCCGCGCCACATAGGTGATCGTTTTAATACAGACTATATGACCGTTATTAATTTCAACTGGTGGTGTGAAATACTAATGGTCATGCTAAATTAAACCACTTGCATGTAATTACGACAAGCTATTAAATGGTGCACCAAAGCGGGCCGCGAGATATACTTATCGTGAAGATAATTACTCACCTTTGTATATAATTTCCAAAGCGAGGCTGGGTTCAGAACACTAACAACAAGATGACAAAACAAAATAAATTGACTATTTTAGCCATTTTCGTGCAATTTTTAATTGATGAAAAGCATGCATATATATTACAATAGAATGCTAAAGACATGGCCGATTTTGTTGTGAAACTGGGTAAATGTTCGACCCTTGGAACAACGACCACCTGTCAACAACGACCACTTTGGCCACTTCCCTTTGCCGGTCGTTGTTCACAGGTTCGACTGTAATACTTTTTTAACCCTTACTACGCTGAATTAAATTTTGTCGTCTGCTGGAAATGTTTTATTATCAATATTTCTCGATAAAAACCTGTTTTGGCCGCGCATGAGACAATTCTCATGTGCTGTCAAAACAGGTTTTTTGTTCAGAATTAAGGCAAAAATGAAAAACAGCAGACAACATTTTTTGTTTCCCGCGTACTGAGGGTTAAATTAATACAAATATGAGGGTTACATTAATACAAATAGTGTCTAGTATGGAGACCAATGTCTAAAATGCTTTTAGTTGTGAAAAGATAATAGTGATATTATACGGTTATCATCATAGAAATAGCATTCCATTCTAGGCACTATTTGTATTCATTTTCATAAAGTGTACTTCCTGGTAACGTAGTAGTTGAAATGAATTTACAAATTATCTCCCCTGTTTATCGCAGTATATATCGGAATAAACTGCATAGAATTTGATCAAATAAAATTGTGCAGTTGATTAAAGTATTGAATTAATCCGTCCATGGATAATTGAAACAATATTGTTAAAACAGTTACTGTATGCTTATTATAGAATCGTTATACATGTACGTGTATGAATCGTAACGTAGAAAATGGTTTTATCGAATTGAGATTATTCATCTGTTTGTGATATTTTACATACACAAGTTTTCTTGTGCTCGCTGTGTGTTTTACTGTATAGCCTTGGACCTAGTCGGCCTCGTCTTCTCTGGCATTCAACACAAATGGTGATATTGCACGCAGAGCTTCAGTTAAGGTGCGTAATTGGACCAAATTTTCCGGATATTTTTCTTATTTCTTCACAAAAAATGACAAGTTGGGATTGCTTTAGAATCGTCTCATCAAGACGATTCTAAAGCACTCCCAACTTGCCAATTTTGGTGAAGAAATAACGAAAGTCTCCCCAAAGTTGATCAAATTACGCACCTTAACTGGAGCTCTGTATGTTAATGTTACCGATATGGAAATTCTACATTATTAACCCTTAGACCGCTACTCATAATAATTGTCGTCTGCTGTTGTTTTTATATCTTGCCTTATTTCTCAATAAAAACATGGTTGGACAGCACTTCAGAATCATTTCCATTGGAAATGATTCTGAAGTGCTGTCAAAGCATGTTTTTGATGATAAAAATGGAAAATAGAAAAACAGCAGACGACAAAAAAAATAAGATAGCAGTCTAAGGGTTAATTATTCATGTGAAGCAGACTGTGTACCATCTGGTGCAGACAGACTGTAATATATTATTCAATACAACTAGAAGAAATATAGCTGTAAAAGAAATATCAGTAAAATGGAAAAATCTCCTTAAAGGTACATGCCGGCTATAAGTAGGTTATAATATAGAGACAGCTAGTTTTGTATATTCTGTAGATGTGACATTCTCTGGCAAAATAAAGATTCATTCACCATTACCCCACGTATTGATAGGCTTTATTATACAGTTTATATCAGAGGTACATTTTCACACTGATAACAGGGGCGATAACCTGCTTTCCTTAAAATGAAAATAGCCCGATACCATCTCGCCATCACTATCAGTAAAATAAATATTACGAAATGATTATATCTGTATAGCGGGCACTGGTCATTTTTTGGACTGGTGGAATAGTGACACACTAATTACACACTAATTTAATTCCTATAAAGAACATTTTGTGCCTACTGAGTGTGCTTGTACCTTTAAGGGCTATTCTAGAATTGATTGTCAGGGGGGATTAGAAGGTACCTGAATGTTTTATTCTTCTAGAAAGTATCTACTGTTCCCACTCATTAAAGACGGGATACAATTATCGTAATATGAAAAAAAATAATATTTTTTTCATCTCGAAAGTATATGTTGTTACCACTCATTTGAACCGTCTCGAGGAGACGGTTCAAATGAGTGGTAACATCATATACTTTATTCAGAAATGAAGAAAATTTGTATTTTTATCAATGAAAAATACTGTATGATGGTGGGTCTAGTTTTCGGGGTATTAACAAGTTCATCAACTAGCGGTTTTTATCAAACATAACATATGAGCTAAATTGTTAGTTCAATAGAATGATAAACATTTCTTTCAATGTTTCTTGCCTTCAAAATAAGATTGTTGTTAGATTAAAATTTGCGTCCGCTCGTTTAGCAATACATGAGTCAGCCATCTTGAATATTGACTTATGGTTGGAGTTTTCGGGGTATTTTCCGAAAGTGTCAATAAATTTGCTAATTCGTCCCGAGTTTTCATTGGCTATAAGATAATCTCGCAGATGAATGAGGTACAGTGAAGGAAAACTTGAAACTTTTCTCTAGATTATGATTTTAACAATATTAAAGAGCAGATTAATGGCGGACGCATAACATCACGAAAATCACGGTAGGTTAGTGAATCAAATGACCTAAATGGCAAAAATTACCAGTATTTTTGGTCCAAACACTGGATTTGGTGGCATTTTTTTAAGAATTTACTATAGGTAATGTCATGCTTATTTTAATTACGTGACGTAAAGCACATCGCGGCTGCACACATGTCTACAAATTACAAAATATGTGAATACCCCGAAAACTCCGACTACCCCGAAAACTGGCGTCATGACCATATACATGAATTGCAATGTAATTAACAGACAAAACAGACATTGTAATTTTTTATTCCAGCCAGGGGTGTGAGATTATTGTATAAGACAAGAATATACACGTTTATTCTAGTCGCTCACTTTTGTGTTTACATTGTATGTGTTTTCAGAGACCTAGTCTTGTTTTTACATGTTTATACATGGAAGTTTACATACTAACACTATACAGATAAACGGTTCAATTACTGTTTTATATTCCCCGGGGTCGGTAAACGTGCTTCCGATTCCAAATATAGATGGATTTGTTTGTTTGTTGGGGTTTAACGGCCTATCAACATCTATGGTCATTTAAGGCCGGGTCAATGGGTTTAGTACTAAATAGATTGGTGGGTGGTTGGTCAGGCAAACGTGATGGTGTAAATTAACGGTAGTGAGTGAGTGAATAGGGTTTAACGTCCTATTCACTCACTCACTACCGTTAATTTACACCATCACGTTAATTAACGGTAGGGTTCCTCCTTGTAGGAATCACAATTTGCCTATTTGGCCCTCAGGTACGTTTTTATCTTTGGCTCTTTTTGTTACCGGGGAGTTGAATTGGGTTATTGCCCATTACAAAAGTGTAAGATTATTACTGATCCTACTGCTTTTTGGAGGGGGCCAAGTGATTCTGGTGTGGAGAGGACCTGGCATCAGATCCGGATCATTCTGATTTCAAGGCTGAATATATAGTTCTTTTATTGTAAATATTCAGTTCTGATTTTGGGATTTTCCCCCCCATTCGTACATGTACCTGAACATGTACTTGTACAGGTAATATATGGGATTTAGTACTAAACTCATTGACCCGGCCTTAAATGACCTTAGCTGTTGATAGGCCGTTAAACCCCAACAAACTAAATAGATTGATTGAATGGCAATTTGCATCTGTTCAATAGCACAGCCATATAGACTCGGGTACACCTGTAAATGGTGGATTGGATTTAATGGTGTTCAACAGGCTGTCAACAGCTAAGGTCGTATAGGCCGGGTTAACGGGGTCGAATCACATATTTCACTTGTGAATCCCAAAATCAGAACTGAATATTTACAAGAATAGGCCATTAAACACCATTAAATAAATAACCACACCAGATCACTTGGTTCCAGGTGTGAATACCATAAGCATGGATCCACCTTATTCTCGTTCCAAGAATGGCTGCAGTATCTCTTGCTTGTTGTAAAGGGTCACCAAACAGGGATTGGCTAATGGTACCTGACACTAGAGCAGGATGTTGAAATTTCCTTGAGTATCAATGCTGCCATCTATCTGTATATGGCCCGGCTTTACATGACCTTAACTGCTGATAGGCTGTTAAACACCATCAAACAAACAAACTATCTGTATATCTGTAGAAGTGGGGCTTACAGAATTTGTGACCAGTGTAGATCCTGATAAAATAGCACACTCGTGTGGCCTGATTTTGCTTGCTATACAATGTAAGTATGACATGTGTTTCATTGCTGGAATGATGAACAGTGCAGATCCTGATCAGACTGCGGATGCACAGGCTGATCTGGATCTACACTGGTCGTAAAACCCATAATCCCCATTTCTCCAGTCACAGCCACATATGAGCCGCGAGGTTATGATCCAATTGTTTTGTTCTTGATGGTTAAATGCAGAAACATGTTCAGAAACATGTCTTCACCCATGTGAAGACATGAAACTGGCTACTGTAGAGAGGTGGCTGTCATTAAATATAGAGGAAATTGTCCATTTGGGATATAAAATATTGGCTGTTACAGAGGTGGTTGTTGTAGGGAGGTTAAATATAGAGGAAATTGTCCATTTGGGATATAAAATACTGGCTGCTACAGAGAGGGGGTTGTTGAAGAGAGGTGGCCGTACGCGGAGGTTCGATATATACCTGAATTACAGTGGAACCTCTAAACTGGACCTCTCCCATACTGTCTGGTTCAGTAGCCGATTTCAGCAACATTGCAAAGTATACTTATCTAGCAAAGTATACTTTGAGGGAGCAATCATTTATTTTTCCTGAAATGCATTATTTCAAATAGAACTAACGACTGCATATATTTGATGATTAAAAGCATGCAGAATTGTTATACTGAATTTATTACATTATTACAGCCATTTAATGTAATAAATTCAGTATAATAAAAAATAATAAATTTATCCTAAAATTTAAAATTTCTCCCTCAAAGTATACTTTGCAATTTTGGTGAAATCGGCTACAGAAAGTGGATTGTTGAAGAGAGGCGGCCGTACGCGGAGGTTCGATATATACCTGAATTACAGTGGAACCTCTAAACTGGACCTCCCATGCTGTCTGGTTCAGAAAGTGTCGTGTACCAGCATCTACACTGGCGCTGCACTCCGCACCGGCGGAAAATGTTTCACGTCGAAAATAGGCATATGTACACACCAATAGAAAATGTGAAAGTGAATGGGTTTAATGTTCCAGCAAGATCTAAGGTCATATAGAGGTGGGACCACAGTTTAAAGTCTCATCCGCCAGACCATCGCGATGGAAACACTATGTAAGTTTTTTTCACGCCTAGTGCAAGGTTTGAACTCGCAACCTCTGGTATTGAAGTCCAATGCCATATCCCCTAGGACATGGCCCAACGAAAAAGAGACAGTGAATGTCCATATCAATTGGATCAAAAACATTAAATTCAGAAAATAATAACATATTTTTGAGTACTTTAATATCCGAATAAACTTGTATTGTTACACGACTGTCGTTCGACACCGCTGACAGCCGTGCTCAAACATACAGCACATGCTGTTTGACCATGGCTGTAATGCTCATTTCGGCAACACCTACGTAATGCACGTCACTCATGATGTTACTAGAACGCGCTATTACGTCACCAGACCAGTTCACAACGGTCTCACTAAACTTTTGAAATTGGCGCGGATGCATCACGCGACGAGTACTGCGGCCCCAGAATATGTATGTGTAAATTACAGCTGTTTGATTGAAACAGAAAGTACTGCATATATGCTCAGATTGCATATTTGCAACGGAAATGTAATAACGTTCGACAATGTCCAGCTGTGGATAAACGTTTGCCGTCTTACAAGGGACCTGTTTGAACCCCAAGGCCGAAGGCCGCTGGTTCACAGTTCCCGACATTGTCGAACCTTACAATAGTCTTACTCATTCATATAGTAACTGACATTATACTACACAAATATAAACATCAAAATTCACCCTTTGTGCTATTTGAATTTTGAATTGCTAACTTCTTTTTGTTGTAAAGTGTGGTTAAACCTGTATCTGCTGTCAATTTCTTTTCCTCCAGTTCACTCCAAACCTTTTCTAGTCGGTTGAGAGTTGTGGCACTTTCCAACTTCCGGCCAATAAAATACATTTCAAATTGATCGCGCGGCATCAACTTGCATCCCTCCACTTCACATAGATCGTCAAGTTCCGTCTGCTTGAGACCGGATATAAGATTCATTCCTGCCATTTTCTCCAGGTCCTTGAATGGCACCTGGAACTCTTTCAAATGGTGCTCATATCCGATTGGTTTATTTGGAACAACAAAAGCACCAATCGCAGTTGGGGTATTCCACATGCTCTCTACTAATATGACCTTGAAGAGGTGCGTTGGCACGGCAACCTGGTTTTCACCAATCACCTGAAGGGAACAAATAGTTGTCATGATAAAGAAGCTAATGTTAACCTTGTCGCACCTAAGTAACTGAAATGGACTACTCTGTGTCATTTTTCAAACCGTTCCATTAATGAATTTGGGATATTCTTGAAAATATTCACAAACAGTGCAGATCTTGATCAGATGGCTCTTTACCTAGCTACATGTAGTTCTTACACGTTGCTTAGCCTCGACTGATAGTATTGGCGCAAAGAATAACAAGATCTGGCATCGTTAAACGAAGCTAATCCCCTCGTTGGTATGCAAATAAAAAGCAAACAAAACATAAGTCCATGGATCGTATGCAAAGCAAAGCCCCATCCCTGGACGCACATTGTGGCTGAATATTATCAAAATCGCTGAAGTGGTTCATAAGTTATTGAATAAACAAAAAAAGAATTTTGCCTTACAAACAAGCTGAACACAAGTCTTCAGTGACCATGAACTTGGGCGGTTGGATGTGGGTCGTATGCAAAACAAAGCACCATCCCAAGACACACATTGTGGGCAAATATTGCCAAAATCAGTGAAGCGGTTCACGAGTTATTGAAATATGAAAGGTGTCACCAATGTACGCATGTACATGGACTAATGCTATATCCCCTCTTGCCCATCAGCGAGGGGATAAAAAGCCAGAGTGAGCCCTGCTGATACCAATATACAATGTAGTTTTATTGAGAAAATGCATTTTTCTGCTAAATTTACTTAATGTTAATGTATTTTGCTGCCAATCTCCAATAAAGCTTGTTCATGATAGTAGAACTGACAACGAACATGTCGAGGAGGGCTTATTGGCTTGAATGACCGTTTTGTTTGTTTTTGTTTATTATAGGAATGAATGGCCTTTTTGTGGAATTTATTGGGGTATAAACTTGGAAAAGTCGCGGGAATACTGGACGAAGCTATAAAAAATTACTATTTTCGAATAGAAAAAAAGAAGTTTTTTTTTCATTTTTTTTTCTTTGAAAATTGTAATTTTTTAAGGCTTCCAGTATTCCCGCGACTTTTCCAAGTTTGTATCCCCGATAAATTCCACAAAAAGGCCATTCATTCCTTATAATTCCAGCATTTGAAATAAATTCATCAAGAAAATGTGTTTATTTTCCGTTTTCTTAAGAATTATTTTAACTGCGCCTCACGGTTACGGAAAGTAGTTCGGCCTGGGAGTTTACTGGGATATAAATTTTGGACAGAGACTTGCTACGGGCCAATCAAATGTTAGGGAATTGTGTAAATAGGAGTAATTGGCTTGACTGACCGTGCAACTTCTCTAACCCGGACACCCTGGGAACCTCCCAGGGTGTCCGGCTTAGACAAGTTCCACTATTACCAACTCACCGGATACTTCACAAACTGTTTGCCGTCTTCGCCAGTTTCCGGCAGCACCAGGGGGCCACTGATTATGTATACGTTGGAATATTTGTTGGCAAGGTCGCGACAATACATCTCGAATCGGTTCCAGAATCCTGCGTTATTGTCGAGGTTCTGTGGCACAATGTTGCTTAGGTAGAACGAGTCCACCATCGCACTCTGGAAGCCAATAAAATGTAACGTGTGCCCAATGTGACAATAATATGTAATATGTGGCCGTGACTGGGGAAATGCTGCTTATGGGATTTGTGACAAGTGTAGCTCCTGATCAAATAAACTCATGTAGCCTGAAAAGGATCTAGTTTGTTTATTAGAAGCGCGACGGTGTTTCAATGACGGAATGGTGAAGAGTGTATATCCTGATCAGACTGTGCGGATGCACAGGCCGAACTGGATCTACACTGGTTTCAAAACCCATAAGCCCCATTTCTCCAGTCACAGCCATATATGACGCTTGCACATGACAAAACCAGAACATCTGTAAAACCGATGAACGTTTCGCTGTGTGGCAATAAGTTGTAAATACGAAACAATTGGTTATGCAAAATTATGTTAGTCTTAACATTTATTGTTTACCCTAGTTTCTCGACCAATGAAAGCACAGCATTTCATCTCAATTAATCGCATATTACAACTCTTTTGCCAATAGCTATTAAATTAATCATTACATGTTGCAATAAGTACAACACTATATTTATAAATCGTGTCGCGCTGTGTTGTCGTAAGTTCACCGCACACCATGTTAACTCGTGCACACATGCACATGCCTGGGTCACACCGCCAATCACATCATTTCAATTAGACAATGTGCTTTGGGGCGGGTTTAGATTCAAACAAACTATCTAATGGTATGGCCGCCCCGTCACGTTCACGCAACGGATGTACGCAACGGGGCGGGCAAATAATAAGATAGTTATAGTTCACATATTGATTGTGTTATATTAACTATACTATTATTACTGACCCGGGTGTGTTTGTTGTCGCCGGCGGGGCTCATGTGGCCCCGGGACCTATGTTACTGACCCGGGTGTGCTTGTTGTTTCCGGCAGGGCTTGGGCGGGACCTATGTTACGGACCCGGGTGGTTGTTTCCGGCAGGGCTCATGTGGCCCCGGGACCTATGTTACTGACCCGGGTGTGCTTGTTGTTTCCGGCGGGGCTCATGTGGCCCCGGGACCTATGTTACTGACCCGGGTGTGCTTGTTGTTTCCGGCAGGGTTCATGTGGCCCCGGGACCTATGTTACTGACCCGGGTGTGTTTGTTGTCGCCGGCAGGGCTCATGTGACCTCGGGACCTATGTTACTGACCCGGGTGTGTTTGTTGTCGCCGGCAGGGCTCATGTGACCCCGGGACCAGCCGCTCTGCATGTAGTCCGAGTTGGCCGCGCTGAACTCGGGTGCAATCCCCGGGTCGGGCTTGAACCGGATGTTCTTCCTCGACACATCACCTACAGGCGGCGGGGATGGAATTATTTATTTAATCAGTAGCCTATTTCATCAACATTGCAAAGTATACTTTACTAGCAAAGTATACTTTGAGGGAGTAATCATTTATTTTTCCAGAAATGCATTATTTCACATAGAACTAACAAATGCATATATTTCATGATTAAAAGTATGCAGAATTATTATACTGAATTTATTACATTATCACAGCCAAATTGGCTGTGATAATGTAATAAATTCAGTATAATAAAAATTAATAAATTTAAAAAAAAAATGAAAATTTCTCCCTCAAAGTATACTTTGCTACTAAAGTATACTTTGCAATGTTGATGAAATCGGCTACTGAGATCCAGGTAAGGTGCGTATTGGAGTATTTTACACACTTATTCTAGCTGAATATGCATTGATTATCAAAAGTGGGAGTACAAAATACTCACAGCAATGTGAAAATATGCATTGATTTTCAAATTGAGTATTAAACGACAATAATGTAATCAAGTTAAAAATTTACTTATTGCAGCTCAAATAAGTGAATTTTTAAATTTGTTTTAGTTTTATCATTTGTTCCCTATTTAATACAGGAACAAAATCAATAATAAATTTGTAAAAGTAAAATCCTATTACCCCACACACTTAGTGTTGTACTGTAAGTTGTGTTTCTAGCCCACCCACCTACTGTATGTTACGTTTTTAGCGCGCCTTCCAAAGGAAGAAGTGCTTATGGCATACCCTCGACATCATAGGCGTCCATCTGTCTGTCCGTGATGGCCTATATTTTTTTATAGTTTCCTTGCTTGGATTTGCTTCATATTTCACACACGCATTGCTCCAAGGGTGCTCTACTGTGCTGTGGCAAATGCACGTCCGTTCCGCCCCTTCTAAGCCCAGGCTCAAGGTCACATACTTTGTGCATCTCGAAACCTTAACGCTCGGACGCTCTGGTAAATGGCCTATATTTTCTGTTTCCTTGCTTGGATTTGCTTCATATTTCACACACGCATTGCTCCAACTGTCCTCTACTGCGCTGTGGCAAATCCATGTCCGTCTCGCCCCTTCTAAGCCCAGGGTCAAGGTCACATACTTTGTGCATCCCAAAACTTTAACACTCAAGTAAATGGCCTATATTTTCTGTTTCCTTGCTTGGATTTGCTTCATATTTCACACACGCATTGCTCCAACTGTCCTCTACTGCGCTGTGGCAAATCCACGTCCGTCTCGCCCCTCCTAAGCCCAGGGTCAAGGTCACATACTTTGTGCATCCCAAAACTTTAACACTCGGGTAAATGGCCTATATTTTCTGTTTTCTTGCTTGGATTTGCTTCATATTTCACACACACATTGCTCCAAGGTTCCTCTACATGTACCTCTGCTAAGCCCAGGGTCAAGGTCACATACTTTGTACACTCGAAACCTTAACACACTCTGGTAAATGGCTCATAAATTTTGTTTCCCTTATCCAGCACGTTGTGTTTTCAAATGTGCTCTCCGCTCCTTTGCTGCCACCGGGCGCGCTTCGTTGTCCTCCGACAACTCTTGTTATAATAGAAACGTAACATATAGTACGACAATAGATACCAGTAGGTGGGCTAATGGGATTTTTTTCAATGGACATTTTGTTATATCTTTCACCTGTGCAAGAGAGCGGAGAGAGCTCTCTCTCTCTCTCCTCTCTCTGTGTGAATTTGAATGTGTTTAACATCCCAGCAACATCTAAGGTCACATAGAGAAGGGACCACAGTTTAAAGTATCATCCGACAGACCAGTGGAATGGAAATAATATGTATTTGTCATGCCTAGGGTGAGGATTGAACTTACAACCTACATGTACGGTATTGAAGTCCAATGCCATATACATGTACCCTTGTTCACGGCCCATCACTATAAGAGAGGAAAACACATGGAACCTGTTTCACTAAACTTCGTACTACATGTACTAAGAAGTTTGTAAGTGCAAAATTAAAATCCACAATAACTTTTGTTCCGACAGGCGAGTTTGGAAAATCTTTTGTGGATGTGCTACATGTAATGACATGAACACGTAGGTACAAAATGGTAGTATTAGAGAAACAAGATATGGGAATCAAATTCATAGAAATCTTTGTACAAACTTTTTTATCATACACAGTCCAGTGAAACCACAGGCTAACGGCGCGGACCCAGGACCCACCACCCTAAGTATTTATTAAAATAATCAACACTAACTTTAAAGTTAGTTCAAACACAAATTTCCCCAAAATATTTATTGTCTGAAAATGCGGGGGGTGGGGTGCGTGTCCCGAGTCCACGCCCCAGCGGGCCCCAGCTTTTGGCCCACCTTTGAGGCGATCTGCAGTGAGGTGTTCTCCAACCCAGATTGGTGTTTTCTTCTGTCGGTCGTACGCCATCACGTGATTTGTGTAGTATCGTATCTGCGGACCCCGGTCCGGAATCCCGTACTTCAGGATTTCCCGAGACCGCTCCTTCTTTGCCTTGTCGTCTGAATCGATTAATGGTACAGCTGAACAAATTTCATCTTTTTAGAGGGTTTTTTACTGTACAGGGAATTCCAGTGCATGCGCTACGTTATTTCATTATCAATATAATTGCAGCACAAAAATATTTACACAATTCCCTAACATTTGATTGGCCCGTAGCAAGTCTCTGTCCAAAATTCATATCCCAGTAAACTCCCATGCCAAACTACTTTCCGTAACCGTGAGGCGCAGTTAAAAAAATTCTTAAGAAAACGGAAAATAAACACATTTTCTTGATGAATTTATGTAAAATGCTGGAATTATAAGGAATGAATGGCATTTTTGTTGAATTTATCGGGGATATAAACTTTGAAAAGTCGCGGGAATACTGGACAATTTTCGAAAAAAAAATCCAAAAAAAAATTCTTTTTTTTTTTATTTTTTTTCGAAAATTGTAATTTTTTATCACTTTGTCCAGTATTCCCGCGACTTTTCCAAGTTTATATCCCGATAAATTCCACAAAAAGGCCATTCATTCCTATAATATAGAGCAGAGCCCCAGATGTTGTGCGTATTGGCATATTTTACACACTTATAGCAGAATACGTATTGATTATGAAAAGTGGAAGTACAAAATACTCACAGCAAGATATGCATTGATTTTCAAATTGAGTTGTGAAAATACTGTAATAAAGTTGAAAATTTACTTAGCTGAGTTTAGTTTGCTTTTTGCAGCTCAAATCAGTGAATTTTTTAATTTGTTTTATTATTTTTTTATAATTTGTTCCCTATTTTAGAAGGAAGAAAATCAATAAAACATTTGTAAAAGTAAATTATGCATTGAATTTGAAATATTGGGGTATATTTATAGTCTTTAGATAACTTATCTGGAGCCTGATAGAGGATCTTACATGAGTGATGGGTTAATATGATAGTCAGAGTTCCAGATAAGCTGCGTATTTGCGTAAATACCCAATTAAAATTGCCAATAACCCAATTGAAATCAGAAGTAGTGAGTATCAAAAAGCAATGAAAAATGTGTGGTATCTTTATCATGCTACAGAAAACAATAAACAGACCACAAATATAGCATATTTTCTTATTTTTTCATGAAAACACATCTTGGTATTTCATTAGAATTGTCTCCAAGGAGACAATTCTAATGAAATACCAAGATGTGTTTTCATTTAGAAGCAAACTATTCAATAAGTGATGTGTAAACAGTAGTGTGATTTTATTTCACACAATTAAACTTTTTACATTTTTCTCATCATAAACGCGAGTACAAATGTACTCAGCTAATTGTGCTGCAAAAAGCAAACAGTGCTTGCTTTTTGCAGCTCAAACTAGAAATGTGGCCTATCGGCACACGAATACCCCCACTGGCAGCCAAATAAAACGAGGCATTTTTTATTATAAGCCATTTAGCCGAGCGTTACGCATCAAGTATGTGACCTTGACCCTGGGCATAGTGTGATAATCCATGCATCGGTGTAGAAGATATAGAGCGGAAGGGAATTTCAATAGGTTTGACCTTTGACCTTCAACTGTGACCTTGACCTTGGACGTAGGTGCGTGGTTATTGATTGTGACACACCTTCTCATCATGAGAAACATTTGTGCCAAGCCATTTGATAATCCATGCATGGGTGTAGAATATATAGATTGGAAGGGAATTTCAATAGGTTTGACCTTTGACCTTCAACTGTGACCTTGACCTTGGACGTAGGTGTGTGTTTATTGATCGCGACACACCTTCTCATCATGAGAAACATTTGTGCCAAGCCATTTGATAATCCATGCATCGGTGTAGAAGATATAGAGCGGAAGGGAATTTCAATAGGTTTGACCTTTGACCTTCAACTGTGACCTTGACCTTGGACGTAGGTGCGTAGTTATTGATCGCGACACACCTTCTCATCATGAGAAACATTTGTGCCAAGCCATTTGATAATCCATGCATCGGTGTAGAAGATGCATCGGTGTAGAAGATAAAGAGCGGAAGGGAATTTCGATAGGTTTGACCTTTGACCTTCAACTGTGACCTTGGACGTAGGTGCGTGGTTATTGATCGCGACACACCTTCTCATCATGAGAAACATTTGTGCCAAGCCATTTGATAATCCATGCATGGGTGTAGAAGATATAGAGCGGAAGGGAATTTCCAACAGACCGACCGACAGACCGACCGACCGACAAGCTGACTCCTATATACCCCCAACAAACTTTGTTTGTGGGGGTATAATAAGTGAATTTTATACTTTTTATATTTTATCATTTGTTCCCTATTTAACTCTTTGCATGCTAGCGGCGGAAATATCCGCCAAATGAATTAGGAGTATATGTTTTATTTCTCTCTGTAAATATGTCTTGAAATTTCATTAGAATTGTGTCCTCCGGACACAATTCTAATGAAATTCCAAGACATATTCATGACATTTATAAGGAGAAATAAAAGAAAATATAATGAATTGTCATCTGCTATTTTTGAACTATTTATAGCCCACAAATTTCCCAGCATGCAAAGAGTTAATAAGGAAAAAAACCTATAATACATTTGTATAAGTAAAATACATATTGAATTTGAAATCTGGGCGTATAATAGTCTTTAGATACAAAACTTATCTGGACCTCAGTAGCCTATTTCACCAAAAGTACAAGGTCTAGCAAAGCATACTTTGAGTGAGAAATTTTCAATTTAAGTATAAATTGATTAATTTTTATTATACTGAAGTTATTACATTATCACAGCCATTTTGGCTGTGATAATGTAATAAATTCAGTAGAACAAGCACCGGTATGAATATTTTTAATCATCAAATATATGCAGTCGTTAGTTCTATATGAAATAATGCATTTCAGGAAAAATAAATGATTTATCCCTCAAAGTATACTTTGCAAGATAAGTATACTTTGCAATTTTGATGAAATCGGCTACTGATCTTTACCAGAAGTTGGTCAAGTACCTCCCGATTCATAGTCCATAATTCCTGTAGTCATAAGCTCTTCTTTCAAACTTTCTTTCAAAGCTGCCTTCTCTCTTCTCAGGATCTTTAATCCCACCAAATATGCATATACCGATGTGGCTATCATCCCCGTGAATATTCCTCTCTGGAAGAGTTTGTATCGGAAATTTCCCAGGTATTCTTTAAAGAATGATTGTTTTGTTTGTTTTTCTTTCATCGTTATTTGTTCTGTTCATCTGTAACCTAATGCGCAACTATAACCATACATGAAAAAGAATGTAATGAAAATGTGCAAAGACGTGTGACAAAGCAGGTAGTCTCTAGTTGCAGCCTGTAACTCTGACCCTCCCGTACGTACGTACCAGCGTTACAGTTCCTCCCATAGCATTCCCCTGCAGAGTAGCGAATCAGACAGTTCCTCCCATAGCATTCCCCTACAGAGTAACGAATCAGATCTGATTCGCTACTCTGCAGGGGAATGCTATGGGAGGAACTATCTGATTCGCGACTCTGCAGGGGGATGCTATGGGAGGAACTGTAACTCTGGTACGTATGGCACGGGAGGGTCACAGAGTTACAGGCTGCAACTATGACCAGTGCAGATAATGATCAAATAACACACAGTTCCTCCCATAGCATTCCTCTGCAGAGTACGAATCAGATCTGATTCGCACTTCAAATGTTAATTATGAGCAATTTTGTATATTTTTATACATTGTATTAAGTAAATGTCAGTATTATGAAACTACCATATTACATAAATTATTTTATAAATTTACCAATGCACAAGATCTACTAAGTAAATTTAAGGTAGAATCTACTAAGAGACCCAATCACTCAATACCAGCCAAAACTCACATGAAATATCTTTGTTGGACCCTAGTTTCTAAGTAGACAAAATTGTATTCCCTGGATATTCTGCAAGGATAAAAACTACTTTAGGAGTATTAGTTTATATCAGTTTCCTAATTCTAACACAGATTTCAATTGAAAGATATTTTAAAAATGTCATAATTACTATCTAAAGTGCGAATCAGATCTGATTCGCCGCTCTACAGAGGAATGCTATGGAAGGAACTGTAATTCTGGTACGTACGGTACGGGAGGATCACAGTGACAGAGTTACAGGCTGCAACTAGTACTGTCTCTAGCAAATTTGGAGTTCACCGAACGAGGAAAGAAACTGCCAACAAGGAAATAAATAAAAAATATTGAAAAAAAACTGCCGTCTAAATTGCAGAAAATAGTTTCACTAACAGACTAGTTGAAGTAAGGAATAATCTGCCAGAAGGCCCAGAACAAGTTGTGTCAGCCAGAAATGTCAAACAAATTGAAATCAGACTACTAAAAAAGTAGACAAGTTATCGGAAGTCCAGGACTTTGACTTCAATGCAAATGATCCATCCAAACCGGCAAGCCGAAAAGAGACCGTAGTAGACAGTAATTAAGAAGACGATGTCATAGTAGTATATTGTTATTGCTGTTGTTGTTGTTGTTGTTATAGGAAGCCGCACATGGCTGCTGGTTTCCGTGTTGTACCGAGGCTCTCACTAAAATGCGACAAGACGCGACAAGAAGCGTCAAGTCAAGAAGCGACAAGAACATTATTTTATGTATTTAATAACAAATATTACAATAATAAAGATAACAATTGTAATATAAATATTGTGTTAGATAGCAAAGGCGTCAGAAACTCGATTGATTCATACATTTTACTTAGAAAAAGCGTCAAGAAGTTATGCTATGCTGTATACAGATAAAGCGTAGTAGTATAGAGGGAGTCAAAATGATACCACCTAACGGTGGCATCATTTCTCCACCCTCTATACTACTCCACCACCCCCCGAAAAATCAAAAATTGGTTAACGAGGAAATTGTCTCCCACCAACCACGAAATATTCAAAATTGGTGTCATAAATACATCATGTTGTTTTCACGTCCAATTGACCAGATAAAACAATAGTCTTAAAAAGGATTTATTTTTGACACCAATTTATGAATTTATTCTAATAAGTTTCTGATTTAAATGCGTCCTCGCGCAATAGTCTATATTCCAACACCATATTTTCCTCCTCCGATATAGCTAATTGATTCCGTAGATCAGCAATTAATTCTACCAGCTCTAGTCTACCACGTTCACCTGTAGCCACAGGGCAGCGTAGTTGCTTATGTCTACAAAGAGTTGGGCACTAACGAATTTACAAGGGCATTCTGGGGCATTGAAATTGAGGGGGGACACAAGGAAACTTTCTACGTCTCGCTAGATGCCTTCGTAGATAGTCTTTACGCGTAAACGTCTTACAACAAGTCTCACACTCCATTATATATGTATGTTTATGTTTATCAATTGGTTTATAGTTCAATTGGTCGTTAAAAAAAACAAAATATGTTTTCAGACCAAGAAATTAGACAGCCAATTTCATTAGGTTATACAAAAGTATATTAGAATCGAGAAAATATGATAACGTCAGAAACTAGAGCAGAAATAGAAAGTTTGAGAAGAAAAGCCGAATCTCTAGGGATTACTTATAGTAAACGGTTGGAGTTAGGGGGTTGACAAAGTTGATAAATGCCACAAAGAATGAGGCGTTACAGAAAATATGATAACGTCGAACTAGAGCAGAAATAGAAAGTTTGAGAAGAGAAGCGAATCTCTAGGGATTACTTATAGTAAACGGTTGAGAGTTAGGGGGTTGACAAAGCTGATAAATGCCACAAGAATGAGGCGTTTATGAAGCGGTTTACCCGCGCCTATAAAAGAGGGGCATTTAATGATATATCCAAAGCGGAGGAAGTTGGTAACAGAATTCAAAAAGAAAGTATTGCGGGTTAAGGGCTAGTGTAATCAAACCTTCAAGCACAAATAATTTGTCCCAAATTAGACGCCAAAATAATAATAAGAAAAAATCTATCGTTAGCGCGATAGTGGAAAAAGGTGAAGTATTGGCGGGGGCTCACGATGAAACATTGGAAAAGGTAGAAAATGGAAGACGGGTAGTTACATTATCCTTTCGTAAAAACATTAACATTAACGAGTCTGAACGCATGTCCGATAAACTCGCTCCGTATCTAACAACCAATTTTTATTTGATGATATTCATATTCTTACAAGCTAGAAACTTATGGAGGAAATTAAAAATGGAAAAACCTAAAACTATAATATTTTCACAAAAATCTCGGTGGTAGCGAACCACTATCATCAATGAAAACCGTTAAAAAATGGCTGTCAGATAAGGAGCAAAAACACGAATAATGTCCGATAAAATAGACAGACCGAATACAAAGTGGAAGTTTGTAAGATGGGTAGAGGTTTTCGTAAAGCTAATACATGGGTAGTAGGGGAATAGATTTGGGACTACAATCCAAAGAAGCGGCAGGAGGAGAACTTCCAGAATGGCTGAAGAATAAAAAAGGTATGTATTCTTTAGATAAGTATAATGACGACCTTTGTCTGTTCAGGTGTCTAGCTATGCATAGACAGATAAAGACCCGACAGATGTACAGAAAGGCGAAAAGAACTTAGTAAGCAATATTTTGGTAGTAATGTGGTTTCACAATTCCTTTTTCAGATCTGAAAAAGGTTGAAGAGTTTTTTAAAATCGGTATATAGAAGTATATCAACCCACCGAATGTAATGTATGGTGGTTGAAAAAGGTACCAGCACACTATAAGGCAATAGGTAATAAACCAATGACAATAGGACTGTTTAATAATCACGCATTTCTGATAAAAAACCTTAAAAACCTATCTAAAATTTACGCCTGCGATAATTGCAAACAGAAATTCACGAAAGCGAGTAATTATGAAGAGACACGGACCAAAATGTATGAAAGGTGAGACAAAAATAGTATGTGATGGTAATTATTTAGAGCGCCCGCGTTCGTCGTTCGAGAAAGCGTTTTTTCCCTTTTTTACCCAAAAGGTTCTAAAAGTTATGGGGCGATCGATTGGATGTATTCTGTGGAAAAGCGGGAGGGAATTCACATTCACCACGAACAGTGCGGACACGGAGGTGAAAGATGGATTTTAGGAGCTCCGGTAGATGGATACTGTCCAGAAACCAATACCGTATATCAATATCACGGCTGTTACTGGCACGGGTGTGAGATTCATGCAAAGCATAAAAAAGAAGAACGCGCATCCACAATGAGAAGAGATAAAGTTATTAGAAAAAGCAAAGAATTCAACCTAGTAGTTATGTGGGAATGCGAATTCCAAAGAACGGGTAAAGTATAAAGATCGGTTGTGACACTACTCTTTATCCATATCAGATAGTATACGATTTTGAGGCGTATCTCCAGCCAGAAGTTGAAACTACCGGTAATAGTTTAGAGTACGAAGCTGAGCACGTTCCGGCAAGCGTTAGTATAGGAGATAATTTCTCAGGAACAGTAACTCATATTTGTGATAAAGATCCCGCAAAACTTATAGAAAAATTCGTAGAAGATTTGAAAGTCAGGGGAAAAGCTATAAGAGAAGAAGTGTGGTCAAGATATAAGTTTAATACGGAATATTTACGTAAAAACCAAATCGCCAAGATCGAACAGTGGATAGAGCAAGTACCGGTTATAGGTTTTAACAGCAGTAAGTACGATATAAATTACTTAATAAAGAAATACCTAGTAGGCGAACTGACATCAACAACAAAGAAAGTAATGGTCGGAAAACGTGCAAACTCAACAATATTTCTATTTACTCCAGAATTTAGATTTCTTGATGTAATACTTTATCTAGGACCTGGTGTAAGTTATGATAGTTGGATAAAAGCCTACGACTGCAAAGGACAGAAATCTTTCTTTCCTTATGAGTGTTCGATTCTCCAGACAAACTGGATTACCCAGGACTACCCGATATAGAGAATTGGTATTCCAAACTATCTGGGAAAATGTAATAGATGAAACAGAATTAAGTAAATGTGGTAGAATTTTCGAAGAAAATAATATGAAAACTTTCAGAGATTGGTTGAAATATTATAACGATTTAGATGTAGCACCGTTCCTAGAAGCGGTGGTAAAAATGTGTGAATTTTATAAACACAGAGGTGTGGATATTTTCAAAGATGCGGTAACACTACCTGGAGTAGCTATACAATATTTATTGAGAGGAACCATTAAAGAACAAAAATCTTCAAAGACGATTATACCGGAGGATGCTCTATATGCACCAAAAGAAGAAACTACGAAATGATGAAGGACGCTCTGTTGGTGGTCCATCAATAGTATTTACACGCTATGCAGAAGCCGGTGTTTCCAATATTAGATCAAATGAAAGTAACAAACCTTGCAAGGCTGTTTTGGGGTACGATGCAAACGCGTTATATTTATCTACGTTAAATAAAGAGATGCCGTGTGGGAGAGAAACTATACACCATATAGATACCCCACATAACCCTAAATTTATTAAAAAGTTTTGTAAAAGAGTTTTATCTGGAGACTGGTTTGGGTTTGCGGAGGTGGATATAGAAGTTCCACACAACTTAAAACATAAGTTTTCTGAAATGTCCCCAATATTTATAAACAGAGAAGTAGAGGTTGATGAAGTTCCCACACACATGTTAAAATATTTGGAAGATACTGGAAGAACTAGAGGAAATGGAAGAAAATTGGTGGGATCTAATGACCGCCACTAAAGTATTGCTGTACGCGCCACTGTTGAAATGGTATTTAAAACACGGCCTAGAAATAACGGGAGTTCATCGTGTTATAGATTATATTAGTGGTAAACCCTTCGAATGGTTCGCAAAAGAAGTTACAGCCGCAAGACGAACAGGCGATGTAGAACCAAATAAGAAACCAGTAGCCGACATAATGAAATTATTAGGAAACTCGTGTTGTGGAAAAATGATAGAGGCAACGGAGAGACATTTAAATACGACATATACACAAGACGAAAACTGTGTTGACAAAGCGTTAAGATCTGCATTCTTTGATGATTTGGAAGAGATAGGAGATGCGTACGAAATATCTTCCCGAAAAACCCGGTGTGCATTAAAGAGACCATTCCATTGTGGAATAGCGGTTTATCAACTAGCTAAATTGAGAATGTTGAATTTTACTACGAATTTCTAGATAAATACATAAAAAGAGAAGACTTTGAATTAATAGATGGATACAGATAGTATGTATATAGGAGTTAGTGGAAAAACGATAGAGGAATTGATTAGACCTAACTTACTAGACGAGTTTGAAAAAGAAAAAAAGAAATGGTTGGCTTGGGATAAATGGAGCGAAAGAGAGCCCGGACTTTTCAAAATGGAATTTAGCGGGGATAGGGCGATAGCGTTATCTAGTAAGTGTTATTTCGTAGAAAAAAATTAATTTCACTAAAGATAATTTGGAACAAATTAAAATTAATAAAAACTCTGCGAAAGGAATGTCCAAGAGAACTAACAATTTAAATTGGGATAGATATAAACGAGTACTAAGTGAAACTACAGAAGATGGAAAACACATTATAGATGTAGCGCAAAATAGAGGATTTAAAATGAAAGACGGCGTTATGAAAACGTACTGTCAACAAAAATTAGGACTCTCGGCATACTACGATAAAAGACGCGTGTTACCAGAACGGAATACATACCGAACATCTCTAAAGAATCTTACGATCCGGGGGTAGCTGGGTGTCAGAAGGCACCATAAGAAGTTCTTCGCGAACAAAACCGCGAGATGGACCATCAGTCAAATAATAGAGCACGGGCTCATCAGGTTTGGTAATAGAGCGATCCAGATGATATACATTCATTGACCACACTGGATCAGTCGCGCGGCGGCTGCCACCTTCGAGCTCTCCCGGTTGATAGAGGTACCGGACGTCAATATCTGATGGAAGTCGCTGCTCCTCTAAACCAACGGGTCGCCCGCGCGAGACGGCAGAGGGCTTGCTCGTCACCCTTTTAAACTTGATAGCATCTACAGGCTTCTTACCTATCAATCTGGTCACCTCTCCGTTCAGTGTGGAGACCACGGCGGGCAGTCTGGCCACCCACTCGGTCGATCGCGAATGAGGGTCTACAAGTTCTTTAGCGTATTGGTGTCCGAACAGTCTCTCAGCCAGGGTTCGATTGAAGCGTTCCACGATCCCCTGGTCCCGGTGGATGTTGACGCGGCCGCGTCTGATATAAACTTTATGCTTAGACAATAGATGAGAGACCGCGCCCATGAACTCGCGGCCGGGATCGACCTGGAGAAGATTCGGCCATTTGAGAGGATCCTCCTTATATATTCGGGAAAGAGCCTCGGCCACTTCCTTAGACTCTTTAGTGGCCAACGCTCAGCCCCCTTGTAACGACTCGCTACGTCAACGATTGTCAGTGCGTACTTGTACGTTTTTGCGACCGACGCGATCGTGAGGGAGAAACAGGAGATCCGCTTGGTGAACTTGGTTCGGCACCGGAACGTCGAATTTTGGGCGCGGAATATTGTGAGGCGCGGGTAAATAGATCTGCCAGATGGCCTGCTTCTTGAGCCATTCCTTGACAGCGTTTTCTGAAACCTTGGTCGCCGCCGCGAGGTTCTTGATGGCCGCGAGTCCCTTCCAGTAGCCGCGTGGACTATAGTATGTATTCGACAGCTTGCGCGTTAGTTTGGTATCAAGTTTGCGCGTGTTCATCGTATGCGAAGTATTCTAATATATCGGACAATCTCCAACATGCCCTCGCCAGTTCGTCCGGTAATAATAAACCTTTGTTGGAAGTACAATTGCGATTGTCGCTGCAGCCCCAATCGCGTTTGGGTTGGAACAGGAGAGGGGAATCTAATTCATCCAATCTCCCAGGATTGGTGGAGGAATCTAACATCCGCTTTGCGAAAAGGGTGGCCGCTTTTTCGTCCTCGAGACAATCTCGGGCCAGACGAATCATACTCTTTGCACCAGGTAAACGATGTTTTTGGGCAGTGTAGCCTACATCAATCATAGCGTTATAAAGTTCGTCAACTAACATCGTTCTATATATATATATATATAAAAAAAAAATGTTTTAATTAATTAATTTAAAATCTCGATTGAATATAATAGCCGGCGAGACCCACCACACCCATTCCCACGATGATGAACGCGATCTCGCGGTCCTTTTGGGGCTCTGACGGTACATAGAAATCTGAAAGTTGGGGCTCGGGATCCATTGGATCGAGACTTTTGTGCGGATATGCCAGCGCGTACTCGCGGTTGGCTTCTTCAACGTTCTGAAAAGTTTGCGCGGCGTGATTTTCGCGGCGAAGCTCTTCATTGACCCAGTCCAGATGGGCGGTTCGTTTTTTCGACCATGCTTCCTTTGCGCTATTGAGTTGTTCTACAGCTAAATCATGACGCTTACGCTCCTCATCCACGTTCGAGCTTTTCATTTTAGAGAATATAAAGTTGCTACCGCTGAACGCCAATGCGTTTACAAGCGCACCACCTACTATTACTGCGATTGAAGCCATTTATTTCCATATATTAACTGGTAGAATTCCAGCTTTAACTAGATAATCTCGGGTCCAAACTGCGGCCGCTACATCTAAGGTCGCGAGCCCTACGTCTCTCACAGTAAAGTCCAATTTGGGAGCGGTTCCTCCTAGGGCCATCTTTGATAGTCGAGCATACCCGATACTGAAACCCGATATCACCACGGCGTGATAAAGCGCATTCACTAACATTTTACCATCTTGTTCAGCCATTGTTATAATTATTGCATATAAAATGGGTCGCGATCAATGTTTAAATGGGGCGCATCCAAATTCAACATTGTTGATGATTGGTGTTTCGTAACTTTCTTCTGAACATGGCTGGCTTGGTTGTTTTTTGGGGTATTTCCAAACGCACAGGGCACCAACAACTGCCAGACCACCACCAACAACCCAACTCCAATTCACGAATTTGGGTTCAATCGGATTCGCCCAACTCCAACGGTAGTTGGTATTGGGTGTTGAGTGTGCTTCCAATTCGTGAATTGGGGGTGTTGTTGTACTCAACTCTGTATTCAGATGTTTTGCTGTCTCCGTCCCAGATTGCAACCCCAATCTCGATTGGAGTTTAGCCTCTCGAAGCTCGGCGAGTATTTTATCTTGTTTAACTTTTCGGGTGGCAGCCGCCTCCGCCGCCCAGCTGCCTGTCTTTTGGGATTTTTTATATGCGGTATGTCATCCAGTGGCGGAGTAACACTCTGGTTCGATTGTGTTGGAGCAATCTGGTTCAACTCCGTCACTCTCGTGGGTGTGTCTTGTGTCATCATTTATAATATTATATTAGAGCTTATAGTTCGTGGGCATATATGTCCAAATTGACAGTGTTTACCCGTGGTCAACGCGGTTGTTAGTGGAGCTAAGTACATTCCAAACTTGTGATAAATTGAGCAGCATGCCGTTCTAAGAGTGTGTCCTATAAAAGGGTCAGTCTCTAGATCATCAATCAACCCCGCAGTGTTTGGTATAGGGAGAAGTCTACTAACGGCGGTAGCGTACAAATGAATAGCCGCCGATCCAAGAGTTTTTGTCATCTCTGCTCCAATTTGGATTCGTATCGCGCATACATTTTATCGATCTCCGCATCTGACATCTTATCCACCTGAAAAACTGAGAGACGCCTACCGAGATAATGCTCCGATTGTCCCCCAGCAACCAGCGCAGCTAGCCGCTCTCGTCGCGCCGCATTTTCATTTTCATTCGGAGTCGTTGCACTCAACCCAATACCAACCCCCGAGTTCCGATTGCTCTGTCGGATCATTATTGTTGGCAGTCGGAGTTGAGGTTTCTTCTATTAGCTGATCGAGAAGTTCGTCGCAGTTCATTTTTCTTAAAATTAATTTAATAACTATTCTAACAAGTCTCATCACTTTAACATATTTATTTTTATTATATAATAAATGCGCACCACCCGATACTTATGATCACCATTATGCTCGCAACAAAGCTCGCAGCGGAGCACCAAATTGTTAACATTGTTCAGTATTTGTTCAGTATTTGTTCAGCATTTGTTCAGCATTTGTTCAGCATTATTCAGCATTTGTTCAGCATTATTCAGCATTTGTTCAGCATTATTCAGCATTTGTTCAGCAATTGCTAAGCATTGCAATAGCTTATTACTTTGCAATTTCCTAATTTTATAATTTCCTAATTTTTCAAAATTATTAATTATTAAATAAATCGTTAGATTTAGTTGATAACTTTATAAGCAGTTGGTTGATCAGTCTTTAGCAGAAGCTTGGCGTGCTTAGTTTTCGAAAGTATCTGTCGAACCTCCAGGCGCTCCTCGCGCGTTGGGATAACGTCATTCTCTCGAAGACAGTCATCGAATGAGTCTCGGTCCTTGCAGTGAAAGAGGGCGACCCATTTCGTTTGCTCGCGCAGATCCTTGAGGACGGCGTTGTATTTTTGAGTGGATATCCATACGCTTTGCCTAGCATGGCGGCCAGAAAATGCGAGCTCGGAGAGCATGTCCTTCTTTTTGGTCATCGCCGCCTTGGCTGAGCAATCGTCAATCACGTATAGGGTGGGCTCGCCCTGAAATATTTGGTATAAACCACGCAACCAATCGTGAAGCCTATCACCGGGGTCAATAACGTATACCTCAGGGTCGGTCCATATCCACGGGCACCGCTGATAAGTATCGTTGTGCCGCACAGTGGGACATAGGATCACAATGTGACGAAAGGCATCGCGGTAGGATCCCTCGAGTAAGTCGAGGATGAAAACCGTTTTTCCACATCCTGTCTGCCCACATATTATGGCAGAGTGAGCATCTCCAATCGTGAATTGGTATTGATTGCTAGATTTCTTAATTTTTTCAAAATTATGTATTAATAAATCGTTAGAATTAGTAGATCGCTGATACGTATCGACCATCTTCGATGTTGAGTTGTGCGTCTGTAATTATATATAAGTACACGTTCAATGGCCCGGCTCCGTCCGCCTCTTTGGTTATCTGGATCGTCACACCCTCACTAGCGTTCTCAACTTGGCGTCCGCTACCGTGTATTTGGTCATCGTCGCTGGCTCGCATGTCTAGCCATAACGCGTATTTGGTATTCAGGAACTCCGCGAGGGAGACGGCCGAGAGATGCAGGTCTTTAGCAACTGCTGCAACCTCCGGAGAGCGCTTAGATCCGGCAGCAAACTGCTTTCTTACTTCATCCCACTGCTGGTGCGCGCGAAGACCCGCGCTGTAGAGTTGATTGGGGACTCCCTCGATCGTCACCTCTACCTTCGTGATTTTGGGGTTATAGAATCTGTCGGTTTTTCTAGCACCGAACGCGAACCGAGCATCCTCGAACAACATCAGTATACCTTTCATCGAGCGGGCGGGTACGTTGACGTTAATATTCCACAATGTGTCGCTTTTGTTTTTCGGCATCTTGCGATGGCGAAGAACTCGGTCGTAAAGTATGGCAACGCGCCCGGCGTACTGGGTTCTGATCAATCGCGCTAGTTCGGTCATCGTGACCATGTCGTACTCCAGCGAAAACATTATCGATCGTATACGTCGATAACTGGTCGGTGGCTATGATAACTCGGCCGTAGTCGTTGAACGTTAGTTCGTATTCGAGGCGGTCAGCCAAAGCACTCTGATAGTAGGGCATGTGACTCTCCAGCAACTCAAAGTCGAGCGGGATGTAGAAGCGGTTGCCGTAAGCACCCGCGACCGACAGTTGTCACTCGCGTTGTTATCTACCTTGTTAGCAGCCCCGATTCTAAGTTTGGTTTACGTTTTTATTTTTTTTTTGCTGGTGTCAATACCTTGATAGGACAGCGTTTTCAAGCTCGTGTGACGTCTTCCACAGGTCCTGATAGCAATGGTAGACGTCGCTGTCGTCGATCGACATCACCTCATTACCAGAAATCTTTATCATGGTCTTCTTGACGATGGCGCGACCCAGGTTCTGAACGACGGTTCGGTCCGCGTCCGTCGACGTTAGCGAAATAGTGAAAGCGAGGCGAACAGTACCCGGAACAATGACGTCGTTAGCTCCGAGGTTGGGGAAGCGGACTAAGAGCTGCTGGTTCTGGTCGATCGTCGATGGGTTGTTCTAATAATAACGACACTCTCGCTCACGCCTTTTGCCCCGAGGGGCTCACGCAGTCTGCGGTATGGATTGAGTTTGCGACCGTATTGACTCGAAGACATAATTAATTTTTTCAAATTATTGAAACTATTAAACCCGTATGGTTTTGTCTTTAATACATAATTAATTTTAAGAAAATTATAAATATGGCTGATTACGATGTTGAAATGGATGAAATCGGCAAAGACGATTACCTCGATGGTGATGATAATTTCGAGGATTCCCTCGAGACTCCAGTTCCAATCCAATCACAATTGGGTGGCGCTACTACTAGTCAAAGTCGGGAATTACTCGAGGGAGCTGTAAACGACTACTACAACAGTTTGGCAGAAAAAGGTCTGGTCCCCTCTGTCTTCGGTCGCGACTACTCCAAGTTCAAATTTGATATGAACGGTAGATTGCGACTAAGAGCAGCACTAAATCTCCCATTAGTCAACACGAGGACCGGAAAACCCCTATCGCTAAACACCTTTGCAGGAAACCGGCGCGGTGGCCAACTCATAAGGGACGAACTAGGATTCACGGATTGGAAGAGGGGTAAAACAATTATACCGGGCCCGCGCTGTAGAGGCCCTACAGTCTACCGACGAAACTATAGCGAAGACGGCCACCGCGATAGAAACGGTCGAGCTCAGCGAGTCCCTCAAATAGCCACCGACGTTATTAACACGATGGAGACCACGTTCAGCGTCCAATCGCAATTGGGAAAAATACTCAACGATGACCCACCGTTACCTCTTCGAGAACTCCGTGGACTCGATAAGGCTCTACAAACGGTCCGGGGCGAACTGGTCCTTAACCTCTCCAAACTCACGGCGCTGGATGAACATATCGCGCTAGAAGAAAGAAAACTGGAGGAAGCCGGTGACGATAGAGAATCTACCGAGCGGATCAACAAACTCCTGCGGTCTTTGCGGATGAAAGAGAAGCTCGCTTGGAGGCCGCCTCGGCTAACCGTGAGGCTCTCCGCACACAAATAAGTCGGATCCGCGAATCAATCTCGAGGGTCCTGCACGAGGAGACGACACTCGGTGAGCGTCTTCGCACTCTGTTCAGAGAGCAGGGCGTCACGATAGCAAGCATCCTCGTTGCTATCGGCATGACTATATCGACCATAGTTCTAACTTTCACTGGTGGTGCGGCGCCACCACCCGCTCCAGCACCAGCACCAGCACCCGCTCCATCCGGTGGAGCCAAGGAGTGGATAAAAAAAACAACTAAAAGCCCTCGCCAGTCTTCTAGCTAAATTAGCTGGAAAGGCGGCTGCCGCACTACCTGGACTGATCGGAAGTATCGTTTCTTACTTGCTATCTATATTATCAAAAACGGCCGGATGGCTAGCCAAAAATACCTGGGCTTTAATCGTGGCAATCGCCGGTCTCCTATTATTCTCTGTCAGAGAGTTCCTACAACCAAAGCGTAAATAATCCGATCGCCACGAGGGCGATGACGAGCCCCAATTTCTCCTCCTCGTGTGTTGTGCTTCCAATTTCAACATTGTTGATGATTGGTGTTTCTCCAATCGCGATTGGTCTGTTGATGGAACTCGATGGTGCATCCAATTTACGAATTGGGGGTACTGGGTTCGATTTACGAATTGGGGGAGGTGTATCCATTTTGTGTTTTATGAAATCGGTTCCACTGTTGGGGGTGCGCTTGATGATATCCGTGTTCACGTTACCGTTGTGGCCGATTTTTTGATTGGCGGTGGCGATTACGATATGATTATTGTAACCGTCAACCGGGTCGTCTCGTAGTATCATATTGCTCGGCGCCATATAAAGACCTATTCCAAATACATAGTCTACTGGGGTGCTGGCATTCTGCAAAACGTCTTGATAATTCTGGATCGCCTTCTCCAGGTCCACCCTAGCTGAGATGGCGTCCTCTACAAGTGCCAAAAATTGTTTTTGTGCATCAAACGCTGTTCCCATGCCCAGTATAGAACTGCGAGTTTGCTTCTGTGCGCCGAGAATGGCCCAGACGTACGTGCGAATGGAGTCGTTGACGCGAGTAACCCCGGCCTGCGTGAACCCTAGACCCGTATCTAACATAAATGTACCCCACGCGTTCTGAACCTCAGCAGCCTGCTGTATGTAATCGACGTGAGCCAGTTTCGGAGGTAACATTTTACAAGAAAACACGCCACAGTGTCGACCTCCAGACACTTCCGTCCCGAAAGTCATAGTCGCGGGGTCAAAATTCCCGGCGTTCCGACTGACGATGTGGTCACCGGAGTGATCGTGTCTAAAATCAGTCTGTGTCCAATTCCCGGACTGGCCGTGAATGAGAACGTCCCCGAGGCCGGTGCTGGTAGGAAATGCTTTCTGTCTCCAGTCCGCGTCTTTTGAAACGTAAAATTCGTTACACAGTCTTTCAAAGGCCATACGGTTATATGTGTTGGAAATGGGATCCCAGGCGTCGTCTTGAGGTAGTGAAATACCTAGTTTCTTTGAGAATCCTCCTAATAGTATAATACACGTGAAAGTTGTAGACACTTCGGAGCATGACATTCTTGGATGTCAGATGGTCTTTATATGAAACTCCACACCCGGCTGTTGCGCACCATACAGCGAAATTTATTTGGTTCTGCCAAAACTGCATCGGTGTTGCTTTCCAGCCGTTTACCACCTCCATCGTAGTAATCTTGGGCAACCTATATTGTTCAAAGATGTTAGGGAAGTTGGTGGCAAAGCCACTGTCCGGTCCTAACCGTTACGGTTGGGTGTACAAGGCGGTTAACAACGTCTTTTTGTGTGTATTTACCTCCGACCGCGTACTTTACATTAGAGTTAAAGCTAAATGCTTTGGTATCCATTGAAAGATATTATTATGTTTGCTACTATAACTAATGTTCAAAAAGGGAGTTGTGAACTTCAAAAATTAATAGACAACTGCTGCGGAAAACGCCGGGTAGGCCTTAGATCAATCACACCTTCACGGTTGGATGGCAGAATGTGGGGAAGAGCGAATGGTTTTACTATGTGAAGGATGGACTACAATTAGAAGTAAAGCTGCCTCACGGACTGTGGGGAATAAGACAGCTCAAAGATTTTGTCAACTCAGAGCTTGACGGTATAATCAACCTCACAGTATCGAATGCTACCGGGCTCGCAACAATGACCATCAGCAGTGATAATAAGGTAGTGGTCTCCCCGGGGTTGGGTATTCAACTCGGTTTTAGAGAGACATACTCCTCAAACAAAGGAGTGTTTACCCCGGGTGAGTACGTCGGTGATAAACCGGTGGACTTCACCTTCACGAAAACTCTCAGGGTGCACCTGGATCGGTGAACACATCGTACAACACGATAGACGGATCCCCCAGCACATTACTGAAAACTGTGCCCGCCAGCGATTGTTTCTATGGCGAGACTGTAACGTTAGACTTCCCACACCCAGAGATGAAAGTTTTGAATCGGACACATCCACGAGTTGAAGATTTATATTCTTGATGATAAAGGGCGAGAGTTGAAGAACGATTACCCGATTTTCGGATCGTCCTAGAAATTTCAAATTAATTAATTTTAAGAAAATTAGAATTAAACGCATGTTCGTAATATATATTATCAACATTATGAGTATATACGGACCAGGTAGTTCTTCCGATTGGGTGACAAATTCAAATAATTTGGAACCTGCAGAAGGCGAGTTCATCCCGACAGAGGGCAACTTTTTAACTACCCAAAAAACAAAGGCCTTGATTAATAGAACTATATCGAGGGCCACGGACGAGATTCACAAGAGTCTACTATCACAACTTAGAGAATATGCCCTGGCTGTGAATACACAAAGTCGTGAAGAAACGCATACGGAACTAAACGAACTAGGTAAAAAAATAACCAAATTTAGAAAAGAGGCCCGGTTGGGGATTGATAAAGCCCGAGAATGACCGTAAGGCTGAAATTACGGAGGTTTATGATGCGTTGCGCTTAGAAGACTCTCTCAGCAAAGAAGCTACACTTGCTGAATTAGACGGGAAAATAATCGATTTTCGAAATGAGGCCACGTCGGGTATTGAGAAAGCACGAGAAGACCACCAGGCGACCTTATGAAGGCTTATGAGGTGTTGCGCTCAGAGGACTCTCTCATCAGAGAAGCGGCACTTACTGAACTAGATAAAAAAATAACCAAATTTCGAAAAGAGACCCGGTCGGGTATTGATAAAGTCCGAGAAGACCACCAGTCTAACCTTGCAGAGGCCATTGCGGAGGCTTATGATGCGTTGCGCTTAGAGAACTCTCACAGTAAAGAATCGACACTTACCGAACTAGATGAAAAAATAGCCGAATTTATAAAAGAGACCAGGTCTGGGGTTAGAGGGGGTCCGAGAAGAACCACAAAGAGGCCATTGCGGAGGCTTATGGGGCGTTACGCTCAGAGAACTCTCTCAACAGAGAAGCGGCACTTACTGACCTATATGAAAAAATAACCGAATTTAAAAAAGAGACCCGGTTTGATCTTGATGGAGTCCGAACGGGTATTGAGAAAGCCCGAAAAGACCACCAGGCGGACATTACGGAGGCTTATAGGGTGTTGCGCTCAGAGGACTCTCCCAACGGAGAAGCAGCACTTACTGAACTAGGAGAAAAAATAACAGAATTTCGGGAAGAGACCCGAACGGTTATTGAGAAAGTCCGAGAAGACCACCAGGCGGCCCTTACGGAGGCTTATAGGGTGTTGCGCTCAGAGGATCGGACGGGGATTGCGGGATTAGGAACCCGAGTGTTGAATCTATCCGCGCCATTGATGAATCACTTGTTGCGGTTGATGATAAAGTAAATCGAGTTCGTACTGAGGCATATAACGCAAACAATGCGCTTGCCGGAATAGTGCGAACAATGTAAAACGCCAAAACGTGTCATAACTGTTTGGGCTGAGAAGCGGGGCCCATTGGTTGTGGGGCACTATGAATATTCGTTCGGTGCCAAAGCGAGTAATAAATATGGGGGATACACTATGACAGCTGCAGGTGAAGTTGTCCAAATGGCGGTCTGCTCGTTAATGCTAATGGTAAACCTGTGGGCGCGGTCGCTATAAATATTGTAGTAGATGGGAAAGAACGGGGGGTTGGAGTCACTATCTCTCGGAGATAGTTCGACGGTGGTTTCGTTTGCCGGTGATGATCGAATTAGACTTTCACAAGGTAGTGTTATAACTTTGTTACGAAAATCGTGACTCAGAGAGTTCTTCCACTATTGTATCATTGTTAAATTGAACTTATGTGTAAATACTAATATTGAAATAAATTTAACTATGAACGAATCACCGCTTCCAATTGTCAATACCGATCCACCAACACTGTATCCAACTCTCAATACCACTCCACCAACACTGTATTCAACTCTCAATACCACTCCACCAACACTGTATTCAATTAACGAAAAAAGTTCAGATTTTAGGTTGAATAATATCGTCGCTATGCAGGATATTTTAGTTAGAGAATGTGCAAATAGAAAAAGACACTCTAATAAATATAGGCGCGCGGCAAACATAGCTGAAGCATCTAGTACGGTTCTGGCAAGTGTTTCTGTGTTGTGTGGGGCGGGGACTGCTGCAACGCTATCTACAATTGTAATGATTCCACTTGCAGGGGTTTTGAGTGGAATTACCGTTTTATCTGGAACACTTTGTATGGTAATTAGGGCGGCGGGTGGAAAACTCGAGAAAAAAAGTAGAAAACATGATGAATATCCGTTCTCGCTAGGTCTAAGAAAAATAGCATCGACGTTATGGTGTCCAAAGCGTTGGCCGATAAGAAAATATCAAATTTAGAGTTTGAATCCGTGGTGGAAGAAATGGGGAGATATGAAGAATTAAAAAATGATATAAGGATCAAGGCGCGCGCCACCATGCCAAAAATTGAGTGTACTGATTGGGATAAATTTAGGGTAAAACTTGGAAATAAAGTCGGAGGAAATGTTACAGCACCATTATAAAATAATTAAAAAAAATTTAAAAAAAAGTAGTATAGAGGGAGTCAAAATGATACCACCCTCTATACTACTAAAAATAATTAAAAAAAAAATAAAATAAAAATGATAATTTAAAAAAAAAAAAAATTCTTAATTTTCCTAATTTTTTCAAAATTATATTGGTGCAGTAAACAAATTTACATACCTATACAACATGTGTTTTTCACTGAGAATTATCGGCTCTGTTTACCTCGGCTATCAATTTACGCATGGGCCATAACCCGTGTAATTGAAACATTGTCGTTACAACATAAATTAATTACTATGTAATAATAGGGAGTGTTCAGCTTTAAATTATTAAAAAAAAATATAAAATTAATTATAAAATAACGAACCATCACATGTTTTCTTTCGCCAAGGTATTAATAAATAATATAATATGCACACCATTTGTATGTTTGTATAGGAAACTGATGAGTATATATATGTTTGTTGACCTTACAACAATTGGTCTCATCTCGTGCATGCCATGTTGTTGATCCGGTATGACGTCCGTCTCGTCTGTTTAATGGTAGCAGTTTATAAATATGTGTGTATTGGCGATGTAATTGCAAAGCTCAAAGGTGCCGGCCTAAAAGATTTCTGCCTAAGAGCTTTGCAATTTCGGAAACCAAATTCACACATAGGCTCGCCTTACTTCGCTGGTTTCTCTTAATTAGAGGAATTGGCAATGGGGTTCAAGGTGGCCGTAAAACTAAACTGTGAGCCAACAGTGAGTGGGCTTAAGAAAGGTCCCAACACCCCAGTGGCTGGGTGCCGGCTAGAAAATCTGCCCAGTCGCTGGGGGTGTTGTGCACGAGTGGAGGCTTTTGTTATTTTTTTTTTTACAAATTATTAATATCTTTATAAGCGATATCGTAGAAAGTATATTCGTAAACGAATCGTTGGGTTTTAACAATTTTATATAATACACCTTAGTTTCATATCCGATACGCATTATCCGTCTTAATGTTTGTATTTGCCTATTGTATAGTTGACATAATTGCCGGTATAATATTGTAAATGCAACGTTTTTATCGGAGCGTAATAAATTACGCTGGTATTTCATATATTCGATATCGCCTAGTGTTCTCATTTTATAGAATTTATATACAGGATTATAACCCCCATAAGATTCATAAATTTCTTCAACACAGTTATTAAAAATTTTCAATTCCAATTGTATTGTATTATCCATTTTCTCTAATAGTTGTTTTTTTTTCTGTTCAATAATTTCCAATTTCTTCTAATAATTTTCCAATTTCTTCGTTAAAAGCGATATTGTAGAAACGCATATCCGTAAAAGAATCTTTGATTTTAAACTGTTTTATAAAATTAGTTTGATAATATTTCGGTAGTGTTTCTACGATCCTATTGATCCTATTTAGTGCTTCATTACATAAATTTGAGACTTATACCGGCGACATAATTGCCGGTTTAATATGTAAATGCAACGTTTTTATCGCAGCGTAATAAATTACGCTGATATTTCATGTATTCGATACCACATAGTATTGTCATTTTACCGTAATACTGTAGAAACAGCGGCGTAAAATTCTTCAGCAAGGTCATTATACAATTCCAATTCGTTGTGTATATTATCCATTTTGTTATAATTTTTATTTTTATAACCTATTAAATTTATATGTTCAATTGGACGTGAAAACAACATGATGTATTTATGACACCAATTTTGAATATTTCGTGGTTGGTGGGAGACAATTTCCTCGTTAACCAATTTTTGATTTTTCGGGGGGTGGTGGAGTAGTATAGAGGGAGTCAAAATGATGCCACCGTTAGGTGGTATCATTTTGACTCCCTCTATACTACTAGCGTCCATGCAATATGTGTACAGAAAAGGGGTCACGAAGTTCCATGATACATGCATATAGAAGTTCCATGCAATATGTGTACAGCGTCAACAAGTTCCAGGATACATGTGTACAGAAAAAGCGTCAACAAGTTCCATGCAATATGTGTAAAGAAAAAGCGTCAACAAGTTCCATGCAATATGTGTACAAGGTTACTGGGGCTGAGAACCAGTTTGTGCCGTGCTTAATTCATTGAATCACTAATTTTGTCCAGGGACCATACATAATGTATCCTTCGTCCCAGTTTTGTCCGAAATTGTAACAAACGGTAATCGGAACGCATGGTCATGTAGGTAGGTATAGGTAGGTAGGTTTTGGAGGTGGCCGAATTAGCTTAGTAGGTAGATCGTTGGACTGGGGATCAGGTTCGATTCCCACCTCGACGCACTGCAAATGGCCGATGGGGACTTTTAAAAAGGAGATATAACCAGGTTCTGTTTTCGTGATACGCTTATGTATTAATTATTTATATATCAAATAAAACAAATTTCACAGTAATCCGACCATTATGTGCCGTTCTTTTACGGATTTCATATTCCGGACAACCAGTTTTGCCAGCCGTCACTGCATGACTAACTTCCCCTTGCAAATGTAAATGCTTTGATTTAACGACGACACTGGCTCGATGACCTTGCATGTCGGGACCGACTATTTAAGTCTCCATCCGATAGGAAGTTGTCTTGCCTAAGGACAGACGAATCGACCATTCGCAGCGGCAGAGGTGGGAATCGAACCCGGGGTCCGCAGTCCGACGGAATCGAATCCGCAATCCGACGCTTTACCTACTGAGTTAATCCGTCCACTTAAACTATGTTACCTTACCTTGTCATTTTTTTGTAATTTTTGTTTAGCTTATATTTAACGGCGGCACTGGCTCTAGGACCTTGCATGCCGTCTCCCAAGAATGGGAGAAAGAACGGAGGTAGATATTTTTGAGAGAAGCCGGTAATTCGTATTTACAGAGCAACTACGAATTATCGGTACCCATTTACAGCTGGGTGAACTGTGGAGCAGTGTGGATAAAGTGTCTTGCTCTATCCACACTGCTCCAGTTCACCCAGCTGTCATGTTGGCTATACTTTCTTATACATTATATATACCGGGGCGAAACGACCCGGTTAACGACTAGAATAACCAAAGTATTACTAACAATCGGGGTTCAAACTCTATTATATATGTGCGAGGATACATATAGTAGTTAATAAATTTGACACTTGAATTATATGAATGGTACTCGAGTAAGTCATGTTGAATATATGGCGTATGACAGGGGCGTCGGAACAGGTCCGGCGACTTCCGGATCAAAACGTGTGCCATATGTGGAATTCATATACATGTATACACAAGTGGCAGAAAAAAATCAGCGATAATATCTATAATAAATAAAAAGGTCAACAACGCTGTGAAACACGCACCTTTTCAAACCCGTTAAAATGATAGAAATTGTTATCTTACCATAGCATTTGATGATGAATATTTGTAACACGACATCGTTCAGCATCACCGTGTCATTTAGCAGGTTAAACAGTACATGTTGTCTGTTTTACAGCACTATTTGTCCACATAATCTTCCCCACAAAAAGTCGTCGAACTCGATGGTCCCATGGAACAGAGCAGCGCGTTCCGATTGGCTCTTTTTGGAAATGACGTCACGTCACGCGAGTTTTGCTGTAACAATGACAGCCAAATTGTTTTCGACAGTACATGTTAATTCGCAGATTTATTAACAATTATTCGGCACAACGAAGTTGGAATGGTGCACATTCCATTCTAGATATATTAATATACGTATATAATATAGATATAGTCTGGACAATGCCCTGGGAGACTGACAATACCACGAAATACCTCCCTATCTGTATACATTATTAATATGTTCAGGGGCCGTCGATTTAGACGACTTTTTCTGGAGAGAACGGGGTGACAAAACAAGTGTTATATCACATGTACAGTGTACTGTTTAACTCGGTAAATAGCACTGTGACGCTGGATGCTGTATGTTTATACATATTCCATGGACTATGCACATGTTTTACTACGTTGCTGACCTTACACTTATACTAAAAATGATACTGACATGCGATGTTTTTCAGTCACCTGTGACATATATATGGGCCGCGCTCTGTGAAAACCGGCCTTAATGACAACATTTTCGATTTGCATTTTTTTACACTTTTTGTTGCGGACACCTTTCAAAAACATTATGCTGAAAAGAAAATGCAAATATGTTTCATAGTTTTTGTTTTATCTCACTTTTTGTAGCACCATGCCGACGTTTTACAATGCATCACAACAGCCTACAGTAGAAATGTGTGTTCATAGACTCATTGACTGTGCTTGCTGTAAACTGTATTTGCTGATACATTACACTAAATGTATCTACACGTATTAGTATGTATACTATCAAACATTGAACAGAATAAAACTATGATATATGTACATGTAGTGAACAAACCAAACGCACCACTATCGATTTTAAATCTATAATTAGCCGACATGTGACCTGTAATTTGCTACCATCGCCAACTATGATAGGTTATATACATGTACCGTCAGAACGATACATTGTAATTATTGGAGAATTTAGTTCCGAATCTAATTGACGACAGTTAATTGTGACGCAGCGTCGTATGAGGGTATTGAAAAGTAGTGCGGCCATACCGTAGAACGAGCAAAGCTAGCGGGGTCCGGGGGAACGGTTACACGAAACACCCAAATACATTCAAATGTACCCAAATATAGTTTAAATGCATATAAATATACCACAAATACACTCTAGATAGGGTCAGATATTAGTGTAAAACATATTATGACACAAAACACATCATATAATTGATATATGTAGTCAAATAAATCTGTTAAATTGGCCATATGTTCGATGTATGCACATTGAATCACCAATCATGTGGGAAATACATGCACATATAGTTCAATATATATAAATATGCCACAAATACACCCTCAACCATATCATTGTATGCTCTCCTTACGTTATCAGACTTTGTATAACCTATTTTATGTATCAGTGTAGACCCTGATCTTTATTATTGTAGGCCCTTTTGGGATACGTGTATATTTTATTAAAATGCCCCACAAATATGCAACAAATACACTCTCAAACGTAGACTACCACCAGTGTGGACATCGGCTTACCTCTTCAACCATGATATGAGCCGCGTCGTGCGAAAAGGTGCCTTATGGCGAAACTGACGTTATCGAGTAAATGAGGTCGGATTCGTCGCTTCCATTTACGTTTTTGACATAGCTGACGTCGTTGTTATAATATAAGTGTATTATCGTGTACCATTAGCGAAACAAACCAATTGTATGTAGACCATTGACTATTTTAATTACCATTTTATGCCAAAATATAAATGTACGTTCTCGGGGTTGTTATGGAAATAAATGATCAGAAACGAGTAATGTTGAGTAGCATGTGAGCTGGTGGTGTCGGTAGCCCAGTTCGCGTATGGACCCGATACATTTTTTCTTTTTTGTGTTAGTATATCGTTTACCGAGATTTTACATGCATGTATGTACAGTAGATATGTGCTAGTATATGGATAAAATGTTATGTAACGCTAGTGTGAAAGTTGAAAAACGTACATGTAGTCGTAAACGTTACAGTACATGTTGCATAGAGTCTCCCTTGCTTTATACGCGTATCTGTTTCTGATTTAATTTCATTTATGTGTGTCAGATTGCATTGAGTGAATACAATTTCGTATTTGGTAAACTCGTGCATGTATCAATAACGAGGGAATTGCATTACACACCATGTGATAACCGCCGTGACTCATCAAAAATGTGAACATAATATGTGACACGCCAAGCGAAAACCTCCTTTATGGATCAAACATGCGAAATTGAGTTTTCAACCGTGATACTTAGAACATTTGATCTCTCTCGAACAATATGATAAATAAACCAATGTTGTATTCAACTGATAAACCATCTTTCTAGACCAACAGAGATACATATCTGACGTCACTTTGTCGCATCGACGTTGTTTTAATAATACGTACGTTACGTCGTCGTTATCAATATTTGCGGACAGAGGACCATACGAGTCGTGACGTTTTCGTGCTACAATTGTACTCACACTGAAACTTCTCTTTGTTTCATCACAATGCACATATGTATCAGGCCCATAGCCAGACCTGTTTGAAGTGGGGGGGGGGGGGGTCGTTTCGAAGGCCCAATGGGTCTGAGGTATATAGGGGGGTCTAAAAAATGTGGACCTCGATGCTAAAAAAGTGTACCTCGAGGCTGGGCGGGGGGAGGGGGGGGGGGGGGTGGGGGGGGTGGGGGGGGTCGACGACCGTTGCGACCCCCCCCCCCTGGCTACGGGCCTGTGATTTATATTATTATTAATATATACTTAGCCATATTTCAAAACATTTATATTTAATTTATAAATAATATAAGAAACTATGAAAATTCGTTACAACGGCACACGTCGCCGGTAAATGATATTGCATACGCCATGTAAAGTCCACAGGTGGAAGACTGGGACCTAGGACCCAATAAATGGCTCATTTGAAAAACGTTACTCCACCCACCCGTTTCCGGTGTCTATTGTACGGAAATTGTTTGGTGGGGTCCCAGTCTTCCACCTGTGGTAAAGTCCTTGAAGATAGCATATTATGTCACGCAAATTTCTATGGGGGCAGCCATTGTCGTGCTGCGCCTAAACGGCGAGTACGACCAAGAGAATAGTGCCCTGTGCCAACTTATCCTATTGTGTTTTGGTCCGTCTTGTTTTGTATCTAAAACTCTACATATACTATTCTCTATAGTTTTCACAGTTTTATGCTCAGTTTATCAGTTACATTTTGGAAAATACGAATCAAGACAGTTCGTGCGTATGAATACAGCAGCTATTATCTTTAGATCTCACCGGACAGTACGTACGGAGCTAGCTACACAAATTGGCCTCCGATATGTTATCAACGGCTACAATTTGACCCATTGAAAAATGTCAAAATTTAGTTAACTGTAAATTGTATACCTTTAAACAAATAATCTTTGATGCATAGCTAGTAAATTGCCCAAAATAATAGAACAGGGAAATCATTTTCCCATGGAATCCATCTTTTCTCTAGTTGTTGTTCAACATTCAATATAACGAAATGAAGCTTTCAAATTTACAAGATATACATGTAAATGTCAGATAAACACCTTGAGAAGGTAAAATAACCAATTTCTGCATGTGTATGTTCTTTATTAATACTTTATTGATACAGCTTTGACAGTTTTATATTGCTAACATATCAAACACGCCAGATAACCGATTGAAAAAATCACTCTTCCATGCGCTACATTAAACAGATGGGGTTAAACGGCCGCACCCGTTGTTACACATATGGACATGTATATCTGATGGTGGTCGCCAGACAGGATAAGTTTGTTTTCTTTGAGCATTCCGGTTTCAACCCAAATTATGAAAACATGCAGACGCCTCCATCTACGCGACTACAAATGTTCTCACGTTTGTTTGTAATTGTTATATAAATAAAGTTTAAAAGAAATATTAGCATTATGATTACATCATACTGATTTTGTGATGTGTTATCTAAAACTACCGGTCATATGGTTATTTAGTTTCAAATGTCATTTATTAGTCGTCCATATAATATTATACAAATCATTTGCAATATGCTCATTTGTATAAAAAATAATCAACAAAATCACTACGTGTTTCCTTGAACGAAACCGAAAAAACAGACAACTGAACCACTATGAAAACAACTGTAAGATTCTGCCACGCATATCCAACATTAAAATATTTGTGAGCCACAATTAGTAATGCGTACGGCTATACATAGGACAAGTTATTGCAATGACGCAACGATTTCAAGTGTCAAAATCCGACGTGACGTTGATAAATTTAAGCGTAACTTTGCGACGTCATTTTCAGGCTTCCATGACGTTGTCATTAAGGCTGGTTTTCACAGAGCGCGGCCCATATATATATATATATATTCTGAATATATATTCTGAATAACAATATTCTGAAAAGAAAATGCAATTGTGTACCTTAACGTTTTCGAGAAAATGACGCTATTGAAACGGCGACGTTTGTACAATGCAACTCAACAGCCTACAGAAGAAATGAATGTTCATAGACTCATTGACGGTGCTTGCTGTAAACTGTATTTACTGACAAGTTACACTAAATGTATCTACAAGTGTTAGTATGTATACTATCAAACATTGATCAGAATAAAACTATGATATGTACATGTAGTGAACAAAACAAACGCACAACTATCGATTTTAAATCTATAATTAGCCGACATGTGGCTTCGTAATTTGCCACCATCGCCATAATAGATTCATATACATGTGTCGTCAGAAAGATACATTGTAATTATTTCAGAATTTAGGTCAGAATATAATTGACGTCATTTACAGTTAATGTTGACGTCATTTATCGATTTAGACATTACGTCACCAAAGACCTAAAAACTAAACGGCATTTCTGGTGTTGGAAATTGTAAATTATAAGCACATCGTATCGGTGATTGAAACAAATGCATTTTTTTCCTGTAGAAATAAATCACCAGTTTTTGGATAGGCCTATGGCTGCACATATCAATGACTTCAGCGCCCGATGGGGTCTAGAGGGTAGTTGGACACCCGCGAGCATCTTTAAACAAATTAAAAATCGACTGTCCATTCCCCGACTCTCGTAATTAAATTTTCTTCTCAGAAAGCGGGAAGAACATTTTCTTGTGTAGCCAATATGACTGACGGACGGGCTAGTACATGTGCCCCGTACTAGCAGGTAGCAGGTATATGAGATGTAACATACATGGTTGTATAATTGTTACAACATGTCCCGATAAAAAATACCGGCAGTATATTCTCTCATCGGGAATAATTAATTTGAAAATGAAATGTGCAATTTAGTTTTGTTGTGTTTCAGAAAAAGTACAGTCAGCGCCTATGTAAACAAAGAAACAGCCATGCTGCTAAAAACAAGGGCGGATTCACGTAGGGGAAAATCCGGCGCACCCCCCCCCCCCCACCCCCCCCCCCCCCTCCCCCCCCCCCCTAAAATTTGGCGAGTAAATATAGTTTTGCTCTAAAGTGCTAAAATGCGCCATAACGCAGCAAAATGGGGTGTCAAAATATTCCGGAGGGCATACCGCCGGACCCACCTAGCAGTCTCACCAGCTCTGCTTGGTCGAATCCTGGATCCGCCCCTGAAAAACCACCGTGACGTACGTACATATATTTTGCATAACTGCACACTATAACCCAGTCAGTGATTTACACACTAAAATTGTCCCAATCACAACATTGATTTTGTTGGAATGACGCTCCACACCCTGCGACTATTGTTCGAAGCGGTACACGGTTCGTTTGAATTTAGACGCGTTTAATCTGCAAATCTGGAATGTTTGTGTATTTTTATTAGCCGATCTATTTATCGGCTAATATATTGGTTATCCATCGAATTCTGAAAAAGTTTGTAGCAACCCTTTTCTCCGCTATTCGGTAATCTACGAACGCGAATTTTTCTGTATCACTTCCAAATTGCATCAACCGATAAAGTTTGCATTTTTGGCAATTATCTCCGTTTAAAACTTTACTTATAGCCAAATAACACAATTTTGAATACTTAATGAGCTGAACGCCTGAAGAGATTTAACCCGGAAGTTATTGTTGTTGAAGTCCATAGTTGGCTCTAATGGCCATATTACGCCAACATACGCCGATTATTGGGCTAATTTAAAGCTTTTATTTATTAAACAGAACAAGTTTCAGCCACGTATAATCGCGTAAAATGTGTTTATTCGGCTAATTTATAATCGACCTCTGCTCAAAATCTCCTTACTAGCAGCCCCAGCATTTTCGGGTTTATCCCAGCATCTCGGGTTTATCCCATTGGATCGCGTATGCGCGTCATTTGACGCTAGTTAATATTCACAAAATTTTCCACCAATCAAAACGAAGAATTGCCCTTGATAGCGAACTTTGTTTACGTATCATGCAGGGATGGCAGGGATGCATCCAGCACGCGCAAATGCGGCAATCCCCCTTAATTATTGTCAATGCCGCAAATTATTGATTGTCTTGCGCCCGACATCGCGCAAAAAATCACGGATGGGGCACATTAGGCCAATCTGGGCATGTGCCTGAATACGCAGGAGCTTGCGTCTATTTTTAGATGACACTGTAACCGCTAGATATATATAGCTTTGGTAGCTCCGCCCACTCGCTTGCTGCCACAGAATTCGGACAAACACACAGTGACTACAACTTTGTGTATTGCGGAGTGTAATTTGTAGATAAATAGAGCATACAGTACAGGTGTTACGCTGGAATATTTCGCAACATAATGTTGACAACAAAACATTGCTGCTATGGCATTGCTGCTATTGGATGGATTTGGGAACGGGTTTCCAAAACCTGCACAAAATCGAGAAAAATGTCAACGCTGGGTACAGAACTGTGGTCGAAAATAGTTTACCATTGACAATGTTACCAGAGACACCTACATATGTTCGATGCACTTTACCCTGATTTGATCGGCTAATAACATCATGCTCTGCATGACTTTTCATCTTTATATCATTTACACGCCTCCGACTAGAACGGCCCTTTGATAAAAAAAAACAAAACAAAGCACGCAGACGTACATTGTTTAGTACAATGTAAGAAAATTAACAACAATTTAATCTGCCAAAGTCGGACTTCTTAAATGTGTAAATGTTGGAGACCTGTGCATCTGTGCAGTTTGATCAGTGTCTGCAATGATTGCAAATATATTAGTAAATTTGCTATACATTCATGTAACCATATTTACAAGTGGTAATTTTAAGAATATTTAAAATTGTTATCAAACGGCAATCGTACGGCTGATTTAATGTGATAGTTTTGAAATTACGTGACACTGTACACGTAAGTGGTAGCAGATACAGATATAAATCAGTAGGCTACGTCCCTGGTAGCTACAATTATGTATTACAATTATCATGATTATTGTGTCACAGTAAATATGCCTGTGACACAATACCAACACACTAAATACTAAAACATGTTTGACCCAGTGCCACCATGATGCGATATGCCAGGAGCCGCGTATATTTGGCATGACCATAATTTTACATCTGTGATACGCTTATTTTTCTGAAAATTTCCAAATTGTATTTTTATGTTGATTTTCGAAAATTCGACAGGCGAAACAGTAAATTAAACGAATTAAGCCCTGTGCCCAGTTCTATTCGTTACATATTACTGATTTTGTGATGGTGTTATCTAAACAATACCGGCCGTATGGTTATTTAGTTTCAAATGTCAGGTATGGTATTTCGAATTAGGTATGCTGATTTCTTCCCAACATATGTTGCCTTAAAATATATTCCCACAGTTATTGTATCTATAGTTCTTATTGTTGACAACAATATGTTGCCTTGAAATATCATCCCACCGTATCTATTTCTTATATTAACATGACATACATGTTAGCGTGCATTCATATTAAAGCTTTTCATATTCAGACAACAAAAACGTCGAATGTTCACGACAACCGTCCCGCTTACAGCTGTACTTGGACCACCTGCTGAAAAAAAACGGACCTTACAATATCTGCAATAAATGTACGATCGGCGACCCATATCATGTCGGTAATTGAGAAAGGATTCCCTAGTGACTGAATGGTGGACATCGTATGTTCTGATCAGACGGCGCGTATGCACAGATGAGACTGAACTGTGGCTATACTAGTCGTAACATCCATGGCTTTGTTTTTTTGTGCAGGAGATATTTTTTTTCTTAAAATCGGTAAAGGTTGCGCTAAATTTTAATTGTATACATTATATTAGAAAGAAAGAATTGAGCAATAGGCTGAAAATTCGCGTCGAGTTAACCAGATCTGAAACATATAGTTGTGCGGGAAACCGGGCCCAGGCTACATCGGTCTACAAATATGCTGCCGACCATTGCATGTAAATAAAAAATGTAGCTTGCACAGAGTTTTAACCTGTAAATGGTGGTCGATAGCAGTTAATGCCCGAGTATAGATCTATTTGGGAATGTATCTTACACTGAACTAAAGTTCAAATGCAATTTAAACGAATTTATAACGCTCACATTGGTAAAAATGCATTACAATAATAAAAACACCGAGGTGCGTTGTTCGTTAGATAACTTTAACACCACGGAACAAACCTAACATGGTGATGTGACAAACGTCGATAATTGAAAATATCGGCGGAAATTACGTCAGCTAAGTTCACGGCGTCATATCTTGTGACGTCGTTAGACACCCGAAGACAGGTTTTCTCGCGGCTCATATTATAAAAATAATGTTAAATATGCCCATTGGTATAAAAAATAATCGACAAAATCACTACGTGTTTCCTTGAAGGAAACCGAAAAAAAACAGACAACTGTCGGATGTCTGAACCACTATGGAAACAACTGTAAAATTCTGCTACGCGTATCCAGCATTAAAATGTTTGTGAGCCACACATAGTAAAGCATACGGTTGTAAATAGGACAACGTCATGCAATGACGCAACTATTTCAAGTGTCAAAATCCGACGTGACGTTGGTAAATTTAAGCGTAACTTTGCGACGTCATTTTCAGGCTTTCATGACGTTGTCATTAAGGCTGGCGGCATATATATATATATATATACATATATATATATATATATATATATATATATATATATATATATATATATATATATATATATAAAACGGAATGTAAATATTTTCTTCTGAAATTTTCTCATTTCTCATCAAAAGTCTATGTTGTTACCACTCAGTTGAACCGTCTCGGCGAGCTGAGTGGTAACAACATACACTTTGGGTGGTTAGCGGGGTCACCGACTAGATTCGCCAGACCAATCTTGTGATGCTTCCGGCGCCCCTGTATGATGGTTACTAGTTAGACCGTTCTGCTTGTTTCTGCGGGGAGCAGGTCAAAACAGCCCCTGGTCAAAACGGCCAATAGTCAAAATGGGAAACAGTGTAAACCCTGATCAGATTGTGAATGCAAGTTCCCGGCAGATCTATAGCCTCAACAAGTGATTATGTACAAAATGGGAAACAGTGTAGACCCTGATCAGACTGTGATTGCAAATTCGCCCTAGAGGTACAGCCTCAACAAGTGATTATTATAAGATGGCTACACCGGCGTCATGGCGGGCGACACGCGGCTTGTATACGGTATACATGCAGTTACAGTGATTATGTACAAGATGGGAAACAGTGTATGCCCTGATCAGAATGTGAGCGCAAATTTCCCCTAGAGGTATAGCCTCAACAAGTGATTGTGTACAAGATGCATGGCTACACGTCCTGGTGGTGACAGGCGGCTTGCATACGGTCGACACCTTCAATAGACCAGTGACAGACTGACAGTCAGGGCCCGGTTGTTCACAACATCAGTTAGCTTAACGGACTGTTAAATCCTTAACTGAATGGTTAAAATCTCTGTTAAACAGAGATTTTAACCATTCAGTTAAGGATTTAACAGTCCGTTAAGCTAACTGATATTTTGAACAACCTGTTAAACAGAGATTTTAACCATTCAGTTAAGGATTTAACAGTCCGTTAAGCTAACTGATGTTTTGAACAACCGGGCCCAGGTTCTCTCGGTAGCTGAAATTGATAGGTACATATATATACACACATATCGTCCGGGTACTCCAGTTTCCTCACACTGAAATGCCCTCGATGGGATCACGTGGTCCAGATATCAGATATAATTATGCTTCAATTACACTTGGAATCGTTATTTGATGTTCCATATAAAAATCATTAACTAGTGACACGACAAATAAGAAAACATAACGAATATTGTTAAAATACGGGTACTATATTTTAATTATTGAGTTCGTTCTTTTTTTAATTATAAGAATTATTGTTATTTATATTCATTATACAACATTATACAACCTATAATATACTATCAAACTCTCTGAAAAATACAAATTATACCCGATTTTTTATTGGGCCGCCGTTTTGACCATTTATTTTGGACGAGGAGCCGTTTTGACCAATTTAGGCAGCCGTTTTGACCAAATCGGGGCCGTTTCGACTAGGGGCCGTTTTGATCAGGGGCCGTTTTTGACCAGGGGCCGTTTTGACTGTAATCATAGGATTACCCCGGAGTTACAAACAAAAAACGCCCTCTGGTACAGCGTTGCGAAAAAAGGTGGAGAACACAGCATAAAAGTAAAACTGAATATATTTGCAGAAAAATAACCGTATGCTGCGCAATGATGGTCTCCCGTGTTTTTTCATTGTAGTATCCCTATGTCTCATATTGGAGCAATTACAATATATTCATTTGAATGGTACTGTACGTCCAGTAATCGTGCTAGTGCTACGTGACACATCACGTCGTCACCTAGGGTGGCACGATTTACCCAAAATCTTACCCAAATCTACCCAAATCATATATAAGCCGCGTCGTGAGAAATGTTTGGTCAAATTGACATTTTGTTACTATGACAATACTTACAATATCGGTATTCCAATATGCAGATATGTAGGGGTGTCAGAGGTTCCATTAACTGGAGGTTTCGTCAACTGAGAGGTTTCGTCAACTATGCGTCCGGTTCGTCAATTAGGCAATTTAGAGTAAAACTCGCTAATGAAGGGCACGTGCCATACAATTGATGGTCATTAAAGTGGATAATAATGACAGATATTTGTTGATATTTCAAAGTATGTTTAGTTATATATGGGCATTTAATGGTAGATATTTTAATAACATTTTAAAGTATCTTTAGGTGTATATTTTGTGTATTTGTATATTAATTTGTATAATCACCCGCTTATGCAGCATTTGTAAGCCATCAACAGATACACAATCTGTTGAATAGAAGACATACGTTAGCATAATCTCGGCATGTTGGGCCTGGAATTGGAAATAAAACTATGTAATAAGTTATAAAAACTATATTTTATTTATGGAAAGTCATACTATTTACGATCATGATAGTTACACTATAATATTAATAAAATATAATGAAAACATACCAGTATCACATTTCCTATGTTGCCACCGACTGCAGCCGTCGCAGCATATAGCATGCATACGGGCAGTAACCACACCAGAACACAAGACACAGTACGACTTATCATCCATGATGAATTGTAGTGAGGAAGTTACAAATTGCCCACCCATTTATATGTTTCAGCGCTTGTGCAGTTGATATGGATCAGACAAAAAGCCGTCAATTGACAATTAGCTTGAGTGAATCATAAATAATCATCTCAAATTAACTATTTGAATCATGATTAATCATCACGAATAACATTTGACGGTAATAATTACTAAACGCTCAAAGACAAAGGTCAACTACTTGGTGAAAATGCGAAATTCAATTAGCCGAGGTGTGATCAATACCATTCAACTATAATCGCCTAATTGACGAACCGGTTACCAGTTGACGGAACCACTCGACTTTTCACTCTATTTTGCCTAATTGACGAAACCTCCAGTTGACGGAACCTCCTGAATTCATATGTAGACACACTCTGCATAAATCTGCATTCATGTATGTATACAGCAATGTGTTGCGTACATTCATGTATACAGCAATCTGTTACATACATTCATGTATACAACAATGTGTTGCAATGTTGTTCTATGGAAAACAATTTAATTCGTATTGGCAATACTATCTGCACAGGGAAATGAACTGACACATGCGCACTATAATATATCAACTTAGGTTTAAACATGTTTAATGATGGGGGGCTGGTTAGTGCCGACGGCCGGTCAGACCTGACCCCGCTCTAACATTTTTGCAGACATTTGTTACTGCAATATCAGCTTGGTACACCGCCTTGTGTTTGTTTTGGGAGTGTTACATAGCATTTTGTCATTTGGAGAGTCAACTCGCCTTGCATTGAGCGAGTATCGTAGCCTATTGTTCTGAAACAAGCAACTAAACTTCGAAGTCCGAGTGCAACATGCAAATCTCAGCGGAAATTACGTCAGCTAAGTTCACGACGTCATATCTTGTGACGTTGTCAGACTCCCGAAGACAGATGTTCTCGCGACGCGGCTCATATGTGTTAATAACCCGGACAAATGCGAGGTAATACGCATAACCAACAAGCAGCATCCAATTGAAGCCAACTACCAGATCCGTGGACAAGATCTAGCCCTGTCACCAGCCTCCAAATACCTGTGTGTTACAATTAGCTCCACCCTCTCATGGAATAAACACATCGATAACACTGCGAAGAAAGCCAACAAGGCACTCGGTTTTGTCAGGAGGAATACATATCGATGGTCTAGTAACATAAGGTCATAAGTGCTATGCTAAAGCATAGCACTTACGACCTTATGTTACTAGACCATCGATATGGCTGCTCTAAAAGCGTGAAGGAACAGTGCTATAAGACACTAGTGCGTCCAATATTAGAGTATGCGTCACCTGTATGGGATCCCCACACGCAGCGTACTATCTGGTGTAGGATAGCCATCTTATAACAATCACTTGTTGAGGCTATACCTTCTAGGGGAAATTTGCAATCACAGTCTGATCAGGGTCTACCCAGTTCCCCATTTTGAGCATAACCACTTGTTGAGGCTATACCTGAAGGGGAAATATGCATTCACAATCTAATCAGGATCTACACAGTTTCCCATATTGTACATAATCGACTCAGGGATTCCGCTGGCGATTGCCACTTTCGCAATTGGCGATAAAAATAAACAATTGGCGATAACAATTACAAATTACAATTTTCGAAAAAAAATCGCCACTTCAAGATTTTTTTATTTTCCCTAGCGGAATTCCTGTCGACTATATATAGAGAGCTACCCCACTAAAATACACTGTATTCTGGTCAATACAATATAAATTGGGCTTTGTCTACATACCTGTAGAGATGTGAAAAACATTCAAGCTATTTTACAAGATATACAAACCATACACAAATTTAAAAATATAAATATTGCATGGATATTAAGGTTCATTTTCATCAATGTTCTTAATACAAGATCGTTTATTATTGTTATTGTAGATGAATATTATATATATAAAAGCAATATAAATGTATGTGGCTGTGATTCGATAAATGGGTCTTATCGAAATTGTCCCCAGTGTAGGTTCTGATTAAATAATACCCTTCTGTAGCCCGGTAACAACATATATACTCCGTAAATGTTGCAACATTTTCTATTTCTCCATTATGCCTTCCTGTGTGAGTTTTGAAATGTATCTCCGTAAATTAAATTGCAATAACTAAACTATGTCCAGAAGTCATTTGTGCTAATAGAAACATTCATTCAATGCAGTATACTTTGTTTTTAACTATTTCAAAAAGATGTTGGCATATAATTTAAATTACTCAGCGAAATAAATATTGCAATACTATGGAGGTGACCGGATAGACAGGTGGACTAGTATATGTGCCATATGAAATCATGATCGATGGCAACTTAAAGTTAGACAACTGAGACATAATTAATGAGTCTTGATCACAGTAGTCTCCCTTTATTATAATGCTACATGTATACTAATCTCTTTCCCGCGGAAATATGTGCTTTATTCTTCCTTTTTTCGGTCAAAATGTGCTTGTTGTATGATATACTAATGATATATTGTAGAAAACGTATATAATTTAATCATAAATGTTATTTTTAATGAAGATTTGGTTAGATTTGGGTAAATCGTGCTGCCGCGTCACGACAAACAAATAATAAGATAGCGGTCTAAGTGTTAATGATATTTCACAAATACATTCCTCATTGTCCCCTTTTTTTCTCCTCCATTTGTATCATCAAAAACATGCTTTAACAGCACTTTAGAATAATTTTCAACATGCTTTGACAGCACTTCAGAATCATTTCCATTGGAAATGATTCTGAAGTGCTGTCAAACCATGTTTTTATTATTAGCCAGGTTTTTGGGAAAAAAATCCAGGCTATTGGATTGGCGAAAGCCGGGTGGGCGGCGGGCGGCGTCCACAATCAATGTTAAGTTTTCGTGTTTGAGTCCATTTCTTTGTTACTGTACCACCTAGGACCACCAAACTTTCACAGCTTCATAATCAAGGGGTGCCCACCACATATCACTATCCAACATGTTACTTTTTTTTTTAACTTCACCTATTTTTTCCGCACAGTTGACTTAGCCGTTTTCAATGTTAAGTTTTCGCGTTTTCAATGTTAAGTTTTCGTGTTTAAGTCCATTTCTTTGGTACTGTACCACCTAGGACCACCAAACTTTCACAGCTTCATAATCAAGGGGTGCCCATCACATATCACTATCCAACATGTTACTTTTTTTTTTAACTTCACCCATTTTTTCCGCGCAGTCGACTTACAACATACAACTATCCAACATGTGACCATTTTTTTACCTTCACCTATTATTTCTACGTAATTGACTTAGCCATTTTCAACGTTAACTTTTTAACGTACGTCTGGTTAAATTTTTTGGTTAAAACTTTTTCGTTATACTATATCTCTGCAACTGCTTCGCCCATTACCTTGAAACTTCACATGGGTGTTCATCGTCCATATTTTCATTCTAACCCCCAACCGTGCGGCTCCTGTGCGCAATGTCAAGGTCAAATTACTTTGAATTTATTTGTTAAAGTTTTTTCGTGTACTATATCTCTGCAACTGCTTCACCCATTATCTTGATACTTCACATGGGTGTTTATCATCATTGTCACACCCGCTTGCGGAAAGCGCGATATCGTCGGCATTTTGGCATACGTCCGTGTGTCCGGTTAAAGTTTTTTCGTTAAAGTTTTTCCATCTACTATATCTATTTTTTTAGTGTCCATGCCTCGCCCCAAGGCGCGACATGCAGGCCACGGCCATCTAGTCTACAAAAAGTGGGTATAATTATGTTATCCAAGTGTCCATGCTTGGAAAAAACCTGGCCTTCGTGGCTTTGCCTCGTTTCTTGTTGAGAAATAAGGCAAGATATAAAAGCAACAGCAGACGACAATTGTTGTGAGTAGCGGTCTAAGGGTTAAACAATGTGCATATTCAACAGGCCCGTAGCCAGACCTGTTTGAAGGGGGGGTCGTTTCGAAGGGTCAAGGGGCCTGAGGTATCTAGGGGGTCTAAAAAAGTGAACCTCGAGGCTAAAAAAGTGGACCTCAAGGCTGTGCGGGGGGGGGTCGTCCGACCGCTCTGACCCCCCCTGACTACGGGCCTGTTCAATAATGGAATTGAAGCATAGAATAACTATTAACCTGAAAATAAAAATCAATATTCTGTTTGTATATTACGTTTACTGGCTTCAAAATCATGGAGAAACGCAACTGTGACCTTTTTTTTTTACCTTGACCTATTTTTTTCGCATAATCGACTTCGCCATTTTCAATGTTACGTTTTCGCGTTTAAATCTGTTTCTCACTTGCTGTACCACCTAGAACCACCATACTTGCACAACTTCATAACCAACGGTTGCCCACCACATACCACTATCCAACATGTGACCTTTTTTAGCCATATTCAATGTTAATTTTTCGTGTTTAGGTCCATTTCTCTGTTACTGTACCACCTCGGACCACCATACTTGCACAACTTCATAACCAATGGGTGCCCGCCACATACCACTATCCAACATGTGACCTTTTTTTACCTTAACCTATTTTTTCCGCATACGGTAATCAACTTTGCCATTTTGAATGTTAAGTTTTTGTGTTTAGGTCCATTTCTCACTAACTGTACCACCTAGTACTACCATACTTGTACAACTTCATAACCAATGGGTGCGAAGCAGATATCACTATCCAACATGTGACCTTATTTTTTACTTTTACCTATTTTATTTCCGTATTCGACTTCATCGTTAAATTTTCATATTTAAATCAGTTTCTCACTTACTATACCACCTAGAACGACTATACTTGCATAATTATATGTTATCCAATTGTCTATGCCTTAAAGAAAACCCGGCATTCGTGGCTTTGCCTTGTCTCTTGTTTTTATCAACATTTACCAATATGGGGCCCGTTTCACTAAACTTCTTACGACTAAAATGTTCGTAAGTGCAAATTTAGGATCTTCTGGAAATTTCAATTGACGGATTTGCATATATTGAGCATAGGTTGCATATGCAGACTATGCTCAATAAATGTAAATCCAATAATTGTTTAATGGAAAACATTGTTAATGTGAAATTTACAGACTACGGTATCATGATTTTGCACTTACGAACATTTTAGTCGTACAAAGTTTAGTGAAACGGCCTCATGAAATCTACAATATTGCTGCTGTACTCTACATGAATTGGATCACAGGTGGAAGACTCGGACCTATGACACCAAAAAAAATGCCTATTAAAAAAATCCCATTACCCCACCCACTTGGTTTCGTACAGTACCATATGCTATATATATAGCATATATGGTACTGTACGAGACCAAGTGGGTGGGGTAATGGGATTTTTTTTTAATATGCATTTTTGTTGGTGTCATAGGTCCGAGTCTTCCACCTGTGAATTGGATATGCAAAGCATATATACAGAGCTCCAGTTAAGGTGCGTAATTGGACCAAATTTTCCGGGTATTTTTCGTATTTCTTCACGAAAAATGGCAATTTGGGATTGCTTTAGAATTCGGGAAAACTAAATGATTACTCCCTCAAAGTATACTTTGCTAGGTAAGTGTACATGTACTTTTCAATTTTGATGAAATCGGCTACAGAGGTTGTGGGTTCAAACCTCGTCTTAGACATCAACAATACTTTCATAGTGTTTCCATTTCACTGGTCTAAATGACCGTAGCTGTTTCTGGGTTGTTAAACCCATTCACTTTCACTTTGTCCACTACACTGGTCACAACTCCCATAAGCCCCATTTCTCCAGTCACAGCCACATATACATGTACTTGTCACTACAGGAACTGGTCACAAATCTCCACGATTACAATGAAGTTGACCACCACGGTCTACCTGCTCGGGTCACTGGTGATGTGCGGAGTCATCTACCTTCTGTACGCCAGCCAGAAAGACATGAACACAGCACCGGACATCGTCCTGCAGTCATACGGCAAGCTGCCGGTCCACCTTTTCTCTCAGGGGAGAAAAACCGTCGTTAACTCGCAGTCGTTTAATCCAATGGTGATTCCGCAGGATAGAAACGCGTCATTTGACTACAAGGCCGTGATGCTTAGACTGAACGAAGCAAAGGTAGCACAGGATGATCCACGGCTCGTGAAGTTGATACGCGACTATTATCTCGATCCACCGTCACCGGAGCCGTACAATCTTCTCGACTCAGATCGGTTGGAGTACTCCAATGGGCAAACACCGTTCATTGACAGTAGACTCAACTACATAGTAAGTGAATTGACCATGTTGTATTTCACAAGGTGTATGATCACGTGGTTACAACAACAACAAGTACTGAAATTTCCAGAAGCCCTCCGATTCAAAGTACATAATTCTTTTATTTTGTCCGTATTATATAACGGATTTTGATGAAATATGGCGCATCAAACGCGTCTTGTTAAGCTGCATTTGGTGGCCTCGGTACTTTGGCCCAAAATTCTGTCGTTTTTGCGAATAATCAATTTCCGTGTTTACTGACACGGAAATCTATTCTTCGCAAAAACGACATAAGTATGCGCCAAACTCCCAGGACCACCAAATGCAGCTCATGAAGACACGTTTGCTTGAATTTCTTGAAAACAAATAAGATAAAAATGTGTTTTCATCATGGCCCTGTGCAAATTGGTTTAATTGAAGATGTACATGTATGACGATACTAGGACTGCTGGGTTTTTTCAATTTTCACCGATATCGGTATATAATTGTCAGATTTTCTGTCTTGTTGAACGCATCAAGATAGGAAATCCAATATGATGAACATGTTTACTGTCGCACCTGCTAAAGCAGAAGCGCGACTATAGTCACCGCTTTTTCCGTCGTCGCCGTCATCTGAAATGTTCAAAAGTTTGTACAAGCTTCATCATCATGGTATAACTTTAATATTACTTGTCGGATTGCTTCAATATGTGAAGGCTTGATACATGTGAGCATTTGGAACACACTCATGCCACCATTAACATGACCGTGACCTTTTTTACCTTTACATTTTTGCGGAAACACTTAGCCACTTTTTTTGCGTCAAAAAGTTTGTACAAGCTTCTTCCTCATGATATAACTTTAATATTACTTGACGGATTACTTCAAGATTTGGACACTTGATACATGTGAGCATGTGGAACACACTCGTACTGCCAGTAACATGACCTTGACTTTTTTTTACCTTCACATTTTTGCGAAAACACTTACCCATTGTTTTGCGTCATCGTATAACATTACATGATGGATTGCTTCAATATTTGGACACTTGATACATTTAAGTGTTTGGAACACACTTATGCCGCCAGTAACATGACCTTGACCTTTTTGACCTTCACATGGTTGTGGAAACACAAAGCCATTTCTTATGTTAAAAAGTTTCTTCAACCTTGACCTTTTTCGTGTTTTAAGTATGCTTACTTTAGCACATGCCCATGATCATGTTGTTGTCAAATGCCTCGGCAGGCGCGACACCGTTTCCTTGGCAGAATTATTAAAAAAATCCTTAACTGATGTTTCATCATTTTTTTGTGCATATCTAAGACCAACAGCATTTAAACTATTTTCACCCCGTCCAGTTTCACATCCACCCATCCATCTCCCCTGTGACATTTGCTTTACAGTTTTAAACTTTATAACACCATGAAATCAATTTAATTGAAATTTCATATATATCATATGCATGTTTATCATCATCCATATTTTCTTTGTATAGCCCTAGCCAGCGGCCTCCAGAGTCAAGGCAAGTTAAGTACATTGTATATATCACTATTAACATTGGGTGTGTTGACAAAATGACATAGAAATTTGTGTTAACAGGGTTTTGGTTGTGTGCTAACAGACTTGGTCATTGTGTTAACAGACAGATCTTGTACAGGCTTCAACTGGATCATTATAGCACTGCTTTCAAAAAACAATTCTGCACAATTAACTGTAACCAACTTTTTCTGCTTCGATGACTTTTTCAATGTTATGGTTTTGTGTTTAAGTCTATATCTCACTCTATCTCACTGACTGTAATTGGGTACTGCAGTGGAACCTCGCTAAACCGGACACCCTGGGAGCTCCCAGGGTGTCCGGTTGAACGAGGTTTCACTGTAAATCAGGCATTTGATTATTCCGAGCCATAGTTGAGTGCTATGCCATCTTGAACGGGAATTATCACCTGAGATAAATGACCAAGAAACATATCAAAATTATGATCACATATGTTTCTTGTTGTCCGGTTTAGAGAGGTTCCACTGTACCATCAAACTTGGACAACAGCATCTGCTAATGGTCAGAAATTTCCGGACGACATATAAGCTTCATTGCAAGGTGGCCTACTTTTTATACGACCGTTTTTAAAAAACAGTACGTTGAAGAAAAAGTGCATAGTTTGTGTACACAACTCCTCCGAAACCGTTCAGTCGATCGATCTGAAACTATACACATGTCTTCTACACATATTGAAGATGTGCACCTTGGTGTTTTTATGGCGAAAAAATATTTTTTAACAAAAATATCACCTTTTTAACTTGGCCATTTTTTCTACATTTTTCTGTACAATTCTATATACGGTACAGAGTTTGTGTACACAACTCCTCCGAAATCATTCAGTCGATCGATCTGAAACTACACACACGTCTTCTACACATATTGAAGATGTGCACCTTGGTGTTTTTATGGCGAAAAAATATTTTTAAGCAAAAATATCACCTTTTTAATTTAGCCATTTTTTCTACATTATTGTATCCAATTCTACTTTACACTCTACTTTTCTATCTCTGCCTAAATTAGTATACATGTTTAGCACAATGAGATGAAGAAATAATGCTATAGACTTTCAAATTCTCATTAATGTTTCTTGCCTTGGTGACAGCTTCACATTTCTGCATCTTCGCTGTCTGGCCCATATTCGATGGGCGTATTTTGTGACTTGCGGCACTCCCGTTAGTCAACCTTGGTTAAGGTTTTTAGTCAAGCTTGTACATGGAATACTATTGTGCATACAGACACCATACTTGGACAACCTTTTATCATTGGATGTACATCAATAACCCCTGATCTATATTTGACATTGACCTACATTTCCTCTTGAATTACTTAGTTAATTCCCCTTGGTCAAGGTTTTTAGTCAACCTTGGTTAAGGTTTTTAGTCAAGCTTGTAGATGGAATACTATTGTGCATACAGACACCATACTTGGATAAATTTTTCTCATAGGGATGTACATCAATAACCCCTGACCTATATTTTACCTTCACCTACATTTAACTTTGAATTACTTAGTTATTTCCCCTTGGTTAAGGTTTGTACTCAAACTTGGTTACGGTTTATAGTCAAGCTTGTATATTGAATACTCCTGGGCCTACAGCAACCATACTTGGACAACTTCATCTCCTAGTGATGTACATCAATAATCCCTGACATATATTTGACCTTGACCTACTTTTACCCTTGGATTAATTAGTTATTTCCCTTGGTTACGGTTTTTATTCAAGCTTGTATATGGACTACTCCTGGGCCTACAGCAACCATACTTGGAAAACTTCATCAATAACCCCTGACCTATATCTGACATTGACCTACATTTAACCTTGAATTACTTACTTAATTTCCCTTGGTTAAGGTTTTTAGTCAACCTTGGTTAAGGTTTTTATGCAGGCCGCGGCCACCTTGTTTGTCAAGCTATGTGTACATCGACAACCCTCGTAGTCGAGCTATGCTGTTCTCCTACAGCTCTTGTTATTATTTGTTCCTATTTAGTAATGAAGAAAATCAATAATGCATTGGTAAAAGTAAAATACACAACGATTTTGAAATCAGGGGGTATAGTACGCTTTAGACACAGAGCTTATCTGGAACTCTGGGCAACAGGAGTTTGTTATTTGATCAGGAGCTGGACTGGTCACAAATCCCTTAAGCCCCATTTCTCCAGTCATATTTCTTGTTAGTTGTACTAATTAATCACTGACTTAGATAAGGTGTGTGCTTTGTTCATACTATTCCCTTATTATGCCCCTGATCTCGTTAGAGCCGGGAGGCATATATTATAGTGTTTGGACTGTGGTCATGTATCAGTCAGTGTCTGTACGTCGGTGTGTCTGTCTGTGGTTCAGATTAAGGACCCATTAGGCCCCTGATCATCCAATGATTCACGCATAATTGCCTTGTAAATGTGATGGGATATATGCATAACATACATGTGAACATTCTCTTCTTACTGTATCCCACACACTGTATGGAGTTGCCATGTCGGCCATCTTAGTGTCTACAAGCCATCGGCCAGTTTTACCTCTTATTGCAGTCTTCGAATTTAGCCGCTGGTCCGATGCCCGAGGCCAGTAAGATTTCCGACGGGCCAGTAAAATTCAGAAGCTGGCAGGCCCGGCGGACCAGTAGAATTTTTATGCCCCCGCTACCGAAAGGTACGGGGGCATATAGTGTTACCAGCGTCCGTCCGTACGTCCGTCCCGTACGTCTGTCCCGTCCGTACGTCCCGTCCGTACGTCCCGATATTATATTCTTTAGTAACTTCTACATGGCTTCACATATTATGTCAATATTTATACACGTGATACATATGAACATCCCTTACACACTCCACCCCCAGTACTTCGACCTTGACCTTTGGCCTTGACCTTTTCCACTTTAAATGTTTGCTTGGCACTTTGGGACAAATTTGCGTGCACGTTTCTCAATCCTACAATAACTTCTCAATACTTTTGCCAATCGCTTAAATATTTATACACATGATACATATGGAAACATTGCCCTAACACTCCACCACCCAGTACTTTGACCTTCACCTTTGACCTTCACCTTTTCTACTTTAAATGTTTACTTAGCACTTTGGGACAAATCTACGTGCACGTTTCTCAATCCTACAATAACTTCTCAATACTTTTGCCAATCGCTTAAGTATTTATACACATGATACTTATGAACATGCCCTACACACTCCACCACCCAGTACTTCGACCTTGACCTTTGACCTTCACCTTTTCTACAATAACCCCTGATCTATATTTGACATTGACCTACATTTCCTCTTGAATTACTTAGTTAATTCCCCTTGGTTAAGGTTTTTAGTCAACCTTGGTTAAGGTTTTTAGTTAAGCTTGTAGATGGAATACTATTGTGCATACAGACACCATACTTGGATAACTTTTTCTCATAGGGATGTACATCAATAACCCCTGACCTATATTTTACCTTCACCTACATTTAACTTTGAATTACTTAGTTATTTTCCCTTGGTTAAGGTTTGTACTCAAACTTGGTTACGGTTTATAGTCAAGCTTGTATATTGAATACTCCTGGGCCTACAGCAACCATACTTGGACAACTTCATCTCCTAGTGATGTACATCAATAATCCCTGACATATATTTGACCTTGACCTACTTTTACCCTTGGATTAATTAGTTATTTCCCTTGGTTACTGTTTTTATTCAAGCTTGTATATGGACTACTCCTGGGCCTACAGCAACCATACTTGGAAAACTTCATCAATAACCCCTGACCTATATCTGACATTGACCTACATTTAACCTTGATTACTTACTTAATTTCCTTGGTTAAGGTTTTTAGTCAACCTTGGTTAAGGTTTTTATGCAGGCCGCGCCACCTTGTTTGTCAAGCTATGTGTACATCGACAACCCTCGTAGTCGAGCTATGCTGTTCTCCTACAGCTCTTGTTATTATTTGTTCCCTATTTAGTAATGAAGAAAATCAATAATGCATTGGTAAAAGTAAAATACACAACGATTTTGAAATCAGGGGGTATAGTACGCTTTAGACACAGAGCTTATCTGGAACTCTGGGCAACAGGAGTTTGTTATTTGATCAGGAGCTGGACTGGTCACAAATCCCTTAAGCCCCATTTCTCCAGTCATATTTCTTGTTAGTTGTACTAATTAATCACTGACTTAGATAAGGTGTGTGCTTTGTTCATACTATTCCCTTATTATGCCCCTGATCTCGTTAGAGCCGGGAGGCATATATTATAGTGTTTGGACTGTGGTCATGTATCAGTCAGTGTCTGTACGTCGGTGTGTCTGTCTGTGGTTCAGATTAAGGACCCATTAGGCCCCTGATCATCCAATGATTCACGCATAATTGCCTTGTAAATGTGATGGGATATATGCATAACATACATGTGAACATTCTCTTCTTACTGTATCCCACACACTGCATGGAGTTGCCATGTCGGCCATCTTAGTGTCTACAAGCCATCGGCCAGTTTTACCTCTTATTGCAGTCTTCGAATTTAGCCGCTGGTCTGATGCCCGAGGCTAGTAAGATTTCCGACGGGCCAGTAAAATTCAGAAGCTGGCAGGCCCGGCGGACCAGTAGAATTTTTATGCCCCCGCTACCGAAAGGTACGGGGGCATATAGTGTTACCAGCATCCGTCCGTACGTCTGTCCCGTCCGTACGTCCCGATATTATATTCTTTAGTAACTTCTACATGGCTTCACATATTATGTCAATATTTATACACGTGATACATATGAACATCCCTTACACACTCCACCCCCCAGTACTTCGACCTTGACCTTTTCCACTTTAAATGTTTGCTTGGCACTTTGGGACAAATCTGCGTGCACGTTTCTCAATCCTACAATAACTTCTCAATACTTTTGCCAATCGCTTAAATATTTATACACATGATACATATGAACATGCCCTACACACTCCACCACCCAGTACTTTGACCTTCACCTTTGACCTTCACCTTTTCTACTTTAAATGTTTACTTAGCACTTTGGGACAAATCTACGTGCACGTTTCTCAATCCTACAATAACTTCTCAATACTTTTGCCAATCGTTTAAGTATTTATACACATGATACTTATGAACATGCCCTACACCAATCGCTTAAGTATTTATACACATGATACTTATGAACATGCCCTACACACTCCACCACCCAGTACTTCGACCTTGACCTTTGACCTTCACCTTTTCTACAATAACCCCTGATCTATATTTGACATTGACCTACATTTCCTCTTGAATTACTTAGTTAATTCCCCTTGGTTAAGGTTTTTAGTCAAGCTTGTAGATGGAATACTATTGTGCATACAGACACCATACTTGGATAACTTTTTCTCATAGGGATGTACATCAATAACCCCTGACCTATATTTTACCTTCACCTACATTTAACTTTGAATTACTTAGTTATTTTCCCTTGGTTAAGGTTTGTACTCAAACTTGGTTACGGTTTATAGTCAAGCTTGTATATTGAATACTCCTGGGCCTACAGCAACCATACTTGGACAACTTCATCTCCTAGTGATGTACATCAATAATCCCTGACATATATTTGACCTTGACCTACTTTTACCCTTGGATTAATTAGTTATTTCCCTTGGTTACGGTTTTTATTCAAGCTTGTATATGGACTACTCCTGGGCCTACAGCAACCATACTTGGAAAACTTCATCAATAACCCCTGACCTATATCTGACATTGACCTACATTTAACCTTGAATTACTTACTTAATTTCCCTTGGTTAAGGTTTTTAGTCAACCTTGGTTAAGGTTTTTATGCAGGCCGCGGCCACCTTGTTTGTCAAGCTATGTGTACATCGACAACCCTCGTAGTCGAGCTATGCTGTTCTCCTACAGCTCTTGTTATTATTTGTTCCCTATTTAGTAATGAAGAAAATCAATAATGCATTGGTAAAAGTAAAATACACAACGATTTTGAAATCAGGGGGTATAGTACGCTTTAGACACAGAGCTTATCTGGAACTCTGGCAACAGGAGTTTGTTATTTGATCAGGAGCTGGACTGGTCACAAATCCCTTAAGCCCCATTTCTCCAGTCATATTTCTTGTTAGTTGTACTAATTAATCACTGACTTAGATAAGGTGTGTGCTTTGTTCATACTATTCCCTTATTATGCCCCTGATCTCGTTAGAGCCGGGAGGCATATATTATAGTGTTTGGACTGTGGTCATGTATCAGTCAGTGTCTGTACGTCGGTGTGTCTGTCTGTGGTTCAGATTAAGGACCCATTAGGCCCCTGATCATCCAATGATTCACGCATAATTGCCTTGTAAATGTGATGGGATATATGCATAACATACATGTGAACATTCTCTTCTTACTGTATCCCACACACTGCATGGAGTTGCCATGTCGGCCATCTTAGTGTCTACAAGCCATCGGCCAATTTTACCTCTTATTGCAGTCTTCGAATTTAGCCGCTGGTCCGATGCCCGAGGCCAGTAAGATTTCCGACGGGCCAGTAAAATTCAGAAGCTGGCAGGCCCGGCGGACCAGTATAATTTTTATGCCCCCGCTACCGAAAGGTAAGGGGGCATATAGTGTTACCAGCGTCCGTCCGTACGTCCGTCCCGTCCGTACGTCCCGATATTATATTCTTTAGTAACTTCTACATGGCTTCACATATTATGTCAATATTTATACACGTGATACATATGAACATCCATTACACACTCCACACCCCAGTACTTCGACCTTGACCTTTGGCCTTGACCTTTTCCACTTTAAATGTTTGCTTGGCACTTTGGGACAAATCTACGTGCACGTTTTCTCAATCCTACAATAACTTCTCAATACTTTTGCCAATCGCTTAAATATTTATACACATGATACATATGAACATGCCCTACACACTCCACCACCCAGTACTTTGACCTTGACCTTTGACCTTCACCTTTTCTACTTTAAATGTTTACTTAGCACTTTGGGACAAATCTACGTGCACGTTTCTCAATCCTACAATAACTTCTCAATACTTTTGCCAATCGCTTAAATATGTATACACATGATACATATGAACATGCCCTACACACTCCACCACCCAGTACTTCGACCTTCACCTTTGACCTTCACCTTTTCTACTTTAAATGTTTACTTAGCACTTTGGCACAAATCTACGTGCACGTTTCTCAATCCTACAATAACTTCTCAATACTTTTGCCAATCCCTTAAATATTTATACACATGATACATATGAACATGCCCTACACACTCCACCACCCAGTACTTCAACCTTGACATTTTCTACTTTAAATGTTTACTTATTTATACATATGAACATGCCCTACACACTCCACCACCCAGTACTTCGACCTTCACGTTTCACCTTCACCTTTTTTTCTTTAAATGTTTACTTAGCACTTTGGGACAAATCTACGTGCACGTTTCTCAATCCTACAATAACTTCTCAATACTTTTGCCAATCACTTAAATATTTATACACATGATACATATGAACATGCCCTACACACTCCACCACCCAGTACTTCGACCTTGACCTTTCACCTTCACCTTTTCTACTTTAAATGTTTACTTACCACTTTTGGACAAATCTACGTGCACGTTTCTCAATCCTACAATAACTTCTCAATACTTTTGCCAATCGCTTAAATATTTATACACATGATACATCTGAACATGCCCTACACACTCCACCACCCGTACTTCGACTTGACCTTGACCTTTGACCAATCACCTTTTCTACTTTAAATGTTTACTTAGCACTTTGGGACAAATCTATGTGCACGTTTCTCAATCCTACAATAACTTCTCAATACTTTTGCCAATCGCTTAAATATTTATACACATGATACATATGAACATGCCCTACACGCTCCACCACCCAGTTCTTCGACCTTGACCTTTGACCTTCACCTTTTCTACTTTAAATGTTTACTTACCACTTTGGGACAAATCTACGTGCACGTTTCTCAATCCTACAATAATTTCTCAATACTTTTGCCAATCCCTTAAATATTTATACACTGATACATATGAACATGCCCTACACACTCCACCACCCAGTACTTCGACCTTCACCTTTGACCTTCACCTTTTCTACTTTAAATGTTTACTTAGCACTTTGGCACAAATCTACGTGCACGTTTCTCAATCCTACAATAACTTCTCAATACTTTTGCCAATCGCTTAAATATTTATACACATGATACATATGAACATGCCCTACACACTCCACCACCCAGTACTTCGACCTTCACCTTCACCTTTTTATGCCCCCGCAACCGAATTGTGAGTGGGGCATATAGTGTTATCGGCGTTCGTCCGTACTCGGGTAAATGGCTTGTAATCAAATATGCCTCGTTTTCTTTGGCTGCCAGCGGGGGCATTCGTGTGCCGACAGGCCACATTTCTATTTTTTTTTTTTTTTATTCTCTTTGCTACATGAACGGCTGTTCCATTTACCTCTTTATAGTTGTGGCTAGTTGATATTATCGTTATTTACTTGACAAAAATACAATTATCTTGCTTCCCTAACAGTTAATAATTGTTTGTGTATGCTGGTACACCAGAATTATGGTAAAACATTACCATTTTAAAACTTGATTAACTATTTTATTTTGTGTGTTCAATTGATGTAATAGCCGATTTCTGACATCGCATCAAAGAGCCTGTGTGTATTAAATGTTTGAAACACGACTTTTCCATTACAAAAATCGATAAATATAGTACATTGACATGTTTACACGAAGTGTCTTCGCTTCAGACAAACTGTAGAAAGCACAAAACTTAGCTAAGCTATGGAGGCGAGATGTAACCTAATTTTGTCTGCACCCAATAGCCGACAGATTTTCAGTTTCTGAAGAGGGGGCGTCAACAAAACATGGTTGGGGGGGGGGGTAGTGGGGGGGGGGCACTAATCGTACCGGTCAGAGTGACCGTGATGAGAGCGATGATGACCAAGACAGAGATGATGACGAGATGGAGATGTCGGAAGATCTAGTTCATAAAACATTGATATCTTGAGACCAATCCAGAGATGATGACCAGACGGAGATGTCGGAAGATCTAGTTTATAAAACATTGATATCTTGAGACCAATCATTAAAACAACATTATACAAGCATATATATACTTTTATGATATTATATTTATACATAGTACCGCATAATTTTTCGGGCCAGTAAATTTTTGTTCGGGCCAGTAACTTTGGGAAATTGACTGGCCCAGTAGCCTATTTCATCAACATTGCAAAGTATACTTTACTAGCAAAGTATACTTTGAGGGAGTAATCATTTATTTTTCCTGAAATGCATTATTTCATATAGAACTAACAAATGCATATATTTCATGATTAAAAGTATGCAGAATTATTATACTGAATTTATTACATTATCACAGCCAAATTGGCTGTGATAATGTAATAAATTCAGTATAATAAAAATTAATAAATTTATCATAAAATTGAAAATTTCTCCCTCAAAGTATACTTTGCTACTAAAGTATACTTTGCAATGTTGATGAAATAGGCTACAGAGTAGTGGTTTGAAAAGTTTTTCGTGAAGACTGTTATTGCGTTGGACACATACCACTACATGTAATATGACAAACACATGAGTAAAATTTTGTGCAACATCAGACTACGGCGAGCTATGCCTCGTTTTCATCAAATTTATACACAAAGTCTGATATCTGAAGTGTTTGTTGACCCTTTTTCAAATGTTTGAGAATTCAGTAAAGATTGTGTTACAGTAAGAACAATACACAGTGCTGTAGATATATACCTGTATTACCACCATACATACTGCATCGATTCCAGTGACTTGTCAGCAGTTATCTGATTGTATTGTCACTACTGTCTACCTGTATTACCACCATACATACTGCATCGATTCCAGTGACTTGTCAGCAGTTATCTGATTGTATTGTCACTACTGTCTACCTGTATTACCACCATACATACTGCATCGATTCCAGTGACTTGTCAGCAGTTATCTGATTGTATTGTCACTACTGTCTACTTGCCTGCTATGCAAGTAAATACAGCTTTTACCAGTGTCAGATGTACTTCTGATAATATACTCTAAGAAGAACAGCATCAGATATACTTTATATAGATATTCAGTCACATGTATGATTCTACTACATTTGAAATGTGGGTGGTTGGTCAGGGAATGCGATGGCGTAAATTAATGGTATGGGTTCCTCTTTATAGGAATCACGATTTACCTGGTTTGGTCCTCAGGTACGGTTTTATCTTTGGTTCTTTTGTTACCTGGAAGTTGAATGGGGTTATTGCCCATTATAAAAGTAGTAAGATTATTACTGATCCTACTGCTTTTGGGAGGGGGCCAAGTGATTCTGGTGTGGCGAGGACCTGGCATCAGATCAGGATTATTCTGATTTCAGGGCTGAATATACAGGGTTCCCACGCGTCAGGGAAAAATCAGGGAAATTCAAGGTCAGGGAAATGTCAGGGAATTTTGATTTTTGTCAGGGAAATTTGAAATTTTAGCAAATGCCAAGATCTGTGTTTTTTTAAACCTGCAGATATATGGCTACAGCAGTTTTCTCATTATAATGTTCTGTTGGATTTGTTTAACTTAATTACTATGTCAAAACCATGTATGTATAGCAGAGAAATATGTCTACTATCTAAACATTAACCCATTAAAGACAGGATACACTAATAGTAGTATGAAACTTTTTAGGGGGGAAAATCCTATTTTCTTCATTTCATCTCGAAAGTATATGTTGTTACCACTCATTTGAACCGTCTTGACGAGACGGTTCAAATGAGTGGTAACAACATACAATGTATACCTTTATGGAGAAATAAACAAAATAATTATTGTATCGTTAGACTGAAATGGGTTAATGAGTACATTACTGTCAAGGTTGGAAGGTTGAAGATAGTCAAAGAGCTATCACACGTACATGGTTTATTGATGCATTTACATATTGAGTTTGACTTTTAAATAGGTTTTAATTAAAAAAAACATGAATATCAGAAAGGTACAATTACCATAATGTGACACTACTGGTATAAAATCACAAATCACCAGAACCATATATAGCTACATGTATGTTGGTGTTAGATCTGAGTCAATACATTCAGTGATGAATTTGCACTGTTCCCCGCAATATAAGTGCAGTTCTAGCTCTGGCAGTCAGGTGAGTCAATTGTCTGTCCATCTGTAGAAATAACAATAACCATTACCTTACCTGCTTGTCACAAGATACCGTCACAGACAGAGGCATATTCCGTAGGCACTTACTTACTGGCGATCCTAGTTGTAAATTGAGTTGTAAAGCCCAATTCAATCAGTACTTTTCAACTACCGGTAATTGACTATGACATGTATGCGTTGTTTGCTAATTGCTTTACTCTAAAATGCTATCTGTAGGCCAGTTTGAACAACATGATGTATTGTTATGGTATGGCACTGTCTCTCATTCCATCTATTCTCTCATTATATATAATGTAACATTTTGTATTCTTCTTCAAGAATATAAGTATGTGATTTGTGGTTGCTACAAGATCAACTAACATAATGTTAACCTTAAATTGCTGCTGGATGTGGTGAATATGTGTTTAACCATTCCTACGCTGCTGACGGAAATTGCCGTCTGCTGTTTTTCATTTTTGCTTTAATTCTTAACAAAAAACTGGTTTTGACAGCACATGAGAATCGTCTCCACTGGAGACGATTCTCATGTGCTGTCAAAGCCAGGTTTTTGTCGAGAAATATTGAAAATAAAACATTTCCAGCAGACGACAACATTTAACTCGGCGTAGTAAGGGTTAATAGTAAGATGAAAGGTTTACATGTACATGTAGTTGAAATAATAATTATTGATTTTATTCTGCTTTCTTTTACACTGCTATTATTGATAAGTTTTGAAAATATCTTCCTTTTACCTTAAACCTGAGGAATGGAAAACTGACACCCTTCTGAATTACTCACTTTGTTGTATTCAAATTCATATCTTTTATTATGCCCCTATGACAGGTCAGGGGACATTACTTTTTCTATGAGACGGTTCAATTTTTGGTCACAAAAAGGAAATAAAACAAATACTTATACATTTGTATCAGTAAACTGATTACATGATAATATATGTCTTCATACTCTAATGGGTTAACATTTACTTTCTGTATCAATACTTGCTTGTGCTACTGTCTTTTCTTGCTGCTGTGTACTGCAAATGATGGAAATTTAGCTTAACAATTGGTTACTGGCTCCAGTGACCTGAATCTCAGTCTCGGTAAGTTATTTATTACATGATCATTGTTAATATGATCATTCTTTGAGAACGTAGCTCAACAATTTCCAAGTACTCATTCTGTGATAATTCCAGCACAAAAATATTTACACAATTCCCTAACATTTGATTGGCCCGTAGCAAGTCTCTGTTTCAAAATTTATATCCCAGTAAACTCCCATATGCCGAACTACTTTCCGTAACCGTGAGGTTAGTTAAATAATTCTTAAGAAAAAGGAAAATAAACACATTTTCTTGATGAATTTATTTAAAATGCTGGAATTATAAGGAATGAATGGCCTTTTTGTGGAATTTATCGGGGATATAAACTTGGAAAAGTCGCGGGAATACTGGACGAGGCCTTCCGGCCTTCGTCCAGTATTCCCGCGACTTTTCCAAGTTTATACCCCGATAAATTCCACAAAAAGGCCATTCATTCCTATAATGTCAACATTTTAATACCAGAACAAACAAATACAAGTAGCCAGTTACTAATTTAACTTTTCCATCATTGCCTTATTTACTACTTTGCGCTTTTAATGTCACTCCAGTGCTATCTATTAGCAACAATATTTCAATGGCAGCTGCCTGTCAAACTTCCTGATGTTGATAAATATTGTGATAACTTGTATAATCATTTGTGATATACTACCATTTGAGATGCAAGATTACACAGGATACATACTTTCTGTTTGTGTGAACGATCTAAGACTGCCAAAACATATGAAACGTGATCAACGGTGAGATATTTGCAAACAGACTTCGTCGTATGCTTCGGACCATGCAACATTCGGACCAGGTCACCAGGACGTTTCGCACCAGGACGTTTCGCACCAGGACGTTTCAGATGCAAGACAGCTGTGTCTTCGACAATAATACCAGAATACCACTTGGGACATTTTATGCGAGTTACCCCATGTTTTTGTCGGTCATTATTGGCGTAGGAATACATATTGAAATAATTTGTGACCGTTCATCAACAATGATATACATGTACCTGTAATTTATGACGATCAGCCAATCAGATTATGTGATATTTATAGAGTGCATTAGAATGATGCTTATACCTCTGTAACAACACCATGTTCAGCAATTTCTTCAATAAAACATACATGTATACTAACTGGCCATAATAGAAGAATAAAACTATAAATTGCATAAACTTAACTGTATTTTTAGCTCACCTGAGCGAAGCTCATGTGAGCTATTGTTACTGCAATGTGTCCGTCGTCGTCCGTCGTCGTCGTCCGTCGTTGTCGTCCGTGAACATTTTCAAACGTCTTGTCCTCGGTAACCATTAGGCCTATAGTCACCAAACTTCATGGTCAAGGTCCTTTTGAATATTTGGTCCAATATTGATTTTATTGCGAAAAAACAATTTCCCCATGTTAATACCCATAGACATCTTGGGCATCTTGGAAGATGTCTGGGGATTTAACATGGGGACATTTTTTAGAATTTCAGAATTTCTGAATCAGAAATACTGGACCGATTTTTAAAATTTAACTTTTGTTTTATTATTTAGATCATTTCCAAGCTATCTAGCCAGGTTTTGGAGTCGATTTCCAAATGTTTTCGTTTTTTTGACTCGTCCCACAACTACCTCTTTTTCCCCCCATGTTAAATTCCCATAGAGAAATCATTTTTATACGACCGTTTTTAAAAAACAGTACGTATTATGTTTTACCGCACGGCGGACGGTACGTATTATGTTTTACCGCACGGCGGGCGGGTGGGCAGGCGGGCGGCGGGCGGGCGGCTGAAGAAAAAGCGCATAGTTCATGTACACAACTCCTCCGAAACCGTTCGGTCGATCGATCTGAAACTATACACACGTCTTCTACACATATTGAAGATGTGCACCTTGGTGTTTTTATGGCGAAAAAATATTTTTTAAAAAAAATATCGCCTTTTTAACTTAACCATTTTTTCTTCATTTTTCTATACATTTCTATATACGGTACAGAGTTTGTGTGCACAACTCCTCCGAAACCTTTCAGTCGATCGATCTGAAACTATGCACACGTCTTCTACACATATTGAAGATGTGCACCTTGGTGTTTTTATGGCGAAAAAGTATCTTTTAACAAAAATATCACCTTTTTAACTTAGCCATTTTTTCGACATTTTTAGCCTTTTTTTTTGAAAAAAAATCCAGGCTATTGGATTGGCGAAAGCCGGGCGGCGGGCGGGCGGGCGGCGTCCACAATCAATGTTAAGTTTTCGTGTTTGAGTCCATGTCTTTGTTACTGTACCACCTAGGACCACCAAACTTTCACAGCTTCATAATCAAGGGGTGCCCACCACATATTACTATCCAACATGTTACTTTTTTTTTAACTTGACCCATTTTTTCCGCGCAGTTGACTTATTTTCGTGTTTGAGTCCATTTCTTTGTTACTGTACCACCTAGGACCACCAAACTTTCACAGCTTCATAATCAAGGGGTGCCCACCACATATTACTATCCAACATGTTACTTTTTTTTTTAACTTGACCCATTTTTTCCGCGCAGTCGACTTAGCCATTTTCAATGTTAAGTTTTCGTGTTTACAATGTTAAGTTTTCGTGTTTAAGTCCATTTCTTTGGTACTGTACCTCCTAGGACCACCAAACTTTCACAGCTTCATAACCAAGGGGTGCCTACCACATAAAACTATCCAACATGTGACCATTTTTTTTACCTTCACCTATTATTTCTACGTAATTTTCAACGTTAACTTTTTAACGTACGTCTGGTTAAAGTTTTTTGGTTAAAAGTTTTTCGTTATACTATATCTCTGCAACTGCTTCGCCCATTACCTTGAAACTTCACATGGGTGTTTATCATCATCCATATTTTCATTCTACCCCCCCAACCTTGCGGCCCCTGTGCCCAATGTGAAGGTAAAATTACTTTGAATTTTTTTGTTAAAGTTTTTTTGTGTACTATATCTCTGCAACTGCTTCACCCATTACCTTGATACTTCACCATTTTTTTTACCTTCACTTTTTATTTCTACTTAATTGACTTAGCCATTTTCAACGTCAACGTTAACTTTTTAACGTACGTCTTTGAATTCTTTTGTTAAAGTTTTTTTGTGTACTATATCTCTGCAACTTCTTCACCCATTACCTTGATACTTCACATGGGTGTTTATCATCATTGTCGCACCCGCTTGCAGAAAGCGCGATATCGTCAGCATTTTGGCATACGTCCGTCCGTCCGTACGTCCGTGTGTCCGGTTAAAGTTTTTTCGTTAAAGTTTTTCCATCTACTATATCTATTTTTTTAGTGTCCATGCCTCGCCCCAAGGCGCGACATGCAGGCCACGGCCATCTAGTCTACAAAAAGTGGGTATAATTATGTTATCCAAGTGTCTATGCTTGGAAAAAACCTGGCCTTCGTGGCTTTGCCTCGTTTCTTGTTCTATACAATTCTATATACGGTACAGAGTTTGTGTACACAACTCCTCCGAAACCGTTCAGTCGATCGTTCTGAAACTATACACACGTCTTCTACACATATTGAAAATGTGCACCTTGGTGTTTTTATGCCGAATTTTTTTTTTTAACAAAAATATCGCCTTTTTAACTTAGCCATTTTTTCTACATTTTTCTATGCAATTCTATATATACGGTACAGAGTTTGTGTACACAACTCCTCCGAAACCGTTCAGTCGATCGTTTTGAAACTATACCCACGTCTTCTACACATATTGAAGATGTGCACCTTGGTGTTTTTATGCCGAAAAAATATTTTTTAACAAAAATATCACCTTTTTAACTTCGCCATTTTTTCTACATTATTGTATCCAATTCCCTATCATTTCTACTTTACACTCTACTTTTCTATCTCTGCCTAAATTAGTATACATGTTTAGCACAACGAGGTGAAGAAATAATGCTATAGACTTTCAAATTCTCATTTATGTTTCTTGCCTTGGTGACAGCTTCACATTTCTGCATCTTCTCTGTCTGGCCCATATTCGACGGGCGTATTTTGTGACTTGCGGCACTCTTGTTCGTAATAAAACCAATATTTGACAAATTTCACGAAATAAAAAGAAGGGTCATTCTTAAATTTTCCTTTAATTTAATATTATCAATTTTTAGCTCACCTGAGCGAAGCTCATGTGAGCTATTGTTACCGCAATGTATCCGTCGTCCGTTGTCGTCGTCCGTGAACATTTTCAAACGTCTTCTCCTCGGTAACCATTGGGTCTAGTCACCAAACTTCATGGTCATGGTCCTTAGGTAGGGGGATTACAAAATTGTTAAAATGACGTCATTGCGTAATCCAAGATGGCCGCCATCTAAAAATAGCACAAATTCTTAAAAAATCTTCTTCTCAAGAACCGCCAACCGGATTTCGACAAAACTTGGTAGGAATGATCGATGTACATTGCTCTTTCAAAGTTGTTAAAATGGTGACCCCGGGGTCAAAAATGGGCATAGCCCGTGGGGTCAAATTAGGGTCAAATTTTATTTTTGACTGAATATGGTCATGTCATATATCAAATTGAAGGTATCTATGAGGCGATCACTCTGGTGCATTTTTTGTAGAAATCGGATTGTTATGTCATCCAAGATGGCCGCCGAAAGGTCAAAAGGTCGTTCTTTTATTAGAGATTTCAAAATTCTTCTTCACATGAACCACTTGGCCCATGGTAGCCAAACTTAAAAGTTATGGTCCATGGGTCAAGCCTTTTCAGATTTGTTAAAATGGAGGTCATCGCTAATCCAAGATGGCCACCGTCTAAAAATAGCATAAATTCTTAAAAAATCTTCTCATGAACCGCTAGCCGGATTTCGACGAAACTTGGTAGAAATGATTGATGTACATTGCTCTTTCAAAGTTGTTAAAATGGTGACCCCGGGGTCAAAAATGGGCGTGGTCCGTGGGGTCAAATTGGGGTCAAATTTTATTTTTTACCGAATATGGTCATGTTATATATTAAATCGAAGGTATCAATTCACTTTGGTACATTTTTTGTCGAAATCGGATTGTTAGTCATCCAAGATGGCCGCCGAAATGTCAAAAGGTCGTTCTTTTATTAGAGATTTCAAAATTCTTCTTCACATGAACCGCTTGGCCCATGGTAGCCAAACTTAAAAGTTATGGTCCATGGGTGAAGCCTTTTCAGATTTGTTAAAATGGAGGTCATCGCTAATCCAAGATGGCCGCCATCTAAAAATAGCATAAATTCTTAAAAAATCTTCTCATGAACCGCTAGCCGGATTTTGAGGAAACTTGGTAGGAATGATCGATGTACAATGCTCTTTCAAAGTTGTTAAAATGGTGACCCCGGGGTCAAAAATGGGCGTGGCCCGTGGGGTCAAATTTTATTTTTGACCGAATATGGTCATGTTATATATCAAATCGAAGGTATCAATGAGGCGATCACTCTGGTACATTTTTTGTCGAAATCGGATTGTTATGTCATCCAAGATGGCCGCCGAAATGTCAAAAGGTCGTTCTTTTATTAGAGATTTCAAAATTCTTCTTCACATGAACCGCTTGGCCCATGGTAGCCAAACTTAAAAATTATGGTCCATGGGTGAAGCCTTTTCAGATTTGTTAAAATGGAGGTCATCGCTAATCCAAGATGGCCGCCATCTAAAAATAGCATAAATTCTTAAAAAATCTTCTCATGAACTGCTGGCCGGATTTCGACGAAACTTGGTAGGAATGATCGATTTACAATGCTCTTTCAAAGTTGTGAAAATGGTGACCCCGGGGTCAAAAATGGGCATGGCCCGTGGGGTCAAATTAGGGTCAAATTTTATTTTTGACCGAATATGCTCATGTCATATATCAAATTGAAGGTATCGATGAAGGGATTGCTCTGGTGCAATATTTGTCGGAATCGGATGATTATGTCATCCATGATGGCCACCAAAAGGTCCATTTATTCAAGATTTTGAACGTCTTTTTCTCAGGAACCACATGGCCGATGCTGGCCAAACTTCATAGGAAGTTAAGATCCTTGGGTGAAGCATTTTCAGATTTTGTAAAATGAGAGTCATCGCTTAATCCAAGATGACCGCCATCTAAAAATAGCACAATTTTTTTAAAACACATGAACTCAATGTCACATTCTCCTCTGGTGTTCATGGAGTCAGGTGAGCGAAGTAGGGCCATCATGGCCCTCTTGTTTATTATTGTTTTTGAATTGTTTATATGGCCGTAAAATTTGGTCAGCTTTCGTGAAACAGACTATCTTACTAAACCTGGCATATTGTCTCTGCCACCAGTATAGAGCTAGATCAGCTTGCAAAAGCAGCAGTCTGATAATTGTACTTGCAATTTCCACAGTCTGATCAGGATCTGCACTGTTCACCTTTCCATAAATGAAATGCATGTCTTGCTTCTAAGCAATATGTTTCGTTACCAGGCTACAGAATTGTGATATTTGATCAGGAGCTATACTGGTTACAAATCCCAAAACCCCACGGTGCGATTGCGTATCACGTGATTTGAATGGAGGCAGTCTAAAATCCCCATGGAGTGGAGAGCGCATAAATAATGGAAATTTAACGATATGTCTTTAATATAGCTATATAATGCAAATGTATCGGTTTGGGGGAATGTGTTATTCTCCCTTAAATGACGTTGCTCATTTTTTTTTCGGGGAAAAAATTACATTTTGTCAGGGAAATGTCAGGGAAATGAAGATATAGAAATTATGGGAGATCCGCTGGACCACAATTCTTTTCAGAGGGCACACAAGGCAGTTAGGACAAGAAAACCAGCAGAAAATTATAGAAACACTACTGCAGAGGGTTGAAGATTTAGAGAAAGACAGAATCCAGAAACAGCAGAAGTCTAACTACAATAGACGGACAGAGAGAAGAGAAATATAGTGTTTCAATTTTCTTAGAATGGGCCATTTTGCCAGAGAATGTGCCGAGAAATTGTCGCAGAACATATCCGATAGTAAAAGAGTAGGGGGACACAAATCAACCCAAGTACCATCAAAACCGGAGTCAAAGCAGGCAACTCTTAGTCCACCTTTAAACTACCAGGGGCCAGCTCTTGCGGCCAAAGGGAGGTCCCAGGAGATGATTCATGTACTAAAATTTATTGATAAAGGCCTAGAAATATCGGATATTGGTATCAGGGCGATATACAGAAACAGGGATATCTGTAATGGAGTGTATTATAAAGGGTCAAATAGAAGGTATACCTATCTTGTTAACAGCAGATACCGGAGCATCTAGAACAGTTATTTACAAGCGGATTTACAAGAAGAAGATGGACCGCATTTAGAGTTGGGGAAAGCCATGTTCAACATGCAGCTAGGACCATTAGGAATGGCCCAGGAAGCTGTTGTGGCAGCGATCGAGGACAATGTGCTGTTGAGGTACGATGTCTTGGTTGGTGGGGAGAATGGGCCAGCCGATCTCCTTTTTGAGTTGAGGAAAGATCGTTTTGGATAATGTGGAAATTCTGTGTTTGAGAATTGGTAGTAGAAGTAAAACAATGAAGGTAGCCGTAGCGGTTGACGTTTGTGTCCCAGGTTACAGTGAGGCGTTGATCGATGTCTTCATTGAGAGAGATCAGAAATCTGATTACCTTGTGGTGCCAACAGAACATTTCAAAGAGAACTATCACCTTTTAGTTGCATCTACACTGGGAGACATTAATAAGGGCGCAGTGGGTGGTGGTCGGGCGAACGTGATGGCGTAAATTAATGGAATTAGGAATCACGATTTGCCTGGTTTGGCCCTCAGGTACGTTTTTATCTTTGGCTCTTTTGGAACATGAGAGACAGGTCGTTGCTGGGTTACTTATCAATATGGCGATACTTTCTCCAAAAGTGAATGGGATATAGGTTTTACAGCTTTAGCAGAGCATCCAATAAACACGGGTGATGCACCACCTATAAACCCTAGTGGGTATTTTCAGATACCTCTTCAGAAAGAAGATTTTGCTGCAAGTATGGACACTAAAAATGACGAGATTACCTTTTGGTTTGAACAATGCGAGTACGTTCCAACGAACTATGGAATTAGCACTTCAAGGGCTGCAATGGACTACCTGTCTAGTCTACATCGATGACATGATTGTCTTCACGACAAACTTTGATAGTGGGTGGTGGTCGGGCGAACGCGACGGCGTAAATTAACGGTAGGGTTCCTCCTTATAGGAATCACGATTTGCCTGGTTTGGCCCTCAGGTACGTTTTTATCTTTGGCTCTTTAGTTACCTGGGAGTTGAATTGGGTTATTGCCCATTATAAAAGTAGTAAGATTATTACTGATCCTACTGCTTTTGGGAGGGGCCAAGTGATTCTGGTGTGGCTAGGACCTGGCATCAGATCAGGATTATTCTGATTTCAGGGCTGAATATATAGTTTTGTTATTGTAAATTTTGGGATTTTCCCCCCATTTGTACATGTACTTGAACACGTACTTGTACAGGTAATATATGGGATTTAGTACTAAACCCATTGACTCGGCCTTAAAGGACCTTAGCTGTTGATAGGCCGTTAAACCCCAACAAACAAACAAAGAGTCATCGACAACTCGCTGTATCTGACCATGTCCTCCAAGCCAGCTGTGATCAGCGACGCTCACATGCTAATGTTAAGCCAAGAGGAGTCGAGGTGTTGCCTGTAAGGAGACCGATCATCCAGCCTAGTCCATTGAGGACAGCGCTGCCAGCCGTCAGCTGCATGCCATCTCATGGTTGGCACTGGAAACTAGTCGTTCGATGCTCTGCGGGAATTCTCCATCCTACCCACATCAGGCACGGTGGCAAGGACTTCCACTCGCCCTGTATCATCATGGAGTCCAGAGGCTACGACGGAGCGATCCTTGGGGCCTATCACGTTGGAGGACTGTGTCGACGGGGGTAGCGCCTACGTTGAGCCAGAACCAACCGATTGTGTCTTCTGTGGAGATTACTATGCCATCTGCAGTTTCACAGTCCAATCCCATGGCCGCATCTCGCTGGGGATGTTCAGGAAGGTGTCGTCGAGCCATTACCTACTGGGATTGCAGGACACACAAGATCCATTGCACCAGGAAACACAAGGATCAGCGACGGCTCCCGCTCCAAAACGTACAGCTCCACGGTCTGACGAACCTACGACTACCAAAAAGGGCAAATGGACTCCTGGCTACAGACATGTACGCCGGGATGAAGTTGTCCTTAGTCGATTGCGCATTGGACATATCACATTTTATATCAGACGTAAATTTTCACACTGATATCAGGGGCGATAACAGTGTTTCCTTAAAATGTTAACGAACATTACTATTTATTCCCTGTATTTATTTTTGATGTGCAATAATCATACTTTATAATCTGTCGAAAATATTATTTTTTCAGGTGAAGCATATAATTAGTATAAATAAGTAAAACATCATTTAAAAATATCATTCCTCATTTGCATATGAAAATAGCCTGATACCACCGCGCATCACTATCAGTAAAATAAATATTACTAAATGATTATATCTGTATAGCGGGCACTCGTAATGTTTAGAACTGGTGGAATAGTGACACAATTATACTCTTATTTAATTTCTATAAAGAACAGTTTGTGCCTACTGAGTGGGCATGTACCTTTAAACCCATTCACTTTCATTTTTCAAGTTTGTGGAGAATTTTCTGTTTTTCTCAAGGTCTTGTACATTGCTATGGAAGAGTGATACAGTGACAGGATGGTTGATGTCGCCAGAATCATCCAGAATTTTTGTTGTTTCGCCCCAGATTCTAGTCGAGGGAGCCCTCGACCAGGGTTGAGGGTGAAATCACCCCAGATTTAGGTTGACTCTGGGGAATGGTATATAAACCCGCCGTTTCCTATTTAACTCTAACCACTATAGTAAGTACAGCTGGAAATACATTACCATTTCCGTGAGCTCCCAGCTGTACCTGTTTGTACAGACACTGAACAAATAAATAGTTGAACTGTTCATTGTTATTCCTGACAAAATCCCCTGAAGTATCAACCCAATTTCCTCCACCTTACACACTCCAACAGCCTGAGCATAACAATACTACCAGGGCCCGGTTGCTAAGGATTTAACAGTCTGTTAAGCTAACGGAAGCTTTGAGCAACCGGGCCCAGGTATATCGAGTTCTGATTTTGGGATTTCCCCCCATCGCAACCACAGGTGGAAGACTCGGACCTATGACACCAAAAAAATGCCTATTAAAAAAAATCCCATTACCCCACCCACTTGGTCTCGTACAGTACATAACGTTAATTAACGTTATGTACTGTACGAGACCAAGTGGGTGGGGTAATGGGATTATTTTTAATAGGCATTTTTTTGGTGTCATAGGTCCGAGTCTTCCACCTGTGATCGCAACAGGTTACCTGGTTATTCGACTCCGTTAACCCGGCCTAAAATGACCCTAGCTGTTGACAGGCCATTAAACATCATTAAAACAAATCTGGCATTATTTTTCCAGGAAGGCGGATTTTACATTGAGGCAGGGGCCCTCAATGGGGAGAAGGGATCCAACACATTGTTTTTCGAGAAGGTCAGGAAGTGGAATGGTTTACTGGTCGAACCTGATCCCACAAATTACGCCGCTCTCAAGACGAAGCACAGAAAAGCGTTCACCATTAACGCCTGTTTACACACCCAGCCATATCCTGCCTTGGTGAGTACGGATGGTATTTGGGGTCACCATAATTGCTCTTTCCTTTCACCATATTTCTTCATACAGTAATAACCCTACATATTTGGACACAGTTTGTTTTTGGAAACCCCTATTTTATAGTTTCCCAAAACAAATTGTATCCAAATACATTATTATACGCCTGTTTGAAAAAACGGGACATAGTATGTATTCATCTTGTACGGGCGGGCGGGCACAGCTTGTCCGCGCAATAAATAGAGTCTACTTGACGGATTGTAACCAAATTCGGTATACATGTTTATCATGGCAAGACGAAGAAGCCTATTGATTTCATGACTTATCTCCCCTCGATATTTCATACATGCATTCATCTGATGATCCTCTATTGTGCTACAGCAAATCCATGACCCACTCCCCCCCCCACCCCTTTCCCCAAGGTCACAAACTTAGCACATTCATACATGCATTCCTCATGTGAATAGCTATCATGCTGTAGAACATCACCAACATAGTGCGTTCATCAACTTAACGTTGGGTTAAATTTTGTTTTACTTCTATTTTCAGGGAGCGCATTGATATTTCATACATGCATTCATCTTAATATGCTATATTATGCTATAGCAAATCCACGACCCACCTTGCACCACTGACCCCAATGTCAAGGTCCACTGCACGCCCCTTAACCCAAGGTCAATTATATATAATATTCATGTTTTTTTATGCAACTGTGCCAAGTTTGAGTGAAGGCTGGCAACAGGCGAGCTTCGTTGTCTTCTGACAGCTCTTGTTAATTTTCGCACTCTGTATCCTTGTCCACGCAATAACTCCGAAGTTCTACTTCACTGATCGTAACCAAATTCGGTATTCATGTTTATCACGGCAAGACTAAGAAGCCTATTGATTTTGAAAAATGTCCGATGACTTATTTACCCTTATTTGCCCGTTTCACTAAACTTTGTACAACTAAGAAAATGTAAAAGTGCAAAGTTTCAATTTACAATAACAAATGCACCTACAGCTGATGGTGGCAAATCATTTGTGGATGTGTTCACATTTGGGATGAGTACAAGTAGGTGGTAAATGGTAGCGTTTATGACTCAGGGCTCCAGATAAGGAATAAGTAATTGACTATTGTCACTCCATCATTTCTGAGGCAATTGGGTATTTCAATATTTTAATTGGGTAAAATAAAACAGACAGCAATTATTGAATAGTTTGCTTCAAAATGAAAACATGTCTTGGTATTTCATTAAAATTGTCTCCTTGGAGACAATTCTAATGAAATACCAAGATGTGTTTTCATGGAAACAAAGACAAATATGCTATATTTGTGGTCTGTTTATTGTTTTCTGTAGCATGATAAAGGTACCACACATTTGTTATTGCTTTTTGATACTCTCTACTTCTGATTTCAATTGGGTTTTTGTCAATTTTAATTGGGTATTTACGCAAATACGCAGCTTATCTGGAGCTCTGTGACTCGTGTTAATGTGAGAAACCAATTCATAAAAATATTCGTAAGAACATTTTTATCGTACGAAGTTTAGTGAAACGGGCCCCAGTCTTATAAATAGATAAATAGGTTATAGAACTTAGAAAACACTACAAAAACAGCCGATCACCTATATAGTGACCATTGTAGATGGTTTTCAACAAAACAAAAATACCCCTGTAGTCACTATAGAACAGTCTTATAAGTAAGTTACCGTAATAACCCCAAGTATTCGGACGCAATTTGTTTTGGGAAACATTGTTATTGTGATAAACCAATAATTCCAGCACAAAAATATTTACACAATTCCCTAACATTTGATTGCTCCGTAGCAAGTTCTGTCCAAAATTTATATCCCAGTAAACTCCCATGCCGAACTACTTTCCGTAACCGTGAGGCGCAGTTAAAATAATTCTTAAGAAAACGGAAAATAAACACATTTTCTTGATGAATTTATTTCAAATGCTGGAATTATAAGGAATGAATGGCCTTTTTGTGGAATTTATCGGGGATATAAACTTGGAAAAGTCGCGGGAATACTGGACGAGGCCTTCCAAAATTATTTTTTTTAATTTTTTTTCGAAAATTGTAATTTTTTATCACTTCGTCCAGTATTCCCGCGACTTTTCCAAGTTTATACCCCGATAAATTCCACAAAAAGGCCATTCATTCCTATAGTACAACCATACTAACCCTTAATATTGGGATACTCTTCGTTGTGGGGAACCATATATTATATGTGTTTTCCCAGCATTTGTGTTAGACATTTAGGGTTAATACGGTAACTGAAATTGGAAAACACTACAACAAACAGCCGAAAACGCGTATAGTGACAATTGTAGATGATGTTAACAAAAAACACCACAACCTGTAGTCATTATTGATGAGTCTTATAAATAGGTTACCGTATTCGGACACCATTTGTTTTGGGAAATCCCTATGAAATATTGTGTCCAAATACATTATTATTGTGATAAACCAGTTCAGCAATACTAACCCTGAATATTGGGACACTCTTCGTTGTTGGTAAGGAACCAGGGGCCCGTTTCATTAAACATCTTACGACTAAAATTTTCGTAAGTGCAAATTTAAGATCGTCTGTAAATTACAATTTATGGATTTACATTTATTGAGCATAGGCTGCATATGCAGCATATGCTCAATAAATGTAAATCCAATAATTGTTTACAAGAAAATAGTGTTGATGTGAAATTTACAGACTATCATAATTTTGCACTTACAAACATTTTAGTCGTACAAAGTTTAGTGGAACGGCCCCCTGAACTTGGATAATGTACAAAAACAGTCCAACAGCCGTATATTGCCCATTGTAGATGGTGTTCAACAAGGCTTTCAATCGCGGTCGCGTCATCCACGGGCAGGAGGTGCGAAACTGGATCGCGCAACAGCGGATCGAGAAGGACGAAGTCTCCGTGCAGTGTTTCCCTGTGTACTCGCTGCTGCTGGCCCTCAATCAACTCACCGTTGATTTCTTCAGCCTCGATGTCGAGGGAGATGAGCTCCACGTGCTCAAGACGATTCCCTTCGACAAGGTCAACGTTAAGATGATGGCCGTTGAGTTTGTACATGAAACGGCCGGCGCGACAAGTTTGAAAAAGTTCGTCGAAGGTAAAGGGTATGATTCGTTGCTGCAGATGTCGCGATGGGACGGAGGTGTGAATGATATTATCTTCAGAAAGCAGGGTTTGACGCATTAAATGTACGTTGAATGTATTTTTCTTGGTCGTGATTTGACACAGCAGTCTATTTTTGTCGCGGTAGTGTGAATTTATGTATTCCTGACCATAATATCATTCACACCACCGCAACTCAGGAAGCAGGACTTGACGCATTAAATTTACTTTAAATGTATTTTTCTTAGACGTGATCTGAAACAGCGATGTATTTTCAGTGGGGTGAATATTATGGTGGGAAAAAAGCGTTGTGCATTATATTTACGTCAAAGTATTTTTTAGATGTGATCAGACACTGCAGTCTATTGCCATCATGGCCAATGTTGATGCATTTAGTGTTGTAGTATTATTTGATCCACGAACCATCCAACAAGAATTCAGCAATGTCATTCAGTCAGGGCTCCAGATAAGCTGCATATTTGCTTAAATACCCGATTAAAATTGCCAAAAACCCAATTGAAATCGGAAGTAGTGAGTATCAAAAAGCAATAAAACATTTGTGGTACCTTTATCATACTGCAGAAAACAATACAGACCACAAATATAGCATATTTTTCTTATTTTCCATCAAAACACATCTTGGTATTTCACTAGAATTGCCTCCAAGGAGACAATTATAATGAAATGCCAAGACATGTTTTCATTTCGAAGCAATATTCAATAATTGCAGTCTGTTGATGTGTAAACAGTAGTGTGATTTTATTTTACCCAATTAAAATGTTGAAATACCCAATTGCTTCAGAAATGATGGAGTGACTATACTCAATTACTAATTCCTTATCTGGAGCCCTGATTCAGTGTCGGATGCACACGTTTGTTTGTTGTAACCCTGGACAACTCCAAACACTCATATTGTTTCTTGCTGTCAAAACATGTTTTTGTTTGCCAGAACTAATACAATTTTGTTGTCTGCTGTTTTAAAATGGGTGGAATAGTTACGCAATTGTGGCCGTGACTGGAGAAATGCGGTTTATGGCATTTACTGACGTCTGTCATACACCTAGCTTACATATCAGACTGCAGGAGGGCCATATCAGATCTGGAGATAGACTGGCCATCAATGCCATAAGCCCTATTTCTCCAGACACAGGTAAATACTGACTGTATTTTTATGCCCCCTATGCAATAGCAAGCAGGGCATATTGCGTTATTCTTGAGGTTCCGTACGTCCGTACATCCATCCGTGTACATTTACATTGAAAAGTAAGAGTTTCTCCAGTTAGTGTCCAGTATGCCACGGGGGGTGTATCCATGTTTTACAAACATAATGTCTAGTCTAGTTTATTTTGTTTTATTTATTAGGGATGGATTGTGGCCTTGGGGTTAGAACACCTGACAAGTTTACTAATTCCATAAGAAACGAGGCTATGTCGAGTAGTTTATGTTACCAGTCAAGGAATTTAAATAGATCATATTAAATCAACACAAATGTTAGATTCTATTTATTACACAATTGCAGCATCGTACATAATAGTAACCTCAGAGCTCCAGATAAGGTGTGTATTGGCGTATTTTGCACACTTATTTTAGCTGAATGCACATTGATTATCAACAGTGGGAGTACAAAATACTCACAGCAATGTGAAAATATGCATTGATTTTCAAATTGAGTAGAGAAAATACAGTAATAAAGTTTAAAATTTACTTATTTGAGCTGCACAAAGCAAACAGTTCACTTTTTGCAGCTCAACTAAGTAACCAGTGCTCCAGATAAGCTGCGTATTTGCGTAAATACCCAATTAAAATTGCCAAAAACCCAATTGAAATCAGAAGTAGTGAGTATCAAAAAGCAATGAGAACAATTGTGGTATCTTTATCATGCTGCAGAAAACAATAAACAGACCACCAATATAGCATATTTTTCTTATTTTCCCATGAAAACACATCTTGGTATTTCATTAGAATTGTCTCCAAGGAGACAATTCTAATGAAATGCCAAAATATGTTTTCATTTCGAAACAAACTATTCAATAATTGCTGTCTGTTGATGTGTAAACAGTAGTGTGATTTAATTTTACCCAATTAAAATTTTGAAATACCCAATTGCTTCAGAAATGATGGAGTAACAATACTCAATTACTAATTCCTTATCTGGATCCCTGAGTAACTTTTCTACCGTATTACAGTATAAATAAATCTGTAAGTAATAATACACTCAAATGTGAATGTTTAAATTTGTTTCGGTCATTCGTTCCGTATTTAATAATGAAGAAAGTCAGTAATCAATTTGTAAAAATAAAATACACATTTAATTTGAAATCAGGGGGTACAATACTCTTCAGATACAAATCTTATCTGGAGCTCTGGAACCTAATATGAGACACGCCATGTGATTTTACAAAATTTACAATATTTTCTGTAAATGGCGTCAACCAGAATTTTCACGGTCACCAGACCATTTCATAACGGTTGCACTAAAAATTTGAAATTGATGCGGCTGCATCACGGGATGTTTACTGCGGCCACGGAATATGTATGTAAATTAGCTGTTTGAATGGAGCAGATTATCAAAGTTCTGAATGTACTGCATATATGCTCAAATTGCATGATATTTCCGACCGAAATGTAACAATAACCTTCGATCATGTCCTGCCATGGGTAAACGTTTGCCGTGGTGCTTGGGAATCCGCGGCCTACGGCTTTGGGATTCAAACAGTTCCCTCGTGCCACAGCAAACGTTTAGGCATGGCTGGCCATGGTCGAACCTTATAATGGAAACGCGCTCAATCGACATATTGTGTTTATATCCCTTGTTTACATTAGCCCCATGTGACATCGCATGATGTTGTTGATTGGTTAAAGTTTGTTTGATGTCATTAATCTCCACGACGTTGTCAATAACAGCACGCTATTGACCGACAATGTTGCTGGTCCATGAACTGCGATAAAATGACGTAAAACATGAAGATGCTTAATTTTAATGCCACATTTCGTTATTTATATGTTTTAAACTAATAGAAAATGTAATGGAAATATATGTAATATATACCATGACTGTTGTGTTTGTTTAAAGTCATTCGGATCAAATATTTTCTCGACCACAGTAAATGCAACAGTCCATGGTTTTAGTCCTTGGTTGTAAAATGAGACACAAAGAATAGCAGTCAGCCATTTTCTGTAATATATTAAATAAAAACAACATTCTAAAATGGATGACCACAAACATTTACATGATGTTTGCTGCTAAAGATCTTGAGACCATTCCCGTATTTTCTATTGGGAAAAATGTCAAAGAAAATCTGGTTCAGTACTTGTATTCAATTTTATTGTCTGTGTTTTTTTCTCCATTTCTCTGAATAAAAGCATAATTTGTCCGCATATTGAAATACTCTTATTATGTGCAATTTTAAATGGAGGATCTTACATAATTGATGATTTAATATGATATTTATTAAACAAGTTGTCCACAGTAAAATTGATCTGTTAAAAAATGCTGAATTTATTGTGTACATGTTGTGACAGAATTGTATAGCATATTTTTTTGAGGAGGGCAACATTATTACTATTATTACAAAAATGTACGTCATCTTCATTATAAATACAGTCTTCACATGTAATTCTCATGTCTCTATGGTTGTATTTCACTTTCCCAACTTTGTTTTTTTGACCTGTCTAGACTATCTCACTTTCTCAACCTGAACTTTTAATGTTGGGTATACTGATCAGCATTATTTGGCCATCGTATTAGTCATTAAAGGTACATGCCCACTCAGTAGGTACAAACTGTTCTTTATAGGAATTAAATAAGTGTATAATTGTGTCACTATTCCACCGGTTCTACACATTACGAGTGCCCGCTATACAGATATAATCATTTAGTAATATTTATTTTACTGATAGTGACACGCGGTGGTATCAGGCTATTTTCATATGCAAATGAGGCATGATATTTTTTAAATTATTTATACTAATTAAATGCATCGCGTAAAAAAATTATATTTTCAACAGATTATAAAGTATGATCATTGCACATCAAATAATAAATACAGAGAATAAATAGTTATGTCCGTTAACATTTTAAGGAAATGCGGTTATCGCCCCTGATATCAGTGTGGAAATGTACGTCAATTCCAATCAACACTTGGGGTAATGGTGACTAAATATTTATTTTGCCAGAAAATGTCTCAGATAATGTCTCTGATATGAAGAACATTTTGTGCCAACTGAGTGGGCATGTACCTTTAATGTATTTTATAATTTGATAATTCCAGCACAAAAATATTTACACAATTCCCTAACATTTGATTGGTCCGTAGCAAGTCTCTGTCCAAAATGTATATCCCAGTAAACTCCCATGCCGAACTACTTTCCGTAACCGTGAGGCGCAGTTAAAATAATTCTTAAGAAAACGGAAAATAAACACATTTTCTTGATGAATTTATTTCAAATGCTGGAATTATAAGGAATGAATGGCCTTTTTGTGGAATTTATCGGGGATATAAACTTTGAAAAGTCGCGAGAATACTGGACAGGCTCTGTCAGAATAGAATAGAATAGAATGTATTGACTTAGACTCGTACAAGTTACTCGTCATATAAACAAATACATGTATATACAAATTAGTAGATAGTATTCCAAGAGTGAACACATTTACATTAGAGATTGGCTGATTTTCTGTACTTGAATACTTCTTTTAAATATGTACACAAATTTACGACCGTCCTTTTATGATATGTAGCTAACAGCGACGTAAACTTGAATGCACTTGGTCTCAACCTGTAGAATGATGCAATATACTGTGATCTAATGTGTGTGAGAGAGGGATATATGATAATAAAATGTTACTGTCTGTTTCACGAAAGCTGCCCAAATTTTACGGCTATATAATCAATTCAAAAACAAGATTTCTTTTGATAATATTAAATTAAAGGAAAAATTAAAAATGAGCCTTCTTTTTATTTCGTGAAATTTGGTCAAATATTGATTTTATTGTGAAAAGAAAATTTCCCCATGTTAAATCCCCATAGACATCTTCACGGAGTGAAGATGTCTATGGGGATTTAACATGGGGAATTTTTTTTGAATTTTAGAAATACTGGACCGATTTTCAAAATTTAACTTTTGTTTTCTTAGTTAGATCATATCCAAGCTATCTAACTAGGTCCTCCCACACTGCTTTACCTCTTTTTCCCCCATGTTAAATTCCCATAGACAAATAAATTTTTCGTAATAAAATCAATATTTGACCGAATTTCACGAAATAAAAAGAAGGCTCATTCTTAAATTTTCCTTTAATTTAATATTATCGAAAATAATATTGTTTTTGAATTGTCTATATAGCCGTAAAATTTGGGCAGCTTTCGTGAAACAGACTAAAGGCGTCTTCGATGTCTCCTGAATTGCACACAGTGCATACTTTTTGATTGCGCTCTATACGGTTCATACCATATCTCCCTGTCTCTATCCCATGTGAACTCAAAACATATTCTAGTTACTAGGTACTTCCTTAGCTTTTGTATGTTATTATGTTGTTTGAATACGCATACAAACACACTATAGTGGGTGGCGTGGGTGGCAGGTGGGAGCACGCAATGGGTAATTTAACGATCGCGGTTCATCCTTACCGGAATCTCGACTGGAGACCTGGTTTGGCCCTCACATACGTCTTTGGTATTTTTGGCATCAAGTTATTCTAATTTCAGGGCTGAATATATTTGTTCTCGATGTAAATATTGCGTTCTGATTTTGGGATTTTGCCCCCAATGCAGCAGGTTAAAATGGGATGGAACCCGTTTGCCCAGCCTTACATGACCTTAGCTGTTGATAGGCCGTTAAACACTAATAAACAAACAAACAAATTTACTGATAGTGACTCGCTGTGGTATCATGTTATTTTCATAGGCAAATGAGGCATGATATTATTTTATTATTTATACTAATTAATTGCGTCACCTGAAACAAATAATATTTTCGACAGATTATAAAGGAAGATCATTTCACACCGAAAAGTAAATACAGAGAATAAATAGTAATGTCCGTTAACAGTTTAAGGAAACATGGCTATCGCCCTTGATATCAGTGTGTAAATTTACGTGATATAAAATGTATAATAATGCCAATCAATATGTGGGTTAAGATAAATTAACGTTTATTTTGCTAGAAAATGTCATATCTACAGGGTTAGGGTCACGCCTTGGTTAAGGTTTTTAGTGAAGCTTGTATATGGAATACTACTGGCCCTACACCCACCATACTTGGACAACTTCATCTCCTAGTGATGCACATCTATAACCCCTGATCTATATTTGACCTTCACCTACATTTCCTCTTGAATTACTTAGTTCATTCCCCTTGGTTAAGGTTTTTAGTCAACCTTGGTTAAGGTTTTTAGTCAAGCTTGTACATGGAATACTATTGTGCATACAGACACCATACTTGGACAACCTTTTCTCATAGGGATGTACATCAATAACCCCTGATCTATATTTGACCGTGACCTACATTTCCTCTTGAATTACTTAGTTAATTCCCCTTGGTTAAGGTTTTTAGTCAACCTTGGTTAAGGTTTTTAGTCAAGCTTGTAGATGGAATACTATTGTGCATACAGACACCATACTTGGATAAATTTTTCTCATAGGGATGTACATCAATAACCCCTGACCTGACCTATATTTTACCTTCACCTACATTTAACCTTGAATTACTTACTTATTTCCACTTGGTTAAGGTTTGTACTCAAACTTGCTTAATGTTTGTAGTCAAGCTTGTACATGTATATGAAATACTCCTGGGCCTACAGCAACTATACTTGGACAAGATGATTCTCATGCGCTGCCAAAACAGGTTTATTGAAATATTTAAAATAAAACATTTCCAGTAGACGACAAAATTTAATTCAGTGTAGTAAGCGTTAATGGCACTCTGTCTCAGACATGTGGCTGTGACTGGAGAAATGGGGCTTATGGGATTTGTGATCAGTGTAGCTCCTGATCAAATACCACACTCGTGACGCCTGATAACCATCTATGTTGCTTGTTAGAAGCATTACGTATGCAGATGCGAAGGCTGATCAGGATCTACACTGGTCGCAAAACCCATAAGCTCCATTTATCCAGTCACAGCCACATGTGTGTTGTCGCTTCATGTAAAGCAAATGAACAATATCAATCAATACCACCATTTATTATATACTATAGGAATTAATGGCCTTTTTGTGGAATTTATTGGGGATATAAACTTGGAAAAGTCGCGGGAATACTGGACGAGGCCGGAAAAGGCCTCGTCCAGTATTCCCGCGACTTTTCCAAGTTTATATCCCCGATAAATTCCACAAAAAGGCCATTTATTCCTTATAATTCCTGCATTTGAAATAAATTCATCAAGAAAATGTGTTTATTTTCCGTTTTCTTAAGAATTATTTTAACTGCGCCTGACGGTTATGGAAAGTAGTTCAGCGTGGGAGTTTACTGGGATATACATTTTGGACAGAGACTTGCTACGGACCAATCAAATGTTAGGGAATTGTGTAAATATTTTTGTGCTGGAATTATTATATACCTACCCATGAAATACATAGTTATACGATGTAAATAAAAGTGGTATGTTCTCATCGATGAAATAAACAACTTCCGGTGAAAATACGACTACTTCCGCTATCTATATTCATAACGCGCTCCTGAAATAAAACAGCGCAAATAGGCTGCAAATAAACATTCATTACCGTATACTATCTAAAAAACTGCTAATTTCCATGGAGCAGTATATAATAAATAGAATATTCATATTTTTGCAACGAATATGACTTATATGTTCATCTCGTTGTGTGAAATGTCCATAGGCACTCGTGAAATATGGACATTCCACACCACTCGATGAGCATATATGTCATATTCGTTGCAAAAATATGAATATCCTCTATTTATTTGATCAAATTTCCCCAAACCGTGTGTTACATTCGCGTACTTACTATCAGAAACTGTGATGAACAAGGGAGATAATTTGGTTTGCATTTTTGCTGTATATGTTGTGAAAAGATCATACTATATCGAAATACTTTTTATTCTTAGACTAATTAATTTAAATCAAATAAATTAGTAACCATCGATTACAGAAAAACTAGCATTTGCAACAAGTTACTTTTTAAGATTATAAACAGTTTTTTTTACCAATCCCCAAAAGTTTGTTGGTGTGGTATGGACCTGGCACCAGGTCAGATTATTCTAATTTCAGGGCTGAATATATATTTATTTATTCTCGATGTAAATATTCTGTTCTGATTTTGGGATTTTCAAATGTCTTATAGATATATAGTGGATGTTTAGTCGGGCGAACGTGAAGGCGTACATTAACGGCAGGGATTCCTCCTTATAGGAATCATGATTTGCCTCCTTTGGCCCTCGGGGTACATTTTTATCTTTTTTATCTTTGGCTCTTTTGTTACCTGGGAATTGAATTGGGTTATTGCCCATTATAAAAGTAGTAAGATTATTACTGATCCTACTACTTTTGGGAGGGGGCCAAGTGATTCTGGTGTGGCGAGGACCTGGCATCAGATCAGGATTATTCTGATTTCAGCGCTGAATATATAGTTTTTTTTTTGTAAATACATGTATTCAGTTCTGATTCTGGGATTCCCCCCCCCCCCATTTGTGCATGTAGTTGAACATGTACATGTACTTGTATAGGTAATATATGAGATTTAGTACTAAACCCATTGACCCGGCCTTAAATGACCTTAGCTGTTGATATGCCGTTAAAACCCCGACAAACAAACTTATAGATCTACAATTGTGTTCAGAAATGATATATAAATTTACAATGTATTTCATCAATTTCCTGGCAACCAGTGCCTTTAATACCAAGCTGGGGGATTCCCCCCCCCCTCCCCCCCCCATTTGTGCATGTAGTTGAACATGTACATGTACTTGTATAGGTAATATATGAGATTTAGTACTAAACCCATTGACCCGGCCTTAAATGACCTTAGCTGTTGATATGCCGTTAAAACCCCGACAAACAAACTTATAGATCTACAATTGTGTTCAGAAATGATATATAAATTTACAATGTATTTCATCAATTTCCTGGCAACCAGTGCCTTTAATACCATGCTGGGGCCCGTTTCACTAAACTTAGTACACTAAAATGTTCGTAAGTGCAAACTTATGATAGTCTGTAAATTTCACATTAACAATGTTTTCTTGTAAACGATTACTGGATTTACATTTGTTGAGCATAGGCTGCATATGCAGCCTATGCTCAATAAATGTAAATCCATCAATCGAAATTGCCAGATGATCCAAAATTTGCACTTACGAACATTTTATCCATACAAAGTTTAGTGAAACGGCCCCCACTTGTCTCCAGCTGCAATATACATGTACATTGTGGGGATATTAAACTTTACATGTCATGTTGTCTGTGTATTTGTGTTGCTTTCATTTTCAGCATTCCTACATTCTGTACGGTCCGTGGGAAAGGTAAATAAATGTGTCCGTTTCACAGACAGTGTTTGTGTGTGTGTGTGTGTGTTTTTCATTGTCCCATTAATTTATTGGGGGAGGGAATTGTCATGACGGGTTTCCGTCAAGGAAAATCAACTAAATAAGCGATCAGAGGCTCATAGATACATACACATTGTGGGTTCATTAAACTTTACGTGTCATGTTGTCTGTGTATTTGTTTTGTTTTCATTTTCAGCATTCCTATATTTTGTACAGTCGATGGGAAAGGTAAATAAATGTGTCCGTTTTACTGACAGTGTTTTTGTGTGTGTTTTTTCATGGCCCCATTAATTTATTGGGGATTGAAATGTCGTGTCTAATTTGCATTAACCCTTTGAACCCGAAATCCCGCTGTAGCGGCTTATGCAAAAAGTGCAGATCCAGATGAGTCGGCTCGTAACGAGCCGTTTCATCAGGATCTGCACTTTTTGAAAGTAATTTTAATATTTCTGAAAACAAAAACACCCCCTTTTCATAAATGGACGAATGGGTTGAAAGGGTTAAGGAAAATCAACTAAACAAGAGAGCAGAGGCCCATGGATACCCCCGAACACCGCCTGGACCGACAAACTAATGTAAATATTATGGACGGACAAATTGAAATACGAAAACTACGTATTTTCCCCTCAACATATTTAACGATGGGGATTCATTCTTACCGGAATTCCGAATGGAGACCTGGTTTGGCCCTCACATACGTCTTTGGCATTTTGTATGGGTCAGTTGAATCTGGTTATACCCCTTATGTGAGTATTACGATTACTCCTAATCCTATTTTAGGGGAAGGGGCCAAGTGACTTGGTGTGGTATGGACCTGGCACCAGGTCAGGTTATTCTAATTTCAGGGCTGAATAGGTGGGTGGCAGGTGGGAGAATGCGATGGGTAATTTAACGATCGGGGTTCATCCTTACCGGAATCCCGACTGCAGACCTGGTTTGACCCTCATATACGTCTTTGGACAGTTTTTTGTATGTGAAACAGTTGAATCTGGTCAGTACCCCTTATGTTGAGTATTACGATTATTAGTCGTAAATCCTTAATTTTTAAGGGAAGGGGCCTCCAACGTGACTTTTGTGTGGTATGGATCCTGCAACCAGGTCCAATGGTTATTCCCTAAATTTCATCAACAGCGGGCTGAATATATTTGTTTTCTTCATTGTTAAATAATTCCCGTGATTTGGGGTGATTTTCCCCCCAATGCAGCAGGTTAAAACGGCCGTTAAACACAACTAAACAAACAAAACCTTGTATGCCATGGGTTTAACTCTGCATGCTAGCGGCGAAAATATCCACCAAACGAATTAGGAGTATATGTTTTATTGCTCTCTGTAAATATGTCTTGGAATTTCATTAGAATTGAGACTAATGAAATTCCAAGAAATATTCATGATATTTACAAGGAGAAATAATAGAAAATATGAAAATATGATGAATTTTTGTCCGCTAGTTTTGAACTATTTATAGCCCACAAGTTTCCCAGCATGCAAAGAGCTAAGAATATACTACAGACCACATATCAAATTCATTGTTTTCAATTTTTTTTTAAAATGGCTGTTGATGTTCATCGTATCTTAAAATGTGCATGAGAATAATCTCTAATGGAGACGATTCTCATGTGCTATCAAAACTTGTTTTCATCAAAGAATGTGGAATATATACAAATAAACACCAATGACAAAAATGTATACACCGTGTTAACCCTTTTAACCCTAACAATGATGTCAACTTGTGAAAACACTGTATATCCGGATGAGCCGGCTCATAACGAGCCGTCTCATCAGGATCTGCAGTATTTGTCAGTAATGTTCATTTAAAAATAAACTACATTTTCTCATTTATGTTTGTTTGTTTATTGGTGTTTAACATCCTATCAACAGTTAAGGTCATGTAAGGCCGGGCAAACGGGTTCGATCCCGTTCTCACCTGCTGCATTGGGGGGAAATCCCATAATAAAAACGGAATATTTACGTCGAGAAACAATATGTTTAGCCATGAAAGTAGAATAACCTGACCTGATGCCAGGTCCATATCACACCAAAGTCACTTGGCCCCTTCCCCTAAAAATGGATTACGAATAATCGTAATACTCACATTCGGGGTATAACCAGATTCAACTGTCGCATACAAAATGCCAAAGACGTATGTGAGGGCCAAACCAGGGGCCCGTTTCACTAAACTTCGTACGACTAAAATGTACGTAAGTGCAAATTTAGGATCGTCTGGAAATTTCAATTGATGCATTTACGTTTATTGAGCATAGGCTGCGTATGCAGCCTATACTCAATAAATGTAAATCCAATAATTGTTTACAAGAAAACATTGTTAATGTGAAATTTACAGACTATCATAATTTTCCACTTACAAACATTGTAGTCGTAAGTTTAGTGAAACAACCCCCAGGTCTCCAGTCGGAATTCCGGTAAGGATGAACCCCGATCGTTAACCCTTAGACTGCTGAGCACGAATATTGTCGTCTGTTGTTGCTTTATATTTGTCTTCTTTCTCAATAAAAACATGGTTTGCCAGCACTTGAGAATCATTTCCATTGGAAATGATTCTAAGGTGTTGTCAAAACATGGTTTTGATGAGAAAAAATGGAAAATAAAAAATAAACAGCATACGACAAAATTTAATTCTGCAGTGTACGGGTTAAATTACCCATCACATTCTCCCACCACAGGTTGAAGTAACGGACCGAGGTCTATAAATACATTAAATATGTCTAAAAGCATCAATAAATGAAGATTTTTTTTTTTTTACCCCCTCCATATAATTTATTATAGGAAGGTGCCGAACCAGGACGGGCTCGAGACAACGGACTCTCACGAATCGTCAACCGAGTTATATCATTGTCGCCTATTGCAGAAGTTGGGACAATGCTAGTATTCCGCAACGATATATTCCCCGATGCGCTATGTCAACGCGTTTTCGAGCTATCGATTGTTTTGTTGTAACAAAAATTATCATCATTGCTAGGTCGGGAAAGAAGAATTTTGAAATCTCTAATAAAAGAACGACCTTTTGACCTTTCGTGGATGACATGACCATTCAATTTCTACAAAAAATGTATCGGAGCAATCGCCTCTTTGATACCTTCGATTTGATATAGACATGACCATATTCGGTCAAAAATAAAATTTTACCCCAATTTTACCACACAGGCCACGCCAATTTTTGACCGCGGAGTCACCATTTTAACAACTTTGAAAGAGCATTGTACATCGATCATTCTTACCAAGTTTTGTCGAAATCCGGCTAGCGGTTCATGAGAAGAAGATTTTTTTAAGAATTTATGCTATTTTTAGACGGCGGCCATCTTGGATTAGCGATGACCTCCATTTTAACAAATAGGAAAAGGCTTCACCCATTGACCATAATTGTTAAGTTTGGCCACCATGGGCCAAGCGGTTCATGTGAAGAAGAATTTTGAAATCTCTAATAAAAGAACGACCTTTTGACATTTCGGCGGCCATCTTGGATGACATAGCCATCCGATTTCGACAAAAAAAATGCACCAGAGTGATCGCCTCGTTGATACCTTCGATCTGATATATAACATGACCATATTCGGTAAAAAATTAAATTTGACCCCACGGACAATTCTCATATGCTGCCAAAACATGTTTATTAGAAAAAATATATTTTGACAAAACTTGAAATCTGAGTAGAGAGACATACCTTTAACTTTATACTTTTACCATCAACATAGGTATTATAAAAGCAGCCAGTCTATACTGGTTCTGCATGAACTAAACAATAGGTTCACTTACTCCTAAGAAAGAAAAATCCAACCTTGTCATTTCCTCCAATATTGAGTAGTATATGAGAGTCAAAATGATACAAGTTCCTACGGACGGCCCCCGCTACGCGCGGCGCCTTCCTACGGAACTTGTATCATTGTTGACTCTCATATACTACTCGGATTTTCCCCCACTGTTCGGCGGGTATGTATGAGAAGAATGGACAAATATTTATCAGCAACCACGAGACCATATATTTCCTAAAGCGAAAGGATAGGAACACCGTTGGCATGCAGTTGTAAGGATAAAAAACATAAGAAAAGTTTCAGGTCCAGCGGAGATTCGAAATCACAACCACGTCTCCATAGAGTGGCGCCTTAGCCCACACGACCACGAAGCGAAGGTGAAATACACCCTATTAGAGATAAGAAATCCATTGGTTATACTCAGTATATATGACAATCTGTCATAAATATCGGCAACTTACACCCTATTAGAGACAAGAATTCCATTAGTTATACGCAGTATATATATGACAATCTGTCGTAAATATTGGCAACTTACACCCTATTAGAGACAAGAATTCCATTGGTTATACTCTGTATATATGACAATCTGTCATAAATATTGGCAACTTACACCCTATTACAGACAAGAATTCCATTGGTTATACTCAGTATAATGTCTACCATAGCAAATGCGAGCAAGCATCTAAGTGATTGGGGCAATTTTCCTAAGATTGGTTTAATTTGAGACTCAAGAAAGATAAGCAGATAGGATAAGTGACGCGCGAGCCGTCGTCTTCGAGGAGAGGCTGCGGCGTGCGGTTTCGACCGGACGACTGCCTGCCGACCCCGAAAAACGCTCCGAGAAATTGGAGAACGAGACGACGGCCAGTCTGCGTGCCACCGCTTACGCGCAGCGTGTAAAAGAAGATCCCAGCGCGCGCAGAAAACCACTATACAAAGCGTACTACAATAAGATTTATCAAGGCCTGGTGGGGAGACCTCCTAAGAGTAGGAGACAGCTCGCCAGAGATTTGGTGGAGGAGAGTCCCAGGGTTCTCACCGAATATGCCGAAGCTAGGGAAACTGTTGATAGGGGTAGGAGGAAGATAGTATGGACTTTTGAGAGGGGGGGGGGGTAGACGGGAGATCGCTAATCGCATAATGAATAAAATTCGCCCAGAGATGACCACGGCGTGCTATCTGAGGTATTCGTGCTCGTATCGTATTAGGAACATCGAGACCGACGAAACGATGATCTATCACAAACAATCAAAGGGTAGTCCGTGGATAAACCAGATCGCCAAAGCCGAGAGTTGGATATCCGATGGAGAGAGAGGTCGAATGGACATCGACAAAGTCGATAGACCAAACGCAAAATGGACCTTCGTTCGTTGGATATCGGTCGAGGAGAAGATGATCATCGATGCGCAACAACTTCTCATGGGAGCGGGAAAACTCCCCGATTGGTTAAGACAGAAAAAGGGAATGTATTCCGTCGACACGTACTACGACTACTTGTGTCTATTTAGGTGCATAGCCATCCATCGTGGAGCGAGACCCGACGGGTGCTGTAGGAAGGCACGATCTCTGGCTCGCGAATACCTCGGTCACGATAACGGACCGGGTAGTAAGGGAATCCCCCTGGACGATCTTAAGAAGGTCGAAGAGCGCTTCAAGCTGGGCATTCGCGTTTACAAGCCCACCGCCGACGGAGTGTGGTACCTAATGAAGTCTCCGGCAAATTACGACGCGGTTGGGGAGAAGACAATGACGATAGGAATGTTTGGAGGTCACTCCGCAAGATGACGAACGAGTACGGGTGCTCCGGATGCCAACAACGGTTCACAAAGTCGTGTAACATGCACAGGCACGCGACCACCTGCATGGGTGGGAAGACCGTGGTGACATGTCCAGGTAAGAGGGTAGAGAGACCGCAGTCGGCATACGAGAAGGCGTTCTATCCCAATGGGTCAGCGAGTGCGGTGTCGATTCAATGGTTGAGCAGAGAAGAGAAGAGGGTGGGAAAGCACATACATCACGCGAGATGCGGTCACGGCGGGGAGAGGTGGGTGGCCGGCGATCCGGTCGACGGCTACTGTCACGAAATCAAGACCGTGTTTCAGTTTCACGGATGTTACTGGCACGGGTGTCCGACGCATTGCATGAGAGGTCACGCGAGATCACTGTACAGGAGGACGAAAATCCAAGACGCCAAGATAAGGAAGGCGGGTTACGAGCTGGTGGTGATGTGGGAGTGCGAGTGGTTGAATGAGGTGAATACCCACTATCCACAATCGCCGAGCGCGAGGAGGAGACGACTCTATATCCTCACCAGATAGTCTACGACTTCGAGGCGTATCTCGACAAGTCGAAAACCACGCGACCCACCAAAGACCTGACCTTTGAGGTCGAGCACGTCCCTATATCGGTGTCGTTGGGGGATACGATGCACGAGGGGATCACCCACATCTGCGAACGAGATCCCGACACGCTAGTCGAGAAGTTCGTGACCGAGCTGCAGAGGAGAGGTAAAGTCATCAGGAATGGGGTTAGGAAGAAGTATCTGCCGACCGACATAGAGATGCTGTCGAAACCTCAGCGAGAGAAGATCGTCTCATGGATCGACCAAGTCCCGGTGGTGGGGTTCAACTGCAGCAGATACGACCTGAATCTCATCAAGCGGTACCTTGTTGAGAAGTTGGCGGCCACCGTGAATAAGGTGATGGTCGGAAAGAGAGCCAGCACGACGATGTTTCTGTTTACCCCGGAGTTTAGATTTCTCGACATCATCTAGTATCTAGGACCCGGTACCACGTACGACCGGTGGGTTAAGCCGTACGACTGTAAAACGGTAAAGTCTCACTTCCCGTACGAGTGGTTCGATAGCGCGGACAAGCTCGACCATCCGGGATTGCCCGACTATCCCGAGTGGTACTCAAAGTTGAAGGGTGAGTTCCTACTGTCGTTGAAAGAGTGGAAAGAGTGTAAGAAGGTATTCCGAGAAAAGGGGATGAAGATGTTCAAGGAATGGTTGCGACACTACAACGACTTGGAAGTAGGACCGTTCCTGGAGGCTCTGACTAAAATGACGGAGTTCTACAGGGGAAGAGGTGTGGATATACTCAAGGATGCCGTGTCTCTGCCCGGTGTTTCCCTTCAGTACCTACTTCGTGGGACGATCGATGGGAAGGCGGACACGCTCGATTTGTGGTCGCCGAAGTCTGAAACTTACGAGATGATGAAGCAGGGATTGGTCGGTGGTCCGTCCATAGTATTCTCCAGATACTCCGAGGCTGGCAGGTCAACGATCAGGGGTCAGGTGGGCAGTCGGGAGGAGAAGATGTGCAAGGCGGTGCTGGGGTACGATGCCAATGCTCTGTACCTATCTACTCTGTCGAAGGACATGCCGTGTGGTGAGGAGCAGATATGGACGTGTGACGACCCGGAAAGACAGGTGTATATAGACCGTTTCGTGAGGAAGGTCAGGAGTGACGAGTGGTTCGGATTTGTGGAGTTGGATATAGAGGTCCCGGAAACGTTGAGAGACAAGTTCTCTGAAATGTCGCCGCTGTTCGTTAATCGAGAAGTCGATGAGACCGAGGTTCCGCAGCACATGAAGGACTACCTGGCCAGGACCGGGAGGAATAGGGTCGAAGGGCAGAGAAAGCTCGTTGGGGCCCTATCCGCCAAGAAGATGATCATATACTCCCCGCTGCTAAAGTGGTATCTGGAGCACGGTCTGGAAGTCAAGGCGGTGCATAGGGTGATAGACTACACGCCCGGCAAACCGTTTCAATGGTTCATGGAAGAGGTTACCGCCGCCAGACGGACGGGGGACGTCGACAAGAGCAAGGCGGTGTTGGCGGAGATATTCAAACTGGTTGGAAACGCGTGTTGTGGCAAGCTGATAGAGGCTCAAGAGAGACACATGAACACCACATATACGAAGGATGAGAAGACTGTCGACCGGGCACTGAGGTCGGCGTGGTTCGAAGACCTGGAGGAGATTGGGGAGGCTTACGAGATATCGAGCAGGAAGACTCGAGTGGTGATCAACAGACCGTTTCAGTGTGGCATAGCGGTCTACCAGTTGGCCAAGCTCCGGATGCTGGAGTTCTACTACGACTTCTTGGACAAGTACGTGGATCGTGGAGATTTCGAACTGATACAGATGGACACTGGCAGCATGTACTTCGCGAAGGTGGTGAGAAAGAAGATGAAGAGAAAGTTCAATAAGGAGAAGGCCGAGTGGTTGGCGTGGGATAAATGGAGCAACAGAACTCCGGGACTGTTCAAGCTGGAATTCGAGGGAGATAGAGCCATCGCTCTGTGTAGCAAGTGTTACTACGTGAGCGGTGACGGAAAAGCTAAGCACTCGGCCAAGGGGATGTCGAAGAGATCTAACGATCTGACTTGGGGAAGGTACAAGAGTGCTCTCGAAGGGGGTAGGGATATGGCGGAGAACAGGGGATTCCGAATGGTTAACGGGGTGATGAAGACGTACAAGCAGGAGAAGTTGGGGTTGTGGGCGTACTACGACAAGAGGAGAGGGATGGAAGACGGGGTACACACCGATCCTATATGATAGGTAACAAACAAAAAAAGTACTCTGAAAAAGGGGAGAATACTAAAGACTCTGACGATCCGGGGGTAGTTGGGTATCAGAAGGTACCGCGAGAAGTTCTTCGCGAACAAAACCGCGCGCTGGACCATCAGCCAAATAGTAGAGCACGGGCTCATCGGGTTTGGTAATAGATCGATCTAGATGATATACATTGAGAGACCACACGGGATCAGTCGCGCGGCGGCGGCCACCCTCGAGCTCTCCCGGTTGATAGAGGTACCGGACGCCAACATCAGATGGAAGTCGTTGCTCCTCTAAACCAACGGGTCGCCTGCTCGTCACCTTTTTAGACTTGATGGCATCTACGGGCTTCTTGCCGATCAATCTGGTCACCTCTCCGTTCAGTGCGGAGACCACGGCAGGCAGCCTGGTCACCCACTCGGTCGATCGCGTATGAGGGTCTACAAGCTCTTTGGCATATTGGTGCCAGAACAACCTCTCAGCCAGGGTTCGATTGAACCGCTCCACGATCCCCTGGTCCCGGTGGATGTCGACGCGGCCGCGTCTGACAGAAACGTCGTGTTTAGCCAACAGCTGAGAGACCGCGCCCATGAACTCGCGGCCGGGATCGACCTGGAGAAGATTCGGCCATTTGAGAGGACTCCTCTTATATATTCGGGAAAGAGCCTCGGCCACCTCCTTAGACTCTTTCGTGGCCAGTGGCTCAGCCTCCTTATAACGACTCGCCACGTCAACGATTGTAAGTGCGTACTTGTACGTCTTGCGACCGATGCGATCGTGAGGGTGAAACAGGAGATCCGCTTGGTGGACTTCGTTCGGCACCGGCACGTCGAATTTCGAGCGCGGAATATTGTGAGGCGCGGGCAAATAGATCTGCCAGATGGCCTGCTTCTTGAGCCATTCCTTGGCAGCGTTTTCGGAAACCTTGGTCGCCGCGGCGAGATTCTTGATGGTCGCGAGGCCCTTCCAGTAGCCGCGGGGGCTGTAGTACGTGTTCGGCAGCTTGCGCACTAAGCGAACCGATAGTTTGCTATCAAGTTTGCACGTGTCCATCGTATGCGAGGTATTCTAGTAGGTCGAACAGTCTCCAACACGCCCTCGCCAGATCGTCCGGTAAATGCGTCGTCGATACAAAACCTTTGTTGGAAGTCCAATCGCAATTGGGGCTGCAGCTGCCGGTTAAGTTTTCAAGGAAATCGGAGGAATCTAACATTCGTTTTGCGAAAAGGGTGGCCGATTGTTCGTCCTCGCGCCACTTCTCTAGTGAATCTCGGGCCAGACTAATCAGACCATTTGCACCAGCTAAACGGTGTTTAATGGCCGTGTAGCCTACATCGATCAAAGCGTAATAAAGCTCGTCAACTAACATCGTTCTATATATATATTAAAAAAGTTCAATTGCTTATTGTTTTTTGCAGTATAGTAGCTGACGATAGTAGCTGCGATCTCGCGGTCTTTTTGGACCTCTGACGGTACATAGAAATCTGAAAGTTGGGGCTCGTGATCCAGCGGCTCGAGAATGTTATGCGGATATACCCGCGCGTATTCACGCATGGCTTCGTCAACGTTCCGTAAAGTTTGCACGGCGTGATTCTCGCGTCGAAGATCTTCGTTGAGCCAGTCCAGACGACTGATTCGTTTTTCCGACCATACTTCCTTTGCGCTATTGAGTTGTTCTATAGCTAAATCGTGACGCTTGCGCTGCTCATCCGCGTCCAAGCTTTTCAGTTTCAAGAAGAAAAAGTTGCTACCGCTGAAAGCCAATGCGTTCACCACCGCACCACCTACTATTACTGCGAGCGTAGCCAATTTATTTCCATATATTAGCGGGTAGAATTCCAACTTTAACTAGATAATCTCGGGTCGAAATAGCGAGCGCTACATTAAAGGTCACGTTTAATACGTCTTTCCCATTAAAGTCCAACTTGGGAGAGGCCCTCCGAAGGCCATCTTTGATAGTCGAGCAAACCCGATACTGAGACCCGTTATCACCACGGCGTGATAAAACTCATTCACTAACAGTTTACCCTCGTTTTCAGCCATTATTGCATATAAAAGCGATCGCGATTAATGTTTAAATGGGGCGCAATCGGTTTCGTAACTTTCTTCGGAACCGCCTCCAACAGTGTCGGGGTTGTCTCGAAATATACACACACACGGTGCCCACAACTGACAGACCACCACCAACAACCCACGGGATGATTTTCCAATCTGGATTGGGGGTAGGAGCTACACCAATCGGGGATTGCTCTTCCAAACTGGAGCATGTTGGGGGAGAAACAGCTGCCTTCGGATGTGGAACCACCGGACGTTTTGCTGTTTCAACAGCAGGAACAAATAACGACCGTTTGGCCTCTCGAAGCTCAGCGAGTATTTTATCTTGTTTAGCTTTTCGGTTGGCAGCCGCTGCCCGCCCAGCTGCCTGTCTCTTTGGGTTTTTGTGTCGTACTTGCTCCTGTGAAGCTTGTTCATGCGGAGCTTGTTCCCCCAACGCCGTTGGAAGTGCTGCAGTCGGGGATTGTGGCTCCGTCACTCTCGCGGGTGCGTCTTGTGTCATCATCCTTTTCTGAGCTTATAGTTCGTGGGCATATATGATCCTAAATTGAACTGTTTTTTGTTTACCCGTGGCCAAAACCGGCGGTTGTCAGCGGAGCTAAGTACATTCCAAACTTGTGATAAATTGAGCAGCAGGCTGTTCTAAGAGTGTGTCCTACAAATGGATCAGTCTCTAGATCGCGAATCAACCCCGCGGTGTTTGGTACAGGGAGAAGTGTACTAACGGCGGTAGCGTACAGATGAATAACCGCCGATCAGAGAGTTTTCGTCATCTACGCACCATTAGCACTGTCATCTCCGCACCATCTTCCATTAGCTGATCGAGAAGTTCGTCCCAGTTCATTGTGTTTATCGCAAGCAGTGCTATTCTTACAAGTCTCATAACTTTAACATATTGCCAAGCGCACCATCCGATACTTATGATCACCGTTATGTTCGCAACAAAGCTCGCAGCGGAGCAACACATTGATTCCCACATTGTTCAGCATTTGTTAACCATTGTTCAGCATTTGTTCAGCATTGTTAAGCAATTGCTCAGCATTGTTCAGCATTTGTTCAGCATTGTTAAGCATTGTTAAGCAATTGCTCAGCATTGTTAAGCATTGCATTAAGCATTAAGCAATTGCTCAGCATTGTTAAGCATTGTTAAGCAATTGCTCAGCATTGTTAAGCATTGTTAAGCAATTGCTCAGCATTGTTAAGCATTGTTAAGCAATTACTCAGCATTGTTAAGCATTGTTTAACAATTACTTATTACGTCGTAAGCAGTTGGTTGATCAGTCTTTAATAAAAGCTTGGCGTGCTTAGTTTCCGAAAGCATCTGTCGAACCTCCAGTCGCTCCTCGAGCGTTGGAATAACGTCGTTCTCTCGAAGACAGTCGTCGAATGAGTCTGGATCCTTGCAGTGGAAGAGGGCGACCCATTTCGTTTGCTCGCGCAGATCCTTGAGGACGGCGTTGTACTTTTGAGTGGAGATCCATACGCTTTGTCCCGCATGGCGACCAGAAAATGCGAGCTCGGAGAGCATGTCCTTCTTTTTGGTCATCGCCACCTTGGCCGAGCAATCGTCAATCACGTATAGGGTGCGCTCACCCTGGAATCTTTGGTAATAACCACGCAGCCAATCATGAAGCCTGTCGCCGGGGTCAATAACGTATACCTCAGCGTCGGCCCATATCCACGGTCGCCGCTGATAAGTCTCGTTGTGCCGCACAGTGGGACACAGGATCACAATGTGACGAAAGACATCGCGGTAGGACCCCTCGAGCAAGTCGAGGATGAAAACCGTTTTTGTCACATCCTGTCTGCCCACATATTATGGCAGAGTGAGCATCTCCAATCGTGAATTGGTATAGATTGCTAATTTTCTTAAAATTAATTAAATCAGTAGGGCGCTGAGACGTATCGGCCATTTTCGATGTTGAGTTGCGCGTCTGTTATTATATATAAGTACACGTTCAATGTGCCAGCTCCGTCCGCCTCTTTGGTTATCTGGATCGTCACACCCTCGCTAGCGTTCTCAACTTGGCGTCCGCTACCGTGCATTTGGTCGTCGTCGCTGGCTCGCATGTCTAGCCTAACGCCGTACTTGGTAAGTCAGAACTCCGCGAGGGAGGACGTCCGAGAGTGGCAGGTCTTTGGCAACCGCGGCAACCTCCGGGGAGCTCTTAGAGCCAGCAGCAAACTGCTTTCTGACTTCGGCCCACTGTTGGTGCGCGCGAAGACCCGCGCTGTAGAGTTGACTGGGGACTCCCTCTATCGTCACCTCTACCTTCGTGATTTTGGGATTATAGAATTTGTCGCTTCTTCTAGCACCGATCGCGAACCGACCCTCCTCGAACAACATCAGTATACCTTTCATCGAGCGGGCGGGTACGTTGACATTAATATTCCACAATGTGTCGCTTTTGTCTTTCGTCATCTTGCGGTGGCGAAGAACTCGGTCGTAAAGTATGGCAACGCGCCCGGCGTACTGGGTTCTGATCAATCGCGCGAGTTCGGGCATCGTGACCATGTCGTACTCCAGCGACACATTGTCGATCGTATACGTCGATGTTATGTCGGTGGCTATGATAACTCGGCCGTAGTCGTTGAACGTTAGTTCGTATTCGAGGCGGTCCGCCAAAGCGCTCTGATAATATGGCATGTGGCTCTCCAGCAACTCGAAGTCGTGCGGGATGTAGAAGCGGTTACCGTAAGCGGTCCGCGACCGCGTTGTCGCTCGCGAGGTTATCTGCCTTGTCACCAGCCCCGATTCTAAGTCTGGTTACGTTCTTATTTCGACTGGTGTCAATACCTTGATATACCGCATTTTCGCACTCTTGCGCCGTCTTCCATAGGTCCTGGTAGCAATGGTAGACGTCGCTGTCATCGATCGACATCACCTCATTACCAGAAATCTTTATCATGGTCTTCCTGACGATGGCGCGACTCAGGTTCTGAACGACCATTCGGTTCGCGTCCGTCGACGTCAGCGAAATAGTGAAAGCGAGCCACCGACGCTATTAACACAATTGAAACCACGGTCAACGAAATAAATGGCACGACGTATGACCCACCGTTACTTCTTCGCGGACTCGATAAGGCTCTGCAAACACCCGGGGCGAACTGGTCAATAATCTCTCCAAACTCACGGCGCTGGACGAACATATAGCACTAGAAGAGAAAACTTGGGGAGGCCCGTGACGATAGAGAATCTACCGAGCGGATCAACAAACTCCTGCGGTCGTTGCGGGATGAAAGAGAAGCTCGATTGGAGGCTGCCTCGACTAACCGTGAGACGCTCTCTGGACAATTAAGTCGGAGCAGCGAAACAATCTCGACGGTCCTGTATGAGGACACGACACTAGGTGAGCGTCTTCGCACTCTGTTCAGAGAGAAGGGCGTCACGATAGTAATAGTAGGAGACCGGCGATCGCCACGATTAAAGCCCAAACATTGTTGGCGAGCCATCCGGCCGTTTTTGATAACATAGATAGCAAGAAGGAGAGGAGACCCCCGATCAATCCAGGCAGCGCGGCAGCCACCTTTCCGGCTAATTTAGCCAGAAGACTGGCGAGGGCTTTTAGATGCTTTTTTACCCACTCCTTGGCTCCGCCGGATGGCGCGGGTGCTGGCGCTGTGCTGGTGCGAGTGCTGGCGCCGCACCAGCATTGACACGAGGGAGAGACGCGGACGGGTTATGCGAAGAAATATAGGCGGTCAGTCAATATAGTAGAGGAGGTGAGCACCGCGTTAGCCTCAGCTTCCGTTGTAAGCGGGGTGGGGAGTGTGTCTTTATTGTCAACAATCGTCGCCGCTCCGGTCGCGGTGGCCTTGAGTGCGACAGCGGCGGGGGCGGGACTGCTTTGTATGACGGTCAGACTGGTGTGTCGAAAACTAGAGGCCAAGAGTCGAAAGCACGATCGAATAGCGGTTCTCGCGAGGTCTAAGAAAAACAGTATCGACGTTATCGTGTCGAAAGCGATAGCCGACAACGATATATCAGATAGCGAGTTCAAACTGATCGTCGAAGAGATGGCCAGGTACCAGGAGTTAAAGGGCACGATCCGATCCAAGGCCCGACCACAAATTCTCGCGGACGAAGATGTAAAAAAACCTCGTCATGGAGGGGAGGGCCGACGAGAGAAAAAATCTCCTCGCCCGCCTCGGGACGTGATATGCTTATTCGCGTGTTTGAGGCAGCAGGAGATTCCTCCACCATACAGTCCAGCTGTTCCGACGGCCCCTCCATACGGAACATACAAAAATGTTCGGGCCTCGTTACGCCACCGTGACTTATCAAAAACTATGCATCAGATCGATTCTATCTTTCTAACTGACTTTTCGATTTGAATTATTACTAAACGATAATACTTGCGAGCACGTAATTCCTTGCTAACCAGTCGATGCGTAGCCTGAGTGCCACCGCATGGTGGACATAGCAGTGACTCGGATCTGGTCCCTACCCCGCAATGCCGACATGGTCGAGGCGAAACGGATTCTCTTCGCATCCATGCCCGGTGATGCTTGCAATACTCGTAAATACCGGTATGAAAACATCTCTTGTGACTACCTGTCTTGAACGACGCACAATTAACTAGAACCATTGTCTGATTATATATACTGAGTATAATCAATGGATTTATTATCTCTAATAGGGCATATCTTCTCATGCCATAAATATATGGTCTCGTGGTTGCTGAACAATATTTTTCCATTATTCTCATACATACCCGCCGAACAGTGGGGGAAAATCCGAGTAGTATATGAGAGTCAACAATGATACAAGTTCCGTAGGACTCGGGGGGCCGTCCGTAGGAACTTGTATCATTCTGACTCTCATATACTACTAGTGTGTACATTATTTTGGCCACAGAAACTCTGTTTACATCAAGTGACCAACAGGTTCAGTGTTTTCTTTTAAATGTTACAAATATGCTGAAAACTGGTGTTAAAGCCACCCCAAAATGTTCCTCAATTGAAACTGGGTAGTAATGGATCAATATTTGCAAACAAACGATGTCTGTGACCTCAAAACACCCGCACTATTTTTTATACCGGACTATTTTTGCATACAACCTGGGCGATTTCGCCGTACTATTGCCGTTTGATAACAATGTAAATATTCTTTAAAATTACCACTTGTAAATATGGTTATATGAATGTATAGTAATTTTACTAGTATATTTGCAATCATTGCAGACACTGATCAGACTGCACAGATGCACAGGTCTCCAACATTTACACGTTTAAGAAGTCCGTCTTTGTCAGATTGTTGTTAATTTTCTTGCATTGTACTACATTGTACTAGATAATGCACCGCCACGTATACGTGCTTTGTTGGTAATGCAAGGGCCGTTGTAATCGGAGGAGTGTAAATAATATAAAGCAAACACACATGTGCACATTAAAGGTACATGCCCACTCAGTAGGCACAAAATGTTCTTTATAGGAATTAAATAAGTGTATAATTGTGTCACTATTCCATCAGTTCTATCTATTACGAGTACCCGCTATACAGATATAATCAGTTATTAATATTTATGTTAATTATAGTGACGCGCGGTGGTATCAAGCTATTTTCATATGGAAATGAGGCATAATATATATTAATTATTTATACTAATTAAATGAATCACCTGAACAAATAATATTTTCGACAGATTATAAAGTATGATCATTGCACATCAACATATAAATACAGAGGATAACAAGTAATGTCCGTTAAAATTTTAAGGAAACACGGTTATCGCGCCTGATATCAGTGTGAAAATTTACGTCTGATACAAAATGTATAATAATGCCAATCAATACGCGGGGTAATGGTGAATGAATGTTTATATTGACAGAAAATGTTTCAGATGATGTCTCTGATATAAAGAACATTTTGTGCCCAATGAGTGGGCAAGTACCTTTAAACGTGTCTGCAGGGTGTGGAGCGTTGTGATCGGGACACATTTAGTGTGTAAATCACTGACTGTGTTATAATGTGCAGTTATGCAAAATACATGTACGTACGCCACGGTGCTTTTTCAGGGGCGGATCCAGGATTTCAGGTTAGGGTGGGGGGGGACTTCTTAATTGAAATAGTTTACTATATTTTCGAACAAGCACCGTTTGTTCGTCGACCAAGCGGAGCTGGGGAGACTGGGTCCGGCGGTATGATCTCCGGAATATGTTTGATATTTACACCCCATTTGCTGCGTTATGGCGCATTTTAGAGCAAAAATATCTTTACTCGCCAAAATTTTAGCCGGGGGGGGGGGGGGGGGGTTTTAGGGGGGGGGGGGGGCGGGTTTTCCCCTACTTTAATCCGCCCTAGTTTTTAGCATGGCTGTTTCTTTGTTTACAAAGTCGCTGATGTACTTTTTCTGAAACAGAACAAAACTAAATTGCACATTTCATTTTCAAATTAATTATTCCCGACGAGAGAATATACTGCCGGTATTTTTATCGGGACATGTAACAAATATACAACCATGTATGTTACATCTCCACATTTTCCCGGCAGTGGCTGTGGTGGCCAGTCGAGGAGTGGGGGTCAGAGCAGCATTTTCCCATAGACCTGCTACCTGCTAGTACGGGGTACATGTACATTAGCCCGTCCGCCAGTCATATTGGCTACGCAGGAAAATGTTCTTCCCGCTTTCTGAGATGTATGTTTAATTCCGAGAGTCGGGAATGGACAGTCGATTTTTATTTTGTTTCAAAATGCCCGGGGTGTCCGACTACCCTCTAAACCCCATCGGGCGCTGAAGTCATTGATATGTGCAGCCATAGGCCTATCCAAATTCTGGTCATTCATTTCTACAGAAAAAAAAATGCATTTGTTTCAATCACCGATACGATGTGTATATAATTTACAATTTCCAACACCAGGAATGCCGTTTAGTTTTTACATAGGGTAGCCTATATATTGGAATCGCGTCGGACAGTTAGCCACGCCTTAGACCCCCCTCGATGGGCTAGTCGGTAGTGATATCTTGGAATAACCATAACAACAAAATGCATTGTGTTACTCAACGTTTAACTGTCATACGCAACCGCTAATTGAAAATAATATTATGAAAAACTACTTGCACTGAACAATATCAACAACGGATGTTCTACGTACAAAAATACATCGGATTATTTTGTTGCGCGTTCAAGTTGTGATGCCCCCTTTTGCGTCACAAATCGTGCGGTCATCGCTAAAATTTAAATTTTAGTTAACAGGCTATTTTTTTATTTTTCGGCAGAGTTAACTCCCCGCCGAATACTCTCCACCGGAAGCGACCTCCGTCGAGAGGTTACAGCTACCTGTTGACCCAGATTTGTTTAATGATCGCGATTGTGCCGCAACAAAACTGGCACGTGTGGGTCTAACTGATGTTAATCCTCATTCTATCGATGGATTTACAGCGGATTTTAGTGACATTCCCGAATTCGGCCTGATTGATATTTGTCTATGGTGGCCAATACACGCCAACATGAGTGTCAATTCTACGTTCATGGAAGGGGGTCAATAAGTCAGTAAGTGATAAATTACAGTCAGGGAACAAATTAATGACAGTATAACACATCCAGCGTAGATTAATACCCATATTAATGCAAGTACTGAAAATACGACAAACAAAATATTCTAACAAGTTTGGGCTTCCATACATTGAAAATTTTGTCAGCGGTTTCCCCAATGACGTCATTTGTATGTTTTAATATACTCGATCCGGGGCCAACTATTTCATTCACAAAACAGAAGTAAACATGGCGATGTCAAAGTAATGCAGAAACTTAACAAAAATCATGCTACAACATTGTTTTGTACCGACAAGGCATTTTCAGGCGCGACATCGCTTCCGTGGCGGAATTCTTATAGTACCTTATGTTCATTACTTTCAGTACTTTGATTTGGTCTTTGGTGACGTATTGTCTAAGTTAATAAATGACGTCACAATTAACTGTAAAATTAAATGACGTCAATTCTGAAATAATTACAATGTATCTTTCTGATGACACACGTATATGAATATATTATGGCGACGGTGGCAAATTACGAAGCCACAGGTCGGCTAATTATAGATTTAAAATCTCGATAGTTGTGCGTTGTTTTGTTCACTACATGTACATATCATAGTTTTATTCTGATGGTTGTTTGATAGTATACATACTAACACTTGTAGATACATTTAGTGTAACTTAGCAGCAAATACAGTTTACAGCAAGCACCGTCAATGAGTCTATGAACACTCATTTCTACTGTAGGCTGTTGAGTTGCATTGTACAAACGTCGCCGTTTCAATAACGTCATTTTCTCGATCACGTTACATTTTTTTCCGTGCGTGATTCACATGGTGCTACAAAAAGTGAGATAAAACAAAAACTATTAAATATAATTGCATTTTCTTTTCAGAATAATGTTTTTGAAAGGTGTCCGCATCAGAAAATGTAAAAAAGTGAAAATCAAAAATTGTGGGCTGGTTTTCCCAGAGCGCGGCCCATATGTATTGAAACTATTTTTGAGAAAATATCCCACATAGTAGCACGGCTATCTAAAAAACAATTTTCTTTTGTAATGGCGACAACTAATTTCCATAAAGAGAAAGCATATTATGCATGTAACAACTTTATAAATGCCAAAATCGTAATCCTTGACCATGAACATATAGGCATAGACACCATTTTTGTGAATTTATAGTGCATAGTTATTGACCTATGACAGGAAATAGGTTTTCCGGTAATGGCGGCAACTAATTTGCATATTAAAAAAGTTGCCCAATGTCGTCAAGAGGACAACCAAGCTGAATTGTTTCAAGACACCCGTGTGAATGTAAAGCCACGTGACACTGCAATAGATGTGGGACATACAACAACAACAACAACAACACCCTCCAAAATGAAAATTTACGAAGATTAAATTTCAAGAAATGTGGGCGAAATAGAGTGCTATGTACATGATGTAGACCTAATTATGATATATATGCAGAAGAATTACTATATATTAAGAGGACTTATTCCTACATAATGAAATTACCGAGTAAATTGTAATTGTAAATTTCCTGTGGCCGAAAAAGGGAAGCAACTCTTAATAAAAATGGCGATGACGAACCAGGAAGTAGTTGTTGACATGTTAGAGAATGTTAAAGCCATGTATCCGATCAAAAACAGTTTCAAATCTATTCAGAAAACTACAGAAAAGAAAGTGATTCCCTTTGAAGCAATATATAAAAACTTATACAAGACAAATGCAAATTGTGTGTGCTTCACCACATCGGCCGTAAGGATACATGCATGGATTTCGGTGTTGGCCAAACGCTTGTATAACGACCTGGGTACTTCAACAGATTATGAAGTTACTTGGAAGGACCATACAGATGGTGCTACTTGCATTCATACATAATTCATAGTTAATGATAGGCTGGTAGTAGAAAACGATGTTAATGATACTAAAGATGAATTCTTATACAAAGTGTGTGTTTATGTTACAACGGGTAAAGTAATGATCCAAGGAAGAGCATACGAACTGTGGTGTGACAATGAGTTCACACATTGTCTGGCTGATGTGAACCTTTTATTAGAAGACCCAACTGATAGTAGTAATGGGTGTCACTTTGATCCAGAAGAAACGTTTGTCAAAGTTGGTTTGGAAGAGAAGTCGTCCATGACGAGGATTAGTAAAGACACATCCAAAGGCCGTCATAAAGAAGCAGATTTGAACTTGAAGGGTGAAGAAGTGATTCAGGGCCAAAGTAAGAAGACTGAAGATGTCAAGCAGGTGGTTGACTTAACTAATAATTACAGCCTGAAGTCCATAGATCGAAGGCGGGATATATTTGAGGAAACTCTAGTGAAAATCTCAAACACACTAGCTATGATACAAAGCCAAAAAGATAGTGCTAATTCAGGAAAAGTTACGAAGCGTATAGATAAATTAGAATCGTCTATAAGTGAGTTAGGAACTGATATAAAGAAACTCACACCCGTTACAAGTGCATCTACCCAAATATTGGAACAGTCAATAAAAGAAAAGGAAATAAGTAATAAGTGGCCTGAATTGCACAATAAATAACTTAAAATCTGAAAATGATGTTCTGAATAGTAGATTGGGCGACATTAGAAAGGCTAATGATGAAACATTGGAAGTTAATAGAAGAGCCAATGAAGAAAGTTTGCGTGTCCTGAATAACAAAATTAACGGCTTAGAATCTGAAAATGTAGTTTTGAAAACCAGATTGGTCGACTGTGGAAGAGCCAATGAAGAAAGAATACGCGACAAAGACGAGGTCATTGCGGATCTACGCGACAGGCTGCATACTGCAGCTTATGATAGGAACGGGGAAGAATGGACTCGGGTGCAGAACAATCGGGCGAGCGCGCGTGTTGAAAAGGTCCAGGAGGATGTGGTCGTCTTGCATGACTCTGTCCTTCAAGGGATTGATATTGACAGACTATTAAGCCAATCAGGAAGAAAAGGGAAGACAATTTTTACGCCATCTATTGAAGATGTGAAAACTCAGGTTATGAGTGAAAATTACGCTGCTAAATGTACAATAATTCATGTTGGGATCAATGATCTGAAAATCAAAACAATATACAAGGTAATGGATGAATATATGGAACTTGTAACTGAAGTTGTAAAACGCTCGGAGAAAGTAATTCTTTCATTAGCCATACCTAGTATGGACAACACTCTAAATGGAAAAATTGTGACTCTAAATGCCATGATAAGGTCAAATCCAAAAACTACTTCAAATGAGAAGATAATCATGTTGTTTAATGACAATCTGGGCAGAAATGGAATTGCTACTGACCGGTTCTATAGTGACGATATATATGTAAATGATTATGGGACTCGATTACTAGCTGGTAACTTGAAATGGCCGCTTGTGAATAATGATAATACACGGCGTAGTATTGATGTTCTTGGAGGGTCTGATCAGTGATATAATGTTCAGGGGGATCATAGATCTAGTGAAATGCATAATGTTCGCGTTGGCTATAATCATAACCAGGTGCATAATATGGGTAATACACGAGCAGGTTTAAATGACCGTGGGGGAGCAAACCGTGGGGGAGCAAATTTTAGGCAGGTTCAACAAGGGTCAAGTATCAGTAGGTATAATGGTCAATCTACAGGGAATAATATTATGGGATATCAAGGAAACAGGAACAGTCAGATGATTCACTAGCAACCAATCTTGCATCTGCAATAATCAACGTGTTGAGGAAGAAATAATTATTGTTCTTATGCCAATTGTGCATTGAATACTTGATTAGCTTGTAAGACATAACATGTATCATGTTTCTAATGTTGGTGGTAATAATGAAAAGTTGTTTGTCTAATGTGCATAACGATAATTTAGGATTATTGTACAATGTACATATTGTTCAATGATATAAATGTACATGTACATTTGGATATCGAATGGCACTTTATAACCCACTAAATAGATGATAATTGTTAACAAAGTTTCTAGATTTGTATCTATCAGCGCATGGAATGTTCATGGCATTTTTCAGAAAGTAAATAATAGTCGGCTGTGTAAATTAGACGACATAAATTTTCAAGAGCAGATAAAGTCTGATATAATATTCGTATCTGAAACACATGCATGTACAAGTGATACTTTGCAATATGATAACTACAAATGCTATGTTAATTGCAGGTCAGATAAACCTAGTAAACTGAGAGGCGGCCTTGCAGTGTTTATTAAACTTAGTTTACAAAGAGGAGTTAAACTAATAGATAAGTCACTTAGTGACATGATGTGGATTAAACTTGATAAAACATTTTTTGGATTCGACAAAGACTTGTATATTTGTTTTGTGTATATTTCACCTTCTAATTCATCATTCGTTGTAAGGACGGGGATGGATAAATCAATATTTGATAAATTGGAACGGGATATAGCTAAATATAGTAATAACGGGGACATTATGTTAATGGGAGATTTGAATGCTCACATACATTCTACAGAGCTGGATTATATTAATAATGACATGAATGACATTTGAGATGATCATTTACCTGGGAATTGTATTGCCGATAGTGTTCTTAGAGATAGAAATACTCAGATGTACCAAAATACAAATGGCAAGCAGATACTTGACTTATGCATTGCCACTCAATTAAGAATTCTAAATGGAAGAACACTAGGTGATTCATCTGGTAAAATAACATGCATTAATTATAATGGAACCTCCATTGATGACTATTGTATTTGTAGTAATTCATTACTTTGAGCTGTTGTAAATTTTTCGGTAGGTGATTATCTACCAAACATTTCGGATCATTGTATGACTACTGTCAGATTTCATTCTCGCATAATGACTGCTCCAGCACAAAATTTGAGGACTATTCCAAAACATATAAGATGGAATGGTGCTCGTGAAGAATAATTTAAAGCAAATATAGGGAAATGAACAGCTGAGGTAAGAAATTTAAGTAATACAATTGAATATTTGAATGAAACTTCACATGATATTAGTAAGTTAAATGTACAAGTAAATAATTTAGTTGAAGATTTTTCTAACATATTGATTAAAGCTAGTAGAGCGCAGAACGTTGATTCAGATAGTCGACTTAGAAAAGCTAGACAAATTAAACGTAAAAGTAAAATGTCATGGTATGATAGGGATTGCAACGCTAGTTATAGGCATGTTAAACAGTTAGCTAGGAAGTTAACTAAAAATCCTTGGGAAAAATCTTTGCTAGTTAAAGTAGCATATGAACGTAAACAATATAAGAAGTTAATACGCCGTAAACATAAGTTATTCAAAAATAATTTGTTAAATAACTTACAAACTGCTGAAAAACGCAATCCTGGTGATTTTTGGAAAATAGTAGATTTGTTAAAAGATAAATGTAAGGTAGACCCTTCCTCAAATATACCAGCGGATGAATGGTCTTTATATTTTCAACAAGAAATGCGTCTGTCGAACGCGGATGCCACCTGCAGCATATTTTAGAAACTGTGGCAAATTGGTTAGCCGAAAAATGTGACGGACGGACAGACGGACGGACGGACGGACGGACAGACAGACGGACGGACGGACGGACGGACGGACGGACGGACGGACGGACGGTCAAAACACTATATGCCACCCGTTTCTTCGAAACCCGGTGGAATAAAAACTCATGAACATAGATTATGCTGATAGTTTCATTGAGAATCCCGAGGTTGATTGTAAATATAGGGATTGTGACTCATCAATGCTTAATACTGTTATCACGGCTGGGGAAACGACTAGGGCGATGAAGAAGTTGAAAAATAATACTTCATGTGGTTCAGATTTAGTTAACAATGAAATGATAAAAGTTTCAGGTAGCATAGACGTGACTATATATGTAAAATTATTTAATCTGATTCTCAAAGCAGGTATATACCCTCATGGATGGAGGGAAAATTTCATTAAACCGCTGTTTAAAGGTGGATGTTCTAATAACCCATCTAATTATAGGGGTATTTCATTATCCAGTTGTTTAGGTAAATTTTTCACCAAAATTTGCATAATAGACTTGATACATTTATTGAAGAGTACAGTATTCTTAAAGAAGAACAAATTGGTTTCAGGAAAAGCTGTAGAACAAGTGATCACATTTTAGTATTAAAAACGTTAATTGATAAAGCATTTAAGCATTCTAAGCATTTATTTGTATGTTTTGCAGATTTTAGGAAAGCCTTTGATACTATTAATGGAAAAGCCATGTTTCATACATTAATTAAATATAATATTAGGGGTCCTTTTCTGGACATTCTTAACAGTTTATATGATGATGTTCAGTTTTCAGTTAAACTTGCTAATGGGCTTACTGAGAAATTTAGCTCTAAAATAGGCGTTAAGCAAGGTTGTATTCTAAGTGCCACATTATTTTATCTATATATAAATGATATGGTTGATATGTTTGATGACTCATGTGACCCTGTTCAAATGAACGATAGAAAATTATCTTGTTTACTATATGCTGATGATCAAGTTTTAATCTCTAATTCAGCCAATGGGTTACAAATATTGTTGAATAAGCTGAAAGTGTATTGTGATAAATGGAACCTAAGTGTTAATTTAGATAAAACAAATGTTATGATATTTAATAAATATGGACGTACTTTGAAAGGTTTTCAATTTACTTATAAGGATACTTTTATTCAATTAACAGATAGTTACAAATATTTGGGGATACTATTTAAGCCATCAGGAGTATTTACACATGCTATAAAACAATTGAATAACAAGGCTATTAAAGCTATATACTGTATAAGGACATGTTTTCCATATGACAAAATGTATACTGCCCCGATGCTAAAGTTATTTGAAACTTGTGTCCGTTTTTTTTTGCTGTATTGCAGTGAAATATGGGCCCTTGAATCTCTTCTACGTGATAATTTACAATTTGAAACAAGGTATAAAGGATTTTTGCCTGATAAATGTTTTTTAAAATTTGCTAAGTTCTTGTTGGGTGTTAACAAGGCTGCAGTCAACGTGGCTGTCTTATCGGAATTGGGTTATTTTCCAATTTCTATATTATCTTTGAAATATACTGTAAGCTTTTGGCACCATGTGATTAATGCAAATGAAAATAGATTGGTTAAGTTGGCATATTCTGAAAATTTGTTATTACCAAATAGTTATTGTGTCAAACTAAAATGTTTCTTTATCAAAATAGGATTTGAACATGTATGGGTCAATCAAAATACGGTTTCACTATCTAAGTTAATTCATGCTAAACAAATAAAGTTGAAGGAAAGATATATTACATTTTGGAATAAAGTACTGCATGATAATGAAAATACAGGTAATGTAAATGGTAATAAGCTGCGTACATACAAGTCTTTTAAAGTTAATTATAAGATGGAAAACTTTCTGTTGACAAACATAGATAAAACTGCCATTTCAACTTTTGTGAAAATTAGGATTAGTAACAGTAAGCTGTTTATAGAAGAGGGTAGATTCAGAAAACTTCCCGTAAATGAACGAATTTGCCCACTTTGTAATTTTGAGGTTGAAACGGAAAAAGCATTTTGTTGTCAGATGTGACAAATTGTATCAGATATGATATATTTAATAAGATACAAGACATAGTCCCCTCTTTCAAGGAAATGACTGACGATGATAAGTGTTATTATATTATGAGTAATAATGAATATGATATTAGTAAAATGTGTATAGAAGGAATTCATAGGATGTATACATAAAGAAATCAAGAAGTAGGTAATAAAAGGAATTAGGTGTTCAACGACATTCATCGCCTTGGCATTTCCTAGTTGTGATACAGTATAATGTTGTTCTTACACTGTATAATATGCTATTATTTTGATCTAGTCATAATTATCTTGTTTGTTACATCTATGTTTGTGTATGTCTAAAATGTATGTGTCCCTGTGACTGTTTAATTGTTTCTATATGTTTGTTGGTATCGAGCCTTTGTATTAGGTTTTAAACCAATAAATATCATTTGATTTTATTTGATTTGATTTGTACAGGCGCGAATCTAGGATTTCGAGTGAAGTTCGGGAGACTACTCGGGCGGTCTCCTGGAAATGTTTGATATATACTTCCCATTCCTGCGTTCTGGAGCATTTTAGAGCAAAAACAAATCTTACCCCCCCCCCCCTCCCCTCTCCTGAATCCGCCCTTGATGTAGTCGGCGACGTGTGTACGTTTAGTCTAGATTGTACCATCAAAGAAACCGCGGCGGCGTCTCTGTCTCATGTTCAAGGGCATGTGCTGTATTTGTAGATACACACAAAATAATACGCGGAAGTTTTTAACTTTTAATCGCTGTCGATTTAGTATTATGGCGTAATTGAGCACAACAGTACACATTTATTTATAAACTAGCGAATGTTTTTTTGAGGGATCTAACTATTCGGACTAAGATTTCGTTCGGCCACTTATTGGAATTATCATTTTAACGATAGTCGAAACAATCAAGGTATGTATTCGAATATTGCAGTTAAGCATCAGTTGGAGACTACAATTATCGCTTGCCCACAAATTTCACGTGCCAAAATTGCACTGGGGCGTGGCTGTCGTGTCTCCGAACTGACGGCGAACACTTGTATATATATTCACGCACAGGTGATTCTAGCGTGTCTTGGGTGGTCAATTATTGTTTGTATATACATGAAACACATTTCTAAACAATGTACAAAGCAATTCAAATGCGCCTGGGTCTGAAGATTATGTAATTATGAAAGGTACAAAACTGGAATTCGTCACCATTTAAAGAAAAAGCAACACGAAGTCGTAATGGTTACTCGTCTATACAACGTGTTACAGCGTGTCGAACCCGCTGCTTGTGGTGGGTTTTCGGCATAGATTTTACAGTTGCTAATACATTAACACAAATCTCAAAGATTTCGAGTGTAAACTGCACGAAAAACGCGCCTCACTAACCTAAATTCGCTTTTTAAAATTTACACGTTCACTTCCTCATTATACATGAATATTAGCCGGCCGAATTTAAAGGTGGTATCAGTCATATTGTTTTAACGCGATCAGGCTAATGTTATACATGTATAGAGGTTAGACACCACCAAATAGTTTTACTATATAATTTAACCGAATGCCATCCAATAAGGCCAGTCTCTCCTACTTTCACTATTCGTATGGATGCTGTGGGACCCACTTGTACATGACCTGCAGCCAGTCTGTACTGGTTCTGCATGAACTAAACAATAGGTTCAATTACTCCTAAGAAAGAAAAACCCAACCTTGTCATATCCCCCAATATTGTTTACATTTTTTGGCCACGGAAACTCTGTTTACATCACGTGACCAACAGGTTCAGTGTTTTCTTTTAAATGCTACAAGTGTACCAGTCACACTACAAATGATTCTACAATATTCACTATTAAAAACTAGGTCCTATTCCTTGATACAGTACCAAGTTTGGAGCAAATATCTCAAATGGTTGTCACACAGCAGCTGTGTAACTCCACCATGTGACTGTCCACATTCTGCCTTAAATTGAGCTACTACAGAACTATGGAGAATTTTAATAGATAATGTAAAAGCACAAAAGTCCATAAAAACACATAACATTACCCTAAATAGTGTTATAGCTAACCATTCTACATATAAAGACTCATCACTCAAACTATACCAACATGTATGCCACTCTGGAATGGTCGACAGACAAAAGGGTAATGGCTTGGAACGGTCAATCAAGACATTTGCTTTATGACACAGGAGGAAAGGAAAAACAATGTTTTCTGAGTACTAGTGTATTGGTACTATACCGATATGCGAAAACAATACATTTACGCCTAACTTTGGTAAATTTTGGAACAGCGTCGCGATGTCGCGCCACTTTCCCGAACTCCTTAATTGTCCATCAGGAAGACAATATCAATGAAAAAGAAAAGAAAAACACACTATAATGACTGTTTTGGTGTATACTGTCACATTCCAAGCCCAATCACCTACAGGTAATTTACATACACTGGGTTATTATATTTGACAAATAAAGCTAAGAAATCAAGATTTTAGAAGATTTTAAAGCCGATAACTGTCTGTCTGCGATACGAAAAGAACACATGTGTTGCATTGCGGAGTTCGCGGAGCTCGATTGCTCTTGTCGCAGTAACTTTAAATTATGTTCCCAGAGACATAGCTACAAGAAACATAAACTTCCAACTTCAAATTCTACAAAAAACATATCTCATATCACATGGGGCCTAGGCTCACCTTCATGCGTTTTTGGTATGCTCCGATTTATTGTTAATTTGCTCTTTTCTAATTTGTATTTGAATATTTATCTCTTAGTTGGACAGCTGAAATATAAACGGATACATTATTTTATTGTATTTTATGTACCCTCTGTCATATTTCATCTGATATAAGACTACGGAATGAACGCGTGGATATATGTAGTTTTACTGGAAGATTGGTACTAGTAGTATAAAGGGAATCAAAATCATACCGCCTACGGTGGTATAATGTCCACCCCTCTATACTACCCGCACCACCCCCGAAAAATAAAAAAAATTGGTTAACGATGAAATTGTCTCCCTACAGCAAATTTATGAATTTTTGGAGAAAATAATTTTGAAAAGAGTGAGTCAAAATGATACCATCTCCAACCAAAATTGGTGGTGGTATTGAATGATAAAAAGTGGTCTTGTAGTCCCAATTATATTGAACAGAAAAAATAATTCCAATATTATTAGAGATTAGAGAAGAATATTATTATTGGATAATAAGATACAATAGAAATTTAAAGTTTTTAATGGCTGTGTCGAATAAGTTTACGAAGAATACGGGGGTTATAGTCCTATATATAAATTCTATAAAATGAAAACACTAGGCGATATCGAATACATGAAATATCAACGTAATTTATTACGCTCCGATAAAAACGTTGCATTTACAATATTATACCGGCAATTATGCGAACTATACAAGAGGCAAATACAAACATTAAGACGGATAATGCGTATCGGATATGAAACTAAGGTGTATTATATAAAATTGTTAAAACCCAACGATTCGTTTACGAATATACATTTCTACGATATCACTTATAAAGAAATTGAAAACATTATTATTGAACAGAACTAATTAATTTATGTTGTAATCACAACACCAAGCAGATGACAATGTTCCAATTACATATGTTATGAACATGCAAATTAGGTGTCCCACCTTACACACATATTAAGTGTCCATTTTAGAGAGATTTACACGATTACATCTTCCGGGATGGAAAAATAAACACACTGTAATATATACTACACACACGGTTATTTATAGCCGAGTATATTTCTCCTTATCGATGGTATGTAAACGGAATATCGAATTACACAGGTGGTAAGAAAACACTGAGCCTGTTGGTCACGTGATGTAAACAGAGTTTCTGTGGCCAAATAATGTAAATAATAGTGGGGGAATTGACGAGGTTGATCCCACAACATTCATACGAATAATGAAAGTAGGAAAGACTGGTTGGGATTCGGTTAAATTATACAGCAAAACTATTTGGTGTCTTTTAACCTAACCATGGCGCAACAGAAAAGGCGGCATATCAATCTACATCAACACATTTAGGGACATGGAGGCTAGCAACCACCAATTAGTTTTACTATACAACTTAAACCGATTCCTCCAAATATGGCCATTCTCTCACTTTCACTATTCGTATGGATGCTGTGAAATCTATCTTTTCATAACCTGCAACCTGTCTGCACCGGATTTTCACTAATTAAACAATATGTTCACTTACTCCCAAGAAAGAAAAATTCAACCTTGTCCTGTCAGCCACATTGTTTATCATGCAATTGTCATGTGACGTAGTGTTCACATCACGTGACAAGCAGGCTCAGTAATTTCTTTTAGATGCTAGAAATATGCTGGAAACTGGTGTTAAAAACACCCAACATGTTTCTCAAGTAAAATTGGGCTGTAATGGATCAGGATTTACAAGCAAAGTGGGTCTGTGGCCTCAAAACGTCTGCACTATTTTTTTTATACCGGACTACTTAAGCATACCCCCTGGCCGATGTGTACTATATTTAGCACAGTCATACCTATAAGGGCAGTTTTCTTTGCTGTAATATCTAAAAAAAAATGCCTACCATTGTCTTGTCTGACCTATTTCGTGACAGCAAATGTAATTTGACATTATTTAGAAGACTAACTTTTTAACAGTGGCAATTTAAGAATGGTCATATAATTATGGCTGTCCAGCTGCGGAAACTTCAGTTTGACCAGACTTTTCTTCCGGAGTATTATTTTCTCATATATTTCTTAGGAAAAGTCTATATTGTTGATGCACCTGTCAAAGATTATCATAAAATAGATGGTGCTTGTCAAAAATATTGGCTGTTCCACAATTATGGGGTTAAAACAATTAAATTTATTGAAAAATCGGGTGATTTCGGAGTATTTTTGTAATTTTTTTATCATAAAAAACAGGCGAAAAGGTGAGTTTCGAAGTATTTAGTCAATCTACATGTTATAATTTGCATAGAAACATTTGTCCGCATAACTTAGTGACATGCCAGAATGATACATGTCAAATAAATTAAATTGAAACCAGCCCAGTGTATGAGTGCTGCCAGCGAATTCAGACATAGAGGTGTTAAAATATCACAGGAAATTGAAAGAAGTGTGCCCGTGTTGACACTTGTTTCCTTAGGGTCTAGACACTGTCTGTTAAATGAGCAATGCTATCCCATATATATTTCTCTACCGATACGCACTGCTCAGAGTGAACTTGGTTAACCTAATGAAAACATGCCGGCCAATAAGCATAGGAGGCGGGGTAAAAAATACGGATTTCAAACGGGGCGGGTAAATGAAAATAAAGGTAAACAAACTTTCTTCTCACTCACCAAATGGAACAAATCATAGGTACATCAGGCTAACCAAAGACTCATTTGAATCCCGGGTTAATGTAAATGAAAATAAAACGTTTACCTGTAAAGATGTTGATGGTACGGACAATGATGTAGCTGTTCTGCGCTCTCTGTCGAGGCGTCCGAAACTCATTGACGAATGCGCCGTACCGCAAAATGCATCCGTACACCCCGACCTGTTGATAAACAAAGTACATGTATATCGATCGTATGAGGTCCAGAAGATAGATGTTTAATACTGAAATAAACAGTCATCGCGCCTTTAATAACCACTGTAGTATGTTTTTTTTGTAGAATTTGAAGTTGGAAGTTTATGTTTCTTGTAGCTATGTCTCATTGAACATAATTTAAAGTTACTGCGACAAGAGTAATCGATCAAACTCCGCGATACAACAAATTGTGTTCAGTTCGTATCGCAGACGGACACTTATCGCCTTCAAAATCTTCTAAAATCTTTATTTCTCAGCTTTATTTTGTCAAATATAATATCCCAGTGTATGTAAATTACCTGTAGGTGATTGGGCTTGGAATGTAACAGTAAAAAACACCAAAAGCAGTCATTATAGTGTGTTTTTCAGTGTTTTTTCATTGATATTGGGTGCCTGGTGGACAATTAAGAAGTTCGGGAAAGTGGCGCGACGCTGTTCCAAACTTTGCCAAAATTAGGCGTAAGTGTATTGTTTTCGCATATCGGTATAGTACCAATACACTAGTACTCAGAAAACATTGTTTTTTCCTTTCATCCTGTATCATACAACAAATTTCTTGACTGACCGTTCCAAGCCAGTACCCTTTTTTCTGTCGACCATTCCAGAGTGGCATGCATGTTGGTATAGTTTGAGTGATGAGTCTTTATATGTAGAATGGTTAGCTATAGCACTATTTACGGTATGTTATGTGATTTTATGGACTTTTGTGCTTTTAATCCATTATCTATTAAAATTCTCCATATTTCTGTAGTAGCTCAATTTAAGGCAGAATGTGGACAGTCACATGGTGGAGTTACACAGCTGCTGTGTGACAACCATTTGATATATTTGCTCCAAACGTGGTACTGTATCAAGGAATAGAACCTAGTTTTGAATAGTGAATATTGTAGACAGATTTGTAGTGAGACTGGTACACTTATATAAGGTGGGCCTAGGCCCTATGTGAGATATGTTTCTTTTGTAGAATTTGAAGTTGGAAGTTTATGTTTCTTGTAGTTATGTCTCATTGAACACAGTTTAAAGTTACTGCGACAAGAGTAATCGATCGAACTCCGCCAAATTTCTCAGCTTTATTTGTCAAATATAATATCCCAGTGTATGTAAATTACCTGTAGGTGATTGGGCTTGGAATGTGACAGTAAAACACACCAAAATCAGTCATTATAGTGTGTATTTCAGGTTTTTTCATTGATATTGGGTGCCTGGTGGACAATTAAGAAGTTCGGGAAAGTGGCGCGACATCACGACGCTGTTCCAAAATTTTCCAAAATTAGGCGTAAGTATATTGTTTTCACATATCGGTATAGTACCAATACACAAGTACTCAGAAAATATTGTTTTTCCTTTCCTCCTGTATCATAAAACAAATTTCTGGACTGACCGTTCCAAGCCAGTACCCTTTTGTCTGTCGACCATTCCAGAGTGGCATGCATGTTGGTACACAGCTGCTGTGTGACAACCATTTGATATATTTGCTCCAAACTTGGTACTGTATCAAGGAATAGAACCTAATTTTGAATAGTGAATATTGTAGACAGATTTGTAGTGAGACTGGTACACTTATAGGTTAGACTATACCAAATGGCGCGAAATCGCCCAGGGGTTATGCATAAGTAGTCCGGTATAAAAAATAGTGCGGGCGTTTTGAGGTCACAGACACACAGTTTGCTTGCAAGTCTTGATCCATTACTACCCAGTTTCACTTGAGGAACATTTTTGGGTGCTTTAATAACACCAGTTTTCAGCATATTTGTAGCATTTAAAAGAAAACACTGAACCTGTTGGTCACGTGATGTAAACAGAGTTTCCGTGGCCAAAAAAATGTAAACAATATTGGGTGATATGACGAGGCTGGATTTTTCTTTCTTAGGAGTAATTGAACCTATTGTTTAATTCATGCAGAACCAGTACATACTGGCTCCACTATCCAACATGTGACCTTTTATAGCTCACCTGAGCGAAGCTCATGTGAGCTATTGTTACCGCAATGTGTCCGTCGTCCGTCGTCCGTGAACATTTTCAAACGTCTTCTCCTCGGTAACCATTGGGCCTATATTCACCAAACTTCATGATCATGGTCCTTAGGTAGGGGCATTACAAAATTGTTAAAATGACGCCATCACGTAATCCAAGGTGGCCGCCGTCTAAAAATAGCACAAATTCTTCAAAAATCTTCTTCTCAAGAACCGCCAACCGGATTTCGACAAAACTTGGTAGGAATGATCGATGTACAATGCTCTTTTAAAGTTGTTAAAATGGTGACCACGGGGTAAAAAATGGGCGTGGCCCGTGGGGTCAAATTGTTGTCAAATTTTATTTTTGACCGAATATGGTCATGTCATATATCAAATCGAAGGTATGAACGAGGCGATCACTCTGGTGCATTTTTTTGTCGAAATCGGATGGTTTTGTCATCCAAGATGGCCGCCGAAAGGTGAAAAGGTCGTTCTTTTATTAGAGATTTCAAAATTCTTCTTCACATTAACCGCTTGGCCCATGGTAGCCAAACTTAAAAGCTATGGTCCATGGGTGAAGCCTTTTCAGATTTGTTAAAATGGAGGTCATCACTAATCCAAGATGGCCGCCGTCTATAAATAGCATAAATTCTTAAAAAATCTTCTTCTCATGAACCGCCAGCCGGATTTCGACGAAACCTGGTAGGAATGATCGATGTACACTGCTCTTTCAAATTTGTTAAAATGGTGACCCCGGGGTAAAAAATGGGCGTGGCCCGTGGGGTCAAATTGTGGTCAAATTTTATTTTTGACCGAATATGGTCATGTCATATATCAAATCGAATGTATGGTAGTTGAATTATGAATAGTTTATTACATACACATTATTTTCCTCAACAAAAAGCTAAGAAAAGTGAAACATGTTTTTGAAAATAACTAACTTGCTATGGTGAAATGTGGTTTTGGGGTTGCTTAAATAGTTTGTGACCAGTGTCGCCTTTCATTTTTCAATAACTTATGAACCGCTTCTGTGATTTTGATAATATTTGGTCACATTGTGTCTAGGGATGGTGCTTTGTTTTGCATACGACCCATGTTCGACCACCCAAGGTCAAAGTCACTGAGGACTTTTGTTCACCTTGAATGTAAGGCTTTGTAAGGCAAATGTTTAAAGTTTTTATTTTATCATGGCTGCCTGTGTGGGGACTGTATAAATGGGGAGTTGATCAGGAGGATGGACACATATGTATGGGTTTGGTTGAGAGGTTAGATCACTGGACTTCAATACCAGGAGCGTATTTCACCAACATTGCAATGTATACTTATCTAGCAAAGTATACTTTGAGGGAGAAATTTTCAATTTTAGGATAAATTTATTATTTTTATTATACTGAATTTTATTACATGTAATGGGGAGTTGATCAGGAGGATGGACACATAGGTATGGGTTTGGCTGAGAGGTTAGAGCACTGGACTTCAATACCAGGGACCCGTTTGTATTACATTATCACAGCCATTTTGGCTGTGATAATGTAATACATTCAGTATAACAGGGATCAGTTTACAGGGCAAAGTGGGTGAAATTGTCTCCCTAAATTGTGTGACTTCTCCCTATTTTGAGTTGAGGGTAAAAAATGGTATACTTTCTCAAATTGTTAGTGAAAACTTCTCCCTATTTTGAAGGGCTAGCTTGAAACCTGGTATAATAATTCTGCATACTTTTAATCATCAATATATGTATGCGTTAGTTCTATATGACATAATGCATTTCGGGAAAACTAAATGATTACTCCCTCAAAGTATACTTTGCTAGGTAAGTGTACATGTACTTTTCAATTTTGATGAAATCGGCTACAGAGGTTGTGGGTTCAAACCTCGTCTTAGGCATCAACAATACTTTCATAGTGTTTCCATTTCACTGGTATAAATGACCGTACCGTAGCTGTTTCTGGGATGTTGAACAAATTCACTTTCACTGTGTCCACTACACTGGTCACAACTCCCGTAAGGCCCATTTCTCCAGTCACAGCCATATGGAACGCCAAATCTACATAAACTCAAATAATTAATGCTAGCTTCAAATAATTAGTGCTCTCTCTAATTATATTAGTGCTCTCTCAATTTCAATTAGTGATATCTCTAATTCAATTTGTGCTCTCTCTAATTCAATTTGAGCTGTCCCTAATTCAATTTCATTAATAGAGAGAGCATGAATTAAATTTGAGAGAGCACTAATTGAATTTGAGATATCACTAATTGAATTTGAGAGAGCACAAATTGAATTAGAGAGAGCACTAATTGAATTTGAGAGAGCACTAATTTAATTAGAGAGAGCATTAAATGTATGTGTTTTTGAGCTCTGCAAATAACATAGAGCTAGCACGAATTCAATTAATGCTCTCTCTAATTCAATTAGAGATCTCTCTAATTCATTTAGTGCTCTCTCTAATTGAATTTATGCTCTCTCTAATTGAATGTGTGCTCTCTCTAATTCAAATTTGTGCTCTCTCTAATTCAATTTGTGCTCTCTCTAATTCAATTTGTGCTCTAATTCAATTTGTGCTCTCTCTAATTCAATTTGTGCTCTAATTCAATTTGTGCTCTCTCTAATTCAATTTGTGCTCTCTCTATTAATTATCATTACAGCTAGTGCTAATTGAATTAAAGAGACGTCATCTTGTATATCTTGACGGCTATTCTACATAAATGTATCGTCATTTTACCTAAATATATGCATTACATAATGTTTGTAGATTAATAGTATTCGTATATGTTGGTATTTATACTTTCCATTCAAAACTTGATTATAAAAGGTATGATTAGTGTTAGGAACAATACAAAATGACTAATATTTGAACTTTGACCTTGAATATGACCTTGACCCTGCATCACATGTCATCTTCCTTCACTTCAAATTTTAGTTCTTATTATAGTATGCATATAATATTGCCATCAAACATTGAAGCACTGGTTTACAGAGTGATTTGAACAATTATACATGTTAATGCTTATTTTCAAAACAGCGGTCATCTTGGACGCCATCTTGAATATATACATGATTACTCGACATATTTCCATTTCAACTATATATGTTCATTATATATTGTCTGTAGAGTATTCTGATATGCTGATATGTATATTTTTGTAAAATTTGTAGGGTCCGTACCTCAGACTGACTGGCATTGGAACATATACATATTTTCATTGAAGTTGATCTCTTTGTGCTGAAATATTTTGGATTCCTGTCCTCAAGATGTACAGCAACATGACACATATGTTGATTTCGTCAAATATTGAAGTTGATTTTTCACCAAAAGTGGAACATACTTTGTACACTCCATCATAGAATAGCCGTCCAGGATGTTGAATATATATTCAATTTATCAATCAGCGAGTGTCCTAAATTTGCAAAACTGTGTCAAACCACTGCGAGGAGGAGGAGGAGGAGGCAAACTTCGAACAACAATATGTACTGTGTAACTGTGTATCCCCTCATATCGTGTAGTAGATACAAAAGTTCTTTCCGTATCTTCACATTGTTCATATTATGACTAGTGTAGAGCCACGTCAGTCTGTGTGGATCATTGGTGACCAGTGTATACACATGTCAGTCTCTCCAATTCAATTAGTGATCTCTTTAATTCAATTTGTGCTCTCTCTAATTCAATTTGTGCTCTCTCTAATTGAATGTGTGCTCTCTCTAATTCAATGTGTGCTCTCTCTAATTCAATTAGTGCTCTCTCTAATTGAATTTGTGCTCTCTCTAATTCAATTTGTGCTCTCTCTTATTCAATTTGTGCTCTCTCTATTAATTATCATTACAGCTAGCGCTAATTGAATTAAAGAGAGCACAAATTGAATTTGAGAGAGCACAAATTTAATTAGAGAGAGCGCAAATTGAATTAGAGAGATCACTAATTGAAATTGAGAGAGCACTAATAGAATTAGAGAGAGCACTAATTATTTGAAGCTAGCATTAATTATTTGAGTTTATGTAGATTTGGCGTTCCATACAGCCACATATACATGTACTTGCCACTGCAGGAACTGGTCACAAATCTCCATGACTACAATGAAGTTTACCACCGCGGTCTACCTACTCGGGTCACTGGTGATGTGCGGAGTCATCTACGTTATGTACGCCAGCCAGAAAGACATGAACACAGCACCGGACATCGTCCTGCAGTCATACGACAAGCTGCCGGTCCACGCTTTCTCTCAGGGGAGAAAAACCGTCCTTAACTCGCAGTCGTTTAATCCAATGGTGATTCCGCAGGATAGAAACGCGTCATTTGACTACAAGGCCGTGATGCTTAGTCTGAATGAAGCAAAGGTAGCACAGGATGATCCGAGGCTCGTGAAGTTGATACGAGACTATTATCTCGATCCACCGTCACCGGAGCCGTACAATCTTCTCGACTCAGATCGGTTAGAGTACTCCAACGGGCAAACACCATTCATCGACAGTAGACTCAACTACATAGTAAGTGAATTGACCGTTTTGTATGTCACAAGGCGTATGATCACATGGTTACAACAACAACAATTACTGAAACTTCCAGAAACCTCCGATTCAAAGTACATATTCTTTTATTTTGTCCATATTATGTAACGGATTTTGATGAAATATGGCGCATCAAACGCATCTTGTTAAGCTGCATTTGGTGATCTCGGTATATTGACCCAAACTTCTGTCGTTTTTGCGAAGAATCGATTTCTGTGTTTACCGACACGGAAATCGATTCTTCGCTACCGACACGGAAATCGATTCTTCGCAAAACGACATAAGTATGTGCCGAACTCCCGGGACCACCAAATGCAGCTCATGAAGACGCGTTTGCCATATTTCATCAAAATCCGTTACCTATTAACGAAAATATCAAATCATACTTACTTTGGAGTGGGCGCGCTTTCAACACTTTGAGCCATTGTTGTTGTTGTTGTAACCATGTGATCATGCACCTTGATTTCATACTTCCACAAAAATAACGGTATGCTCTGCCTATTGCTATATTCTTCACTTGGAATGTTGTTTTAATCCTTTCAACCCTAGTAACTGGAATGGACTGTAATATGTTAATATTCCGACCAATCCTATCATTACAGACTTATTTTCAGACTAGTCCATTTATGAAAACAGGATGTTTTTGTTCTCAAACAAATGAAAATTACTTGCAAAATGTGCAGATCCTGATGAGACGGCTCGTCACGAGCCGGCTCATCTGGATCTACACTTTTTGCCAATACCACTATACAGGTCTGTAGTGATGAAAGGGTTAAATGTGGTAAAAAAAACAACACGAAACAAATAAGGTGTCAATTTTTAGTTGCGCCTGCCCTGTTTTAGCAGCAGGTACGACTATAGTCGGCGCTTGTTCCATTGCCAGCGTCCTGACACTTAAAGAGGGGTACATTTCTTATAACTTCTGCTTCTTTTCACGGAACTTCTTGATATTGCACATGTGCATTCTTCTGATCCTGTTTCATTCTGTGAACAATCCATGACCGACCGACCCCCACTTGTTGCCAAGGTCAAGGTCACAGGCTTCGTGTGTTTAGTATGCTTAAAACATAAATATTGAGTTAAATTTCTTAGAATTGGTGTTTTCTTGGGACAGCTTTTTTTCTTTTTTTTTTAATATTTACACATGCATTCCTCTGATGGACCTCTACCATGCTGTGACAAATCCATCACCTTACGCACCCAGCTAATCCCAAGGCAAATGTCACATACTTTGTGCAGTCACAAAACTTGTTCAGGTAAACTTTATACTTTCTCTTTCCTTTCACCAAAGCTCTTCATATTTGAAAATTAACGTTTGATGTTAATCTGGCTTAAAATGACCCTTAGCTGCTGACAGGCCGTTAAACACCATTAAATCAACTAAAATCTGGTATTGTTTTTCCAGGAAGGCGGGTTTTACATTGAGGCAGGGGCCCTCAATGGGGAGAAAGGATCCAACACGTTGTTTTTCGAGAAGGTCAGGAAGTGGAATGGTTTACTGGTCGAGCCGGATCCCACAAATTACGCCGCTCTCAAGACGAAGAACAGAAAAGCGTTCACCATTAACGCCTGTTTACACACCGAGCCATATCCTGCCTTGGTGAGTACGGGTGGTATTTGGGGTCACCATAATTGCTCTTTCTTTTCACCATATTTCTTCATACAGTAATAACCCTATATTGGACACAATGTGTTTTGGAAAGGGATTTCCCAAAACAAATTGTATCCAAATATTTTATAGGGGTTTCCCAAAACAAATTGTATACAAATACATTATTATTATTGTGATAAACCAGTACAGCCATACTAACACCATACATACCAAACAGCCCAACACTGTAGTCACTATAGATGATTATTGTTACCGAACAGCCCAAACACCATAGTCACTATAGGCGAGTCTTACCAATAGGTTACCAAACAGCCCAACATCATAGTCACTATTGACGAGTCTTATCGATAGGTTACCAAACAGACCAACACCATAGTCACTATAGACGTGTCTTAGCAATAGGTTACCAAACAGCCCATCACCATAGTCACTATAGACCAGTCTTATCAATAGGTTACCAAACAGCCCAACACCGTAGTCACTATACACCATAGTCACTATAGACGAGTCTTATAAATAGGTTACCGAACAGCCCAACACCGTAGTCACTATAGACGTGTCTTATAAATAGGTTACTAAACAGCCCAACAACATAGTCACTATAGACGTGTCTTAGCAATTGGTTACCAAGCAGCCCAACACCATAGTCACTATAGACGAGTCTTATCAATAGGTTACCAAACAGCCCAACACCGTAGTCACTATCGACGAGTCTTATAAATAGGTTACTAAACAGCCCAACACCATAGTCACTATAGACGAGTCTTATAAATAGGTTACCAAACAGCCCAACACCGTAGTCACTATACACCATTGTCACTATAGACGAGTCTTATCAATAGGTTACCAAACAGCCCAACACAGTAGTCACTATACACCATTGTCACTATAGACGAGTCTTATCAATAGGTTACCAAACAGCCCAACACCGTAGTCACTATACACCACTGTCACTATAGACGAGTCTTAGCAATAGGTTACCAAACAGTCCAACACCGTAGTCACTATAGACGAGTCTTATAAATAGGTTACCAAACAGTCCAACAGCTTAGTCACTATAGACGAGTCATATAAATAGGTTACCGAACAGCCCAACACCGTAGTCACTATAGACGAGTCTTATAAATAGGTTACTAAACAGCCCAACACCGTAGTCACTATAGACGGGTCTTATAAATAGGTTACCGAAATAGGTTACCGAACAGCCCAACACTGTAGTCAGTATAGACGAGTCTTGTCAATAGGTTACCGAACAGCCCAACACTGTAGTCACTATAGACGAGTCTTGTCAATAGGTTACCGAACAGCCCAACACTGTAGTCACTATAGACGAGTCTTGTCAATAGGTTACCGAACAGCCCAACACTGTAGTCAGTATAGACGAGTCTTGTCAATAGGTTAGCGAACAGTCCAACACCGTAGTCACTAAAGACGAGTCTTGTCAATAGGTTACCGAACAGCCCAACACTGTAGTCACTATAGGCACAGGGCCTGAAAATAGCACTGGTCCGAGGTCCCTGACCCACACATTTTATCATCAACCTTTGCATTTTACAAGCAAAAAGTATGACGGACCTGTGATAAAATTGAAATTGTTATCATTCAATGGCGAAGCTATATCCGTCCTGATTATCGCCTATCTGTCTGCTTCATAAAGAATTATTGATGCTAACTGTTCCCCAGTAGCGTACTGCACTTGCTATACTAACACAGGTTTATTTTTTTCAAAAGAAAGGCATGCACACAATGTATCAGTTATGTGTATTTATCATACACTGGGCCTCCTCTGTATACAAAACAAACCCACTAAAAATTGATTATCATCTCCGACCTTCCAAACTGTTTCTCGGACCTTTCACTTTTTTCCTTGCTAGGTCTCGGACCTACTGGTAAAAGCTGCTATTTTCAGACTCTGTACGGTCCTCTAGGCCAGGGGCCCGTTTCATAAACTTCATACAACTAATAAAATGTAAAAGTGCAAAGTTTAACTTTACAATAACAAATGCACCTACAGCTGATGGTGGCAAATCGTTTGTGGATGTGTTCACGTTTTGGATGAGTACAAGTATGTGGTAAATGGTAGCGTTTATGACTCAGTGCTCCAGATAAGGAATTAGTAATTGAGTATTGTCACTCCATCATTTCTGAGGCAATTGGGTATTTCAATATTTTAATTGGGTAAAATAAAATCAAACTACTGTTTACAAATCAACATACAGCAATTACTGAATAGTTTGCTTCAAAATGAAAACATGTCTTGGTATTTCATTAGAATTGTCTCCTTGGAGACAATTCTAATGAAATACCAAGATGTGTTTTCATGGAAACAAAGAAAAATATGCTATATTTGTGGTCTGTTTATTGTTTTCTGTAGCATGATAAAGGTACCACACATTTGTTATTGCTTTTTGATACTCGCTATTTCTGATTTCAATTGGGTTTTGGCAATTTTAATTGGGTATTTAAGCAAATACGCAGCTTATCTGGAGCTCTGTGACTCATGTTAATGTGAGAAACCAACTCATAAAAATATGTGTGAGAACATTGTTATCGTACAAAGTTTAGTGAAACGGGCCCCAGTCTTATAAATAGGTTATATAACTTAGAAAACACTACAAAAACAGCCGATCACCTATATTGTGACCATTGTAGATGGTTTTCAACAAGCAAAAATGCCCGTGTAGTCACTATAGAACAGTCTTATAAGTAGGTTATCGTAATAACCCTAAGTATTCGGACGCAATTTATTTTGGGAAACCCCATAACAAATTATATCTAAATACATTGTTATTCAAACCACTCGTTACCACGTTACTACTAACCCTTAATATTGGGATACTGTTCGTTGTAGGGAACCATATATTATATGTGTTTTCCCAGCATTTGTGTTTGAAATTTAGGGTTAATACGGTAACTGAAATTGGAAAACACTACAACAAACACCCGAAGACTCGTATAGTGACAATTGTAGATGATGTTCACAAAAAAAACACAACCTGTAGTCATTATTGACGAGTCTTATAAATAGGTTACCGTATTCGGACACCATTTGTTTTGGGAAATCCCAATGAAATATTGTATCCAAATACATTATCATTGTGATAAACCAGTTCAGCAATACTAACCCTGGATATTGGGACAGTCTTTGTTATGGGTAAGGAACCAGGGGCCCGTTTCACTAAACATCTTACGACTTAAATGTTCGTAAGTGCAAATTTAAGATCGTCTGTAAATTATAATTTATGGATTTACATTTATTGATATGCAGCCTATGTTCAATAAATGTAAATCCAATAATTGTTTACAAGAAAATAGTGTTAATGTGAAATTTACAGACTATCATAATTTTGCACTTACGAACATTTTAGTCGTACGAAGTTTAGTGGAACGGCCCCCTGAACTTGGATAATCTACAAAAAGAGTCCAACAGCCGTATATTGCCCATTGCAGATGGTGTTCAACAAGGCTTTCAATCGCGGTCGCGTCATCCACGGGCAGGAGGTGCGAAACTGGATCGTGCAACAGCGGATCGAGAAGGACGAAGTCTCCGTGCAGTGTTTCCCCGTGTACTCGGTGCTGCTCGCCCTCAATCAACTCACCGTTGATTTCTTCAGCCTCGATGTCGAGGGAGACGAGCTCCACGTGCTCAAGACGATTCCCTTCGACAAGGTCAACGTTAAGATGATGGCCGTCGAGTTTGTACATGAAACGTCCGGCGCGACAAGTTTGAAAAAGTTCGTCGAAGGTAAAGGGTATGATTCGTTGCTGCAGATGTCGCGATGGGACGGAGGTGTGAATGATATTATCTTCAGAAAGAAGGGTTTGACGCATTAAATGTACGCTGAATGTATTTTTCTTGGTCGTGATTTGACACAGCGGTCTATTGTTGTTGTGGTAGTGTGAATAATATTATGGTCAGGATTCCTGACCATAATATCATTCACACCACCGCAACTCAGGAAGTAGGACTTGACGCATTAAATTTACTTTAAATGTATTTTTCTTAGACATGATCTGAAACAGCGATGTATTTTCAGTGGGGTGAATATTATGGTGGGAAAAAAGCGTTGATGCATTATATTTACGTCAAAGATGTGATCAGACACTGCAGTCTATTGCCATCGTGGCCAATGTTGATGCATTTAGTGTTGTAGTATTATTTGATCCACGAACCATCCAACAAGAATTCAGCATGTCATTCAGTCAGCGCTCCAGATAAGCTGCATATTTGCTTAAATACCCAATTAAAATTGCCAAAAACCCAGATATCCAACTTTCGCGGCCACCTTACCTGGACAAAATCCATAGTGACCACATGGTCAATTTCAGCTGACCAATACGTGATGGTCAGTCGGCAATTTCCGTGATATCGACTTTTTCCGTAATCTCTCGGAAATCTGCAGGTGTCACGTGATGTATGCAATTTTACATGTACATGTAGTGTGGCGATCCACCATTGACCACTGTGATATTCGAATTAACGTGTCAGGTTAACATGTATCTCACTTCCCGAACATGTTTATTTTATTGAAAATGACATTTATGACCACGTGAACATGATTTCCAAAGTTAAATATGGTTTCCGTAAATGACATCGCATACATTTTATACCAAATGTGGAATTAAATATTCTTCCTTTGTACAAATAAAGTTCAATGAAGTTTTGTTTGCAGTAAATAATTCGCGATGATTCTACTTAATTCCCTATAAATAAAAACAACACATTTCCATTTATTGACAAGTTTATAATTTGTGACACTTTCACCAATATTAGTTTCGATAATCGGTATAAATCCCGTTAATATTCACATGAAATCTAGTGAAATCATGCAACGATACAAATATTTACAACCAGCGTAAGTAAATTTGTAGACTAACGTAATCCGACCAAGATTTATAATTCCCGTGTACGTAAAAGGGAATTACGTTAATTCTTTCTAAACATATAAAATAAAGACGAAATTATATTAAGTATTGCAAGTTGCAATTATCTCAAAGATAATCAAATAAGACAAAGTCTATGCTGAAATTACAAATCAGTATGTCAGTAATACGTGTATACTATGATCAGACTGCGCCGATGCAGTCCGTATATGCGTGTATGCTATTTTCTAATCGATTTTTAAAATGTGTACGTGTATGAGTCTGATCTGGGCTTACACTGTTTATTAATCATTATGAAGCCTGCACTATAGTTATGCGGAGTAAACAACCACACAGTCGTAACAATTAGTTAAATCACGTAAATAATTACAGATGACAGATGTACTCGATATATATATTCTCAGGCTAGCGAACTTTTTTTAATTTTTAAGTTAATATCTCGGGCAATATACATGCTGTGGATTATGATAGCCCTGTTAAAATTATGGAGGGGAGTATGATAGCCCCTGCAAAAACGATGGAGGGGGTTATGATAGCCCCTGCAAAAATATGAAGGGGATTATGATAGCCCCTGCAAAACTATGAAGGGGATTATGATACCCCTGTCATTTTTCAGCGAAGGGGATTATGAACGAAGGGGATTTTGATATACACTCCTATCCAAGACGTTGCACACTGTGGAGGTGTAAGCACGTTGAACGGGTGCAACATTCGATCATTCACATTTCAATACAAGTTTACTATTATTCACATTATACTTACAACTGCTTGTTCATCGCCTGTTCATTTGCACCAACAGGCTGAATGGAATCGAACAATGAAACTTTGAAACACAAACGGGGCACATACCAAACAACCGATTTATTCCTCTACGCTTTGTATTCATAATTATGCATAATTATTAATGCAACTGAACATAATACAGGTAACATTACACGTGCACAATACGTCTTTGTCCTTTTTTTTTGTGCTCCCACGTTTAATTTGCTGTCAATGTTAAGTGTATGTTATGTCAACGTATATACATGTATATGAAATCCATGTAACGATATAAGGTGAGAGGTGCGTAGGCTTAACTGCATAATTATCGCGATAATAATGACTTACCGTCTAAAACGAGATAACTTGGATGCGCTCCGGCACGAAGTTCGGACAAAAAAAACTTGACCGTACCCCCCAGTGCCAGTGATTTATATTTCAAGGTATACTATGTTTCTTCAAGTCAAAGTGCATGTAATACAGTAAGCTATCATTGTATCTAATTATAGGCGAATAGTAATAGGGCTGAGAACGGAAAACATATAAGTCAAAGCTGATTTTGTTTTCAGGCTTTTTCCGTAATCAAAGGGAATTACGTTAATTATTTCTAACCATATCAAATAAAGATGAACTTATATTAAGTACAGTAGAAAATTGATTTCTCGAACAGGTCTCAAACCTCGACTGAGAATATATATTTGTATTTTAATTTTGTTCTCACAATTTTGTTTTGTCATTTAATATTTTATTCTCTTTGCTACATGTACATGTACAAATACAATGATATGATTAAACATACAGTTCATTAAACATAGTACAGCTGTTCTGCCAGTTCAACAAAAACATGAATACATCATAGTCTGTATAATTAACCTAAGAATACATGTCTACATGTAACATTGAGTTTTTAAACTAACATATAGTGTCTATAGGGCATATGGGCTTTGTGAGGTTGGTATAGGTCGGAGAAGAAAATGTCCAAAAGTGGGGGACGGGGGTCAAATAAATGGTCCGGGCTCATATTTATATATTCGTTGGTTCTTATATCAAATGATTGTGTCTACGTATTTTGTTCTATAAAGTCATTCCATTTTGATGAAAAGTATCTAGTTTTTTTATTCTTTAATAGTGGCAATAGTTTCTTCTATTTTATTGTGTGCTTCATATATGTGTTAAAGCGGCCTATCGATGGCTGCGTTTCATCATATTTGCACATATAAATTAAATACTTTGCTAGAAGAATTAGGAAGCTTATAATCATTGTTTTATTTTTGCAGTCGACCTTCACGTTACAAAATGATATGTTTTCATATGTTAAGTTACTATTGTAGTCTAGTCTACTTGTTTGTAATAGTATGTTGATATCCGTCCAAAATGATTGTATGACAGTGCATTCCCAAAACATATGCTTATTAGAATCCACATTCATATGACAGAATTCACATAAGTTTGAAGGTTTTAATTTGCATTTGAATAAAAAGCCATTGTTTGGAATTATTCTCATTAAATATTTGTACTGAAACGCACGAAGTTTTGTGCTTATTGTGCTTTTATATGACAGTGAAAAAATACCTTTCCATTCGATATCTTGTTTATTTAACTCACATTTCCCATTTAATTATATGTTTTGCTGTGTGCTAATTTCATGTTTTCAATCTGTATATTATATAACATTTTATTAATATGTTTTGATGATAAACATTGATTTATTTTGTATTTCTGTGTTTCATTATCCAATGGCACGGTTTTAATTTCTATTTTCCATTCGTTTTTAATATTACCTAATAATTTGTAATATCTCAAGAAATCTCCATTGTTTATGTCATATATAGTTTTCATATCGTTGAAGCTGTACAAGTCTTTTATTCTAAAATCATATATGTGGTTTAAATACATTATACCTCTATCATACCAATCTTTATAGAAGAAGGTTATATTTCATTTTTCATGTTTTGAGTTATGCCATAATACTTCATATGATATGTTGGTATATGAATGTTTATAATTGATTTTGCACCAAGATGTTAACATATTGCTTAGAAACGAATATTGTTTTACAAGGTGTTTTGTGTCATTTGAATTTAGATTGCTTTTAAATAGTACATTATCACCATATTTACTTAGTTACTTATTATATGCTTTTTTTAATTGATTCTGATTAGTACCTTTTAAGCGTTTTATCCATGAACATTTTAGTGAATTGATGAATGCATGTATGTTAATCATTTTCAAACCACAGTTTTGATAGTTTTTTATTATAGTTTTTCGTGCTATTTTATCGGGTTTACCATCCCAGAGAAATTTGTACATTATGTCATTAATCTGTTTGATTGTTTCTTCAGCCGAGTTCTCTAGGACTGTCAGTGGGTATATTAGTTTTGGTAACGCGAAGGTCTTTAATACAGTTATCTTGCCGATTAATGTCAAGTTCCATTTTTGCCAGTTTGTTATAAACAGTTTTGAAATGACTTAATTTTTGGTAATAAATTTAGTTCATGTAGCTGTGTTTTATTGTTTGTGAATATTATTCCAAGTGTTGATGCATGGTCGTTTGACCACGTATATCGATTGCTATTACACCATTGACTTGGGTTATGCCTAAGTTCCCCAATCTTTAATGCTGTACATTTTGATTTATTAAGTTTTAGACCTGATATTATTGAAAAAATGTCTAGTATGTGTATTTGTTCTTTAAATGAATTTTCAGATCCATCAAGTGTGAAGCTTGCATCATCTGCGAATAGCGTTTGTTTTATTTCATTTTCACCTAAAGATAAACCTTTTATTTCTACATTTGCATCTATTTGTCTCGATAAAATCTCCATACAAATAATAAAAATGTATGCTGATAGCGGACAACCCTGCCTAACACCTTTTTTAACACTGAAAAAGTTTGACAAATAGCCATTATTCGAAACACAACTTTTTGCATCGTTATAGAATAGCGATATCCATTGTATTAATGAATTACCAAAGTTAAGATTGTTGAGGCATTTAATTATAAATCCATGGTCTAGGCTATCAAAAGCTTTCTGGAAATCTGCAAAGAAGATTAAACCTGGTGTATTGTTTTGATTAGCTTCATTTATTATTTCTATAAGTGTCCGTACGTTTTCTCCTATATATCTACCTTTTATAAACCCCGTTTGATTCATGTTGATTATTGTGTTTAATACCTTTTTTATTCTGTTACCTATAACTTTTGTCGCGATTTTATAGTCTACATTCAATAGCGAAATTGGCCTCCAATTATCAATTGAGAGGGTGTTTTTATCTTTCTTTGGCAGTAACGTAATGATCCCTTGTGTTTGTAATTCAGTTAGAGATCCATTTTCGTATGAATAATTTATCGATTTTATATAGTGCTCTTTTATTATCATTCCGATATAGCTTATAAAATTCAGCAGTTATATCATCTGATCTTGGACTTTTTGAATTTTTCAATTCTTTTATTGCTGCTACACATTCATACTCGTTTATGTAGCCTTCACAAGACTGTTTTTCATTTTCGCTTAGTTTGTGATCAATGAAGTTGAAAAATGTATCATTCTTGTGATTTATATTAGTATCTTGTTCATAAATATGCATATAGTAATGTTCAACATGATTAAGAATATCTGTTTGGTTATTTTCCATTGTTCATTTATATCATCAGTTGTTTAATTGATTTTTGTTCACATCTCTTTTTTTCTAAGTTTGCAAAATATTTCGTATTCTTTTCAGACCCTTCGACCCATTCAGCCTTCGATCGTAATAGTATTCCCTTTATTTTCTCATTAGTCATTTCAGTAAGTTTGTTTTTTTTCGACATTTAATTCATCTAATTTATGTAGATTGTTTGGATCATGTGATAAATTTTCTTCTAACCTTTTTATATTGAGTACTATTTCTTTTTCATTTGCTCTCTCTTTTTTTTACATCATACTTGAATATTTTATTGATTCATTTCTTATTGTTTCCTTTTATAGTTCCCACATAGTATTTGGATTACATCCCGTATTTTCATTTATTGTTTCCTGAATTGATAGTTTAATTTTTTGTTTGTATTCTTCTTGTAGCAATATACTATTATTTAGTTTGAAATATCCTGGCCCTCTTACTATTTCGTTCAAATTTAACTTTAGCGTTACTGCTGAATGGTCAGACAAAAACCCAGGTAATATTTCACAGTGTGTTACTGCATTTAGTAAATTAGATGATATTAGGAAGTAATCCAGTCTACAGAATATTGGTGGTCTATGATTAGAATGCCAAGTCTGGCTTACTGTCTGGATGTCGCAGTCTAAATATGTCATATAAATCATTATCGTTTATTGTGTCATTTACTTTTGTTGAACATCCTTTGTTTGTATCTTTTCTTCCATTTATTTTATCTAAATTAAAATCAAGAACGTTATTAAAATCGCCTCCCAAAACTAGGGTTTCACTATTATTCTCAATAACTAAATGTTCCAGTGTTGTTAAAAAATGCTATATCTTCGTATATTGGGCCCATAAATGTTTATTAATACTAATGTTGTATTGGATGTACATATTTTTAGCAACTGCAGTCGTCCTGGAATTACATCTTTGTATTCTATAATATCATATGAAGTGTTTAAATTAAGTAGGATTCCGATTCCTGTACTATTGGAGCTGTTACCAGAAATAAATATTTCATTTTTCCATTCGTCTTTCCATTGGTCTATACATCCATGTGTACAATGAAGCTCTTGTAGAAAGCATATTGCACATTTTTTTTGTTTCAACCACGAAAATAGTTTTGTACGTTTGATTTTATCCCCAATCCCGTTTACATTGAAGCTACATAAGTGTGTGTCCATTGGTTGTATTGTTTATATTTTTGCATTCACAAACTACATGATTACTATACACAATATTGCATTGGCATATAACGAATAGTGGTCGTTTCCATGAAGTATCACATGAAGTAGGATGGTTAGTTTTATATTCATATAGGCTAGGATATAGTATATAGGGAAGAGGTCGGTATGGGTAATGTGTAGTAATAATTGAAATAGGTTGCATTCGGATTGAGGAAAATGCATTTACTACTCAAAGGTCAAAATTCAATGATATATATGTTTCATCAGTGATGAAGGATGTCATTGTTTAAACAAAAATATAATAAAATCAAAAAATCCTGACTGCGCATGCCTCAATCAGGCCACACATGTGTGCATACCGATCAGGGCCTACACTGTCCGTCCACTCTATATATTCCAGGAAAAACGGTTGTCTGGCGACTTGTATATGTTACATGTATTTTAAGATGTGAATAACTGCTAATTGAGAAGCGCAGTCGTCAATAATTAACTACATATGTATACCAGTTGGAAGATCGCTATATGTACCCATCATATAGAAAAAAACACCTTATCAGGAACTGGATGTTACGAGTACACAGTCAAGAATGTATTTTAGTATATACAAATATATCAGCTGTGTTTTAATAATGTTGACATTTGACATATCAACACACGCACATACGCACACAGACACCCTCCCGCACACACCCATGCGCACGCACTCTCACACACACACGCGCGCACACACACACGCTCACACACTCAGCTCACGCACGCATGTACACAAGTAAGGCCAACATTATATGTAAAAACTTAACACGTCTTTTTGTTCATCCATATCTGTTGATTGTTTTCGTTTGTGAGCAGAATATGTGTGTGTGTTGTACATAATATCAACTTCTTTTTTATTTTATTTAAATGCAATTATGTTTGCTTTTAGCGAAATATTTGCGAAATAAAAGCAAACATGTAATACAGATATGGATGTTCATACACAACATTGTATCCGCTTGCAAATAGGTAAACATGTTGATACGTCGTTTCTTAGATAATGGTATTATGAAATACTGTGACCAGTATAGATCCAACATACATGTATAAGTGCTATGCGGGTTGTTGAGAGTTTTATCCGACATGTCTGCTACAGTTTCCATACTTTTCTAAAAACACACCCCAGTAATGCACAGCGGCAATTTTTCAAGCTAACAATAATTTAAAACTGTGGAATAATAAGCATGGCATTATACAAGTTATTTTTGTTCTCACAATTTTTATCAAAATAGCTATCAACTGATAGGCACTTTCTACCAGCAATAAAACTGTGCGTATTTTTTATAATACATGTATATACTGGAGAAACGGGACTTCTAACAAGCGTTATTAGACTACAGGATCGTGCTATTTGATCAGGATCTACAATGGTCACAAATACCATAAGCCCCATTTTCCCAGTAACATGACACATAAGTATACCAAGCAAGTAAATTTGACTTCCAAAAGTTGTAAGTTCCCGTTTGTTTACCAGTGTCCAACAAAGCCTGTCAAAACAACAAGTAGCGCATGCACATGAAAACCAACATGGTTGGCATGTTGACTTCCTCACCCATCAGTTAATTAATACTGGTCGGTGTTTGAAATGTTTAAATTTCATCATCATATATATGGATAAATGACTAACAACATCGATGGTATCCCAAGGATTTTAATTTTAACGTTGAAATAAAACATTATTAGGTAAACATATTTTATGTGGGATTTGCAAACAGGGCACATTTTCTCGTGCACCTGTCCCCATTTGGAAAAGCGTAATATTGATTTGTTTAGCTGACAATATACAAGGCTGTACACAGGCCAAAAATTGGACGCTGATGTGTAAGTGTCATTTACATCAAGATAAACTGGATTAGTTTTTACTGATATTCATGCGCAATATATCAGTAAAAACTAATCCAGTTTATCTTGAGGTTTATCTTGAGATATAACATTTAAAAATAATAATTAATTATTCTTTAAATAGGAGTATATATTTAAATCCCACGTTTAATATTGCCCTGAAATTTAACGTTATAAAATACAATATAGGAATAGTTTCAATCAAGAGAAAAGAAAACTAGCGATATACAGACTTTCAACCAGCATAGATAATTTCATACTGCATAGTTGACCAACATTCATAACGTAGACAAAAGAAGTAAATTATAATTACCATGTTACCGATAATTATTTATAGCTGTATACTGAACACAGAATAACAAGCGAAAATTATATAAATTACTTCTAGCTGCAATGTTGACAATTACATAATTGCGAAACATATTTTAGTATGCTCCATAAAGGTACACAATGAGCTGTAATAAATCAACAACACATGTATCACTGTAATGTACATGAACACGAATCTGATCAGGGTTTGCACTGTTCGCTGTGAAGTCTTGACTACTTACACAGCCGCGAGTGGGGCGGTAGCAAAATCCTGGGACACATTATACAATACCGTGTCCCAGTACAATCTGATCAGGGCTTGTACTGTACGTTATTTAGTCTGTACTGGGACTCAATATTCTATAATTTGTCACAATCTGTACTACTAGTGTACAGATTAAAGTATGATCAGACCGGATGAATGTCAACCACAACATAATCTCCTTCATTTAGAATTGTGTAACTAACATTAGAACGTGGTCTGAGAGATGAAGTCATGCCTGCTACCATAGATCGACGTGTGAAGAATTGTCTCTTAATTGAGTAGTCTTGTCGGCATCTAAAAACACACAAATCGCAGTTTGCACGGCAGTTACTAATTAACTGCCTTTAATTGGCAACCATGACGTTAGTTTCGGATTAACGGTGTAATTTGTTAGATAATCAGCAGTGTTTAAAATGAGCGATTAATATTTCGGTGACACATACACTCGTCTCCAATTATTAGCTTCAAAGTACGTGAAAATCAAAGTATAATTTGGTTACTTTGTTCACAAATACTTTTACCGACAACACGGTCATGGCTCGGGTAACATACAATCGTCCCACCGCCTCTAAGCAACGTAAGCAGGTGCCCGTTTCAACGAATATCACGGAAATTGCCGGAGATTTCCGTGATACGCTAACTGGAAAATGAAAACAGATGGTGTCATTATTATTATCTAAAAAGGACCTAAATAATATTAACTTAGAAACATAATTTTTATATCAATAGATAGACAAATGAATGAGCTAATTGAAAATACCTGTGCATTTTTTGTCACTATTCTTATGAAAAGAGACTTTGCAATTTTCCCAACGAAAATCGAGAAGAAAAATCACAATTTACTATATACATCATATAAAAACTACCGACTATGTTTAAAGGTAAAAAGGACCAAAATATTTTTATTTTAAAAACACGATCGAAACATCATCATAAAATACAATAAATGAAATTTAAAATGTGACTTGTGCATTTTTAATCGGTGTTGTAGTTTAAAAGTTACGTAAGAAATGGTAATAGTCTCCTACTATATAATTACATATAAAACTCGCCGCTACTGATGCAGACTTTCTACAGGTAAGGTGGCCGCGAAAGTTGGATATGATTGAAATCGGAAGTAGTGAGTATCAAAAAGCAATAAAACATTTGTGGTACCTTTATCATGCTGCAGAAAACAATACAGACCACAAATATAGCATATTTTTCTTATTTTCCATCAAAACACATCTTGGTATTTCATTAGAATTGCCTCCAAGGAGACAATTCTAATGAAATGCTAAAGACATGTTTTCATTTCTAAGCAAACTATTCAATACTTGCTGTCTGTTGATGTGTAAACAGTAGTGTGATTTTATTTTACCCAATTAAAATTTTGAAATACCCAATTGCTTCAGAAATGATGGAGTGACAATACTCAATTACTAATTCCTTATCTGGAGCCCTGATGCAGTGATGCACACGTTTGTTTGTTGTAACCCTGGACAACTCCAAACACTCGTATTGTTTCTTGCTGTCAAAACATGTTTTTGTTTGCCAGAACTAATACAATTTTGTTGTCTGCTGTTTTAAAATGGGTGGAATAGTTACGCAATTGTGGCAGTGACTGGAGAAATGCGGTTTATGGCATTTACTGACGTCTGTCATACACCTAGCTTACATATCAGACTGCAGGAGGGCCATATCAGTAGCCGATTCACCAACATTGCAAAGTATACTTATCTAGCAAAGTATACTTTGAGGGAGAAATTTTCAATTTAAGGATAAATTTATTAATTTTTATTATACTGAATTTATTACATTATCACAGCCAAAATGGCTGTGATAATGTAATACATTCAGTATAATAATTCTGCATACTTTTAATCATCAAATATATGCAGTGGTTAGTTCTATATGAAATAATGCATTTCAGGAAAAATAAATGATTACTCCCTCAAAATATACTTTGCTAGAAAAGTATACTTTGCAATGTTGATGAAATAGGCTACAGTATGCCACGGGTGTGTATCCATGTTTTACAAACATAATGTCTAGTTTATTTTGTTTTATTTATTAGGGATGGATTGTGGCCTTGGGGTTAGAACACCTGACTTGGGGTTAGAACACCTGACTTGGGGTTAGAACACCTGACTTCCAATCCGGTGGTTGTAGGTTCAAACCTGGCATAGATCATCAAAAAAACACTTTCATAGTATTTCCATGCCACTGGTCTGTCGAATGAGACTGTAAATTACATGGCTTTAGAGGTTGCTGGGACGTTAAACTCTTTCACTTTTAGTTTAGTTTATTATATCCCATAGAGGATCTGACATGAGTGATGATTTAGTATGATATTTATTAAACAAGTTTACTAATTACATAAGAAACGAGGCTATGCCGAGTTGTTTATGTTACCAGTTATGCAATGTTAAAATACGCATTGATTTTCAAATTGAGTAGTGGAAATATTGTAATAAAGTTTAAAATTTACTTAGTTGAGCCGCACAAAGCAAACAGTTCATTTTTTTGCAGCTCAACAAAGTAACTTTTCTACTGTAGTACAGTATAAATAAATCCATATGTAATACTACACTCAAATGTGAATGTTTAAATTTGTTTTGGTCATTCGTTCCGTATTTAATAATGAAGAAAATCAGTAATCAATTTGTAAAAATAAAATACACATTTAATTTGAAATCAGGGGGTACAATACTCTTCAGATACAAATCTTATCTGGAGCTCTGGAACCTAATATGAGACACGCCATGTGATTTTACAAAATTTACAATATTTTCTGTAAATGGCGTCACCAGAATTTTGACGGTCACCAGACCATTTCACAACGGTTGCACTAACATTTTGAAATCGATGCGGCTGCATCACGGGATGTTTACTGCGGCCACGGAATATGTATGTAAATGAGCTGTTTGAATGGAGCATATTATGAAAGTTCTGAAAGTACTGCATATATATGCTCAAATTGCATGATATTTCCGACCGAAATGTAACAATAACGTTCGATCATGTCCTGCCGTGGGTAAACGTTTGCCGTGGTGCTCGGGAACCCGCGGCCTACGGCTTTGGGGTTCAAACAGTTTCCTCGTGCCACAGCAAACGTTTAGCCATGGCTGGCCATGGTCGAACCTTATAATGGAAACGCGCTCAATCAACATATTGTGTTTATATCCCTTGTTTACATTAGCCCCATGTGACATCGCATGATGTTGTTGATTGGTTAAAGTTTGCTTGATGTCATTAATCTCCACGACGTTGTCAATAACAGCACGCTATTGACCGACAATGTTGCTGGTCCATGAACTGCGATAAAATGACGTAAAACATGAAAATGCTTAATTTTGATGCCACATTTCCTTATTTATATGTTTTAAACTAATAGAAAATGTAATGTAAATATAAGTAATATATACCATGACTGTTGCGTTTGGTTGGTTAACAAAACACTTGGTCTGTTTAAAGTCATTCGGACCAAATATGTTCTCGACCACAGTAAATGCAACAGTCCATAGATTTAGTCCTTGGTTGAAAAATGAGACACAAAGAATAGCAGTCAGCCATTTTCTGTAATATATTAAATAAAAACAACATTCTAAATTGGATGACCACAGACATTTACATGATGTTTGCTGCTAAAGATCTTGAGACCATTCCCGTATTTTCTATTGGGAAAAATGTCAAAGAAAATCTGGTTTTAGTACTTTTATTAAATTTTATTGTCTGTGTGTTTTCTCCATTTCTCTGAATAAAAGCATAATTTGTCCACATATTGAAATACTCTTATCATGTGCAATTTTAAATGGAGGATCTGACATAAATGCTAATTTAATATGATAAATATTATTGTAGCGTTCGCTGTTCTCGTGGTAGCGTGATCAGTGAATGCCACAAATTAAAGGGATCCGTGTGATTCAATACCAAGTCGGTAGTAAGAGGCAAACAAGTTTTATTCCAACAATTCGACACACGTGTCCCAAGTAAGTCCTCCTCGCTACTCCACCAACAAGCATATCCCGCACTGCACGTAGTTGTATGTCACCCTCGAGCAGTGTGCACAAGGCCTTATATATACCTGAGACAGGTGCTCCTAAGGAGGGGAGCTCCTACAGACGCTCCCAAGGAGTTGTGGCTCCAATATGGGCTCCTCTGGCTCCTACGAGTGCTCCGAGATAGCACCGAGCCGAGCCGGGCTGATCAGAAAACAACACGTGTTAACCATGCCATGCATAGCTGGATGGTGACGGAGACACGAAATCGTATACATGTAATCACACTTTAATATTACACTACAATACTTATTAAACAAGTTGTTCACAGTAAAATTGATCTGTCCAAGAATGCTTAAATTATTCTATACATTGTGTGAAAGTTTCAGGTTGGGAAAGTGAGATATTCTTAGACAGGTTAAAACTAAAAAAGTTGGGAAAGTGAGATACAACCATAGAGCCATGAGAATTAAATGTGAAGACTGTATAATGACGTACATTTATTACAAAATAATAATAATGTTGTACTCCTCAAAACAATATTATATACAGTTCTGTCAAAAACAATTATTTTATGACTTTTCAATGGGATTTTAACAGGGGAGGGGGGCTAAAATAGAGGTTGTATCTCACTTTCCCAACTTTTTTATTTTTGCCCTGTCTTTTTTTTTGTCTCACTTTCCCAACCTGAAACTTTCACACCTTTGATTTACCCGTGTATTGGGTATACTGATCATAGGCGTCGCCAGTTCGGGGGTGCGAACGAACCCCCTTTTCAGTTTTAACTTTTGGATGCAAATATGACTATTGGTAAGGAAAGTACATAATACGTCTCTGCTATTGGATATAGACTGTTTCTATTTCAGGAATACATGTTGAATGTGTATGATCGCGATGTCAACTAGTCTAGAATGGGCTTCGCCCTCCAATTTAACTCCAGTCTCTGGTGTTGTTGAGAGATTGTGGCGAAAAATAAGCACCTGAATTATAGACATACAACAACAGCAACAACAACAACAATAATTTGTCTGCATCATGAAAAACTCTAAAGATAAAAGCCAACGGAAGTTGGACTCCTACTTTGTACCCGGGTAAATGATATTTTCATATGTGTACATATTCATCCCCCACCCTGCACGTACCGGTATGTTCTTGGCAACATGCATCTAATTTCATGGTGACAATATTCAAACGTATACTATTCTAAAATGTTGTGTTTTCATAATGTGCCTAAAATCAGAGTTTAAGCATCAGCAATACGACGAACTTGCGTCTCAGACAACTCCTATCACGATTCGTGATAAGAGTTGTCTGAGACGCAAGTTCGGGTCGATTTCCTTTGAGGAGTGTTGAAAGTCATTTTCTACGATTTATCTAAGATTTACAGATATTTTTCTTTTGGAAATTCGGTGGTGCGATTGTGGAAATTATAGCTCTAAAATGCATTAGAACGTCGGAAATTGCACATAGAAATCCAAAAATGTCCGGGGGAGGACACCCCCGTACCCCCCTCTAACGGGAAGTGATACCCCTCTCGTGCACTCCCCGTCTCCAGCCTTCGGCTGTCGGCGTCTACCGTTGGTAGACGAACCCCGCTGGAAAATTCCTGGCGACGCCTATGCTGATCGGCAGAAATCCCCGGCCACCACATTTTACTGTATGTAATATAGGGTTAACTGTATTGTAATATAGGGTTAACTGTATTTAATATAGGGTTAACTGTATTGTAATATAGGGTTAACTGTATTGTAATTTTCAAATTTGCGGCGTATATCAGAAAATGATAGTGGGTGGTGGTCGGGCGAACGAGACGGCGTAAATTAACGGTCGGGGTTCCTCCTTATAGGAATCACAATTTGCCTGGTTTGGCCCTCAGGTACGTTTTTATGCCACCGGGTTTCGAAGAAACGGGTGGCATATAGTGTTTGGACCGTCCGTCTGTATGTCTGTCCGTCTGTCGTCTGTCTGTCCGTCTGTCCGTCCGTCACACTTTTCGGTTAACCAATTTGTCACAGTTTCTCAAATATGCTGCAGGTGGCATCCGCGTTCGACAGACGCATTTCTTGTTATCTTTGGCTCCTTTGTTACCTGGGAGTTGAATTGGGTTATTGCCCATTATAAAAGTAGTAAGATTGTTACTGATCCTACTGCTTTTGGGAGGGGCCAAGTGATTCTGGTGTGGCGAGGACCTGGCATCAGATCATGATTATTCTGATTTCAGGGCTGAATATATAGTTTGGTTATTGTAAATATTCAGTTCTGATTTTGGGATTCCCCCCCCCTCCCATTACTTGAAAATGTACATGTACTTGTACAAGTAATATATGGGATTTAGTACTAAGCCCATTGACCTGGCATTAAATGACCTTAGCTGTTGATAGGCCGTTAAACCTCAACAAACAAACGAACAAACTTATATATCTACAATTGTGTTCAGAAATGTGATATAAATTTACAATCTATTTCATCGATTTCTGGGCAACCATTGCCTTTAATACCATGCTGGGAGCCCGTTTCAATAAATGCTCAATAAATGTAAACCCATCAATTGGAATTGCCAGACGATCCAAAATTTGCACTTACGAACATTTTATCCGTACGAAGTTTAGTGAAACGGCCCCCACTTGTCTGCAGCTGCCATATGTACATTGTGTGGACATTACACTTTACGTGTCATGTTGTCTGTGTATTTGTGTTGTTTTCATTTTCAGCATTCCTACATTCTGTACGGTCAGTGGGAAAGGTAAATAAATGTGTCCGTTTTAATGACACTGTTTTTGTGTGTGTGTTTTTTCATGGCCCCAGTAATTTATTGGGGATTGAAATGTCGTGTCCAATTTGCATTACCATAGCGGTTTATTCAAAAAGTGCAGATCCAGATGAGCCGGCTCGTAACGAGCCGTCTCATCAGGATCTGCACTTTTTGAAAGTAATTTTAATATTTCTTAGAACAAAAACACCCCCTTTTCATAAATGGACGAATCTGAAATTCATTTTGTGACCATTGGATTGGTCGGAACATTAGCATATCACAGTCCATTCCAGTTCCTTAGGGTTGAAAGGGTTAATGAAAATCAACTAAACAAGAGAGCAGAGGCTCACGGATACCCCCGGCCACCGCCTGGACTGACAAACTAATGTAAATCTTATGGACGGACAAACAAATTGAAAAACAAAAACTACGTATTTTCCCCTCGACATATTTAACGATCAGGGTTCATCCTTACCGGAACTCCGAAAGGAGACCTGGATTGGCCCTCACATCATGCACCTCCAGTATTGATGGGTGATGGTCGGGCGAATGAGACGGCTTAAAGTAACGGTATGGGTTCCTCTTTATAGGAATCACGATTTGCCTGGTTTGGCCCTCAGGTACGTTTTTTCTTTGGCTCTTTTGTTACCTGGGAGTTGAATTGGGTTATTGCCCATTATAAAAGTAGTAAGATTATTACTGATTCTACTGCTTTTGGGAGGGGCCAAGTGATTCTGGTGTGGCGAGCACCTGGCATCAGATCATGATTATTCTGATTTCAGGGCTGAATATATAGTTTTGTTATTATAAATATTCAGTTCTGATTTTGGGATTTTCCCCCCATTTGTACATGTACTTGAACATGTACATGTACTTGTATAGGTAATATATGGGATTTAGTACTAAACCCATTGACCCGGCCTATTGACCTTAGCTGTTGATAGGCCGTTAAACCCCAACAAACAAACAAACAAACAAACAAAACCTCCAGTATTGAAAAGTTCAATGCCATGTCCTCTAGGCCACGCCCATCCCTGTCTAGGCCACGCCCATCCCTGTCCATACAGACAAGGCTGAAATATTTTGATCAATTTGATTTTTTTTATTCATTTAATAAATACATGCAATAGTATGTCAGACAAAAGACCAAAACAACAATAGTGTATAATATAACAGGAACCTTCATCAGTCATCATAAAACGTTTACCATAATAACACTAAATATTCGGACATAATTTATTTGTGGAAACATAAAATACGGGGTATATGGTTTCCCAGCAACAGTGAGCATGCCAATATTTAGGGTAAGTATGGCAGTACTGGTTTAATCACAATAACAATGTATTTGGATGCAATTTGCTTTGGGAAACCAGGGGTTTCCCAAAGCAAATTGTGTCCAAATATTTAGGGTTATTACGGTACTCTAATCTCGTGCTTAAAATCGGGCAGTTTGATTGGTGAACGCAGAGTGTCTTCAGGCTTGGCCAATGAAAATGTCTGATATTTATTTCAAGTATCGACAACGCGTACACATTGTTTTAGGACACGCGGTTATAACCTTCATGATCCGTAAACTGTAACCCTTCAACCCTATTTTTTTTTGCCTTCCCATTAATCAAAAAAGCGTTCTGAAAACAGAATCGCAATCTGTACGAGCCAGCTCATTTGGATCTACAGTGTGTTACAAATACAGGTAATTCTCGTTATCTCGAAGTTATGAGTAAAATATATCGACATATCCGAACTTCGAGATAAAAACTAAAAAATTTAGCGACCATTCTCGAAAAACAGAATCGTTTAAAAAATACCAGCTTTTAGTTTTCATCATGGCCATGAATAACGTGGTTTAATTGAAGATATATGACGATACTATGACCGCTGGGTTGTTTCTATTTTCACCCATATGGATAGGTACATAAATATCGGATTTCCTATCTTAAGATAGAAAATAAATCCGATACTTATGTACCGATATCGGTGAAAATAGAAACAAGCCAGAGGTCCTAATATCGTCACATACCTTCAATTAAACCACTTTACACAGGGCCATGATGAAAACACATTTTTATTTTTTATATTATTTTTTTTCTTCAAAAAATCCTGAAAAGAAAAAAATAATTCAGCGGTCCTAGTATTGTCATATATCTTCAATTAAACCACTTTACACAGGGCCATGATGAAAACACGTTTTTATTTTATATACATGTAGTATTTTTAAAAAAAATCCCGATATGCTTTCCTTTAACCCTTTGAACCCGAAAGCCCGCTATAGCAGTTTATGCAAACAGTGCAGATCCTGATGAGACGGCTCGTAACGAGCCGTCTCATCAGGATCTGCACTTTTTGCAAGTAATTTTCATATTTTTTACAAGAAACAACACCCCCATTTTCATAAATGGACTAATCTGAAAATCATTTTGTGACGATTGGATTGGTCGGTAAATTAGCATATCACAGTCCATTCCAGTTACTTAGGGGTGAAAGGGTTAAACTGCCAATGATGCAGCCTTGATCAATCAAACTGTTTATATTGAGCAGGAGATTAACTCTTACTACGCTGAATTAAATTTTGTCGTCTGCTGGAAATATTTTATTTTCAATATTTCTCGACAAAAATCTGTCCAGTGGAGAGGATTCTCATGCACTGTCAAAACCGGCTTTTTTGTTAAGAATTAAGACAAAAATGAAAAACAGCAGACGACAATTTCCGACTCCAGGGTTAAAGGAAATACTCATACATTTTTATAATCAATGTCGTTTGATACATCGGCCAACTAATATATCTGTAGCCGATTTCATCAAAATTGCATACTTATCTAGCAAAGTATACTTTGAAGGAGTAATCATTTATTTTTCCCGAAATGCATTATTTCATGTAGAACTAACTGTTGCATATATTTGGTGATTAAAAGTATGCAGAATTATTATACTGAATTTATTACATTATCACAGCCAAAATGGCTGTGATAATGTAATAAATTCAGTATAATAACAAATTATAAATTTATCCTAAAATTGAAAATTTCTCCCTCAAAGTATACTTTGCTAGAAAAGTATACTTTGCAATGTTGGTGAAATAGGCTACTGAAGTGCTTTAGACACTGTCGTATGATACATCTGCCAACTAATACATCTGAAGTGCTTTAGACTGGTAACAAATGGTATGTATACAAGTATGCGATGGGTAATTTAACGATCAGGTTCATCCTTACCGGAATTCCCACTAGAGACCTGGTTTGGCCCTCACATACGTCTTTGGTATTTTGTATGCGACAGTTGAATCTGGTTATACCCCTTAAAATGTGAGTGTTACGAAATCTTGTAATCCTATCTTAGGGGAAGGGGCCAAGTGACTTTGGTGTGGTATGGACCTGGCACCAGGTCAGGTTATTCTAATTTCAGGGCCGAATATATTTTTTCTCGATGTAAATATTCCGTTCTGATTTTGGGATTTTCCCCCCAATGCAGCAGGTTAAAACGGGATTGAACCCATTTGCCCGACCTTACATGACCTTCGCTGTTGATAGGTCGTTAAACACCAATAAACAAACATGTATATAAGAATTTCGCCACGGAAGCGGTGTCGCTCCTGACGAGGCATTTCATCATAACACGATCATCGGCATGTGCTAAAGTAAGCAGGCTTGACTGCAGCGTTTGATTCAGAGTACAAATTTCGAACGCGTTCTCAGGAAGATTTATAATCAAATGGCCTTGACAAGTGGTTATCAAACTTTCTGTGTATGATCACCATACTTATGGCTGTGACTGGAGAAATAGGGCTTATATATTTTCCGACCAGTGTAGATCCTGATCAGACTGTGCGTCCAGGATCTGTACTGTTCGCCATTCCATCAATGACACACCCATCATGCTTCTAACTAGAAAATGTTGTCTGTCAACACACTTACAGTCCCTATAGGTGATTTGAGAAACTCTTAAACATTTCCTAAAAAATAAAAGGACAGATGGATGGCTAGACAGGGCGAAACCTATAGGGCACCGCCGAGACTAACAAGCAATATAGGGTTACACGAGTGTGCTGTTTGATCAGGAGCTGCACCGGTCACAAATCTCATAAGCCCCATTTCTCCAGTCACAGCCATAATATACATGTTTAAAATCATGAACATTCAGTCTCAGCCTATCAAATTGCTCGAATTTGGCTCACATGCTGAGAAAGTCATGGTGTCTCTAAGGCGGACACCAAGAAAACACCTGTGATCTTATTTTTGATGAGTTTCTTGGTCATTTATCTCTGGTGATAATGTCTGTTCGTGATCGCAGAGCACACACCTATGGCTCAGAATGATCAAATGCCTGATTTACAGTGAAACCTCTCTAAGCCGGACACCCTGGGGACCTCCCAGGGTGTCCGGTTTCACTGTCCGGTTTCACTGTATTGATAGTTTTGTTTGTTTTGTTTATTGGTGTTTAACGGCCTATCAAACGGGTTCAATCACGTTTTAACCTGCTGCACTGAGGGGAAAATCACAAAATCAGAACAAAATATTTACATCGAGAAAAAATATATTCAGCCCTGAAGTTAGAATAACCTTTACCTGGTGCCAGGTCCATACCACACCAAAGTCACTGGGCCCCTTCCCCTAAAATAGGATTACGAATAATCATAATACTCATATATAAGCGGTATAACCAGATTCAACTGTCACATACAAAATGCCAAAGATGGTGGCCAAACCAGTAGCCTATTTCACGAACCTCCGTTAATCGACTAAACTGTTAGCAGACTAAACTAAGTTAGTCGACTAACCATAGTCTGCTAAACTTTTTGACATGTTTGCATTTCACGAACGATTTTGTAAGCCACGTTCAAAACAACCGTGGGCGCCGCCATCTTGGAATTCCGTCGTCTGCTATTTTGCTTAGTAGACTAACCGAAAGCTTAGCCGACTAACGAGGAAGCTAAGCAAAGTAGACTTTGCTTAGTTGACTAACGTGTTCGTGAAATGCGTTTTTTCCCGTTAGTCGACTAACGGCCTTAAGTTTAGCAGACTAACCGAGTTTAGTCGACTAACGGAGGTTCGTGAAATAGGATGCTGGTCTCCAGTAGGAATTCCGGTAAGGATGAACCCCCGATTGTTGAATTACCCATCACGTGTTCCTGACCAACCACCACATATTGATAAAATATTCTTCTAAGAGCAGAATGCAGGATGACTTAACCCTTTCAACCTGAAAGCCCGCTATATCGGTTTATGCAAACAGTGCAGATCCAGATGAGCCGGCTCGTAACCAGCCGTCTCATCAGGATCTGCACTCTTTGAAAGTAATTTTCATATTTTTGAGAACAACAAATACCCCCTTTTTATAAATGTAAGTCTGAAAATCATTTTGCGATGATTGGATTGGTTGCAAAATTAACATATCGCAGCCCATTCAGTTACTTAGGGGTGAAAGGGTTAATAATATAAAATAAATTATTCTCATATGTACATAAATGAACTACAGCCAATGGGACAAGTACAAGAATACAGACTCACATGCCTGGTAAGTTTTGTTTGTTTGTGGGGTTTAACGGCCTATCAACAGCTAAGATCATTTAAGGCCGGGTCAATGGGTTTAGTACTAAATCCCATATATTACCTGTACAAGTACATGTACATGTTCAAGTACATGTACAAATTGGGGGGGGGGGATCCCAAAATCAGAACTGAATATTTACAATAACAAAACTATATATTCAGCCTTGAAATCAGAATAATCCTGATCTGATGCCAGGTCCTTGCCATACCAGAATCACTTGGCCCCTCCCAAAAGCAGTAGGATCAGTAATAATCTTACTACTTTTATAATGGGCAATTTAATTTACCCTTACTACGCTGAATTACAAAAATTTGTCTGCCGGAAATGTTTTATTTTCAATATTTCTTGACAAAAACCTGTTTGACAGCACATGAGAATTGTCTCCAGTGGAGACGATTCTCATGTGCTGTCAAAACCGTTTTTTTGTTAAGAATTAAGTAAAAAATGAAAAGCAGCAGACGACATTTTCCGTCTCCAGCTTAGTGAGGGTTAACCCCTTGAACCCGAAATCCCGCTATAACGGGGTTTGCAAACAGTGCAGATCCAGATGAGCCGGCTCGTAACGTATGGAAGGTAATATCCGCCATAATTATATTAAGCTTGATGCTTGCTTGCTGATGACATTCTAAGTTCTATCCGTCTTATTACAATTATATGTGGCTTGATGCTTGCTGACTGGTGCCATTACAACTTACTTTCATGCTATTGTATTCGTCATTCGTGGTTATGACATTTGAAATCTTCTTCGTTGTAGTCTAAATTGCATGTGCATTTGGCTTGATGCTTTATTCATTCGCACTGTTTCAATGCGTTTGTGTTGATTACATTCTAAGTAGCTTGATGCTTCAGTCTTAGTGACATCCCAGTTCCATTATTGATTATTGCATCGCTGTTTTGCCATGCGGTGGGTGTGTTACCTCCTAAGCCAGCCCCATTGACAACAACAATTGCAACAGTAATTTGGGAACAACCATTATGACGCCAGGTGCGCTGCTAAAACTTAAAATAGTTCTCCTAAAATGATTTAATATGCTGGTACCCGTCCTACAATGCGTTGCTCTCTAAATTGGTTCCATGTCCCTAACGGTGTTGATGTAGATTGATGCCGCCTTTTCTGTTGCGCCATGTTTAGGTTAAAAGACACCAAATAGTTTTACTGTATAATTTAACCGAATCCCAGCCAGTCTTTCCTACTTTCACTATTCGTATGGATGTTGTGGGACTAACCTCGTCATGTCCCCCAATATTGTTTACATTATTCGGCCACGGAAACTCTGTTTACATCATGTGACCAACAGGCTCAGTGTTTTCTTTTAAATGCTTCAAATATGCTGAAAACTGGTGTTAAAAACTCCCCAACAACTGGGTAGTAATGGATCAAGGTTTACAAGCAAACTGTGTCTGTGATCTTAAAAAACCTGGACTATTGTTTATGCTGGACTACGTTTGCATATTCAATTTCTCTAACCTTAAACCTAGTGTGCTACATGCCAGGTTATAATATAGGTAGACAATATCTTTAATCTTTCAATCTGAACATTTTTCTGGCAAAATGAATATTGATTTACCATTACCAGACGTACTAATTGACATTATTATATTTTTTATATCAAACGCGAAATGCCAGTTTGATATCAGGGGCGATAACCGGGTTTCCTTAAAATGATAACGAAAGCAACTATTTATTCCATTTATTTATTTTTTGATGTGCAATATCATACGTTATTATATGTCGATAAAAATAGTTATTCAGCATTTAGTTGATATAAATAATTAAAAAAACTGCATCATTTGCATATGGAACTAGCTTGATACCACCACGAGTCTCTATGAGTACATTAAAGATTACTAAATAATTATATCTGTGTAGCTGGCACTCGTAATTTTTAAAAGTGGTGGACTAGTTGCAATTATGCACTTATTTTAAGTTCCATAAAGAAAAGATTGTACCTACTAGACGGGACCCCAGCTTCAACAATACTTAAATCTATATTTTAATTAGTTAAGATCCAGAGCAGAATGTGTGCAGGTTATTGGAAATTAGGTCCCACAACATCCATAAGCAAAATGAAAGTAGCAGAGAATAGCAAAATGTGTGGTAACGGGTTAGTTTTTTTAGCGAAAATCAATGGTGGTGACCCACCTTAGTTTGATCCCGGACGGTTATTGGTTTGCATCGGTAACAGGCCAGTTTGACAGGCAACCTGTGTAAGTTACCATATGTGTAACTTACTATAAAAATGTGATTGTTTTCAATTACGTACATATGTAATTTAATTATGAGGATACTGTATGTATAAAACACATTAGTAAGTCAAACACCATACATACATATGCAATTTAGTTAATATAGGTTAGATAATAAACAAATGATGCGAAATCGTCAAGAGGGTAAAAGTAGTCCGGTATGAACAAAATCGTGCGGGTGTTTTGAGGTCACTGACACAGTTTGCTTGCAAATCTTGATCCATTACTACCCAGTTTCACTTGAGGAACATGTTGGTCATGTGATGTAAACATAGTTTCCGTGGCCAAAACAAAATGTAAACAATATTGGGGGACATGACGAGGTTGGATTTTTCTTTCTTAGGAGTAAGTAAACCTATTGTTTAATTCATGCAGAACCAGTACGTACCGGCTGCAGGTCATGTACAAGTAGGTCCCACAACATCCATACGAATAGTGAAAGTAGGACAGACTGGCCTTATTGGATGGGATTCGGTTACAGTATATAGTAAAACTATTTGGTGTCTTCTAACCTATACTGTGATAATTTGTGGGTGAAATCTTACATCAACACCGGCATTGGAGGTGTGCCTCAAACAGCCAATCACATCTCGTACTATTATTTATTCGTCAGAGGATCCCTAACATTGACAGCAGTGCCATCTGGCATCATAATGAGGCACTATACCACCAATATTGCTTGCGTCATTCGGCTTGTGACTTGATGCTTTCTGCTTGCGGCTTTCCGCTTTCGGACTGTGGCTTGATGCTTTCTTCCTGCGGCTTTGTCCTTACTGCTTTCGGCCTTATTCAAAGTGATAAGTGCTTTGTTCTTACTTTCTTTTGCAAATGCTTAGTGCAATAAAACAGGGACACGAATAAGGACGGTATCAATAATTGTAATGTAAATAAGACGAATGAACAAAGCACTCAGTAGAATGGACATGTAAGAAAGACAAATACGATTACAACAAGCAGATTTCAAATGTAATAAATACAAATGACGAATGCAATAACATGAATATAAGTGGTAATGTCATCAGCACGCAAGCATCAAGTCACATAGAATTATGGCGGATATTACCTTCCATAGTAACGAGCCGTCTCATTAGGATCTACACTTTTTGCTGGTAATTTTCATATATTTTAGGACAAAAACACCCGCTTTTCGTAAATGGACTAATCTGAAAATCATTTTGTAACTATTTGATTGGTCGGAAAATTAGCACATCACAGTCCATTCCAGTTACATGTACTTAGGGTTAAAATAAAATGGAGAAAAATTCACATAAGCTCTACCAGCTTGTTTTCTATTTTTTTTTTTTAACTTATTCACAGTTGCCCTATAATATTTTGATGCATATGTGTATACTATTTGAAATAAACGTAATAACCCTAAATATTCGGACACATTTTATTCTAGGAAACACATATAAATATCTGGTTTTCCGAAACAAAGTTTGTTTGTTTGTTTGCTTGTTGGGGTTTAACGGCCTATCAACAGCTAAGGTCATTTAAGGCCGGGTCAAGTACATTCAAGTACATGTACAAATGGGGGGAAATCCCAAAATCATAACTGAATATTTACAGTAAAAAAATCTATATATTCAGCCCTGAAATCAAAATAATCCCGATCTGGTGCCAGGTGTCGCCACACCAGTCAAAACAAAGTGTGTCCCGATGTTTAGGGTGAGCATGGTTGTAACGGTTTATCAAAATAATAACAATTTTATAGGGGTTTCCCAAAACAAATCAAATATTTAGGTAAACTAAATGTTGAAAGGTTGTTTTATTTGATCAAATTCCAATGTTTTATTCTATAATATACAACTGATATTACAATGTAATTGGGTCAGAAATACGATAAATACGAGGACCTCATGTAAATATTCCGTTCCGACTGGGATTTTCCCCCCAATGCAGCATGTTAAAACAGGATCAAACCCGTTGGCCCGGCCTTACATGACCTTAGCTGTTGATAGGTCATTAAACACCAATACAATACGACACGAAATACGATACTACCGGTACATACAATTAAATTATTTTCAGTTTCTGTGCATATCTAGAATCCAGTGCCCATACCCATTACAATGCTGAATTAAAATTTCGTTGTCTGCTTTTATCTTAACCCTTACTACGCTGAATTAAATGTTGTCGTCTGCTGGAAATGTTTTATTTTCAATATTTCTCGACAAAAACCTGGTTTTGACAGCACATGAGAATCGTCTCCAGTTCTCATGTGCTGTCAAAACCAGGTTTTTATTAAGAATTAAAGCAAAAATGAAAAACAGCAGACGGCAATTTCCGTCAACAGCGTAGGAAGGGTTAATGCTTATTTTCAATATTTCTCAACAAAACACATAAAACAGCACGTGAGAATGTCAAACCATGATACTTACTTCAATGCTGGTAAATGTGATTTTGTACCTAAATACATGAGCGACATCTCCAGAAAAGTATTTCCAATATTTTCTGCACTCGATCATGAAAGTTGACAAAATCTTCATAGCAAATGCGGAATAGAATTCCGCATTTATAGAATTCCGCATTTGCTATGTAAATTTCATTATCTGTAAAAATCGCACATGTTCTTGAGTACAAGATAAGACAAATATGGCAATGTATTTGCATCCAGCATGCCGAGCAAATCAAGGCATTCACTGTCCATTTGACCTTGACAATGGGCAAGGGAGACGCATGGGTGGAATTAAAACATTGGTGAAGATAAACAAGCGAGTTTCATGTAAATCCATGATCTGTGAGTAAAACACAAGAATTCCGCAGAATCAAATGCCTTGTTCTGCCTTGACCTTGGCCCTGGGGCCTTGACCTTGACTCCGAGAATAGTCCTATATTCATCTACATATCATAGTAAAGGTATGTATAAAGTTTGATGACTGTAGCTGATAAGGCGTTGAAGTAATGACCGTAACACGAAAACTTAACTTTGAATGATGACACCGCCGCCCACACCGCCGCCGCCGCCGACTCCGGAAAAGCAAAACCTATGTCTCGTTTTCCGCTTTCGCGGGCGAGACAAAAAACAACAAGAAACGAGGCAAAGCCACGAAGGCCAGGTTTTTTCCAAGCATAGACACTTGTATAACATAATTATACCCACTTTTTGTAGACTAGATGGCCGTGGCCTGCATGTCGCGCCTTGGGGCGAGGCATGGACATTAAAAAAAGAGATATAGTAGATGGAAAAACTTTAACCAAAAAACTTTAACCGGAAACACGGACGTATGGACGGACGGACGTATGCCAAAATGCCGACTATATCGCGCTTTCAGCAAGCGGGCGCGACAATGATGATAAACACCCCATGTGAAGTATCAAGGTAATGGGTGAAGCAGTTGCAGAGATATAGTACACGAAAAAACTTTGGAAAGAATTAAGTGAGTGAGTGAGTGAATAGGGTTTAACGTCCGCTTTTCTGACATAGAGGTACAAGCCTCAGGGAGTCTACACGCAGACGGGTCAACGGGGTCGTGTCCCGTATCCACCTGTCCGAGGGGGGTAAATCTCAACTTCAGAACTCAATATTTACAATCAAAATATATATTCAGTCCTGAAATTAGAACAACCTGATCTGGTGCCAGGCCCTCGCCACACCAGCATCATTTATCCCATCCCCTAAAAGTAATATGATTAGTGCTAATCTTACTTTTATATATGGGGCATAGCCTGACTCAACTCTCACATACAAGAAAGCCAAAAATGTACATGAGGGTCAAATCCGGTATACTGGGTTCCGGAAAGTATGAACCCAATCGTTAAGCCAGTTTAGTCGCCTTTTACGACAAGCAATGGCTACTGCAGCACTATTCTCAGGATCCCGCCCCGGTGCCTGCACGGGGCCTTTGGAAAGAAATTCAAAGTAATTTGACCTTGACATTGGGCACAGGGGCCGCATGGTTGGGGGGTAGAATGAAAATATGGATGATGATAAACACCCATGTGAAGTTTCAAGGTAATGGGCGAAGCAGTTGCAGAGATAACTTTAGTATAACGAAAAACTTTAACCAAAAAACTTTAACCAGATGTACGTTAAAAAGTTAACGTTGAAAATGGCTAAGTCAATTACGAGAAATAATAGGTCAAGGTAAAAAAAATGGTCACATGTTGGATAGTTGTATGTGGTGGGCACCCCTTGGTTATGAAGCTGTGAAAGTTGGTGGTCCTAGGTGGTACCAGTACCAAATAAATGGACTTTAAAACATGAAAACTTAAGTTTTGTTGTAAACGCGAAATGTTAAACATTGAAAATATTGCTAACCCCCCCGTCGATAGTCGCCACTGCACGGAAAAAATGGGTCAAGTTCAAAAAAAGGTAACATGTTGGATAGTGATATGTGGTGGGCACCCCTTGGTTATGAAGCTGTGAAAGTTTGTTGGTCCTATGAGGTACAGTAACAAAGAAATAGACTCAAACACGAAAACTTAACATTGATTGTGGACGCCGATGCCCGCCGCCCGCCCGCCGCCCAGCTTTCGCCAATCCAATAGCCTGGGTTTTTAAAAAAAATAAAAAATCAACTTTGCGCATCTGCATCTGCATCTACACACAATAAGGAAGCTACATACCAAGTCCCTATCTATTACTATTGAAAAGATATACAAATTGTGACGCACGGGACGGGAGAAACAGACAAGGGTAACACTAAATGCCTCAACTATCGTGGCAGGGCATAAAAAATTTCCACGTAAATTTTGGATGGTCGCACTGATGGAATTTTTATCTGGCCTTATTGGTCTCTTTGGATATACATGTATTTCCTGTTTTTCAATAAATCATTATCTGAGGGAACATTGTAGAGCTAAAAAGTGAAAGTGAAAGTGAATGGGTTTAATGTCCTACCAACAGCTAGGGTCATATAGAGACGGGACCACAGTTTAAAGTCTCATCCGACAGACCAGTGGGATGGAAATACTATGATCTATTTGTGATGCCAGCGAGGTTTGAACCCACAACCTTCGGATTGGAAGTTGGGTGTTCCAACCCCTAGGCCACAATCCATCCCTTTGTAGAGCTAAACAAATGGGGAAGTTGTCTAGTTAAAAATAAGTAACAAGGGCATTGTTATCAATAAGCTAATCCCTGGCAGCCTTGATAATAGTAACCAGATGGCCGCGGCCCACATGTCGAGCCCGCCGAGGCATTATTTTTAAAAACTTTAACGCAGATTTCGGACGGACACACGGATGCACGGATGGACACCCGGACGTCATTGTGATCACTGTCTCGCTTTCCGCAAGCGGGCTCGACAAAAATCATGGCAAGGTGAACACACGTCCTCGGTGACCTTGACCATCAGTGTTCGGATGTGAGGCATATGCAATACAAAGCACCATCCAAAAGGCACACATTGTGGCCAAATTTTATTGAAATCCGTTAAGCAGTTATCGAGACAACAAAACAAAACATAGTTATGTTGAGAAATAACAATGGTAGAACGAGGGTGCTGTAGTTTGCATGAGAACACAAAGGCATTGCAGGTAAAAAACAAAATCATAACTGGATAATGAATGGAAGGACGGACGGACAGACGACAACCGGATGTCATTGTGATTACTATGACCAAGATATTTAAAACAAAAATTCACCTAACAACACATTTTAAATTTAACAGAGACAAGCATGTTTTCATCAACTTTTATCTTTTTTCTTCACATTTTCGTCCGTGTCGTCTGTGCTCACAGTCTTCAACCTCGATGACTGGGAATGTAACTTTCTGAACAACTCATGGAATTTATTCTGGGGAAAGAGCGTCTCCAGCACGCCCTCGAGACACACGTAGACGAAGCGACGATTCAGGCTCTTGTACTGGAACATGTCGAAGATTCGACCGATGCCGAATCTCACCGTGTCCGAGCCCAGGAAGTGGCGCAACTCGTCTGGAAATACATAAATACAGTCTTAGATGATAAATGGATGTGGCTGGAGTACTGGTTGTGCGACCAATGTAGATCCAGATCAGCCTGTGCATCCGCACAGTCTGATCTGGATCTACACTGTTTGCCATTCCATCAATGAAACACCCATCATGCTTCTAACAAGCAATACAGATTGTTATTAGGCTACAGGAATGCACAGGCTGATCTGGATCTACACTGGTCGCAACAACTATAAGCTCCATTTCATCAGTCACATCTACATATGTAACAGAGACTAGAGATATGAGGCTTTATATGACATTTGTGGTCTAACTCCTGGGGGCCGTTTCACTAAACTTTGTACGACTAAAATGTTCGTAAGTGGAAAATTATGATAGTCTGTAGATTCTGACCGAATAGCACACCCCTGATAACAGTCTTTATTATATACCTACCCATGAAATACATAGCTATACAATGTAAATAAAAGTCATATGTTCTCATCGATGAAATAAACGTCTTCCGGTGAAAATACGACTACTTCCGCTATCTATATTCATAACGTGCACCTGCAGTGCCGGACTGCAAATAGGCTGCAAATACACATTCATTACCGTATACAGTCTAAAAAACTGCTAATTTCCATGGAGCGGTATATAATAAATAGAATATTCATATTTTTGCAACGAATATGACATATATGTTCATCTCGTGGTGTGAAATGTCCATATTTCCGTGAAATATGGACATTTCACACCACGAGATGAACATATATGTCATATTAGTTGCAAAAATATGAATATCCTCTATATATTACCTGGTAGAAGCACAACTGTTGTTTCATTGATGGAATGGCGAACATTGCAGATCATGTACATCTACATTGTTTGTAAACCAATAATTCCAGCACACAAATATTTACACAATTCCCTAACATTTCATTGGTCCGTAGATATAAACTTGGAAAAGTCGCGGGAATACTGGACGAGGCCTTCCGGCCTTCGTCCAGTATTCCCGCGACTTTTCCAAGTTTATACCCCGATAAATTCCACAAAAAGGCCATTCATTCCTATAGTAAACCCCATTTCTCCAGTCACGGCAACATATACAGACACATATATGGGGGAAGGGGGGCACATTTGGCACAAAAGATCACAAATAAACTTTCAGCACTGAACACATAGTGTCGTGTTCCAGTGCTATTTTCTATTCACCTGTGACACTGCCAAGCATTTTCGCACGGCAAACAATGCGCGTCCTCATCTTTGTGTTGAGATCACGGGCTGGTCGCGGTTCTGATAGCACACCCTCGGGCCAAAACGATTCTCTGTAACACAACGGGGCAATTACTTGTCACATGGTCTGTTGGTGTTGGTTTAAACATATTTTATTTATATATAATTTACAAGTAAGGCTTGTTATAGTACTTAATACTTACTTACTTACTGTCTGTTCCACGTTTTACTGCTGACAAACTTTTGGTTATTAAAAACATTAAATCTAAAAAATAATTAATTATAAGTACTTTTTTATCAATAAAAAAAAGTACCCTCCCCCCAAAAAATTATTTGATGAAATTCCATCAAATATTGATGTAATTGCGAAAAAAACGATTTTCCTATAGGAATTTAACATGGGGGCTAAAAATACATTTTTTTAAATTTGATTTTTGGACCGATTTTCAAAATCTAACTTTTGTTTCGGAGTTTATTTCCCAAAAAAAGTTTTTTTAGCCTCGTAGTCCTCCTGTGGCCCATGTTAAATTACCATAGGAAAATCGGTTTTTCGCAATAAAATTAATATTTTGGGAAGGGTGACTGTTTTGTTATTGATGAAAAATACTTACTTTTAAATATTTTAGATTTAATGTGTAGTCCCCTTCGCCCAAAAGTGGGAATAAGGCCCGAGGCATCAATGTTAGTATATACAGAATTATACAAATGGGATTGGATTGAAAGCAAGCTTATATAAATCCTCTCCCTCTCTGTTGTTCTTCATTGTGGATGTGACTGGCAAAATGGGGCTTATGGGTTATGTGACCAGTGTAGCCCCAGATCAGACTGCGCATCCGCGCAGTCTGATCAGGGCCTGCACTGTTCACCATGCAGTCAGTGAAGCACCAGCAACGCTTATAACGTATAATTTTGACAATTATCAGGCTTCAGGGGTGCGTTGACAGATCAGAAGTTTGATTATCCAAAAATATACCATAAGCCCCTTTCGCCAATCACAATTATGGATGGGATACATAGAGTAGTATGAAATTTAAAAAAGAAATATCTCTTTTTGAAAAGATAGAGGCCTATTCTAGTATCACCCCCATTGTTTATAAATGCAATATTTTCGTAAATGACGTCGAAAACTGACAATTAATAGCCCATGCGAATATTGACAAACAACTTAATTCAATGATGTCGAAAACTAACACAAAATTCATTTATTTTTTTTGTCAATATTAATGCCATTTGTGGAAATTACGACTCATTTTCAAAATGAAACATATCAGGCATAACAGGATCTATTTTTTTAAACAATATTCTTTTTGATTAATGGAAGAGTCCAAAATTAACATGTTATATAAAGGGTTAAACTAACATTTGTGACATCAATAGAGCTGCCTTACCTAAAAGATTTCATGTATTCTGCCATTTGTTCCGCTGATGTCAGCCAATCAACGTGTTCCACAATCTTCCTGAAAAATAAAATACAGTGAAACCTCTCTAAACCGGACACCCTGGGAGGTCCCCAGGGTGTCCGGCTTAGAGATGTTTCACTGTAAAGCCCTCCCAGGGTGTCCAGTTTCACTGTACATCAGGCATTTGATCATTCTGAGACATGTGTGCTACGAGATCCTGAGCATGCATTATAACCCGAGATAAATCAAACCCATCAAAAATAAGATCACATATGTTTCCTTGGTGTCTGGTTTAGTGAGGTTCCACTGTATAAACTTGCTCAAGACGCAGAGGAACACAATTTTGGAGAACAAAAGACATGCAAAGCAACCAGAATTTATATATTTAGGCCAATAAAAATAAGTACTCTGGTTCTCAGACACAGGGTTTGTTTGTTTGAAACGTTTGATTCTCATTTGTTCAAGTCGCCAGATGCATATATGCTCTATAAAGTTACAGTGTAACCTCTACAACAGCCACCCTTTGGAAGACGTAAAACTGGCTGTTGTAGAGAGGTGGCTGTTGTAGAGAGGTTAATGCTGAATTAAATTTGCCATCTGCTGTTTACTTATTTTCTTCGATAATTCTCATCAAATACATGCTTTGGCAGCATTTTAGAATCATTTCCAATGGAAATGATTCTAAAGTGCTGTCAAAACATGTTTTTATTGAGAAAGAATGCAAAAGCAACAGCAGATGACAATGTTCATGCTCAGTAGTCTAATGGTTAAATATAGAGGAAATCATTCATTTGGGATATAAAACATCGGCTGTTACAGAGAGGGTGTTGTTGTAGAGAGGTGGCCGTTCGGGGAGGTTCAACTGTACTGTGAAAAATAACCATATTTTCATCAGACATGATTGGATTTAACATATTTTTGCATGGTAGTGTTTTTTATTCATCATGTGGCAAATTTACAGTACAATTTTATTTCTCCATGGCGATAAAACTCTCGACGCGCAAGGCTTTTTCTGACGTGGCGATATCTGGGAACAAAACTACTTTTGTTTATGGCCTTGCAGTTATCTGAAGTTCTCAGACACACAACATAGCCCTCATGAGGCTGCACAGACATACGGACGGATGACCAGATATAATTCACAAAACTTTGTACGACTAAAAGTGCAAAATTATGATAGCCTGTAAATTTCACATTAACAATGTTTTCTTGTAAACAATTATTGGATTTACATTTATTGAGCATAGGCTGCATATGCAGCCTATGCTCAATAAATCTAAATCCATCAATTGAAATATCCAGACGATCCTAAATTTGCACTTACAAACATTTTAGTCGTACAAAGTTTAGTGAAAAGGGCCCTTGATATGCCGGGGGAGCTGAATATATCCCTAGAAATTCACTGAAACGGCCTAACCATATTAGGACGAATGTAGTGACAGTAGAACAACTCACTTGTTTATGCGGTCGCCTAGAGTCGCCTTTAACAAGTTGCGTAGAACGCGCACAATTTGTCGCCGAAGCCATTGGTTCTTGTGGCGAAGATCAAACACTTCGTCCATTAGCAGCAGCATGATACGCAATGGAATGTTTTCTACAACCTGAAAAAAAGAAAAAGAATATGAGACTAGTTCTTTTGGTTTAAACAGTACTAGTATTGTATAAAGTTCGACAACGTCCAGCCGTGGGTAAACTTTTGCCCACGAGGGAACTGTTTGAACCCAAGGCCGTAGGCTGCGAGTTCAAACAGTTCCCAAGTGTCACGGCAAACGTACCCACGGCTGGACATGGTCGAACGTTATTGTTACATTTCCGTCGGAAATATCGTGTAATTTGAGCAAATAATTTGATAACCTGTTAAATTCAAACAGCTGATTTACGTATACATATTCCGTGCCCGCATTACATGCCGTGTGATGCAGGTGGTCTGGTGACGTAATTACGCATTCTAGTAACGTCATGAGACACAAGCATTATGCAGGTGTTGGCGTGGCAACGGAATGAGCATTGTCTAATACAGCCACGATCAAACAGAGTGCACGGTACGTTTGAACACGGCTGTGAGCGATGTTAAACAATGGCAGTCATGAAACAAAATAAGTTCACCTATATTTACAAGAGAAATGGCATATAGGGATCTGAACGTAAGCTTAGTAAGCTTAATATATAAATTTATCTCCCAGCTTGTGTCTAACATCAAGTTTATCAGGCAAGGCTAGGAAACGTGACCATTATGATCGGTCTATCCGACATGTTGACCGTACCTACCTCTGGATCCAGCCCAGCCCCGACCTTGGCCCCCTTCTTTGCCGTGCCACCCATGGAATCCTGGAATACAATAGAACCAGTAGCCGATTTCACCAAAATTACAAAGTGTACTTATCTTGCTAAGTACACTTTGAGGGAGAAATTTTCAATTTAACGATAAATTGATTAATTTTTATTATACTGAATTTATTGCATTATCACAGCCATTTTGGCTGTGATAATGTAATACATTCAGTATAATAATTCTGCTTAGTTTTACATGTTGGAGAAACTCTTACAAACTTTTTGACGTAACAAAATGGCTAAGTGTTTCAGCAACATTTCGAAGGTGACAAGGGTCAACGTCGTAATAATGGTGACGCGAGTGTGTGACAGACAGACGGAAGGACGTACGGAACCTCAAGAGCAACGCAATATGCCCCCTTGCTATCGCATAAGGGGCATTATCAGTAACACTACTGTCTGTTTCACGAAAGCTGCCCAAATTTTACGGCTATATAAACAATTCAAAAACAAGATTTCTTTTGATAATATTAAATTAAAGGAAAAATTAAGAATGAGCCTTCTTTTTATTTCGTGAAATTTGGTCAAATATTGATTTTATTTGGTGTTGGAGAAACTCTTACAAACTTTTTGACGTAACAAAATGGCTAAGTGTTTCAGCAACATTTCGAAGGTGACAAGGGTCAACGTCGTAATAATGGTGACGCGAGTGTGTGACAGACAGACGGAAGGACGTACGGAACCTCAAGAGCAACGCAATATGCCCCCTTGCTATCGCATAAGGGGCATTATCAGTAACACTACTGTCTGTTTCACGAAAGCTGCCCAAATTTTACGGCTATATAAACAATTCAAAAACAAGATTTCTTTTGATAATATTAAATTAAAGGAAAAATTAAGAATGAGCCTTCTTTTTATTTCGTGAAATTTGGTCAAATATTGATTTTATTGCGAAAAAAGAATTTCCCCATGTTAAATCCCCATAGACATCTTCACGGGGTGAAGATGTCTATGGGGATTTAACATGGGGAAATTTTTTTGAATTTTAGAAATACTGGACCGATTTTTAAAATTTAACTTTTGTTTTCTTAGTTAGATAATATCCAAGCTATCTAGCTAGGTTTCGGAGTCAATTTCCAATTTTTTTTTGTTTTTTGAAAAAACATTAGCACAAAATATTTTTTAATGCAAACTTCTAAGTCATTTATTTGACTTGGATACAGGGGCCGCATGAGTGGGCCACAGAAAGAAAATATGGATGATGACTAATAAGCAGATGCCGTTTCGAGCCAATCCCACTTACAGTTACAGTGATAATAGGTACCCGAAAACTTTAATGCAAATCCCCTTCTTGCTATCACATAGGGGACATACTAAATAATAATTTCCTAAATGCATTTAACACAGTGCATCTTCACACCTGAATGTTGTTCTTTCTTGACGGGATTATAGAGAATAGTAGGTTAGTGCCGTGAATGGGAAAAAAATCGGCAGAGCCTCGCCCATCCAGTTTCCTAAGCCTCGCCAGATATGTTTTCCCATGCACGGCACTAACCTACTATTGTATTTATCCCGTCAACATTCTAAAACAGCATTTAAATCAACTTAATTTAGTTAATTTAGCCTTCAAAAGCGAGATAAGTTAGAACCGAATTACATCAAACACTTATTGGCGCACAGAACATAGTTCGATAAAGTATGGTTGTAAAATCCGTTAATCAACAGTCATGACAGTAAATTGATCAATCATTGTTTTAGACTTTAGAAACTTTACATATCAAAATATTTCACGAATAATCTTAAAATGTTACAATGATTTTGTTTGTTCTTTTCACCTTTCGTAATTCATGGAAATGAAAAAAAAAACAAGATGGCAGCTTTACGATTTAATCCTATTTAGAATGGCAACCATCCATCCCAAATTAAACATTAAAACGTGTGCTTCAGGCAGGTTCAACAGATAAATGTTATGTTGATACTTTATATTTTGTTACCGACAATGTGAAATTAAAGCTTCTGTTCAACGAAATACACTCTCAAAATTCACAAGACCCATCCATTTCCATTTGGGACAGATTCTGCAACGATTGTGATCTGTCCAGAATAAAAATCAACAACACAAACACTATTTTGTTTCGTTTATTTCCTTACCTGACTGGATTCACTGGAGCAGCCATTTTTATTAAATAACGTAGTAGACATATTGACGTAAATATAAGTATAACGTCAGTCATGTCTGAATGACGCACGGAATGGGTAGAGAGCAAATGCAATTGGAAATTGAGGGTCGTAATGGAAATTGATTTGACATTCAGAAAATGACATGCACTTAATTTTATTTTCTGGCGATATCGTTTTTAGTTGCCAAATTTAACCCTCACACTGTAAACGGTTCCATTTCCATCAGACTATTCAGTCAACTCAAGAAGTATACTGGGGAAAGTAGTCACCAACACGAATGACGCGTATGAATTGTGATTAGGTCGTATTGACAGGATATCAAATATGTTTCACGGCACCTTGTTTCACGGAACATAGGCACTGCGTTGACGGGATAAACAAAAAATATGTGCCAACAGTTCTCAAACTGTTCAGTTCCGAAACAATTTTCTTCACCCTTACCTTCCGGAGTCCGTCATGTGACACCATACGACTGATTCCATCAGGCACCTGTTTCACTGCATGTCCGACTGTCTTCACTGACGTCTTTAATGGGTTCACAATCGTGTCCATCTGCAGGGTAAATGGTTGGACTTGATTGTGAGGGTATCACCCTCTTAATGCATTACTACTGATATAGAATAAAATACAATGGAAAAGTCAAAGTGAAATGATTTAACATCTCAGCAACAGCTAAGGTCATATAGAGACAGGAACATACAGTGAAACCTCTCTAAACAAGACACCCTGGGAGGTCCCCAGGGTGTCTGGTTTGGAGATGTTCCACTGTAATTCAGCTATATGAGTGCAACGTCTCTATACCCGAAACCGAACGTGTCAGAATTACTTATCTTACCCGTTTATCACAGTGTATGATAGTCTATAGAAAAATAAAACACAAATTCATTGGAATTTGATAAAATAAAAGTGTGTGTTTGGTTGATATAGGTCATTTGCAGTCCATAAAGTGAACAAGGCGATCACCAGCGAGTATCTCACCTACAACTGTCAGTCACCAAGGTCAAGGTTACAAGGTGAGGAAGCTATAGGTGAAGTCTGGTAATGATCCGACAAACGGATCAAGAGATATTCAACGAACGTCCAAAATATTTTACCTAAAGGTCAATGTCACCACGGCCAAATTCATCTGAAGGACACTGGGTGGATAGCTATCAAGGTGAGAAGCCTGTGATAAAGTTTGGTCATAATCTGACTAACGGATCAAGAGATATTCAACATTTGGACGTACATTAAAAAGTGTTGATGCATCAACACAGGAATTGTGATCTCACTTTCCACTAATGTTGATGAGACAAAAACACATATTGATTTGAACATTAGAGACATCATCTGAGACACAGTTTCTTCAAGGACGTCAAACCGTACCTTGCGTGCGAGATCGCTCTTGTGTCTCTCCCATTGCCCGGGTGCCAGAAACTTCAGGACAAACTCGCGGATACCCGGGTAGCGCCCCCAGAGATCGGGGGTCAGCAGGGTCTGGAGGTAATTGTCGAGGGCCTTCCTCCGCTTCTCCAGGAATTCCTGGTTCATGTTGCGCAGGACGGACTTGGGCGGGAGGCTCGGACCGTGGAACTCCGGCATCTACAGGGGTCAGGTGATTGGTTGGCAGGTTGATACTCAAATGATTCATTAATTGATTGGCTATCGATTGATTGATTGATTCATTAATTGATTGACTGATGATCGATTGATTGGTTGTTGATTGATTGATTCATTCATTCATTGCACAGGACCGACTTGGGCGGGAGGCTTGGACCGTGGAACTCCGAAAATTATTTTGTGACAGTTGGATTGGTTGCAAAGATAACGTATCAAAATCCATTCCAGTTACTTAGGGGTGAAAGAGTTAATTGACCGACTGATGGTCGATTGATTGGCTATTGATTGATTGATTGTTTCAGTGATTGATTAATTCATTGATTTAGTGATAACTAGTTGGTTGATTCAGTGATTGATTAATTCATTGATTGAATGATAATTAGTTGGTTGATTGGTTGATTCAGTGATTGATTCATTCATTGATTGACTGATAATTGGTTGATTGATTCATTCATTGATTGATGAAAATTGGTTGGTTGATTGGTTGATTCAGTGATTGATTCATTGAATGATGATTAGTTGGTTGATTCAGTGATTGATTCATTCATTGATTGACTGATAATTGGTTGGTTGATTCAGTGATTGATCACTAATTGATCGACTGATGGTTGGTTGATCAGTCGGTTGGTCGGTCAGTTGTCTGGCTGGCTAATTGAGCAATTGATTGGTTGGTCAATTTATTGATTGATTTTATGCCCGGTGAACGGCAAGGTCATATACAGATGGGAATGCACCTGTACGGGGGTCAACCAAACTTTCAAAACTAAAATTACAATAAAAACATTTGAGTACTGCAAGACTGTCTTAGACAACGTCTTGATCTGGTGCCAGGCACTGTTACAACACTATACACTTGAGATTGTCAAGGTATCTGGAAGGTTGATAGACAGATCAGGGCCGTGTTCACACCTTATCGGCCATGATCATCTGGAGGTCATGGAAGTCGCTGTATCTGCGATATACGTCCCAGATGTCGTCGTCGTCTCCGCACGACTTTGTCACCCGGATAAGGAACACCGCGTAGGATTTGCCTGTTTTGTCAGACTCACGGACAATACCTGCAGCAAATGACAATGGACAATTACTGGTGGATGGATGGATGTAATACTTTATGCAAAGTGTGTGAAACTGGCAATGAAACATACTTAAATTGTTTGAAAATTTGCATTCAGACATGCTTTTTAAGATTGTCAAAAATCAGAAGAAACTTTAAATCAGGAGATGAATTTTATGGCAGGAGAAATGGTGAAAAAGTACAAGATATTTTCTCCATAAATGGTGAAAAAGCAGGAGATTTTTCTGACGTCAGGTGTGAGTGTACCAGTCTGTGAGATGGCGGCCACGATGGAGAACTCCCCTGAGGATGACGATGGGGTGTACGGGGAACTAGATCGCCATGACGACCCCTCCTCAGACATGTCCATCGTTGCGTCTTCATTCTGAAAATTGACGTAATTAGGCCATCTAAATTAATTTACTGAATATCATCAACGCCTGCGCCTAACAAAAAATGCCAGATTACCGGTATCTATTTTGATGTATTTCCAAAAAAATTATTAATTTTTAACACTATTTTTAGCAATTAGAACAAATTTTAGTAAAAAGCTGCGCTGCCATTTTTTTCCCAATTCGGAAGAAATGCAGTAAATTAACTTTATATGGCCTTATCATATCAATTACATTGATTGGATCGAAGATGCGGCTAGAAATACAATTTGTTTACAAGATGAGAGTTTGCAATTATGGTAAAAAATATATAGTAAAATATCATCCTGCCAGCTTTAACCTTTACAATGCGGAATAAAATTTTGTTGTCTGCCATTTTGTTTCTACTCCAATACATGCTTTATCAGCACTTGAGAATCATTGTTAATGGATAGTACCTTACAAGCTTGTGAATAGCATAGCAGGAGACTGGCTTGGCAGATCAGTAGCCGATTTCACCAACATTGCAAAGTATACTTATCTAGCAAAGTATACTTTAAGGGATTAATCATTTATTTTTGACAAATGTATTATTTCAGATAAAAGTAACGACTGCATATATTTGATGATTAAAAATATACAGAATTATTATACTGAATTTATTACATTATCACAGCCAAAATGGCTGTGATAATGTAACAAATTCAGTATAATAAAAATTTATCCTTAAATTGAAAATTTCTCCCTCAAAGTATACTTTGCTAGAAAAGTATACTTTGCAATGTTGGTGAAATAGGCTACTGATCAGGGACTATGCTATCACCATTCAATCAATGAAGTAGGCATACTCAAAACTAGAAAATGTGTTCATAGAACACGGATGCCCCACCTACCGTTTTGATAGTAAACAAAGCAAATTTTAAGTTGAAAAGGGGGAAATAATCCATGACCCGGGGGGCGAATCAAAATCAAAATAAACTTTACGCATCTACTCATCATAAGAATGCTATACGGCAAGTTTAAGGTCTGTAGCTAATTTGGTTTGTAAGTTTTGCGAGTTACAAGTCAAAATTGCCAAATTCTAAGTCGAAAAGGGGGAGATAATCCATGACCCGAGGGTCAAATAAAAAATCTAAATAAACTGTGCGCATCTACTCATCATAAGGAAGCTACATACTAAGTTTCAGGTGTGTTGCTATTACAGGCCCGTAGCCAGGGGGGGTCGGAGCGGTCGTCGACCCACCCCGCCCCGCCTCGAAGTACACTTTTTTAGCATCGAGGTCCACTTTTTTAGACCCCCCTATATACCTCAGGCCCATTGGGCCTTCAAAACGACCCCCCCTTCAAACAGGTCCGGCTACGGGCCAGTATTAGGGTAAGGGTAACACTAAATGCCCCCTCCACTATCGTGGTGGAGGCATAAAAAATAGTTTGCTGCAAATGCCAGTTTGTGGCCACATGTCGGGGGCACAGGTGGAAGATTCGGACTACATGTATCTTCTATTATAGAAGATAGTACTGTATGAGACCAAGTTGGTGGGGTAATGGATTTTTTGTAATGGGCATTTTTTTGTGTCACATGTCCGAGTCTTCCACCTGTGGTCTGGGGTACTCTAACAACTCTAAATACAATGCAACACAGTTTATTCGAGGAAATTCATATTAATACAGGTAATTCTCGTTATCTCAAAGTACCGACATATCCAAACTCTGAGATAAAAATTCGCCAAATTTAGTGACCATTCTCGAAAAAAATCCGAACAGAATCGCTTAAAAAATACTGACTTTACTTTCCTTCCGAGTTTTCATAAAACGCGCCCTTTCTTTTAACGAAATGCGCCTGCGTTGTTAGTAAATATATCGCATATGCATGACACAATTTACGGTACACAACATTTGTTTTGCAAATCATACCCAATACACATCGATGAATAATCGTTACATCTAAATGTCAACGCTCGCCGTCTTTTCTGACGATGTTATTATTCAATCGCAAAATGCAAGACCCGCATTTCGTCCCCAAACCACGTTGGACCTAGACTCATTGGCCACAAAAAAAGGCCACAAAATATTTCGGCCCAAGTCAAATCAAATCGGCGTTAAGAAATGTCAAGTTCAATTGACTTGATTGCCACACTGTTTATTTCATCTTCATGTTAAAGTGATCCGATGTCACATTGATTAATTGGTTAATTATGGTTCAAGTTAATTCCTTTAACATGTTTGTGCATGCTATCGGGACTCGATTTCCACCTCAACATAACCGAAATATCTACGTTTCTGATATCGATTTATCAGGAGTAAAATTCATGATCTGGAGAATTCTGCTGGGACCTCGGACATATATCGAGATACGCAAATATATCGAGGTGCATGATCATGTGGTTACAACAACAGTGGCTGAAAGTGTTGAAATCTTGCCCATTCCAAAGTAAGTATTATTTGATATTTGATGAAATATGGCGCAACAAACGCGTCTTCATGAGCTGCATTTGGTCGTCCCGCGGCACAAACTTATGTCGTTTTTGCGAAGAATCGATTTACGTGTTGGTAGACACGGAAATCGATTCTTCGCAAAAACGACAGAAGCTTGGGCCAAAGTACAGAGACCACCAAATGCAGCTTAACACGACGCGTTTGATGCACCAGATTTCAGAAAAATCTGTTACATAATAAGGACAAAATAAAAGAATATGTTGTTTGCTTCTGGAAGTTCCAGTACTTGTTGTTGTTGTTGTAACCACGTGATCATACACCTTGTATATCGAGGTAAATGATATCGAGATAAAGAGACTTAGCTGTATATGCTTTTCCAAATGAAAAATGTCACAAAACTTACCTGTATTGCTAATACGATTGTATTGATTTATCACAATACACCTAATGTGATTGGGTTTAGCGGAAGGACCAAATCACTCGTGCATTATTTCACGATAATCAGTTCAACTGGTTAAATAAATGGTATGTATTTGGATACAATTTGTTTTGGGAAAACCTTAATAACAAATGGTGTCAGAATATTTAGGATTTGTATGGCTGTACTGGTTTATTGCAATTACAGCGAAAAATAAATAAATTCACCCCTGAAATTAGAATAACCTGACCTGGTGCAAGGTCCATACCACACCAAAGCCACTTGCCCCCTTCCCATAAAGGTAATAGGATTATGAACCAAATATTTAGTGTTATTACAGTAATTTATTCTGGGAAGCACAACAAAATATATGGTTTCCCACAGCAAAGAGTGTCCCAATATTCTGGGTTAGTATGTTGAGATGGTTGTATTGGTTTATCGTAATAACAATGTATTTGGATACCATTTGTTTTGGGAAGGTTTCCCTAAGCAAACGGTGTCCAAATATTTAGGGTGATTACAGTATAATTCCAGCACAAAAATATTTACACAATTCCCTAACATTTGATTGGCCCGTAGCAAGTCTCTGTCCAAAATTTATATCCCAGTAAACTCCCACGCCGAACTACTTCCCGTAACCGTGAGGCGCAGTTAAAATAATTCTTAAGAAAACGGAAAATAAACACATTTTTTTCTTGATGAATTTATTTCAAATGCTGGAATTATAAGGAATGAATGGCCTTTTTGTGGAATTTATCGGGGATATAAACTTGGAAAAGTCGCGGGAATACTGGACGAGGCCTTCCCCCCGATAAATTCCACAAAAAGGCCATTCATTCCTATAATGACTTACTGTGTCGAGTGACTGTGTCGACGTTGTGTCTGGAAGGAGAAGACATGCAGTCTACAGGAACATGCAAACACGACGGGCACCACAACATCACACAGTCTACCATGCATGCACTAACCGTTGAGTCTCATGACAAGAATTCCGCCCTGGAAGCGGTGTCATGCCTGAAGAGGCATTTCACCATGACCATGTTGTAACCCATTTATGAAACTCATCGGTAATTTTAGATACCTCACCTGACTCATTTATTGTGCCCCGATTAGTTTGATAAATCTCATATTAAATGGAAACTAATATTTATTACATCAGTGTAATATCATTGAATACAATACCTCCGGTATTGAAGTTCAATGCCATATCCCCTAGGCAACGGCCCATCCCTGGGTGAGGATTGAACTCATAACCTCCGGTATTGAAGTCTAATGCCATAGGCCCTACTATTTAGTAGGCCACGGCCCATCCCCGACTTGTTATGAAAAGCCATAGACCTTCTTTATTTACGGTTTAATCCTAGTGTCAGAAGCAGCTAAACAAGCAACAAATGGATACACCACAGGAATACCAATGTAAGAGGTGTGTCACGAGGCGGAGATGATAGACACAATAGATCACAATATCCATACACACTAGCATAGTTAGTGGGTCTACATTTGTATATTGTCTTGTTATCAAAGTATTAAACAAAATCCGGCTGACAGGTTGGGTTTTTAGTACACAATACAACGCTAGGTAGTTTAACTACGGCCATATAAATTAATTTACTGAATATCATTCCCACCCGCCCTACAAAATAGTTCCAGATTAATCTTTTATTTATATACATGTATGTGTGAAGCAAAATCTTTTTTTAACAATAACTGCAACAAATTTTAGTAAAAAAGTAAAGCCACCCATTTGCCACATTTTTTTCTGTCCAAAATTTGGATGAGATCGAGTAGATTAACTTTATATGGCCTTATGCAAGCATGTAGTAGAGATAGGCCCAGGCCGAGAAAAGCTAACTTACAACATTAACAACGATTGTAGATCTTAGAACCGTTGCACATTCACATTTCATTGTCGCATTAGAATCAATGTTTTGCTGATGGCAAGCACTTCAGTGACTGAATGGCAAACAGCGTAGTCCCAGATCAGACTGCGCGGATGCGCAGGCTGATCTGGGACTACGCTGGTTGCACATGTCATAATGGCTCTTTTATCAGCCAATTTATCATGTTAACAAAGTAAGTTTTGTATCGACTCATTACAGAGAACAAGGAAAGTGAACGACTTTATCGTCCGAGCAACAGCTAGGGTCATATAGGGACGGGACTACAGTTTAAAATGGCATCCGAGACTACTGTCTGTTCTACGTTTTTGTGCCGACAAACTTTTGGCTATTAAACACATTCAATCTAAAAGATTTTTATATGTAAGTACTTTTTTATCAATAACTAAAAAGTTACCCTCCCCAAAAAAAATTATTTTATGAAATTCCATCAAATATTTATTTTATTGCGAAAAAACAATTTTCATGGGGGCTAAAAATAGATTTTTTTTAAACATTTTTTTATTTGTGGACCAATTTTCAAAATCTAACTTGTTTTCTTAGTTACATCATTTCCAAGCTATCTAGACAGGTTTCGGAGTCAATTTCCATTATTTTTTTCCTCCCCGAGCGCTTCCTCCTCTTTTTCTCCCCATGTTAAATTCCCATAGGAAAATCGTTTTTCTTTTGCTATAAAATCAATATTTGATGGAATTTCATCAAAAAAATTTGTTTGGGGAGGGTAACTTTTTTGTTATTGGTGAAAAAGTACTTTAATTTTAATATTTTTTAGATTTAGTGTGTTTAATAGCCAAAAGTTTGTTGGCAGCAAAACGTGGAACAGACACTAGTGGGATGGAAAATACTATGAAAGTAAGGTTTATGCCTTAGCAGGGATTGAACCTACGACCTGCGTTTTTGAAGGCATATGCTCTACAATTAGGTCATTAACACATCGCAATAGAAATACGAGTCAGATTGAATGGCATGGTGTTTAACAGCCAACCAAGACATGTGAGGGTCATTTAGGGCAATTACACTACAAATTGAAAGGCAATTACACTACACATGCCCAAAACATGCCCGAAACATTAGACTGTAAGCATGCCATGAATACCACAACTTGCCATATCGACATACTTTGAACCATATAATCCCACGCACTAAAATTGAAAACACAATAGGACACAGTTACTTTCATGTGCGATATTAACTCTTTGCATGCCAGCGGCGAAAATATCCGCCAAACGAATTCGGAGTATATGTTTTATTTATCTCTGTAAATATGTCTTGGAATTTCATTAGAATTGAGTCCTCAGGACTCAATTCTAATGAAATTCCAAGACATATTCATGATATTTACAAGGAGAAATAAAAGAAAATATGATGAATTTTTGTCCGCTAGTTTTGAACTATTTATAGCCCACAAATTTCCCAGCATGCAAAGAGTTAAATCACACATATCAAAATATCTCAATATTTTTCTTCTTTCTCAGCGATTTAATTTAATGGTGTTTAAGAGTCTGTCAACAGTTAAGGTCATTTTAGGCATTTCAACACTAGAGGCCTCTTTACCAGTGTTTGCAAACAGTGTAGATCCAGATGAGCCGGCTCATAACAAGCCGTCTTATCTGAATCTGCACTTTTTGCAAGTAATTTTCATTTTTTATTTTTAAAAACCAACAACATCCTTTTCTTATTTCTTATAAATGGACTAGTCAGATAATCATTTTGTGATGATTGGATTAACCATTATATTAACCGATCACAGTCCATTCCAGTTCAGGGTTGAAGGGGGTTACATTGCTGTTACATGGCACACATCAATTTTATGAGCTAAAGCCTGAGCCTAGCACACACTGGCTGCGACTGGATAAATGGGGCTTATGGGTTTTGCGACTAGCATAGATCCAGATCAGCCTGTGCATCCGCACAGTCTGATCAGGATCTGCACTGTTTGCTATTCCATCAATGAAACGCGCGTCATGCTTCTATCATCAGGCTACAGGAGTGTGCTATTCGATCAGGAGCTACACTGGTCACAAATCCCATGAGTCACATTTCTCCAGTTACAGCCACATATTATATGTTATCAAGGATGTTTGAATATTCCATTATTGAAGCTGAAAGTACATTTATTTTACACACTGCAATGCCTAACAATCGCACACAATGAAATATGCATGGGTGAAAGTCAGAAATTCTCCCAAATACAGTGGAACGTCTCTAAACTGGACACCAAGAAAACACATGTGATTCATGGTCATTTATCTCGGGTGATAATATCTGTTCGTGATCGCATAGCACACGACTATGGCTCAGAATGATCAAATGCCTTATTTACAGTGAAACCTCTCTAAGCCGGACACCCTGGGGACATCCCAGGGTGTCCAGTTTAGAGAGGTTTCACTGTACTGAAAAGTAATGTTCTGGATAGTGAAAGTAGTGTTTTCATACAGCCAATATAGGCAACAAATCCCAATACAGTCAAACCTGTGAATAAAGGCCAGCCATGGGAAGTGAAAATTCTGGCCTTTGTTCGCAGGTGGTCTTTATTCGCAGGGTAATTTATACAGTAAGTGCGCCATTGGAACAACAAAAATGTGGCCTTTACAGCCAGGTGATTGCTATTCGGAGGCGGTTTTTAGCACAGGTTCGACTGTACTCTAAACTTTCATCCAAGAATACGATGACAAGTGGAATGTACAATCGTGGAGACTGACATTGTTGCATCATATATTGCAAGGCTGAGCACACAAACACACTCACACACACACGCAGGACGATATTCCACTGTGAAAATAGGAACGTACCATCGTCAAGACTGAGTGCATCACCATCATCGGCGCGATCGTTGTTTGTAAACCCCAAATCGTCCAGCAATTTGAGGTAGACCTGGCTCTGGATGAATGCCTGGTAATACTGTTCACTGTGCAGCAGCTGGTACACCTGGGGCAAAAATGGCGGGAAATGATTTTATCAGGCAGAAATGGCGGGAAATTATTAGGGAGCATGTTATACTTGGGGGAAAAAATTGGCGGGAAACGATTTTTATCAGGTAGCAGCTGGTATACCTGGGTGCAAAAATGGCGGGAAACGATTTTCATCAGGTAGCAGCTGGTATACCTGGGGGCAAAAATAGCGGGAAACGATTTTTATCAGGTAGCAGCTGGTATACCTGGGGGCAAAAATGGCGGGAAACAATTTTTATCAGGGGGCAAAAATGGCGCGAAATGATTTTTATCAGGTAGCAGCTGGTATACCTGGGGGAAAAAATGGCGGGAAATGATTTTTATCCGGGGGCAAAAATGGCGGGAAATGATTTTTATCAGGTAGCAGCTGGTATACCTGGGGAAAAAAATGGCAGAAAACAATTTTTATCAGGTAGCAGCTGGCATACCTGGGGGCAAAAACACATGGCTTTGTTGAGCATCTCACCCGCGAAGGTCAATGTCACCAAGGTCAAGGTCATCCAAACCGGGTGGATAGCCATCAATAAGGGGAAATTATTGCTGAAGTTTGGTAATGATCCAACTAATGGATAAGGAGATATTCAACATTTGGACTGAGATTCAAAGTTATTGATGCCAACTACTATTACTACGACGCCGTCTATGGAATTGTGAACATTGTGTCTCACGTGGGCGAGACAAAATATGTGAAAACTTCACCAAACTTACGCGTGCCTGCACCTCGTCAAAGACGTCGGCACACATGGCTTTGTTCTTCATCTTCGTGATACACCGCTTGAGGATATCACTCTCAATACGGATCCGAGATGAGCCCTGCAATATTATGTGGCTGTGACTGCAGAAATGGGGTTATGGGATGTGTGACCAGTAGCCTATTTCACCAACATTGCAAAATATACTTTTCTAGCAAAGTATTCTTTGAGGGAGAAATTTTCAATTTTAAGATAAATTGATTAATTTTTATTATACTGAATATATGCAGTCGTTAGTTCTATATGAAATAATGCATTTCAGGAAAAATAAATTATTACTCCCTCAAACTATACTTTGCTAGAAAAGTATACTTTGCAATTTTGATAAAATAGGCTACAGTGTAGCTCCTGATAAAGTGGCACCCTCCTGTAGGCTGATAACCATCTATATTGCTTGCCTGACGGGGTTTCATTGATGGAATGGTGTATATTGCTTGCCTGACAGGGTTTCATTGATGGAATGGTGAACAGTGCAGATCCTGATCAGACTGTGCGGATGCACAGGCTGACCTGGATCTACACTGTTCGCATAAGCCCCATTTCTCCAGGGCTTACAGGATTTGTTAATGGTGTAGCTATTGACAGGGGGTTTCATTGATCAATGTTGATGTACTGGTGAACAGTGCAGATCCTGATCAGACTGGATGCACAGGCTGATCTGGATCTACACTGGTCACAAAACCTATTTCTCCAGTCACAGTCATATTTAACCATTTCACTCTTAAATGAGACAAGTCATGTGATTTTGTTGTACCTAAGAAGACGTGCGATTTTTCATGAAAAATATTTTCAGAAACTGATCGTTTCTGTAAATGATGTCGAAAGTTGATGAAATGTTCAGAGCAAATGCGGAATTTAGATGTTATTTTCTGAAAATTTTGTAAATATTATTCACGAGCTCACATTTTCTTAGATACAAAATCACCCGACACATCTAAATATGTATAACATGGCATATTCCCCCTTCATTTTGTCCTGTTCAATTAATCAGGAAAGAGGTTTCGTTTTGAAATCTTTAAAATAATGACAAACATTGTAGATCCAGAGGAGATGGCTCGGTACAGTTTTTGCAAATGTTTGGTTCCTTGTCTATGGATTTGAAAGGGAGAAGATAATTCTGGCATTACCATATGTACTGTATCATATCACATGTACTTTACCCTGATTCTGGTAGGATTTATTTCCTTGAAGGAAATATTTCCTCCTAGACTTTCGCGAGACATAATTGACGTCACATTTTGACGTCGTTTTCGGCACAGAATCAATTCATTTGTATGCCAACGTTAAAATTGTCAATATTGGCAATGCTATAAGCTGGTCTAAGAACATTTCACATTTTTCTAAGAGCCATGTTATATACACTTTATTCCACAACCATTTTTGAAATACTGGATTTATTTCCCTTGACATCTGTCTCGGGGGAAATAAAGCCGGTATTTCAAAATGGTAGTTGACTAAACTCTATACATGTATATCAGTAGCCGATTTCATCAAAATTGCAAGTATACTTTGACGGAGTAATCATTTATTTTTCCGAAATGCATTATTTCATATAGAACTAACAACTGCATATATTCGATGATTAAAAGTATGCATAATTATTATACTGAATTTATTACATTATCACAGCCAAAATGGCTGTGATAATGTAATAACATCAGTATAATCAAAATTAATAAATTTATCCTTAAATTGAAAATTGCTCCCTCAAAGTATACTTTGCTAGATAAGTATACATATACTTTGCAATGTTGGTGAAATAGGCTACAGACAAAATGTGAAATTTCGCATCATGAAATAAGTCTGAAATCAGCCCAATATTCTCATGCCTGAATGTGGTTGTGACTGGAGAAATGGGGCTTATTGGATGCGTGACCAGTTTAGCTCCAGATAAAGTAGCACGCTCCTGTAGGCTCATAGCGATCTATATTACGTGTTAGAAGCATGACAGGTGTTTCATAGATGGAATGACGAACAGTGCAGATCCTGATCAGACTACGCGGATGCCTACAAGTGCTATCTGGTCAGGAGCTACACTGGTCAGCAATCCCATAAGCCACATTTCTCCAGTCACAGCAACATATATATAGAGGATATTCCATCCTACATTTTGAATAGCGGGAAATAATACACGAGTGTGCGTCGGCTGCCGCGTAAGCGACGAGTGAGCGTAGCGAACGAGTTGCTTGCACGGACACAAGTGTATTATTTCAGCTATTCAAACATGTACGATGGAATATCCTATTTATGACACTTCCACGGCGGACACATATGCACATTTAGTCTATTTGTGAGATTATAATCAATGAATTGTGATGTGCGCATGAATAGTTATACAATGACGTGTTTTCCCGCGTTTTGACGTTACGTTGTGCGACGTCAAATGTGACGTCACGTAAACTTTTTGAAATCCAAATTACGCAGCTGTTTCTATGAACCAGATATATGTGAGTGTTGTTTGGAATGTGTTCAATCACATTAACATTCTAGATTAGTCGAGACCCTTTCCAAATTTTCACTAATACAAATTAAACATTTTGCATGGTAGCTCGTGGTTTCCAAGAAAACAGGCGCGCAATTACGGGTGTTCTCTTCACGGTGTATTATTTGTAAGGAGTTGATTACGGGTTGTCTCTCACAGCAAAACCCGTGCAAATAATTTGCAAGAGTGTAATAAATATAAGGCATGGTCAGAAAACAAGGGGAGATAACTTACTGGAAATTTTTTAAACTCAATAGGGTTCATCTTTTTGCTATGGTTATAGCCATGTGCCCGATTTTGAGTGGACATTTCAAGACAAGAAAATTTCATGATAATTCTCAACTATTTTACCTTTTCTGATAAATACTGATTGTAGATGATTGTAGCTGCTTTACGTAGCGGTTCAAGGTCGACCCCTTGAGAGTTTTCGTTGGTTTTCATCGCCTGGATTTGTTGTTCCGCTGCTGCCCTGAAACCCTGCAAATAGACAAGCAGGGTGCTGTGTCACATTGACACACATGACTTAACTTGTAGACTGGCATGCAGTGCTCACCATATCAAGGTCATGGATCATGTAGTTCATGTTATTCCAATAAACACCCCGGGGCTATGCAATCCGTGGATCAAAACGTGGAAAGTAGGATCAAATTGTGTTATTTTCACATACAAAAACCATTTAAAACAATGTTTTAAATGGCTTTTGTATGTGAAAATAACATATTTAGAATGCAAATATGGGAGGGGGGCTACTATTTGACTACTATTAGAATAAATACGGTATGATGTAACGTTTGATGTCATTAATTTGTACAGTAAATTTACTTGAATTTTTCCTTTAACTGATTTTGATAACATATGGCACACCAAGGACAACAATTTACATCTTTTATGGGCCGACTATACATTATTTTCTTAATACAACACACACAAAGAATTATGCAGTTATTTCGTTTAACTTGCTCAAGAGTTTTGCCTACGCTGAATGTAAGGTCTATCCATATTCCACTGCCTTAGCCACTGGGTTACCACAGACGAGCATGTTAATCTAGCTATCCACGTCTTGTAAATGTACATTTCATATTCGCATGCTCATAAACGAGTGAAATGATTTAGGAAAGTTTCAATTCTAGGTACAATGTAACACAAACCTCGACATTTAAATAGAAGAAAAGGATCTGTTGGCCTCCAACGCTGGTCATAAATTCTGAAAGTGGAAAATGAATCAACTAAAGACTAACATCAATGTTTCATTGTCCAATTGATAGTGCCGTCTTTTACATCGAGATTGATTTGTGGGCGTGACTGGAGAAATGGGGCTGATGGGATTGGTGTCCAGAGTCTGATCAGGGTCTGTACTGTTTGCGGTCAATTACACATGTCGTGCTACAACCAGGATAGATCAATAGCCTATTTCACCAACATTGCAAAGTATACTTTTCTAGCAAAGTATACTTTGAGGGAGAACTTTTCAATTTTTGGTAAATTTATTATTTTTTATTATACTGAATTTATTACATTATCAAAGCCATTTTGGCTGTGATAATATAATAAAATTCAGTATAATAATTCCGCATAGTTTTAATCATCAAATATATGCAGTCGTCAGTTCCATATGAAATAATGCATTTCAGGAAAAACTAGATTGGTCAGTAAGCGAGGCTTAATGTGAAGCAGATCCGAGCAAGGAAATAGAAGTTATAACCGATTTCTCTGATGTTAAGTTTTGTAAAGAGACTAAGTATGTGATCTTGACCTTGGGATCAGCGGGGATATGTCACAGCATGATAGTAGAGCCTTACAGGAATGCATGCATGAAATATTAAGAATTTTAGATGAAGTTATAACATATTTCTCTGATGTTAAGTTTTATAAAGAGACCATGTATTTGACCTTGACCTTGGGATCAGCGGGGGTTGGACGGTCGTGGATTTGGCACAGCATGGTAGTAGAGCCTTACAGGAATGCATGTGTGAAATATTAAGCATTTTAGATAAAGGAAATAGAAGTTATAACAATATTTCTCTGATGTTAAGTTTTGTAAAGAGACTAAGTATTTGACCTTGACCATGGGATCAGCGGGGGTTGGATGGTCATGGTTTTGGCACAGCATGGTAGTAGAGCCTTACAGGAATGCATGTGTGAAATATTAAGCATTTTAGATGAAGGAAATAGAAGTTATAAGAATATTTCTCTGATGTTAAGTTTTGTAAAGAGACTAAGTATTTAACCTTGACCTTGGGATCAGCTGGGGTTGGACGGTCATGGATTTGGCACAGCATGGTAGTAGAGCCTTAGAATGCATGTGTGAAATATTAAGCATTTTAGAAGAAGGAAATAAGAAGTTATAACAACATTTCTCTGATGTTAAGTTTTGTAAAGAGACCAAGTATTTGACCTTGACCATGGGATCAGCGGGGGTTGGACGGACATGGATTTGGCACAGCATGGTAGTAGAGCCTTACAGGAATGCATGTGTGAAATATTAAGCATTTTAGATGAAGGAAATAGAAGTTAGAACAATATTTCTCTGATGTTAAGTTTTGTAAAGAGACTAAGTATTTGACCTTGACCTTGGGATCAGCGGGGGTTGGACGGTCATGGTTTTGGCACAGCATGGTAGTAGAGCCTTACAGGAATGCATGTGTGAAATATTAAGCATTTTAGATGAAGGAAATAGAAGTTATAACAATATTTATCTGATGTTAAATTTACGGACGGATGGACGGACGGACAACCTGACTCCAGTATGAAAGATTTCCGCAAAGGGAAAGAGAAGTTAAAAGGAAATTTACAATTGTTAAGTTTTCGTTTTTTTCTAAGTTTCTAAGTCCGTGACCTTGACCCCTGGCATAAATGGGGGTCGTAGGTTTGTTGCAGAATGATGTATGAGTGTCAGAGAAGGGGCGGGTAAAATATGAAAGATTTTCGCAAAGGGAAAGAGAAGTTAACAGGAAATTTACAATTGTTAAGGTTTGTGACGGACGGAAACACAAAAACTCGGGACGGACGGACGGACGGACGGACGGACGGACAAGCTGACTCCAGTGGGGGGGGGGGGGGTATAATTATCAAGTACAATAAAACCGCCCTTGCAATGAATTTATTCTCTTGTAGTCGTGGTAACCATTTCGGAATATTATACATCTCCCAATTTTTGTCTTGTAATTTTCAATTTAGTATCAATTTAGTATCAGGCTCCCTATAATTATATATTTACCAACATGATCTATTCTATTTGTTTTATTTCTCAAAGAAAGAGTATGTCGTAACAACTCATTTGAACTTTCTTGTCGAGACGGGTCAACTGAGTGGTAGCAACAAAACAATTATATTTTTGATAAGAAATAATAAAAAATAAATTCTACAAAAAACATAGTTTCTCTTTGGCATGAAGTGGGTTAGTGGACAATTTTGGGTTCTACATGTCTACAAGAGAAACAAACTTGCTTAAAAAGAGTTCTATGTCCTTAATGCAACAGAGAATCTGGCTTATCGATGAAATGAAATTAATGGTTTAATGTCCCAGCAACAGCCAAGGTCATATAGGGACGGGACCACAGTTTAAAGTCTCATCCGACAGACCAATGGGATGGAAATACTATGAAAGCATTTTTCATGCCCTAGGGTTTTGTTTGTTTGTTTGTTTGTTGGGGTTTAACGGCCTATCAACAGCTAAGGTCATTTAAGGCCGGGTCAATGGGTTTAGTACTAAATCCCATATATTATCTGTTCAAGTACATGTACATTTTCAAGTACATGTGCAAATGGGGGGAAAATCCCAAAATCAAATAACAAAACTATATATTCAGCCCTAAAATCAGAATAATCCTGATCTGATGCCAGGTCTCGCCACACCAGAATCATTTGGCCCCTCCCAAAAGCAGTAGGATCAGTAATAATGTTACTACTTTTATAATGGGCAATAACCCAATTCAACTCCCAGGTAACAAAAGAGCCAAAGATAAAAACGTACCGGAGGGCCAAACCAGGCAAATAGTGATTCCTATAAGGAGGAACCACTACCGTTAATTTACGCCGTCTTGTTCGCCCGACCACCACCCACTCATGCCCTTTAGTATTCAAGTCCTGTATATATTCTACCCACGAGCCACAACTTACCGATGAACACAGAGAGGGCGACGTTGTTGTTTATAATGTCGTCAAACGTGAGAACAAACATAGTCTTTCCGCGGCAGTAGTCGGGCACCTACAACAACATACAACAACAAGTTTACTGATTAATTCGACAGATAACCGGACATTAACCCTACACCGCTATCTTATTTTTTTGTCGTCTGCTGTTTATTTTCCATTTTCCATTTTTATCATCAAAAACATGCATTGACAGCACTTTAGAATAATTCACAACATGCTTTGACAGCACTTTAGAATCATTTCCACATGCTTCGACAGCACTTTAGAATCATTTCCATTGGAAATGATTCTGAAGTGCTGTCAAACCATGTTTTTATTCAGAAATAGTGCAAGATATAAACAGCAGATAACAATTGTTGTGCTTTAAGCGGTCTAAGGGTTAATGTGGTAAGACATTTCTCAATTCAGTTTCACTTGAACAAAACATGTTTGGAAAACGAATTAGTGTACAAACGTAACCTATAATTATCATCACATGTAATTTCGATATAAAACAGAGACTAAACAATTTTATTTTTTTTCACAGAATGGTTGGACAAGATGTATATTTTATACAAACTTACCACTTTTACAGTTCAAATAAGTGTATTTTAAACTTTGTTCCAGCATTTCCAAATCAAATTTTGAAAAGTGAATTTTTTTCTTCAAATTGAGGTGCATATTTTGTACTATTGAAAATCAATGCACAATCAACTCAAATAAATATATAAAATATTCACTTTATCTGGAGCTCTCATATTTGTTCTTTATTTGTACAAAATCTCAGACCAACTCGTGGTATATCAGTAAATTATCATATGAGACACGCCATGCGATTTTGTACATTCGGACATCTGCATAATGTCATTAAATACGTTTACAAAATTTTCATAAAACAAGTGAACAGTCGGCAAAATTTTCAGAGTACATGCGGAGTATAACTCCGCATGTACTCTGAAAATTTTGTCAACTGTTGACATCATTTACGGAAAATATTGTAAATTTTGTAAACGTATTTCATGAAATTATGCAGATATCCGAAGGTACAAAATCGCACGGCGTGTCTCATATCTGTACGTACATCAGGGGCGTATTCCGTGTCGTATATGCCTTGTTGGAGCCGCTTGATTTTCTCCTCACACACGTTCTTCACAAACAACAAGCTATTCAGGTTCTGTTTGATTAATGTGTCTGTAATTGACAATTTAAAGGAATACATGTCAGGAGAAATGCAAAATAGAACGTACATTTAAAATACTCGACATCGCCACTGTTGACGCTGGAATTGTGACCACTATGTGTCACGTCCATTTCTTTGTTTGTTTGTTGGGGTTTAATGGCCTATCAACGGCTAAGGTCATTCAAGGCCGGGTCAATGGGTTTAGTATTAAATCCCATATACAATGTATTACCTGTACAAGTACATGTACATGTTCAAGTACATGTACAAATGGGGGGAATATCCCAACATCAGAACTGAATATTTACAATAAAAATACTATTTATTATATACCTACCCATGAAATACATAGTTATACGATGTAAATAAAAGTCATATGTTCTCATCGATGAAATAAACAACTTCCGGTGAAAATACGACTACTTCCGCTATATTCATAATGTGCACCTGAAAGAAAACAGCGCAAATAGGCTGCAAATACACATTCATTACCGTATACAGTCTAAATAACTGCTAATTTCCATGGAGCGGTATATAATAAATAAAATATTCATATTTTTGCAACGAATATGACATATATGTTCATCTCGTGGTATGAAATGTCCATATTTCATTAGTGCCGTTATGAAATATGGACATTTCACACCACTCAATGAACATATATGTCATATTCGTTACACAAATATGAATATCCTCTATATATTCAGCCCTGAAATCAGAAAAATCCTGATCTGATGCCAGGTCCTTGCCACACCTCGTCCTCATCACTTGGCCCCCTCCCAAAAGCAACAGGATTAGTAATAATCTTACTAATAATGGGCAATAAACCAATTCAACTCCCAGGTAAGAAAAGAGCCAAAGATAAAAACGTACCCGAGGGCCAAACCAGGCAAATCATGATTCCTATAAGGAAGAACCCCTTCCGTTAATTTACGCCATCGCTTTCACACGACCAACCACCCACACACGTCCATTTGTGAGATAAAAAAAAATTAAACTGCATTTCGACACAACATCAGGAGCATGGGGACATCAAGTGTAAAAACCATGTCATTTAAAATAGGTTTTAGGTGCTTAAAAATGTTGAAATATTTCTATTTCTATTTTTATTATTTTTCAGCGAAAATATATGTTGTGACCACTCATTTGAACCGCCTCGATGAGACGGTTCAAATGGCAGTCACAAAATATATTTCTGATCACAACCAAAGAAGATATTTAGCACAGCTCAACAATTTCATGACAAATGGCTTAATTTTCCTATTTCAAATCAACTTAAACAGGGCACAACCAATCAATTTTGAATATGATGCTACATGTTATTTTTAAATTTTATGGCAAACAGATTGTGGCTTACCGCCGGTGCCACCAGTATCCTTGGATCGCCATCGGGCAATATCACAGTCCACCATGTCCACAATGGACACCAGTTCGTCTATGGAGTCCGTCGTCTTTATCACAGCCATAAAAATCTCATTGATAAACGTTCCATCTTTGCACTGAAACAGATACAAAACACTACAGTAAACACTCGTTACCTCAAACTCTCCTAAGTCAAACTACTGTTTTGCAATATAATAACTCTTGTTAACTGAAATTTCAAGTATTTTCCTCAGTCCTTAGGACTTTGAGTAAACGAGTGTAGACTGTACTACCATTTTCCACCTGCATGAACAAGTCATGAAATGTGACCAAATCAAGTAAAGATTTGCCAACATTGGCTGTCAGTGCTAATGTTTTTTTGTGAATTTTCACACAGAGTCTGATCAGGGTCTGTACTGTTTGCGGTCAATTACACATGTCATGCTACAACCAGGATAGATCAGTAGCCTATTTACCTGAATCCCTGAATGTCCAAGGGTTAAACACGAATCCCTTACCTGAATCCCTGTAGCCTATTTCACCAACATTGCAAAGTATACTTTTCTGGCAAAGTATACTTTGAGGGAGAAATTTTCAATTTAAGGATAAATTTATTAATTTTTATTATACTGATTTTATTACATTATCACAGCCAATTTGGCTGTGATAATGTAATAAATTCAGTATAATAATTCTGCATACTTTTAATCATCAATATATGCAGTCGTTAGTTCTATATGAAATAATGCATTTCGGGATAAAATAAATAATTACTCCCTCAAAGTATACTTTGCTAGACAAGTATACAGTCAAACCTGTGAATAAAGGCCAGTCATGGGAAGTGAAAAATCTGGCCTTTGTTCATAGGTTGTCTTTATTCGCAGGGTCATTCATATAGTAATTGTGCCATTGGGACAACAAAACTGTAGTCTTTACAGCCAGGTGATTGCTATTCGCAGGTGACTGCTATTCACAGGTGATTGTTATTCGCAGGTGATTGCTATTTGCAAGTGATTGCTATTCGCAGGTGGTCTTTATCACAGGTTTGACTGTACATGTACTTTGCAATTTTGATGAAATCGGCTACAGGACCCGTCTGCAGGAGTGTCAGCAAAGACACAAATGCGATAAGCCCCACATCTTCAGTCACAGTCATATTTATGTTTCTACACATCCAGCATACTCACCAACCAAGCAACGTATGAGTTTATGTAGTCGGGGTCGGACAAAAGATCCACCATCGGTAAAAACACCCCGTTCACAAGCAATTCCTGAAAACAGAAACAGAATCTGATATTTCATCAACTCTATCCGTTACATTCAAGACTCTGCTCTAAACACTTTCAACACAAGATACCTCTTTTCTAATATTTGCAAATAGTGTAGATCATGATGAGCCGGCTCGTAACAAGCCGTCTCATCAAGATCTGCACCATTTGTGGATGCTTTTTTATTTTTACAAAATGACCCCTTTTTTTGCACAATGGAACAATCTCAAACTTAACATGAAACTGTCCATGTCAGTTACTTACGGGTGAAAGGGTTAAGCAAAATAAATTATTTTTTAAAGGTTCATATGCTTAACGCTTTCCCCTCTGAATATATAACATGATATGTTCCATGTTAATTTTGGACTATTTCATTTATAATGATGGGGTATTGTTGAAAGCATATAAATGTTTGTCTTTTCTTCTATTTTTCTAATTTCTAAATATCATTCAATCACTACTTCAATAACCATCAACAAATGAGACGCGTCATGTGCTGTTACCTAAGAACATGTGTGATGTTTCATGAAATATATTTACAGAAACTGTGATATTTTCTGGAAATGAGGTTGAAAGATGACAAAATGTTCAGCAAATGTGGTATTATATTCCGCATTTGCTATTAAAATTTCATCAATATTTTTCATGAGATATTGCACATTATCTTAGGTACAAAATCATATGGCGTGTCTCAAATTGTATCCTATCCTGGTTTCTGATTGTGTGAACGTGAATATGGACCAGGATCTACAATTCCAGCAATCATCATAAAAATCATCCACCGGCTGAATGGAAGTCCCTGATCAGACTGCGTGGATGCACAGGCTGATCTGGGTCTACACAGGTCGCAATCTCATAAGCCCTATTTCTCCATTCACAGAAATATTGATTAATTAGAATCTTACAAAATAAAAAAAACAAGAAATTGTTAAACGAAGCTAATCTCCTCACTGGCAGCCTTGATAATAATATATAAAAAAAACAACAACAACAGACAAATTTACATTTACATAAATCCTCAGTGACCTTGACGGACATGGGTCGTATTAAAAAAAAAGCATCATCCATAGACACACTTTGTCACATTGTGGCCCAATGTTATTAAAATCAGTGAAGCGGTTCACAAATTATTGAAACACGAGAGATGTTACTAACGTACGTACATGGACTAACGGCTATATCCCCTCTTGTCTATCGGCGAGGCGATACAAATCAGCAAATGGGCTAAATAGAGAATAGTAGGTTAGTGCCGTGAATGGGGAAAATATCTGGCAAGGCTCAGGAAACGGGATGGGCGATGCTCTGCCGAGCACATCCCGTTTCCGTGCCGCGCCAGATATTTTTTTCCATTCACGGCACGAACCTACTATTCTATTTATCCCGTCAACACCTACAAATGGCTTTAAAATGCAAAATAAAATAACCCCAGCCACCGCACATATTCATACGCAGTGATTAGGTCGTATTGACAGGATATAAAAAAATTCCTATTGAGAATACAAAGCGGTGTATACTTACTCGAATAAAATATCGGAATGGCTTATTATGAAAATCTTCGGATGGTAAAAGAAGAAACAGCAGAACCTCACTCAGATCCTGAAGATATTCTGAAACAGACGACAATTTTATAGGATTGAATGGCCTTTTTGTGGAATTTATAGGGGTATAAACTTGGAAAAGTCGCGGGAATACTGGACAAGGCCTTCCGGCCTTCGTCCAGTATTCCCGCGACTTTTCCAAGTTTATATCCCCGATAAATTCCACAAAAAAGGCCATTCATTCCTTATAATTCCAGCATTTGAAATAAAAGCATCAAGAAAATGTGCTTATTTTCCGTTTTCTTAAGAATGATTGTAACTGCGCCTCACGGTTACGGAAAGTAGTTCGGCGTGGGAGTTTACTGGGATATAAATTTTTTGACAGAGACTTGCTACGGGCCAATCAAATGTTAGGGAATTGTGTAAATATTTTTGTGATGGAATTATAACCCTTTAAACCCTCCAAAACAGAACGCCAATATTTGCAAACACTGTAGATCCAGATGAGAAGGCTCGTAGCGAGCCGTCTCATCAGGATCTGCAGTATTTAAAAATATTTTCACGATTTTTCACGATCAGTTCATGTTGGATATTTAGCGGTGATTTGATTTATTGGTGTTTAACGGCCTATCAACAGCTAAGGTCATTTAATCCCGGGTCAACGGGTTCAATCCCGTATTTAACCTGCTGCATTGCGGGGAAATTACCAAAATCAGAACGGAATATTTATCGAAATGCATATACATGTAATTGTATTCATCCCTGAAATTAGAATAACCCGACCTGCTGCCAGGTCCATACCACACCAAAGTAACTTGGCCCCTTACTCTAAAAGTAATACAATTAGGAATGATCATATTACTCATGTTCACGTGTTTGATCTCTTGATAAAGCAAGTTTGGCATGGCAGCACATGAGAATCGTCTCCAAAGACGATGTTCCTATTTTTTCCAAATATGGTTTTGTAAAAAAAAAAAACCAATGTATTCATGTTTTCTTTTCACATTTGTTGATTTATTAATAAAATAGTTTTGGAAACACATAAAAATCGTCTCCTTAGACGATTCTAATGTTTTGTAAAAAAAACCATATTGATGCGTTTTGTCACATTTGATTGATTTCTCAATAATAACACATGTTTTGTCACATTTGATTGATTTCTCAATAATAACACATGTTTTGTCACATTTGATTGATTTCTCAATAATAACACATGTTTTGTCACATTTGATTGATTTCTCAATAATAACACATGTTTTGACAGCACATGTATGATGAGAATAGTCTCCTAAGACAACACCATTTATATTTTGTATGAATAATAGCGTTATTGTCGAGCCAGCTTGCGGAAAGCGATACAGAGTGATCACAATGATGTCCGGGTGTCCGTGCGTATTTTTAATTGTTGACAGTAATATCACCGAAAACCGGCGATGTGACATGGAATGAAATGTCGAACCTAGCCCATAGTCATTGGGGAAACTGTTAGACCGGGCAAATGTTCGACACATTCAGAAATAAACGATTTAATTTGTGTTTCTCGAGTCGGGTGGAGAGGAAATACGATCGATTACACACCGTGAAAATCTAGTTGGAACGTAAATGTCAATTGTTACGTACACCATTTCAGTTTACCGCCGTTACATCAGCGTTATTCTAAGTATGTATGGTCGCTTGTTAGGGGCATTTTTTCCTTCCTTTTATAAGGGATGGGTTGTGGCCTAGGGGTAGAACATCTGACTTCCAATCTGGAGATTGTGGGTTCAAACATGCCTTATGCATCAAAAATATACTTTCATAGTATATTCATCGTACATTTGAGCTCTGCTGTGCAATTTCCAACTATAGGGTCGGAATTTCACATTTTTATTTTTTGACAGTTTTTTGTAGCACAGACAATGTGCTTTCCAAAAAACATTGAATTTTGTAAATATTCCATCTAGTTAAGTTGCTATGACGTCACAAACAACACACGTGTTGGCGTAAGTTTTTTACGCAAACGCAACGTTGTCGACGTCATCAGAAATTGCAGAGAAAAATAACGGTTCAAATTTCTATGCACTGTCTATGCGGAATCACTTAATTTAATAGTTCATAAAATTGCATTATAAAATATCGGTACCTTTATTTGTGATGAAGTACATACACTGTATTATGTTCCACAATTCACATGTAGCATATGGTATCCAGTTCTCTAGATAAGGAGTAAGTAGAAAACATAATTGAACTAGATGGCCGCGGCCTGCATGTCGCGCCTTGTGACGAGGCATGGACACTAAAAAAAAAGATATAGTATAACAAAAAACTTTAACCAAAAACTTAAACAAAAAACTTAACCAAAAACTTTAACCAAAAAACTTAACCAAAAACTTCAAAGTAATTTGATCTTGACATTGGGCACAGGGGCCGCACGGGAGGGGGGTAGAATAAAAATATAGATGATGATAAACACCCATGTGAAGATTCAAGGTAATGGGCAAAGCAGTTGCAGAGCTATAGTATAACAAAAAACTTTAACCAAAAAACTTAACCAAAAAACTTAACCAAAAACTTTAACCAAAAAACTTAACCAAACAACTTAACCAAAAACTTTAACCGGACACACGTATGTATGTACGTACGTACGTACGTATGTACGTACGTACGTACGTAAGTGCCGACTATATCGCGCTTTCCGCAAGCGGGCGCGGCAAAAACTTAACCAAAAACTTTAACCAAAAAACTTAACCAAAAACTTCAAAGTAATTTGACCTTGACATTGGGCACAGGGGCCGTACTGAAGAGGGGTAGAATGAAAATATAGATGATGATAAACACCCATGTGAAGTTTCAAGGTAATGGGCAAAGCAGTTGCAGAGATATATTATAACGAAAAACTTTAACCAAAAAACTTAACCAAAAAACTTAACCAAAAACTTTAACCAAAAAACTTAACTAAAAACTTCAAAGTAATTTGACCTTGACATTGGGCACAGGGGCCGCACGGAGGGGGGTAGAATGAAAATATAGATGATGATAAACACCCATATGAAGTTTCAAGGTAATGGGCAAAGCAGTTGCAGAGATATAGTATAACGAAAAACTTTAACCAAAAAACTTAACCAAAAAACTTAACCAAAAACTTTAACCAAAAACTTTAACCAAAAAACTTAACCAAAAACTTCAAAGTAATTTGACCTTGACATTGGGCACAGGGGCCACACGGAAGGGGGGTAGAATGAAAATATAGATGATGATAAACACCCATGTGAAGTTTCAAGGTAATGGGCAAAGCAGTTGCAGAGATATAGTATAACGAAAAACTTTAACGAAAAACTTTAACGAAAAAACTTAACGAAAAAACTTAACCAAAAACTTTAACCAAAAAACTTAACCAAAAACTTCAAAGTAATTTGACCTTGACATTGGGCACAGGGGCCACACGGAAGGGGGGTAGAATGAAAATATAGATGATGATAAACACCCATGTGAAGTTTCAAGGTAATGGGCAAAGCAGTTGCAGAGATATAGTATAACGAAAAACTTTAACCAAAAAACTTAACCAAAAACCTTAACCAAAAACTTTAACCAAAAAACTTAACTAAAAAACTTAACCAAAAACTTTAACCAAAGAACTGTAACCAAAAACTTCAAAGTAATTTGACCTTAACATTGGGCACAGGGGACGCACAGGAGGGGGTAGAATGAAAATATAGATGATGATAAACACCCATATGAAGTTTCAAGGTAATGGGCAAAGCAGTTGCAGAGATGTAGTATAGCGAAAAACTTTAACCAAAAAACGTAAGCAAAAAACTTAACCAAAAACTTTAACCAAAAAACTTAACCAAAAACTTCAAAGTAATTTGACCTTGACATTGGGCACAGAATATAGATGATGATAAACACCCATGTGAAGTTTCAAGGTAATGGGCAAAGCAGTTGCAGAGATATAGTATAACGAAAAACTTTAACCAAAAACTTTAACCAAAAAACTTAACCAAAAAACTTAACCAAAAACTTTAACCAAAAAACTTAACCAAACAACTTAACCAAAAACTTTAACCCGACACACGTACGTACGTACGTACGTACGCCAAACGGCCAACTATATCGCGCTTTCCGCAAGCGGGCGCGACAAAAATGGAATTTAAAATAAAGCAGAGCGTACAAATAAATGTGAGAAATATAATGGTGCAAGTTACTATTAAACAAAGGGTAGTGTACGCAATTTGACATTAAACAAATGTACGGAGCCAGTTCGGGACATGAAAGCTTTGTCCCAGTGGGCCAGGTGTAGAGGCCGCAGGTGTGTGTGGGCTGTAAATGGAAATGACAATTATTGCGTTTTCTACAATGTTTTACCATGAATAAACAGAATCCCAAATAAAAACGGATACATCAATATTAACACAAACTCCTGGAATTTGACTAAACTAAACTATATGGATGCCAGCCACGTTGAACGTAAAAAAGAAAATGAAATGACCAAACCGGATACAAAATAGTATGGGTATGAAATGTTATGGTTACGAATGGACCAGGTACCTGTAAAACTACATTATAAATCTATTATTCTAGTTTTTAAAATACAATAAATAAATTTGTATATTATAAACATTACATTTTCATAACATAACAATTAAGTAATTAAGATTTAAAATACATTGAAAATAAGTTGTATTTGTTTTGTTCTTTTTTTATTTTAAATTTCATTACGACCTACCGAGGCCTCAATCTGTATTTTATAGAATTTTAGCGATTCGGATGCTAGCAAGTTCGGACCAAACCTTTTCGGGACAACCTTGCTAGTTTTGACTATGCGTAATCAACATATACGTGAAAGTTCTTTATCCCATATGATATCTGAACCTTTCACACGCTCACTGTTAATATATCATTAAGTTTGAACTTGGTACAAAACAATCAAACATAAATGAAAAGTCATGCAGAGCATGATGTTATTAGTTGATCAAATCAGGGTTCAATATATGTCCACATTTTAGTAGTTACGGAATATCAGGGAAAAGTGAGAGAAGTGTTGATTTCCTCCCCAACCAAATTCTCCCAGTTATATTTAGTATTTATATACTGAATATTAGTGTAGTTTACGTAAATTCTTTAATATATCCATCAGAAATGTTTTTTAACAACTTAACACCAATTTCCAAGTTAAGGACCATGACCTATTGGCTCATATATTGGCAATTTTCAACTTCCGTCAAGCATAAAGTATGACCTTGAAATGACCTTGAACTTGAAAAATGGCACCGGATTTTTTGGAAACCTTATACAAATGTACATTCAAGTTTATAAAAACACCGGGTGCCATAAATTAACACGAGGTGCCGGATTCTCATATATATACCTACAATTGCCCCTGGACTAGAAGGCAAACCGCCTGACTTTAGTTTACCGAACTCTTGTAGATAAAACGTTTATTTATAGCCAAATTGGAAACTGCCTAACTTTAGTTTACCGAACTATTGTAGTGAAAACGTTTATTTATAGCCAAATTGTTTTATTTCGCTATATTTAAAGTTTTCAACAGAGATAATGGCCAAAAATGAAAAATTATCCGGTTGATGTAATTTGGAAGTGATACAACAAATTTCGCGTTTGTAGATTACAGAATATAGAGAAAAGGGTGGTTACAAACTTTTTCACAAATCTCGGATAAGCAATATATTAGCTGATCTATAACTAGATCAGCTAATAATAACCAATCTGTTACGGTGAGAATCTGTTACGGTGAGAAACGCTCTCGAAATTAAATATAGATCACCAGGAAGGAAACTATACCGACGCCTGGTAATGAAAGAAGAACTGGCGATCCAGAGTAAACATGTCAATTTATTCATGAAATTGCTGCGTAGAACCATTTTTATGAATTATTACTTGCGTCATATGTATATATGTCTTATAAAGTATAACATACTTAACTATAGATATGTAATTTAGCGACCATACGTATATAAACACCATTATTTCGACTTTACTTAAAACGCAAATTTGGAATTATCCCGTCAACTATGTCGCTACTAGACGTGAAAAGCAGGTACGTGTATTTTTTCTCGTTCACGTCTAGTAGATACGTCATTATGTATGACGTTACGTCATTATGTGAATGACGTAACACGATAATCTTGTCGCTTCAGAAGACAAACTTATGAGGCCACAAATGCATTTTTAGAGACATTTGATGTGGTTAACGGGATAAATAGAATATTATTATAGTGTCATGAATGTGAATAAATATCTGACTCGGCTCGAAATCAGGATGTGCTCGGCAAGCCTCGCCCATCCTGATTTCTCAGCCTCGACAGATATTTATTCACGTTCATGACACTATACTAATATTCTCTATATAATGAAATGTAATGAGAGTGATATGTACTCAGAACAATTTCTAACCATGCAAGCAAAGATCCATATATCAGGCTGCGGAATAGACTGGCCAAATTACCATAAAGGGAACATAAATAAATGTAAGTAACAATTACCTCTGCAACTTTGAAGCATCACCTGCCCAAAAACTGTGGAAATTTACATGTCCACGTGCCAGGTTATAATATAGGAGGCATATTTTTTTCGTCCATACATTAGATATAACATTCTTCGGGCTAAATGAACAGTCATGAACCATTTCCGGACGATATAATTGGCATTTTTATACTTCGTATATCAAACATGAATGAACTGATATCAGGGGCGATAATCGTGTTTCATAAAAATGTTAACTGACATTACTATTTCTTCTCTGTAATTATTTTTTGATGTGCAATGATCATACTTATTAATCTGTCGAAAATATTATTTTTTCAGGTGATTCTTTTTTAATTAGTATAAATAATTTAAAAAAATACCATGCCTCATTTGCTGATGGATAATCATTCTTACGTGTAGATATGTCTTGTTTCTCGCTTTAAGTATGCAATTCAAGAATTTATGAGCGTGATACATTGCCAGTTGTATCAGTCGGTGTGATCCAAATAATGTAAATTGATATCTTACATGCATGGTTTAGCCTTACTGTATTGTAGTTTACGTGTACTTGATGTTACAGCTTATAGTCTGTTTCACGAAAGCTGCCCAAATTTTACGCCCATATAAACAATTCGAAAACAATATTTTTTTCGATAATATTAAATTAAAGGAAAATTTAAGAATGAGCCTTATTTTTATTTCGTGAAATTTGGTCAAATATTGGTTTTATTACGAAAAATTGATTTCTCTATGGGAATTTAACATGGGGGAAAAAGGTAGAGGACTTGTGGGAGGAGTCAAAAAACTAAAAAATTTGGAAATTGACTCCGAAACCTAGCTAGATAGCTTGGAAATTATCTAACTAAGAAAACAAAAGTTAAATTTTAAAAATCGGTCCAGTATTTCTGAAATTCTAAAAAATTCCCCCATGTTAAATCCCCATGAGTGAAGATGTCTACAGTATGGGGATTTAACATGGGGAAATTTTGTTTTCGCAATAAAATCAATATTTGACAAAATTTCACGAAATAAAAAGAAGGCTCATTCTTAAATTTCCCTTTAATTTAATATTATCCAAAAAAATATTGCTTTTGAATTGTTTATATGGCTGTAAAATTTGGGCAGCTTTCGTGAAACAGACAGTAGTGTTTCATTCCACTAGAGCATTCCCTAACATGAACTGTGCATGATAAGTGGAAGCCGTCGCGGCCACTTCATGCATTGAAGAGAAGACAATTTTCACCAGGCATAGTATGTGTGATAATTATATGACCATCCATGGGATAATGGCATTGCGTGCATACTGCCTAGTAGAATGACAATTGTTTATGTAAAGTACTATCCGATAAGGAAATTAGGTTTTATACTTCACTATTTACTCTCAAATGTGACCTAAAGTCATCATGTGAAGAAAACTCCAGACAATTCTGGATACCGCATAGCTCTGACATAGCGGGGAACAAGCTATCTCTATAGTGATTAAAATACTTTTACTAGTAATACACACTGCTAAAAGGATTCTAACGCTCTGTTATTTCAACAAATCCCCACAAATGAATCACCATATATTATTGAGAGCTACATACATGTATGCCCAGATGCGACGTTGCCTATTACGAAGTATCATTCATCACTCATCATCATCCTGTGCTATTCTGTCCAAGAAACCACACTATACCAAAACACATACCAGTCCTGCATTTTAAAGGTGTCTGACATTGACTTCTAGGACGTGAAACAATATGTTTCAAGTAACACATAAACATTTATATATGTAAGGGAATTTGTTTGCAATAGTGAATTTGTTGTATTTTACAGTGGCTGGTCAACTACAACTACAAGTACTGTACGTTTATTTGCAGAATGTAAAGAGCTACATGGACCTTCGTAATGCCAACAGAGACAGCAACACAAAAACACAACACATGATACACAGCGAACCATGACAACGGGTAAAGCGGTATACAGTCCCACCAAAAAACAGAATCGTATATAAACCGACAAATAATACAATAACAACGTTTTGTAATGTTGATAATGCACTGTATTACAGTTGTCATAGTGGTATTGTTATCTGCAGATATCTGGAGAATCTGAAGCATCTTATTGAAGAAGATCAATTCTGCTGATTAATTAGCAAAGGTTTATGATTTGGGAGCATGTAGAGAACACATTACCATTTATAAGGATTGATTTTAAAATTATGATTAACTCAACTCTAAATTGCCACATACCATGTAACAATTAGTGAAGAAACCTCATACAATTTATATTTTGACATTATCCGACTACAGAAACATTGTTTTTTTTTCTTCACAGTTTCCAATATGGTGGATCTTGAATTTGAAGGCCTAGAACAAAATATACGCGTTTCAATGAGTATGTTGTACCGAAAACTGTAAAAAGACATCTTAATTTTAGTTTTTGTTCGTCAGGTTACAGAGATATTTCATTTTATACTTTTCAAAATTGAGTTGGCGGCCATTTTGAATGTAGCTCCAATTGTCCCAATTTTAAAATACGTTCTGTTAGTTTAATCAATAATACAAACTGAAGGATAACATTAGTCACAAATTCCATGAAAATGACATGCTAATGGGAACTCTCTGCATTGTCAGCAGTGGGCTAAATGAGAACAAATTTAATGAAACATACTGTTTTGGTGGCCATCTTGAATTTACGAAAAGTAACTTTGAGAAAAATGGTATCAGTATGTTTGTAAACAATTTCTCCGTCAAAAAATATACTTATTATCAGTATAGCTATTGAAATAGCTTAAATATCAACAATGATACAACATACAACATATATTCTTGTTTCTTAGGCATCTTTAATTTCAGACATGATTTTTCCTCATTAGTTCGGCATTTTCCGAATCCCTATTTATATAGCTACCAAAATATTTCATCATCAGACGGCTATCAATGCTGTTATAAATCATATACGGGCATTCATACACCCATGTCAATCAGAAATTTGGGATCAATATGACCTCTAAATGACCTAAAGAATTACACCTAAAGGTCAAATCTGCAGGGGTACCCACCTCTATCCAACAGCTTACATATCATAGAAGTTGATCAGCATGGGTACCCATTTATAACAAAAAATGCCATCAAAACTTTATTGGAGGCCTTTTATTGGCCTTGGCGGGCCGTCTACAACCGCTTCACTCATTGACTTGAAATTGAATATGCATATTTACCATCCTCCAAATATTCACTGTGCGCAATACCCATGCTGCCCACATGCCCAAGGTCAAGGTCAAATGTCTTAGAAGTTTGCGTTAAAGTTTTTGTAATCTTTGCGTTAAAGATTTTACGTACATTACATCTCCTCAACCGCTTCACTCATTGACTTGAAACTTCATATGCATATATATATATATAATACTCGTATAAATATCACATATGCATAATATTGGTACATTGCGTATATAAAGAGCAGATCATAGTATCTTAAACTATTGGTACGGTTGTACCATATCCAGGGGCATAGCAAACAATTATATTGTGTTGGTGTAACATGTATGTTTGGAGCCGATGTATGCAACCAAGTACAATTATTGTGGATATATCTTAAATTTTGATAAATCATCAACATCTTGCTGCTACGTGCAAATTATATGTATTGATATCAGGATATAACAAAATTGAGGTTTACAGTTACATGTGCATGAGCTCTTCATGTAGTTAGCGATGTGGCCATATATAGGTTCTAGACTCGATACACGTAGCCGCCCAGACAAAATGGGTTGTATTGTGCTCAGCCACAGTGAGTCACGTCGGTGATTGCATCATCACCTGATTTATCAAGGGCATATTGTATTACATCACAAGACTATGTCACGTGAGTTCATTTAATGTTGCATGACAGAAAATACTGTGATATACAAAAAAGCAGTCAACCGGTTTCATGTTTCAGTTTCTAATTTCACTAATGAATCAGTTTTGATGTATTTACTTAAAATGTATAAAAAATACATCGCATTGAATTTCTTAATAGATGTTATCCCAGTAACAGTGCATGGTATGGTGATTTGTATTGTCACGTTTCTGTTCCTGATGACATCGATTGCAATGTAGAAGATCAGGCAAAGCGGATCGGACAAAGCAGGTTTGTCAAACATCGAAACGATTCGGTAGGCATACTCAGTACTTAACGTAGTCGGTATTCATCGATTATATAGACTAGAGTAGAGACACAAGAGCTCACGAATCATACAAAAATCAATTCCCAGCTAAGTTTGTCACATAAAGTGACATAAATTCTGAAATGTCGTCTGCTCCACATGGTGACCGTATTTTGTCATTTTGTCGATGTACAACGTAGTAACACAGTGACTTGCCGCAATTCGCCACCTCGTGGCACGTCCACTTTTTGTACATGGCTGCTTTGACGATAGTGCGCTTGCGCAGACAGAAAGAGTCTGACGGAGGATTCGCTACCCTGCAGTTTCTCGTCTAAAGGTTTCGCACCTTTCCCTAAGGAGGTTTCGGTACCCACGAAAGTGTATGAGGTGTGAAATGTACAGATAGCGAACACGCAGGTAGCGAAACCACCGTAATTCCGAAAAAAAGAAACAGTCAAGTCGGCCCATGTCAACTCGGACCCGGGGACGATTTAAATCAAATAGGACGAAAACTATTTTTTTGCTTTATTTATTCTGACCCCCATATTTATTTTATTTATTTCACCTGCTAAATAGCCACCTTGATTTATTTCACCCTAGGAAGATAGACCCACGATGCACACAATTCAATTTCAGGAAAACCCCACCATGCACAAAATAATTTATTTTTTGGAAAACCCCACCATGCACAAAATTCATTTGTTGAAACACCCCACAACCATCCAAATTTAAATCAGGTGCCGTCCAACCCATTCATCCTTACCCATACTAAAAATTCTGGAAAAACCCTAAGTATACTTTGCCATGTTGGTGAAATAGGCTACAGGTCTCTGTTCGGGATTCAGGTAAGGATGAATCCGGATAAATTACCCATTACATGCTCCTATTTAGGGGTGAAAGGGTTAACCTTTTAAGGTGGAAAACAAATACTGTCGTCTGCTGTATTTTGGGTATTAAGCAATTGTCTGGAATCGAGTCCTATATTAATGTCAGCTTCGAGGATTTCATCAGACATGTCGTAGAAAGTTTCTCAATCCTAGTTTGAGGCTAATATGATTTGTGTAAATTCAAGATGGCCGCCATTTCGTACAATATTTGTAGTAATGCAATTAAATCAGCATACACATTCTATTAGTGGCGGCAGAATAAAATAATGTGTTTAGTACATACATGTTTTAGTATGCTCTAGTACATAATGTGTTATATTATTTATTGTTTGCCCTAGTTTCTCAACCAATGAAAGCAGAGCATTTTGTCTCAATTAGTCGCATGTTGCGACGCTTTCACCAAAATCTATTAACCCTTAGACCGCTACTCACAACAATTGTCGTCTGCTGTTGCTTTTATATATTGCCTTATTTCTCAATAAAAGCATGGTTTAACAGCACTTCAGAATCATTTCCAATGGAAATGATTCTGAAGTGCTGTCAAAGCATGTTGTAAATTATTCTAAAGTGCTGTGAAAGCATGTTTTTGATGATAAAAATGGAAAATAGAAAATAAACAGCAGACGACAAAAAAATAAGATAGCGGTATAAGGGTTAAATTAATCATTAAATGTTGCAATAACTCAACAGTTATATTTAGAACCACTTACGTCTCTCATCCTGCGGTGACATGGAGACAAGGTCACGACATATATCTGATTCCATTTTTATCTCGAGGTCAAAGAACTGTTGTTCCAGGAGTGGACCGCGATCTGGAATAAAAATACAGAACCCTCCCGTCTAAACTGGACACCAGGCAAACCTCTGTATACAATAGGGTTAACTGTATTGTAATTTTCAAATTTGCGGCGTATGCGTATATCAGAAAATGATAGGTCAGAAAATCTGTTTAATAGCGACGAGCTGGCGGAGCCATTAAACATGTTTTCCGACCTATCATTTTCTGATATACGCCGCAAATTTCAAAATTACAATGCAGTTAACCTATTTCTAATACACTCCTTTACTACCATGACTACTGGCGTAGGAATACATATTGAAATAATTTGCAACTGTTCATCAACAATAATATACCTGTGTGACCATCAGCCAATCAGATTGCGTGATATTTATAGAGTGCATTAGAATTCTGATTTGTTACTCTGTAATTGTGGATGTGACTGGAGAAATGGACAGGCTGATCTGGATCTACACTGATAGCAAAATCCATAATCTCCATTTCTCCAGTCACAGCCACAAATGCAGACGAGAGAGAATGCGCCTGTACGGTGGGAAGCACTGTGTACATAGCATTACAATAAAACCGTTCAGCACAGACAGACAGTAACAAACAGAATGGATCATTAATAGCCTGGAGAACTGTGCTAGCCGATCAGGAGCTAGACATGCCACAAATCTGGCTGTGACTGGAGAAATGGGGCTTATGGGTTTTGTGATCAGTGCAGATCCTGATAGCCAGTCTGATCTGGATCTACACTGTTCACCATTCCATCACATTTCATCATGTCCTTATTCGACTTGGCTGGAGTACGGACAAAAGCCCCGATGGACAAATGCCCCCGACTCCAAAAATGACAGGGTAGGACAAATGCCCTGACAATTTTTGTATAGGGCGGACATAAGGCCCACATAGGGAGGACAAATGCTAGACTTGGCTATGCTAGTTGCTAACTCAGCTAGCCCTATTGTGTCATGGTGTTATATGTGTACAGTATGTTGATGGGATGTTTCTATTATCAGGCTGAAGGAGTGTGCTAGTTGATCAGGTTGATTTGATTTATTGGTGTTCAACGGCCATGAATATTTTGTTATTTTTTTTAGGTACTATTGAGGTGAATATTGTTTAAACTAATCAATGTCAGTTAATACTGAGAGGCAACAAGTAATTCTAGACCAGTAGGTATGGAAAATACCTTCTTTATTGGCTGTTCTGGATTTCTCCATGGCACGGGTATATAGTCTGATGTGCGACGCAAAGTCGTCGACCAGTTTTTGAGTAAAATACGGCATCCAGTCCACATCTTTGGTCCTGTAAAAAAAGTCAGTCATATACAGCAAAAATTGCACAAGCGACAACGTGCATTAAGCGACTTTTGTCTAATGCGACCACTTTCAATTCCACCCGACCTTTTGGCCTATATAATGACAGTGTATTAAATTACTTTCCCTTAACGCGACCACCGGCCACCATTATTTTGTAGCCAACAGCAATGGTCGTTTGTACCAAACGATCATTAATTGACAGGATGTCACTTTCTCCAGGTGTAGCCTCAAGCTTGTGACAAACAAAGGAAAAAAATCCCCTGTCACTGTCAAAGTGTGAATGGTGCATTGTTTATGATTATTGACCTGAAACCTCGTTCTGGTTCGCTCGTTTCCTTAGTGATTACTAAAGGGAATTAACTCATCGTCGCTTAGCACATGGGAACAACAGGACTGGTCGCTTAGCACATGGGAAAACATCTGCGTATTTCACTCATTTAAAATAAATATTTTTTTTTGTTGTGTACAGAATACGCAAGCATTTTTATTTCACCCAATTCCAATTTTCTTCACGCGTAACGATACTGGTATATACCGAACACTGCGTTAATAAATCATTATTCTATCAGCTGGTTTGATTGTCAGTCAATGACTGGTAAAAATCACCGGGACGAAACACGTCTGCTCCGAAGTGATCGCAGTCACTACTGCCTATTTGCAATTTCAGCTGAGCTATTTTATTTCGCAATAACATTCAACTTCTTTCATCTATTTTGATAAAATAAAGCCTGAATAATTCAGAAAACATTACCGGTAGTATTTATTTTCATATTAATGTTAAATATTCGCGATTCCTGATTTCAAATATTAAACCCCTTGGGTGGTCGCTTAATGCAAGTTTGACTGTATAACTTCATATTTTACCTTTCAACCTGCATTTCAAAAATGCATTTTTTATCGAAAATGTAGTTCAGAAACCGCGTCAACAACTCATTCGCTTTGCTTACTTGTGGTTTACGCGGAAGCCGACTTACACCTGTGCATTATTTCACGTTATTCAAACATGTATATGATGGAATATCCCCTATAAATTCCATGAGGTTTACAGGTGTAATGATATGTCTAATGTTTCTTCCACATTTTCCTGCTAACCTACGTTTGGCCATTAACCGTTTGAACCCGAATGCCCGCAATAGCGGTTTATGCAAAACTGCAGATCCAGATGAGCCGGCTCGTGACGAGCCGTCTCATCAGGATCTGCACTTTTTTGCAAGTATTTTTCATATTTTTGACAACAAAAACAGCCATTTTTCATAAATGGACTAGTCTGAAAACCATATTGTGACAGTTTGATTGGTTGCAAAATTAACATATCAAAATCCATTTCAGTTATTTAGGGGTGAAAGGGTTAAACACATGAAATCTCAAAAATATCCAAACTTAGATACTTTTTCGTAAATATTAAACAAGTCACCCTCCCAAGGTTTGTTATTTGACGGAATTTCAAAAAATATTGATGGTGTATATGGAAAATACAATTTTTCTATGGAACATTAACATGGACACTTTCTGAACACACTGTCATATATTGAGCAGTGAATGGGTTTAACGTCCCAGCAACAGCCAAGGTCAAATAGAGACGGGACCACAGTTTAAAGTCTCATTCAACAGACCAGACCATGGAAATATTATGAAAGTATTCTTGATGCCAAAGGCGAGGTTTTAACCCACAACCTCCAGATTGTAAGTCAGGTGTTCTAACCCCTAGGCCACAAACCATTCCTCCATATATGGAGCAAGAACGTGTTTTATCCCGTCAACACAGTACGTATGTGCCGTGAAACACGGAGACGTGAAACATTTTTGATATCCAGTCAATACTATTTTTGCATTTTACAGCCATTTGTAGGTGTTCACGGGATAAATAGAATAGTAGGTTAGTGCCGTGAATGGGAAAAAATATCTGGCGCGGCACGGAAACAGGATGTGCTCGGCATAGCCTCGCCCATCCCGTTTCCTGAGCCTTGCCATATATTTTTTCCCATTCACGGCACTAACCTACTATTCTCTATCTATTTTCCTTATTTCTGAACCAAAGTATATGTTGTGACCACTCATTTGAACCGTCTCGGCGAGACGGTTCAAATGAGTGGACACAACATATACTTCTGAGGAGAAATAAAGAAATTCTTGAGCCTTGCCGGATATTTTTTCCCATTCACGGCACTAACCTACTATTCTCTATATATACATGTCACACCTATCTATACCTGGACGAGAATGATATGAACACTTTCTGAACGCACTGTCGTATATGGAGCAGGAATGTGTCATCATCGCTGATCTCGCGGTACCAATTTTTGATGTAATCTCTCGACGTGTATTCTAGCACCTGCAAACAAAACATGACATTGCTGCAGGTAAGGTACACATTGGCATCGCTTACACATTTAAATCAGCTGAATACGCAATGCTAATTATGGAACTGTTTATTTGTTTCCGTTAAGCCAATGTGTAGTAATAGCTGTGTGAATTAGTTCCGTTTCACCAGAAATTGCTCTTTAGACACAAAGCTTATCTGGAGCTTTGAAACGGTATCGGCACACAAAGTAAATCCCTTCCCTGGCAGCATCAGTCTGACACCTTGGGCCGTACGATGCAAGAAGAATCGACAGTTTGTTTGTTTGTTGTTTTTTTGGGGGGTTTAACGGCCTATCAACAGCTAAGGTCATTTAAGGCCGGGTCAATAGGTTTAGTACTAAATCCCATATATTACCTGTACAAATGAGGGGAAAATCACAAAATCAAAACTGAATATTTACAATAAAAAATCTATATTTTCAGCCCTGAAATCAGAATAATTCTGATCTGATGCCAGGTCCACGCCACACCAGAATCACTTGGCCCCCTCCCAAAAGCAGTAGGATCAGTAATAATCTTACTACTTTATACTAGGCAATAACCCAATTCAACTGTCAGGTAACAAAAGAGCCAAAGATAAAAACGTACCTTAATTTACCCCGTCACGTTTGCCCGACCAACCACCCACAAGAATCGACAGGCGGTTAAACTCCCTCATCGACATCAGAGACATAAATACTATACAGACATGGGTAACCCTTTGAACCCGAAATCCCGCTATAGCGGTTTATGCAAACAGTGCAGATCCAGATGAGCCGGCTCGTAACGAGCCGTCTCATCAGGATCTCAACTTTTTGAAAGTAATTTGAAAAATATCCCATTTTCATAAATCGACTAGTCTGAAAGCCATTTTGTGACGGTTGGGTTGGTTGCAAAATGAACATATCAAAATCCATTCCAGTTACTTAGGCATGAAAGGGTTAAGCAAGAAGATATGCACATTTTCTGTTTCATATCCTCAATATTATACTCGGGATGATTAAGTTGCGCATGCGTGGTTCATTACCTTACAAATCAAATACCAGTTGATGCATGCTCAACTCGCAACCTTGCAGGATTAAGCGACGTAGCGAATTCGCTCATATTCGAAAGTGTCTAAAATACAATATTACCGGTAACGATGAGGTTGTAACTGGTCTTCTATTTGTACGGTAACGAGCCACGATGCGCAACTTAATCCTCCTAAATAAACATAACACGTGAGAAAACGTGATGTTTCGTATCCTTCTAAGAAAATCCTTGTCCACATCTCCCTTTCTGGCAAAAATGTACAGCGCACAATGTACTAGAACAATATTTTTCCGCTGTCATTCAAGGGGAAAGATTAAAAAACATATACAGTCCCCAAGGTGTCCGTCTTAGAGAGGTTTCACTGTCAATCAGACATTTGATCATTCTGGGTCATAGTTATGTGCTTTGCGATCAAAAACAGACATTATCACATCAGATAAATGATCAAGAAACTCATCAAAAATAAGATCACCGGTGGTTTCTTGGTGCCCGGTTTAGAGAGGTTCCACTGTAACACACAACACTGGACAAACCTCCTGTAAAACTTCGTCTATGACACTGGCACCAGTGATCCGCTTGTCAAAGTTCTTGATCTTCACCGAGCCCTGCATAGACTCTGCCACCTGAACATAGAGGTATAGGGAGTTATTACACTTTATTACACTCTTGCGAGTTATTTGTACCGGTTTATCTGCGAGAGGAAACCAGCCATCAACTACTTACAAATAATACACCATGAAGAGAACACATTTAAACATGCACTCAAATATATCTAGTTCATAAATTTGGATTTTATAAAGTATACATGACGTCGTGTTTGATGTCAGACAGCGGGACGTCAAAACGCTGGAAACACGTCATTGTGTAACTATTCATATGCACGTCATAATTCATTGATTATAGTCACAAAAATAGACTAAAGTTGCATAAATATCCGCTGTGGAAGTATAATAAATAGAATATTACATTATGTTTGAATAGCGGAAATAATACACTCGTGTCTGTCGGCGTCCGTGCAAGCAACGCGTTCGCTACGCTCACTCAAAAACCGACGCACACTCGTGTATTATTTCCCACTATTCAAAATGTACGATGGAATATCCTCTATGTATGTGACACACTGTGACAACAGTCGACAAATTAATAGGGTTCTTCGTCTTTTTCTATTTTAATTATTCACTCAAAACTATACATGAACGTTGCTACCAGTCATTTGAACCATCTCGATCGAGCATACACTTTACAGAGAAACGAACAAGAGAGTAAATTAGTAGTGATAAAGTGAAAGGGTTTAACTTACCAGCAACAACAAAGGTCTTAAGTGTCTGTCACTGGATAAATGGGGCTTATGGGATTTGTGACCAGTGTAGCTCATGTAGCCTGATAATGATATATACTGATTGTAAGAAGCATGAAATCTTCATTGATGGAATGGCAAACAGTGCAGATCCTGATCAGACTGTGCGGATGCACAGGCTGATCAGGAACTACACTGGTAGCAAAACCCATACGCACAATTTCTCCAGCCACTATAGAGACTGGGCCTCGGTGCTATCCAATAGACCAAAGGATGGAACAAGTGAGTGAATGGGTTTAACGTCCCAGCAACAGTTAAGGTCATATGGAGACGGGACCACAGTTTAAAGTCTCATCCGCTAGACCAGTGGGATGGAAACACTATGAAAGCATCTTTGATGTCCAAGGCGAGGTTTGAACCCACAACCTCTGAATTGGAAGTCAGGTGTTCTAACCCCTATTCCACAACCCATCCCTCCAATGGGATGGAACTGCTATAAAAATAATTATTCATGCCAATAGCAAGAATTGATCCCACAACCTCGCGTCCCGTCCCTTTCCAGTGCTCTACCACCATTCCACCAACCCACCGAGAGTGCAGAGACAATGAAATATTTACCATGTCAATCCCGGGAGCATACAGTGGTATATCCGGCGCAGCTTCAAGAACGGCCACTGACTGCCTGTATCCATAGTAATAGATAATCGCCAAGGACCTGGAAAAATGTGTGGACAGGTAGTAAGAATGGATTGGATGGGACTGGAGGACACAGTATCCTAAATATTGTCAGTCTGGAAGCCAGAAATACATTAAAATGAAGAACACGCCTGCTTAGTCTTGTCCAATGAATGTCTAAAACAGATTACAAGCGCAGGTCCTGAGCTATTTTTGTTGCATTCAGACCAGAGACTGTTTGTGTAATAATGGCATTATAATGGTCTGTCAACAGCTAGTCACCACGCTCCAGATAAGGTGCGTATTGGCATATTTACACACTTATTTTAGCAGAATATGCATCGGTCAGTCGACATGCCACACGCCAAATTTGCGTTCATTTTGTTGCATACACTGTTTACAGGTTGAGTAATAAAACAATTATTTCAAGGTAATTTGGGGAACAGTTAAAACATATTGTCCCTCGGTGCTGTCGACAACCCAACCCGATGCACTGTTGCCCTCGGCCTTGGGGGAAATAGTGCTTCGGGTCGTCCACAGCACCGAGGGGTAATAGGTTTGACTGTTCCACGAATGACCATGAAATAACTGTATACATGTACAATTCAAACCAGTGCAGAGCTCCAGATAAGGTGTGTATTGGCATATATTACGCACTTATATGTATTTTAGCAGAATACGCACTGATTATCAAAAGCGGGAGTACAAAATACTCGCAGCAAAGTGAAAATGCACATGGATTTTCAAATTGAGTAGTAAAATACTGTAATCAAGTTGAAAATTAGCTGCAAAAAGCAAACTGTGTTGCTCAAATAAGAAAATATTTAAATTTGTTTTAATTTCTATCATTTGTTCCCTATTTAATAAAGAACAAAACCAATAATAAAGTTGTAAAAGTAAAATACGTATTGAATTTGAAATCTGGGGGTATAATACTCTTTAATGGGAGATGACCACGATAAGTTCGGCTTTCGGTCAAATCCCATTTATAGTTATCATGTATCATTTATCACTTGTATTGGATGAATAAAATATTGTGTAAAAAAAAGTAATACTCTTTAGATACAAAACTTATCTGGAGCTGTGCCAGTGAACTAACCTCTCGGCCAAAACCAATCCCCTTCACCAGGGGCCTATTTCATCAACATTGCAAAGTATACTTTACTAGCAAAGTATACTTTGAGGGAGTAATCATTTATTTTTCCTGAAATGCATTATTTCATATAGAACTAACAAATGCATATATTTCATGATTAAAAGTATGCAGAATTATTATACTGAATTTATTACATTATCACAGACATTAAATGGCTGTGATAATGTAATAAATTCAGTATAATAACAATTAATAAATGTTTTAAAAAATTGAAAATTTCTCCCTCAAAGTATACTTTGCTACTAAAGTATACTTTGCAATGTTGATGAAATAGGCTACAGAGAAACTTACCCAGCGATGGAGAAGACAAGATAGAAGACGAGGTAAATCCCGAGGACACCAAATGTGGAGAGAAACAGTACAGCCCCTAGCAGAGGCCACTTCCACCACACACCAGCCATCTGCAAAACGAAATGTTGCTACATGTGACCAGTAGCCGATTTCATCAAAATTGCAAAGTATACTTATGTAGCAAAGTATACTTTGAGGAAGTAATCATGTTTTTCTTTCCGAAATGCATTATTTCATATAGAACTAACGACTGCATATATTTGATGATTAAAAGTATGCAGACTTATTATACTGAATTTATTACATTATCACAGCCAAAATCGCGCTTTCCGCAAGCGGGTGCAACAATGATGATAAACACCCATGTGAAGTATCAAGGTAATGGGTGAAGCAGTTGCAGAGATATAGTACACGAAAAAACTTTAACAAATAAAGTCAAAGTAATTTGACCTTGACATTGCGAACAGGGGCCGCACGGTTGGGGGTTAGAATGAAAATATGGACGATGATAAACACCCATGTGAAGTTTCAAGGTAATGGGCGAAGCAGTTGCAGAAATATAGTATAACGAAAAAGTTTTAAGCAAAAAATTTAACCAGACGTACGTTAAAAAGTTAACGTTGAAAATGGCTAAGTCAATTACGTAGAAATAATAGGTGAAGGTAAAAAAATGGTCACATGTTGGATAGTTGTATGTGGTAGGCACCCCTTGGTTATGAAGCTGTGAAAGTTTGGTGGTCCTGTGGAACAGTAGCAAAGAAATGGACTTAAACACGAAAACTTAACATTGTAAACGCGAAAACTTAACATTGAAAATGGCTAAGTCGACTGCGCGGAAAAAATGGGTCAAGTTAAAAAAAAAGTAACATGTTGGATAGTGATATGTGGTGGGCACCCTTTGATTATGAAGCTGTGAAAGTTTGGTGGTCCTAGGTGGTACAGTAACAAAGAAATGGACTCAAACACGAAAACTTAACATTGATTGTGGACGCCGCCCGCCCGCCGCCCGCCGCCCACAGTCCGCCGCCCGCCCGGCTTTCGCCAATCCAATAGCCTGTATTTTTTTTCAAAAAACCTGGCTAAAAATTAATAAATTTATCCTTAAATTGAAAATTTCTCCCTCAAAGTATACTTTGCTAGATAAGTATATTTTGCAATGTAGGTGAAATAGGCTACAGATGGCAATGATTACCCAACTTCATTACAAAGGTAACTAGAAATGTGGCCTGTCGGCACACGAATACCCCCACTGGCAGCCAAAGAAAACGAGGCATTTTTGATTATAAGCCATTTAGCTGAGCGTTAAGGTTTCAAACGCATCAAGTCTGTGACCTTGACCCTAGGCATAGTGTGATAATCCATGCATCGGTGTAGAAGATATAGAGCGGAAGGGAATTTCAATAGGTTTGACCTTTGACCTTCAACTGTGACCTTGGACGTAGGTGCGTGGTTATTGATCACGACACACCTTCTCATCCTGAGAAACATTTGTGCCAAGGCATTTGATAATCCATGCATCGGTGTAGAAGATATGGAGCAGAAGGGAATTTCAATAGGTTTGACCTTTGACCTTCAACTGTGACCTTGGTCGTAGGTGCGTGGTTATTGATCGCGACACACCTTCTCATCATGAGAAACATTTGTGCCAAGCCATTTGATAATCCATGCATCGGTGTAGAAGATATGGAGCAGAAGGGAATTTCAATAGGTTTGACCTTTGACCTTCAACTGTGACCTTGACCTTGGATGTAGGTGCGTGGTTATTGATCGCGAACGACCGACCGACCGACCGACCGACCGATCGACCGACCGACCGACAAGCTGACTCCTATATACCCCCTCAAACTTTGTTTGTGGGGGTATAATAAACTGGGGCCCGTCCGTCTCACAAACTCCTTGGCGGATTTGGCGTAATTGGGTAACGGGTAGCAGAGCTCCAGATAAGCTGTGTATTTGCTTAAATACCCAATTAAAATTGCCAAAAACCCAATTGAAATCAGTGTACTATAGTGAGTATCAAAAAGCAATAACAATTTTGTGGTACCTTTATCATGCTGCAGAAAACAAACAGATCACAAATATCGCATATGTTCCATGAAAACACATCTTGGTATTTCATTAGAATTGTCTCCAAGGAGACAATTCTAATGAAATGCCAAGACATGTTTTCATTTCAAACCAAACTATTCAATAATTGCTGTCTGTTGATGTGTAAACAGTAGTGTGATTTTATTTTACCCAATTATAGTTTTGAAATACCCAATTGCTTCATACATGTAAATGATGGCGTGACAATACTCAATTACTAATTCCTTATTTGGAGCCCTGCAGTAGGTCCTTTACGTTATACCGGTCTACCCCGTTTTCTAGCAATCAACAATTCGATAATAAAACAAGTATTTAAAACGAACTGAAGATAAGACTTTTTTTCCAAGATGGAAAATTAAACTTCTTTCATGAATACTAAAGGTTTTGTGCAAATTTCAGTCTTTCATTACTGTCAAAATGGCATGTGAATCAAAAACAGAGTGCTTTCGAATATGATTACCAGCACTCCAGATAAGCTGCGTATTTGCGTAAATACCCAATTAAAATTGCCAAAAACCCAATTGAAATCAGAAGTAGTGAGTATCAAAAAGCAATGAAAAATTTGTGGTATCTTTATCATGCTACAGAAAACAATAAACAGACCACAAATATAGCATATTTTCTTATTTTTCCATGAAAACACATCTTGGTATTTCATTAGAATTGTCTCCAAGGAGACAATTCTAATGAAATGCCAAGACGTGTTTCATTTAGAAGAATACAATTCAATAATTGCTGTCTGTTGATGTGTAAACAGTAGTGTGATTTCATTTTACCCAATTTAGATTTTGAAATACCCAATTGCTTCAGAAATGATGGAGTAACAATACTCAATTACTAATTCTTTATCTGGAGCCCTGGATTACTGGGTGGTTGATTATAGTCAATGTATGTCGCTTCGCACACTTTATATATATATTTATTATTATCAAAAACAAGTATACAAGTAAAGTTTGCCTTTGTTTGTATTTTGACAGATATGACACTTAACACCGGAAATAGGTGTGCCACACAGTTCAAGCGAGCTCAGGGATCTGCCATTGTATTCAGCGCTCCAGATAAGGAATTAGTAATTGAGTATTTTCACTCCATCATATCTGAAGCAATTGGGTATTTCAATATTTTAATTGGGTAAAATAAAATCACACTACTGTTTACACATCAACAGACAACAATTATTGAATAGTTTGCTTCGAAATGAAAACGTGTCTTGGCATTTCATTAGAATTGTCTCCTTGGAATTTTACCCAAATTTTCATATAATTACTACCGTATATGTGTTAATAAATAAAGCTATACACATCATAATAACGATGTTTGGACTGTACTTACATAATGTATGTCATTAATTTGCTCATACCGGGGCCCATTTTAATGTTTTGATGCAAAATGGAAATATTTGTATATGAAATAAAGGGAAAGTACCGCGATAAACTTATACTAGGAAGCCAAGGAAGATAATCCACTTTATAATGGCTAAACATGCTAAATGGGAATGATGATTTTTAATTGAAATACAAATAAAAAACTGTAGAACCTCTCTAATGTTGACATACAAGGAGACAGTGTGAAGGTGTCGTCCGTATACTAGCCGTTTTCGCCCGCCAGGACGTGTAGCCATCTTGAACATAATCACTTGTTGAGGCTACAACTCTACGGAAATTTGCAATCACTGTCTGATCAGGGTCTACACTGTTTTCCATCTTGTACATCTTGTCCATCTTGTACATAATCACTATAACGTATACAAGCAAGCCACGTGTCGCCCGCCAGGACGTGTAGCCATCTTATAACAATCACTTGTTGAGGCTATACCTTCTAGGGGAAATTTGCAATCACAGTCTGATCAGGGTCTACCCGGTTCCCATTTTGTGCATAACCACTTGTTGAGGCTATACATGTAGGGGAAATATGCATTCAGAATCTATAATCAGGATCTATACAGTTTCCAATATTGTACATAATTGACTATATATAACGAGCTACCCCACTAAAATACACTTGTGTTCTGGTCAATACAATATAATATTGGGCTTTGTCCACATAGAGGTGTGAAAAACATTCAAGCTATGTGACAAGATATACAAACCATACACAAATTTAAATATATATATATTGCATGCATATTAAGGTTCATTTTCATCAATGTTCTTAATACAAGATCGTTTATTACTGTATTGTTATTGTAGATGAATATTAAGAATATTTATATATATATATAGCCTTCCTGCGTGAGTTTTGAAATGTGTCTCCGTAAATTAAATTGCAATAACTAAACTATGTCCAGAAGTCATTTGTGTTAATAAAAATATTAATTCAATGCATTATACTTTGTTTTTAACTATTTCAAAAAGATGTTGGCATATAATTACTCAGCGAAATAAATATTGCAATACTATGGAGATGACCGGTTAGACAGTTGGACTAGTATATGTGCCATATGAAATCATGATCGATGGCAACTTAAAGTTAGACAACTTAGACATAATTAATGAGTCTCGATCACAGTAGTCTCCCTTTATAATAATGCTACATGCATATTAATCGGTTTCCCGCGGAAATATGTGCTTTATTCTTCCCATTTTCGGTCAAAATGTGCTTATTGTATGATATACTAATGATATATTGTTGAAAACGTATATAATATAATCATAAATATTATTTTTAATGAAGATTTGGGTAGATTTGGGTAAATCGTGCTGCCGTACTTGCATCACATATATAATATGAAATAGGTACTACCTATGACGGGCGACGTTAGTGTATGAAAGTAAATTTACCAATTGATAGTTTTACCATGATGTTAGTATGCTATAAACGGTACCGTAGTATATTGTAGTATTGCAGAGCTACCGGTACTTCCTGCAACTAGCACGGTGTTACAGCTTCTCTATTATAATTAAATGGTGTCATTGGCGCACTTCTCTTATTTAAAGCAATGATACTATTTAGATATTTCCTTTCCATATATAGTACATTAATAGCCTAGGCATTATAGAAACTGTATTAGTACATTTACGATCATTTTAAGAAAAAATAACAAGGCTAAGCATCTTCAGTGATATTATTCCCAATTTTCGCAATCTCAATCGTCATTGAGCACGACTGTCATTTCGAGAGTTATACACATTTTGCCTATTGTATCAATTGTGTTTACATTTACTTTTGATTAACCCAGTGCTGTGTCAGATGTGTTTGTATCCTGGACTACAGCAACAGGTGCACTAGACGCACGCTTGCAATGAATACTTTGTTCTGGTAGTCATGTTCCCCAATTATCCCGGATCGCTTGATTATGTCTTGTATGTTTAAACTGACATCAGCGAAGTTAAGTGCAGTGTGGCGGCTATAGAAATTCTCCAGGTGTGTCCTTCCAGTGAAGCTATTATTTTCTCGATCCCCGGTGGTGTTTCAGCAAATTTTGACTATTTTAAATATTAGTGGTGTCCTTTTTACATACAGCTTCACTTCAGCTGTTGGTAAGAGGTACTTGTGTCATGGACTGTGAATACAGCAGAGAGAGAGAGAGAGAAGAGAGAGAAGAGAGAGAGAGAGAGAGAGAGAGAGAGAGAGAGAGAGAGAGAGAGAGAGAGAGAGAGAGAGAGAGAGAGAGAGAGAGAGAGAGAGAGAGAGAGAGAGAGAGAGAGAGAGAGAGAGAGAGAGAGAGAGAGAGAGAGAGAGAGAGAGAGAGAGAGAGAGAGAGAGAGAGAGAGAGAGAGAGAGAGAGAGAGAGAGAGAGAGAGAGAGAGAGAGTAGAGAGAAGAGAGAGAGAGAGAGAGAGAGAGAGAGAGAGAGAAGAGAGAGAGTAGAGAGAGAGAGAGAGAGAGAGAGAGAGAGAGAGAGAGAGAGAGAGAGAGAGAGAGAGAGAGAGAGAGAGAGAGAGAGAGAGAGAGAGAGAGAGAGAGAGAGAGAGAGAGAGAGAGAGAGAGAGAGAGAGAGAGAGAGAGAGAGAGAGAGAGAGAGAGAGAGAGAGAGAGAGAGAGAGAGAGAGAGAGAGAGAGAGAGAGAGAGAGAGAGAGAGAGAGAGAGAGAGAGAGAGAGAGAGAGAGAGAGAGAGAGAGAGAGAGAGAGAGAGAGAGAGAGAGAGAGAGAGAGAGAGTTAGGAGAGAGAGAGAGAGAGAGAGAGAGAGGAGAGAGAGAGAGAGAGAGAGAGTTACCCTTGAGCATTTGGATAAATCTGTATAAATTCAAGATGGCTGCCACCAAGATATATCGTGCCATATAATTGCATCCCCAGGAGGAAATTAAACCATCTAAGAGAGTATAATGAATGTATTAACGTACATTACAATAGTAATACAATTATATTATAATACGAGGTTGAAAATTGTGCACTCAGTTAGATATTTGTGACATTGTTTTGTCTTGTCTTGCCATTCCATAGCAGCATTCATACTTTTATTGTTGGCAGGGAGATATATTGTACTTTACAATATACTTCAAGGACTTCCTAATTTGTAAAAATACCAGATGTCGTCGTTTATATCATTGGCTCCAAAAACTCATATGCTGAATGTGATTTACTGTGCAACATCGCATGAAATGGCTCCTCTAGGTAGCGTCATTAACAACTTGAGTGCCTGAATATAGCAATTGAACAAGTACAATTGGATGATACGTCTATATATTTCTGTCACAATCCGTGACTACGTACAATAACAGCCATCCAGTAGCTTATTCTATAGGAATTAATGGCCTTTTTGTGGAATTTATCGGGGTATAAACTTGGAAAAGTCGCAGGAATACTGGACGAAGTGATAAAAAATTACAATTTTCGAGAAAAAAAAATTTAAAAAAAAAGATTTTTTTTCGAAAATTGTAATTTTTTGGAAGGCCTCGTCCAGTATTCCCGCGACTTTTCCAAGTTTATATCCCCGATAAATTCAACAAAAAAGGCCATTCATTCCTTATAATTCCAGCATTTGAAATAAATTCATCAAGAAAATGTGTTTATTTTCCGTTTTCTTAAGAATTATTTTAACTGCGCCTGACGGTTACGGAAAGTAGTTTGGCATGGAGTTTACTGGGATATAAATTTTGGACGGAGACTTGCTACGGACCAATCAAATGTTAGGGAATTGTGTAAATATTTTTGTGCTGGAATTATCAGTTAATGTTCATCACTTATCTCGATACTAGTCAAGTAAATCCACTTTATGCTGTTAATGTATGCAGATACCTTGTGTGGAAACAACTATATGACACACTATAACTGTTTAGCAGCCATTTTTGATTGATGCAAATTTCTCAAAACGATCAAAGATGACATAGTGCCATCAGTCTGATTCTTGATGTTGATGATCTGGGCAATCAAAATCGCCAATAAAAAAAATTATTTTATTCAAAATAAAGTTAAGCTCCTGCATGGAACGTGCCATACACTTGGCTGCCAGACTATCTGACATCTGAGCGGGAAACCCCCACATACATCAATCAATTTCATTGGTCGGTTACTTTGCAGATTTTCGATATTGTACCTCGGAAAGAAAATGGCGACGGCGATAAACTGAAAGGATTATGCACGCTGTTTTACAAAGAAATGTTGAGAAATAACTAGTAAGGAAAGTAGTTGCATATAAATTATGAATGAAATTTGGTGTATTAATATTATTTAAACGTATTGTCAGATGATTTTGGTATCGTACAGTTCACGAAGTGTCAAAATTATGCGCGTATTTGTATCAAATATTCGAGTTTACTTTCGCTATGTGACCCAATGGGATGGAAGCCAGTCTCTATAGCAAAGCAAATAATAAATGATAAAAGTCAGATAATGAAAAATAGAAGTTAAACATGATATAGAGACATGGCATGTTAGTCTAGTTAGTCTAGTATTAGTAAAATACCACCTGTCGTAAAACACCTAGCTCCAGATTGATTTACGGTAAAACAGATTTTACACTTTCAATCACATGTTCAACCTAGTTTCACTGAATGGTAAGTTTTCATATACGCGTAACATAAAGCAGGCTACTTCGTCGCCCGTATTGTATATATGATGGTGGGTCTAGTTTTCGGGGTATTAACAAGTTCATCAACTAGCGGTTTTTATCAAACATAACATATGAGCTAAATTGTTAGTTCAATAGAATGATAAACATTTCTTTCAATGTTTCTTGCCTTCACAATAAGATTGTTGTTTGATTAAAATTTGCGTCAGCTCGTTTAGCAACACATGAGTCAGCCATCTTGAATATTGACTTATGGTTCGAGTTTTCGGGGTATGTTCCGAAAGTGTCAATAAATTTGCTAATTCGTCCCGAGTTTTCATTGGCTATAAGATCATCACGCAGATGAATGAGGCACAGTGAAGGAAAACTTGAAACTTTTCTCTTGATTATGATTTTAACAATATTAAAGAGCAGATTAATGGCGTACACATAAAATCAAGGTAGGTTAGTGAACAAAATGACCTAAATGGCAAAACATACCAGTATTTGGTCCAAACACGCGATTTGGTGGCATTTTTTAAGAACTTACTATAGGTAATGTCATGCTTATTTTAATTACGTGACGTAAAGCACATCGCGGCTGCACACATGTCTACAAATTACAAAATATGTGAATACCCTGAAACTCTGACTACCCCGAAAACTGGCGTCATGACCATATGTCTTATATTATAAAGTATAACATAGTTCACTATAGATATGTAATGTGCCGACCATACATATACAAACACCATTATTTTGACTTGAGTTAAAACACAATTTGGAAATAACAATTCTCCATAACTCTTATGTAGTGCAATGTAATGAAATGTAATTTGAGCTATGTACTCAGAGTCAGAACAAGTGCGAAACTTATGAATTGTGACAAATTGGATTGTTATATTTGATTGACAATATGTTATCAAAGATTGACAATGGTGTTAAGTATTACAACAGTGCATTATGAATCAACTAACACTGATTTAATTCTACATTTCTAGCAGTCTACAGAAATGTGTAACTTTTCATCTGTATTCTTCCTGTTTCTGTTTTGGAATGACGTCCATTGTTGTTGTTGTCGGTATAAATAAATTGTTTTCCGCTACTTTCAGCCGCTGACTTTTCGGCCCAATATTCACATCAAGCTCACACCAGGATTTAAATAAGTGTACAGTTGGGTCACTATTCCACCACCAGTTCTAAAAATTACAAGTGCCTGCTATACAGATATACTCATTTATTAATATTTAGTTTAATGATAGTGACGCGCGGTGGTATCAGGCTATTTTCATATGCAAATGAGGTATAATATTGTTTAATTATTTATACTAATTAAATGCGTCATCTGAATATTTTCAACAGATTATAAAGTATGCTCATTGTACATCAAACAATAACTACAGAGGATAAATAGTATTAAATATCCGTTAACATTTTAAGGAAACACGGTTATCGTCCCTGTTATCAGTGTGAATATTTTTACGTCAGATATAAAATGTATAACTATGCCAATCATTACGTGGGGTAATGGTGAATGAATGTTTATTTTGCCAGAAAACGTCTCAGATGATGTCTCTGATATAAAGAATATTTTGTGCTTAGTGTGTGGGCATGCACCTTTAACACTTATTATAATCCCGAATAGTGATGAGCGTTAAGCACAGTTGTCAATGGCCAGTTGTGTACAGTTAACCTCTTTTCGAGTTACTGTGCCTCTTTTACATTTCGTGTTGCTTAATCAGGCGCTAGGAGGCGTGTGTGTCATAGCATGTGACAATGTTTGCAAAGTATTTAACACCAATGGAAAGGGCTATAGAACTGGATTTGTAATATTTATGGGCCACGCTCTGTGAAAACCAGCCTTAATGACAACATTTTCGATTTGCACTTTTTTACATTTTCGGATGCGGACACCTTTCAAAAACAATATGCTGAAAAGAAAATGCAAATATGTTTCATAGTTTTTGTTTTATCTCACTTTTTGTAGCACCATATGAATCACGCAACGAAAAAATAGTAACGTCATCGAGAAAATGACGTTATTGAAACGCCGACGTTTTACAATGCAACACAGCAGCCTACAGTAGAAATGCGTGTTCATAGACTCATTGACTGTGCTTACCGTAAACTGTATTTGCTACGGTGTTCCGTTAAGGCCATCGTAATAGCGCTATCGGGTCGATACTACGAGATCACGACAGTACGATGACGATAGTACGATATACTACGAAGACGATAGTACGATATAATATCGTATTATCGTCATCGTACTATCGTGGTATCGCGTTATCGTCATCGTGGTATCGTACTATCGTCATCATGCTATCGTAATATCGTCATCGTAGTATCGTACTATCGTCATCGTAGTATCGTACTATCGTAGTATCGTACGTAGTATCGACCCGATAGCGATATTACGATGGCCTTAACGGAACACCGTAATTTTCTGATACGGTACACTAAATGTATATACAAGTGTTAGTATGTATACATACTATCAAACATTGAACAGAATAAAACTATGCTATGTACATGTAGTGAACAAACCAAACGCACCACTATCGATTTTAAATCTAAAATTAGCCGACATGCGACTTCGTAATTGGCTACCATCGCCAACTATGATAGATTATATACATGTACCGTCAGAAAGATACATTGTAATTATTGGATAATTTAGTTCATAATCTAATTGACGTCATTTACGTAACAGTTAATTGTGACGCAGCGGCGTGGGAGGGTATTGAAAAGTGCTGCGGCCATATATCGTCGAACGAGCAAAGTTCGTGATAATGCTAGCGGGGTTCGGGGGAACGGTTACACGAAACACCAAAATACACTCAAATGCACCCAAATATAGTTTAAATACATGTAAATATACCACAAATACACCATAGATAGTGTCAGATATTAGTGTAAAGCATATATTGACACAAAACACAACATATAATTTACATATGTATAGTCAAATAAATCTGTTAAATTGGCCATATGTTCGATGTATGCACATTGAATCACCAATCATATGGGAAATACATGCAAATTATATAGTTCAATATATATAAATATGCCACAAATACACCCTCAAACATATCAGTGTATGCTCTCCTTACGTTATCAGAATTTGTATAACCTATTTTATGTATCAGTGTAGACTTTGCTCTTTATTATTGTCCGCCCTTTTTGGGATACGTGTATATTTTATTAAAATGCCCCACAAATATGCCACAAATACACCCTCAAACGTAGACTACCAGTGTGAACATCGGCTTATCTCTTCAAACATTATATGAGCCGCGTCGTGCGAAAATGTGCCTTATGGCGAAAATGATGTTATCGAGTAAATGAGGTCGGAAACGTCGCTTCCATTTACGCTGACGTCGTTGTTGACAGCTGGTAATGACATATGCTATAAATGTATTATCGTGTACCATTAGCGAAACAAACCAACTGTATATAGACCATTGACTATTTTAATTACCATGTTATACCAAAATATAAATGTATGTTCTCGGGGTTGTTAAGAAAATAAATGATCAGAAACGAGCAATGTTGAGTAGCATGTGAGCAGGTGGTGTCGGCAGCCCAGTTCGAGTATGGACCCGATAAATGTTTTCTTTTTTGTGTTAGTATATCGTTTACCGAGATTTTACATATATATATGTATGTACAGTAGATATGTGATATTATATGGATGAAATGTTCAAAAACGTACATGTAGTCGTAAACGTTACAGTACACGTTACATAGCGTTTCCCTTACTTTATACGCGTATCTGTTTCTGATTTAATTTCATTTATGTGTGTCACCACCGTGACTCATCAAAACTGTGAACATAGTATGTCACGCGTCAAGCGAAAACCTCCTTTATGGGTCAAACATGCGAAATTGAGTTTTCAACATACTTAGAAAATTTGATCTCTCTCGAACAATACGATATATAAACCAATGTTGTATTCAACTGATAAACCATCTTTCTAGACCAACAAAGATACATATCTGACGTCACTTTGTCGCATCGACGTTGTTTCGAAAATACGTACGTTACGTCGTCGTTATCAATATTTGCGGACAGCGGACCGCACGAGTCGTGACGTTTTCGTGCTACAATTGTACTCACACAGAAACTTCTCTTTGTTTCATCACTATGCACATATTTATGCACTACATGTATATTATTATTAATATATACTTAGCGATATTTCAAAACATTTATATTTAATTTATAAATAATATAAGAAACAATGACAATTCGTTACAACGGCACACGTCGCCGGTAAATGATATTTCCGACGTCATGTGAAGTCCACAGGTAGAAGACTCGGACCTAGGACCCAATAAATGGCTCATTTGAAAAACGTTACTCCACCCACCCGTTTCCGGTGTCTATTGTACGGAAATTGTTTGGTGGGGTAACGGTTTACAAATGAGCCATTTATCAGGTTCTATGTCCCAGTCTTCCACCTGTGGTAAACTCCTTGGAGATAGCATATTATGTCACGCAAATTTCTATGGGGGGCAGCCATTGTCGTGCTGCGCCTAAACGGCCGAGAAAATAGTGCCCTGTGCCAACTTATCCTATTGTGTTTTGGTCCGTCTTGCTTTGCATCTCAAACTCTACATATACTATTCTCTATAGTTTTCACAGTTTTAGGCTCAGTTTATCAGTTAAATTTTGGAAAATACGAATCAAGACAGTTCGCGCGTATGAATACAACAGCTATTATCTTTCGGTCTGACGGGACAGTACGTACGGAGCTAGCTACACACATTCCCCTCCGATATGTTATTTACGGCTACAATTTGACCCATTCAAAATGTCAAAATTTAGTTAACTGTATATGTTATGCATTTAAACAAATAATCTTTGATGTAGAGCTACTAAATTTCCCAAAATAATAGAACAGGGAAATCATTTTCCCATGGAATCCATCTTTTCTCTAGTAGTAGGCTTGTTAAGTGCATAAAATAGGGGTTTGACTTCACATCATGATGCAAAGGTCCTCTTTGGTATGGAAGTTCCTTAGGACTATATAACGTTTTTGTATCCAAAGACACACGCTCTATCTCATATTCAAGATGGCTGCCGGCGGCCATCTTGAAATTATGGCCGACGATATATAAGTTGAGTTAAATTTCAATAACATTTATGATTCCCATTTCTAGTGGTGTATGCTAGCTTCTAACACTCATGGAGGAATGCATATAAAATATAGAAGTTGTATCTCAATTCCAATATGTTTGGAAAAAAAATCCACACAGTATACAAGTTCAGCTAAATTTAAATAAAAGTAATTATTTACATTTCCTCTGTTATATACAAGGTTCTAAGGATCATGGAGGAATAAATAACTAATATAGAAGTTGTATGGCAAATTCAAGATGGCCGCCGGTGTCCATATTGGTAAAATATTGCTGACAGCTATATTGAAAAAAGTGGCCGACAATATTTAAGTGTAGCTAAATAGCGATAAAAGTAATGATTTAATTTTCTTCTGTTATATTCAAGTTTCTAAGGTTCATGGAGGAATGAATATCTAATACAGAAGCTTTATCTAAAATTAAAGATGGCCGCCGGTTGCCATATTGGTAAAAACTGCTGAAAATATATGTATTTAATGAATACAATGTTGTAATGTGACTCCTCTTTGATATAGAATTGCATATGTGTAATAGAACACTGAATAGCATAATTAGTAAGTTGTATCTCGAATCCAAGATGGTCGCTATTTTTCAATTAAATTCGAGTTCGCTAACTGTTTGTCGTAGATGCTATTATAAACATCTATTCCATCTGTAGACAGTTTTTACTTGAAATAAATGAATTGAGGTATATAATAACACATGTAAACAAAACTGAATCTCAAATCCAAGACGGCTGCCATCAATCATTCGGAAACAGATTAGGCATGTATATGTAGAAACACATACAAATAAAATAATAAATATTTACAGTTTGTACATGTATTGTTTGGATCCGGTTGATTCCACAAACTATTTGTTCAGGCATTTTTCACTGTTAGAATGTATTCAAGCACCATTCGAAAGAAGCACACAAAATTGACAACTTAGTAAAAGTTATGAAAATAAAATTAGATGGCATGTTGAAAACAATTGCAAGCCATAAATATATGCACTTGTAATGCAAAAGGCCTTTGAGAAAATGTAAAGGGGATGCCTCCTACACATACACATACATATTAAAGCATTTGGCACTGGCACTGTGAATGCTAACTTTAACAACATAGTTATTGTCAGCAATACAGATCAACAGACGACCGGAATGAATGACGAAACAATGTACACTGCACCGTTCAACAATATATGTATACCGTATAATAATAATAATAATAATAATAAAATATGCATATACCAATCACATATACTCATATAATGTATGCGAAGGTGCAATGTATGCATTCCATGGTAATATAAATCATCACATACATGTACTAATAATTTATAAGCACATAGTGTAATGGTGTAGTACTTAGAATGCATATTATCTTGTGCATTACATTTTGTCATAATGCAAGCATATTCGTGTTATGTTCTATCTATTCAGTATATGTCTCGCAGAGGCAATATTAATTCAGAGAAACCTAGACTCACTTAATAATGCCAATCACCGACATGAACCCAACATATCCATATTCGTCAATTTACATTTTCATTGCATACTAGTGTCGTCAGTGTAGCAAAGTCTAAACTCAGTCCACGATATGTAGCAATGTTTCTATTAGTCGGGGATAGTGTTATAGTCACCATTATACATAGTGGCGGATAAATCGTATCTTGATGTAGCTAGACTAATTATAAAACTAGAGCAGCTTGAGCTGCATCAACGGTTTGAGCCTCAAACATTGATTTCATGTGTAACTAAGCTTTAGCCCAAGGTGTAAACTATTTGCTGACAGTACTGTACAAATTGGAATGTTTTCGAAGACCACACGTTAAAATAAAAAAGAAAATCCGAAATTGTTGATTTTTTTCATTTTTCTCAACTTCACATGTCAATAGCTCTCTCATTTAAGCAGATAGCCAATAACGGCCAGGCAAACGAAGATAGAGATTTCTCGCAGCTTTCGAATACAAAAAGAATTTTTGAAATCGGTTGAAAAATGTGGAAGTTATAGGACATTATATGATATATGACGTCACTTCCGGTTTCGTGGAAAGTGACGTCATGAGAATTCTGAAAATTGCGTTATTCCCGTTTCACAGTTGATACAAATCGGCATACAAAATTTGAAGTCGATCCGACAAGCGGTTTGGGCTGTAGTCCCGACGGCTGAATAAAAAGAAAAAAAAACCCAACGAAAACAAAAGGTTTGAGGAATCAAATTCCTCAAACCTAACTAGAGCAGCATGAGCTGCATCAACGGTTTGAGCCTCAAACATTGATTTCATGTGTAACTAAGCTTTAGCCCAAGGTGTAATCTATCGGTTGCAAAAAGAATTTCTGAAGTTTTAGAATGAACAGTCCAACATTATTGTGTTCGCATCATCACACCGATGTGGGGCCGGTTAGCTTAGAGGTAGAGCGATGGACTCGGAGCGAGGGATACTGGGTTCGATCCTCAGCCAAAGTTTTAGCTAAAGGACTGAAATATCGACTACAGCAAAAACAATTGAAATCGAATGATAAATAACGAAGCTGACTTCACATCCGTTTGCTCTATTTTGAAAACTTGAAAAAATACGTTCATCTTTGACATCGAATAGAGCCGTAAGTAGTCAAAATATAGCTCTGAAAATTATCATATTTCATGCGACTGACACTCGCCTATCACTCTGGCAAGAAATTATGTTGCTGACAGTACTGTACAAATTGGAAAACGTTTGTAAAGACCACCCGTTATCAGCCGAAATTCGGCAAAATCGTTGAAAAGTATGTACATTTTTCAACTTCAAATGCATATAGCTCTTTTATTTGAGCAGATAGCCGAAAACTGTGAGTTTGAGATAGAGAATTTTGTTAGCTTTCCAATACAAAAAGAATTCTTGAAATCGGTTGGAAAATAAGGAAGTTATAGGAAGTATGACGTCACTTCCGTTTTCGTGGAAAGTAGCATTAAAAGATATCTGAAAATCTCTGAGTCTCTGCTCACACTTGATCCGAATCGGCATGCAAAATTTGAAGTCGATCCGACCAGCGGTTTGGTGTAGATGGAGGGAGCCCGTAAGTCAGCGGATGATTATTTTTCGATAGCTATCGCCCTTACATTGCAGTTTACGCCATTTGTAAATACACCTAGTAAAACGGAAATTAAATATGTGCAATATTCCGCCAGTGAAGTTTTCGTTTGTTTTTCACCATAGGCCAGGCACAAAGCGGGAAAGTTTTAGCTAAAGGACTGAAATATCGACCGCAGCAAGAAATTTTGAAATCTATTGATAATAACGAAGCTGACGTCACATCCGTTTGCTCTATTTTGAAAACTTGAAAAAAAGACGTTCATCTTTGACATCCAATAGAACCGGAAGTAGTCAAGATAGAGCTCTGAAAATTATCATCTTTTATGCGCCTGACACTCCCCTATCACACTGGCAAGAAATTATGTTGCTGACATTACTGTACAAATTGGAAAACGTTTGTAAAGACCACCCGTTATCAGCCGAAATTCGGCAAAAATTCGGCAAAATCGTTGAAAAGTGTGTACATTTTTCAACTTCAAATGCCTATAGCTCTCTTAGTTGACCAGATAGCCGAGAACTGTCAGCGAGATCGAGATAGAGAATTTTGTCAGCTTTCTAATGCAAAAAGAATTTTTGAAATCGGTTAGACAATAAGGAAGTTATAGAAAGTTATAGAAAATATGACGTCACTTCCGGTTTCGTGGAAAGTGACGTCATGAGAATTCTGAAAATTGCGTTATTCTCGTCTCACAGTTGATACAAATCGGCATACAAAATTTGAAGTCGATCCGACAAGCGGTTTGGGCTGTAGTCCCGACGGCTGAATAAAAAGAAAAAAAAAACCAACGAAAACAAAAGGTTTGAGGAATCAAATTCCTCAAACCTAACAAAAGGTTTGAGGAATCAAATTCCTCAAACCTAAAAAAAAAACCAACGAAAACAAAAGGTTTGAGGAATCAAATTCCTCAAACCTAATAACGTAAAGTTGACCATTGTATCGTGATGTATGCCAACCATTATGTATTTGCGCACTGCGTATCGTCTCATCTCGTATTAGTTTTATTATATCATGTTGTGTATGCAATATATACATTTACATGCATTATTCCTGTTTCCATAATATATGTTCTCTATAACACAATTCACGCGAGTGACCATTTAGCTTCCGAGATCACATTATATTGCGATATGCATACATGTATAAGTCGCTCAAACACCATATTGTATAAATCCGGTTATTTAGTGAGCCTGACAAAACTGTGCACTACATGTTTGTACTGTTCTGCTTGCTCATAAAATAAAACACGTGTTGTAATAAAATGAGCCACTCTCAAACAAAATATATATTCACATACACTGGCACAAGAGTGATTTTGCCATGTGCTGCACTATATAATGCGGAGCATATACATATAATAGGCACGTCAAGACATACGAAGCTCCTACTCGCACGTCCTGGCCATATTTCTCCATCCATATGACTGTTTTATTTATCTCTGCACACGATATCAACCCAACTATCACACCTACCCCCATAAATTGTTTACATTATTCGAATATTCCCGACTCTTTTACATCTGTAATTCACATAATATCCCTTTACAAAAGTGTATTAATTCCGTTAGCCTGGTCACTTGTATGCAGTCAATAATTAATCCACGACATTCAAAAAACCAACATACACTGTGTCTATATCTTATGCATGCAATACATATAATTATAATGCTCATCCTAAAATAACATACATGTATGTTTAATGATTGATGCACACCGTTCATCTGCTCAGTTATTGTTATGTCACTCATGTAAAAAAAATGCATCATATATCTGAATTATAATAGTGCAAACGACACACATTTTGCGAGCTATGAATTGGCCATTTATTTCAAAATGACGGACAACAGTCATCTTTGATTTGTACTAAACCTTCCATATTTTGACATTTATTCTTCTATGATACTTGAAAGAAATTTGACTTATAACTTTTAAATTAAATTTTGTAAACTTACATATTATCCGCCACATTTTCTAATATATCTTAAATTTGAGATACAACTGCTGTATTTTGCTATTCATTCTTCCATAACCGTTAGAAATGTGCATACAATAGATAGAACAAAGTAATACAAAAAATCTAGCTTCCATTACAATTTGACTAAACTTATACATCGTCGACCATGTTTTCTAATATAGCCGATGGCGGCCATCTTGAATATGAGATACAACTTTCATATTTTGATAGTCATTCTTCCATTGCCATTAGAAACTTGCATACAACAGAAAACAATTAATAAATCTTGAATTGCAATTTAGCTAAACGACTATTTACTTTCGATCACATTTTCCAATATGTGCGTCGGCGGCCATCTTGGATTTGAGATGCGACTTCTATATTTATTAATAATTCCGCCATGACTCTTAGAAGGTTGCATATAACAGATGCATTTGAATCTTAACTTTAAATGGTATTTAGCTAAGCTTACATATGATCTGCTATTTTTTTTCCAATATGGCTACCGGCGGCCATCTTGAACATGAGATATAGCGTATGTCTTTGGATCTACATCCATCTACGCCGACTACATATGTTATATAAATAAAGTTTATAAGAAATATTAGCATTATGATTACATCATACTGATTTTGTTATGTGTTATCTAAAAATACCGGTCATATGGTTATTTAGTTTCAAATGTCATTTACAAGTCGTCCATATAATATTATAAAAATCATTTGCAATATTCTCATTTGTATAAAAATAATCAACAAAATCACTACGTGTTTCCTTGAAGGAAACAGAAAAAACAGACTACTGAACCACTATTAAAACAACTGTAAAATTCTGCCACGCGTATCCAACATTAAAATATTTGTGAGCCACAATTAGTAATGCGTAGGACACATAGGAAAACTTATTGCAACGACGCAACGATTTCAAGTGTCAAAATCCGACGTGACGTTGGTAAATTTAAGCGCAACTTTGCGACGTCATTTTCAGGCTTTCATGACGTCATTAAGGCTGGTTTTCACAGAGCGCGGCCCATATATAGTTATCTGATAGCCGCGGTTAACGATTATCACAATCTCTCGAATTTGCCTTACAAATTTGTTTGCTTCTTTATCAGTTCAGCGTAGCTGTACACAGGCTACTGATATAGCATTGTAACACTCAGCACAAATAATTAAAGGGCACTATATATATATATATATATATATATCCCGTTAGCTACATGTATACATGAGATTCATATTAATGTCAAAACGCTATACGCACAATATACACGTATTTAATAGCTAGATTTCTCGTCCGATTTGTTGTTTGTGTCGGAAATGAAACATTTATTTTCGCAGCCAAAAAAAAACAGTTTTAAAGGGCTGACCAAAACATATCTTGTTTCCGTGTGCTATATTAACCCTTGTCACAGATGTGGCCCGGGTTCGGCAGTGGCCAGTATATGGGATGGCAAGGTGGTCGCCAAATTGGACAAGTGAGTTCAAGTTCCGGCTGGTAATTAACCCGGTTTCCTCCGACATGAAGGGCCACCCTACGCCTATATCTGTGTTTACGAAAGCACCTGGGTAACTGCTCTCGTGTTTGCTGGTAATCGTTGTAAAATAATTAGATTAAACGGTAACATATATTGAACAAATCCTCCAAAAACAAAAGTGTGCTAGTAGGACATGTTAATACAAATGTGCATGGCATTAGTGGTTGCATAAGCCCCACTGTGCTGTATGGGTCATTGGCATTAGACACCAGCAAGATCGCGGAAAGTGGAACATTTGTCAGGTAGGTGCTTCAATTTTTACTGTTTTTCTCATTTAAAACTATCAAATATCACGACATTAACGCGGTAATTCAGTCTATATATATGTTGTCTCTTGTTCTTGCCCGGGTCCATTTCTCGCAGACACGACCGTTAAACGTGAACAGAAGCGAGGACGGTATAAAATTTACGGAGTTCGCATACGAAAGCGAAAACCAACACATTCTTAAACACCCGATATATCATTTAAAACACGATGCCTTTAAATGACCGTTAATAATATTTGTTCGGTATACACCGTAACAATATCGGACGATACGGATGTCATACCAGACTGCCGACACGATTCGATCGAGTTGCATCAAGGGGTTATCGATATCGTTACATGGGCGTCACCGGCATTTTTGAAAAGGGGGTTAGACTTTCAGCTGTGAAGCAATCGACATTTGTAAGGGGTCCTGGATTTCAGATTTCGATTGCTTCACAGTCCCGGAGATATTTTGATTTCAAGAAGCCAAATGCTGCATTCGGGTATGTGTTTACAACAAATAGCTCCTGGGCTAAGCTGCTTTTTGGGTCTATTTAAGAAGCATATTTCTGAAATTAGCATATTGCAATACGTTTAGCGCTGCTTGACTGTATTTGGTTACTAGGGCGTTTGAATACTATAATGTCTGCTCATTCATGCATTTAAAATAGCTATCGCGGACTTAATTTACATAAACAAAATCCTGCTGGCTCAACAAACAAGGGGGTTTCGTACGACGTCCTTGCATTACCATCTCACTACGACGGATAACGTGTTACGAAACAAGTAAGTTACATGTATTTTGAAAGTACGTTGTGTACATGTATATATTGTTTTACTTTTTGTTATTTAGTTGTCTGTATTAACTTGCGTGGCCACCTGGTAGAAAGAAACATGAAATAGCCATGTGATATAGAAATGTGTCTCTGGATATAGGTATAGCAATGAAAGACACGAAACACCATAGCTAATACTCTTACAATATTTAATTATTTTATACACGTATATGTATAATGTATTAATTAAAGGTACATGCCCACTCAGTAGGCACAACATGTTCTTTATAGGAATTAAATAAGTGTATACTTGTGTCACTATTCCACCAGATATAAAGATTACAAGTGCCCACTATACAGATATAATGATTTAGTAATATTTATTTTACTGATATTGACACGCGGTGGTATCAGGCTCTTTTCATATGCAAATGAGGCATGATATTTGTTAGTTATTTATACTAATTAAATGTGTCACTTGAACAAATAATATTATGGGCAGAGTATAAAGTATGACCATTGCACATCAAAAAATAAAAACAGATAATAAATAGTACATGTATGTCCTTTAACATTTTAAGGAAACACGGTTATCGCCTCTGATGTCAGTGTGGAAATTTTACGTCGGATATAAAATGTATAATAATGCCAATCAATGCGTGGGCTAATGGTGAATGAATGTTCATTTTGCTAGAACATGTCTCAGATGACGTCTCCGATAGTTGTGCCTACTGAGTGGGCATGTACTTTTAATACTAACATAGAAACAAAATATCCCACCCATCATGTTGTATTGTAGGGCGATATCGTTTTGTCAATTCTTTATGCGAGTCATTCAGTTATGTTAACAACGGTTCGTTTTCAATTACTGGGGGTAATTGTTGACAGTATATTTGGACTTATAAAATAATCTACCTCAAATTCCAAATTGCAATACATCTGATGGAACAGGTTCGTCACATAATATGTCGTTACCCCATCAGCGGGTATATCTAGTTTTAATTTGAAATATAAAACAGTACCGCATTTAAACCGCTTGCCTCTCGTATATACAATGTTAGGTGTGTCTTGCATTGACAGAATGGCTGTAAACGTGCTGGTGTTATTACTGCTCCTTGAAGTAGCTACGGGCACGCCGCCAAAGTATGACGGCGTGATCAGAAATGGTACCGACGGAACGATGGAGGCGTATATGAAGCCACCATTCCAATCAAGCCACGCCTCCCTCATTGAGACATGTCTGAATGGAGACCTTGCCTTGGCCTGGTTCAGTGGATCGTCCGAAGGGAAGAGTAATGTAATTGTGGCTGTTACTGGAGAAATGAGACAGGCTGAGTGTGTAATTTTGTACCGTAGATGATGTGCGGATGTGCGATACCTCATGAAAGACTTCCACATTTGCTATGAAAATCTCGTCTATGTTTGACGTCATTTACAGAAAATATCACAGTTTGTAAATCGCACATCTTCAAAATAGTACAAAATCACATGGCTTGTCTCAAATGGGGTTGATGAGATTTGTGCAACTTATCAAGGTCCAGATATTATAGAGAGCCCGTTCACAATGTGCCTTATCACATAAAATGAGGACTATGTACTGAAAATTGTGTTCGAATTTCGACTGTCCCCCCCCCACCCCTTCGGCGGAATCCTGGATCCGCCACTAAAGAGTTCGTGCTAGCTGACCCCATCCCACGCCTGAAAATACATGTATTATTTATGTGAACTCTGTGTTATATTCTCATGTATTATGTGCAAGGTTGGAGAATCAGGACTACGTTAAAATACGAGAGTGACTGGAGAAAGTGGCTTTTGCGACCAATGTAGACTCCGATCATCCTGCGTATGAGTCTGATCAGGATCTGCATCGATCGCCATTCAGTCAGTGAAACACCTGTCCTCTTTCTAACAACATTCAGGTCGTTTTAATGGCGCACGAACGGTAACTCTTGCAATATACTCCCGTACCGGGCCACCCCATGAATTCGCCACTACCACCATTGTACATCATTTCCAGGTTGATGCGGGGTAGTCCGCGACATAAATGAATCGATAAAATAGAACACTTTCGCAAAGTACATTTTTTACTCGTGGTCAGCTTTCATTGGCCTCTTGACGTTTTTGAATTGTGTTTAACTACAGGTAGCTATTGTTGTGTCCCGCCTCCTGAAAGGTACCAACCAATGGACGGACGCGGCTGTTGTATCACAACGTGAAGGATTCTCCAATCAGAACCCGGTTCTTTTCTACGACAGTCAATCAAACACCTTATTCCTGTTCCATAGTCAACAAGTTGCTTCATCTTCGCCTGACACGGCAAACATAGGTGGCGAAGGTATTGTCAATGGTGGCTCCTGGGAAATTTGATATTACCTATTTGAACAAATGATGAGATTTCACGCATTGAATGTCAAAATTGGTGCCCTATAATTGAATTTTAAATGGACATGACAATTTAAATAAGTGATAATACCTATTAAATTTCATAGGAATAACTATAACAATTAAGAGATCACAAATTGGAACAAGAAATCCCATATATTGAATGCCAAAACGGCGCCGTATAGTTGCGAAACCGAGTCAATTTAATATAATTGCACATGCATTTATACAATTCATACAATTACGAGTTTATATAATATAAACTCTTAGCATACATACATGTACATGTCAATGTATTTTTTTCTGGTACTCGAGTTCGGCGCTTGTCATTATCTTCTTTTTCGATTTCACCTTAGACTCGGCAACAATTTGGGAACTACAATCAAACGACTGTGGAAAGACCTGGACCAGTCCTAGGATCATGTTCACAAAGCCTGGATCATTTGATAGGAATCGCATTGTCGTGTCTCTGAAGAATGCGTGGCTTTTCCCGATATACTACAGCAACATTATAACAGATACATCTTACCTGAAAGTAAGCACCAGTCACAACGTGTTCGGTGATTGGCTGGAATATTACTTCACTGGTTCGAAGCATCTGATACAGGCGACCGTCGTCCGTCCAAATGCAAGTAAGTCCACACACTACTGTTATGCATGCATTGAACTTACCGTTACACAATGTGTCACATAAGTGTACGTCGCTATTCCGGGGCCAATAACAAGGTGTATGATCATGTGGTACTAACAACAACAACACGTACTGAAACTTCCAGAACCCATCCGATTGAAAGTACGCATTCTTTTATATTGTCCTTATTACGTAATGGATTTTGATGAAATATGGCACATCAAACGCGTCTTGTTAAGCTGCATTTGGTGGTCTCTGTATTTTCGCCCAAACGTCTGTCGTTGTTGCGAAGAATCGATTTCCGTCTCCGACACGGAAAACAATTCTTCGCAAAAACGACATAAGTCCCTGGACAAACTCCCTGAACCACCAAATGCAGCTCATGAAGACGCGTTTGCTGCGCCATATGTAATAACAATCCATTGCATATTAAGGAAAATATCAAATAATACTTACTTTGGAGTGGGCGACGTTGTTGTTGTAACCATGTGATCATACACCTTGTTAATTAGCGTTACAATGCGGTACGCTTCATGTCAAGATTTTTCGTATTTCAAAGTGCTATTTTTTAAAACCCTGCAACCAACGTTGCGCCCGTACACTTGTTCTCTATAGTTAGGGCTGTTAGGGATATTTCGTTCAGATTCTTCCAAAAACACAAATTTAGCCAAGATGTCATCCATACCATACTATTTCGATTTCCGACGGGCGCCAAGACGAACAACCCCCGGGGCCACCATTTTGGCGAGATCCAATATGGCCGCCAGTTGGGTAAGAAATCAGTCCTAGTTAAACAACAAAAAGGGCTATATTCATAAATCATACCACATTTTATGGGTTTTGGGATTCGGGCAATCCGATTATAATGTTATTTAGAGACTTTGAGGTCATTGTCATATCTTAAGGTCACGATAAAGGTCATTTTGAGTCAAATTCGTCATATTTAGTGTTAATCAATATGTACGAACAGTATATCATTGTATCGGTTTCCGGGGTTGAGATTTATTTGACGATTGGATGCAATATTACATATACCAGGGTCACGGCAGAGGTCGCCCGAACCTGAGGTCAGCCAGAGGTGAATTGTATGAAAAATGTCAAAAGATCAGGGATCACAAATAATATCGCTTTTTGGGGGTTTGTGGCATCGGATAATCATATTCTGATTTACATTTGACTAGTTGAGGTCAATAATTCCTAATTCACTATCTATATGTTCTGGTGTCCTTACTACTGCATCACCTTGTCAACATTCTTGTTATTTACGCACCCCGCCCCGCCCCTCCCCCCTTTCGCATTTGCAGAGGACCGTGCATCGGACACCGGCGCTGTTGCACTTGCACCTTCCTATGCATGACTTGACGCCGCCGCAATGTAAGGGAATGGCACATGCTACTGAAGTATCGCTGAGAGTAGTCCATGGGGGCTGCCATGTACTGGTGCCATCTTTGTACCAACCCCACTCACTGAAGTCAGGGATTTCCTGTTAGACCGAAATGGCCGGACTCCAGTAGAAACTCGCTTGTAGAAGTGCTCGCTTCACATGCTGGAACAGCGCGGCTTGGGTAGGCGGAATATTTTCCAGTGATCTACTTCCTGTGGTGAAGAAGCGATGTCTGGCCTCGTCTACACCGGCTACACCACATACTTTGCTGTACATGAGTACGACGAAGCGTTCGATGTGCAATGATTCGATACTGAACATGTTAGGGTCGTGCGTTAGAACCACTAATGTGTCGGTAAGTGCAGGTATGCTTGACCAGGCTGTGCAAGCAGCAGTCTTCTGCTACATCCAAGAAACTGTGATGCAGTGTCACATCCGGAGGATCCTAGTGTCCGCCTCGGAATGGTTGCACGGCTAAAGTGATGCAAGGTCAACACGTCTGTTGGCGAGCACGGTCTCGAAGTGAGTACTTATGAGCAGCTTTCCGCCCATGTCAGTCTTGGACATATGAGTGCTGATGAGAACAGCTCCTTTTTGTTCTCCTCGTTTTTTAGGAAGCCACTGTTCCATTCACGCTTTGGTATCCGAGTGCTTCCATTGCAAATTCTTGTTCGTGGGACATTCCCGCACCGCTGCTGTGTAAGAGCTTTGAGGTTATTTTTCTCAGGGTAATTATCCCAAATAGCGTCGATGCTTTGGGTATCACTCTTCATTTGTGCCTCCAGAAATGATACTATGTGAAGCGTCACGTACTCGCGGAATGTCTTTGCCGTAGTTGGGCGCATCATGTGGATTACTGCCGCCATATATAAAATCATGAGCGTGGCGTGCTTGGCAGCAGTTGCACGGTCAGCGGGTGCATTGAGGCATTGTAGAACGTCTGACTTTGTTCCAAACAGCAGCGACCCTCCGTTATTTCGGCATCAGGACGCGACTGGAGTGACAGGAAAAGTTGCGTGACTAAGGTCATGTTCTGCCTCTGTACGTCACAGTCCTTCGTGCCTTTTTTCTTGGGGTCAGATCGATTGGCAAAGGTTAGTATGTTGTTCCGCTTGATAGTATCAGATACTGGTACAGAAAGGTTTACCAGCCTTTCCATGAAATTTGTGTTGCGTGAATGGTGTGGCCAGTTTCACGAATTTGAGACAGCGATGTAGCAACGGTTTGTTCCCTGACAGTCTGTGTATCGAGTGAAAGGATTACCAAGCTGATTTACCGTCTCGACAAACGAAAGTACATTCTTTCTAAGATGACGATGGTGGTTCGTGTACGGCCTCGAATTCCTCAACATTCCCTGTGACCGCATAAACCGAGCCATCAGCAGCTCCAATTCAATTATGGTTGACCAGAACTTGAACTGGGGTACAGTTTGGGAACGTCGATTCCACATATTGAATGATTCAGCAGGGCCCATTATATTCTTGCAATACTCTGAGTATGCTTTCTGCTTGAGCAGGTACAGAGACATGAGATATACTTGATGGGCATATATTGTGCACTTGATGTGATGCTCATTGAGCGCAGATTGTGCTCGATCGGATGTCAGGACTTCCGCCTGAGAAAGCACGGTGGCCCACCCCGAGTCGCGCAGCAGTTTACATATCATGAGATGCATCTTATCTTCAATGTGCAGCCCACCCATCATAACAACCAGCTTGTCTTCTCCAAATGTGGCTGGGTATTGCCATTGATGATCGAATACAGTGGCTGATCTGCACCGAGAACGCTCATTGTCTTGAAAGAGGGGATAGACGCCGATCACAGCAGGAGGCTTCGCCGGACTCGTCACTCGCAATCAACGAGTTGTACCCCGACTAAGTGATTACGTCCTCCTCTGAAAGCTCACCTTCCTCGAGCAACACGGTGACGTGCTCCATCCATGCCTCGTCCTTGACAATGGCACCTCGCACATTATTGGGTGGTCTGGCTTCACTATCGCCAAGTCTGGGTGCAAATACATTATTCAGTTTTAGAGAGTTTGACTGAGGTCTGGATCACGTAAGAGTCTGGAAGCTTCGCAATGGACGTATCATACGGAGGGGTCAATCGTGATTGATGGCCGCTTTATTCCGTGGTTCTCGTGCGAAAGATGGTTCGTCACGCTCAAGACATATCCATGGAACTCATCCAGTGAGAAGTTGCTCTGAGCCGTGCTATCTATAGTATCCACATCGTGTGTAGTGCAGACCTTGAGACAACTATTTGTGGGTATGACAACTCCATCCTGAGCATGGCGAGCACACACCGCCCGCACAAGACATCGCGTTACTTCCATGACACGACTGTACAATACCGATATACCCTGTTCATTGTCAATTTCAATCTGTGTTTTACTCCGTCCATGACCATGTAGCGTGAGGCCATGATACAGGGGAAACGGGGTTTCTCTTTCCTTGTTGTGTTGTACTGCATCCGTCTTTACTGCATGGTGTGTACCCTTACTGGTATTGTAGATGAGCAGTTGTGAGATATTGCATGTGGTTTTCTCCCTCGCATTCAGATTAGCATCACCACCTCTCTGTTCACGCCCATGAAGGGCTGATGGGCCCCGGAGCACTAAGTTAAAGAAACTCCGCATCTCCTCGTTGACTGGGTCCGTGCTGCAGTTCGGGGAGAATGAGCCGTCGAAAGGGTCCTGGCTCTGTAGGCAAAACTTGTGCATCATCACGGCAGCCCGCATGAACGTAAGCGCGTCCTCTTGACCAATTTGAGACACATATGTCTTTGCCAGCTCATCGGCCACCTTCAATGTGCGAGATATGTAAATATCCTTCCTGCCTTCATTGCTCTTGGAAAACTCTACCCATTCCGGCAGGGCATCGAGCAGATGGTCTTTGAATAGAGATGAGTGTGGCTGTTTTTGTCTCTGCATGGGCGACCTTGATCACTCATAAGCTTTTGATACATCTTGCGAAGCTCTCAAAGCTTACATATAGTTGTGTCCGAATGTTCGATTAGAGCAATAATTTGAGCACATATGAGGGGGTCAAAGGGCGGAGGTGAGGGTCGAGCCGAATCCCGTCGCTCGACAGCGCGAGCGAAGTCACGCAAACGTACATAACACTGATGGTGGTAACATATATCAGTCGCATGCTCATCAGATGCTACGGTAACCAGTCTGCTAGGTAAATGAAAGTTTTTCGTGGTCTTCGCCTATCTCTTCAAGTTGGCATCTACGGCATCGGTTAATACTTTGTGAAGGTTGATCTGGTCCTCACCCTCACAAATTACACAAGACTTGCTATTGGCCGGAATGTGAAATTCTCCAGATGATCTGAGTTTTTTGGGACTAGATCTATTGTGCGGGCTGGTAGCTATCTTTGTCAATAACCTCTTTCGCCCATTTAACACGAGAACTACTACATACTACAATACATCCTGCAAGTTTTGTGATACTGAGCATTGTGTGATTTAAGTGTTAATTGCTGCAATACCTAGACCATCATTCAACTTACTAATGCTGACGTTAATGCCAGAAGGAAGAGTATTGGGATTAATAGCATTGAGATCTCTATCAAGTGATACAAGTCCCTCCTCATTTGGGAGTTTGCAAGGCTTCTTGAGTTTTGTCCGATTGACAAAGACAACAAAGTCCCCAATTCATAATGTTAACGATTCGCGATATGCATACATCAATTTGCAAGCGAATGTTGCTAATATTGATTAAATAACTGCACCACTCAGTATCTGAATAAAAACGGTAGCGTTGTTCACGCCTCTCAGAATTATGCGCGGTTTTATTTGGGATGTTAGGGAATCATGTGATTATTGATTGATTGACATGTGGTTTACGTCTGTTTAACAAACGATGTATGTGAAGAAGATCTCAAACCAGTGCGAAATAAAGCTAATATTAATAATTGGAAATGGTCATCTAAATGTTTTGGAATTTGTTATGTGAAACCCCTAAAACTCAAACTTCGACCATAATTTGACCTTGAATATGACATTGAGTGGCGAATTTGACCACAAATCGTCGAAATAAGACCATAATCAGAATATACGACCCCGAATACCCATATGTAGTGGTATTACTCATGGTTCTAGCCCTTTTTGGTTTTTACCTACGATTGATTTCTAATATGAGTGGCGGCCATATTGGATTTCGCAAATATGGCGGCCCCAAGTGGCGCCCGTCTTGGCGCCCAGCAAAAATCGAAACAGTAGGGTATGGGCGACGTCTGTGCCAAAATTGGTGCTTTTGGAAGAATGTGAACCAAACCTCCTATGTAATGCCCTAACATCCCCAACTACTACGACAGCTTTTGTTTTTGCCGACTCTTTTACCTCGTTGTGATATGTTTCTTAATTTCTATCTAGTATTACATTAGAATATTACATGTAGTAGTACTGTTTTCTTTTAGAGACTGCAAGTCACCGTACTTCGGATAGATACTAGTATTTGTGTCTTATTATATACATGTACGTAATTTCGTTTCCCATTAAAACACAATGCAACGCAAGACTATGGAAGGTAATATCCGCCATAATTCTATATGACTTGATGCTTGCGTGCTGATGACATTACAACTTATATTCATGTTATTTCATTTGTATTTATTACATTTGAAATCTGCTTGTTGTAATTGTATTTGTCTTTCTTACATGTCCATTCTGCTGATTGCTTTGTTCATTCGTCTTATTTACATTACAATTATTGACACGTCCTTATTCGTGTCCCTGTTTTATTACACTAAGCATTTGCAATAGAAAGTAAGAACAAAGCACTTATCACTTTGATAAGGCCGAAAGCAGTAAGGACAAAGCCGCAGGAAGTAAGCATCAAGCCACAATCCGAAAGCCGCAAGCAGAAAGCATCAAGCCAAAAGCAGAATGATGCAAGCAATATATGAGTTAGTAGTGCCTCATTAGGACACCAGATGACACTGCTGTCAATGCTAGGAATCCTCCGACTAAAAAATAATAGTACGAGATGTGATTGGCTGTTTGAGGAACACCTCCAATGCCTTTGTTGATGTAAGATATCGCCTACAAATGATCACAGTATAGGTTAGAAGACACCAAATAGTTTTACTATATGGTAACTTACACAGGTTGACTGTCAACCTGGCCCGTTACCGATGCAAACCAATAACCGTCCGGGATCAGACTGAGGTTGGCCACCACCATTGATTTTCCCTAAAAAACTAACCCGTTACCATACATTTTTATATTCTCTGCTAATTTCATTTTTCTTATGGATGTTGTGGGACCTAATTTCCAATAACCTACACCAATTCTGCTCTCGATCTTGACTAATTAAAATATAGATTTAATTATTGTTGAAGCTGAGGTCCCATCTAGTAGGTACACACGTTTCTTTATGGAACTTAAATAAGTGTATAATTGTAACTAGTCCACCACATTTAAATTTAAAAAATTTAAATTAAAAAATTACGAGTGCCAGCTACACTGATATAATTATTTAGTAATCGTTAATGTACTCATATTGACTCGTGGTGGTATCAAGGTAGTTCCATATGCAAATGATGCAGTATTTTTAAATTATTTATGTCAACTAAATGCTGAATAAATAATTGTATCGACATATCATAAAGTATGATACTGCACATCAAAACATAAATAAATGGAATAAATAGTTGATTCCGTTATCATTTTAAGGAAACTCGGTTATCGCCGCTGATATCAAACTAGCATTTCGCGTTTCATATGAAAAGTATAATAATGTCAATGAGTACGTCTGGTAATGGTAAATCAATGTTCATTTTGCCAGAAAAATGTCAGATTGAAAGAATAAAGAAAAACATGTCTCCCTATATTATAACCTGGCATGTAGCACTCTAGGTTTAAGGTTAGAGAAATTGAGTATGCAAAAGTAGTCCGGCATAAAAAATAGTCCGGGTGTTTTAAGGTCACAGACACAGTTTGCTTGCAAATCTTGATCCATTACTACCCTGTTTCACTCGAGGAACATGTTGTGGTGTTTTTAACACCAGTTTTCAGCAGAGTTGAAGCATTTAAAAGAAAACACTGAACCTGTTGGTCACGGGATGTAAACAGAGTTTCCGTGGCCAAAGAATGTAAATGAAAAGTCATGCAGAGCATGATGTTATTAGCCGATCAAATCAGGGTAAAGTGCATCGAACATATGTAGGTGTCTCTGGTAACATTGTCAATGGTAAACTATTTTCGACCACAGTTCTGTACCCAGCGTTGACATTTTTCTCGATTTTGTGCAGGTTTTGGAAACCCGTTCCCAAATCCATCCAATAGCAGCAATGCCATAGTAGCAATGTTTTGTTGTCACCATTATGTTGCGAAATATTCCAGCGTAACACCTGTACTGTATGCTCTATTTATCTACAAATTACACTCCGCAATACACAAAGTTGTAGTCACTGTGTGTTTGTCCGAATTCTGTGGCAGCACGCGAGTGGGCGGAACTACCAGGGCTATATATATCTAGCGGTTACAGTGTCATCTAAAAATAGACGCAAGCTCCTGCGTATTCAGGCACATGCCCAGATTGGCCTAATGTGCCCCATCCGTGATTTTTTTGCGCGATGTCGGGCGCAAGACAATCAATAATTTGCGCATTGACAATAATTAAGGGGGATTGCCGCAATCGCGCGTGCTGGATGCATCCCTGCCATCCCTGCATGATACGTAAACAAATCAAAGTTGGCTATGAAGGGCAATTCTTCGTTTTGATTGGTGGAAAATTTTGTGAATATTAACTAGCGTCAAATGACGCGCATACGCGATCCAATGGGATAAACCCGAGATGCTGGGATAAACCCGAAAATGCTGGGGTTGCTAGTAAGGAGATTTTGAGCAGAGGTCGATTATAAATTAGCCGAATAAACACATTTTACGCGATTATACGTGGCTGAAACTTGTTCTGTTTAATAAATAAAAGCTTTAAATTAGCCCAATAATCGGCGTATGTTGGCGTATATGGCCATTAGAGCCAACTATGGACTTCAACAACAATAACTTCCGGGTTAAATCTCTTCCGGCGTTCAGCTCATTACGTATTCAAAATTGTGTTATTTGGCTATAAGTAAAGTTTTAAACGGAGATAATTGCCAAAAATGCAAACTTTATCGGTTGATGCAATTTGGTAGTGATACAGAAAAATTCGCGTTCGTAGATTACCGAATAGCGGGGAAAAGGGTTGCTACAAACTTTTTCAGAATTCGATGGATAACCAATATATTAGCCGATCTATAAATAGATCGGCTAATAACAATAGTGGGGGACATGACGAGGTTGGTCCCACAACATCCATACGAATAATGAAGGTAGGAAAGACTGGCTGGGATTCGGTTAAATTATACAGTAAAACTATTTGGTGTCTTTTAACCTAAGCATGGCGCAACAGAAAAGGCGGCATCAATCTACATCAACACCGTTAGGGACATGGAACAAATTTAGAGAGCAACGCATTGGAGGACGGGTACCAGCATATTAAATCATTTTAGGAGAACTATTTTAAGTTTTAGCAGCGCACCTGGCGTCATAATGGTTGTTCCCAAATTACTGTTGCAATTGTTGTTGTCATCAACACAAACGCATTGAAACAGTGCGAATGAATAAAGCATCAAGCCAAATGCACATGCAATTTAGACTACAACCAAGAATATTTCAAATGTCATAAAAACGAATGACGAATAAAATAACATGAGATTAAGTTGTAATGTCATCAGCAAGCAAGCATCAGGCCTAATAGAATTATGGCGGATATTATCTTCCATACAAGACATCCATATTTTTTCCATATTCACGTGTCGTGACTTCATATTGGTCAATGCCAGAACTACGTACGGGGCGCCATGCAGGACAGGTTAATTATGTGTACAAAATTGAGTTTTGTAACACTAAAAATCACAAAATTCAATTCTGTGTCACAAAATTCAATTCTGTCAATTCTGTGTCACAAAATTCAATTCTGTGTCACAAAATTGAATTCTGTGTCACAAAATTTTTGTCCACAAAAATTAGTTGCGTATGTCATCTCTACGTTGATTGGTTGAGATCGGTCTTAGTCCATTTTACTAGATGGTGGAGTACACTTGCAGGTTTAAATATTTAAATGCGAAAATATAACCCAATATATCAATATTATACTTCTTTATGGACAGTTATTTTGGTTATATTATGATTACAAATGAGTGGTCACACCATATAAGCATATATACTTTGAACGGAGAAATAAGAAATAAAATATTCAGAATTTTCCCTCAATTATGTAAACAGGGTCAAACATAAAGTAGCCGGGACATAGCTAGACCTGAGAGCATGCCCATATATAGAGAATACCAGGCTAGTGTATTTTGATATCAAGTTTATCAGGCAAGGCTAGGAAACGCGTAGGAATTCCGAGGCTTGCCGAAGAATTCCTACCGTTTCCGAGCCGAGCCTGATAAACTTGATATTAAAATACACTAGCCTGGTATTCTATTTATCAGGTAACGTTTTATGCTCGAAAATGACATTAGATGACGTCGTATTCTAACAGTAGATCTAACCTTGTGAAACAAATGGTATTGGATCTGTGTCTACTAGTTGCGAAGTTACGTGTTCGCAACTATGTGTCTACATGCATTATTTACAGTATACACCATCTTAATACATGTATCCATGGTATCTACACAAATACTACAAATGGTTTCCTCAAATGGCCCAATACACACATTCTGTTTATAAACACAGACAGCAGTCAGAACACAGGCCACAGCGCGTGTATTATTGATTTAACTGGGGCAAATGTACCTTGCGATACACACTAAATGACGTCAGTACTCGCGGGAGATCTACATGTACATGAATTATGTGTACAATTATAACGCAAATGAGTTTAAATACGAATGGGTTTGTCAACGTTTGACTGTTTGGAGATAGTTGAAGCAAAATGGCAGAATGCGTGCGCGGCTGGACATGATCAAACGTTATTACATTTCCAACAAAAAACTGATGTAATTTGAGCATTATATTCAGTATTTTCAGTATTTTATGAATCGTCCGATTCACGTAGATAATTTTCGGTATTCATATTCCGGGGCCGCGTCATGAACGTCATGAAATAGTGACGTCATGAAGGCACTTCCGCGTAGTGACGTCATGAAGGCACTTCCATTACGCGCGGCCCCGGAATGAGCATTACCTAAAGCCATATGCAAACAGCACGCGCTATATGTTTGCACCGGTGCACACTAATCTCAGTAAGCCTATGTATACCCTGTATTTATTTAAGGAATAAATCCAGGGCGTGTTGCCTTTACTGGGGTGAATAATACATTCGGTACAGTGCGTGGAGTCCGAAGGAAGGAAAAGAACTCCTTGCAAACGTATTGTGCACCCCGGTAAACACAACAGCACATGCATGGTTTTATTACTTATATTTACACTGCATTTTCTGATAGTTTCTCAAATATAAATAACTAAATATAGCGTTAAAATTAAGAATAATCTTGTTTTACGTCATTTGTCGCACGTCCTGGAACAGCGGCGAAGTTGCCGGTCAATAGCGTGCCGTTATTGACAACCTCGTGGAAATTAATTAATTTTAATCAAACGAATTTTAACCGCGCGATGTCACGTGGCTCTAATGTATTGTATTGTGATTTAAACACAATACGTCGAATGGGCCTTTCCATTATGAATTTATGGAAGGTTTAACCCTTTGAACCCGAAAGCCCGCTATATCGGTTTGTGCAAACAGTGCAGATCCAGATGAGTCGGCTCGTAACGAGTCGTCTCATCAGGATCTGCACTTTTTGAAAGTAATGTTCATAATTTTGAAAACAAAAAACACCCCCTTTTCATAAATGGACTAGTCTGAAAATTATTTTGTGACAAATTGGATTGGTTGCAAAATTAACATGTCAAATCCATTCCAGTTACTTAGTGGTGAAAGGGTTAACTATAATTTCCTGCCACATTACTATTTATTGGTGTCTTACTGGAGGAGAAAATCCACATAAGCTCACACTGAGTTTGTTTTCTAATCCTTATTCACAATTTCAGTCCATGTATGTTGACGTATGTATTGTATACATGTATTCAATTTGAAATCAATATTGTTTAAACTAAAACTAAACTAATCTCAGTAGCAGTATGGGAATGTTTAGCTTAAAAGGATTACTTCAAAACTATTATCCTCTATTCGACAGATTCCACAAAACTACTGGCCTTCTTCAGAGATACTCACCAAAAGCACATTTACTATTCCACTAGTCTTGACGACGGTATCACGTGGTCGAAAGCAACCAAGACGACACTTCCCAATAACGACAGTGGTATTGAGGTACATAACAATATGGCTTCGATTTCTTTTGATTTTCATGTGTGTTTATGTATATTCATTTCATTAACCCTCACAATGGTGAACCAAATGTTGTCGTCTGCTGTTTGTGTTCTATTGACAGAATTTTAGACTATAGGAAATGATTCTAAAGTAATGTCTAACCAATTGTTTTTATTTCGAAAGAAGTCAAAATCTAAAACAACAGCAGGCGACAATTTTTGTTTCCCGCATTCTAAGGGTGCGGTGCATACATATAAGTTAATTGTGGTGCACATGTATTTATTTCCCTATGGAGAGTATGCGGGCCTACTCGCTATCTAAATAACTGTGATATTTTGAAAAATTACAATCACAACTGTATGGTTTAGGGTGGCAATATAGAGAATAGTAGGTTAATGCCGTGAATGGGAAAAAAATATCTGGCAAGGCTCACGAAACGGGATGGGCGAGGCTCTGCCGAGCACATCCCGTTTCCGTGCCGCGCCAGATATGTTTTCCCATTCACGGCACTAACCTACTATTCTATTTATCCCGTCAACACCTACAAACGGCTGTAAAATGCAAAAATAGTATTGACTGGATATCAAAAATGTTTCACGGCACCGTGTTTCACGGCACATACTCGCTGTGTTGACGGGATAAATAGTCGTTCTAGTGTATGTTTTCATTCTTGATGTGAACTGGTTTTTCCACTGTCTGTTTCACGCAACCTGCCCAAATATTACGGCTATATAAACAATGCAAAAACAGAATTGATCAACATATTTTAACGTTTAAGGTCAGTAGTACATCATATTATTTTAATTATAACTGAGTGAAACAAGTGTTCGATCTGATTCAGAAGCTATAACACGTGCTATATGTGCATTTCTTTATCTGGTTTACAAATATCTCGAAGTGGTGGCGGAGATTTATTTTTGTGTGTGCCATTTTCAATTTGATTTGATTTAATTTTTATATTTTCAAGGCGACCGTGTTACAGTCGGGGCACCTAGCTTTGGTTTACAACCCGACGAATGGGCCGCGCAATCCACTCGTGATTTCCGTCTCCAAAGACGAAGGGCGAACATGGAATGCCACTCGAATACTGGAGTACCTGCCGTCAAATGAATCCGTGGAATTTAGCTACCCGTCACTGTTTCAGGATGGCATGGGTCGAATCCACGTGACCTATACATACAAGAGGGAGACTATTAAATATAAAATCATTCCAAATGAGGAATGGATTTTCGGATCGGAATAATTTTAACTACCGATGCCATGATAGACTCGCTTATATTCGAAAGGCAATGACGATATATAATTATAATGTAATACCATATTCGAAGGTTCGGCCTTATCAGACATTTATCAAGATTCCATATTAACGATGTGACCTACATCGTATATGTAGTAAGTTTGTCTTATTTTATTACCTGGTGTACGAATTGTATATGTGTTACCGTATTCAGAATATAAACAGAAAATAAGTACATGTGAATGTAAAAAGATCAATAATTATATCGAGGTGTACATGTATGTGTCATTATAGGAATGAATGGCATTGTTGTGGAATTTATCGGGGTATAAACTTGGAAAAGTCGCGGGAATACTGGACGAAGGCCGGAAGGCCTCGTCCAGTATTCCCGCGACTTTGCCAAGTTTATACCCCGATAAATTCCACAAAAATGCCATTCATTCCTTATAATTCCAGCATTTGAAATAAATTCATCAAGAAAATGTGTGATTATTTTAACTGCGCCTGATGGTTACGGAAGTAGTTCGGTATGGGAGTTTACTGGGATATAAATATTGGACAGAGACTTGCTACGGACCATTCAAATGTTAGGGAATTGTGTAAATATTTTTTTGCTGGAATTATATTGCTATGTATAGTAGGCTGAAAAGTATAGTTGTCTCATAGTTATTACCAAGGTCTCATAGTTATTGCTACCAAACAGACGTAAAACATTTGATAACAAATAAGTTTTTGACATATGTTCTTAAATCATGGTGCAAGCTAAACTTCTGCGATAATCCAGAAACAATATCAAAGCAAATTGTATGGAAGAATTCGAAAATAAACGGTACTGGAAGAATGTTTTACTACAATGAATGGGCTAATAAGGGGATTAAATATATAGAACAACTATACGATTATAGAACCTCATCATTCTTTAATTTTACAAAAATAAAATAACTATTTGATCTGATTTCGTGCATTCTTCAAGACTGGAGAACACGAATTAAAAATGAAAGAATAAACACGATTAATACAAAGATACTATTAATAGACACCGGTTGTGCATAAAGCCAAGAAAAAATGGGATGACGAATTCGCGGATAAAAATATTAATTGGTAGATAGTCTACACAAATCATTTTACAAACACTATAAATTCTAAACTTAGGAATTTTCAGTACAATTTTTTGATGAGAATTGTCGCTACAAACGATTATTTACTTAAGTGTAGCATTGTCAGCTCCAATTTGTGTGATTTTTGCGCCATGGCTCCAGAAACAAATAAGCACCTTTTTGTGGGAATGCACTATAAGCCAACATGCTTGGTCACAGCTGAATACCTTTTTAAACAATAATAACATTGTATGTAATTTTGATTGGCACACTGTCTGCTTGGGGCAATATGAGCAAGACAACACGTTTTTCAACTTTTTTTATCATACTAGGAAAATACTTTATATATACATGTAAATTACGAAACACGGAACCTAAATTTCCAGAGTGTATGTCTTACCTAAAGGCAACACAAAATATTGACAAATAAATTGCAATGAATAGAAATAAGCTCATAGTTCATGAACGAAAATGGAATGTTATCCACTGCAATTAGACTAACACTCATTTAGAGATACACGAACCTTCTGATTATACATACAAATATTACAGTTAGGTATAACAGCATATACCGTAACAGTAATAGTAGTGTATCGTGGTGTGTTGCTCAATTATTATTCACTAAACCTATTTCACCATATCTCTTTTTCAACTCTAGTCTCTCATCTACATAACATTCTTTAATAAATCCAACCTAACCATGTATGAACAATATGTTATAATATATAATTATTTACGATACATGTGCTCATAGTTGATTGTAAACAAGGAGTGTAACCTATAAATGCATGTTGTTAAACTGCTTGTAACTCATGTATTGTTTGTATACGACTATGTATGTAAATAAAAAACTTAAAACTGACATTGGGCGGTCGGACTTGGGTCGTATGCAAAACAAAGCATCATCCTTAGACACACACTGTGCTTAAACATTACCAAAATCTGTGAAGCGGTTCATAAGTTATTGAAAAATGAAAGGTGTTAATAATGTACGTACGCTATGTGCCCTCTTGCCCATCGGCGAGGGGATCATACTGGTCCAGGTAACTTTCTACGCATTGGAATAACATACTTTTGTACGAGGCACCGGTGCTAACAAAATCTATCATAGTCAAATTAGAGCTACGCTTATGACGTTTGATTGGTCGAGCCACGACACATGACATTACCGACCACTTGGCCTGGGACTAATGACTCCGCGTTCTACAATGAAAACAGCATTATACTTACTAATGTTGTCACATATAGAAGGTTGCCTAATGAAGAGAATACCAGGCTAGTATATGCAATGTGCATGATCACGTGGTTACAACAACAACAACGTCGCCCACTCCAAAGTAAGTATTATATGGCGCAGCAAACGCGTCTTCATGAGCTGCATTTGGTGGTCTATGGAGTTTGGCAGACTTATGTCGTTTTTGCGAAGAATCGATTTCCGTGTCGGAGACCCGGAACTCGATTCTTCGCAAAAACGACAGAAGTTTGGGCGAAAATAAAGAGACCACCAAATGCAGCTTAACAAGACGCGTTTGATGCGCCATATTACATCAAAATCCGTTAAGTAAGAAGGACACTATAAAATAATACGTACTTTGAATCGGTACTTGTTGTTGTTGTTAGTACCACGTGATCATACACATTAATATTTTGATAAAAACAATTCATGCTCGTCTCAGACATGGTAGGAAAGCCAAATCTACATAAACTCAAATACTTATTGCTAGCTCTAAATATAGAGCTAGCATTAAACATTTAGAGCTAGCATTAATTATTTGAGTTTATGTAGCTTTGACGTTCCATATGATTCGGAATACTTACGTGTGTTCTAGACTTATGTGGTAATCTTTATATCATAGGACACTTGTCTGGTATTCTTTATGTCCGTCATAGGATTGAACTGTCATTCTGTCGCATATTTGCTATGTAACATGTTGGTGAAATTGGCCATATTTTCAATTGAGAACTCCACACTCTCTAAAGTAAATTACTGCATGTACATGTTTAGACAAAAGGGCGCTAATCATTTCAAGCACGAGCCTCTATGCTAATGTTTGCAAACGATGTAGATCTATATTAGCCGACTCGAAACGAGCCGTCTCATCAGGATCTGCACCATTTTAGATACTTCTATTTCTGCATACCCCTTTCTGATAAGTGGAATAGTCTGAAAAATAACATCGAAGTGAGCTTTCTAGTTACTTGGGGATGAAATGGTTAAGAACTACTCTCCTCCAGCAGAGCTCTTACGCTCTGGGGTAGCATTGTCTTGGCTCCCGGTCGAACTTTCTCTGTAATACGGAACTGGAAGCCCTGCCTCCCCTCCAGTATGTGTTTCTCCGACTGCCAGCTGAACAGGGCTCCGTCAGTTGTCTCCAGATACGGGTTTATTTCTATCACCCATAACTTCTTACCTGAAAATTGATCGATTGATTGATTGATTGATTGATATACTTGTTGGTTGATTGGTTGATTGGTTGATTGCTTGGTTAATTGATTGATTGATCGATCGTTTGATTGGGGTTTATATGCGTCCAACATCTAGGCCATATAGAGTCGGGAATGCAACCCTGTATGTTTTAGTACCGCATACTCGCCACTAAAAGTACGAACACAAACTGCCAGTACTGAAAGACAATTAATACATGTTGTTCAAAAGAAAGATAGTCGTACCTTCATCGCAAATTGCAAAATCCACAATGGAATTTTTGGGGAAATCCGATGACTTTAACTTTGGCTTCACAACCCTGTCGTAATAACGTTTAACCATGTCGCCATACTCTTCTTTTTGTTCAACCAGTCGCGAGGAACATATCAGGTAATTGTATTGCGACAGCGCCACCAGTTCGTAATCGTAAACAAAGCCACGGAACTCCATGTCTATATCTATGTCGTAGAACTTGCGGATCACAAAATTTTCGTCATATTTATCTCTTTGATTAACAGCTGCTAGCAAAAGGTCCTGATAAATTCTTTCGCTACGAAGGAACATATCCAATACATCATTTGACGTTTTCACTTTCATGGCTATAAACGCCGCTTTTAACAAGCATTTGATTTGGACATTTTCCGTTTGCTCCTCTTTACTGAAACGTTTCATTTCAGTTTTGTACATCTGTTTAAACTTCGCTTGCACCAGTGGAGCATCCTTGGCGCTCCTGCTGGATGTTTTCACGAAGGCATAACCGTCTCTCGTATACGTGTCCATGGCTGCTTGAAGACGCTGTGTAAGATCATCCAATATGTTCCGTTCATGATCGTTGATATGCTCCTTCCAATCTGTGGAGGCAGTGACCAAATTGTCTTTACCGAGATATAATCTGCAACCAAGAATGATGATATTAGTTTTCATGTTAAAATGTACACGTTACAGTTGTGACTATTATTAATATATGTACTACTATCTCTGGTCCGGTGTTAAGCCTTTACGTAAATTGACTGACGCAATGATAAATATGCGTATATATTTGGTAAACATAAGCCATGAAAATACAATGATCAAAATAGATACAATATACCCAAAGAGGAGCTATATTTTGTGTCCGTTTTGGGTCGAGGTCGTACGTGAGAAACGCCACTTTTGGTTTATTGGTGTATACTACAACATCCCAAATTTGGACTGCTATAGTATTCAACATTGACCGAGAAAGTGGCGATTCTCGCCTTATCAGCTGACATGTGTCGTGCAAAAACAAATTTGGTTTTTATTAACACACATGCGTATCGTACGCGAGATCACCAAATTTTGAGTCACACCAGTGACCCAAAAATTGGCAATCTCTCGAATGATTTTCGAGTGTGTAGGTGAAACTCTTTTTGGCACACGTCAACCTATAAGGTGAGATTTGCCACTTTCTCGGTCAAATACTACTCGGTTGAATACTATAGAAGCCCCAATTTGGGATGTTGTAGTTTACACCAGTGACTCAAAAAGTGGCGATTCTCTCAGGATACGACCACGACCCAAATCTGCAAAAAAATATATGCAACGCTCAGGTAATGAACAATGTAATAATGGCTGAAAGAAGTTCGCATGGAGTTTTAAAGAGTCACCTTTTGTAGATGTCCAAGAAAACGTCAGCTTCTTCAACAGCAAACGGACACAGAACGGTGGGAAACGATTCGTCCTTCAATATATCTATCCACCTCTCAGTGTTCACTTCCAGAACAACGTTTTCATACTCTGAAAATCAACGTGATCGTGTGTCCGAAAACACACGGGACAGTGCATGTGGCTAGTTGTATGGTGTGGCTCATTTGTGACAATTAATTCGCCTCTTTTACAATACTGAATTAACTTTTGTCGTCTGCTGATTATTTTTTAGTTTCCATTTTTATCAACAAATACATACTTTGACAGCACTTTAAGAATCATTTCAGATGGAAATGATTCTAAAGAAATGAATCTAAATTACTGCCAAAACCTACTTTTATTTAGAATTAAATCAACATATGAAACGCCAGCAGACGAGATTTTGTTTGTGTCACGCATTCTTAGGGTTAAGGATTTGAATTGTGTTCCTTAACTAATGCACGACCTTTAAGATTATTATTCCCCGTGGTATAGAAACGAAGGAACGAAAGTGGAGGTTCTTCAAACAGTAAATTTTCCACATTAATAAGATATGTTGAACACTACTTCAATAACCAAGAACCCACTATTCCCACGTTTCTACACAATACCTTAATCCAGGAATGAGTTTATATTAAACGCTAAGTGGCATCCATTTTAGATTTCGCAATGATGTGTACATCTAAAATGGATGTCACTTGGTGTTTGGTAGAAACTATAATTCCTTGATAAAGGGCTTGTGCCGAAACGTTGGAAGAATGGGTCCTCAGTTACTGAAATATTTTAACACGTAGTTTCCACACAGCACATGAAAGAAGCGACAGTATGATCATATCCACGGAATCACTTTCAGTGACGGATCCAGCATTTGGGGAAAGGTGGGGGGGGGGGGGGGGGGGGGGGGGGGTCTAGTTGCGAAGGTAATTTGCAATTTACTACGGACGGTACGGGAGTAATTGCAAGAGTTACCGTTCGCAACTAGGGGGTTGTCCTATTTTCGAGTACTTTGAAATGCACTTTCCTGTGTTTTACGGCATTTAAATTCAGACTCCAACTGGCGATATGCTGTGATCTATGTAAACTTCGTGGCTGAACGGGGGGGGGGGGGGGGGGGGGGGGGGGGGGGGGGGGGGGTGAGGGGGGAGGGTGCAACCAACCCCGGAACCCCTTCCAGATCCGCCCTGACTATGCTGTGGTAATTACGTTAGTAGCTTCTGTATATGATTTTATTGTTCCTGTGATTTAATCAAATAAATGTATTTGATATTTACAAAAGTCGCAATCTCAGTTGATGAGAGACATGTCAAGTATTAACTCTTAACATGGTACTTGTACAACAGATATCCAGGCGCGGATACAGAAATAATTGCAGGGGGGTCTGTAATTACAAGTCGGAATAGCCGACCTCCGCGAGCGCGAAGTCCTCCCCCAGGACATTTTTTTAAATGCCAGATCGCCGCAGATGCTATTTCCTGACACCTAGGCCACGAAAAAAGTAATCCATCTATTCGAGTATTGTAGATTTTCTTCTCTTTTTTTTTGGCCGGGAACAGGGGGTGGGGGGTGCCGGACCCCCTCCCTGTATCCGCGCCTGATATCACTAAAATTATTAAGATAAAAATGTTCGTACGACGATTTTCATGAATTTGCGTTTCACACTAACATGGTTAACTAATGTACGCGTTGTGCACCCACATGCACACATCAATGCATGTGAACACGTCCACTAGTTTAAACGTACATGTTATTCTAAAATGAAAGTTTGCACTTACGAGGTTCTTAGTATTATGAAATTTAATATGAAAGTGACCACGGGACGTGACAAGAATACATCATTGAACCAACTGATATAGCGGGCCTATACTATAATTAATGGTAATTGAAGGTGCAGTCAATTTACATGTATACTTTGATTCAATTCAGATTAGCGCACAAACTCTTAATTTATTTATATTATTTCTTTTATTTTACAAACTATATAGTATATATGTTGGAATACGAAATCATTGTTTAATAAACACACAAACCTTTGATTTCTTCATCTTTCATGAATCCTGCTGTTTTTGCACTAGAGAAATCTTTGATTGGTTCTTCGGATTTCTTGAGTTTTACAGCCTTTAATTGGTCCTCGAGACTGGCCATGGCGGCAATACGTGTCGATCGATCACATGCACACTCCTGGAATATACGGGAACTAATTGGGAAGTGAACTTATGTTGCTGAGATTCCGTCGTGGCTTAATTCCACGTTTTATATCAGGCACTTTCTTAAAAAAAAATCTTAAATTTTCTTGCATTCTTTATATAAATATAGCCGTACAATTTGGGCAGCTAGGTTTCGTGAAACAGACAGTAGTAGATGACATATTCAGATACATCGTCTATATACATACCCAGTATACTATGTAACAGTTAACTATCTTAGCATGCAATAAGTTACGTCGGTCGGTACTGAAAATTGGAAAACATTTCCGGGTTATTTGTTTGTTTGTTTGTTTGTTTATGTTTATGGGTAGAGTAATGTGTATTAAAGTCAACACTTCGGCCACAAGACAAGTCGGCCTTCAACACATCGACCCTGCGATACTTCGGCCCTAAATGGCTTATTTCCAAAAATCTGAAAATGTAAGGAAACGGTAGGGCCTATACAGATTTGTATATTAATGTCAAGTCCAAGCTTGTTCTACGGGTACTGTATCAAAAACAACATACATTATATAGTATACACGGCCCAACGTGCTACAGGCCTTTGTTTGTGTACAATACTCCTGTGTCCAATATAGCATTGTCCAGGATGCTATACCTTATACGAACCCAAGTATATGATATAACATGACGTATCGTAACCATATCTTGTTGAAATTCATATTGATCAGCCCAGTTAGATGAAAATAGTATTTGCGCGTTAGACCAACAGCCATGTGTAAGTTAATCCGTTTTTTTTTGTCTAGTGGCGATGCATTTCCCAATGAAAATGAAACCAATTGACATGATCCATAAATGCGGGTTAGTGCCGAACCTGTATGATGCCGAAATCTTTCAGCCGAAATACTACTAGGCCGAATTTACGTCCTTAGGATCCATCATTATATCTTTTATTGAAATTAAATAAATCGAATACTGCATTGGAATTTCATTTGCAATACAATATTTTATTAACAAATTGATCAAATAAATTGATGATTTACAAAACAAATGATAATGTATTACTTTTGAGAGTACAACAGGTTAACGATTTCATGCGTTTTACACAAAAATAATTGCATCTCCCTATCAGAAGTAGAGCAAAATGGCGTTCAGACCAGATTCGGCACCAAATTCAAGATTATTCATTTTAGCAGGCAAAGGAGTTAACGAGGATACATTCCGAGAACTCTTTGAAAAATATGGGAAGATCGATGATTTTTGGATTGTGAAAGATAGACGCACAAATGATGATAAAGGTGCAAATATTGATGCTCCGTTCTGCGGCGTAGGAACCGGTGTTACATTAAAAGAATATACCATGCAAATGTATCCTACTTAAAAATGTGTGTGTGAGGTTTAACCACACTAAATCACCAGATATTCACAGGGTCCGACACTCGCAATGTCATTGTAGGAGGAATCCCTGAACTTTCATGAAAATCCCATTCAACATAATGTAAACATTGGGATGTCCATGCTGCAGAATCCCTAGACAGCACTACTCTTTCACTACATAAATGAAAAAAGTCAGATAATGAAAAATCGAAGTTAAACATGATATAGAGACATGGCATGTTAGTCTACAGAATCCCTGGCCCAAACGTTGGTGTCAAACCCTGTATTCATGTGTGATGTAATCAAAAGTAGTATGTAAAAGAAAAAATTATAAATTTGTTATGCCATAGACACTCCTTGTTCTGAGTACATAACTCTAATTACATTGCACTACATAAGAGTTATGACGTAGTAGTATTTGTAAATGTGCGTTTTAAGGCAAGTTGAAATAATGGTGTTTTTATACGTATGATGCTCAAATTACATATACATAGTGAAATATGTTGTACTTTATAAACCATATATACATGTGACACAAGTAATAATTCATAAAAATGGTTCTAACAGCAATTTTATGGATAAATTGAGATGTTTAATATGGATCGCCAGTTCTTCTTTCATTGCCCGGTGTCCGTATGGTTTCCCTCCTGTTGATCTATATATAACTTCGAGGGTGTTTCGCACCGTAACAGATTCGTTATTTATCAGAGGTCCAGATAAGGTGCATACATGTATTTACGTAAATACGCAATTAGAAAATGCAAAAACCCAATTAAAATCAGAGACAATGCGTACAAAAAAGCAATTAAAATGTCCGGTACGCAATTCTTTTTTATCCTGTAGCGTACTCCTCAAATGTATTTTCAGTCTGTCGCGTAATGCTAGATTTGTTCATGTATACAATCCTACAAAATCATCGCCGATGATCTGTGCGGTCGGCCATTCAATGTTTACAAAGTCTGGTCCCGGCTCTAGCTGCGGACAATGTCTCGCTGTATATCACCGATAACGGCGGGAAACGAGTTTTCGGGTGTATTCGATTTGAACTCCAGGATATAGCGGGAGCGATTCCGACTCAGCGGGGAAAAAATGGGTCCAACTCGATACAAAACTCTAGTAACCCATCACACGGCAGTTGTTTCGGGTACCGTTCAAGTCAATGAACCAAAATCTAAAATTTCAACCCGTTTTTGCCCATATTCATTTTGAGAAAAAACAGCGATGCGACACTATTGTGAACCCGACATCCAGGCTCATTACTAGTCCATTTTTAGCCAGGTTTTTTGAAAAAAAATCCAGGCTATTGGATTGGCGAAAGCCGGGCGGGCGGGCGGGCGCGGGCGGCGGTGCCACAATCAATGTTAAGTTTTCGTGTTTGAGTCCATTTCTTTGTTACTGTACACCTAGGACCACCAAACTTTCACAGCTTCATAATCAAGGGTGCCCACCACATATCACTATCTAACATGTTACTTTTTTTTTAACTTCACCCATTTTTTCCGCGTAATCGACTTAGCCATTTTCAATGTTAAGTTTTCGCGTTTACAATGTTAAGTTTTCGTGTTTAAGTCCATTTCTTTCGTACTGTACCACCTAGGACCACCACACTTTCACAGCTTCATAATCAAGGGGTACCCACCACATATCACTATCCAATATGTTACTTTTTTTTTAACTTCACCCATTTTTTTCCGCGCATTCGACTTAGCCATTTTCAATGTTAATAGTTTTCGCGTTTACAATGTTAAGTTTTCGTGTTTAAGTCCATTTCTTTGGTACTGTACCACCTAGGACCACCAAACTTTCACAGCTTCATAACCAAGGGGTGCCTACCACATACAACTATCCAACATGTGACCATTTTTTTATCCTTCACCTATTTATTTCTACGTAATTGACTTAGCCATTTTCAATGTTAACTTTTTAACGTACGTCTGGTTAGAGTTTTTTGGTTAAAACTTTTTCGTTATACTATATCTCTGCAACTGCTTCGCCCATTACCTTGAAACTTCACATGCGTGTTTCATCATCCATATTTTCATTCTAACCCCCAACCGTGTGGCCCCTGTGCCCAATGTCAAGGTCAAATTACTTTGAATTTTTTGTTAAAGTTTTTTCGTGTACTATATCTCTGCAATGCTTCACCCAATACCTTGATACTTCACATGGGTGCTTATCATCATTGTCGCACCTGCTTGCGGAAAGCGCGATCCTGTGCCCAATGTCAAGGTCAAATTACTTTGAATTTTTTTGTTAAAGTTTTTTCGTGTACTATATCTCTGCAACTGCTTCACCCAATACCTTGATACTTCACATGGGTGTTTATCATCATTGTCGCACCTGCTTGCGGAAAGCGCGATCCTGTGCCCAATGTCAAGGTCAAATTACTTTGAATTTTTTTGTTAAAGTTTTTTCGTGTACTATATCTCTGCAACTGCTTCACCCAATACCTTGATACTTCACATGGGTGCTTATCATCATTGTCGCACCTGCTTGCGAAAGCGCGATCCTGTGCCCAATGTCAAGGTCAAATTACTTTGAATTTTTTTGTTAAAGTTTTTTCGTGTACTATATCTCTGCAACTGCTTCACCCAATACCTTCATACTTCACATGGGTGCTTATCATCATTGTCGCACCTGCGTGCAGAAAGCGCGATCCTGTGCCCAATTTCAAGGTCAAATTACTTTGAATTTTTTTGTTAAAGTTTTTTCCTGTACTATGTCTCTGCAACTGCTTCACCCAATACCTTGATACTTCACATGGGTGTTTATCATCATTGTCGCACCTGCTTGCGGAAAGCGCGATCCTGTGCCCAATGTCAAGGTCAAATTACTTTGAATTTTTTTGTTAAAGTTTTTTCGTGTACTATATCTCTGCAACTGCTTCACCCAATACCTTGATACTTCACATGGGTGCTTATCATCATTGTCGCACCTGCTTGCGGAAAGCGCGATCCTGTGCCCAATGTCAAGGTCAAATTACTTTGAATTTTTTTGTTAAAGTTTTTTCGTGTACTATATCTCTGCAACTGCTTCACCCAATACCTTGATACTTCACATGGGTGCTTATCATCATTGTCACACCTGCTTGTGGAAAGCGCGATATCGTCAGCATTTTGGCATACGTCCGTCCGTTCGTCCGTGTGTCCGGTTAAAGTTTTTTGGTTAAAGTTTTTCCATCTACTATATCTATTTTTTTAGTGTCCATGCCTCGCCCCAAGGCGCGACATGCAGGCCACGGCCATCTAGTCTACAAAAAGTGGGTATAATTATGTTATCCAAGTGTCTATGCTTGGAAAAAACCTGGCCTTCGTGGCTTTGCCTCGTTTCTTGTCTTAAATTGAAATCGATGTGAAACTGCTTGTTTCGGCGACACCGAGTCTACTCGAGGAGATGCAACGAAAAACGTCCGTGACAGACATTTTATTATTTTGAATGTGTCGGGTTTATATTTTACATTTGGGACAGTATCATAAGTAATAAATGAAAATATGGTAACATTATTACTATTTCGACCAACGCACACGTTGAATAAAATGGCGATCGAATTAACTAAGTTAAAATAGGACGAGTTGAACGGCGCCCAAATTCACCAATTAATATAATCGTAGTAGCGATAGACACTATAAATAACACAATCGGATCATGTCAGATTTTTTCGTAGAAAATTGGTGACACATGGCGCAACAAAATGGCGGCCACAACAAACAAACGTGGAAGAAAAAAATTAAAAAAATTGCAAAAGTCCACCACCAATGTTAACCTTATTTCGATTTATTTTACGACCGATGCAAAGATGGAATCTCAATCCATTGCACAATGCATCATACAGTCATTTTGTTGAACTCGGTGTGTGGAGACCCCAAATTAATCGTGATTGACATTATTGATGAATTGCTGTCAAACGTGGTCGGCAAAAAAAAAAATGGATCCCGTGTTGCAAAGATCAATCTGCCAATCAAAGCATTCTTGGTCAGCGTATGCGTTTGTCATTCAGATAATGAAACATCTGGCATGATTTTTTGAATACACGATACTGCTTGTTACATAACTTATAACTATAAGTGTACTAGCAGATCCGGAACTACACAGGTCACAAATGCCATAAGCCCATGCAATTACTCCAGTAACAGTTACTTATATGTACTTGGAATCATCGAAAACTTGGAACTAATCATTTTGGTGTTCTTATAAGTAAGGGAAGCAGTGTTACCATACACATGTAAGTATAACACTGCTTCAATTCATTATATGAACAACAAAACATTACCATTAATACATAAATTAATACGATTTGTTTCCGAATCGGTTTTTGTAATCAAAATATGGAAATACCCAATTGAAATTTGTTTATGGGGTAACTTTTTTAAAATACCCAATTGAAAATTGAGAATACCCAATTGATTTCAAAAGTATGGAGTAACAGTACCCAATGCCAAATTCCTTATCTGGAGCCCTGATTTATGTTTGATTGTTTTGTCCCAAGTTTAAACTTAATGATATATTAACAGTGAGCATGCGAAAGGTTCATATATCATATGTGATAAAGAACTCGCGTATATGTTGATTACGCATAGTAAAAAATAGCAAGGTTGTCCCGAAACGGTTTTGATCCGAGCTTGCTAGCGTCCGAATCGTTAAAATACTATAAATTACTGATTGAGGCCTCGGTATGTCTTAATGAAATTGAAACACTTTATATTTTCAATGCATTTTAAATCTTAATTACATACTTGTACAAATTTAAATTCTGTAGTCTAAAAGTTGACCAAGAAAGGGTTTAAAGGAGATATAACAAGATTCTGTTTTCGCGATACGCTTATGTATTCATCATTTATATATCAAATAAAACAAATTTCACAGTAATCCGACCAGAATATGCCGTTCTTTTACGGATTTCATATTCCGGACAGCCAGTTTTTGCAGCCGTCACTGCATGACAAACTTCCCCTTATTTTGCTTACCACTAGGACAGATAAACAAAATGGATTCAACCAATCAGCATAGAATAGGTGTGGCTTCGTTGAATTCCGAATACACCTGTCTCAAAGTCCACTTCCCTATTTGCCTCCTGTCAAATCATCGGATAAGTTGTTTGTTATGCCGAACTATTAATGACCTCCGGCGGCATCTGTTTGATCGTAGCTACACACTCACGTCACTGATTATTTCAGCTCAAATTCCATTTTTGTTCTGATTCTGGCTCAGCTGTCTGTTTAACCGTGAATTACAACAGAATTGACTTTGTACATGTGACTTTGTACCTTCGGACATCTGTGTAATTTTAGGAAATATATTGAAATATATTTACAGAAAATGTAATATAATTATTTTCCGTAAATGACGACAGAAGTTGAAAAAATTGTCATTTTACTTTACTAAAGAAAACTATTGTAGATCTACAGTAGATCTAATTTTTCTACATGTATTTATTGAAATTATAATGATAATTATAAATATATGTCACGTGCTCGTCATGTGTGATCCATCTCCTGCCATATTGAAGATGCTCTGTTTACTTTCTGCTTCGTGTGAGAGTGACCTTAGAATTTTGCTAATCAACACTTTATTAGGTGAGTTTGTGATAATATTTTCGTGTCATATTGGAGTATAGTCTATCAATATCAATATAGCGAAGTATGAATGTCAGTCAATGGCCTGCAGATTTTTCTATATTTTAGTGTGCGAATTGTAAATGCTATTACGCACATTTTTAGCTATGCAGCGTGGTGTAGCGAATAGGACAACCTGTAGCCTATTTCATCAACATTTCAAAGTATACTTTACTAGCAAAGTATACTTTGAGGGAGTAATCATTTATTTTTCCTGAAATGCATTATTTCATATAGAACTAACAAATGCATATATTTCATGATTAAAAGTATGCAAAATTATTATACTGAATTTATTACATTATCACAGCCAAATTGGCTGTGATAATGTAATAAATTCAGTATAATAAAAAATAATAAATTTATCATAAAATTGAAAATTTCTCCCTCAAAGTATACTTTGCTAGTAAAGTATACTTTGCAATGTTGATGAAATAGGACAACCTGTTACCTATAAAGCGAAATATGTGCAGTTAAGACACTCCTTGCTTGCATAAATCAGTCAACTTCACAGGCATGTTAATGTATCATTTACATCAGTTTCAAGCAAATGCTTCGGAACATGTTTCAACTCCAGCCACTGACTTTTTGCACCACCACCAAGGTGGTCACAGGAGATTGAATTTATCTTTCTTAGCAATAATTAAACCTATATTTTAGTTTGTGAATATCCGGAGCAGAATGGGTGCACGTTCTGGGAAAATAGGTCCCACAACATGCATACAAAAAAAATGAAAGTAGCAGAGAACAGCAAAATGTGTTGTCATTTGTTAGATAGGAAAAATCAATGGAGGGAGTGGACCTTGACCACATAAATTATGCAGATATTCATGTACATTTCACTCCGTCCATCGCTAGTTCTCTGATGTGTCCACTTAAAATTGTCCTCCGAGTGGCTGACAAATTTCCATTTAATAATTTTTTTGTATTTTCCCAAATTCCAACATCAGACAAAATTATGTTGGACCCTGGCATTCGTATGGCAGTACTGCAAGCTATCCCACGGATATGTTGCTGAATGCTTGGATCATGATTTCCCATTTCCAAATCACTGACATTGTTATTTAATTAACCCTTTCAACACCACAGGAGTATAGTCGTATTGGCAAACAGTGTAGATCCAGATGAGCCTGCTTGTGACGAGCCATCTCATCTGGATCTACACTTTTTATGCCACCGGGTTTCGAAGGAACGGGTGGCATATAGTGTTTGGACCGTCTGTCCGTCCGTCCGTCTGTATGTCCGGGCACACATTAGGGTACTTATGTGGCTAGCCCCACAGGGTTATGGACTTGGTAAAGGATAGGGTTGGTTACAATTAGCCACCTAAAAAATCGTTTTATGTGGCTAAAAATCGTTTTATGTGGCTAATATTTAACATGTGATAAGCCACATAAGTATAGTACTGTAAGAACGTCCGTCCGTCACACTTTTCGGTTAACAGTTTGTCAAATATGCTGCAGGTGGCATCCGCGTTCGATAGACGCATTTCTTGTTGTAAGTAATTTTCATATTTTTGAGAACAAAAACACCCCCGTTTTATAAATGGACTAGTCTGAAAATCATTTTGTAATGGATTGGTTGCAAAATTTACATATCAAAATCCATTCCAGTTACTTAGTGGTGAAAGGGTTAATTAAGAACCTGGATCTTAGATGTGTATGAAATGTGAGCAAAACAGTTGGTAAAAGAGCATTTGACAGTAGATTTCTGTCAGTTTTCTGAACATATATGACTATGGGTGACCTGAACAAAGTATTCAGAAATGAAAAAAGGTTTTATTATTATTGAAAAAAATAGCTACCGTTGCACACTCTTAGTTTGCTAAAAAAAAGAAGATATACTGTAACATTCATATTACCCACAGATAGCTACAGGTACTTGACAAACCTTTTGACTAGACACTACGCCATCTGGACTACTACTATGTCAGTGTACATTCAGTTTTAACAACTACACTGTTAAAGTTGGTGATTGTCATCAAATGTTTCTGGTGATTATCTTGAAGTGTACAATCTTGAAACTATCTTGCAATAACACTTTTGAAAGAGTTTCAAGCGTGTTTGTCTTTACCTTGTGTATTTAACAAAATGGTAGTCTATGGTAACTATGAATCTGTGAAAGGAATTGTGTCACTGCTAGTGGGTTTTCCACATGTGTGACACAATACATCCAAGTAAAATGTAAGAAATTTGACTATAGCACACATATTTGTAAGCATAACAGATGGAAAGTATCGTAAATCTTGTAAATTTGTTTCAGGAGATATCGCACATGTTCTTATGTAGAAAATCACCTGGCTTGTCTCATGTATGATATACGGTTCTGCAGGTGTGCTTTACATCACATTCTCGAAGGCATCCGAAGCCGCCCTGGCCTTGGAAGAAATGAACGGCAGAATGGTGAAGGGCCATCTCAAACCTATTAAGGTGCGTACAACAGTGTTGTGCTGTACTGTAGCCTATTTCACCAACATTGCAAAGTATACTTATTTAGCAAAGTATACTTTGAGGGAGAAATTTTCAATTTTAGGATCAATTTATTATTTTTTATTATACTGACTTTATTACATTATCACAGCCAATTTGGCTGTGATAATGTAATAAATTCAGTATAATAATTCTGCATACTTTTACTCATCAAATATATGCAGTTGTTAGTTCTATATGAAATAATGCATTTCGTGAAAAATAAATGATTACTCCCTCAAAGTATACTTTGCTAGATAAGTATACTTTGCAATGTTGGTGAAATAGGCTACTGGTGTATCCACCAGGATTATAAGGCGAGAAAAAAATAGCACATTTAGCGTGTAAAACCTTGAAAAAGGGGCATATTCAGCAACCGAAACAATACATTTAATGTTACTTGATAATTACATCATGTTGATTGAATAATGATAATGCCTGTAATAGTGACAAATAAAATTGCAATAATTTATTTTTAATTTTTTTGCACAGCATTGTTCCACCAAATTTGGGCATGGCGGGGTGCCACCAAAATCGGCACGGCGCCATGCTAAAATAGGCTGCGGAAAACACTACTTACCGTCTCAGCCCTCGAGGTGGCTTGTGAGCAATAGTTTGCTTCGAAATGAAAACATATCTTGGCATTTCATTAGAATTGTCTCCAATGAGCCAATTCTAATGAAATACCAAGATGTGTTTTCATGGAAAGTAAGAAAAATATGCACATTTGTGGTCGGTTTATTGTTTTCTGCAGCATGATAAAGGTACCACAGAATTGTTATTGCTTTTTGATACTCGCTACTTCTGATTTCAATTGGGTTTTTGTCAATTTTAATTGGATACTTAAGCTCTGTAATTGTATTTGCATCCCACTGATGGAAATACAATTTAACATATTTTTTCAACGACTATGGTGATTAAATATACATGTACTACTGCCAGCATTGAAACAAAAGGCTTAAAACTGAGGTTATGTTAATTTCACTTTTTCATCTCGGCTTTTAAAATTGGCTGAGCACATACTTGTGTATGTATTAACTCAATTATGTCAGATTGTGTGGCTCATTTTACAGCGTACTGTACTATAAATTATATACTTGATCAGTAGCCTATTTCATCAACATTGCAAAGTATACTTTAGTAGCAAAGTATACTTTGAGGGAGAAATTTTCAATTTTTTGAAAAATTTATTAATTTTTATTATACTGAATTTATTACATTATCACAGCCATTTAATGGCTGTGATAATGTAATAAATTCAGTATAATAATTCTGCATACTTTTAATCATGAAATATATGCATTTGTTAGTTATATATGAAATAATGCATTTCAGGAAAAATAAATGATTACTCCCTCAAAGTATACTTTGCTAGTAAAGTATACTTTGCAATGTTGATGAAATAGGCTACTGTGGGCTCCATATAAGGTGTGTATTGGCTTAAATACCCAATTAAAATTGCCAAAAAAAACAATTGAAATCAGAAGTAGTGAGTATCAAAAAGCAATGAAAAATTTGTGGTATTTTTAACATGCTGCAGAAAACAATAAACAGACCGCAAATACATGTATAGCATATTTTCTTATTTTTCCATGAAAACACATCTTGGTATTTCATTAGAATTGTCTCCAAGGAATTCTAATGAAATGCTAAGACATGTTTTCATTTCGAAGCAAACTATTCAATAATTGCTGTATGTTGATGTGTAACCAGTAGTGTGATTTTATTTTACCCAATTAAAATTTTGAAATACCCAATTGCTTTAGAAATGATGGAGTGACAATACTCAATATTACTAATTCCATATCTGGAGCCCTGCTTGATGTTATGACTCCCACGTTTATTTTTAGCAGTGATTAATTTGCTGAAATCACTTCACTTAAAGGTAAGATATATTGGTACAAATATCCGTCATTTCGGTTGAAATAAATAATGAATTATGTCAAATCCCAATTTCACATGGTCATAATTCCAGCACAAAAATATTTACACAATTCCCTAACATTTGATTGGCCCGTAGCAAGTCTGTCCAAAATTTATTTCCCAGTAAACTCCCACGCTGAACTACTTTCCGTAACCTTGAGGCGCAGTTAAAATAATTCTTAAGGAAAAGGAAAATAAACCCATTTTTTTGATGAATTTATTTCAAATGCTGGAATTATAAGGAATGAATGGCCTTTTTGTTGAATTTATCGGGGATATAAACTTGGAAAAGTCGCGGGAATATTGGACGAGGCCTTCCGGCCTTCGTCCAGTATTCCCGCGACTTTTCCAAGTTTATACCCCGATAAATTCCACAAAAAGGCCATTCATTCCTATAATAATTTGTTAACTAGAAAAAGTCGATGGCGCGCATCGCAATATACCCACTTTCCCCAAATGCTAAGTCCGAAAGGGGGAGGTAATCCATGATGGAGGGTCGGATAAAAAATCCGAATTCACTTTGCGCATCAGCACATCAAAACGAAGCTACGAACCAAATATCAGACGCGTAGGTATTAAGGTGAAAAAGTTTTTCGACCTACGAGGAAAAAATAGTGAAATTCTAAGTCCGAAAGGGGGAGATAATCCATGACGGAAGGTCCGATCAAAAATCGGAATTTCACTTTTGCACATCATAACGAAGCTACATATCAAATATCAGAAATGTAGGTATTAAGGTGAGAAAGTTTTTCGACTACAATGAAAAATTAGGGAAATTCTGAGTCCGAAAGGGGGGAGATAATCCATGATGGAGGGTCGGATCAAAAATCCGAATTCACTTTGCGCATCAGCACATCAAAACGAAGCTACGAACCAAATATCAGACGCGTAGGTATGAAGGTGAAAAAGTTTTTCGAGTTACAAGGAAAAAATGGGAAATTGTGAGTCCGAAAGGGGGAGATAATCCATGATGGAGGGTCGGATCAAAAATCCAAATTCACTTTGCGCATCTGCACATGATAACGAAGCTACATACCAATATCAGGCGCGTAGGTATGAAGGTGAAAAAGTTTTTTCGAGTTACGAGGAAAAAATGGGAAATTCTGAGTCCGAAAGGGGGAGATAATCCATGATGGAGGGTCGGATCAAAAATCCAAATTCACTTGCGCATCTGCACATGATAACGAAGCTACATACCAAATATCAGGCGCGTAGGTATGAAGGTGAAAAAGTTTTTTGAGTTACGAGGAAAAAAATGGGAAATTCCGAGTCCGAAAGGGGGAGATAATCCATGATGGAGGGTCGGATCAAAAATCCAAATTCACTTTGCGCATCTGCACATGATAACGAAGCTACATACCAAATATCAGGCGCGTAGGTATGAAGGTGAAAAAGTTTTTCGAGTTACAAGAAACGTGACGGACGGACGGACGTACGGACGTACGGACGGACGGACACCCGTGACGAAAACAATATACCCGTTTTTTTTTACAAAAAAAGTGGGTATAACAAGTATTTGAGTTATTGAACAAATTCAGGATCTGTGCCTGATTGACTTGAAAGTTTTCATGTAGTAACAGAACTCCAGATAAGGTGCGTATTTGCGTAAATACCCAATTAAAATTGCCAAAAACCCAATTGAAATCAGAAGTAGTGAGTATCAAAAAACAATGAAAAATTTGTGGTATCTTTATCATGCTACAGAAAACAATAAACAGACCACAAATATAGCATATTTTCTTATTTTTCAATGAAAACACATCTTGGTATTTCATTAGAATTGTCTCCTTGGATACCAAGATGTGTTTTCATTTAGAAGCAAACTATTCAATAAGTGTGGTCTGCTGATGTGTAAACAGTAGTTTAATTCTATTTTACACAATTAACATTTTGAAATACCCAATTGCTTCAGAAACGATGGAGTGACAATACTCAATTACTAATTCCTTATCTGGAGCCCTGTAGTAATGTAGTAAATCACATGTGAGCGGCTCATTCATTTTCGCAGTTAACAGCTAATTCTATGCCGTGTTCTTGGCATATATTCTCAAGTACGTGATATTAATCTTAAAGTTACTTGATGACAATTTTCCTTAATTTGAGCATAAGAAGTGAGTAAATACACAGAAAATTTCGCCGTATGGCCCGATCTTACAATGGACCGTATCTAAATTTGTATATCATATCAGGCACAGCTCAGCCTCGGTCAATCAAACTTCCGGATTTCGGACTTAATTACGCCAGTGTTCTGTCTGTGATTGACAGGTGCTGATTGCCAACACGAAGCGAGACGGGTCGGTGCGAGACCGTGACGAGGAAGATAAACAACGGAGGTTGTTTGTCATCATCCCTCGCTCATACACCGAGGACGACTTGAAGAAAGAATTTGAGGTACTGTCATATTGATTTTCAGTAATTATTTTTATGCCCCCCAGTCTCAGTAGAGCCAGAGGCATATAGTGTCTGGACTGTGAGTTTGTCCGTGTGTGTGTCCGGCATGCTAGCGGTGAATATATCCGCCAAACGAATTAGGAGTATATGTTTTATTTCTCTCTGTAAATATGTCTTGCAATTTCATTCCAAGACATATTCATGACATTTATAAGGAGAAATAAAAGAAAATATAATGAATTGTCATCTGCTATTTTTTAACTATTTATAGCCCACAAATTACCCAGCATGCAAAGAGTTAAGAAGTTTGTCGGAGTTTCTCAATTTTGTCATAACTTCTAAATCCCTTGAAGGATTGCTTACATATGTCGACACAGCATACCTGTGGACAAATGCCACACATCTATGCTGCCCTTAATATGACCATGATCTTTTTCCTTCACAACTTTGAACTTTTTCACACATTAAGAAGTTCGCCGGAGTTTCTCATTTCTGTCATAACTTCTATATCCCTCGAAGGATTACTTAAATATTTAAACACAGCATATTTGTGGACAAATGCCACATCCTTGCTGCCCTTAATATGACCTTTTGACATTCACAACATTGAACTTTTTCACACATTAAGAAGTTCGCCGGAGTTTCTCCATACTGTCATAACTTCTACATCCCTTGATAGATTACCTCAATAGTTCAATACATCATACTTGTGGACAAATGCCACACATCTATGCTGCCCTTAATATAACCATGACCATTTTCCTTCACAACTTTGAACTTTTTCACACATTAAGAAGTTCGCCGGAGTTTCTCATTTATGTCATAACTTCTATATCCCTCGAAGGATCACTATAAGATTTCAATAATCATACTTGCACACATCCATGCTGCCCTTAATATGACCTTGACATTTTGACCTTCGCAACTTTGAACTTTTTCTTACATTAAAATGTATTATTAACTTTGCCACAGTTTCTTCAATCTGCCACTGGGAGCCGACAGGCCACAATTTCTTATTTCTTTTTATCTTTTTTCTTGTCATTTTTAGGGAGTAATTTGTGTCTGTGACTGGAGAAATAGGACTTGTCATAAGTTATGGCTTTTGCGGCTATTCAAACTTCTGTAGCCGATTTCACCAACATTGCAAAGTATACTTTTCTAGCAAAGTATACTTTGGGGGAGTAATCATTTATTTTTCCTGGAATGCATTATTTCATATAGAACTAACGACTGCATATATTTGATGATTAAAAGTATGCAGAATTATTATACTGAATTTATTACATTATCACAGCCAAAATGGCTGTGATAATGTAATAAATTGAGTATAATAAAAATTAATAAATTTATCCTAAAATTGAAAATTTCTCCCTCAAAGTATACTTTGCTAGATAAGTATACTTTGCAATGTTGGTAAAATAGGCTACTGATCTTCTAGCGCACTCCTGAAGCCTGATAAGGATCGAAACTGGTGAACAGTGCAGGCCTAGATCAGACTGCATAGATGCGCACACTGATCTAGGGCTACACTGGATGCGTAACCCATAAGGCCCATTTCTCCAGTAGTAGGTGGCAGGTGGGAGTATGTGATGGGTAATTTAACGATCGGGGTTCATCCTTACCAGAATGACGACTGGAGACCTGGTTTGGCCGTCACGTACGTCTTTGGCATTTTGTATGTGACAGTTGAATCTGGTTATACCCCTTATGTAAGTATTGCGATTATTCGTAATCCTATTTTAGGGGAAGGGGCCAAGTGACTGGTGTGGTATGGACCTGGCACCAGGTCAGGTTATTCCAATTTCAGACCTGAATATATTTTTTCTCGATGTAAATATTCCGTTCTGATTTTGGGATTTTCCCCCAATGCAGGTTAAAATGGGATCGAACCCGTTTGCCCGGCCTTACATGACCTTAGCCGTTGATAGGCCGTTAAATACCAATAAACAAACAAACATTTCTCCAGTCACAGCCACATTTAAGTCAAATTCCTGTTGATGAAAGCACTGATACTGTGTGTACAAAATCTTTGATTTGAAGGGATAGGGTGACAAAACAATATACACATGCGCAAAGAAGGTCAAAGACAGGCTTCAGATAAGGAATTAGTAATTGAGTATTGTCACTCCATCATTTCTGTAGCAATGTGGTATTTCAAAATTTTAATTGGGTAAAATAAAATCACACTACTGTTTACACATCAACATACAGCAATTATTGAATAGTTTGCTTCAAAATAAAAACATGTCTTGGCATTTCATTAGAATTGTCTCCTTGGAGACAATTCTAATGAAATACCAAGATGTGTTTTCATGGAAAATATGCTATATTCGTGGTCTGTTTATTGTTTTCTGCAGCATGGTAAAGGTACCACAAAATATTTATTGCTTTTTGATACTCGCTACTTCTCATTTCAATTGTGTTTTTGGCAATTTTAATTGGGTATTTAAGCAAATACGCAGCTTATCTGGAGCTCTGCAGAGATCGCCCCACTCTCGCGATCTATATTGCCTGTTAGAAGCATGATGGGTGTTTCATTGATGATACAGATCCTGATTAGCATGTGTGGATGCAGACTGATCAGGATCTACACTGGTTGCTAAACCCATTAGCCACATTTCTCCAGTCACTGAATGATGACCGACCATATTACTAGAAATTCAGAATGTGCAAGAAAATCTAATCTAAATTTTTACTTTCAATACATCAAAGTGATTCGTTAACGGTGGGTTTCCTCCTTATAGGAATCACAATTTGCCTGGTTTGGCCCTCAGGTATGTTTTATCTTTGGCTCTTGTGTTACCTGGGAGTTGAATTGGGTTATTGCCCTTTATAAAAGTAGTAAGATTATTACTGATCCTACTGCTTTTGGGAAGGGGCCAAGTGATTATGGTGTGGCGAGGAACTGGCATCAGATCAGGATTATTCTGATTTCAGGGCTGAATATTTTGTTATTGTGAATATTCAGATTTTGGGATTTTCCCCCCATTTGTACATGTACTTGTACAGGTAATATATGGGATTTAGTACTAAACCCATTGACCCGGCCTTAAATGACCTTAGCTGTTGATAGGCCGTTAAACCCCAACAAACAAACACCATGGGAACCTCGCAGGATGTCCGATTTAGAGAGGTTCCACTGTAATTTATAACGGTGTATTACATCTTTCAGTTATTGGACAGCCCCGTGCAGGCACCGGGGCGGGATCAACTGATCCTGAGAATAGTGCTGCAGTAGCCATTGCTTGTCGTAAAAGGCGACTAAACTGGCTTAACGATTGGGTTCATACTTTCCGGAACCCACTATACCGGATTTGGCCCTCATGTACATTTTTGGCTTTCTTGTATGTGAGAGTTGAGTCGGGCTATGCCCCATATATAAAAGTAAGATTAGCGCTAATCCTATTACTTTTAGGGGATGGGATAAATGATGCTGGTGTGGCGAGGGCCTGGCACCAGATCAGGTTGTTCTAATTTCAGGACTGAATATATATTTTGATTGTAAATATTGAGTTCTGAAGTTGGGATTTACCCCCCTTGGACAGGTGGATATGGGACTCGACCCCGTTGACCCGTCTGCGTGTAGACTCCCTGAGGCTTGTACCTCTATGTCAGAAAAGCGGACGTTAAACCCTATTCACTCACTCACTCACTCAGTTATTGGACATATTTTAGTCTTGATTCACTTTGTTTTCATAATTTGATGATGTATATTGTGTGAAGTGCAGGGCTCCAGATAAGGAATTAGTAATTGAGTATTGTAACTACATCATTTCTGAAGCAATTGGGTATTTCAAAATTTTAATTGTGTAAAATAGAATCACACTACTGTTTACACATCAACAGACCACACCTATTGAATAGTTTGCTTCTAAATGAAAACACATCTTGGTATTTCATTACAATTGTCTCCTTGGAATAGCAAGATGTGTTTTCATGGAAAATAAGAAAAAATGCTATCATTTTGGCCTGTTTATTTTTTCTGAACATGATAAAGGTACCACAAATTTTTTATTGCTTTTTGATACTCACTACTTCCGATTTCAATTGGGTTTGTGGCAATTTTAATTGGGTATTTACGCAAATACGCAGCTTATCTGGAGCTCTGGAAGTGTAAGAAAATTGTTATTTAAATGTGCTTTACCACTAAACAAACTCCGTTTGCTGTGCTCACTCGTATGTTTAGCATAAGGACCCAATCACTTGTGTATTATTTCGCGTTATTCAGCTCACCTGGTTAAATAAACGGTATATCTTATTTGTAGAAATTTGGCGACGTTGACTCGGTAAACGTTTTGCGAGATCGCGATACAGGGTCGGCGAAAGGCTTCGGTTACGTGAAGTTTCACCGAGCCTATCATGCCGCCGTTGCACTAGAAGAATGCGAGAGTTGTAAGTATAGTGGCACGTCCTTTAAACCCGAGTGTGATGTTGGTCGGGAGGACTCTTTTGTTACCTGGGACTTTAATTGGGTTATTGCCCATTATGAAAGTCGTAAGATTATTACTGATCCTACTGCTTTTGGGAGGGGGCCAAGTGATTCTGGTGTGGCGAGGACCTGGCATCAGATCAGGATTATTCTCATTTCAGTGCTGATATATATATTTTTTTATTGTAAATATTCAGTTCTGATTTTGAGATCCCCCCATTTGTACATGTACTTGAACATGTACTTGTACAGGTAATATATGAGATTTAGTACCCATTGACCCGGCCTTAAATGACCTTAGCTGTTGATAGGCCGTTACACCCCAACAAACAAACAAACTTACCATAGATGGCCTTTATTCACAGGTTTTATTATATTTGTAGCGTTCCGACCAAAGTTTGCCGAACCTAAAGGCCGGCGGGAGGATGGTGGAAACGATCGACAGTACCGTGACTTTGGCGGCTATGGGAGGGGAGACCGGGACCGGGAACGGGACCGGGACAGGGACTATGACCGCGGGGGAGCTCCGGGCGGCTACCCGTATGGGGATAGAGGTATGTCCGTTCTAGCAATCCAGTCTGCACTGCAGTCCCAAGTACATATAGCTATAGCGGTTTATGCAAACAGTGCAAATCCAGATGAACCGGCTCGTAACGAGCCGTCTCATCAGGATCTGCACTTTTTGCAAGGAATTTACATATTTTTTAGAACAAAAATACCCTCTTTTCATAAATGAACTAGTCTGAAAACCATTTTGTGGATTGGTTGCAAAATTAACCTATCAATATCCATTCCAGTTACTTAGGGGTGAAAGGGTTAACATTCTTGGTCCCAATACATGTTTTCCTATATAATAACTCTCGTTAGCTGACATTTTCATTAACTAAAGGATTTTCCTCAGTCACTTGGACTTTGAGTAAACTTTGAGTAAACGAGTGTAGACTGTATATGTAGGTTGCCATGACTGAAGGTATATATTGCAGAGCTCCAGATATGGCACATGTTTGATTTTCAAAGTGTGGTAGGGATGGGCCGTGGCTTAGGGGATATGGCAGTGGATTTCAATCCCGTCCCTACATGACCATAGCTGTTGCTGGGATGTAAAACCCATTCACTTTCACTGCTTCTATTGTACCCACACTTGTGTTTGACTTGCAGGTCAGAAGCGGGGGTTTGACGACTACGGCAGCGAACGTCGGGATCGCCGAGATGACTACATGTCTGACGATGGTCGCAGCCGATACAGCACGCCGTCCTCTTACGCCGCAGGTACGGCATTCGGTACCGCTGATACACCCCTGTGGCTGTGACTGAAGAAATGTAGTTTATTGAATTTGTGACCAGTGTAGCTCCTTATCAAACGGTACACACATAATGATCTATAATAGTTATTATTAGAAGCATTGATGGAGCGGCGAACAGTGCAGATCCGGATCAGCACAGGCTGATCTGGATCTACACTGGTCGCATTACCCATATGCTTCAGTCACAGACATATTTCTGGTCAGCTTTGTTCCTAACCAGTGCGGACCTTGAGCAGATTGCACGGATGTTCAGCCCTTCTGATTTCAGGGCTGAATTTATATATATATTTTTATTGTAAATATTCACTTCCGATTTTGGGATCCCCCCCCCCCCCCCCTCATTTGTGCATGTACTTGAACATGTACATGTACAGGTAATATATGGGATTTAGTACTAAATTTATTGACCTGGCCTTAAATGACGATTTTAGCTGTTGATAGGCCGTTAAACCCCAACAAACAAACAAAGAAACGGATGTACAGCCCTGGTCTTGGTCTACAGTGGACACCCAGGTCATATGCCCATTTCTCCAGTCATGTATGTGACTGCGATGGAGAAATATATAGACATTGTAGTTTGTGTTTTAGCTTTATAAAGATTTTACTGTTATATGTTTGACGGGTTTAAAGGAACATGCCCACAGTAGGCACAAAAAGTTCTTTATAGGAATTAAATAAGTGTATAATTGTGTACAATTCCACCAGTTCGAAAAATTACACTATACAGATATAATCTTTTAGTAATATTTATTTTACTGATAGTGACGCATGGTGGTATCAGGCTATTTTCACATGCAAATGAGGCATGATATTTTTTAATTATTTATACTAATTAAATGCGTCACCTGAAAAAATAATAGCTTCGACAGCTTATAAAGTATGATCATTGCACATCGAAAAATAAATACTGATAATAAATAGTAATGTACGTTAACATTTTAAGGAAACACAGTTATCGCCCCTGATATTAGTGTAGAAATTTACGACTGATATAAAGTGTATAACAATGCCAATCAGTACGTGGGGTAATGGTGAATGAATGTTTATTTTGCCAGAAAATGTCTCAGATGATGTCTCCGATATACAGAACATTTTGTGCCTACTGAGTGGGCATGTACCTTGAATGGCATTTATAGCTGTCTTTGTGATCTTCTATCGCACGCCTGCAGCACAAGGATCTATTATTGTTGCTAAGCGGTCGACATTGAGAAATGTGACTTATGGCGTTTCAAGTATAGCCAGCCACGCTCATGCTCCTCTAGCAACGCCTGGGGCCCGTTTCACTAAACTTTGTACGACTAAAAATGTTCGTAAGTGCAAATTTAGTATTGTCTGCAAATTTAAATTGATGGATTTACACTTATTGAGCATAGGCTGCATATGCATATGCAGCCTATGCTCAATAAATGTAAATCCAATAATTGTTTACAAGAAAACAGTGTTGATGTAAAATTTACAGACCGTCATAATTTTGAACTTACGAACATTTTAGTTGATCAGACAGAAATTATGCAGATGTCCGAAGGTACAAAATCGCATGCCATGTCTCGTATGTAATTAACACTGTTTATTATAAGTCTTGGGACCAAGTGATCTGTAGCCTATTTCACCAACATTGCAAAGTATACTTGTCTAGCTAAGTATACTTTGAGGGAGTAATCATTTATTTTTCCCCCGAGATGCATTATTTCATATATAACTAACGACTGCATATATTTGATGATTAAAAGTATGCAGACTTATTATACTGAATTTATTACATTATCACAGCCAAACTGGCTGTGATAATGTAATAAATTCAGTATAATAAAAATTAATAAATTTATCCTGAAATTAAAGATTTCTCCCTCAAAGTATACTTTGCTAGATAAGTATACTTTGTAATGTTGGTGAAATAGGGAGGCAGTAGATTTGGATTATGGTGATTTGTGTATTCCCATCTGTATATGACCTCGTCGACCAATAATTATTATTAAGCCATCACCTCTCTTTACCTTGTAGCTGATGATTTCTCCGCTTCAAGGTCCAGAGGTCAGTATTCCCAGCCTATTGATTCAATTACTGAAGAACATCTAGCCCTTTCATCCTTAACTCTTTCACCCCTAAGTAACTGGAATTGTTTTTGATATGTTCGTTTGCGACCAGTTCAACCGTCAGAAAATGATTTTCAGACTAGTCCATTTATGAAAAGGGGGTGTTTTTATTCTCAAAAATATGCAAATTACTTGCGAAAAGCGCAGATCCTGATGAGACGGCTCGTCACGAGCCGGCTCATCTGGATCTACACTTTTTGCCAATACCAATATACAGGCCTGTAGTGTTGAAAGGGTTAATATGTCAAGCAAATGGCTAAAAAACTGGCTTTTGTTAAAACATAGTGTCAGTCAGTGGCCTCACATCTTTTTGGCCGTTGCGTGAGCCTAGCCCGGCTCATAACATCCGGTTTTTGGCTGTGACTAGAGAAATTGGGCTTCTGGGATTTGTGACCAGTGTAGCTCTTGATCGAATAGCACACTCCTGTAGCCTGATAACGATCCATATTTCTTGTTAGATGCATGGCAGGTGTTTCATTGTTGGAATGGCGTACAGTGCAGATCCTGATCAGACTGCGAATGATGCAATGTTCATTGCACATAAAATGTTAAATACAGAGAATAAATAGTAATGTCCGTTAACACTTTAAGGAAACACGGTTATCGCCCCTGATATCAGTGCGGAAATTTACGTCTGATATAAAATGTATCATAATGCCAATCAATACGTGGGGTAATGGTGAATGAATTTATTTTGCCAGAAAATGTCTCCGATGATGTCTATGATATGAAGAACATTTTGTGCCTACTGAGTGGTCATGTACTGTTAAAACTTCCTTCCTCTGTAGGTGGCGGTGGTATGAACGGTATGGGGAGGGGGGGGGGAAGAACCTACCTCTGTATGACCGTAGCAGCTACAGTCATACATAAACGGGTTCTCCCATATCGTAACTGTTAAACATTACACGTTAAACATTTTCTCCCTCTGTAGGTGGCGAGGAATGGCTTGTGGCCTAGGGGTTGTGGCCGGAGGGCCTTGGACATTGGCATCCCACTGGTCTGAGACTTTAAACTGTGGCTCCGTCTCTATATGACCTTAGCTGTTGCTGGGACGTTAAACTCATTCGTTTCCCACTTTTTCTCTGGACAGGAGGTAGTGGTATGCATGGCATGGGGATGTCGTCCCCGGGGTCGTACTCGATGGGGGCGACCGGTGGCCAGACCCCGATGGAGATGATCCAGGACTACGGGGCCATCACGACATCACAGCGCCTCCACGTGACCGCACCCCTCGGTCTCACCCAGGTGTACCTCACCAAGCTGTTCAACCTGATCCCTGGCCTAGAATACTGCGATCTCAACGAACATACAGGTAGGCAGGCTAGTAATTGAAGATAGGAAATGATAGGAATTGTGAGGCCTCACAATTCCTATCATTTCCTATCTTCAATTACTAGCCGTTCCTATCATTTCCGAGATGAGACTGAAATACATACATTGATCCTTCAGATTATCGGACAAGAATTCTGTTTACGGTATTTTTCTTCAAGTATTAGCTACGGGCATAACATTTTCACAGAACAATCCTCGGTTCTCGCCTTCTCAAAGCACGTAAACCATCTTTCTCGCTTAAAATTGGGTCAGATCATCAGTCATAAAATTGCCTCAAAATTAACAAATCCCATAAGCCATATTTCTCCAGTCACAGAATGATAGCTTATTAATAGTAAATACAGTGATAAGGTTTTAATGCAAGGCTAGGAAATGGTAGGAATTCCGAGGCTTACCGAGGTCAATGAACACGCATACACATACTTATTGAATACTGGTGATAAGCTTATCGGGTGAGTATAGACAATGGTATGAATTCCGAAGCTTGCCTGTAACATTGGTAGCAATACCGTTTCTTGTTTGCCTGTTTGTTCAGGGATTGCTTTCATAAGATACAACTAGGCGTTAAATTTGCGGTAAAATGTTTTCGCGGTACATCCGTCAATGGTACTGATTTGAGGTCCCAGGGACTACTTTTGTGAATCTTGTAAATCGGTTGAGAATGACAATAAAAAATTACAATTTTCGAAAAAAAGAGAAAAAAAATGTGTTTTTTTTTTAAGTGGCGATTCTTTTATTTTCCCCAGCGGAATCCCTGTTATACATGTACTGACTTCTTGTTGCAAGTATTATTTTAAATTGAAATGGATTATGTTGCCAATTTTTCCTAATTATAGCATATTTTTTCAAGGGAAAATGTGATCTATTTAATGCTAAATATACCTCAGAATGAAGCACAGAGCATCTAGAATTGAAAAATAAATATGGGGGGGCATGCCCCCAGACCCCACAAGCAAATCGCAGCGCAATCCGCTGCTCAAATAAATTTTCAGGATTGGGGATAGTGTTCCACTCCCATGCCTGATTTCCATTGGAAATATCGTGAATTTGAGTATATATGCAGTACTTTCGGTACTTTCATAATCTGCCACATTCAAACAGCTAATTTACACATACATGTTCCGTGGCCACAGTACACATCACGTGATACAGCCGCATAAATTAAAAAATTTCAGTGCGAACTGGTCTGGTGACGTAACGGCGTGTTCTAGTAATGTCATGAGACACATACATTACGTAGCCCAGAAGTGAGCATTGTCTGCAGCCATGGTCAAACAGCACACGTGCTGTACGTTTGAACACGGCTGTGAGCGCTGTCGAACAACAGCAGTCATTTAACAATACTTGTTTGACTGCTCAGGGGTTGCGTACGTGAGATACAACTCTGGGCAGTGTGCAGCATACGCCAAAGACAAGCTGGACCAGTTTGAGTACCCGATCGGCAGTCGCCTGTTGGTGCAGTTTGCCGAGAGCGCCCAGACGTCGCAGAGTCTTGATATGGGGGCCCGCTCGCCGGGATTCGACCTGTAAGTTTATCAAAGCAATATAAAATATATATTATACATTGGAACCTCTCTAAGCCGGACACCCTGGGAGATCCCCAGGGTGTCCGGCTTAGAGAGGTTCCATGGTAGTTTTTGAACAGTTTTTTTGTCATTTTCAATGATGAACATATACAATGGTGTAATAAATTACAGTAAACTATACACGATAGGTCCATTGAGGGGGTTCTACTGTTAATAAAGTGTAATTGTACAACTTAACCCTTACACCGCTATCTTAATTTTTTGTCGTCTGCTGTTTATTTTCCATTTTTATCATCCAAAACATGCACTTTGACAGCACTTTAGAATAATTTACAACATGCTTTGACAGCACTTCAGATGACACTTGAATGTTATTCATTTCGCAAATATTCCATAGACATTTAACCGTACATGCATGTTCGTCACTGTGTATGTTATTAAGGAATAAGACAAATATTAAAAAGCAGCAGACGACAATTTTCTGTTCCCGCTTTTTCGGGCTAAATGAAGTAGAGATAATGACTGTTCTATGTTGTTGTGTGTTTACAGGCGTGGTGGTGGTGGAGGTTACGGCAACGACCAGGCTGTACACCAGGTTTGTCATCCAATCATTCATTGTCGCATGTTTTGGTGGGGTAATACTGTATGCACCCTGCTTCCCATAATAAATTGTGACTGATCTGCTGTCACCGGCATACAAGCGATCTCTCTCTTGTGTGGGTGGTTGGTCGGGCGAACGCAGTGGTGTAAATTAACGGTAGGATTTGCCTGGTTTGGCCCTCGGGTACGTTTTTATCTTTGGCTCTTTTGTTACCTGGGAGTTGAATTGGGGTATTGCCCATTATAAAAGCAGTACGATTTTTACTCGACCTACTGCTTTTGGGAGGGGGCCAAGTGTTTATGGTGTACTTAAACATGTACATGTACAGGTACAGGTAATACATTGGATTTAGTACTAAACCCTTTGACCCGGCCTTAAATGACCTTAGCTGTTAATAGGCCGTTAAACCCCAACAAACAAACAAACAAACAAACTCTCTCTCTCTTAAATATCATATTAAAGGTGCATGCCCACTCAGTAGGCACAAAATGTTCTTTATATCAGAGACATCATCTGAGACATTTTATGGCAAAATAAACATTCTTTCACCATTACCCCACATATTGATTGGCATTATTATACATTTTATCAGAATAAATTTCCATACTGATATCAGGCGTGATAACAGTGTTTCCTGAAAATGTTAACGGACATTACAATTTATTATCTGTATTTAATTTTTGATCATACTTTATAATCCGTCGAAAATATTATTTTTTCAGGTGACACATTTAATTAGTATAGATAATTAAAAAATATCATGCTTCATTTGCATATGCAAATAGCCTGATACTACCATGAGTCACTATCAGTAAAATAATCTGTATAGCAGGCACTAGTAATTTTTAGAACTGGTGGAATAGTAACACAATTATACACTATTATACATACAATTCCTATATATAGATAGAACATTTTGTGCCTACTGAGTGGGCATGTTCCTTTAATATGATATTTATTAAACTTGACTCGGCATAGCCTCCTTTCTTATACAATCAGTAAACTCGCTTAATAAATATATTAAATCATCACTCGTGTAAGATCCTCTATATAATTCCTTCCAGGCTGCTGAGATCCTCCAGAAAGCCGGGATCAACCCTGAGATAGTGCTACAAGCCGACAAGAGCCGCAACACAGAGCGGGTGACGTACACCAGTGTCCCCCTGCCCCTCACCCAGGCCCTTGCTCCGGACGATTCCACCGTCGTCCAGCGATTGTTCCTCGTCTGTCAGCCTGCCGCCGTGTCAGAGAGGATTCTACGTGACGCGTTCAGCCGCTTCGGCAATCTCATTGATGTCTACCTGCTCTCAGGTGCGTTGCTACGTTTATCGAAATTTATCGCAGATCATCAAAAACCTAAAATGTGTTGCATTTTCTCGATACATACTGACAGTGTCTTTTGATATCAATTTATTAGACAAGGCGAGGCAGCGGGTAGAAATTTTGAGGAATTCCCGCAGTTTCTGAGCTGAGCCAATTTTTAGAGAATATCAGGCTAGTGTTTTTTATATCAAGTTTATCAGGAAGGCTAGGAAACGCGTAGGAATTCCGATACTTGCAGAGGAATTCCTACCGTTATTGGGATGGGTTTTGGCCTAGTGGTTACAATACCTCACTATACAATACAATACCCGGAGGTTCTGGGGTCAAACCTCGCCTTAGGCATAAAAAATACTTTCATAGTATTTCCATCCCACTGGTCCTTCGGATGAGAGTTAAGGTACCATCCCTATATGACCTTAGCTGTTGCTGGGACGACCCATTCACTTTTCACTTTTTTCTACCATCTATGAGCCGAGCCAATACATAGAGACTACCAAGCTGGGGGCAGTTCCACTAAACTTTGTATGCAAAATTATGATAGTCTGTAAATGTCACATTAATAATGTTTTCTTTTAAACAATTATTGGATTTACATTTATTGAGCATAGGCTGCATATGCAGCCTATGCTCAATAAATGTAAATCCATCAATTGAAATTTCCAGACGATTCTAAATTTTCACTTACGACATTTTAGTCGTATAAAGTTTAGTGAAACGGCCCCCTTGTGTCTCAAGTTTATGAGACTTGTCTCGGCGGAACCAGTCAGGATTCCTCACGAGCCTTGGAAGTCCTATGCATTTCCTAACCTTGCTGATAAACTTGATATTTGCCTATTTGACCTAAGCCTAAACTCCAATCGTCAATACAATGTCATGTCGTGAGTTAAATTTATTTGCCGCAAGCCTAAACTCCTGCCACAAATAACATTTGTATGTCGATTGTTGTAGGTCGGAACTTTGGGTACGCGAAGTTCGCCAGTAAGCAGTCGGCGATGCGCGCCATGCAGTTGCTCCACGGCCAGAACCTGGGGGGTCAAAGATTAAAGGTCCTGGAGGCGGAGCCCCAGAAGGAAGGTCAGGAGAACAAGCGAATGAAGACGGACGAGAGTATGCAGATGTAAAGGTAGGAACTAACATTATATTTCTCTTGCGTTTGTATTGTAATTCCAGTACAGTGTTACCGGTACCTGCTCTAAAGCAGACACCCATAAAACTGAAATGTCTATTAAGTTTTTAGCACTGCACGACGATCAAGCACATGATACATATGCACAGAAAATGACAAATATTCAACTAAACATGTCTTATTTGATACGAACACAACTTGAAACCTTTCCTTCCTTCTTTTTCTCTGCATTATCTTCCCTTACTTTGCGCTCTTCTATGCACTACTTTCTAATACATTTTGTATGTAGCGTGTGTAGTATAATTATGTTCAAGTGCAATACGATGTACATGATGTATTGAAAAGTGTAAATAAAACATTTAATCATAGAAAATAATAATACTGAAACGCTTTGATGGATTTCGCTTATTCATCTCTTGATGATAAATTGGATTGAAAATGTCCTACAGAACTCGTATGTGTCTATGACTGGAGAAATGGGTTTTACGACCAGTGTAGATCCAGATCAGCCTGTGCATCCGCACAGTCTGATCAGGATCTGCACTGTTCGCCATTCCATCATTGAAACACCCGTCGTGCTTCTAACAAGCAATGTAGATCGTTGTTTTGCTACAGGAGTGTGCTATTTGATCAGTAGCTACACTGGTCACAAATACCATAAGCCCCATTTCTCCAGTCACAGCCGCATATGAGACACGCCATGTGATTTTGTACCTTCGGACATCTGCTTAATTTCATGAAATATGTTTACAAAATTTACAAAAAAAATCATAAATACAGTAAAAAGTTGACAAAATGCGGAATATAATTCCGCATGTACTCAGAGAATTTATTCAACTTTTGACGCCATTTACGGAAGATATTGTAAATTTTGTAAGCGTATTTCATGAAATTACACAGATGTCTAAAGGTACACGATCACTAGTTGCGAAGGTAACTCTTGCATCTACTCACGTACCGTCCGTAGCCAGAGTCGCGATTCCACTCGTAGGATTCCTCTGCAGAATAGCGAATCAGATCTGATTCGCACTTAAGCAGTTATTTGTGAAAGATATTCTATATTTTTTAACTGAAATGAGTGTTGATATTATGAAAATAACATATTCAAGTTATTATGACATAAATGTCCATATGTAGATGACCTGTAGCCTATTTCATCAACATTGCAAAGTATACTTTAGTAGCAAAGTATACTTTGAGGGAGAAACTTTCAATTTTATGATAAATTTATTAATTTTTATTATACTGAATTTATTACATTATCACAGCCAATTTGGCTGTGATAATGTAATAAATTCGTATAATAATTCTGCATACTTTTAATCATGAAATATATGCATTTGTTAGTTCTATATGAAATAATGCATGTCAGGAAAAATAAACGATTACTCCCTCAAAGTATACTTTGCTAGTAAAGTATACTTTGCAATTTTGATGAAATAGGCTACAGATAAAGTAAATTTAAGCTAGAATCAACAGGTGACCCAGTCAGTGGCAGCCAAATTCGTAAAGTTATGATGGGGTCCATTTTCTGTAAAGGCAAACAATTATTTTCTAAACCTTCTACAATGGTAAAAATTGTTTCAGAATTATTAGTTTCTATTACTTTTACAATACTAATATTTTTTTCAGATGGAAACACTATGTAAAAAATGTCACAATTAACTGCTAAAACGCGAATCAGATCTGATTCGCTATTCTGCAGAGGAATCCTATGAGTGGAATCGTAACTCTAGCTACGGACGGTACGGGAGTAATTGCAAGTTACCGTTCGCAACTACACAATCGCATGGCGTGTCTCCTATATGCATGAATCATAGTGGAATCTGTGTAAACATCACAGAGCATCCGGTTTACAGAGGTTCCATTGCATTTCTTTGAAATACATTGGATTTGTTAAGAGCTCCAGATAAGCTTTGTGTCTAAAGCGTACTATACCCGCTGATTTCAAAATCATTGCATATTTTACTTTTACAAATGGATTATTGATTTTCTTCATTACTAAATAGGGGAACAAATGATAACAAATATAACAAATTTAAACATAGCAGCAAAAAGCTCAACTAAGTGAATTTTCAACTTTATGACAGTATTTTCACTACTCAATTTGAAAATCAATGCGTATTTTCACATTGCTGTGTGCATTTTGTACTCGTACTTTTGATAATCAACGCGTATTCAGCTAAAATAATTGCGTAAAATACGCTAATACGCCCCTTATCTGGAGCTCTTTTTGTTTGAAAAATTACTGCTGAAGGTGGAATATATCTCATCATTAGCTCAGACATCCGTGTGTCACGTGTATAGAGGTAGAATCGTGATTCCAATCATCTGTAGATGTTTGTAAATGTGTATATCTGCCTTAAGTTACAATGTGCTACACCTCGGGCATACTTGACCTTTGACTTGTGTATTTCTGATTCCCGACACAGACGGCCATCTCACACATACATTACGCACTCATTTTAGTTGTAACTTCTGTAGCCGATTTCACCGAAATCACTAAATGCACTAATCTTGCAAGTAATTTCCAATTTATGTATATATTAAATGTTTTTTAAATGTTTTTATTTTAATGAAAACATTGGTGTAATAGACACACTACATGAATGATAAATCATTTTAATTGTCAAAATATAAACAGGCATTTGCTTTATCTTAGCCCTTAGACCGCTACTCACAACAATTCTCGTCTGCTGTTGCTTTTATATCCTGCCTTATTTCTCAATAAAAACATGGTTTGACAGCACTTTAGAATCATTTCCAATGGAAATGATTCTAAAGTGTTGTCAAAGCATGTTGTAAATTCTTCTAAAGTGCTGTTAAAGCATGTTTTTGATGATAAAAATGTAAAATAGAAAATAAACAGCAGACAAAAAATAAAATAAGATAGCGGTCTAAGGGTTAAATAATGCATTTTAGCACAAATAAATAAATACTCACCCAAAGTGCGAGTGCGCTTAGCATTTTGGTGAAATCTGCTACAGTACTGTGAACTATAAATATCATCATCATATTCATGACAGAAAGTATGTATAATATTGGCGACTAATGCATTAACATGTGTATATTATGTGTGGACTGACATTGGGCTGACTCCATAACAGAGAAAGCCAGGCGAGTGACTTTTGTTATCAAGATTATATCAGTTATGGCTACAAAACATGTAGGAATTGCCAAGGAATTCCTACTGTTTTCATGCCGAAAGTCTGATTGTTTCTATCAAAAGACATAGACTAGCTTTAAATACTCAAAACCTCCGTTAGCTTAACTGGGCCCAGTTGCTCAAAGTCTCTGTTAGCTAACAGACTGTTAAATCCTTAACTTTGTTAAGGATTTTACAGTCTGTTAAGCTAACAGAGGTTTTGAAGAACAGTGTCCAGGTATTCTATTTGTTAAGTGATACTATCACTATATGCTTTGAAATGAGTGAGCTTTCTATTTCTGTCAAAAGACATAGGCCAGCTTGCTCAAAATCTCTGTTAGCTTAACGGACTGTTAAATCCTTAACACTGTTAAGTATTTAACGGTCCGTTAAGCTGATGGATGTTTTGAGCAACCGTCCCTAGGTATTCTATTTGTTAAGTGATACTATCACTATATCAGAGCTCCAGTTAAGGTGCGTAATTTGACCAACTTGTGGTGAAATTTTGTTATTTATTTATCGAAAATGGCAAGTTGGGAGTCCTTTAGTATCGTCTCATTGAGACGATTCTAAAGCACTCCCAACTTGCCATTTTTGATGGAGAAATAAGAAATTTACCTCCAAATTACGCAACTTACCTAGAGCTCTGATATATGCTTTGAAATGAGTGAGCATTCCGTTGGTTTTTGTGCAGAATAACAGACTTATTTATGTTGCATCATTACACTGACGTCATTCAGCAATATCATGCGACATCGTTCAGCCAATTTGACGTTGACAAACGTAGTTTTTGAACCGATCCATAATACATTGCGTCACCATCAGTGCCTGATTCAACATTCTGTTGGGCAACTAGTTTGTTACCTGGGCCCGGTTGCTCAAAGCTTGAGTTAGCTTAACAGACTGTTAAATCCTTAGCATTGCTAAGAATTTAACAGTCTGTTAACCCATTAAAGACGGGATACACTTATAGTAGTATGAAACTTTTTAGGGGGTAAAATCCAATTTTCTTCATTTCATCTCGAAAGTATATGTTGTTACCACTCATTTGAACCGTCTCGACGAGACGGTTCAAATGAGTGGTAACAACATATACCTTTATGGAGAAATAAACAAAAGAATGAGATTTTTCCAATAAAAATTATTGTATCCTTAGACTGAAACGGGTTAAGCTAACAGAAGCTTTGAGCAACCGGGCCCTGATGAATACATGTACTGCTTGCTACCAGTCGACAAACTATACTTATCCGACTTTAGAATCAGCAAAGCCGTGTTGTGTCCATGTGTTTACGGTGTTATGTTATTGCAGACTGCCGACCATCGGATGACCTGTGAAATGTGACGAGACATTACACAGGACGGAAGACAGTAAACCGACAACCTGACACGGTGGTGTACATACGAAGACCTTTATATTGCCCCCAACGATTACTGTGTACATATGGCGACAAATACACAATAGCATGTTTTGGACATGTTTGACTACAGAATGGGTTGACGTTGTTGTACGTCTGAATTCGTACGCAGACTTGGAATTCGTAACTTACAAGATAACCCATTACATTCGGCGTACACTTTTGAGTGATTAAAAGAAATATTTTCTTTTCCGATTTTTCTTATTTCTCAATGAAAGTATATGTTGTGACCACTCATTTGAACCGTCTCGATGAGACGGTTCAAATGGTGGTCACAATATATACTTCTGATGTGAAATAAAGAAAATGTTTACAATTTTCCATCAATGAAATGGTGTATACGCCGAAAGTAATGGGTGAGACATAATTACAACGTTTCCATTGAGCATTGAGAACGTACTGTGTTAGACTTGCTGTTTAGTATTTGGAACATGACATGAAGGATGAAGGTTTGTATGTATGACTACCTACCACTTTTACCTTGAATTTATTGTTAGAGAATCGACAATATGGTTTATGATGCGACAAGTTGACATGTCCTGTTTGAAACAGAAAACGGAAGTGCCACCAGAGCATGTGCTTTTAAAACTTTCTGAGCACGTTCTCGAGATATGATGCAGTATGATGCTAAAACTGTTATACTCTCAATTAGGTGGTGTGATTGGACGAGACGATTGAACACAGCTCAGCCTCAATCGAGCATACTTCTTGATTTTGAGCACGAGCGCAAACTTCTTGATTTTGAGCACGAGCATGTAATCAGAAAGTTTTATAAGCACACGTCCAGGACAATTTTGTGCCAGAGTAAAGACCTGTAGCCGATTTCATCAAAATTGCAAAGTATACTTATCTAGCAAAGTATACTTTGAGGGAGTAATCATTTATTTTTCCCAAAATGCATTATTTCATATAGAACTAACCACTGCATATATTTGATTATTAAACATATGCAGAATTATTATACTGAATTTATTACATTATCACAGCCAAGCTTTGATAATGTAATAAATTCAGTATAATAAAAATTAATCAAGTTATCCTTAAATTGAAAATTTCTCCCTCGAAGTATACTTTGCTAGATAAGTATACTTTGCAATGTTCGTGAAATCGGCTGCTGACAATGTACAGGAAGCCATGACCAACAAAGGTGACAAGAAGACGACATGTCAAAACTTCATAAATAATTCATATAGTAGAAAAGACAAGCGGATGATGACAACACAATATAAATGACAACTGTTTTGTATTGGTATCGATGTTTAATGTAGACTGCATTGAGATAACCGACCAGCCCTATAGACCGATTAGACATGTCATTGAATATTAGAAAAAACATGTACAGATCATGTGTTGAAAATTCCTTTTCACAGAAGATAGAAGGTGAAGACATACAGACATTTTAGACCTTTTTGTCGCACTCGCTTGCGGACAGCGCGATATAGATGGCACATTGGCGTACGTATGTGTGTGCGTCCGTACATGCGTCCGGGTTAAAGTTTTTGGTATACTTTCAATGCGGGCCGCGGCCATCTAGTTCTAAGAAATGTAATGTCAAGAAATATATTTTGGACGTAATAGGTGACACGTCAGAAGACACATACTTATGTAGACATGGTTCTAGGTATTCGTTTTGTTGACTCTAATCATAATGCAACACGATTCTTTAGCAGTATTTATGCCTTCCATAAATTCATTCAATGTATTTATATCTCAATGTTTCCAACGTCGCTGTTCCATGAATTGCGATAAAATGACATAAAACACGTAGGGGGAATTATGTTTTTCTCTTGTCCATCCATCCATAATGAAGTGAAGTCTCTCCAAACTGGGGTCCTCCCAGGGTGTTGAGTGTAACTCTGCATGCTGGAAAAACCCGGGCCATGTCATGTGGTCCGGTGTTGTAAGAGTACATGGCACTGGATCAGAACATTTCTAGTGCTCTAAAATTTTCATGCTCCAGGGGACTATTTCACTAAACTTTGTACAACTAAAATGTTTGTCACTTCAAATTTAGGATCGTCTGGAAATTTCAATTGGTGGATTTACATTTATTGAGCATAAGCTGCATATGCAGCCTATGCTCAATAAATGTAAATCCAATAATTGTTTACAAGAACTGTTCTACTCGTAATTCCTTGATAAAGGCCTTGTGCCGAAACATTCTGCAGTTCAACATATCATATTATTGCGGATTGTTTACAAGAAAACATTGTTAATGTGAAATTTACAGATTATCATAATTTTGCACTTACAAACATTTTAGTTGTACGAAGTTTAGTGGAACGGGCCCCTAGTCTCTGTAGAGCCGGGAGGCGTCTTCTGTGCTTTCATCGATGGGTCCGGTTAAGTGTTGTACCTAGATTTCAACAGTTTGACCCTTTTCCCATTATAAATAAATGAGAGGCTCTTGTCTTGTACAGGACGTCGGCTCAAATATGTCTTTGGCATTTTGTATATGACAGTTGAATCTGGTGATACCCCTTATGTGAGTATTACGATATTCGTAATCCTATTTCAGGGGAAGGGGCCAAATGACTTTGGTGTGGTATGGACCTGGCACCAGGTCAGGTTATTCTAATTTCAGGGCGGAATATATTTGTTCTCGATGTAAATATTCCGTTCTGATTTTGGGATTTTCCCCCCAATGCAGCAGGTTAAAATGGGATCGAACCCGTTTGCCCGGCCTTACATGACCGTAGCTGTTGATAGGCCGTTAAACACTAATAAACAAACAAACAAACAGGACGTCAGCATCTTGAGCGGGAAAATGGGCCATGAATCAGAAAAAGAAAATAAGATACAAGCCATGTGATTTTGTACCTAAGATGTCCGATTTTTAATGAAAAATATTTACAGACTGATACTGTCTGTATTTTTCGCGAGATATCGCACACATCATCTTGGGTACAAAATCAAATGTCTCGTCTCATATGCTGATTGTCATTCTATATGAATGTCTAGTTGTTTCCCATGTTGGGGGGAAAAATGAACTTCTTGGTGTTACAGTGCAACCTCTCTACAACAGCCACCCATGGGAAGACGCAAAACTGGCTGTTGTAGAGAGGTGGCTGTTATAGGGAGGTTAATGCTAAATTAAATTTTGTCGTCCGCTGTTTATTTATTTTCTTTGATAATTCTCATCAAAAACATGCTTTGGCAACATTTTAGAATCATTTCCAATGGAAATGATTCTAAAATGCTGTCAAAACATGTTTTTATTGAGAAATAAGGCAAAAGCAACAGCAGACGACAATTTTAGTGCTCAGCAGTACAAATGTTAAATACAGAGGATCATCCATTTGGGATATAAAATAGCGGCTGTTACAGAGAGGGTGTTGTTGTAGAGAGGTGGCCGTTCGGGGAGGTTCGACTGTATTTCATAAAAGTGGTGAGAAAATGCGATGCGTTCATGTTTCCAATGTATTGCTGTATCATTGTTCATTATTGTTGTGGTAATTGTTCAAGATTACATCGTATTATATAAATTTTATTTTCTGCTTTTCTTGCATATTGCATGTGACAAATAAAAGGACATTTTCAATGTTTACCCTTTATAAACCGAGACCACATCTTTGTTAAATTCTTTAAATTTTCAGCAGTTTGTATCCTGAACATGGAAAGGGTTATAGGTAAATAAATTAAATCTTTCATGAACACAACAAACTATTGATTGTTAAAAAATTCTACAATTGTGTTAAGAAACCTGAAAAAAATTGAAAAAAATTGTAACGCTTGTTTTTGTGTTCATGGCAGTTTTTATTTCTGTGACGTTCTCGTCCTAAAATGACAGTAGCTGTCGACAGGTCGTTAACCACCATTAAATAAATAAATTTATCTGACTTTCTACTGGTTCTGAACATAAATAGGGAAATTTTAAACATTTTATGATCCTTGCTGTATGTTATTCATCTGTGTTTGCAAAGACTTGTCGAGAGACTTTCTAGGACAAGGCAATGCTGATCAACAAAGACTCCAACAGTTTTCCCCCAGAGAATTGCTGTGACAAGCTGATAACGATCTAAATTGTTTGCTAACAGCAACAGGCTCTGAGAATATATAACTTGGTCAAAATGAAAGAGCAGACCGTGGCCGAGGGGTAACACCATCGGACTGTCACGCTGGCGACCCGGGTTCGATTCAAGGTTCAGTTCCAGGGCGTCAGTATTTCTGAGATACTTTGTATTTCTTGCTCAACTACTGTCTGTTTCACGAAAGCTGCCCAAATTTTACGGCCATATAAACAATTAAAAAACAATATTGTTTTCGATAATATTAAATTAAAGGAAAATTTAAGAATGAGCCTTCTTTTTATTTCGTGAAATTTGGTCAAATATTGGTTTTATTACGAAAAATTGATTTGTCTATGGGAATTTAACATGGGGAAAAAGGTAGAGGAGTTGTGGGAGGAGTCAAAAAACGAAAAAATTGACTCCGAAACCTAGCTAGATGGCTTGGAAATGATCTAACTAAGAAAACAAAAGTTAAATTTTAAAAATCGGTCCAGTATTTCTGAAATTCTAAAAAATTTCCCCATGTTAAATGCCCATAGACATCTTCACTCCGTGAAGTCTACTGAAGATGTCTATGGGGATTTAACATGGGGAAATTTTGTTTTCGCAATAAAATCAATATTTGACCAAATTTCACGAAATAAAAAGAAGGCTCATTCTTAAATTTTCCTTTAATTTAATATTATCCAAAAAAATATTGTTTTTGAATTGTTTATATGGCCGAAAAATTTGGGCAGCTTTCGTGAAACAGATTATAGTCCATTTGGGGGGGGGGGGGGGGACTTTAAACGGTGGTATGTATCGGATTTGAAGGAGAGTCTGGGCACGTTAAAGAACCAGAGGGGACTATTCGAATAAGAGCTAGGCATCCTGTCGTCGGTTTCCTCTGCATCCACCTCCTTCCTTTCTCCGCTTCTTGGGAGACGACATGCAAGGTCATCGAGCCAGTGCCGTAGTTAAATCCAAGCATTTACATTATTGGCTAAAATCAGGAATTTTGGTTGCAGCGCCATTTCTGACAATCAAACTACGGTACTTGATTTTGAGTGCAATCTATCAATGTTTGTTTTCCGCATTCTAAGGATTAAGAGAATCGGAGCTTGTTGAAAGAGGAATATTCATATCAATGATCGGAGCAAGGACATGTGGATATCTGTAGCCTATTTCACCAACATTGCTAAGTATACTTTTCTAGCAAAGTAAACTTTGAGGGAGAAATTTTCAATTTTAGGATAAATTTATTAAAAAAAATTATACTGAATTTATTACATTATCACAGCCATTTTGGTTGTGATAATGTAATAAATTCAGTATAATAATACTGCATACTTTTAATCATCAAATATATGCAATCGTTAGTTCTATATGAAATAATGCATTTCAGGAAAAATAAATGATTACTTCCTTAAAGTATGCTTTGCTAGAAAAGTATACTTTGCAATGTCGGTGAAATCGGCTACAGGGGTCCGTTTCACTACCGTTTGTACGATACAAAATGTTCCTAAGAAGATTTCTATGAATTTGGTTATCTATAATGCTACAAATTTCTGCTTATGTGTACAGATCATTAAATGTAAGCACTTACATGAAAGATTTGCCAGCATCGACTGTCGAAGCAAAATGGTAGAATTAGATCACCAAATTAATGTGAGTAGCAATTTAATAAAATTCTTTGTATGAACATTTAGATCGTAAGAAGATTATTGAAACAGGCCCTGCTCTGTAGTATACTCATATCTTTGAATCTCTGGACGACTACCTAAATGACGAGTTGTTGACTGACTGTAAACCCTTATAACGCTAAATTACATTTTGCCATCTACTGTTACTTAATTTCCATGTTCCAGGTGTAAACCAGTAGCCGATTTCATCAAAATTGCAAAGTATACTTATTTAGCAAAGTATACTTTGAGGGAGTAATCATTTATTTTTCCCGAAATGCTTTATTTCATATAGAACTAACGACTGCATATATTTGATGATTAAAAGTATGCAGAATTATTATACTGAATTTATTACATTATCACAGCCAAAATGGCTGTGATAATGTAATAAATTCAGTATAATAAAAATTAATACATTTATCCTTAAATTGAAAATTTCTCACTCAAAGTATACTTGGCTTGATAAGTATACTTTGTAATTTTGATGAAATCGGCTACAGGCCTCGACGATTTCTTAATTTTCCACTCATCCGGATTGGAATTCAACTAATCCAATCCTATATCTCGTCCAGATACAAAATTCATTTGTCGAGGCCTGTAACAGAGATGCCGCTGGGGAAAATAAAAAAATTGCCACTTGAAAAAAAAAAAGGAATAACCAATAGGATAAAAATAAACAATTGGCGATAAAAAATGACAATTTTCGAAAAAACAAAAAATTATTATTTTATTCTTCGAAAATTGTCATTTTTTATCGCCAATTGTTTATTTTTATCGCCAATTGCGAAAGTGGCGATCGCCAGCGGAATCCCTGCTGTAAACATGTCTTAACTGGGCATGTACCTTTAAGTGTGAACTGACTAACAAGTGGGTGGCAGGTGGGAGCACGCGATGGGTAATTTAACGATCGGGGTTCATCCTTACCGGAATCCCGACTGGAGACCTGGTTTGGCCCTCACATACGTCTTTGGCATTTTGTATGTGACAGTTGAATCTGGTTATACCCCTTATGTGAGTATTACGATAATCGTAATCCTATTTTAGGGGAAGGGGCCAAGTAACGTGGTGTGGTATGGACCTGGCACCAGGTCAGGATATTCTAATTTCAGGGCTGAATATTTGTTCTCGATGTAAATGTTCTGATTTTGGGATTTTCCCCCCAATGCAGCAGGTTAAAATGGGATCGAACCCGTTTGCCCGGCCTTACATGACCGTAGCTGTTACTAGGCCGTTAAACACTAATAAACAAACAAAACACAAACTGACTAACAAGTTCCAAAATAAGTTTGTGATTTGCAGTCATGAACCTGCATTATTATTGGATTAAAAGCAACAAAACTGAATGTTTTCTTTGTGTCTGGTTTAGAAAGAATCCACTGTATCTACCGTACCAGAGGGTCAGAAAGTCTCGCCGGGTCGGGACCTGATAGTGGTTGGCTCCCAGAACCGAGGTGGTTCCTCCAAACGGAGATTACCAGAACACGCATACACAGTGAGTTAGTTGCACACCGATATACTCCACATGCATCTATCAAGTAACTTTCTGTGCATTGACCAAATACACACTGATATTAAACTTTATCAGGTAAACTGCCCTGTATTGACTGAATATGTACTGACTGATAACATATTGTTGTATCAGGCATTGACCTGATACAAACATCCGGGTTACAATGAAGTGAAAACTGATGTTCCATTGGTCGGATGCCATCTGTGGTCATTTTCAAGCATAACACATTACCTGATAAATAGAATACCAGGCTAATTTCTTTTGATATCAAGTTTATGAGGCTCGGCTCCGAAACGGTTGGAATTCCTCGGCAAGCCTCGTACTTCCTACGCTTTTCCTAGCCTCGCCTGATAAACTTGATATCAAAAGACACTAGCCTAGTATTCTCTATGTATTCTGCATTGACTAGATATGCTTATCTGGGTCGCAAATACTTTATCTGATGTTCTTTTGTTCAAGCAACGTAGTGAAATGACGCTGCATAAACAAGTCCGATTTATTTTCAACAAAAACCTTGTTATATTTGGCCATCCTCTAGCATAAAATGTTACCTGATGATTTGGATATCAAGTTAGAGTCTATTGATATCAAGTTTATCGGGCTTGCTGGGAAACGGTAGGAATTTCATGACAAGAATCTTAATTGCTACGTATTTCTGAGCCTTGCCTGATAAACTTGATATCGAAAGATGCTGATCATTCCACAACAAACTCAGAGCTCCAGTGCGTAACTTGATGAACTTTGGGAGACTTTCGTTATTTCTTCGCCAAAATTGGCAAGTTGGGAGTGCTTTAGAATCGTCTCGATGAGACAATTCTAAAGCAATCCCAACTTGCCATTTTTCAGGAAGATTTTTTTCATTTATTGATGCTTTTTATTTATAGACCTCGGTCGGTTACTTCAACCTGTGGTCTGTCCATCTGTCTGTTTATTTTTTTGAAGTTTTTGTAAGAGTTTCTCAAATCATAATGTCATGGTTACGATCGTACTAACTGGTGTGTACTGAGTGAGGTGGGTGGGGGTGGAAGTGAGGTATGGATACGACTATTTTAAGTTTCTGGACACGTCTAATTCAAAGCCGTCTAGGGATGGGTTGTGGCCTAGAGGTTAAAACACTTGACTTCCAGTCCGGAGGTTGCGGGTTCAAACCTCGCCTTGGGCATAAAACATACTTTCATATTATTTCCATTCCACTGATCTGTCGGATGAGACTTTAAACTGTCGTCCCGTCTCTATGTGACATTAGCTGATGCTGGGACGTTAAACCCATTCATTTTCACCTTTGTTTCTAAAGCCGTCTAATTAAGAAGTGTTTTATCAGGTCTATGCAATTAATAAACCATGAAATGTATTGTTAACCCTTTCAACACCACAGACCTCTATAGAGACAATGTTTGCAAACAGTGCAGATCCAGATGAGCCGGCTCTTAACGAGCCGTCTCATCAGGATCTCCACTGTTTGTTAATAGTTATCAAATTTGAAAAAATTACCCTTTCTGAAGAATGGAATAGCCTGAAAATTTGAATGGACCAATGAAATAGCATGAAACAGTGGCATGGAACAGCCCATTAAGTTACTTGGTGTTGAAAGGGTTAAACCATTAAATTCTGAGGATACGCCACTTTACTGATAGAATATTAATATTTTCTTTATTCCTCATTGCATGTATATGTGTTGTGATCACCATTTGAACAGTCTCGGTGATACGGTTCAAATGAGTGGTCACAACATATACTTTTATTAAGAAGCAAGAAAAATTGGAAAAATATGCATAACAATTTTCATACACACAAAAGTGTATTCCAAATGAAATGGGTTAAATCACAGGTGATCGGCATGTTGATAGGATAGTATATTACCGGTATAATTTTTTACACATGTAGAAAAAAATAAATAAAATGTAGTCATTCTATAGTAAATGTATTTATAATCTATTATCAATCAATTATAAATACAAAGACTATAGAATGACTACATTTTTTTTCTACATGTCTAAAAAAGTATAATACACTATCCTATCAACATGTCGATTACCTGTGGGTTAAATGTATAGTAAATTCACAAATATTGTTTGCCAATACAGGTATGACGAATCTTGGATGACTGGACAGTGGGTATCCATCCATCGAAGTTGATGAAGTTGAAGGCTGGCTGTCTCAGCAACTGACAAAGTATTTGGATTTGTCGTTTTTAAATTGGAATGGATTTTGTTATGTTAATTTTGCAACCAATTCAATGGTCACACAATGATTTTCAGACACATCCATTTATAAAAAGAGGGTGGTTTTGTTCTTAAAAATATGAAAATTAATTGCGAAAAGTGATTAGCCTGATGAGACAGCCGGCTCATCTGGATCTACACTTTTTGCCAATACCACTATACAGGCATGTGATATTGAAAGGGTTACAGAAGACGGCAACTGTTCTGTAGCCTATTTCATCAACATTGCAAAGTATACTTTGAGGGAGAAATGTTAAATTTTATGATAAATTTATTAATTTTTATTATACTGAATTTATTACATTATCACAGCCAATTTGGCTGTGATAATGTAATAAATTCAGTATAATAATTCTGCATACTTTTAATCATGAAATATATGCATTTGTTAGTTCTATATGAAATAATGCATTTCATGAAAAAATAAATGATTACTCCCTCAAAGTATACTTTGCTAGTAAAGTATACTTCGCAATGTTGATGAAATAGGCTACTGATCTGTGCTACATTGGGTGCACATGTAAGGAAAATTGACCATAAATGCAATAAGCCCCATTTCTCCAGACACACTCACATGTGTAGTGACCGCTCATTTGCTAAGTCTTTTCCACATGGTTACTGTTAGGAGTCGCATGTATTATATGTGACCCCACCACAAAAAACGGTCTGATCGAGACTGATCATGAACTTTTTAACCAGTATCGAGGTCAATTGACAAATTTGCGTGAAAGTTAAAAGTTTTTGATTACCTACTATTTCGGTTACAGTCGGAATGGCTTGAAACATGATATGTTTATTTGTCATTATCATCCACATTTTCATTCTGTAGCCCACCCATGTTGCCCCTGTGCTCAATGGAAAAATCAAATGACTTCAGAAATTCATTTTATAAATTTTTGAGGGGTACGGCTCCGGCTTTAAATGACCTTAGCTGTTTATAGTCCGTTAAACGTTAATCAATCAAATCAATCAGTTCCCATCAATGTTTCTGATTTCTTGTCATGTATGAGACACGCCATGTGATTTTGTACCTTCGGACATCTGCATAGTTTCATTAAATACGTTTACAAAATTTACCATATTTTTCATAAATAAAGTCAAAAGTTGATAAAATTTTCAGAATACATGCACATGGTTCTTTTAAAGCATTTACTTTTAAAGCATTTACATCTCTCATTTCAGTGCCCGAATGAAGTCAGATGATCGAGAGCTTGTGGAGAAGTTGGTATTTCAACACCATTTTGACATGCCTTGAACAGTGTCGTTATTGAAACCCCACCAATCTTCTAAATTGGACCAAGGCTGAGAAATGGGAGTTTACAACATGATTGACCAGCATAACCCTTGAGAAACCCATGCGTCTCCGATGACATGTTGACACCAACTACAGGTTTTGCGACCAGTGTAGATCTAGATCAGCCTGTGCATCCGCATAGTCTGATCAGGATCTGCACTGTTCGCCATTCCATAAATAGGGCTGTGAATTTTCCACTTTTCAGAGGATTTCTTCATTTAATAAAATACAGTCGAGCACCAGTATCTCGAAGTCGAAGGGAGATCGTATTTTAGTCGAGATAGGACTAGGTTCGAGATACCGAGGAAGTGACATGGTCAAATATTTTCGAAACACAATTGACACCGTCACTCGCAGTCAGGTCTTGTGAAGAATTCCTTAATCGTGCCTTGCTTCGTACACCGGCGTCTACACAGCTGTGTGAAGAATGCCGTGGACTTTGACAGGGCGTTAAGAATGGCATGTGGCACGTCGTGATATGCTTAATGAATCGTGTCAAACATTCAAACAAATCGAGGTGGACCAATTAAGCAAACAACCCGGGGCAGGTGTGAATTTATTTGGTTTCGTTTGATAATAGGTTTTGAAAATTAGTGTTAACCAAATTGATCTTGGCAGCCAGGCACTTAGGTGATTTACCCAAGCGTTCATGTGATCGAGATAGCGAAGTGATTTTTAACGTATTTTTATACGAAGGGGACAGAATGAACAGTCGAGATAGAGAACATATTCGAGATAGGGCATGTTCGAGATAGCCGAGGGAATTTACATTAAACAAATAAGGATATAATTCGGGACTTTAGCGAATCATCGAGATAGGGGATACCATCGAGATACTGACGTTCGAGGTACTGGTGCTCGACTGTATATAAAAAAGTGCTGGATTTTGTTGAAACTGTCCAAAAATCATACTTTGGTGGAGGGGGTGAATCATAATGGGTTTCCTATTTTTTGTCACATTTTTTACTAATTTCCTCTTTTCTCATGAGCTGCTCACACCCCTGCATCAATGAATCACCACCATGCTTCTAACACGAAATATAGATTATTACCAGGTTACAGGAGTGTGCTAAAAGATCAGGAGGTACACTGGCCACATATTCCATAAGCCCCATTTCTCCAGTCACGGCCACATATACATGAATTACTGTATAGCCTCTAAACCACACCCTGGGGACCACCCAACAGCTGCAAAAATCATACTTTGGTGGAGGGGGTGAATCATAATGGGTTTCCTATTTTTTGTCACATTTTTTACTAATTTCCTCTTTTCTCATGAGCTGCTCACACCCCTGCATCAATGAATCACCACCATGCTTCTAACACGAAATATAGATTATTACCAGGTTACAGGAGTGTGCTAAAAGATCAGGAGGTACACTGGCCACATATTCCATAAGCCCCATTTCTCCAGTCACGGCCACATATACATGAATTACTGTATAGCCTCTAAACCACACCCTGGGGACCACCCAACAGCTGCCTCCGTAGGTGTTGGATTTAGAGCGGTTCCGATGTACAGTGGGACCTCTCTAAACCAGACACCAATACATCTGTGATCTTATTATGCCCCAGTAGCCTATTTCACCAACATTGCAAAGTATACTTTTCTAGCAAAGTATACTTTGAGGGAGACACTTTCAATTGAAGGATAAATTTATTAATTTTTATTATACTGAATTTATTACATTATCACAGCCTTTTTGGCTGTGATAATGTATAAATAAATTCAGTATAATAATTCTGCATACTTTTAATCATCAAATATGTGCAGTGGTTAGTTCTACATGAAATAATGCATTTTGGGAAAAATAAAGGATTACTCCCTTAAAGTATAGTTTGCTAGATAAGTATACTTTGCAATTTTGATGAAATCGGCCCCAGGTCTCCGTAGAGCCGGAAGCATGTAGTGTTTGGACTGTGTCCTTGTTTTTGCGTGTCCGGCACATTAATAAGTTCGCTCGAGTTTCTCAATTATGTCATAACTTCTGTATCCCTTGAATGATTGCTTAAATATTTCAACACGGCATACCTGTGTACAAATGCCACACATCCATGCTGTCATTACTATGACCTTGACCGTTTGACCTTTTGACCTACACAACTTTGAACTTTTTCACACATTTATAAGTTCGCCAGAGTTTCTCAATTCTGTCATTACTTCTATGTCCCTTGATAGATTAATTAATTAAATATTTCAATACATCACAACTTCTAGATCCCTTGGTTGATTACATTAATATTTCAATACATCATACTTGAGGACAAATGCCACACATCCATGCTGCCCTTAATATGACCATGACCTTTTGACCTTCACAACTTTGAACTTTTTCACACATCAAGAAGTTCACCGCAGTTTCTCAATTCTGTCATAACTTCTATATCCATTGATAGATTCAATATTTCAATACAACATACTTGTGGACAAATGCCACACATCCATGCTGCCCTTAATATGACCTCGACCTTTTGACCTTCACTACTTTGAACTGTTGATTCACATTAAGTTCGCCAGAGTTTCTCAATTCTGTATCCTTGGTGGATTACTTTCATATTTCAATACATCATGTTTAAGGGCAGCATGGATGTGCGGCATTGTCCTCAATATGACATTGACCTTTTGACTTTCATAAATGTGCTTGTGAATACTTATCACTTTGGTTAATTAACTTTGCCACAGTTTCTCCAATCTGCCACCGCGGGAATTTGTGTGCCGACAGGCCACATTTCTTGTTTTTGATGGGTTTCTGATGCCCGATTTACAGTGAAACCACTCTAAACTGGGTACCTCCCGGGTGTCCGGTTTAGAGAGGTTTCACTGTAGTATACACGTTCATGTGGCTCCAGTTACTTCCTGGGTTTTGCTGAGTCTTGTTAACAAAAACACAACAAAATCAAACAGATACATGGATTTAATAAAATATAGGTACAATATCACAGATATTTGTAGATTTTGACGTTCAAAAACTGGCCAACGGCAATAACAAAACCTTTATATGTTCACATTGCAATAGTAAAACAGTGGCCCTGATCAGATGGGCAAGGATGATAGTGGTTTGTATAGCAGTGCAGAACGTTGATCAGGTTGGATGCTCATTCTGAACTGGGTCTAGGGATGGGTTGTGGCCTAGGGGTTAGAACACATGACTTCCAACCCAGAGGTTGTGGGTTCAAACCTTGTCTAGGGCACTTTCATAGTATTTCCATCCCACTGGTCTGTCGGTTGAGACTTTAAACTGTGGTCCCGTCTCTGTATGACCTTAGCTGTTGCTGGTACATTAACCCATTCATTTTTCTGAACTGGGTCTAAACTGATCACATAATGCCACAAAAAAGAAAACGGTGACACGGATGGATTTACCACCAAAAACGTCCAATGTAAAAAAAATTAAACTTTAATGTAAATTTCTAAATCATTTGACCTCGAGCACAGGGGCCGCCGCATGGGTGGGCTATAGAATGAAACTATATTTGTCTGTAAGCGAGGCTTACGGAATACCTCTTACGGGGTCCCAAGCATGTGAACTGGACGTTTGGATCAGCGGGAGTTGGGCGGTCGTGGTCACAGCATGATGGTAGAGCCTTAGAGGAATGCATTCGTGAAATATAACTTCTATTTCCTTCATTGAAAATTATTAATAACATATTTCTCTGATGTTAAGTTTTGTAAAGAGACCAAGTATGTGACCTTGACCTTGGGATCAGTGGGAGATGGACGGTCATAGATTTGTCACAGCTTGATAGTAGAATCTTGGAGGAATGCATGGGTGAAATATTAAGAATTTTCGATGCAGGAAATAGAAGTTCTAGAACATATTTCTCTATGTTAAGTTTAGTGACGGACGGACATGTTTGTAAGGATACACAGGAGTAAAAATAGAATTCAGGTCCAACTCTGGCATAATTTTCCGGAATTATATTCCATACATGTTGGGTAACTGCAATATTCAATCATTTACTGAACATTTGTATATTTTCATTATCGAACAATGATACAATTACAAGGGAGCCTAGCTGCGGAAATTTGTTCCTGTGCCATCCACAGCGGTTTAATGTTATACACCTACAACGATAAAGTTTATTTCAGAATTATTAGTTTGTATTACTTTTATTATGATACAGATGGAAAAATATATAAAATATGTCGCAATTAACTGCTAAAGGGTGAATCGGATGAGATTAGCTATTCTGCAGAGGAAGGCTACATATGGTACGTTGGTAAACTGCAAGAGTTTCCTCAACTGAAGGCAGCCAGTTCCACGGTCCAGTAACTAAATATCCTTGGGATGCCCGTCGTGCTTCTAACAAATGGGTATATGGGTTTTGAGACCAGTGTAGATCCAGATCAGCCTGTGCATCCGCACAGTCTGATCAGGACCTGCACTGTTCGCCATTTCATCAATGGAACACCCGTCATGCTTCTAACAAATGGGTCATGCGACCAGTGTAGATCCAGATCAGCCTGTGCATCCGCACAGTCTGATCAGGACCTGCATTGTTGGCCATTTCATATGAAACACCCGTCATGCTTCTAACAAATGGGTATATGTCGTGCTCATCCCTCATTGGCTATATTTTGATCTTCAAATGCAATTTGCCTGTAGTACATTTCCGTGTCTCAGGTCTTGTCAAATTTGAAGACGTTCGACTCCATGTCTCTGCGCGGTGGTTGTGGGGGAGCGACAGTCTTCATCATTTTGCGGGCGTACTCCGAGTTGTGAAGGCCAGCATCACGTAACTTCTGTTCTAGTCGTACACGATTATCTGCGGTTACCTGTGTACGACACATAGGGAGGATATTCATATTTTTGCAACAAATATGACAATTTATAGTGTAAAATGGGCGCTCGCAATGTATTAACACGAATTGGGCGCTCGCAATGTATTAACACGGTATAATAAAAATCATATAACACTAGCGTAATAAATATGCAAATTAACTTATTACAGAAAACAGGTTTTGAGAGCAGTACAGCTTTAAGGTATGACGATGTGCTTGGGCAATAATATACTACTCTTTGACTAATTTCATAAGAAACTTGGCATAGCCGCAACAAAAATGGGCTTTCGCAGTACAATAACCGTGATACATGTATTATGTTTCAGTAGCCGATTTCATCAAAATTGCAAAGTATACTTATCTAGCAAAGTATACTTGAGAGAGTAATCATTTATTTTTCCTGAAATGCATTATTTCATATAGAATTATTATTTCATGCAGAATTATTATACTGAATTTATTACATTATCACAGCCATTTTGGCTGTGATAATGTAATAAATTCAGTATAATAAAAATTAATAAATTTATCCGTAAATTGAAAATTTCTCCCTCAAAGTATTCTTTGCTAGATAAGTATACTTTGCAATGTTGGTGAAGTAGGCTACAGGTGAGGTATACATGTGAATAAATATACACTTAACCCTTTCAGCACCATCATATTAAATAACTGACATAGACTGTTTCATGTTAAGTTCGAGACTGTTCCATTATGCAGAAAAGGGGGTCATTTTGTAATAATTAAACATATCTACAAATGGCTTGTTACGAGCCGGCTAATCATAATGTTCACTAAATATTGGGAAAGACAGCAGACAACCATATTAATGATTGATAATAGCTGGTATTGAAGTGAATTTTGAAGACGTCGGTACCATACCTGTGTTGCTGTAAACCCATGAACACTGAACAAAGGTTTGTTGATGTCCACCGACTCGTCCACTGCCAATCGTGCCTGCCAGGCCTGAAAACAATGTAACACATTATTATATATATACTGTAGAAAACACATTGAAACACAATGCAAGCCGTCAATATTTGTCCAGAATGATGGCTCGTAAATTCAAATTTGTCGGTGCTGTAACTACGTTTCATCTCGTCAAATAATTTTTTGAGGTGCCTTTAAATTGCGAGTGATGTACATATATAATAAACTAGATGGCCGCGGCCCGCATGTCGCACCCGCTGGGGCATTTGATAGTACTAACAAACTTTTAATGCAAAAAAGCTTGAACCCGTACACGAACTGTCGATTATTTAAAAAAAATTAATAAAACTTTAAGGACTTCAAAGTAATTTGACCTTGACATTGGGACACTTACACGAGTGTCGGACATCATTCGTTCTGGGTTACTATCTGCCACAACCCGGACCTGAAACAGATATACATGTGGCTGTGACTGGAGAAATTGGGATTGTGGGATTTGTGCCCAGTGTAGCTCCTGATCAAATGAGGCATGACGAGTGTTCCACTAATGGAATGACAAACAGTTTAGCTCCCGATCAGTGAACAGGCTGATCTGGAGCTACTCTGGTTGCAAAACCCATAAGCCTCATTTCTGTTAATGTTCACATGAAATGACATGGAGACCGCATTGGAAGGACACATTCAGACATAACATGCTCGTGATGCCTGATATTGCTCGTTAGAAGTATGACAAGTGTTTCATTGATGGAATGGCAAACAGTGTAGATCCTGATCAGACTGTGCGGATGCACAGGCTGATCTGGAGCTACTCTGGTTGCAAAACCCATAAGCCCCATTTCTCCAATCGGCCACATTTGTTAATGTTCACATGAAATGACATGGAGACAGTATTGGAATGAAACATTCAGACTGGCAGAACATGCTTGTGATGCCTGATAACGATCTATATTCCTTGCTAGAAGCATGACAAGTGTTTCATTGATGGAATGGCGAACAGTGCAGATCCTGCTCAGACTGCAGGTGCACAGACTGATCTGGATCTACACGGTCGCAAACTAATAAGCCCCATTGGCATTTCTCCAGTCACATCCATAGTGCAAGAGTGCCAAAAGTCACAATATACACTTGACGAGGCATGGTCAATAAACAGGGGAGATAACTCACTGGAAAAGTCCATATCGTTCTTGCTCTTGCCATGATAAACATGGAAATATTGAATTTGGTTAAGATCCGTCACGTAGATTTTAAGATATTGTGTGGACAAGGATGGAAAATAACCGTCAAATATTGTTTATTGAACTGAATAAAAAGTAGCATTGCTAACGATGGTTAATAATTTTTGTTTATTTGAAATAATATATTTACAGTAGTGACTAGAATTGAATCCAAGGTAGTAGAATATATTATTTCACAAATGTGGCTGTGACTGGAGAAATGGGACTTATGGGTTTTGCAACCAGTGTAGATCCAGATCAGCCTGTGCATCCGCACAGTCTGATCTGTATCTGCACTGTTCGCCATTCCATGAAACACCCATCCTACTGCTGGCAAGGAACATTGATCGTTTACAGACTACGCGCGTGTGCTATTTTATCAGGAGCTGCACTGGGCACAGCCACATTTTATGATAGCAAATTATTGTTTGGGAGAAGACCCCAACAAGTTATGCTGCTGTACTTAACTGTAACACATTACTTAATAAATATATAAAGTAAACATTGTTTGTTCCACAGCAGTACAATGAGAACTGTCAAACGGGTAATCTTCAAACAGAAAACCCTGCAAATCGATAGATTGAAGGAATTGGGTGTGGAATTGGGTGTATCCGCTATGGACTGACTGGATACTCGGATGGACAGCATATTTTTACTTTGCGATCAATATATTAATATTGACTAAAAGAAATGGTGAATCCATAATTGATTGAATGGGTTTTCACTTAAGGAATGAACCATAGACTGTTGCGTTGACTGGTATGAAATACATTTGGTCTGTTTATTAAAGTGGGTGGAGAACTGTACGCAAACTTTAAACAGACCAAATGTGTTTTTCGACCACAGTAAATGCAACTGCCCATGGTTGTATATGTATACATATATTCATATAGACATACCTGATCGCGGAGTCGTTCGAGACGATACTCGCGCTCCCTCTCCTCCAGATCTCGCTCCTCCTCCAGGAATCTCCGTTCCTCTAGCTTCCGTTGGATCTGCGATTCCCGATAAATCACCCTACAGTCACAGAACGTACGGCTTGCTTAGATAAACTACAAGAGTTGCTTCCCTTGTACGTTATCCGGTTAGCGGATAACGTACAAGGGCAGTAACTCCTGTAGTTTAACTATGCTGGATCAGCAACTCCCGATACTTCACCCTACAGTCACAGAACGTACGGCTTGCTTAGATAAACTACAAGAGTTGCTTCCCTTGTACGTTATCCGGTTAGCGGATAACGTACAAGGGCAGTAACTCCTGTAGTTTAATATGCTGGATAAGCAACTCTCGATACTTCACCCTACAGTCACAGAACGTACGGCTTGCTTAGATAAACTACAAGAGTTGCTTCCCTTGTACGTTATCCGGTTAGCGCAATTAGTAACAAGAATGTACAGTGCAACCTCTCTACAACAGCCACCCACATGAAGACGCAAAACTGGCTGTTGTAGAGGTTGCTGTTGTAGGGAGGTTAATGCTGAATTAAATTTTGTCGTCTGATGTTTATTTATTTTCTTCGATAATTCTCATCAAATACATGCTTTGACAGCATTTTAGAATCATTTCCAATGGAAATGATTCTAAAGTGCTGTCAAAACATGTTTTTATTGAGAAAGAATGCTAAAGCAACTTTCGTGCTCAGCAGTCTAAGGGTTAGATATAGAGGAAATCATCCATTTGGGATATAAAATAGCGGCTGCTACAGAGAGGGTGTTGTTGTAGAGAGGTGGCCGTTCAGGGAGGTTCGACTGTATCCCGATTCGATCCTCGACTCCATTTACATTATAGAACTATTTCCTACTCTGGTGGGACTCCAGGACTTATTGTCACCTGGACTTATTGTCACCTGAAATACTTCCTATGCAATATTGAAGGTGAAACATAATTATGAATTCATATAATGTGCCAACGTTATGCCAAATGAAACCCGAACTAGCCAGAGTGACATTTCTAAAGCCGTGACAGTGCATTGTTGACTTGACCTCCCTTGTTTAACTCTAGAGGACCCTAGCCTGCATGTCGCGCCCACCGAGGCTTTGATAGTACAATCATACAATGTATACCAAAAAAATTAAACCAAAAACTTTAACCCGGACGCACGCACGTACGTTCGCATGTACGCCAATGTGCCGACTATCGCGCTGTTCGCAAACAGGCACAACAAAAAAAATCATCACAAACATCAGTGACACGGCTCAGTAAAAGTACTGCAATAGATGCAATTTAGTAATATGAAGTTGTTATAAATGTATTCTATTGTATGGTTTTTCGTTCTAAGGCCTGAAACTGACCAATGAAACACACTATTTTATTTGATTAACTTCCAAGGATTTTGAGTTTTATTCTCCTGCAGAATATAAGTTGGTTTAAAAAAATTTATTTCAAGAGAGATATGGGATATACTATAGGAATGAATGGCCTTTTTGTGGAATTTATCGAGGTATAAACTTGGAAAAGTCGCGGGAATACTGGACGAAGGCCGGAAGGCCTCGTCCAGTATTCCCGCGACTTTTCCAAGTTTATATCCCCGATAAATTCCACAAAAAGGCCATTCATTCCTTATAATTCCAGCATTTGAAATAAATTCATCAAGAAAATGTGTTTATTTTCCGTTTTCTTAAGAATTATTCTAACTCCGCCTCACGGTTACGGAAAGTAGTTCGGCGTGGGAGTTTACTGGGATATAAATTTTGAACAGAGACTTGCTACGGACCAATCAAATGTTAGGGAATTGTGTAAATACTTTTCTGCTGGAATTATATACATGTAATAGATACAGATTGAAAACAAGCTTTTACGCTTATGTGAATTCTTCTACTGCAGAGTGTAAGTTCCCGAGTATACCTTTCCTTGTCAAAGACGGCCTGCTCATCCAAGACCTTCTGTATTTCCTCGAGTCTCCGTCTGTCTTGTTCCTCCCGCTCATTCCTCGCTCTGTCTTTCTCTTCTAGAAAGTCCTGGATCTACAAGTTCAAGGTCAATCCCATTGAATATTGTCGTCTGCTGATTTTTAACTTTTTCTTAACAAAGTTATGTTTTGGAAGCACACGATTCTTGTGAGCTGTGAAAAATGTTCGTCTTGGAGACATCCAGGAAGTTCTGGATCTACAAGGTCAACACTTGAAAAGTGGGAAGGTGATAGGTCGATCCTAATGAATAATGTCGTCTGCTGGTTTTTCACTTTCATCTTATTCTAAACAAAGATCTATCAATCAATTTTCACGGTGTGTATGTAACTCGCGATGGGCAGAAGGTGTGCAGGGCTCCAGATAAGCTTTGTGTCTAAAGCGTACTATACCCCCTGATTTCCAAACCATTGCGTATTTTACTTTTACAAATGGATTATTGATTTTCTTCATTACTAAATAGGGAACAAATGATAAAAAAATATAACAAATTTAAACATTCACTTATTTTACCTCAACTAAGTGAATTTTCAACTTTATGACAGTATTTTCACTACCCAATTTGAAAATCAATGCGTATTTTCACATTGCTGTGCGTATTTTGTACTCCCACTTTTGATAATCAACGCGTATTCAGCTAAAATAATTGCGTAAAATACGCCAATACGCACCTTATCTGGAGCTCTGGGTATGTATTCGAGCCCAGTTAGCTCAATCGGTTAGAGTGATGGTACGGTAAACCAGAGGTTCCGGGTTCGAGCCCCAGGCAGGTATACAGCTTTCTCACCCTGTGAGATTTGGCTCTCCACTGGGGGACGGACCATGACTGACAAATGATCCCATAAAAATCTTAATTTCGAGGACGATTTCCAATATGATGACATACTCCCGAACCAAATTGGAATTCGTCCTCGAATTCCAATTTGGTTCGGGAGTATGTCATCGTATGTAACTCATGATGGACAGAAGGTGTGTATTCGTGCCCGGTTAGCTCAGTCCGTGAGAGCGATGGTATGTTAAACCAGGTCCTGGGTTCGCGCCCCGGGCCGGTGCACATTTTTCTTGCCCTGTGACACAAGCAATCAGAATAATCAATCAGCAATGTGTAAGCATTTCTTGTGTAGCAGTAACAAACCTTCCTCTTGTCTTCGTCGCGTTTCTTCCTCTCCATCTCTTGTTCGTTCATTTGTCTCTCAATCATCTCGCGGTGATGTCCGTCCCTGATCTCCTCCTGTATCTGCATCATCTCCATCTTGTGTTCACGCCACTCTCGCACCTACAGTCAATATTTGTTCTGTATTCGTGGCGGACCTCGTATGATATAAAACAATAGAAATTCCTATGTGTTTCCATGACCTTGATATCACAAGATATTAATTTGGGCCCAGTTGCTCAAAACCTCTGTTAGCTTAACGGACTATTAAATCCTTAACACTGTTAAGGATTTAATAGTCCATTAAGCTAACAGAGGCTTTGAGCAACTGGGACCAGGTATTCACTATACATATACAGTAGAACTTCGATCGCTCGAACCGGCAACGGAATCGAGTTTGAGTTCGAGCGATGCATAGTTCGAGGGAATGAAGTTTCAAAAATGTACTGTCACATTCAGTCAATAAAATCACTTATGTGAATATATGAGATGACCGATGTGACATGCCATTGTATATGCATTACATTTGGAGGGAGAAATGAAAAATAACAAATACAATTGTAAAGTTGCTGTTTTATTCAATATTTACATGTAATTATACGTCAAATAAACCGCTATGTTCCGCTTTGCGTCTATACATAATACTGGTATTCCCAGTGTCTAAAAATAGCACATAGCACAGTGGTTGGAATAAATATACAAACGGAAAATATAAACGAAACAATGTCAGTATACAATTATAAACACTATAAATTAACGCCTGAAGAATTCCATGATCTCGGTTTGTTTGTTATTGGCACATTACATAAAATGAATTTTGTTCAAATCACTTAATTAGCATGGACATCATAACGCCGTAATTCACGCCGCTATTGTTTGCGATTCGTGATTTAATGTCATCCCGCGTCAAGGGAAACTACTCAACGCGACCGCCCGCAATGGTGGAATTCGCACCTCGTTAGACAAACAGCTGATCACAGACTTACCTGTTCGAGTTATTAGCGGTAATTACCACTGTTTGACCGTCCACGGGACTAATCCACAGGTTCGACTGTTCGAGTAATTCATAGTTCGAGTTTAAGGTGTTTTATTACATGAATTATATAGGAAATTTGCCGGGACTGTCGAACCAGTTCGAGTTTTCCATGGTGTTCGAGCCAGACCTGTTCTAGTTATCGAAGTTCTACTGTATACCTGTTGGGAGAGGATTTCATTGAAAGCCTTACGTCGTTTGCTGTATTTGTGGCGGACTTCATTTGATATCAAAAATAGTAAACAACAATAGAAATTCCTATGTCTTTCCTAGTCGGACCTTGATATCACAAAATATTAATTAGGGCCCGGTTGCTCAAAACATCCGTTAGCGTTAAGGATTTAACAGTCTGTTAAGCTAACTGGTGTTTTGAACAAGTGGGCCCAGGTTGCTCAAAGCCTCTGTTAGCTTAACAGACTATTAAATCCGTAACACTGTTTTGGCTGTGATAATGTAATAAATTCAGTATGATAATTCTGCATACTTTTAATCATCAAATATAAACAGTCGTTAGTTCTATATGAAATAATGCATTTTGGGAATAATAAAATATGATTACTCCCTTTCGTTGAAAGCCCCCCGTCGTTTGCAGTATTCCTGGCGGACCTCATTTGATATCAAAAATAGTAAACAACAATATCACAATATATTAATTTGGGCCCGGTTGCTCAAAACCTCAATTAAGAATTTAACAGTCCATTAAGCTAACAGATGATTAGTCTTTTAAGCCACAGGCAATTGAACTCCCCCATCTCCACATCCTCCCACAATACGAATGTAGCACTAGTCTAAATATACATAGTATAGACGTACCAGTAGCCTATTTCATCAAAATCGCAATATTTATACACACCCGTGGCAATTAGAGCGACTAATTTTCCCACTGCTGTCATCCCGGGCTTTCCTTAATTGACCCCATGTACAGTATTGTTTCATTGCAAGTGGACAATGGCCTACAAGAATGACGTTATGACAGTTTGATCAGCATAGCACCAGATCCATCTATGCACCTGACAGCTCTGATAAGTGTCTACTCTGTTGCCCGTCTGATTTAGCATTATATATAATTACTATCGGGGGAAACATAGATTGTAACCTGACGATGTAAATATAAATAAATGTATATACATACTGGTATCCTACAGCTGTTTAAAATTGCAAGTATGTCCATTTTGTCACCCACTGTCGCATTTCAGTATGTAGTTTGTAACTAGGTCATTCTTATATTTTTACAGTACAGTACAGTCCCATATATTTATATCAGCGGTCTAATAAACTGGAGTTCTAAGTAGTCTGTTGAACTATTACGTGTAATAATCGTATTATGCATACATTTCGAAAGTTCTACTGATACGTCATATACCCACGTGACCGCAAAGGGAAATAACTGTGGTAAGCAAAATAAGGGGAAGTTAGTCATGCAGTGACGGCTGGAAAAACTGGTTGTCCGGAATATGAAATCCGTAAAAGAACGGCACATACTTGTCGGATTACTGTAAAATTTGTTTTATTTGATATATAAATGATGAATACATAAGTGTATCGGGAAAACAGAAGCTTGTTATATCTCCTTTAAATTGAAAATTTCTCGCTCAAAGTATACTTTGCTAGATAACTGTACTTTGCAATGTTCATGAAATAGGCCACAGATCATGGCACATGGATTTATCTAATGGGGTATGTGGGTAGGGAGTTCAATCGCCTGTGGTTAAGCTAACGGAGGCTTTCAGCAACTGGGTACTGATATTCACTATATACATGTACCTGTTGGTAGAGGACTTCACTGAGAGCCTTCTGTCGTTTGCTGTATTCCTGGCGGACCTCCTCCAGTTCGTGGGCGACGCACGCCTCCATAAACACCATTCGCACCTTGTCCATCAACTCCCGCCGATCCCGCTGCCAGTCATACATTACACCGCGACACCGCACATGGAAATACTTGAACGAGTCCCACCATTGTTCGTGGGAAACCTACAAGGTAGTACAAGGTAGTAAAGGCGTGAAAGTGATGATTTTCTAGACTGAACAAGAGCAAGTGAGCAGAGGCTCACGGTTACCCCTGGCCGCCGCCTGGACTGACAAATAACAAGAAACAAGGCAAAGCCACGAAGGCCAGGTTTTTTCCAAGCATAGACATAACAAGAAATGCGTCTGTCGAACGCGGATGCCACCTGCAGCATATTTGAGAAACTGTGACAAAGTGGTTAACCGAAAAGTGTGACGGACGGACGGACAGACGGACGGCCCATCAATAGTGAACAAGGGGCCATTTCCATTGTTCTAGATCAAAGAGATGGCCCCTTGTAAACAATAGAATAAGGGGCCATACAGAATAAATCAAAGGATTCTTTTGTGTTAGGCTCCGCCCCATGGCCACTTGTACACCCTTGGTTGCTCAGACAGACGGACAGACAGACGGACGTTCTTACAGTACTATACTTATGTGGCTTATCACATGTTAAATATTAGCCACATAAAACGATTTTTAGCCACATAAAAGGATTTTTTAGGTGGCTAATTGTAACCAACCCTATCCTTTAACAAGTCCATAACCCTGTGGGGCTAGCCACATAAGTACCCTAATGTGTGCCCGGACGGACGGACGGACGGACGGTCCAAACACTATATGCCACCCGTTTCTTCGAAACCCGGTGGCATAAAAAATATTTTTTTGGCATAAAAACACCAAGGTGCACATCTTCAATATGTGTAGAAGACGTGTGTATAGTTTCAGAACGATCGACTGAACGGTTTCGGAGGAGTTGTGTACACAAACTCTGTACCGTATATAGAATTGTATAGACAAATGTATAAAAAATGATTATTAAGTTAAAAAGGTGATATTTTTGTTAAAATGTTTAATGACGAGCATGCAATTTGGAAAAGTCAGAGGTACTCTGAATTGATGACAAATCACACTATAGCGTGTATTATAAACATGAATATTTGATAACAGACAGGTAAAATGTGGATGTGACTGGAGAACTGGGGCTTATGGGTTTTGCGATCAGAATCTGCACTGTTCACCATTCCATCGATGACACTGCGACACTGGTAATAAATTCCATTTTTCCAGTCACAGCCATATGTATACAGTCCAACCTCTCTACAACAGCCAGCAGCCGGACGGACTAAAAGTGGCTGTTGTAGAGAGGTGGCTGTTGTGGAGAGGGTCACCAACGAACAGCCATCAATGAACAGCCATCAACTTCTCAGTTGCTTATACTGATATATGAACATAGAAACAACTAGGATTGTATATGTTTTATAGTATTATATTTTATTTACTATAGAACATATACATTTGTCATTGTTAGTATGTTATTGAAGAAGACAAAATAGTAATCATGGTTATTTTAAGAAATAACAATTTATTAAACATGTTAAATGTTGAAATTGACCAATAACAATTATGCATTCATAATGACAAACTGGGCTTATTCAGTTTTTGACATGTGTAGCTCCTGATCAGAATAACTTGCAGTCTGGATTCGGATCTGCATTTGTGTGACAAAGTTATAATCATGCTAATGTTAATCCAATTTTGTGTAAAAACATGTAGTGAACACACTGAGCAGACTAATTTACAGCTACACTGGTCACAAACCCAATAAGCCCACTTTTCTTGCAGTGTCACATGGTGTCATATTCAGTCGGCAGACCGTGTTGAGTATCCTAATCCTAGAATGGCTTGTTTAATCCACTTCAAACGGTGACAAACTTGTCGGCAATTCCATTGTCAGATGCCAGACAGGTGATAAATCCGAATACAGAACTTGGACATGTGTTTACACACAACTTTTATCGACCGATTACCACCGAAGGTATCCGATAGATACGGCACACTCGATTAGATCTGCCGGTAGGCTACATAGGAATATTGATTTTACGCGATTCACGGTAACGTTTGCATACGAAAATGTACATTAAAAAAAATATGCTGCACCCGTTTACAGGCCGTTTTTGTCGTGGTTTATGGCCGTTTGTCAATAATAAATATGTTGGCCGCTCAGAGAGGTGGTTTGTGTCATGTTTTAATTGACGTGGCCGTTTGGCGAGATTAATTATATTGACCGTTCAGAATAAAAACGACCTGTAAAAATATGTTGGCCGGTCAGAGAAGCTTATGACTCTTTGCTATGAAAAAATCAACTGGCCATTAGCAAAAATATGTTGGCCGTTCGAGAGGTCTTTTGACGATTTCGTTGTGTTTTTTTGTGGCCGTTGGCTGGAGAAGAGAGGTGACCGTTGGACAGAGGTAAAATAACGTTAAATTCTAACGGGGGGAGTTTAAACTGGCCGTTGAAGAGAGGTGGCCGTTGCTGGGAGGTGGCCGTTAGGGGAGGTGGGACTGTATATGTTAATAATTCCAGCACAAAAATATTTACACAATTCCCTAACATTTGATTGGCCCGTAGCAAGTCTCTGTCCAAAATTTATATCCCAGTAAACTCCCACGCCGAACTACTTTCCGTAACCGTGAGGCGCAGAAAAAATAATTCTTAAGAAAACGGAAAATAAACACATTTTCTTGATGAATTTATTTCAAATGCTGGAATTATAAGGAATGAATGGCCTTTTTGTGGAATTTATCGGGGATATAAACTTGGAAAAGTCGCGGGAATACTGGACGAGGCCTTAGAAAAGTACAATTTTCGAAAAAAAAATAAAAAAATAAAATAATGTTGTTTTTTTTGTAATTTTTTATCGCTTAGTCCAGTATTCCCGCGACTTTTCCAAGTTTATACCCCGATAAATTCCACAAAAAGGCCATTCATTCCTATAATATGTTACCAGTTCTGGTCAGATCCTGTGAGGGAACTGTCGTTTGAGCCAATCCATGACGAGCAGACGACATTTAGAAAGGTGAGAGGTATATTGAATTGATGTCAAATCACATTATAGTGACATGAATCTTTGACAATAGACAGGTAAAAGACAACATACCAGTTCCGGTCGGGTCCTGCGGGGGAACTGGCGCTTCAGCCGGTCCATGACGAGCATGCGACGGTTGGCAAGGTCGGAGGTATACTGGTCATGCACAGTGACAAACTGGGCGTGGTCCTCCTCCCCCCACCCACCGCACTTGTCTGTGCTGCAATGTAATTGGTGGCTTACAGTAATAACCCAAAATTAACCCTTTCACCCCTAAGTAACTGGAATAGATTTTGATATGTTAATTTTTGCATCCAATCCAAACATCACAAAATTATTTTCAGACTAGTCCATTTATGAAAAGGGGATTTTTTTGTTCTCAAAAATATGAAAATTACTTTCAAATGCATGTAGTGCAGATAAGATAATAAGATAGGGTTAAAGTGTTAAAAATATGTTTGTAGATCTTGGCAAATATTTGTTTAAGTCTCAACAATTTCTGGCCAAGTGAATTCCCTCACTGCTATATACTATAATGTAAACAGTGCATATCAAGATGAGCTTGTTCAAAATAAAACATTTCTTTAGTGTCTCCATTTTGGTAGATTCTCTGTTGTCATAAAACCAGTAGCCGATTTCACCAACATTGCAAAGTATACTTTGAGGGAGCAATCATTTATTTTTCCTGAAATGCATTATTTCATATAGAACTAACTACTGCATATGTTTGATGATTAAAAGTATGCAGAATTATTATACTGAATTTATTACATTATCACAGCCAAAATGTGATAATGTAATAAATTCAGTATAATAAAAAGTAATAAATTTATCATAAAATTGACAATTTATCCCTCAAAGTATCCTTTGCTAGACAAGTATACTTTGCAATGTTGATGAAATAGGCTACTGGGCCACATTAACGCAGGAAATGTCATGGTGTAGCACATCAGTTGTCGCATATGTGGCTGTGACTAGAGAAATGAAGCATCTACTTTGCAATGTTGGTGAAATAGGCTACAGAACTAACCTCAATGCCGAGGCATGACTTTCCTGCAATATGTTGAGTCGTTCAAGATATTTCTCATCTAGGATGATGAATTCCTTCAGTACTTCGGCCTTCAGATCTTCATCGGGACACGCGATATCAAACGCATCCTCTGGGATACCCTGCTCCACGTGAGGTCGACGCTCCAAGTTGTTCATTCCAAGGTCACCAAACTCACCTAGGGAGTACAGTACAGTCGGACCTTCATGAAGTCAGCTTTATACGCGTCTTATACTTGGTTTATACATAGAGAATACCAGGACATCAATACTGTATGTTGTGGATTCAATCGTCACCCAGGGATGGGAGTGGCCTAGGGGATATGGCATTGAACTTCAATACCGGAGGCTGCGAGTTCAATATTCACCCAGGGATGGCCGTGGCCTAGGGGATATGGCATTGGACTTCAATACCGGAGGCTGTGAGTTCAATCTTCACCCAGGGATGGCCATGGCCTAGGAGATATGTCATTGGACTTCAATACCGGAGGCTGTGAGTTCAATATTCACCCAGGGATGGCCATGGCCTAGGAGATATGGCATTGGACTTCAATACCGGAGGCTGTGAGTTCAATATTCACCCAGGGATGGCTATGGCCTAGGAGATATGGCATTGGACTTCAATACTGGAGGCGGCAAGTTCAATCTCAGGGCTCACACTGGCTTTTTTTTTCTTTGCGCCACCACTTTCGCCAAATGAAAAAAATTGGAGCCATTTCAGTGAAGTTGGAGCCAAAAATTTAGGCAATCTTTAAAATAAATGCGAACACTTTAGAATCAAACGGATACATTCATTAAACTTTCTAAACTGTTATACACATCACTTCAATTGACAAATATAATAGTTTTTGTGTTGGAAGTTTTTTCAAAACTCTCGCACGTAGAATCGAGCGGACAAAATCCGTGTGGGACTACTTTCTTTCGAACAATTGTTTTTCTAATGCTTATTCCGGGCCTTCTTTGTGTCACTCAACACGTGTTAATTTACAATCCAGGGTCATTCATTCATAGCCTTATAACTGATAACGAAATCGCTGCCTACGCAAAGAAAATAGCTCAAGGAGCGAGTGAAAATTTCAAAATATTGCAGTTTGAATATATGTTCAACGACCTGCAGGGGAGTGTGGTGCGGGACATTGGGAGTGAGGGGGCATGCCAGGCTAGGTTGCAAGTGGCTTGATGTTTTTATTGTTTGATTTTTTTAGGGAATCCATTTCATAGTACACATTTCAGTACTTTCAGTACTTTGATTTTTCTTAGAAGCCATTTTGGCAAATGGTGACAGATGCTGTTTACTTTGAAATTTTATACTGACCATCAAAGTACGACAGACATTCACACCCAGTTTTGTAAAACTATGTTTGTGCATAGGACCCTAGCTGAGGAAACCTTGGCTGTACACGTTTTTTTACTAGTTCATCTGTCTTTTATATTAGCCGAGGACCTGTACATGCAAAAGATCAGCACAATAAGCGATTTGCATTTCTTTACTTAGCCTGATAAAAAAGTGGTTTAGTTTCATAGAAAACAAGGATGATACACTTGGCCATTGTAAATATACATACACTTTATACATTCATAATGCATCAGTCAATGTGAATCCCCGCACCCCCCCTCCGGGGGAGGGGCGGGGCTTTACCGGGGCATACACCGGGGCTTTTACCTTTCATGATGCCCCGCAGTGCGGGGACTTTACCGGGGCTTTTACAAATGGGCCGGGACACACCCCGGGGGCTTTACCGGGGTTTTAACCGGGCTTTACCTGGGCATACCCCGGGGCTTAACATTTCATGATGCCCCGCAGTGCGGGGCTTTTACCGGGGCTTTCACAGCAGCGAAAATATAAGCCCCGCTATTCCCCCGGAGGGGGGGTGCGGGGACTTACATTGACTGATGCATAACATATTTATTCCATATTAATCATTTTCCCACCATTTTTGGTCTCACCAAAAATGGTTGGAAAATTACATTATATGGAATAAATATATTATGAAGGCATATTTAGAGAGAATAACAAAGTGTATTTTAATTATTTTTATGAAACAAAACCATGTTTTCATCAATCTGGGTCAATAAATGCAAATCGCTTATTGTGCTCATTTTTTGCATATAGTGGACCTCGGCTGTATAGTGCAGATAATATAAAAGACAGATGAAATAGTAAAAGACACGTACAGGCGAGGTTTCCTCAGCTAATGGGACCCCAGTTTCTATGCAATTGTCAATAAAAGTATCAGAGAGGCTAGCAATCACTTACTCTGTTTACTCGTCAGCTGTTTGAAGTGACTACAATCTGCCGACAATTTTAGTTCAACAGACAAAGGTCACTTCCTACAACACAACAGGAGGTGGCCTTATGTTGATAATCCATGATAAGTTTCATCTGTAAACAAACCCTTAACCCTTCTCGTTTATGGCACAAACCATAATTAATTGTTTCATGCCCTGCAACTTACATATAACACACAGGTGATAACACGTACAGTAGACTGGTTATATCGATTTTATACTCGCCAAATGTGCTCGCTAACTACAGGTTTAAACCCAGTCTACTGGTTTTACCAATACACACAGAGACCGTGTCCTGGGAAAATCAACTTTATGGCATTTTCGCGATTTTTTACCCAGCGCCATTTATTTTCGCCAAATTAATTTTTTTGGCGCCACTTTCAATTTATTAGCGCATTTGGCGCCATTTGCGATGGCCAGCGTGAGCCCTGAATCTTCACCCAGGGATGGGCATGGCCTAGGGGATATGGCATTGGACCAGGGATGGCCTAGGGGATATGGCATTGAACTTCAATACTGGAGGCTGCGAGTTCAATCTTCACCCAGGGATGGCCGTGGCCTAGGGGATATGGCATTGCACCAGGGATGGGCATGGCCTAGGGGATATGGCATTGAACTTCAATACTGGAGGCTGCAAGTTCAATCTTCACCCAGGGATGGCCATGGCCTACGGGATATGGCATTGGACCAGGGATGGGCATGGCCTAGGGGACATGGCATTGGACCAGGGATGGGCATGGCCTAGGGGATATGGCATTGGACTTCAATACTGGAGGCGGCAAGTTCAATCTTCACCCAGGGATGGCCATGGCCTAGGGGATATGGCATTGGACCAGGGATGGGCATGGCCTAGGGGATATGGCATTGAACTTCAATACTGGAGGCTGCGAGTTCAATCTTCACCCAGGGATGGCCGTGGCCTAGGGGATATGGCATTGGACCAAGGATGGGCATGGCCTAGGGGATATGGCATTGAACTTCAATACTGGAGGCTGCGAGTTCAATCTTCACCCAGGGATGGCCGTGGCCTAGGGGATATGGCATTGGACCAGGGATGGGCATGGCCTAGGGGATATGGCACTGAACTTCAATACTGGAGGCTGCAAGTTCAATCTTCACCCAGGGATGGCCGTGGCCTAGGGGATATGGCATTGGACTGCAATACCGGTGGTTGCGAGTTCAAACCTCACCCAGGGATGGCCGTGGCCTAGGGGATATGGCATAGGACTTCAATACCGGAGGTTGTGGGTTTAATCGTCACCCAGCGATGGGCGTGGTCTAGGAGATATGGCATTGGACTTCAATACTGGAGGCTGCAAGTTCAATCTTCACCCAGGGATGGCCGTGGCCTAGGGGATATGGCATTGGACTTCAATACCTGAGGTTGCGAGTTCTATCCTCACCCAGGGATGGGCGTGGCCTAGGGGATATGGCATAGGACTTCAATACCAGAGGTTGTGAGTTCAATCCTCACCCTAGGGATGGGCTGTGGCCTAGGGGATATGGTATAGGACTTCAATACCTGAGGTTGTGAGTTTAATCCTCACCCAGGGATGGCCGTGGCCTAGGGGATATGGCATTGGACTTCAATACCGGAGGTTGCGAGTTCTATCCTCACCCAGGGAAGGGCTGTGGCCTAGGGGATATGGCATTGGACTTCAATATCGGACTTCCATCTTCACCCTAGGCCACGGCCCATGCCTACTATGTAAGAGTATATGTTACCAATGTTGAGTTCGCGCTCTAGACACAGCTGTTCATGGTGTAGTCGCCCCAGCACCTGTCGTTGTTGAACGGCCACGGACGCCACTGTCTGCCGTATCTCTCCGTGCTTCTTCACTGCCTCGGGGGCCCCGAGCCGCAGATCCTCCATGTTCTCCTGCAGCCAGTACTGGAGGTCGCTTCTGGAAATAAAACAATATATGCCCGCCCGTCGAGAAATGACATGTCAACAGATAACTCACCGAAAACCAACAGGTTACTGCCTCTTGCCATGCTCAACATGTACCAAATTTGGTTATGATCCGTGAAGTAGAACTCTAGTAGTTCTTGAGCGGACACGGATATAGAATGTGAAAATTAAAAATTGTTGCCAAGGGGAGCTAAGTTATCGGACAATTTTGAAAATGAACCCGGTTCCTCGTTTTCTCAAGATAAACAAGAAATGCGTCTGTCGAACGCGGATGCCACCTGCAGCATATTTGAGAAACTGTGACAAAGTGGTTAACCGAAAAGTGTGACGGACGGATGGACGGACAGATGGACGGACGTTCTTACATTAGGGTACTTATGTGGCTTATCACATGTTAAATATTAGCCACATAAAACGATTTTTAGCCACATAAAACGATTTTTTAGGTGGCTAATTGTAACCAACCCTATCCTTTAACAAGTCCATAACCCTGTGGGGCTAGCCACATAAGTACCCTAATGTGTGCCCGGACGTACCAACATTTTGGGTTTATGGGCTATTTGCTATATAAAAGATCAAAGGACTAGCCCCTAAACTTCAAAAGGTTTTATGGGCTAATGGTATAAGACGGACAGACGGATGGACGGACAGATGGACGGTCCAAACACTATATACCACCCGTTTCTTTGAAACCCGGTGGCATAAAAAGTGCACTAAATTTGGTTATGATTTGTCATATAGATCTTGAGCTATTGCACGGACAAGGATACAGAGTCGTCTGCTGTTGCTTTTATATCTTGCCTTATTTCTCAATAGAAAACATGGTTTGACAGCACTTAAGAATCATTTCCAATGGAAATGATTCTGAAGTGCTGTCAAATCATGTTGTAAATTGTTATAAAGTGCTGACAAAGCATGTTTTTGAACAGAAAATAAACAGCAGATGACAAAAAAAATAAGATAGCGGTCTAAGGGTTAACAAGAGTTGTCAGAAGAAGGGTGTCCGGTTTAGAGAGTTTCAACTGTTAAATCACATATTTGTGATTTGTAATCATGAAAGGCATTTTGTACACACACACATATACAGTGAACAAATCAAAAGTAATAACATCGAGATTGTCTGGGTGTCAGTGGGCCGTTTCACTAAACTTTGTACGACTAAAATATGCCAAGTGCATAATTACGATAGTCCGTAAATGTCACATTAACAACTTCTTGTAAACAATTATTGGATTTATATTTGCAGCCTGTGCTCAATAAATGTAAATCCATCAATATAAATTTCCAGACGATCCTAAATTTGCATTTAACAAAGATTTTAGTCTTACGAAGTTTAGTGAAATAGCCCCTAGTATACAGAACTAACCTCAATGCATTCTATTTCACAAATGTACCGTGCTAAACAGTTGTGTGGAAATAATAAGCTACACATTTATAATTCCAGCACAAAAATATTTACACAATTCCCTAACATTTGATTGGCCCGTAGCAAGTCTCTGTCCAAAATTCATATCCCAGTAAACTCCCATGCTGAACTACTTTCCGTAACCGTCAGGCGCAGTTAAAATAATTCTTAAGAAAACGGAAAATAAACACATTTTCTTGATGAATTTATTTCAAATGCTGGAATTATACGGAATGAATGGCCTTTTTGTGGAATTTATCGGGGATATAAACTTTGAAAAGTCGCGGGAATACTGGACGAGGCCTTCCAAAAAATTACAATTTTCGAAAATTGTAATTTTTTATCACTTCGTCCAGTATTCCCGCGACTTTTCAAAGTTTATACCCAGATAAATTCCACAAAAAGGCCATTCATTCCTATAATAGTACCTCAAATTCCATATAGGTTCTGTTGTTGACTCTTTAAAATTGGCAAAATCTTTCTCCTGTGTTGCTTGGTAGTCCTCAAACTCCTAGAAAATAGAGACTATCAAGTTTTTATATTCAGTATAACATGTGAGGAAACGCATAGGAATTTCGAGGCTCACCGAGGATTTAAACTTTATTTATTTTACAAAGATTACGTGATCTAAAAAAGTCAGGGATCATTTTACAGGGCGAAGCGGGCAAAATTCTCTCCCTAAATTGTTTGACTTCTCCCCATTTTGAGTTGAGGGACAAGTTTTTCACTATATAAAATTTGAAAAAATGGTCTATTTTCTCAAATTTTTAATGAAGACTTCTCCCGATTTTGAAGGGCTAGCTTGAACCCTGCAAGTGCGTGAGCACTTATACAAATGCTTTAATTGGCATAGATGGAGGCGTAATGTTGGAGGAAACCAGAGTACCCACATAAAATCCACTTGTCCGATCTGGCGATCACCATACCATCTCATATACTAACACGTTCGATTATAACATTTTGAAATAAGCATGTTACGGCATAAAGCGTCTTTACACATTAGCGTATTTACACACTTATTTTAGCAGAATATGCATTGATTATCAAAAGTGGGAGTACAAAATACTCACAGTAATGTGAAAATATGCATTGATTTTAAAATTGAGTAGTGAAAATACTGTAATAAAGTTGAAAATTCACTTAGTCGAACTGCAAAAAGCAAACAGTGCTTGCTTTTTGCAGCTCAAATAAGTGATTTTTTTTATTTTTTTATCATTTGTTCCCTATTTAATAAGGAAGAACATCAATACTACATTTGTAAAAGTAAAATATGCATTGAATTTGAAATATGGGGGTATAATACTCTTTAGATTCAAAACTTATCTGGACGCAGCAGGTTACCTGATAAATCTTTGCACAGATATTTCCATCTGCGGAGTTCTTCCTTTCATGGCTAGCTATATCCATTTGCAGTTTCTTCCTCAAATTGTTTAACCGCAAGAATTCTTTCTGCCAGACAAGATTGTGCTGTTTGAGTAAGTGACTATCTTTACTCTGTTTCGATAAATGCTCTAACTTCTTAACTTTGAGCAATGTTTTATGACCAGAAAACTTCTTCTCTGCAGTGAGGTTGCGTAACTTTTCATAATCAACTGGTTTTATTTTGTTACTCCGGACGCCTTCCACTGCTCTGTGTGCCAGTTTCTCTGGAAATGTCGGAAAATGGTCTAACACATAGATTATCCGTGAATATAATCTTTTAAATACAGGAATGTACAATTGAAAAGTATACATGTTTTATATGGACAGAGAAGATCCTGATCAGTCCGAATTCTAATTTTGCCAAACTGTGCTCTCAATATTCAATTGACAGGATATTGAACAGTGCAGACCTTGATCAGACTGCTCGAAAGTGCAGGCTGGTCTGGGTCTACATTTGTAGCAACGGCATTAAGCCGATTGGGTCCGGTTTTCACTAATATTTAAATTCTTTATTGGTTTTTAATTAATCCTATTAATGCTGAGGATACGCCACGACACGTATGTTTGCGGAAAATCCTTAATATTTTCCTTCTATACGCTCAGAAGTATATGTCGGGACCACCATTTGAACCGTCTCGTCGAGACGGTTCAAATGAGTGGTCACAACATATACTTTCATTGTGAAATAACAAAAATAAAATATTTAATAAATTTCATACCCGAAAAGGTATTTTCTGAAAAGAATGGATTAATATACTTCTTCCTGTGATATATTAACGGTATAGTGGAACTCGTAGCTATTTTCATAAAAATTATTTTGAGCCTGAAATATAATAATGCCATCTGGTTTCTTGTCCTTATTTAAACACAAGCTTGATAATAACTTGTTATTTTTGAGGACCTGCTTGAGAAGTTGTACATGTACTTACCCAGCTCATCAGACTTATAGGAGAAATTAACAAAGGGCTTCTGGCTTGAACTGTACATCCTGGCAACTGAAAAACATGATTAAAAATTTAATGGTGAGAAAATTGGTGCTTGCCGTTTTGTTAATTTTTTTTTTTATATTTTTACAAAATTATATTTTGGCAGCACATGTGGCTGTGAAGCGGGGATTCAGGGATTTATGACATGTGTAACTCAAAATAAAATAGCACGCTCCTGTAGCCTGATAATGCTAAGTATGACACATGTTTCATTGATGGAATGGCGAACAGTGCCTTATTGATTTAGCACCCTTCTTCCACTGACCCCTTGACAGACCCATACATTGGCGATAGTAGGATGGAATCAACCAATCATAATTCATGAAACCTGTCCATCCAAATGGCACAAATGGGCTGATCGGTCATCTTACACCTGGTGATGATCATCAACTTTCGAAGGTGACGGAAAGGATAGGCTGATCATCCTGATGATGCATGGGTCAGAATGGTATTAGAATGGGAGTACCAGTCTTCGCGGTAGACCAGTTTTCACTGTAATCCAACGTTATAATCCATTTCTTCACCAGAACATATTCAACATTTGTAAGTTTCTGTGTTATTTGATCTATCCAACTTCAAGCACCTGTGTGATGAAAGCGATTTGAAACCATCTCTTCAGACATGTCTTTGACAGTAGACGAAATACATTGTGTGACAGGCGTATAAATTATGCGCATATTCTCGTGACCAATTTTTAGCTGCATGTCCGAAATGCGCAGCTGTGTATACTTTCGTAATGTTTATTATGTTTTCTTATTTTATGCAGGCAGTATATGGATTAGGTTATATTTTCTTTACCACCCTAAATAATTGCACTACCAAGGATTACGTCATACAACCCGTACCGCGAAGATAGGTCCTTTTGACAGTTTCATAGCCAAATTTCACAGTAACCCGGATGTGTAAATAATTGACGGTCGTAAAGTCACATGATGACATTTCAGCAGAAAGACAATTGGTGCTACACACCTGAGATTTATGTCCATAAAATAGGATATGAAAAATCAAACATAATGCTCGTGACTCGTGTGCATGTTTTATTTTGTGAAAATATTGAAAAATACCACGAGCAGTGGTCCCCTACTCTATTGTAAATGTATGAACCCCCAAGCAAACGGAGGTAATTAGGTGCGAGTAATTAACAGATCCATATTGCTGATTCCGCCAATCTACAATGGAATGGAATGGTGCTTAACGGCCCATCAACACAAAAGAGTATCCTGGTGGGAGCCAGTAACGAGAGCCTTTGATTGGTCGTTTACGTCCTTTCACAATGGTTGCAATTTGCTTGGGTCGTTAAATTTAGCTGTTTATATAAATCAATTGCTCAACAACATTGCTTATTCCATAAAGATACCAGCAAATTTATAAATATCACCATTTCAATGGGATTCAGGAGGTTCCGTCAACTGGAGGTTTCGTCAATTAGGCAAAATAGAGTGAAAAGTAGAGTGGTTCCGTCAACTGGTTACCGGTTCGTCAATTAGGCGATTATAGTTGAATGGTATTTATCACACCTCGGCTAATTAACTTTTGCACTTTCATCAAGTAGTTGACGTTTGATCGTTTAGTAATTATTACCGTCAAATTACTGTCACTCAGTAATCAATCGAGCACGCATAACACATGTAATTTTTTTGTTCAGCAATGTGGCAGTGTCTATGCGAGGTACTACCAATCACCATCATCAAGGGCTGCGGGTTCCACTGGAATCAACGTATCTACCGGAAGATAACAACGCTGGGACTGGCGACGGCGTATCAGGAGAAGGGAGACCGACATCAATACCGCCATCGATACATGAAGAAGCTCATATCTCTGCCGTCAGAACAGATCACGATCGAGAGCCTTCACGATCATGGAACAGCAGGCAGAAGAATTTGGCGACCCACTACACCTCTTGACCGCATACATGAGAAGAACCTGGATCGACGGCAGCGTCTGGAAGGTCGACAACTGGGGACAGTTTCGTGAGACGACACGTACCAACAACGACGTCGAGGGATGGCATTATCGCATCAACAACCGCGCTGGGTAGTCGGACCTCGGATTCTACACCCTGGTCTCACTACCGAAGCAGCTAGGAAGCTGCCATTGTAAACCCACAGATCCGACTAATCAGCGACAACCTCCTAACCCGACTCCACCGCAAGAAGTACGCCACCATCCATGGACGCCTGTTCATCGCTAGCCCCTGATCAGGAATTATACATTCAATTATTGCAAATGTTGTAAGATACCTTTTCTCAGACGTGGATGTGATATTTATGTGGTAAACATGTATGTAAAATATGTAATATCTGTATTTATGTTCTAGGAAGTTATTAAAATACATTACTTTACATAGTTCATATAGTTTTATTTCCAATTCCAGGCCCAACATGCCTCAATACACTCATTGTTCTTGCTGACGAAAATATGCTAACGTATGTCTTCTATTCAACAGATTGTGTATCTGGTGATGGCTGACAAATGATGGCTGACAAATTCTGCAGAAGCATTCACAAAATATACACCGAAAGATACTGTAAAATGTTATTAAAATATATGCCATTAAATGTCCATATACAACAAATATCTGCCATTAAATGCCCATATACAACTAAACATACTTTGAAATATCAACAAATATTTGCAAATATTTGCCATTAAATGCCCATTTACAACTAAACCTACTTTAAAATAGCAAAAAATATCTGTCATTAATGTCCACTTAATGACCATCAATTATCTAATCAATTGTATGTGCCGGTCATTATCGAGTTTTACTCTTAATTGCCTAATTGACAAACCGGACGCTGAGTTGACGAAACCTCTCAGTTGATGAAACCTCCAGTTGACGGAACCACTGACACCCATTTCAATGACAGTGACAATTCACTGGCTCATGATGGTAAAGTCGCGGGAATACTGGACGAGGGCTTGCGGCCTTCGTCCAGTATTCCCGCGACTTTTCTAAGTTTATACCCGACAAATGAAATGTTGTCATTTTTTTTTAATTTATACTTCCGTGTTTTAATTTAGATGCACGGGAAACTCAACTGAACTGTGATGGCTGATGCCAAACAAAATACAAACCTGTACGGACTACTGTAGATTGTGCAAGTTATAAGCACGGCGCCGTTATAAGAATGTCACAATCGATATATTCAAGAACATGCGTTATCCAGCTAAATGTATAGATTGTTGACAACTCTTAAGGTTACACTGCAAAGACAATAATTTATAAAACATGCGTGAGATGATTGTTTGTTGTCATCCACAAACGTCCATGTTGAATGTTGAATTGTGGGATATTCGGTGCAAGTACCGTGCTTACTTACCGATAATTGTATCCATAGGAATGAAGTACAAAAAAGGTTAGAACACACCAACTAGTTTTACTATATATATATATCTTAACCGAATCCCCCAAATATGGCCAGTCTATATTCGTATGGATGACGTGGGACCTACTTGTACATGACATGCAGTCGGTCTGTACTGGTTCTGCATGCATAAAGCAATATATAGGTTCACTTATTCCTAAAGAAAGAAACATTCAACCTCATCATGTCCCGGCCCCAATATTGTTTACATTATTTAGCTACGGAAACTCTGTTTACTTACAGCACATGACCAGCAAGCAGGTTAACTGTTATCTTTTAAATGCTACAAATATGCTGAAACTTGGTGTTAAAAGCACCCCAACATGTTTCTCAAGTGGAATTGTGTACTAATGGATCAGTATTTGCAAGCAAACTGTGTCTGTGGCTTAAAACACTCCAACTTTTTTTATGATATACCGGGCATTTTTTGCATACCCCCTTGGCGATTTTGCACCATTTACTGACTTATTACCAAAAAAAATACAACAACAAAAAACACAACATATATAGGGCCTACTGAATGTTAAACATCGCTAATTGTTGTCCGGGTCCTTAAATCGTGTACTACAAATATGGAAAGTCTCTCAGTCTGCTACTTACATTACACAGTACATATGAATTTTGAGAACGGTTCTGTGTAAGTTAACTGACCTACACATCGTGGCCTCTCGAAAAGACAGAATCAGCCAATCAAAATCCAGGAATATTTCATTCCAAGTTGTGCCATTTCAGTAGACACTTTCATCTTAGAAAGTTGGTGGTGGTCCACCTGAAACTGTTCAAATTTGGAATGGACATGCAAGGTGGACTTCTGACGTCACTAATTTGCGTGTTTCGGTGAGTCGCTCAAAGCCCCACCCCAACACACACATGCACACACACCCCTGCTCCCATTTAGCACCATGACGCATGCTGCCCCAGTAATATATGTATGGTGGCCATTTTGAAATATAGGGCGTTGCTAAATACCATCTACTTAAAATAAAGATAAGATATAATCGTCATATTGTATCCAACCATGGCAAACATATAGGTCTGTCTACAAGCGTGGTATAAGAATAATCACCTTTTTACTCCATTCCGTACTCAGCTCTTTCCAGCTTCATAGCCCAATCCTCTTGGTCTACCAATTTGAACGTGTACAAAACTAAACCGAATGTTCTGTATGTAACGCAGGGCGCAATTGGCATTGCGTTACAGACAGAACATTCAGGTTAGTACAAAATATACAGAAACAATTACTATATGCCCTTCTGTCTGGGCGGACCGGTTCGTTCTGTGTGCGGCTTGCGTGGCGTTTAATGGCGTTTAACGGCTAATGTCAATTTATACCGCGTGGTATGTTCATCATACTATCGTAATTATACCCACCTTTAGAAGAAAAAAAGTGTCTATTGTTTTCATCACGGGTGTCCGTCCGTCTGTCGTAGGTCCGTCACGTTTCTTTTAAGAAGTAAAACATTGTAATCGTACTAGGTAGGGATCGACTTGAAACTTAATGTGTGTCTTCATTATGGTGTGTAGATACGTAAAGTGAATTTCGATTTTTGATTCGACCCCTGGTTATGGATTATCTCCCCCTTGTCGACTTAGCATTTTGGGAAAAGTGGGTATATTGCGATGGCGCGCCATCGACTGTGCTCTAGTTTTATCTAATTATAATAAGAATATGCAATATCGTTTTCCTTGCAATGATGGTGCAATTTGTGGTATAATACGGAGCCCCGCAGGGGACATAGATGGTTTTTTTTATTAATTCGTTCCCACGAAATAACAATTCGTTCCATAAATTTAACAATTTGTTACCTCGAATTAAAAATTCGTTCCCACGATATAGCAATTCGTTCCCTCGAATTCACAATTCGTTCCCACGAAATGACAATTAGTTCCCTCAATTTAACAATTCGTTCCCACGAATTAACAATTCGTCGAATGGTTAAATTGAGAACGAATTGTTAAATTGAGGGAACGAATTGTTATTTCGTCGGAACGAATTGTTAAATTGAGGGAACGAATTAATAAAACAAAAATAATTCTACGTCCCCTGCGGGACTCCGTAGTATAACGGGTCAAGAAGTGTATGAACTATTTTCATAGGTGCCTAATCATATTCAGTGGTATTCGTTTATCTTCCCTGCTTATTTTCTCCTTAACCGTATCAGTACTGTGAGAATGACTGATTTCTTGATGAAAAACACCAACAGGTAGACACTTTGTCATAATTATTAATCACATATAGCACATGCGATAACATAAATGTATGGACATATCACGGCGGAAAGTGGTACTGCTTGTCAATTGTAACCAACATAACAGCAAGCTATATACTATATAAAACTATCCGGATTCTCTCTGTAAAATGTACATTGTTCGAAATTCATGCGTATCATTGATAATTGAACACATTTGGATACCACCTCCTCAAAAGTATGCAAGTTATACAGTGATTGTCCAAAGACAAATTGGATACTGGTTTAAAAAATAAACCAGTTTTAACCAATTTCATGCGGGATATAGATACACCGGTATCAGCATGTTCAACGAACTCTTATCTATTTTTGCGTTATTTCTTCATCAAAGTATACGTTGTTACCACTCATATGAACCGTCTCGGCGAGACGGTTCAAATGAGTGGTAACAACATATACTTTAGAGTAGAAATAACGAAAATATATATATTTTTTCGTCAGAAAAATGGTGAATCTTCAGCTTGGAAAGCGTTATATTAAACACCGATTGATCAAGTATTCGTATGTAATCAAGTGTCATTAGTAACGTATTTGTTGTTCTGGTCACATCCGTTGTCATCTATCTTTTTGTACCATAGATACATCAAACTGGCAATTAAAAACGTTAGTGGCTAAACAATTAAAAATTGTAAGTTATTTACACATATACGCACGTTTATGTGCACATGGAGCAGCACATATGTTTTTAAATGATATAATACTATGTATGTAGTGCTATACATGTCTCAAAGTCAAGATAAGTTCAACACCAGTCACCAAATTCTAGCAAATTTAGTAAAACAGCACAGCACGGTGGTGTATAATATTCACGAATGGGTTCAGGATATGAGATAATACGAACTTCTTCGTTTTCATATTCATAAGTCGTATATATGATACATATGCCAAGTGAATACAGCTGGTAACTGAATCAACACATACTAATTTAAATTCATAGACCATGTGATACCTAATGTGGAGTGAAAGCGGTATGAATCAAAGGTAATGAAAACGCAATTAATTAAGACCATAATCTGTAACGGTTTCACTGTGTGGTATACTTTTGCTGAGTATAAACAGCCAGTCCCCATATGATCACATGAGTTGTTAACGCGAGGGAAGGTCAAACAGTTCGGCGTATACGACAGACATAACCCCACAACTATTGACATGTGATTTGTCATCAATTCACGACTTGCCAATGTGTCGGCAGGTGGATAGCATGCAACGCTTTCATATGTAGTATACGTACCTACGTATATCCAGAATTGGTAACATATACATTTCACCAAAATGTACGAATTTTAAATGATACAACTTGTATCAATTGTATACATGTATATATGAGCTTCTCAATACTAGTGTTAATTTTTTTACTTTATGTAGACCTAGCAATAATTATTTCATTTTATGTACATAAACTCAAATAATTAACGCTAGCTCTAGTTAGCATTACATATTTAGAGCTACCTCCAAATAATTTGGAGTTAGTGCATTTAATGCTAGCTCTAATTATTTAGAGCTAGCATTAATTATTTGAGTTTATGTATATTTGGCGTTCCATATATTTCAAGACAACACACACTAACGACATTGTCCATTTCAAAGCACGTATATTTTCTAGTTAACATGTAAATATGAAAGTGTACGTATACAGGTATACTGTCAGTAGATATGTATATAGAGAATATTAGTATAGTGTCATGAACGTGAATAAATATCTGTCGAGGCTGAGAAATCAGGATGGGCGAGGCTTGCCGAGCACATCCTGATTTCGAGCCGAGTCAGATATTTATTCACGTTCATGACACTATAATAATATTCTATTTATCCCGTTAACCACATCAAAGTTGTTCAAATGTCTCTAAAATGCATTTGTGGCCTCATAAGTTTGTCTTCTGAAGCGACAAGATTATCGTGTTACGTCATTCACATAATGACGTAACGTCATACATAATGACGTATCTACTAGACGTGAACGAGAAAAAATACACGTACCTGCTTTTCACGTCTAGTAGCGACATAGTTGACGGGATAAACTATATAATGCCCACTGAACTGTTTGACCTTCCCTCGGAGGTAACGTCAAGCAACGTTAGACTTAGCGTCATTATTAATGCGACGTATATATATCCAGGTAACAATGAATTTATACAAAAAAATGCATAAATGATAGATAAGGATATGCGATGGTGTGTGATGTGGTGTTATAATTATGTAATTAACGGAATACTCGTTAAGCATTGATGTGCATGCAGAAACAACAGCAAGTTACAAAATGGAGAGCGTTTTGGCTCGGCGCATTATTGGATTTGTACTGCTGACGACATTGTTTGTGGGACTGCTTTTGTTTTCATTGCTTGTAGTCGCCAACTTGGAGGATATCAAACACACGGTGGGTATAGTGACGTCACGCGCACCTGCTTGTTAGACCTGTTTACTGCGACATTTTCTTAAATATTTTCGCAACTGATGGGGCAATTTTTATGCGACAAACACAGTTACCCCCGGAAATGGCATACTATCATCTACCGATGACGACATATGGTAGCGTCCTTGTGCCAATGCTAAAATACGTTTATCTCCTAATTAGGAAATACTAACACCTAATTAGGAGATAATAAGTTACTAATTCCTAATTAGGAGATAGTAACTCATAATTAGGAGACATTATCTTCTAATTAGGAGTTAGTATATCCTAATTATAGTAAGGCCTAATTAGGAGATACTAACTCCTAATTAGGAGATACTAAGTCCTAATTAGGAGACGATATATCCTAATTAGGACATATTATCTATCTCCAAATTAGGATTAGGACTTAGTATCTCCTAATTGGGAGATAAATATATTTTAGCATTGGCACCAGGACGCTTCCATAACATCATAATATACATAGCCGTTATTTCGAGTTAGTTTTCTCGTTATAACCCCGAAACGGCTACAACCATCAGAACAGAGTCATTGGGAAATACAAGGTGCATGATCACGTGGTTACAACAGAAAAAACAATGACTGAAAGTGTTGAAAACGCGCCCACTCCAAAGTAAGTATTATTTGATATTTTACTTAATAGGCAACGGATTTTGATGAAATATGGCGAAATATGAGCTGCATGTGGTGGTACTGGGAGTTCGGCACATACTTATGTCTTTTTTGCGAAGAATCGATTTCCGTGTCTACAGACACGGAAATCGATTCTTCGCAAAAACGACAGAAGTTTGGGCCAAAGTACAGAGACCAACAAATGCAGCTTAACAAGACGCGTTTGATGCGCCATATTTCATCAAAATCAATTACATAATAAGGACAAAATAAAAGAATACGTACTTTGAATCGGAGGGCTTCTGGAAGTTTCAGTACTTGTTGTTGCTGTTGTAACCACGTGATCATACACCTTGAAATAACTTCATATTAGCTTTTGGGGATCTGTGTTTTATCGCAGTAAAAAAGCTCCAGTAATTGCTGAGATATTTAAGAAAATGTAGATTGAAACGGGGGTGGGGGGTGGGGTGCTAATATGACGTGGACGTGGCGCACTATACCCGCCGTGAAACATTCGCAGCCTGTCCCAGTCCGACATGCGAAACAGGGACCTGACAGTAAGCATGTAGATACAGGCACAGGGCATGTGCAACACGATACTGGGGAGGAAGATGGCCGGCAAGGGGACAAGTCTAATGAAGGAGAGCACGGGGATGTTCACATTTCTGCAGCAGACGACGTTACAACCATGGCACCCACGTCACCAAGAGTGGAAGCAGAAACATCTACGGTTCCGGGTTTGTATTTTCAATAAGTGTGGCTATGACTGGCGATTGAAAGAGTGGCTTTACGTCCGTTCGACAGAAAATATGACCTGAATTGCTGACTGTCACACATTGTGACTTGTAAGTCGCCCTGCATAACAGCCAGAAAAGTCGGGTTACAGAGTCTTGTACAGACGTATACAGAATGAATGCAACTGTGTGTGGAAGTACCATGCTATAATTATAACTTACAATAAAAACGTTCAGTCTGTAAATTTCCCAATAAGAATGTTTTCTTGTAAACAATTATTGGATTTACATTTATTGAGCATGCTCATAAAATGTAAGTCCATTAATTGAAACTTCCAGACGATCCTAAATTTGCACTTATGTACATTTTAGTCGTACGAAGTTTAGTGAAACTACCCCCTGGTGCCAGACACCCTAGCAATCCTGAAATACTTCTTCCCTGTAGCCTATTTCACAAACATTGCAAAGTATACTTTTCTAGCAAAGTAAACTTTGAGGGAGAAATTTTCAATTTAAGGATAAATTTATTAATTTTTGATTATACTGAATTTATTACACTATCACAGCCATTTTGGCTGTGATAATGTAATACATTCAGTATAATGATTCTGCATAGTCTTAATCATCAAATATATGCTATATGAAATAATGAATATCCGGAAAAATAAATGATTACTCCCTCAAAGTATACTTTGCTAGAAAAGTATACTTTGAAATTTTGATGAAATCGGCTACAGGTGTCAATGTAAGATATGAATTATGGATAACATGGGGCACCTATAGTCGTAACCATATCCGTCTATCTGTCCGGAGATTTGCGTAAACGTTTTCGGGTACCTATACCATCTGTTAGCCTACCGCAATTCGGATTGACTTGAAACTTCATGTATGTTACTTAAGTCACCATCCATTCATTCTACAGTCCATAGTTAGTGTAAGTCTTTTTATTGTGTACATGTCTAAACAATATATTATACACCATCATATCACCAATATATACAAACCGCCCGACTGTGCCGATTTAACGTACAAATTACTAATTTGCCCGACTGTGCTGTGATTTAACGTCCAAATTACTAATTTGGCAGGGTCAGACTATGAAATCCATTTCAAACCGAATGACGGCAGGAGCGGGAAAATCTACATCGAAAAAGACGGCGAGGAGGGATTCGTGTGCAGCGACGATTTCCGGGACGCCGACGCCGACGTCATCTGTCGGCAGCTCGGTTACAAGCGCGGCTTGTCGTATCGTCTGCTGCAGTAAGTGTCAGGAACAGGTAGCAAGGGCGATAAATATTATACAGTATGTAAATAGGAACATTGATATGCTTATCACAGTTACGTTTCACCGCACATTTATTATAAAACGTAGTTAACGTTTTACGATGGGCTAAGTAGATATGACGTATATTTTTCGTTGGCTTGTTTACGTTGCGTCATTACACCGACGTCATTCGGTAACGTCAGGTGGCATCGTTCAGCCAATGGAACGTCAGTCTTTAAATCGTTGTAACCCGGCTATGCGTATTTAGTGCCAATACCATTTGTTATCAATTCGTAAATATCGGTCAATGCAGACGCGTTTTACTTACTAAATAAAGATACCGGCGGTTAGAGACATGGGGCTCATCATATTTGTGACCACTGTAGCCTGTGTAATAGTGGATCGGAATCTAATAGGCCACATTTCTCCAGTCGCATATGGAATGTTTTTTTTGTAGGAAATTCACAAATTCTTAAAAATCTCAAATGTCCGTACGGTGTCTCACGATGCCGCAAGGTCATCTCAAGTCCGCCGCTGTAAGGTAACCACAAGGTGCGTCTACGATATGCCTGCGGCGAGTGCCAGATTTTCAAAATTGTATGGTCTTCAACAAATTGTAACTCCACATTAAAAGTTGCCCAAAAAATCGGCGAAAAAGTCACCGATGTCCGTAGGATGTCGCCGATTCCCGTAAGACATCTTCAAAAACACACATTGGACCATAGGTGGAAAACTCGGACCTAGGACCCAATACTTGGCTCATTTGGAAAACGTTACACCACTCAGCCAAGTATTGGCTGTAAGGTATAGTGTATGTAAATGGGTGGGTGGGGTAACGTTTTCCAAATGAGCCAAGTATTGGGTCGAAAAGGCTGTAAGGTATGGTGTATGGAAATGGGTGGGCGGGGTAACGTTTTCCAAATGAGCCAAGTACATGTATTGGGTCCTAGGTCCGAGTCTTCCACATGTGCATTGTACGGGCACCTTATCCGCTTACGATGTATTTGTGACCGATGAATTACATAGCGAAATATTTGGACAAAAAATATGTCTACCCACCAACGTTGCATAATGTATATGCGTTATGGGGCCTACACACACGTCGGATAACTGTTATATTCCCAAACACTATCAGCTGACTGTGGGTATGTTGTATATGTACAATTCAGATCCACACCGTATACCCGCTACACGATATCGGCGCCCATATTGTCGGGGCTGAACTGTACCGGCGCCGAGTCGCATATTCACCAGTGTGAGGGATTCTGGCTGGGAAACGTGACGTCATCATGTGATGGCTTCGCCGCGGCCATGTGCTATAATAATGATACAGGTAAATAGGGCTGATATATGGTATAATTATACAGGTACACGAGTGTGATATATGATGTAATGATACCGTAGACGAGTGTGATATATGATGGGATGTAAATCAGTACAATATATGATATAATGATGCAGGTGAATTAGTGTGATATATGGAATAATGATACAGGTAAACGAGTGCGATATCATATATTATGATATAACAATACAGGTAAATGAGTGTGATGTCTGGCAAAATGATACAGGTAAATGGGTGTGGTATGTGACATAATGACACAGGTAAGTGGTAAATAACGATACATTGTACAGTTAAATGTTTGAGTAGTATATAACATAAACATACAGGTATTGTGTGTGATATAATGATACAGGTAAATCAGTGCCGTATATATGGAGTTAGACCCCTTCTTCCACTGACCCCTTCAATTCTCCAACATACACATTTCCAAGTGTTTTATTTTCAGTATACAAGTTCCGCCTCACAAATGGAATTTCACCAAACTCCGGCCTGGTTGAGATACTGATCGACAACCAATGGGGAATGTTTTGTGCAATTCGGAACAATGACGACGATTTGGCCGACCTTGTTTGTCGGAACATGAACTTCACGGGTGGGCTATACCTGCCCCGCCTTGAGTTGGGCCCCGCACCGCGGCACCGTGTATGGGTGCCGTATATCGACTGTACGGGCGGCCCGGGGGTGAAGGACAGCATATTTGAGTGTGAACTCGTGCTCCACACAGACAACGTGCAGTTTGACTATCAGACTCACTGGAATAACCGCTACAGGAATGAGTTCTATTCTTGTTCCGATGACCACACATCGAATGCTGCTGCAGTACAATGCTTTATCTGAATAGTTCAAGCCTTAAAAGGCAGGAACCGAAATTGTCGTCTGCTGATGATTCATATTTTGCATTCTTTCTAAATAAAAGTATGGTTTGACTGTCAATGTTTGTTTATTGGTGATTAAAGGCCTATCAACAGCTAAGGTCATGTAAGGCCGGGCTAACGGGTTCGATCCCGTTTTAACCTGCTGCATTGTGGGGAAAATCCCAAAATCAGAAAGGAATATTTACATTGACAAAAAATATATTCAGCCCTGAAATTAGACTAACCCGACAGTCAAATAGCAAATAAAACATAGACAGACAGCAGACGACAACAGCAATATAAGGGTTAATAGAGGATCTTACATGAGTGGTGATTTAATTAGTTACAAGTATAGGAATGAGTGAGTGAGTGAGTGAATAGGGTTTAACGTCCGCTTTTCTGACATAGAGGTACAAGCCTCAGGGAGTCTACACGCAGACGGGTCAACGGGGTCGAGTCCCATATCCACCTGTCCAAGGGGGGTAAATCCCAACTTCAGAACTCAATATTTACAATCAAAATATATATTCAGTCCTGAAATTAGAACAACCTGATCTGGTGCCAGGCCCTCGCCACACCAGCATCATTTATCCCATCCCCACTAAAAGTAATAGGATTAGCGCTAATCTTACTTTTATATATGGGGCATAGCCCGACTCAACTCTCACATACAAGAAAGCCAAAAATGTACATGAGGGCCAAATCCGGTATAGTGGGTTCCGGAAAGTATGAACCCAATCGTTAAGCCAGTTTAGTCGCCTTTTACGACAAGCAATGGCTACTGCAGCACTATTCTCAGGATCAGTTGATCCCGCCCCGGTGCCTGCACGGGGCAAGTATAGGAATGAATGGCCTTTTTGTGGAATTTATCGGGGTATAAACTTGGAAAAGTCGCGGGAATACTGGACGAAGGCTGGAAGGCCTCGTCCAGTATTCCCGCGACTTTTCCAAGTTCATATCCCCCATAAATTCCACAAAAAGGCCATTCATTCCTTATAATTTCAGCATTTGAAATAAATTCATCAAGAAAATGTGTTTATTTTCCGTTTTCTTAAGAATTATTTTAACTGCGCCTCATGGTTACGGAAAGTAGTTCGGCGTGGGAGTTTACTGGGATATAAATTTTGGACAGAGACTTGCTACGGGCCAATCAAATGTTAGGGAATTGTGAAAATATTTTTGTGCTGGAATTATTTACATATAACCAACTCATCAGAAACTCCCATTTCGTCTGTAGCAGACGATACAGCAGTATTTGCAGAGTTGTGTGTGTGGGGGTGGGGGGGGGGGGGGGGGGGGATAAGAAGAAAATATTCAGTCCTGAACATACAAGAATGCCAACAACGTACGTGAGAGCCAAACCAGGACTCCAGTCGGGATTCCGGTAAGGATGAATCCCGATCGTTAAATTATCTATCACAAGCTCCCACCTGCCACCCACCGGCTTATCTGGATCTACTATTTGCCAATACCACTCACTTATGTGTCCGTAACTGTGAATTATTAAACAAGTTTATTGAATTCAATATCAAGTTTCTTATGAAATCAGTCAACAAGTTTAATAAATATCGTATTAAATCCAGGGGGGGGGGGGGTGGGGGGGGGAGGGCGGACCCGGCGCGCGCGCCCACCTCCCCCCCTAAAATTCGCTGAGTAAAGATTTTTTACAAGTTAAAAGTCACGTTTCTACGTTCGCGTTGTGAATTTATTGTTTATTGGTTTTTTTTTTTTGCTCCAAAATGCGCCAGAACGCAGGAAATGCGATGTAGATTTCAAAAAATTTCCGGGGGGGCAATGCCCCCGAACCCCCCTAGCGCGTTCGATAATATAGTCAAGTATTGCAAAATAGTTACGCCCCCCTAACCCGAAATCCTGGATCCGCGCCTGAAATCAACACAAAACACATCAGCAATTAACATATATTAAAGCTGTACACATCACCAAACATGTTTCCGTCTCATTTTCATATTTATTACACTAGCACATTATGATGTTTTAATACACTGTGTTATTACACTGAAAAACATAAATTGTAAATATTAAAATGTTTACCGTAAGGCTACAAAAAATTAATGTTTAGATTCTCATCCCCGCCGCCCCTAATAAAACGGCCCGCCCAAGCGTTTTTTATTAATTTTTTTTATTTTTTTTTAAATTAAAAAACATTTGGTAAAATTTACGAGAATGATGCGGCCCGCGTGTTATACCGCTCCCACAGCTTTTTATCTGAGTGCTTTACGTAGCGCAATACAGCAACCCCGGAACCGCAATACAGCAACCCCGGAACCCGCCCCCTCGAGATTAGTAATACTTCAATATGAACATGTTATTACAAAACACTATTGCACGCAACTGCGCCTTGCCGTTCAACACCTCGTTTTAGTATTGCCTGAAAATAAAAAATAAAAGTGTCCCACCCGCCCCATTTTTCCCCAAAATTTGGATGAGAATCTAAACATTAATTTTTTGTAGCCTAAATGTGTTTATTGTTTACTGGTAACTGTAATACATGTACATGCTATACTATTATGTCAACATTATAAACCAGTAACTGGACGGTCGTGGCCCCATGTCAATATCATCGAGGTTTGTTTGTTTGTTGGTGTTTAACGTCAACAGCTAAGGTCATTTAAGGCCTGGCCAATGTGTTCTATCCCGTATTCAACCTGCTGAATTGGGGGGGGGGGGGGGGGGGGGGGGTGGGGGAGGGGGGGGGGGGGGGGGGGGGGGGAGGCGGGGGGATCCTAAAATCAGAATGGAATATTTACATCGTATTTGATAGGCTGAGGTTGCAATGACATTGAGAATGTGGGCAATACAGCAGGCGTACGCACCCCCCTTAACCCGTTCAACACCACAGGCCTGTATAGTGGTATTGGCAAAAAGTGTAGATCCAGATGAGCCGGCTCGTGAAGAGCCGTCTCATTAGGATCTGCACTTTTTGCAAGTAATGTTCATAATTTTTACACAATTCCCTAACATCTGTCCAAAATTTATTTCCCAGTAAACTCCCAGGCCAAACTAATTTCCGTAACCGTGAGGCGCAGTTAAAATAATTCTTAAGAAAACGGAAAATAAACACATTTTCTTCATGAATTTATTTCAAATGCTGGAATTATAAGGAATGAATGGAATTTTTGTGGAATTTATCGGGGATATAAAGTTGGAAAAGTCGCGGGGACAAGGCCTTCCGGCCTTCGTCCAGTATTCCCGCGACTTTTCCAAGTTTATACCCCGATAAATTCCACAAAAATGCCATTAATTCCTATAATAACATAATTAGAGAAAGGTGAGCAGGAGCTCTCGTATACTCCCCCCCCCCCGGCTGCTGCCTGGACCGACACATAATTTCTTTTTAAAGCAGACGGACGGAATTACAAACACTATATACCCCTAGACATACTTCGTATGCCAGGGGATACATATTACTAGTTGCGGGCAGTAACTCTGCAAAACTCTCGTACCGTCTGCAGCTATTGTCTGCAATTAAAATAATATATGAGCCACTTTCTGACAAAAAGCAGGCTTGTTCCCTTTGCAATCAATGTACGTACATGTACACCCAGACCAGGCTATGCATTTACCGCTGTATCAGGGTATACACAAACCAATTTCATGCCGAGGATACACCATTGTTCTTGTGGTAAATCCTAAATATTTTCTTTATAATGTCCTTAGAAGTACAGTGGAACCTCTCTAAACCGGACACCCTGGGGACCTCCCAGGGGGTCCCATTTAGAGAGGTTCCACTGTAAAACAGGCAGATAACTACTTCAAGACACGCGTGGGTGGTTTTTGATCATGAACAGACATTAACATCGAAGATAAAGGGTGATTAACCCTATCCAACCCCCCTCCCACCTTCAGCCACGGAGCTTACATCGATCACAGTTTACCACCAGTTGGAGTGTGAATTTAAATGCTCTATGAATCCCAAAATCAGCCCTGAAATCAGAATAATCCTGCTCTATGACCTGTAGGGTTGAATGAGTCGACTCACGTTTCATTATTAAAGACTCACAAATGTTAAAATAACTTTTAAATGTCTGTCATAAAAGACAGCTAGTGTGAACTAGATAAATTGTGATTCAAATGCCTTCAAGCAGTTTGAAGCACTAACATGTTCACATGTCTTATTATGGAGTACTATCATAATCTACGTTAGACCTGCATATTAAACTGTCAAACAAGTTTTATTACTCCATCACAAGAAGATTTTAGTTACTTCAGGAGTTATTTATGACTGCTGTAGTAAAATTAACATTTAAACAACATGAAACTATGATGTATAATTTGCAGTTCAACAAAGTGTTACTTTGGAAGCATAGAAGAATTGTCTCCATAAGATCAAATAACAACCCATGTTTCGTTTTAATGGTGCTTAACCCTTACAATGCTGAATTAAATGTTGTTGTCTGCTGTTTATGTTTTATTTTCCATTTCACTCATGAAAAACATGGTTTAACAGTACTGTATAATCATATCCAATGGAAATGATTCTAAAGTGCTGTCAAACCATGTTTTTATTGAGAAAGAATGCACAATATGTAACAACAGCAGACATTTTCGGTTCCCGCCTTTTACAGCTGAGGTCATTTTAGGCCGGGTTAACAGGGTCTAATTTCCCCTGTAAAGATGAGGCGAAATCCCTAAATCAGAAGTGAATATTTACATGAACTAGAAAATGTGACTTGTCGGCACACAAATTCCACCAGTGGCAGATTGGAGAAACACCGGTAATCTTCTTAACCGGACCCACATCCACACAGACGGATGGACACACAGTCCAAACCCTATATGCCGCCCAGCTCTACCGAGACAGGGGGCATACATAGAGGATATTCATATTTTTGCAACGAATATGACATATATGTTCATCGAGTGGTGTGAAATATGGACATTTCACACCACGAGATGAACATATATGTCATATTCGTTGCAAAAATATGAATTTTCTATTTATTATATACCGCTCCATGGAAATTAGCAGTTTTTTAGACTGTATACGGTAATGAATGTATATTTGCAGTCCGGCACTGCAGGTGCGCGTTATGAATATAGATGGTGGAAGTAGTCGTATTTTCACCGGAAGTTGTTTATTTCATGAGAACATATGACTTTTATTTACATATTATAACTATGTATTTCATGGGGTATATAATAAAATTCCATATTTAGTCCTGGTGTCGGGTCCTCACCACACCAGTCACTTAACCCCACTCCCTACAAGTAACAAGATTAGCACTAATCTTATTACTCTTATAATCAATATAACGCGAGTCAACTCGTGTCATGTACGAGAAAGCCAAAAATGTACCCGAGGGTCAAACCAAGGATATTGGGATTCCTGTAAAGATGAATCCCATTGTTAAATGTGGCCGTGCCTGGAGAAATGTGTCTTATGGGATTTGTGCTTAGTGTAGCTCCTGATCAAATAGCACATTCATGTAGCCTGCTAGTTGATGACAATCTGTAATGTTTGTTAGAGTGAGTGAGTGAATAGGGTTTAACGTCCGCTTTTCTGACATAGAGGTACAAGCCTCAGGAAGTCTACACGCAGACGGGTCAACGGGGTCGTGTCCCGTATCCACCTGTCCGAGGGGGTAAATCCCAACTTCAGAACTCAATATTTACAATCAAAATATATATTCAGTCCTGAAATTAGAACAACCTGATCTGGTGCCAGGCCCTCGCCACACCAGCATCATTTATCCCATCCCCTAAAAGGTAATAGGATTAGCGCTAATCTTACTTTTATATATGGGGCATAGCCTGACTCAACTCTCACATACAAGAAAGCAAAAAATGTACATGAGGGCCAAATCCGGTATAGTGGGTTCCGGAAAGTATGAACCCAATCGTTAAGCCAGTTTAGTCGCCTTTTACGACAAGCAATGGCTACTGCAGCACTATTCTCAGGATCAGTTGATCCCGCCCCGGTGCCTGCACGGGGCCGTAATGTTTGTTAGAAGCATGACGTGCGTTTCATTGATGGAATGGTGAACAGTGCAGATCCTGACCATTTATCCAGTCAGTCACAAATTATTATTCTCATTCTCCAACCGTTCACTGTTCTGAAATAGTAAATCTTTGTTTATTGGTGTTTAATGGCCTATCAACAGCTAAGGTCATGTAAGGCCTGGAAAACGGGTTCTATCCGGTTTTAACCTGCTGCATGGGGGGAAATTCCCAAAATCAGAACAGAATATTTACATCGAGAAACAATATATTCAGCCGCGAAATTAGAATAACCTGACCTGGTGACAGTTCCATACCACACCAAAGCCACTTCCCCTAAAATAGGATTATGAATAATCGTAATACTCACATAAGGGGTATAACCAGATTCAACTGTCACATACAAAATGCCAAAGACATGAGGACCAAACTAGGTCAACCGTCTCCAGTCGGAATTCCGGTAAGGATGAACCCAGATCGTTAAATTACCCATCGCATGCTCCCACCTGCCAACCACTCTGAAATAGTAAAATGGTGTATCCTTAGAATGTTAAGGGTTCAGTGGGACATTGGAATCAATCAAGGAAAACGCAATAAACAAATTCGCTTGGAAGGAAACGTTTGACGTCCTATATTTACACCAGCACAGTCAGTTTTCTCATAATACTGCTCCAATAGTTACAATATACAAGTACAAGCATACATATAAATAGAAATACATAGATCAACACAAAAGTTAAACAACTACACACCACAGGTGTATGAATCGGAACAATGACTCCCCAAAAATGGACATTGAAAACTAGAAATGATGCCTGTCGGCATACGAATGTTCCCACTGGCAGCCAAAGAAAACGAGGCACATTTGAAAACACAGAGGGCAACAGAAATGTGGATTTGTCACAGAATGAAAGCAGAGCAATGGGTATGTGACATATCAAGCAGATCCGTGCAAGGAAACAGAAAGTATAAGACATTTACCCGGGCATTAAGGTTTCAAATGAACCAAGTATGTGACCCTGGCCCTGGGCTTAAAGGGGGCATGATGATCATGGATTTGTCACAGGGTTGTAGAGGACCATTAGAGCAATATCATTTTTTTATGTCTCGCAGGACATTTGTATTTAGCAAAAACGTGTTTTTTCTACTTCGCCTTATGGACTAATTTATCTATATCATTTTTTGATGTCTCGCAGGACACTTTTATTTAGCAAAAACATGTATTTTTCTACTGCGCCTTATGAACTAACTTCTCTATATCACTTTTTGATGTCTCGCAGGACATTTGTATTTAGCAAAAACATTTATTTTTCTACTTCACCTTATGGACTAACTTATCTATATCATGTTTTGATGTCTCGCAGGACATTTGTATTTAGCAAAAACCTGTATTTTTCTACTTCGCCTTCCATAAGGCGAAGTAGAAAAATACATGTTTTTGCTTTTTATAAATACAAATGTTATACAATAATTGAATAAAATTTGTATTTAGCAAAAACATGCATTTTTTGTTATAAGCAATAATAAATTGAACTGTATATCAATCACTCACCATTTTATTTGATAAAATTTTATGTATTCTGCTACATACTAATGTAGACTGATAAACAGGGGAGATAATTTAATAAGGCAACTCTATTTGAATGTACCAGGAAGTAGTAAGTTTATTATTACTGATCCTACTGCTTTTGGGAGTCGGCCAAGTGATTCTGGTGTGGCAAGGACCTAGCATCAGATCAGGATTATTCTGATTTCAGGGCTGAATAGAAATCCAAAAATCAGAACTGAATATTTACAATGAAAAAAAACACTATATATTCAGCCTTGAAATCAGAATAATCCTGATATGATGCCAGGTTCTCGCCACATCAGAATCACTTGGCCCCCTCCCAAAAGCAGTAGGATCAGTAGATCTTACTACTTTTATAATGGGCAATAACCAAATTCAACACCCAGGTAACAAAACAGCCAAAGATAAAAATGTACATGAGGACCAAACCAGGCAAATCGGGATTCCTATGGAGGAACCCCCACCATTAATTTACACCGCCGGGTTCGCCCGACCAACCACTCATTCATATATGATAAAAATCTACAATAAAATTATTATCTGTTTGATCACTTACTGCGTATATCTGAGACCCAGTGCATTTAACATGCAAAATCATTGGACCAATGGTCCCCAAGGTGTCCGATGTAGAGGTTCCACTGACAAGCACAAGACGTGTTTGTGTTTTGCGCTTTGTGATCACGAACAGACATTACCATCGGAGATAAATGATAGTGTAACTCATCAAAATTACTCATACAGGGGGTTACAGGGTGTCCAGGTTGGAGAGGTTACACTGTATATTGTAAATGATCAATATTGTAGCTTGGTATATGGAATAAAAACGTTGCTGCATAAAAGCTTAGTTTGTATATTAATGAAATACATATTTATAGTCTGTTTCACGAAAGCTGCCCAAATTTTACGGCCATATAAACAATTCAAAAACCATATTTTTTTCGATAATATTAAATTAAAGGAAAATTTAAGAATGAGCCTTCTTTTTATTTCGTCAAATTTGTCAAATATTGATTTTATTGCGAAAACAAAATTTCCCCATGTTAAATCCTCATAGACATCTTCACGGAGTGAAGATGTCTATGGGGATTAACATGGGGAAATTTTTTAGAATTTCAGAAATATTGGACTGATTTTTAAAATTTAACTTTTGTTTTCTTAGTTAGATCATATCCAAGCTATCTAACTAGGTTTCGGAGTCAATTTTTGACTCCTCCCACAACTTTTGTTTTCTTAGTTACATCATTTCCAAGCTATCTACTGTAGCTAGATTTCGGAGTCAATTTCCAAAAAAAATAGTTTTTTGGCTCCTCCCACAAGTCCTCTAATTCTTTTCCCCCCATGTTAAATTCCCATAGAGAAATCAATTTTTCGTTATAAAATCAATATTTGACCGAATTTCACGAAATAAAAAGAAGGCTCATTCTTAAATTTTCCTTTAATTTAATACTATCGAAAAAAAATTGTTTTTGAATTGTTTATATGGCCGACATCATTCGGTAACGTCAGGTGGCATCGTTCAGCCAATGGAACTTCAGTCTTTAAATCGTTGTAACCCGGCTATGCGTATTTAGTGCCAATGCCTTTTGTTATTATAGGAATGAATGGCCTTTTTGTGGAATTTATCGGTCGCGGGAATACTGGACGAAGGCCGGAAGGCCTCGTCCAGTATTCCCGTGACTTTTCCAAGTTTATATCCCCGATAAATTCAACAAAAAGGTCATTCATTCCTTATAATTCCAGCATTTGAAATAAATTCATCAAGAAAATGTGTTTATTTTCCATTTTCTTAAGAATTATTTTAACTGCGCCTCACGGTTACGGAAAGTAGTTCGGCGTGGGAGTTTACTGGGATATAAATTTTGGACAGAGACTTGCTACGAGCCAATCAAATGTTAGGGAATTGTGTAAATATTTTTGTGCTGGAATTATCAATCAGTAAATATCGGTCAATGCAGACGCGTCTTACCTACTAAAGAAAGATACCGGCGGTTAGAGACATGGGGCTCATCATATTTGTGACCACTCTAGCCTGTGTACTAGTGGATCGGAAACTATTAGGCCACATTTCTCTAGTCGCATATGGAATGTTTTTTTTTGTAGGAAATTCACAAATTCTTAAAAATCTCACAATGTCCGTACGGTGTCTCACGATGCCGCAAGGTCATCTCAAGGCCGCTGTAAGGTAACCAGAAGGTGCGTCTACGATATGCCTGCGGCGAGTGCCAGATTTTCAAAATTGTATGGTTTTCAACAAATTGTAACTCCACATTAAAAGTTGCCCAAAAATCGGCGAAAAAGTCACCGATGTCCGTAGGATGTCGCCGATTCCCGTAAGACATCTTCAAAAACACACATTGGACCATAGGTGGAAAACTCGGACCTAGGACCCAATACTTGGCTCATTTGGAAAACGTTACCCCACTTAGCCAAGTATTGGGTCGAAAAGGCTGTAAGGTATAGTGTATGTAAATGGGTGGGTGGGGTAACGTTTTCCAAATGAGCCAAGTATTGGGTCGAAAAGGCTGTACGGTATAGTGTATGGAGATGGGTGGGCGGTGTAACGTTTTCCAAATGAGCCAAGTACATGTATTGGGTCCTAGGTCCGAGTCTTCCACATGTGCATTGTACGGGCGCCTTATCCGCTTACGATGCATTTGTGACCGAGGCATTACATAGTGAAAGACTCGGACACCGACTCAAAACATTACCCTACCCACCAACGCTGCATAACGTATATGCTTTATGGGGCCTACACACACGACGGATAACTGTTATATTCCCAAACACTATCAGCTGACTGTGGGTATGTTGTATATGTACAATTCAGATCCACACCGTATACCCGCTACACGATATCGGCACCCATATTGTCGGGGCTCAACTGTACCGGCGCGGAGTCGCATATTCACCAGTGTGAGGGATTCTGGCTGGGAAACGTGACGTCATCATGTGATGGCTTCGCCGCGGCCATGTACTATAATAATGATACAGGTAAATAGAGCTGATATATGGTATAATGATACAGGTGTGTGACATATGATGTAATGATACCGTAAACGAGTGTGATATATGATGGGCTGTAAATCAGTACAATATATGATATAATAATGCAGGTGAATTAGTGTGATATATGGAATAATGATACAGGTACACGAGTGTGACATATGATGTAATGATACCGTAAACGAGTGTGATATATGATGGGCTGTAAATCAGTACGATATATGATATAATAATTAAAGGAAAATTTAAGAATGAGCCTTCTTTTTATTTCGTCAAATTTGTCAAATATTGATTTTATTGCGAAAACAAAATTTCCCCATGTTAAATCCCCATAGACACGGAGTGAAGATGTCTATGGGGATTTAACATGGGGAAATTTTTTAGAATTTCAGAAATATTGGACCGATTTTTAAAATTTAACTTTTGTTTTCTTAGTTAGATCATTTCCAAGCTATCTAACTAGGTTTCGGAGTCAATTTTTGACTCCTCCCACAACTTTTGTTTTCTTAGTTACATCATTTCCAAGCTATCTACTGTAGCTAGATTTCGGAGTCAATTTCCAAAAAAAATTGTTGTTTGGCTCCTCCCACAAGTCCTCTAATTCTTTTCCCCCCATGTTAAATTCCCATAGAGAAATCAATTTTTCGTTATAAAATCAATATTTGACCGAATTTCACGAAATAAAAAGAAGGCTCATTCTTAAATTTTCCTTTAATTTAATACTATCGAAAAAAATGTTTTTGAATTGTTTATATGGCCGTAAAATTTTGGCAGGTTTCGTGAAACAGACTATAGTCGAGTATATACGATATAGATTAAACAATCAAGACATTTTGTATAATTGCAAGATGTGTTATACCTTTTAGCAAACCATCTTATATTGTCAAGCAGTAATTGATTTTCAACCATCAGTAGATGTGCGATTTTCCATAATTTTTTTTTTTACAAAGACTGTGATATTGTCCGTGTATCAAATTGAAGGTTAACAAAATGTTCAGAGCAAACACGGAATTCTATTCAACATTTGCTCTGAGCACTTCGTCAACTTTCAACATCATTTCCGTTCGTAAATATTTTCATGAAAAATCACAAATCTTTCTAAAATCACATGGCTGGCCTCAATAACGTTTGGTTATAAATAGTAATACATCACCATAGTAACACATCACCATAGAGCCGCAATCAATCGGCATTAACGCGTACATCAGTAGCCTATTTCATCAACATGGCAAAGAAATAATGCATTTCGGGAAAAATAAATGATTACTCCCTCAAAGTATACTTTGCTAGATAAGGATGATTAATAGCAATTTTGGTGAAATCAGTAGCCTATTTCATCAACATTGCAAAGTATACTTTACTAGCAAAGTATACTTTGAGGGAGTAATCATTTATTTTTCCTGAAATGCATTATTTCATATAGAACTAACAAATGCATATATTTCATGATTAGAAGTATGCAGAATTATTATACTGAATTTATTACATTATCACAGCCAAATTGGCTGTGATAATGTAATAAATTCAGTATAATACAAATTAATAAATTTATCATAAAATTGAAAATTTCTCCCTCAAAGTATACTTTGCTACTAAAGTATACTTTGCTACTAAAGTATACTTTGCTACTAAAGTATACTTTGCAATGTTGATGAAATGGGCTGCAGCTACAGCTATGATATTCACCCAAACTTAATTTCTGAGAGTGCCAAATTTCTTTCTGTTATTTTCATGTTTGTCTCATTTCTAGACAAAAACATGTTTCAGAAGTGTTCTGAGAATCATCTCTATTGGAGACAATTTGAATGCACTACCAAAAGCAACCGCCAATGCAATTCAGCCCTGTAGGCATGTCAGCATGTCTCAATTGAGACACGCCATGTGATTTTGTACCTTCGGACATCTGCGTAATTTTATGAAATATGTTTCAATACAAAATTTACAATACTCTAAACATTTGGTCAACTTTAGTTATAAAAAATATTGTAAATTTTGTAAACGTATGTACTGAAATTACGCAGATGTCCGAAGATACAAAATCACATGGTGCATCTCAATTGTACGTATGGATGGAATCAATTATTACTTCACAGAAATGGCCAACAAGTTAATCAGTATGACAAGCAGAGTTATAATGTTTTAACCCTTAATTTGCTGAATTAAATTTTGTCGTCTGCCGTTTATATTTTTGTTTCCATTTGTATTAATATAAACCCTCGTTCAGCAGAATTTTAGAATCATTTCAATGGAAATGATTTTGAAGTGCTGCCAAACCATGTTTTTATTGAGAATAAGGCAAGATATAAATTCAACAGCAGACGAAAATTGTGTGTAGCGGTCTAAGGGTTAACCCTTACAATGCTGAATTAATTTGTGTCGTCTGCTGAATATATTTTTTTTTTCCATTTTTCTCATCAAAAACTAGGTTTGGTAGCACTTTAGAATCATTTCCAATGGAAATGATTCTAAAGTGCTGCCAAACCATGTTTTTATTGAGAATAGAGGTGAGATATGAAACAACGGCAGACGACAATTTTTAATTTCCCACATTCTAAGGCTCGACTACATCCACATCAGCGGCTACAGTCTCAAGCTTCAAGTACCCGAGGGCCAAACCAGGGGCCTGTTTCATTAAACTTTGTACGACTAAAATGTTTGTATGTGCAAATTTATGAGTCTGTAAATTTCACATTAACAATTTTTCATGTAAACAATTATTGGATTTACATTTATTGAGCATATTGAAATGTTCAGACGATCCTAAATTTGCACTTACGACAATCGTAGTCGTACGAAGTTTAGTGAAACGGGCCCCAGGGATATTGGGATTCAGGTAAGGATGAACCCCATCGCTAAATTTACCCTTCACATTCTCCCAACCAATCTTACTGTTCTGAGACAAGCCCAGTAGCCTATTTCACAAACATTGCAAAGTATACTTATCTAGCAAAGTATACTTTGAGGGAGAAATTTTCAATTTGAAGATAAATTTATTAATTTTTATTATACTGAATTTATTACATTATTTGGCTGTGATGATGTAATAAATTCAGTATATAATTCTGCATATTTTTAATCATCAAATATATGCAGTCGTTAGTTCTATATGAATGCATTTCGGGAAAAATAAATGATTACTCCTCAAAGTATACTTTGCAATTTTGATGAAATCGGCTACTGATAAACTTAATATGTGACTGGGGAAATGGGGCTTATGGGTTTTGTGACCAGTGTAGATCCAGATCAGCCTGTGCATCTGCACAGTCTGATCAGGATCTGCACTGTTCGCCATTCCATTAATGAAACACGCGCCGTGCTTCTAACAAGTAATGTAGATCATTATCAGGCTACAGGAGTGTACTATTTGATCAGCAGCTGCATTGGTCGCAAATCCTATAAGCCTCATTTCTCCAGTCACAGCCACAAATGACAACATTCCTCGTCTCTCTACGTGTAGTATTCGTCTTCTTTGGTAACCTGAGCTTGCCGTTCTTTCTGAAGTTTCGCCATTTCCTCTTGTGTCATTCGCTTGAAAAATCCAATCTGTAAAAAAAATACACTGGTTGCGGACTTGATGGGCAAATTAAGAATATGGTTCCCGTAATACAGAGGAACCTCGCTAAACCGGACACCCTGGGAGGTCCCCAGGGTGTCCGGTTTAGGGATGTTTCACTGTAAATCAGGCATTTGATTATTCCGAGCAATTGTCATGTGCTATGTGATCACGAACAGGCGTTATCACCAGAGATAATTGACCAAGAAACCAATCAAACTCATGATCACATGTTTCTTGGTGTCTGGTTTAGAGAGGTTCCACCGCACCTGTATATATTCGTATACCATAATAGAGCAGAATTTGTATCGCTGCCCACATTCACTAATATCCCTAAATATTCGGACACCATTTGTTTCGGAAAACTCCTAAACATAGGAGTTTCCTAATGTATCAAAATGTATTGTTACAGTGAAACCTCTCTAAACCGGACACCCTGGGAGGTCCCCAGGGTGTCCGGTTTAGAGATGTTTCACTGTAACTCCGATGTAAGAGCACTGAAACAGACACCTGTGTGCATTGCCATCATGGAAACTGTTAAACATCAGCGATATTCGACAGTGAAATCGGTCATCATTTAACGCATCGATGTCACGAGGTTGTTCGGTTTAGAGAGGTTCCACTGTATTTTCATAAACCAGTACAATCATACAAACCCTAAATATTGGGACACTCTTTATTATTATATATATATATTATTATATTTATATGTGATTCCCAGAATGAATTGTGTCTGAATATTTAGGGCAATTAAGGTAATTGGTTTATATTTCTAAAATTCTAAAATTCTGTAGCGTGCAGCAAGTTAGTTATAGTACCAATAGCATAATTTCTCACGTAACATACAGAAAATCACAGAAAAAGCCCCACGTGACATCGCGCGACGATGTTAATTGGTTAATTGGTTAAAGTTTGATTGATATATATCTCTACGACGTTGTCAATAATGGCACGCTATTGACAGCAAACCATCGGGATTCCAATAAGGATGAACCCCATTGCTAACCCTTACTACGCTGAATTAAATGTTGCCGTCTGCTGGAAATGTTTTATTTTCAATATTTCTCGACAAAAACCTGGTTTTGACAGCACATGAGAATTGTCTCAAGTGGAGACGATTCTCATGTGCTGTCAAAACAAGTTTTTTGTTCAGAATAAAAGCAAAAATGACAAACAGCAGACGGTAATTTTCTTCAACAGCGTAGGGTTAAATTACCTTTGACATGCTCCCAACCTGCCACCTGCTTTTAGTATGATAATAGAGTACCGTATTAACCCTAAATATTCAGATACAATTTGCTTTGGTATACCCCTATTAAATAGGGGTTTCCCAAAACAAATTGTATCCAAATACATTGCCATTGTGATGAAACCACTACTGCCATACTAACGCTAAATATTGGCATGCTCACTGATGCGGGGAAACCATATACTTTTATGTGTTTCCCCAAATAAATGGTGTCCGAAAATTTAGGGGTATAACAGTACATACTCCGGAAGTATTATAAGCATGGGTTCTATGGCCGTTACCTTGCAGAGTATGGCGATCAGGATTACTATGAGGAGGACACCACAGGCCACACTGACGACAACGATCCACCACGACACCTCACCCTTGGCTGGTGTACTCGGGAACAGGTCCGTGGATACCTGTAATCAACAACCCACAACCGCACTCAGTCTGTGGTTACGTTGCTACACTTTCTAGGCTGTTGTCATGGGCGACATTGATATGAATTGCCCAACACCTGTTACGAGTCTTGATTATCCAGAAATAACTACATGGTGGATTTATACGGTAAATAGGTTCTGTTTAACTTTTACTATTTAATTTCTAAACTAATGACATCTATGATGCTTTGGTAATGTTCTTATAATATCCTCAATTTCCAACACACTTGTAGCTGAAAGCCACCTGTAGCCGATTTCACCAACATTGCAAGGTATACTTATCTAGCAAAGTATACTTTGAGGTAGTAATCATTTATTTTTCCAAAAATGCATTATTTCATATAGAACTAACGACTGCATATATTTGATGATTAAAAGTATGCAGAGTTATTATACTGAATTTATTACATTATCACAGCCAAAATGTGATAATGTAATAAATTCAGTATAATAACAAGAAACGAGGCAAAGCCACGAAGGCCAGGTTTTTTCCAAGCATAGACACTTGGATAACATAATTATACCCACTTTTTGTAGACTACATGTCGCGCCTTGGGGCGAGGCATGGACACTAAAAAAAGAGATATAGTAAAGTTTCAAGGTAATGGGCGAAGCAGTCGCAGAGATATAGTATAACGAAAAACTTTAATCAAAAACTTTAACCAGACGTACGTTAAAAAGTTAACGTTGTAAATGGTCAATTACGTAGAAATAATAGGTCAAGGTAAAAAAAATGGTCACATGTTGGATAGTTTTATGTGGTGGGCACCCCTTGGTTATGAAGCTGTGAAAGTTTGGTGGTCCTAGGTGGTACAGTAACAAAGAAATGGACTTAAACACGAAAACTTAACATTGTAAACGCGAAAAGTTAACATTGAAAATGGCTAAGTCGACTGCGCTGAAAAAAAATGGGTCAAGTTCAAAAAAAGGTAACATGTTGGATAGTGATATGTGGTGGGCAACCCTTGGTTATGAAGCTGTGAAAGTTTGTTGGTCCTATGTGGTACAGTACCAAAGAAATGGACTTAAACACGAAAACTTAACATTGTAAACGCGAAAAGTTAACATTGAAAATGGCTAAGTCGACACCGCGGAAAAAATGGGTCGATCAAGTTCAAAAAAAGGTAACATGTTGGATAGTGATATGTGGTGGGCACCCCTTGGTTATGAAGCTGTGAAAGTTTGTTGGTCCTATGTGGTACAGTAACAAAGAAATGGACTCAAACACAAAAACTTAACATTGATTGTGGACGCCGTTCCCGCCAGTCCGCCCGCCGCCCGCGCCCGCCCGGCTTTCGCCAATCCAATAGCCTGGATTTAAAAAAAAAAAAAAAAAAAAAAAAAAAATGGCTAAAAATTGTAGATTGCTCCCTCAAAGTATACTTTGCTAGATAAGTATACTTTGCAATGTTGGTGAAATATACTATATGTTCATGATTATTCAACATATCTGGTAACAATCAATAAAGTTGTTTTAAACACGTTTTCAGGTTCTTTATGTGTAATCTGCATGCCTTATGACAAAAATTCATCATATTTTATTGTATTTCTCCCTGTAAATATCATGAATATGTCTTGAAATTTCATTAGAATTGAGTCCTCAGGACTCAATTCAAATGAAATTCCAAGATATATTGAAATTTCATTAGAATTGAGTCCTCAGGACTCAATTCTAATGAAATTCCAAGACATATTCATGATATTTACAGGGAGAAATACAAGAAAATATGATGAATTTTTGTCCGCTAGTTTTGAACTATTTATAGCCCACAAGTTTCCCAGCATGCAAAGAGTTAAACTTATAGATGCAAGATGACACGACTACAGTACAGAAAATTGATGATTTTCTCATCAAAAACATGCTCTGACATGATTGAAACTTACGATTTCCTCGTACACTGTTGAGTTGGTAATCAGACTGCTGTCATTGAGGACGGCAAACGCGTGTGACGTCAGTTTTAGGGAATTCTTGTTGGTCTGTCCAGGAATAACAGAAATCAATACAGGAATTCAATTGAGCAAAACTAAAACCAGCAGTTTACATGAAAATAATTTATTTAACCCTTTAAACCCTGAATAACTGGAATGGACTGTGATATGTTAATTTTCCGACCAATCAAATAGTCGCAAAATGAAATTCAGACTAGTCCATTTATATAAAGAGGGTGTTTTTTTCCCGCTGTAAAATATGAAAATTACTTGCAAACAGCGCAGATCCTGATGAGACGTCCCAGTACGAGCCTGTACGAGTTGATAATCCGTGAACAGACTGACAACCATGTTCTAATGTACATAAAGTATTTCATATGATATACATATGACAAGTTTACTGATTTCATATGAAACTACCTGTAAAGCTACGCTGATTTTTTTATGAAATCAGTCACAGAGTTTGTACGACTAAAATGTTTGTAAGTGCAAACTTATGATAGTCTGTACATTTCACTTTAACAATGTTTTCTTGTAAACGATTATTGGATTTACATTTATTGAGCATAGGCTGCTGTGCAGCCTATGCTCAATGAATGTAAATCCATTAATTGCAATTTCCAGACGATCCTAAATTTGTACTTGCGAACATTTTTGTTGTACAAAATTTAGTGAAACGGCCCCCTGTTGTATTTATGACATAAGCATTGCATCATACATTGAAAATGTATTTATCACCTAACCTGTTTTCTGCTACCGTCTCATTGGCATATATATTGAACACATTATTTTAATACATTGTGTTACGACACTGTGGAAGCCAATTTCATGCAATAACATGACGGTTTCAATTAATAATTGTCAACAAGTTTTACAATCATATGCTATATTTATCCATATGCGAATGCGACTCGGAGAAATGGTGCTTATGTCATTTGTGGTCAGTCTAGCTCTTGATTCGCTATCACTCTCTAGCGGGTGTTTTACTGGCTGAATGGTGAACAGGACAGACCCTGATCAGACTGCATGGATAATACGACACTGGTCGCAAAGGCCATAAATCCCAATTTCTCCAGTCATAACAACATATGAATACTTGTGCTATGTCGTACCATTGAATTGACAATCTTTTTTTGTATTGCAAACTCCATAGAAAGAACGACGGTACGTCTCGGTAGCAGGTCCGCAATGTTACATTTGTAAGAAACACACTTCTCAGTCGTACAATCCTGGAATATATGAGACACACTGTGATTTTGTACCTAAGAATATGGGCAATATCTCATGAATTTATTTTTACACAATTTTCCATAAATGACGTCGCATGTCGACAAAATTTTCATGACAAATGCTGAATTTAATTCCGCATTTGCTATGAAAGTTTTGTCATCTTTCACCGTTGTTTACAGAAACTATCACAGTTTCTGTGATATTTCATGAAAAATCGCGCATGTTCAAAATTACATGTCATTTACATTGCCACAGCGCTTGCTTGCTAAGTCTCTGTCCCGCCTATTGTGTTTAAGTTTAGATACATAAATTAGCCCCATGTGACAACACATTGCGCGATGTCAAACTAACAAAATATGCTAATTCTATTTTATATCTTGCCTTATTTCTCAATAAAAAAACATGTTTTGACAGCACTTCCGAATCATTTCCAATGGAAATGATTCTGAAGTGCTGTCAAAGCATGTTGTAAATTATTCTAAAGTGCTGTTAAAGCATGTTTTTGATGATAAAAATGGAAAATAAACAGCAGACGACAAAAAAAAATAAGATAGCAGTCTAAGGGAAGTCGCTAGTGATTTTCCAAGTTTGGCAACCTATTTATATAACTGCCACTGGTCTATACAAGGAATACTGGTGGATGGTTGAGTAATAGCAACATGCAGTGGCAAACACCAAACTTAACCCTTTCACCCCTAAGTAACTGGAATGGATTTTGATCGGTAAATTTTGCAACCAATCCAACCGTCACAAAATGATTTTGAGACTAGTCCATTTATGAAAAGTGTTGTTTTTGTTCCAAAAAAAAAGACAGTCTACGCTCGTTTACTCGAAGTCCGTCGGACTGTGATAAATACTTTGAGTAAAACGAAGTTCAACGTAACAAAATCTGAACAGAAGCTCGAGATATTGCCATACACGTTACGGGACGCAACTCCCATACGACCTGTGACACATGGAGTTACACTTTTGCAACTTAAATGTGTTTAATTGCGTTTGCCTATACATGCATGTGTGTAGTCGAACTAAGTATATACATCTGTATTATCAGGGTGGAACAAGAAAAGACAAAACAAAGCAGTAAAGTAACATTTTATTATGTTTAATAAATAAAGCATGTAAACCGGAAATTAACAAGTTGTTGTGCACACCGGTCTTGATTATATATACACACAGCATTTATCAATCAGAGGGTGATCAAACGGCCCTAGTCCAATTTGGCCCCAGTTCGAAACGGCCCACGTTGGTCACAGTTTACACTCTGTCCGACTCGGTAATAGTTGGTCACAGTTTACACTCTGTCCGACTCGGTAATATCCGCCTTCTGGAAAAAGTCAGCAATATTCGATTGCTTGTTGTGAATTCGAGAAAGATAGACTTTGCTCACAAAAAAGATCCAATAATGCCATGGCCGGCAACACTGGTGATTAAATCAGATGAGCTAAGTTTAATTGGTGTCGAGGAAATCACCTTTAACACATATTCAAAGTTTGTTTACACAGGTTTACACAGGAAAACAAGTCCAGTCTTTGTTCCGGTAAATTGGCGCCGCGAATTCGCACTTCGAGCGCAAACTCACATTTCGACTGAACGAGAGTGAAATACCACACATTTCTGTGTTCGGAACCTAACAATTAGTGCGAATTGGCGAAAATTCGACGTAACGAAATTCGACGTAACCGTTACATTGAAAATAATATGATTTGAAACGGGACTTGGACACGAATTTGACGTAACGAGGGAATTCGACTTAACCGACTTTGAGTAAACGAGTGTAGACTGTAATAATGAAAATTACTTTCAAAAAATGCAGATCCTGATGAGAGAGCCGGCTCGTCTGGATTTGCAGTTTGCATAAACCGCTATAGCGGGCTTTCGGGATCAAAGGGTTAAACACTGAACAATGACTTTTACATTACAATTTTACACCCGGTTGCCGGTGAGTGCCTCACCCACAAATCTCAAGGTCACCCAAATCACACTGGGCGGACAGCCATCAATGTACTAGTATGTGAATTAGTGAAGGTAACATTTCGACTAACACATCAGGAGATATTAAACATTTGGACGTAATTGTTGACGCCTACGACACCAGAATTGTTTGTTGGGGTTTAACGGCCTATCAACAGCTAAGGTCATTTAAGGCCGGGTCAATGGGTTTAGTACTAAATCCCATATATTACAAGTACATGTACAAATGGGGGTGGGAATCCCAAAATCAGAACTGAATATTTACAATAAAAAAAACTATATATTCACCCGACATCAGAATAATCCTGATCTGATGCCAGGTCCTGACCACACCAGAATCACTTGGCCCCCTCCCAAAAGCAGTAGGAACAGTAATAATCTTACTACTTTTATAATGGGCAATAACCTAATTCAACTCTCGGGTAACAAAAGAGCCAAAGATAAAAAAACGTACCTGAGGGCCAAACCAGGCAAATCGTGATTCTATAAAGAGGAACCCCTACCGTTAATTTACGCCGTCGCGTTTGTCCGACCAACCACCTACTGCCAGAATTGTGACCGCTATGTCTGATAAATAATCAATGAAATACAGACGTACCATAGTATTCTCTGTGTCGTGTTCTTCCCCAATCACGAGTATTTCGAAGTTATTGATCAACCGTCCATTCACCCAGCTCTGTACCCGTGGTGACTGGAGGTAGGACATCAACGTGCAGTTGGCGGTACACGGCCGACCGCACAACACCTGAACATCATACGTGGCTGTGACTCGAGAAATGGGGCTTATGAAATTTGGGAGAGTTGCTCCTGGTTAAATAGCACACGCCTGTGGACTGATAACGATATACAGTCTACACTCGTTACCTCAAACTCTTCAAACTACTGATAACTCAGTCAGATTCATGGTCCAAAATACATGCTTTCCAATATAACTCTCATTAACTCAAATTTTCAGTAAATCAAAGTATTTTCGTCAGTCCCTGGACTCTGAGTAAACGAGTGTAGACTGCATATTAATTGTTAGAAGCATGGCGGGTATTTCATTGATGGAACGGCAAACAGTGTGGATCCTGATCAGACTGCGGATGCACAGGCTGATCTGGATCTACACTGGTCGCAAAACCCATAAACCCCATTTCTCCAGTGGCAGCCACAAATACATGTACTGTAATAACACTAAATATTCGGACACAATTGATGCTGTGCAAACACATATAAATATATGGTCACACACAATAAAGTGTCCCAATAGTCAGGGTTAGTATGGCTGTACAGGGTTATCACAATAACAAGAAACGAGGCAAAGCCACGAAGGCCAGGTTTTTTCCAACGTATGCCAAAATGCCGACGATATTGCGCTTTCTGCAAGCGGGTGCGACAATGATGATAAACACCCATGTGAAGTATCAAGGTAATGGGTGAAGCAGTTGCAGAGATATAGTACACGAAAAAACTGTAACAAAAAAAATTCAAAGTAATTTGACCTTGACATTGGGCACAGGGGCCGCACGGTTGGGGGGTAGAATGAAAATATGGATGATGATAAACACCCATGTGAAGTTTCAAGGTAATGGGCGAAGCAGTTGCAGAGATATAGTATAACGAAAAACTTTTAATCAAAAAACTTTAACCAGACGTACGTTAAAAAGTTAACGTTGAAAATGGCTAAGTCAATTACGTAGAAATAATAGGTGAAGGTAAAAAAAATGGTCACATGTTGGATAGTTTTATGTGGTAGGCACCCCTTGGTTATGAGGCTGTGAAAGTTTGGTGGTCCTAGGTGGTACAGTAACAAAGAAATGGACTCAAACACGAAAACTTAACATTGTAAACGCGAAAACTTAACATTGAAAATGGCTAAGTCGACTGCGCGGAAAAAATGGGCCAAGTTAAAAAAAAAGTAACATGTTGGATAGTAATATGTGGTGGGCACCCCTTGATTATGAAGCTGTGAAAGTTTGGTGGTCCTAGGTGGTACAGTGACAAAGAAATGGACTTAAACACGAAAACTTAACATTGTAAACGCGAAAACTTAACATTGAAAATGGCTAAGTCGACTGTGCGGAAAAAATGGGCCAAGTTAAAAAAAAAAGTAACATGTTGGATAGTAATATGTGGTGGGCACCCCTTGATTATGAAGCTGTGAAAGTTTGGTGGTCCTAGTGGTACAGTAACAAAGAAATGGACTCAAACACGAAAACTTAACATTGTAAACGCGAAAACTTAACATTGAAAATTGCTAAGTCGACTGCACGGAAAAAATGGGCCAAATTAAAAAAAAAGTAACATGTTGGATAGTAATATGTGATGGGCACCCCTTGATTATGAAGCTGTGAAAGTTTGGTGGTCCTAGGTGGTACAGTAACAAAGAAATGGACTCAAACACGAAAACTTAACATTGATTGTGGACGCCGCCCGCTGCCCGCCGCCCGCCCGCCCGCCCGGCTTTCACCAATCCAATAGCCTGGATTTTTTTTCAAAAAACCTGGCTAAAAATGTATTTGGATACAATTCGTTTTGGGAAGCCCCAGGTTTTTATCGAAAAATATTGAAAATAAAAGATTTCCAGCAGACGACAAAATTTAATTCAGCATAGTAAGGGTTAACATACATGATCGATAATGCTTACATTTTGGTTCCATTAATGATCATGATGATTGAGAATATTATCCACATGTTTTGTGGACACAACAATGGCAAATAAGGTGACTGAAATTTTAGGTACCTTAGTTTGGACGAGATTGAACAGTGGACGGCCATCGTCCATTATGAGAGGGTAGAATATCTCTATAGCGGCCGTGGGTAGCGGACTGGGCCCGGGATTGTCCAGCTCATAAACATGCTCCGTGCTGTAGTTGACCGGGCCAGGGTTGATGAACACAATATCGGGATCTGCGATTCTGTGATATAGGTGTGTGAATTGATCTTGTTATAAATCTGGAAGACTTGCACGTTTAATACATATACATGTACATGCTCCGTGCTGTAGTTGACAGGACAAGGATTGATAAACACAATATCACAGTCGGCGATTCTGTAGAATTATATGTGTGCGCATATGTAATTACAAATCTGGAAGATATTGCATTGTTAGCCTCAGAAAATGTGTGTGTTACATATACATGCCCTGTTCTGAAGTTGACCGGGCCAGTGCGGATGAACACAATATCGGGGTCTGCGAATATATAATATATGCAGAGCTCAAGGCGCATTTGCGTAAATACCCAATTAAATTTGCCGAAAAACCCAATTGAAATCCGAAGTAGCGAGTATCAAAAAGCAATAACAATTTTGTGGTACCTTTATCATGCTGCAGAAAACAATAAAAAGACCACAAATATAGCATATTTTTCTTATTTTCCATGAAAACACATCTTGGTATTTCATTAGAATTGTTTCTAATTCTAATGAAATGCCAAGATATGTTTTCATTTCAAAGCAAACTATTCAATAATTGCTGTCTGTTCATGTGTAAACAGTAGTGTGATTTTATTTTACCCAATTACAATTTTGAAATACCCAATTGCTTCAGAAATGATGGAGTGAAAATACTCAATTACTAATTCCTTATCTGGAGCCCTGTATATATCTAGTAATATATGTGTGTGTGGAGATGTAATTATTACTATGAATTGATAGAGCGATACACATATTAAATCTTCGTCGTATTGTAGTATCACGTTAATTGATGAGTAAATATGCATGGTGTACTAGTATACAGTGACCAAGACTGATTGAGGCGGTTACATCCATTCAACACCAAGTTCATATACATATAATTCCAGCACAAAAATATTTACACAATTCCCTAACATTTGATTGGCTCGTAGCAAGTCTCTGTCCAAAATTTATATCCCAGTGAACTCCCACGCCGAACTAATTTCCGTAACTGTGAGGCACAGTTAAAATAATTCTTAAGAAAACGGAAAATAAACACATTTTCTTGATGAATTTATTTCAAATGCTCGAATTATAAGGAATGAATGGCCTTTTTGTTGAATTTATCGGGGATATAAACTTGGAAAAGTCGCGGGAATACTGAACGAGGCCTTCCGGCCTTCGTCCAGTATTCCCGCGACTTTTCCAAGTTTATACCCCGATAAATTCCACAAAAAGGCCATTCATTCCTATAATATATGAATAGCAAGAATGCGGCAAGTACTTAACGTTTACAATGCTGAATTAAATTTGGTCGTCTGCTGTTTTATTTTACATTTTTCCTTATCAAAAACATGGTTTGACTGCACTTCAGAATCATTTCCATTGGAAATGATTCTAAAGTGCTGTCAAACAATGTTTTTATCGAGAAAGAAGACAAAATATAAAACAACAGCAGACGACAATTTTCGATTCCCACATTCTAAGGGTTATACATAGTAAGCATTAGAATTACATATAACATTAGAACTTTAATTTTCAAAGCTTTATTGCAAATCTCAGACAAGACAAGACAAGACAAGAAGACGAGACGAGACGAGCCGAGCCGAGCGAGCGAGACGGACGGACGGACGGACGGACAAGACAGACAGACAAGACAGACAGACAAGACAGACGCACAGGATGGCAACTATATGCACCCAGAATTTCTTTCGGGTGCATACAAATGTCGGTTTCCAAAATCTATCAAAGAAATAGGGTAATAATTACCTGATTGCTATTATTATTACCTTCCTTGATACATTTTGAAAACAGACATTTTTACAAAGAGAACTATGACAATATGATACAATTCCAGGTACATACCCCGAGAATATGATATCCACCTGGTTACGAACGTCTATATTTAGCACCATCGAGTTATCGGTGGCGTTCATTTCATCGCTCTGTGTCGTCACATCGAGGTACAAGTCCAGAGTGGATGACTTCACACTGGGCGACCATTCCATCTGTACGCAAAATCCTATGCCGCTATTGTACAGCGGGTTGCCGATTTCACACACCAGGGTCGACGTGTCGGTAAAGCCAACTGAATATGTAAAATAACCGAGCATAGAAAATGCATTTTAGCGATACATATGTGGCTGTGATTGGAGAAATGTGGCTTACGTGTAGCCCATTTCACCAACATTGCAAAGCATACTTTTCTAGCAAAGTATACATTGAGGGAGAAATCATTTATATTTTCCTGAAATGCATTATTTCATATAGAACTAACGATTGCATATATTTGATGATTAAAAGTATGCAGAATTATTATACTGAATTTATTACATTATCACAGCCAAATTGGCTGTGATAATGTAATAAATTCAGTATAATAACAAGAAACGAGGCAAAGCCACGTAGGCCAGGTTTTTTCCAAGCATAGACACTTGTATAACATAATTATACCCACTTTTTGTAGACTAGATGGCCGTGGCCTGCATGTCGCGCCTTGGGGCGAGGCATGGACACTAAAAAAAGAGATATAGTAGATGGAAAAACTTTAACCAAAAAACTTTAACCGGACACACGGACGTACGGACGGACGCAGAGATATAGTAAAAGAAAAACTTTAACCAAAAATCTTTAACCAGACGTACGTTAAAAAGTTAACGTTGAAAATGGCTAAGTCAATTACGTAGAAATAATAGGTCAAGGTAAAAAAAATGGTCACATGTTGGATAGTTGTATGTGGTGGGCACCCCTTGGTTATGAAGCTGTTAAAGTGGTCCTAGGTGGTACAGTACCAAAGAAATGGACTTAAACACGAAAACTTAACATTGTAAACGCGAAAAGTTAACATTGAAAACATTGAAACATTGAAAACATTGAAGTCGACTGAACGGAAAAAATGGGTCAAGTTCAAAAAAAGGAAACATGTTTGATAGTGATATGTGGTGGGCACCCCTTGGTTATGAAGCTGTGAAAGTTTGTTGGTCCTATAAGGTACAGTAACAAAGAAATGGACTCAAACACGAAAACTTAACATCGATTGTGGACGCTGCCCGCCCGCCCGATATAAAACAAGAGCCGATTGAGAACAGCATACTGGACTATTGGCAGCCTATTAGTAAGGACAACAGAATGGTGGCTGTAGGCCTAATAGTCTTGAAGATACAAACTTGACCAAACAAGAATTCTGCCACGGAAGCGGTATCGCGCCTGCCGAGGCATTTGACAATAACTTTAACGCATTTGCCTTACAAAAAAAGCAGGCACGACAAAAATGTATCGGACGGCAACGACAGGGTGACAACATAACATCCCCCTATTAGTTTAATAGTGAAGCTAAAACACAAGCCTCGGGCCCATTTCACTAAACTTTGTACGACTAATTAATTACTTAATTAATTTGCAAGTGTGAAATTGGACATTAGAATAACATTTACACTAATAGGCGATTTTGGTAGTTTTTAGTGGATGTGTTCACATGCAAGAGCTCCAGATAAGTTGCGTATTTGCTTAAATACTCAATTAAAATTACCAAAAACCCAATTGAAATCAGAAGTAGCGAGTATCAAAAAGCAATAACAATTTTGTGGTACCTTTATCATGCTGCAGAAAACAATAAACGGACCACAAATATAGCATATTTTTCTTACTTTCAATGAAAACACATCTTGGTATTTCATTAGAATTGTTTCTAATTCTAATGAAATGCCAAGATATGTTTTCATTTCAAAGCAAACTAATTCAATAATTGCTGTCTGTTCATGTGTAAACAGTAGTGTGATTTTATTTTACCCAATTACAATTTTGAAATACCCAATTGCTTCAGAAATGATGGAGTGAAAATACTCAATTACTAATTCCTTATCTGGAGCACTGTCACATGTATTGATGTGTACATGTAGGCGAAAAATGGTAGTGTTAATTAGCCACATTGATGAACATTCGTATGAACATTTTTATCGTACAAAGTTTAGTGAAATGGATCCCAGGTATTTTCTTTGTACCTTCAGACGTATCCACATACTCAAGTTCACATCTGGCCTCTGTTTCACCAGACACCTTCATCACCTGACAGTCAAAGATCACAAGCTGTAATAACCCTGAATATTCGGACACAATAGATTCTGGGGAAACACATACAAACATTTTGGTTACCTACAATGAAGAGTGTCCCAATATGTAGGGTTAGTATGGCTGTACTGGTTTGTCACAATAGCAATGTATTTGGACACAATTTGGATCCCAAACAAATGGTGTTTGAATACTGAGGGTTATTACTATTAGGCATGGGAGTGGAACACTATCGCCAATCCTGAAAATTTATTTGAGCAGCGGATTGCGATTCGATTTGCTAGGGGGGTCTGGGGGTATGCTCCCCCCGAATTTTTCTTCAATTCTAGATGCTCTGTGCTTCATTCTGATGTATATTTAGCATTAAATAGATCACATTTTCCCCTGAAAAAATATGCTATAATTAGGAAAAATTGGCAACATAATCCATTTCAATTTAAAATAACACTTGCAACAAGAAGTCAGTACATGTATAACATGGATTTTTTTCCCCCCCCCGAAAATTCTAATTTTTTATCGCCATTCTCAACGGATTTACAAGATTCACAAAAGTGGTCCCTGGGACCTCAAATCCAGATTTCCGGATTAATCCGGAAATTTCCCATGCCTGTACTATATAAATAGTGCCCTTTGTTGAGGGGAATATTGTGAATTATCTCCCTGAGGAAGCAATATCTCCCGAGGCGATAGCTATCGCCTCGGGAGATATTGCTTTCGAGGGGAGATAATCCACAATATTCCCCTGAAAAAAGGGCATTATTTAATTTATTATACCGAATATTATTTTTACGGCATACACAAGGTTATAAATAAAAGGCATTTAAATACTCATAGCAAAACAATATCAATATTACCAAATTTTATCCGATAAAATATTGATCAATTGTTGAGTTTGTAAAGTAAATAGAACAAGAGTGCCGAAGGTTACAATATACGCCCGTCGAGGCAAGGCCAGTCAACAAGGGGAGATAACTCATGTTGACGTGATAAACATGTACACCAAATTTGGTTACAATCCGTCAAGTAAAACTCTAGTTATTGCGTGGACAAGATGTGCCCACCCGCCCGCCCGTACAGATGAATACATAATACGTCCCGTTTTTTCAAACGGGCGTATACAAAATGTATTGGTAATAAAAATAAAATTAAAAAAAAAAAAAAAAAAAAATGCTGGTGGTGGGGAGCGAACCCTCGACGTCGTAGGACTTGTCCCACAACTTACCGTAATAACCTAAAATATTCGGACACAATTGAGACTGGGGAAACACGTATATATATATATGGTTACCCACAACGAAGAGTGTCCCATAATGATGGTTAGTATGGTGGTACTGGTTTGTCACAATGACAATGTTTCCCAAAACAAATGGTGCCCAAATACTTACTGTCTGTTTCACAAAACCTGTCCAAATTTTACAGCTATATAAATATTGCAAAAAAACAATATATTTTTCGATATTATTAAATTATTGCAAAATTTAAGAATGAGCGTACTTTTTATTTCGTGAAATTTGGTCTAATATTTATTTTATTGCGAAAAAAAACACAAAACAATTTCCCCTTGTTAAATCCCCATAAACATCTTCACAGAGTGAAGATGTCTGGGGATTTAACATGGGGATTTTCTAATTTCAGAAACAGTGGACCGATTTTCAAAAACTAACTTTTGTTTTCTAAGTTGGATCATTTCCAAGCTATCTAGCTAGATTTCAGAATCAATTTCCAAAATTGTTTGTATTTTGACTCCTCTTCCAGGCTCTCTACCTCTTTTTTCCCCATGTTAAATTCCCATAGAGAACTCATTTTTCGTAATAAAATCAATATTTGACCCAAATTTCACGAAGAAAAAAAAAAGAGGCTTATTCTTAAATTTGGATAAAATTTAATGTTATCGATTGTTTATATGGCCGTAAAATTTGGGCAGGTTTCGTGAAACAGACATTAGAATGATAAATAAGAAAAAAAATTCTACTCAATAGACATTAATGCAGTATTTATACACATTAAAGATTCTTACGCAGGAAAGTCACAAAATGTAATTACACCTACTTGCTAGGACAGTTTAACATATAAATAATCACATAGAGCGAATTAAACTTTTGTGTTAACACATATTTAACAAGAAATGCGTCTGTCGAACGCGGATGCCACCTGCAGCATATTTGAGAAACTGTGACAAATTGGTTAACCGAAAAGTGTGACGGACGGACAGACGGACGGACGGACGGACGGACGGACGTTCTTACATTAGGGTACTTATGTGGCTTATCACATGTTAAATATTAGCCACATAAAACGATTTTTAGCCACATAAAACGATTTTTTAGGTGGCTAATTATAACCAACCCTATCCTTTAACAAGTCCATAACCGGACGGACGGACGGACGGACGGTCCAAACACTATATGCCACCCGTTTCTTCAAAACCCGGTGGCATAAAAACATGTATTATTATCTTCACCTATATGGTATACAGGGCTCCAGATAAGGAATTAGTAATTGAGTATTGTCAGTCCATCATTGCTGAAGCAATTGGATATTTCAAAATTTTAATTGAGTAAAATAAAATCACACTACTTTTTACACATTAACAGACAGCAGTTATTGAATACATGTAGTTTGCATCAAAATGAAAACATGTCTTGGCATTTCATTAGAATTGTCTTTTAACATACCTTCTTATACAGCAATGCATTAGGATATTTCAGTTTGAAGACAGACCCGTACGATGGATGGCCGCTAAGTGTAACATTGACGTCAATTACTGGCGCCGGCTCCCCGATCACGAAGTAGGTGCGGGTACCGGAGTATTGTGAGCTGGCCGACACGTGCAGGTCGGTCAGACAGATGTTGTCAGGGCACGCCTTCTTGAAGTGTAGCTGGAAACAATATAGGAATGAATGGCCTTTTTGTGGAATTTATCGGGGTATAAACTTGGAAAAGTCGCGGGAATACTGGACGAGGCCTTCCGGCCTTCGTCCAGTATTCCCGCAACTTTTCCAAGTTTATATCCCCGATAAATTCCACAAAAAGGCCATTCATTCCTTATAATTCCAGCATTTGAAATAAATTCATAAAGAAAATGTGTTTATTTTCCGTTTTCTGAAGAATTATTTTAACTGTGCCTCACAGTTACGGAAAGTAGTTGGGCGTGGGAGTTTACTGGGATATAAATTTTGGACAGAGACTTGCTACGGGCCAATCAAATGTTAGGGAATTTTGTGCTGGAATTATAAATAGGTTACCAAACTTGGAAAATCATGAGTGACTGATCGGATACATTGTATATTTAGTCATTATATAAAAGAAGTTGAGCATTCACAGTAAATATAAATATAAAGAAACTTTACTAAAACTTAAAATGTACATCAACTTCACATGCGATGGAATGAAATTTAGTATATTGGCATATATAACAATTCTGCAAAAACCAAATCTACTGTCAGAACGCCAAGTGGCATTTAGATTTCACAATCACAAGTCTGGGGCCCGTTTCATTGTGAAATAAAAAATGGATGCCACTTAGCGTTCAGTAGAAACTAATTCCTTGATAAAGGTTTTGTGCCGAAATGTCGGAAAAGTGCGTTTCTGGTTTTTGCAGAATTGTTAATTGTATTATTGCGGAAAGATTATTGGCATATAATTTTGTTAATATATTTAGAACAAGAAATGCGTCTGTCGAACGCGGATGCCACCTGCAGCATATTTGAGAAACTGTGACAAAGTGGTTAACCGAAAAGTGTGATGGACGGATGGACGGACGGACGGACGGTCCAAACATTATATGCCACCCGTTTCTTCGAAACCCGGTGGCATAATTAGATCCAATACACTAATCATCAAAATGAGGTATACCATAAATAACCTTAATATTCAGACACTATTTTTCTAGGAAACACAAAATCATATATCGATTCCCTCAATAAAATGTCCCAATATTAAGTGTTAGCATGGTTGTACTGGGGGCCGTTTCACTAAACTTTGTACGACTAAAATGTTCGCAAGTGCAAAATTATGATAGTCTGTAAATTTCACATTAACAAGGTTTCCTTGTAAACAATTATTGGATTTACATTTATTGAGCATAGGCTGCATATGCAGCCTATGCTCAATAAATGTAAATCCATCAATTGAAATTTCCAGACGATCCTAAAGTTGCACTTACAAACATTTTAGTAAATCCATCAATTGAAATTGGATATTATGTAAATCCATCAATTGGAATTCCCAGATGATCCAAAATTTGCAGTTACGAACATTTTAGTCGAACAAAGTTTAGTGAAACGGCCCCCAGACAATATTTATTCAGGGAAACACAAAAACATATATAGATTCCCACTATAAAGTGTCCCAATATTAAGTGTTGGCACGGTTTTCTGGTTTACCACAATGACAATGAATTTGATACAATTTTTTTTATTAAATAGGGCTTTCTCAAAATAAGCTGTGTCCGAACATTTCGGGATATTATGGTAATATTTAAATAAAAGATTTGATACAATGAACTGTATGTCCATTCAACAATAGGGTCATGTATAAAAATGTTTGACCATGCACGTTAATCACCCAATGACCAGCTTTAACCCTTTCAACACTACAGACCTCTTAAGTAGTTTTTGCAAACAGTGTAAATCCAGATGAGCCGGCTCGTCTCCACAGGATCTGCGCTTTTTGCATGTATTTCTCATAATTTTCTGAGAAAACAAAAACACCCCCTTTTTATAAATGGACTAGTCTGGAAATAATTTTGTGATTTAACATATCCAGAGCTCCAGATAAGCTTCGTGTGGAAAGCGTACTACACCCCCTGATTTCAAAATCATTGCGTATTTTACTTTTACAAATGGATTATTGATTCTCGTCATTATTAAATAGGGAAAAATTATTATTATCTTTTTTTTTTTTTTAAATATTCACCGTTTGCTTTTTTCAGCTCAACTAAGTGAGTTTTCAACTTTATGACTGTATTTTCACTACTCAATTTGAAAATCAATGCGTGTTTTCACATTGCTGTGCGTATTGTGTGCTCCCACTTTTGATAATCAATGAGTATTCAGCTAAAATAATTGCATAAAATACGCCAATACGCACCTTATATGGAGCTCTGCATCAAAACAGTTGATTCCAGTTACTTAGGGTTGAAATGGTTAAATACCTTCTCCACAATCTTCATCAAGGGGTTGTGTGGATTGGAGCCGTCAAAGCGGTTGATGGTGGCGGTGCTTGAACACGTGAGCTTTCTAATAGTGTATTGTGCCACCACGGTCACCGGGGTAACTAGGTCATGTCGAGACTGTAAACATCGAATAGGGGCGAGCCCGTTTCACTTTAGGTCATTTAATTCACAGTGGGTTGCGGTGCACATGATAGTGTAGGCCTAATACATAGAGAATACCAGGCTAGTGTCTTTTGATATCAAGTTTATCAGGCAAGGCTAGGAAACGCGTAGGAATTCCGAGGCTTGCCGAGGAATTCCTACCGTTTCCGAGCCGAGCCTGATAAACTTGATATCAAAATACACTAGCCTGGTATTCTATTTATCAGGTAACGTTTTATGCTCGGAAATGACATTAGATGACGTCGTATTCTATGGACAGAATGCGGACTTGTTTACGTTGCGTCATTACACTGACGTCATTCGGTAGCGTCACTTGACGTCATCCGACCAATGGAACGTCAGTTTTCACTTTGTTGTAACCCGGATGTTTGTATCAGGTCAATGCCTGATACAACAATATGTTATCAGTCAGTACAGTACGTATTCAGTCAATGCAAGGCAGGTTACCTGATAAATGATAGTGTAGGCCTAATACAATTGAAGATACAAGCTGAAACAAAAACTTTAACCAAGGGAGATAACTATGTAAATATTGCAATTGTAGGTAAAATAAACACAAAGGTCATTTTCACAGTGGGTTGCGGTGCACATCACTGGCTCATGCTAGAGTGCACGTATGGTGGCTGTAGACCTAATACTATTGAAAATACAAGCTGTCACAAAAACTTTAACCTTGTGGAAGATGGGATGGATGAGATGGATGGACAAGGGTAACACTAAATGCCCCCTCCAATATCGTAATAAGTTTGTATGAAGATTATTATTAATATGCTTCTCACAGTAATGCGTCCAACAACTATTGACATAACCATGCAAATTATTAACACGTTCAACACTAAAGACATCTAAAAAAATCAGTGCTTGCAAACAGTGTAGATCCAGATGAGACGGCTCGTGACGAGCCATCTCATCAGGATCTGCACTTATTGCAAGTAATTTTCATACTTTTTGAGAAGAAAAAAAAAAACCACCATTTTTTTTATAAATGGACTAGTGTACAAATCCGTTTGATTGACAATTGGATTGGTCGGAAAATTAACATATCACAAACCACTAATGCACTATAAATATCACGCAATCTGATTGGCTGAAAATCGATTTTTACAAATAATTTGGGAATTTGTGGGCCGATTTACAAAATCTAACTTTGGTTCTCTGAGTTACATCATTTCCAACCTATCTAGCCAGGTTTCGGAGTCATTTTCCAAAGTTTTTCGACCCTCCTGGATACTCCCCACGTCGCCATTAAACAGATTTTCCTACCTATCATTTTCTGATATACGCCGCAAATTTCCGGCAAAATTACAATACAGTTAACCCTATATTTAACAGTGGGAAAAGGCTCACAGAACCTTCCATACACGGCTGATAGGGTCAATGAGGCAATGGTTAACTAGACATTATGTTTGTAAAACATGGATATGCCCTCATGGCACACTGAACTCTTAACTCGAGATTGTGTGCAAAAAAGATAAAACTTTAAATTGACACAAATTTCTAAGTCATTTGAGAGTCTTACAAAGGGTTTCAGCACCATTTTGAAGGTCAAAAAGGTTAAATTCTATTTTAACTCTTTGCATGCTGGGAAATTTGTGGGCTATAAATAGTTAAAAAAATAGCACATGACAATTCATTATATTTTCTTTTATTTCTCCTTATAAATGTCATGAATATGTCTTGGAATTTCATTAGAATTGTGTCCGGAGGACACAATTCAAATGAAATTTCAAGACATATTTACAGAGAGAAATAAAACATATACTCCTAATTCGTTTGGCGGATATTTTCACCGCTAGCATGCAAGGAGTTAACTATAGTCTGTTTCACGAAAGCTGCCCAAATTTTACGGCTATATAGACAATTCAAAAACAACATTATTTTCGATAATATTAAATTAAAGGAAAATTTAAGAATGAGCCTTCTTTTTATTTCGTGAAATTCGGTCAAATATTGATTTTATTACGTAAAATTTATTTGTCTATGGCAATTTAACATGGCGGAAAAAGTGGTAAGGAAGTGTGGGAGGAGTCAAAAAACGAAAAAATTTGGAAATCGACTCCGAAACCTGACTGGATAGCTTGGATATGATCTAACTAAGAAAACAAAAGTTAAATTTTAAAAATCGGTCCATTATTTCTAAAATTCAAAAATATTTCACCATGTTAAATCCCCATAGACATCTTCACTCCGTGAATATGTCTATGGGGATTTAACATGGGGAAATTGTTTTTTCGCAATAAAATCAATATTTGACAAAATTTCACGAAATAAAAAGAAGGCTCATTCTTAATTTTTCCTTTAATTTAATATTATCAAAAGAAATCTTGTTTTTGAATTGTCTATATAGCCGTAAAATTTGGGCAGCTTTCGTGAAAGAGACAGTAGACATTATGTTGTAAAATATGGGTATGCCCCCATGGCATACTGGACTCTAACTAGAGATTGTGTACAAAAAGAAAACTTAACTTTACACAAATGTCAAAGTCACTTGAGAAAGTCTTACAATGTTTTTGACGTAAGAAAATAGCTATGTGTGTCAGCACCATTTTAAAGGTCACAAAGGTCAAGGCCATGTCATTGGTGGTGCGATTGCATCACACATGTTCAGGTGAATGAAGTGTCCAAATATTAAAGCAATCCTTCAAGTAATATTGAAGATATTACATGATGGAGAAACTCCTACAAACTTTTTGACGTAAATGTACACGTATGAACGGACGGGCGGACGGACGGTAGGTCGTACGGAACCTCAAGAGCAATGCAATATGCGCCCCCCCCCCCCCTTGCTATTGCATAGGGGGCATAAAAAACCGAAAATATTACAAATATGGCCTCTAATGATGAACTTGCTCATTTTACACCTACCTTCACTGTTGCTGTGCCGTCCACGGAATCTGTACAGGTCAAATCAGTCCGGAATATCCTTACACTTGTGTCGATCGTTGGAGATGAATTATTAAAGAGCAATCGGGAACGACCGCCTTTTTCTTCATCCAGGGTTAACGTCACCAGTAGATCTGAATAAAATCATGGAATCTCTAGTATTGGTGTGTATATACATTTATCAAGTAACAATTTATTTATGTATTTAATGGTGTTTAACCCTTTCACCCCTAAGTAACTGGAATGGAATTTGATATGTTAATTTTGCAACCAATCCAATGGTCACAAAATGATTTTCAGACAAATCCATTTATGTAAAGGAGGGTGTTCTGTTATCAAAAATATGAAAATTACTTACAAAAAGTGAAGACCCTGATGAGACGGCTCGTCTCGAGCCGGCTCATCTGGATCACACTTTTTGCCAATACCACTATACAGGCCTGTGGTGTTGAAAGATTTAACATCCTGTCAATAGTTTTATTAGAATAACCTGACCTGGTGCCAGGTCCTCACCACACCACTTAGTGCCACTCCCTAAAAGTAATATAATTGTGTACTAATCTTACTACTTTTAGAATGGGTATAACCGGATTCAACTCTCAAGTAGCAAGAAAGGAATGTACCCAAGGGCCAAACTATTGGAGGATATCGGGATTTTGGTAGTGATGAACCCCATTATTAAATTTACCCATCCCATCCAACCAGAATATACACTAATAGAGTATATTTGACAGTACTCACAACATATATTGGGTACTGTAGCCTATTTCACCAACATTGCAAAGTATACTTATCTAGCAAAGTATACTTTGAGGGAGAAATCTTCGATTTAAATATAAATTTATTAATTTTTTATTATACTGAATTTATTACATTATCACAGCCATTTTGGCTGTGATAATGTAATAAATTCAGTATAATAATTCTGCATACTTTTAATCATCAAATATATGCAGTCATTAGTTCTATATGAAATAATGCATTTTGTGAGAAATAAATGATTACTCACTCAAAGTATACTTTGCAATTTTAATGAAATCGGCCATGGTAATTTTAAATACTTTTTGGTACTCACTGCATCAGATATGTATAGGCTTTTTGACATTTAGATATGTTTGTTCGTTTGTTTATTGGTGTTTAACGGCCTATCAACAGCTAAGGTCATGTAAGGTCGGGCAAACGGGTTCAATCCCGTTTTAACCTCATTGTGGGGAAAATCCCAAAATCAGAAAGGAATATTTACATCAAGAAAAATATATTCAGCCCTGAAATTAGAATAACCTGACCTGGAGCCAGGTCCATGCCACACCAAGTCACTTGGCCCCTTCCCCTAAAATAGGATTACGAATAATCGTGATACTCACATAAGGGGTATAACCAGATTCAACTGTCACACACAAAATGCTGATGACGTACATGTATGTGAGGTCTCCAGTCGGAATTCTGGTAAGGATGAACCCCGATCATTAAATTACCCATCACATGCTCCCACCTGCCACCCACCTCGATTTGTAGATCCTGATCAAGTAGCAAACTCCGGTCGCCTGATAACAAGCTACATTGCTCGTTAGAAGCATGGCGGGCGGGTGTGTTTGTTTTTTTGTTGGAGTTTAACGGCCTATCAACAACTAAGGTCTTTAAGGCCGGGTCAATGGGTTTAGTACTAAATCCCATATATTACCTGTACAAGTACATGTACAGGGATTCCGCTGGCGATCGCCACTTTCGCAATTGGCGATAAAAACAAACAATTGGCGATAAAAAATTACAATTTTTGAAAAATAATCGCCACTTCAAAAAAAAAATTTTTTTTTTTTTTTTTGAAGTGCCGATTTATTTAATTTTCCCCAGCGAAATCCCTGCATGTACATGTATGACAGGTGTGACATGGATGGTATGGCGAACAGTGCAGATCCTGATCAGACTGTGCGGATACACAGACTGATCTGGATTTACACTGATCGCAAAACGCATAAGCCCCATCTCTCCAGTCACAGCCACATCTTAGCAAATACACAGCTTATCTGGAACACTACTGTCTATTTCACATTTTTCTTCTGACAAACATATGGCTATTAAACACATTAAATCTAAAAGGTATTTAAATGTACTTTGGAAAACTCAGAAACCTGGCTAGATAGGTTGGAAATGATGTAACTCAGAAAACCAGTTAGATTTTGTAAATCGGCCCACAAATTCCCAAATTATTTGTAAAAATCGATTTTCAGCCCCCATGTTAAAGACTCCTAGGAAAACTGTTTTTTTTTTTTTGCAATAAAATCAATATTTGATGGAATTTCATCAAGTTTTTGATGGGGAGGTTCACTTTTGTTATTGATGAAAAAATACTTGTTTTTTTTAGAAATAATGTGTTTAATAGCCAAAAGTTGGCCTGCAGAAAAATGTGGAACAAACAGTAGTTGTAATGGGTTCTTTTCTCATCTGCCAGCCCATACTTACCTATACGTTTACAGCTGCGCTCGTCGAACATGAAACACACTTTAACCGTGACCTGTGTCATGTTCGTGTCAATAATGGTCAATTGTGCCGGATCACGGCCGGTCATCTGTGCTCGACCACTGTCAGTCACCTGCATGTGTGCGGTCAGTTGCATGACCGGTTGACCGTACAACAAGAGAGCATTGTCGGACAGGTACGCCCCAACGGCTATGTCTGTATAATACAAAATAAAATAACAACGGACCACTGATCACTCAGAGCAAAGGCGATTGAAGTACCCAACACATCCCCTTCCCCACCCACCAATTCTGGCATTAGACAGACCCATCTGGTCTGACTATATGACCCATTAAAATGTATATAATACACATAGTATAATTCAATTGCCTGTGCTCAGAGCTTCAGTAGCCTATTTCATCAACATTGCAAAGTATACTTTACTAGCAAAGTATACTTTGAGGGAGTAATCATTTATTTTTCCAGAAATGCATTATTTCACATAGAACTAACAAATGCATATATTTCATGATTAAAAGTATGCAGAATTATTATACTGAATTTATTACATTATCACAGCCAAATTGGCTGTGATAATGTAATACATTCAGTATAATAAAAATTAATAAATTTATCATAAAATTGAAAATTTCTCCCTCAAAGTATACTTTGCTACTAAAGTATACTTTGCAATGTTGATGAAATAGGCTACAGATCTGACAGTTTGTTTGCCCCAATTTTTCGACGAGAAAAAGGACAGTATTTCGTCTCGAATAATTGCATATTGCGACTCTTTCACCAATATTAATTAATCATTAATTGTTCGCAATAAGTATAACATTATATTTAGAAGCAGACGTCACACCTTGTTGCCGGAAGTTCACGTGAGAGCATCATTTTACCACGAGTCCATATACGCATCATTGTCAAACAGCCAATCACATAATAGTATCGCAATTTGAAAGTGCGTTTAGGATCCCCCTACCCGACATGAGCATTAGCCAGGCCTGTAGCCAATTTCACCAACATTGCAAAGTAGACTTTTCTAGCAAAGTATACTTTGAGGGAGTAATCATTTATTTTTCCCGAAATACATAATTTCATATAGAACTAACGACTGCATATATTTGATGATTAAAAGTATGCAGAATTATTATACTGAATTTATTACATTATCACAGCCAAAATGGCTGTGATAATGTAATACATTCAATATAATAACAAATTAATAAATTTATCCTAAAATTGAAAATTTCTCCCTCAAAGTATACTTTGCTAGAAAGGTATACTTTGCAATGTTGGTGAAATAGGCTACTGATTCTATATTTATTGTTCCCACAAAATGAAGGGATGGGTTACTTCCTAAGGGATAGAACACCTGACTTCCCATCCAGATGTTGTGGCTTCAAACCTCGCCTAGGGCATCGAAAAATACTTTCATAGAATTTCCATCCCATTGGTCTGTGGAATAAGACTTTAAACTGTGGTCCCGTCTCTATATGACATTAGCTGTTACTGGGACGATATACCCATTCACTTTCACGTTTTTCCCTACAAAATGATCTGCCTACCATTAACACCGTCCTCGTTCATGTCTGCAGGATTGGAGAGGGACTGGCCAAATCCCTGTAGATTAGGGGCAATGTTGACGGTCGCGGCAATCCGCTGGGTGTATGTCAGCCACAATCCCCCACTATAGCCGTTGTAAATGTACACGGCACCTTGCATGTTGTCTTCGTATGGGGCTCCAATCGCAATGTCTAGTGGAAGATAACTGCAGGATTATTTACCAGATATTTGTAAATCAGATAAACAAGTTACAAGTTTCTTTATATAAGATTTACAAACATACATGGCAGCGTGAATGTCATCTACTTATGACGTTCCAATCGCAATGTCTAGTGGAAGATAACTGTAGGATTATTTCCCTGATATTTGTAAATCAGATAAACAAGTTACAAGTTTCTTTATATAAGATTTACAAACATACATGGCAGCGTGAATGTCATCTACTTATGACGTTCCAATCGCAATGTCTAGTGGAAGATAACTGTAGGATTATTTCCCAGATATTTGTAAATCAGATAAACAAGTTACAAGTTTCTTTATATAAGATTTACAAACATACATGGCAGCGTGAATGTCATCTACTTATGACGTTCCAATCGCAATGTCTAGTGGAAGATAACTGTAGGATTATTTCCCAGATATTTGTAAATCAGATAAACAAGTTACAAGTTTCTTTATATAAGATTTACAAACATACATGGCAGCGTGAATGTCACCTACTTATGACGTTCCAATCGCAATGTCTAGTGGAAGATAACTGTAGGATTATTTCCCAGATATTTGTAAATCAGATAAACAAGTTACAAGTTTCTTTATATAAGATTTACAAACATACATGGCAGCGTGAATGTCATCTACTTATGACGTTCCAATCGCAATGTCTAGTGGAAGATAACTGTAGGATTATTTCCCAGATATTTGTAAATCCGATATTAAACAAGTTACAAGTTTCTTTATATAAGATTTACAAACATACATGGCAGCGTGAATGTCATCTACTTATGACGTTCCAATTGCAATGTCTAGTGGAAGATAACTGTAGGATTATTTCCCAGATATTTGTAAATCAGATAAACAAGTTACAAGTTTCTTTATATAAGATTTACAAACATATATGGCAGCGCGAATGTCATCTACGTATGTGGCTGCAATCGCAACATCTGTGAAGTCAATATATAAATACGGTACTTATTTCCTAATACTTGTAAATCAGATATTTCTTGATATCTTTTGATAGTATTCTTGTGGTATTTTTGTAAATCAGATATTTCTTGTGGTATTTCTTGTAAATCAGATATTTCTTGTAAATCAGATAGTTCTTGTGGTATTTCTTGTAAATCAGATATTTCTTGTAGCATTTACAAATATACTGGCCTTATGCATCTCGTCCCCCATAGTAACATCTAAGTGAATATATAAATATGTGATTTGGATATTAAGGAATCAAGCATGTGTCATATGCTTCTTTATACTTACAAATAAATATGTGGCTGTGACTGGAGAAATGGGGCTTGTGGGATTTGTGACCAATGCAGATCCAGATCAACCTGTGCATCCGCACAGTCTGATCAGGATCTGCACTGTTCGCCATTCCATCAATGAAACACCCATCCTGCTTCTAACAAGCAATAAAGATCGTTTTCAGGCCACAGGAGTTTGCTATTTGACCAGGAGCTACACTAGTCACAAATGCACTAAGCCCCATCTCACTATTCATGGCCACATATGTGCTAGACGTTATTCATCTGCGGACCTCCCTACCTTGGTACGAATCGCGATTAATGTCGCCCAGTCCCATGATGGCTGACCCAAACCTGGCGTACGAAGCCTCACTGCCCAACAGCACTTGATGGAGCTTGTTGAAACCCTGCGTCTGGAATTACCGAAATCAAGTGAATGGGTTTAACCCTTCCCCTACGCTGTTGACGGAAATTGCCGTCTGCTGTTTTTCATTTTTGCTTTAATTCTTAACAAAAACCTGGTTTTGACAGCACATGAGAATCTACTCCACTGGAGACGATTCTAATGTGTTGTCAAAACCAGGTTTTTGTCGAGAAATATTGAAAATAAAACATTTCCAGCAGACGACAACATTTAATTCAACATTTAATTCAGCGTATTTTTCACGTCTAGGGTGAAGATTGAACTCACATCCTCCGGTATTGAATTCCAATGCCTTATCCCCTAGACCACGGCCCATCCCTACATTTGTGAAGAAGAATAATATTTAAAAATATTTACATGCAAATTGTTGTATCCCAAGTATGAAATAGTTTAAGGAAGCGATAAAATATCACATTTCAAACATGGCGGACAAGCCCCAACAACAGCTAAGGTCACATAGAGACGGGACCACAGTTTAACTCTTTTCATGCCTAAATATCCGCCAAACAAAGTATATTTTTTTATTTCTCTCTGTAAATATGTCTTGAAATTCCAAGACATATTCATGATATTCACAGGGAGAAATAGAAGAAAATATGATGAATTTTTGTCCGCCAATTTTGAACTATTTATAGCCCACACGTTTCCCAGCATGCAAAGAGTTAAAAGTCTCATCCGACAGACCAGGGAGATGGAAATACTAAGTAAGTATTTTTCTAGGGTGAATATTGAACTCACAGCAGTAACTCTAAATATTTGTACACCATTTATTCTGGGAAACACATACACGGAGTGTCCTAATATTTAGTGATGGTATGGATGTACACTGGTTCATCATAATAACAGTGTACATGTATTTGGATACAAGTTGATTTAGGAAACCCCTATGTCAAAATAATCCATGTAGTAATATTGAACATATGGCATGATGATGGAACGTAAATGACCACATACGTACGGACGGACATACGGAACTACAAGAATAAAGTAATATGCCCACTTGATATCTGCAGCCGATTTCATCAAAATTGCAAAGTATACTGTAATATCTAGCAAAGTGTACTTTGATGGAGTAATCATTTATTTTTAAAAAAAATGCATTATTTCATACAGAACTAACCACTGCATATATTTGATGAATAAAAGTATGCAGAATCATTATACTGAATTTATTACATTATCACAGCCAAAATGGCTGTGATAATGTAATAAATTCAGTATAATAAAAATTATATAAATTTGAATTTTTTTCCCCCAAAGTATACTTTGCTAGAGATAAGTATACTTTGCAATGTTGGTGAAATAGGCTACTGGCATTACTAGATCATAATACACTAGCCTGGTACTCAATATTTACCCTAGAGTTCCGACCAAAATAAACAAACACCCTGCCTTGGTCAATGCCTTCTGCACCTTGAGACGACCCCTGACTAGCAGTAACTGGGGACTGTGAGCGACTGGATTGAGACGGTCCCTGGCCAGAAGGAGAGGGCCCCCGAACTTTGTCAGACGGGCCCCGACTGTACAGTGGCGCCCCCACCAACAGATCGTCATGTCCGTCATTGTCAATATCCACACTGTGGAGACAGGCCCCGAAATAGGCGTTTATTGGCATCTCCTGTAATAGATTAAGTAATTAACCATTTTCCGGGACGGAATTTTTCATTTTACTTTTCAGGCTATTTCATTGAGAAATTAGAAATTTTGTAAATACTTAGAATTATATCCACAAATAGTGCAGATCCTGACGAGACGGCTCGCTATGAGTCGGCTCATCGGGATCTACACTGCAAATATTGGGATAGAGGCCTGTGTTGTGGAAAGAGTTAACCCTTAGAACGCGGGAAACAAAAATTGTCGTCTGCTGTTGTGTTGTATTTTTCTCGATAAAAACAGGGTTTGGCATCACTTTAGAATCGTTTCCAGTGGAAAAGATTCTAAACTAATACCAAACTATGTTTTTGTTGATAAAAATGGAAAATAAAAAATAATCAGCAGACAACAGAATTTAATTCAGTATTGTAAGGGTTAATAGACACAACAGACCAGTCTTCAGGATGACAACATCTGTCAAGCCAGACAATTAATTTCCCAAATTTTCAGAGCAAATGCGGAATTCCATTTCGTCGTCTTTCAATGTCATTTACCTGAAAATATCACAGTTTCTGTAAATATATTTCATGAAATATCGTACATCAAAATCACTTGGACTGTCTCATTTATCAGACGTCTATACTCTGTAGTGGTAGCTGCACTTTTACGCTTTATAGGCAACGGATTGCACTATATCGCTACTCCACGGTCAATGGTAAAATTTTTCTTAACAGAATTTACATTTCGCGCACAAAAAAAACCCAAAAAACCTGCACAGCGTTGACCATCATACTATACGCTATGTTGTTATTGAGAGACAATTATACAATATGACACACAAATATTACCATAAACTTACATAAGAAAGTGTGTATTAGCAAAAATTCTTGGGTCACTCTCCACAAAGTAGATAGTAAACAAAGAACGCTTCAAACGCACATTTAGAAAGACTACTCCGTAATAATGGCTTATGCAATGCAGTGTAATGAAATGTAATTAGAGTTATGTACTCATAACTACTGTAGTGGTAGTTAACTCTTTGCATGCTGGGAAACTTGTGGGCTATAAATAGTTCATAACTTGCGGACAAAAATTCATCATATTTTCTTGTATTTCTCCCCGTAAAATATCATGAATAGGTCTTGGAATTTCATTAGAATTGAGTCCTGAGGACTCAACTCTAATGAAATTTCAAGACATATTTACAGAGAGAAATAAAAGATATACTCCTAATTCGTTTGGCGGATATTTTCACCGCTAGCATGCAAAGTTAACATGTGGAAACAAAGAGTGCGAACAAACTGTTGAGACCTCAGTATGGTAAACAACGGGAATGGTAAAACCACATTTCAGATTTAAGACTACATTGGTTAGTTGACAGACGGAAAGAGAGGCAGGGCTATAAGGCCATAAAAACCAAGTACTTTGGTTCTCAGACACGGGGTTTGCGGAATGCAAAGCGGTAGGCCGGATTGTTTTAATATATCTTATATTTTTGTTTTAGATGTTCGTCTCTGATTATTTTTTCAAGTTGCCAGATGCATATATGCATCTGGCAACGTGAAAAAAAATCGGAGATGAACATCGCAAACAAAAAAATATGTTCCATAAAGTTTTAACAATTAGTAATAAAGATTTAACATATTTGTGTATGGTAGTGTTTTTTATTGATCATGTGGCGAATTTACAGTACAATTTTATTTCTCTACGACGATAAAATGCCTGACGCGCAGGGATTATTCATACGCGGCAATATCGTAGAACCAAAGTGGCCTGACCAAATGTCTTGTTTTTTTGTCCCAAATGGGTGTATAACACTACTGACCGTGCCATCGAGTTCTGTAGCAGTGACCTCGAAGTCTGGCGTCCAGATGGAATAGTCCGACCGGTTCGCCCGGAACAATGCCACCTACAGAAGGATATCCATTCAATACAAGCAGAAAACCCTGTTATTATTATTATACTGAATTTATTACATTATCACAGTCAAAATGGCTGTGATAATGTAATGATTCCAGCACAAAAATATTTACACAATTCCCTAACATTTGATTGACCCGTAGCAAGTCGCTGTCCAAAATTTATATCCCAGTAAACTCCCACGCCGAACTACTTTCCATAACCGTGAGGCGCAGTTAAAATAATTCTTAAGAAAACGGAAAATAAACACATTTTCTTGATGAATTTATTTCAAATACTGGAATTATAAGGAATGAATGGCCTTTTTGTGGAATTTATCGGGGATATAAACTTGGAAAAGTCGCGGGAATACTGGACGAGGCCTTCCGGCCTTCGTCCAGTATTCCCGCGACTTTTCCAAGTTTATACCCCGATAAATTCCACTAAAAGGCCATTCATTCCTATAATAAATACAGTATAAGAACAGCATCTTAGGTTATTTAGAGAACCGCGCGTTATTTGAATGGTTAATATGCCGAAGTGCCATTCCACGGGCCAAGGTTTTAGTAGTTACAAAGTGGGGGTTCTGCGATATAAAAATTATTAGCTTTGCAAATGAGCAAGTTTTAAGCCACAGCTTAGCTAAACATTATTTGCTTAGCAAACAAACAATTTTAAGAAATTCTAAGCAATTTTTAAGCCACGGCTTAGCTTTACTATTAAGCAGTCTTAACAATTTCTTAGAACTGCTTAAAATTGCTTAAACTTGCTTATTTGTTAAAGCATTTACTCAGCCGTGGCTTAAAATTGCTTATTTGCTAAGCAAATAATTTTTATATCGCCATTTTGTATCTACTCAAGCCTTGGCCACTTTGTATCTACTGTTTGATTCCTGGCTCTGAGTTTGTGTAATATGTTGTCCGACTACAGCTGGCTGTTGCTGCTATTACCCGCAAGAGACAGTTCGTCTGTAGCCGATTTCACCAACATTGCAAAGTATATTTTGAGGGAGAAATTTTCAATTTAAGGATAAATTTATTAATGTTTATTACACTGAATTTATTACATTATCACAGCCATTTTGGCTGTGATAATGTAATAAATTCAGTATAATAATTCTGCATAGTTTTAATCATCAAATATATGCAATCATTAGTTCTGTATGAAATATATAGAGCATTCCAAATCACTGATGGTAAATTTATCAATATGTTAGCATTTATAATAAGATAATAATTAGTTTATATATATATACCTTTCCTGTGAGGTCTGACCGAGGTATGCCAAATGTGAAGTACATGACGCCATCAGCGAAATATCTGCCACTGGATGCGGAATACCCTGTAAGATACATGCATTCATATTTACACCTTCCATAAAATCATAATGAAATGGCCCATTTGACGTATTGCGTTTACATTCCAATAGAATACATTAGAGCCGACGTCTGGCGATGTTGTTGATTGGTTAAAGTTCGTTTGTGTTACTGTGGTGTACAATACATTTGGTCTGTTTAAAGTTTGCGACGAGTCCTTTTGACTTCACACACTTTAAACAGACCAAATGTATTATACACCCAAGTAAACGAAACAGCCCATGGTTTTATTTCTTAATTATCACATCTTTACACATTTCTGGGTATTGTTTTCATATTAACACAGCTCGTGTGCCAGTAACATACATGAGGATGTGATAAATAAGTTAGATCACGGTTGTCCGCATGTACGAGAGATAATCCGCTAGCTGAAGCTTGCGGATTATCTCCTCGCACATACGGACGAACCGTGATCTAACTTATACTGTGTGGCTATTGATTTATTGGGGTGTTACGCCCATTCAACAGAAGCAATTGGGTATTTCAAAATTTTAATTGTGTAAAATAGAATCACACAACTGTTTAATACACATCAGCAGACTGCACTCATTGAATAGTTTGCTTCTAAATGAAAACATGGAAAAATAAGAAAATATGCTTTATTTGTGGTCTGTTTATTGTTTTCTGTAGCATGATAAAGATACCACAAATTTTTCATTGCTTTTTCATTACTTCTGATTTCAGTTGGGTTTTAGGCAATTTTAATTGGGTATTTACGCAAATACACACCTTATCTGGAGCTCTGTTCGACAGCATATTACAGGCATGCACCTGTATGAAGGAGCACAGTACACAGCACTAACATTACAATGAAAACTTTCAGCCCATGAAGAAGGGGGTGGGGGGATCCCAAAATCACAGCTGAATATTTGCCCTGAAATGAAAATAACCTGATCTGGTGCCAGGTCCTCACCACAACAGAGCCTAAAAGTATTAGAATTAGTAGTAAACTTTCTACTTTTATAACGAGTATAACCGGATTCAACTCTCAAGTAACAAGAAAGTCAAACAATGTACCCGAGGGTCAAATCAGGGATATCGGGATTCCAGTAAGGATGAAACCATCATTGAATTTACCATTCACATTCTCCCAACCAACCACCCACAGGAACCTGTAGCCTATTTCACCAACATTGCAAAGTATACTTATCTAGCAAAGTATACTTTGAGGGAGAAATTTTCAATTTTCGGATATATTTATTATTTTTATTATACTGAATTTATTACATTATCACAGCCATTTTGGCTGTGATAAGTAATAAATTCAGTATAATAATTCTGCATACGTTTAATCATCAAATATATGCAGTTGTTAGTGGCATAATATATGGCATAATGCATTTCGGGAAAAATAAATGATTACTCCCTCAAAGTATACTTTGCTAGATAAGTATACTTTGCAATGTTGGTGAAATCGGCTACAGGGATATCTGGATTCCGGTAAGGATGAAACCCATCGTTGAATTTACCATTCACATTCTCCCAACCAACCACCCACAGGAACCTGGGGGCCGTTTCACTAAACTTCGTACGACTAAAATATTCGTAAGTGCAAAATTATGATAGTCTCTAAATTTCATATTAACTATGTTTTCTTGTAAACCATTATTGGATTTACATTTATTGAGCATAGGCTGCATATGAAATTTCCAGACGACCCTAAATTTGCACTTACGAACATTTTAGTCGTACGACGTTTAGTGAAATGGGCCCCTGAAGAGCAAAGCAATATTCCCCTCTTGCTATCGCATAACGTGAGATAACGAGACCAGTAAATGTAGCGACTCACCGAGTAGCTGTGACTGTGTCTCGTTAATGTCGGCCACGTTGGCGGCGGAGTACGCGACGGACTGGCTGAGCCTGAGGAAGCCACCTGTCCAGTCCTGAACCCCCGGGGTGCCCAGCAGTAGGTACTGGTCCTGTAACGGGACACATAGACAAAGGTGCATGATCACGTGGTTACAACAACAACAATGGCTGAAAGTGTCCACTCCAAAGTAAGTTTTATTTGATATTTTCCTTAATAGGCAATGGATTTTGATGAAATATGGCGCAGCAAACGCGTCGTCATGAGCTGCATTTGATGGTCCTGGCAGTTCGGCACATACTTATGTATCGTTTTTTGCGAAGAATCAATTTCCGTGTAAGTAGTTTGGGCCAAAGTACCGAGACCATCATATGCAGCTTAACAAGACGTGTTTGATGCGCCATATTTCATCAAAATCCGTTACATAATAAGGACAAAATAAAAGAATACATACTTTGAATAGGAGGGCTTTTGCAAGTCTCAGTACTTGTTGTTTTAACCACAGGTTGAAGTAACGGACCAAGGTCTATAAATACATTAAATATGCCTAAGAGCATCAATAAATGAAGAAAAAAAAGCTATTTTTTTTTTTACTCCCTCCATAGCTTTTTTTTTCATTTATTTATGCTTTTAGGCATATTTAATGTATTTATAGACCTGGGTCTAAAAACAGATTTAAATGTAAGTACTTTTTCATCAAGAACAAAAAAGTCAAATATTGACTTTATAGGGAAAATACAATTTTTCCATGACCTGACATTTTAAATATTTTAAAAATTAACGTTTCCATCTAAATGAACATTACACAGTAATTCGTTTGCAGAAAATGATTTAAAAAGGTATAAATGTTTTTAAACGAAAAGAAATACAATTTTTTTGCATGGTGGATATAGCACTAACATTTGAACATGTTTCGTGACACTATAGGAATGAATGGCCTTTTTGTGGAATTTATCGGGGATATAAACTTGGAAAAGTCGCGGGAATACTGGACGAAGGCCGGAAGGCCTCGTCCAGTATTCCCGCGACTTTTCCAAGTTTATATCCCTGATAAATTCCACAAAAAGGCCATTCATTCCTTATAATTCCAGCATTTGAAATAAATTCATCAAGAAAATGTGTTTATTTTCCGTTTTCTTAAGAATTATTTTAACTGCGCCTCACGGTTACGGAAAGTAGTTTGGCGTGGGAGTTTATTGGGATATAAATTTTGGACAGAGACTTGCTACGGGCCAATCAAATGTTAGGGAATTGTGTAAATATTTTTGTGCTGGAATTATAGACTAATAATTACCGCTTTAGTGTAGTGTACAGCTGTGCCCATACTGGCCATGCCAAAGTTGAAGATTGCGCGTCCCCCGACACTTGTGCCGACCTGCAGGCTCGCATTCACCATCGCGGGTATGGTCCGGATGTTGGCCAAAGTCAGGTCAAGAGGAATCTCGTAACAGAGGCCGTTCATGCGGAACACGTCATCGGACAACCGGTTATACCACTTGTGGGCGCAGGTCTGGAAACGGAAAATGTAAATGTGTCTGGATAAATGACAGGAGTGGTAAGTTCCAAATGCAATATCCTGAAAATGGCTAAACAAACATATTTGTGCACCCACAAATGCGTGAAAGTGTGCGTCCCATGTCAAAATATTAAATTTTTTCTGCATTTATCAGGAACCTCAAATCCTGATTTTAGGATATATCCTGAAAATTCCCACCGCTGACATGGAGTTTACTGCATACGTGAAATGTGGCCAAACTTTGATAGATGTTTGTGTGTTGGGGTTTAACGGCCTATCAACAGCTAAGGTCATTTAAGGCCGGGTCAATGGGTTTAGTACTAAATCCCATATATTGCCTGTACAAGTACATGTACATGTTCAAGTACATGCACAAATGGGGGGAAAATCCTAAAATCAGAATTGAATATTTACAATAAAAAACTATATATTCAGCCCTGAAATCAGAATAATCTTGATCTGATGCCAGGTCCTCGCCAACCAGAATCACTTGGCCCCCTCCCAAAAGCAGAAGGATCAGTAATAATCTTACTACTTTTATAATGGGCAATAACCCATATCAACTCCCAGGTAACAAAGAGCCAAAGATAAAAACGTACTTGAGGGCCAAACCAAGCAAATCGTGATTCCTCATTTATAAGAACTGTGTGTGTGACGGCGCCTCATCTGGATCTACACTGTTTGCAAACACCGCTATAGAGATCTGGGGGCCGTTTCACTAAACTTCTTACGACTAAAATGTTCGTAAGTTCAAATTTAAGATCGTCTGTAAATGTAAATTTATGGATTTACATTTATTGAGCATAGGCTGCATATGCAGCCTATGCTCAATAAATGTAAATCCAATAATTATTTACAAGAAAACTTTGTTAATGTGAAATTTACAGACTATCATAATTTTGCACTTACGAACATTTTAGTCGTACGAAGTTTAGTAAAACGGCCCCCTGTAGTGTTGAAGGAGTGAAGACACGCATGCCCTCCAAACCACCCGTCGATAAGAAGACAAAGAACCAACTAGACATCATGTGGGTTTGACATGGATATGCCCCCGTGGCACACTGGGGCCCGTTTCACTAAACTTCGCACGACTAAAATGTTCGTAAGTGCAAATATAGGATCGTCTGGAAATTTCAATTGATGGATTTACATTTATTGAGCATAGGCTGCATTTGCAGCCTATGCTCATTAAATGTAAATCCAATAATTATTTAAAAAAAACATTGTTAATCTGAAATTTACAGACCATCATAATTTTGCACTTACAAACATTTTAGTCGTACAAAGTGTAGTGAAACGGCCCCCTGGACTCTAACTGGAGAAAGTCTTACAAACTTTTTGACTTTTCAATGTAACTGTACATGGATGAACGTACGGACGGACATACGGAACCTCAAGCTTGCTATCGCATAGGGGGCATAATGAACGTACCACGATCCCGCGTCCATGTTCGACATGTGGCACCTCGATACTCCCGCCCAGCCACGAGTGGTCTCTCCCGTGGGTAAGGTTCCAGGATTTTCCGTCAAACATCACGCTATCCCTGCCCAACGAACCTGTAGTTGAATATTTAAGTTATGATTTTTAACATGCAGAGGTGGGAACACCTGTATGAGGGGAGCACCAAATAAAACTCAAAGACAATATCCTGATATGGTGACAGGCATCCTTAAAGGTACATGCTCACTCAGTAGGCATTTTTTAATTATTTATACTCATTAAATGCGTCACTTGAAAAAATAATACTTTCGACAGATTATAAAGTATGATTATTGCACATCAAAAAATAAATACAGAAAATAAATAGTAATGTCCGTTAACATTTTATGGAAACTTATGTCCATATAAAATGTATAATAATGCTGATCAATACATGGTGAATAGTGAATATTTTGCAAGAAAATATCTCCGATGATGTCTCTGATATAAAGAACATTTTGTGCCTACTGAGTGGGCATGTACCTTTAACCACACCAGATCACTTGACCCCAGGTGTGAATCCCAGCAAGATATGAATCCGTAAGGGTGGATTATCATCCTTAAGATACAAATACAAACAAATAATTTAAATCAACCCTTAGACCGCTATCTTAATTTTTTATTGTCTGCTGTTTATTTTCTATATTCCATTTTTATCATCAAAAAAATGCTTTGACAGCACTTTAGAATAATTTACAACATGCTTTGACAGCACTTTAGAATCAATTCCATTGGAAATGATTCTGAAGTGCTGTCAAACCATGTTTTTATCAGAGCCATCCCATCAGTATCTGCAGTATTTGTACAAATTATTTTCACATTTACAACAATACCCTTTTTATGATGAATGGAATAGCCAACAAAATATCGTGGAAAAGTCCATGTCAGGTAATTCGGGGTGAAAGGGTTAACCAATCGTGTCTAGGGGCCCGTTTCACTAAACTTGTACGATACAAATGTTCGTACAAACATTTCTATGAATTTGCTTCTCAAATTAACATCTTTTCCTTGCTACGATTCTGTACCTACAGGTTCATGCCATTAAATATAGCACATGTTATTGTGGATTTCAATTCTGTACGTACAAATTTCTTAGTCGTACAATGTTTAGTATTGGGACCCCCATGTTAACCCCTTACACTGCTGAATGAAATGTTGTCGTCTGCTGTTTATGTTTTATTTTCGATTTTTCTCATCAAAAACATGCTTTGACAGCATTTTAGAACCATTTCCAATGGAAATGATTCTAAAGTGCTATCAAACCATGTTTTTATTGAGAAACAGGGCAAACTAGAGGATTGTTTTCAGACGAAAACATATGTCTCCCCCAATACCACCATTGCATGTTATCACGACTTGGAAAAGTAGAATTTAAGGCAGTAACAGCATATATGTAGCTGCCTTGTATTTTCTGCATACTTTTGAAGATACACAACACGCGCGACACAAGTTGAATATCCCCACTTTTCACTAAGTCAAGGGCCATAACTCTGTGAATACAGGATGAATCCGTATCTAAAACCCCAGGTGCGCAACTTCACACCATGACGAGTATACCTGTAAAGTTTCACGACTCTAATTGAAATACATTTGTAGATACGCGCGATACAAGTTGAAAATCCCCACTTTTCACTAAGTCAAGGGCCATAACTCTGTAAATACAGGATGAATCTGCATCTAAAACCCCAGGTGCGCAACTTCACACGATGACCAGTATTCCTGTAAACTTTCGCGACTCTAACTGAAATACTTTTAGAGATACGTGCGACACAAGTTGAAAATCCCCACTTTCTTACATTACTATACTTATGTGGCTTATCACATGTTAAATATTAGCCACATAAAACGATTTTTAGCCACATAAAACGATTTTTTAGGTGGCTAATTGTAACCAACCCTATCCTTTACCAAGTCCATAACCCTGTGGGGCTAGCCACATAAGTACCCCAATGTGTGCCCGGATGGACGGACGTCCTTACGGTACTATACTTATGTGGCTAGCCCCACAGGGGATGGACTTAGTAAAGGATAGGGTTAGTTACAATAAAATATCCAACACTAACCCTAACCCTACCCAATAAGACCCCTAAAAAGCTTGCCCAACGCATGAGAGGGCATATGTTGGGTACTTTTGTACCCAACAAGTGCCCTCTCGTGTGCCCGGATGGACAGATGGACAACCCATTCATGGGGGGAGACATAAATATAAAGCAACAGCAGACAACAGTTTTCGTGCTCAGCAGGCTAAGGGTTAACAGGAGAAAATGGTCCACTGAAAGAATAAAGTATCGAAGACCGAGTGACGTACTGTCTATATGGAGGACGTCACACTGGTAGGTTCCATTGGCGTTTTTCTCACACTTATGGACGGTTCCCGGCTCCACGATTGTCGGCATCGTCGTGTCGTTGTCTCGGGGCGCGCCCACAAACACCCTGAAATATTATTTATTTTATTTATTAAATCGTGCTTAACAGCCCGTCAGCTAAGGTCATTTTAGGGTTAACTGGGTCGAATCCCTTATTTCACCTGGGGGTGGGGGGGGGGGGGGTAATTTATCAACAGCTAAGATCAATTAAGGCCGGGCCAACAGGTTCGATCCCGTAGTTAACCTGCTGCATTGGGGGGGGGGGGGGGGGGGGGGGGGGGGGGGGGGGTGGTGGGGGTGGTGGGGGGGGGGGGTGGAGGGGGGGGGGGGGGGAAATCCCAGTCAGAACGGAATATTACATCGACAATATTAAAATTCAGCCTAGAAATTAGAATAACCTGATCTGATGCCAGGTCCTCAACACACAAGAGTCACTTAGCCCCATTAGTACTTATCTTACTACTTTTATAATGGGTATAACTTTTTCAACTCTCAAGTAGCAAGGAAGCCAAAAATGTACCTGAGGGCCAAACCAGAGATGTCGGGATTCCGTTAAGGACTTATTTGATTTATTGGTGCTGAATGGCCTATCAACAGCTATGGTCATTTAAGGACGGAGAAACCCATCGTTAACTCTTTGCGTGCTAGCGGCGAAAATATCCGCCAAACGAATTAGGAGTATATGTTTTATTTCTCTCTGTAAATATGTCTTGAAATTTCATTAGAATTGTGTCCTTCGGACACAATTCTAATGAAATTCCAAGACATATTCATGATTATTACAGGGAGAAATAAAAGAAAATATACTGAATTGTTGTCTGCTACTTTTGAACTATTTATAGCCCACACATTTCCCAGCATGCAAAGAGTTAAATTACCATTTGCATGCTCCCAACCTGATGCCCGCTATTCATGCACAAACTACTTACCATTGGTTTTTCACCAGTGCCACAGCGTAACCATAGTAACTACCGGACGGTCCAGACAGAAGGGTGTGGTGGTCAGTGTCAATATTAAATCCAAACACGATGGAAGTCACCGTCCAAACACAGACACACAAACATGGAATCCTTCCTATACACATGGTAGTTTCTCCTGCTCAGTTATAACTATCCCGACTATCACAACATTTCTGAACATATATATCGGCAATTCCAACTCGCAATCAAGCAATTTGATTGTCTGAGCATGAGCTGTAGCACAGCTCAGGCTCAGCCAATCAAGCTGCTTGAATTCAAGTATTTTGAAATAAAGAAACTGACAGATATTGGCAAGATTAACACAGGCAGCTGTGTACCAGTAAGTTACTTGACCGTACATATAGAATATATGTACATGTATGGTGTAATTTACAATTACATCTAAACTATCCCTAAATATTTGGACACAATTTGCTTTGGGAAACACCTATTAAATATAGGGGTTTCCCAAAACAAATTGTAAACAATTGCTATTTCTGCAGTTGATGTAATGCACATTAGCGTTGCTATTTCTGCAGTTGATGTAATGCACATTAGCTTTTATAAAACTATACATGTACTTGTGAGGTCGTATCATGCAATTCAGTGTCAGTGAATCACACATATAATACCTAGTGGCCAAAAATAGCAGAGACTCATCAGGAAATGTAACTTCATGTGGCACTTGACTAGTTTTCGTTAGGCCAGAGTGAGTGAGTGAGTGAATAGGGTTTAACGTCCGCTTTTCTGACATAGAGGTACAAGCCTCAGGGAGTCTACACGCAGACGGGTCAACGGGGTCGTGTCCCGTATCCACCTGTCCGAGGGGGGTAAATCCCAACTTCAGAACTCAATATTTACAATCAAAATATATATTCAGTCCTGAAATTAGAACAACCTGATCTGGTGCCAGGCCCTCGCCACACCAGCATCATTTATCCCATCCCCTAAAAGTAATAGGATTAGCGCTAATCTTACTTTTATATATGGGGCATAGCCCGACTCAACTCTCACATACAAGAAAGCCAAAAATGTACATGAGGGCCAAATCCGGCATAGTGGGTTCCGGAAAGTATGAACCCAATCGTTAAGCCAGTTTAGTCGCCTTTTACGACAAGCAATGGCTACTGCAGCACTATTCTCAGGATCAGTTGATCCCGCCCCGGTGCCTGCACGGGGCCCGTTAGGCCAGAGAACATTAACTAACACATTTCATGCTGGAAAAATCTTAATACTTTCCTCTCAAATCTCCCTAAAAGTATATGGTGTGGTCGAGACGGTTCAAATGAGTGGTCACAACATATACTTTCGATGAGAAACGAGAAAAATTACAATTTGTTTTTCATATTATGGGTATTCAGCATGGAGGGAGTTAATTTGCGCAAGAAGCTAAACTAAATTGCCAAATTATTATTTTCAATTCACAACAACAAATGTCACCTATTGGCACACAAATGTCCCCACTGAGGGCCAATGAAAGCCGATGCAAATATAAGTGTCGTCAAACCAAGTTTGTTTCCCATATTCTAAGGCCTAAATACAATTTTACACTTAATTCAATAAATTAAGTCTAGCACTCACCACATTTTACTGCAAAATATGCACGAGAACTTACTAATTAATTTTCTATGGCCTTACAAATATGCGAAAAACTACGATTGATTGCATCCAGTGGCAAACCAGAAGAAACGAGCGCAAATGCAGTCTGATCTGGATGCACACTGTTTGAAGACCGTAATTTGATTTAATGGTGTATAATTCCAGCACAAAAATATTTACACAATTCCCTAACATTTGATTGGCCCGTAGCAAGTCTGTCCAAAATTTATATCCCAGTAAACTCCCACGCCAAACTACTTTAGGAATAATTGTATTACTCTTATAAGGGATTCAACTCTCACATACAAGATTGCCAAAGAGATACCCGAGGGTCAAAGCAGGTCTCTGGTCGGAATTCCGATAAGTATGAATCCCGTACCCATTGCATGATCCCAACCAACCACAAGCTCACAAATACCACCCCCACTAAACTTTGTTTGTGGGGTATAATTATAAGCCCCATGTCTCCTGTCACATGTTCAAGTATCCACTTAAAGACGACCACTTCAGCAGTGCATAAAACAAATATTTTGATTGTTGTGGTCAGTGCAACCCCAGATCAGCCTGCGCATCTGTAACATTAAAGTAACCACTCTCACTATTGAATGTATTTGATTATAATGTGATGTTTGAATCTACAGGAACTTGTGCAATTCACATAAGTGGCCTACGTCAGTCAGTGGTCAGATCATACAATTCACAGCGGCTCGTTAATTCCTCTTTTCTTAAAATATTATGCAATGTGAGAGGAAGCTGTTTCAGTATGTAGATTAAGAGACATGTCATATGATTTTGTACCTAATTCATGTACGATATCGCATGAAAATCATTTACAAAACTTGAGATACTTTCCTTAAATGACATCGAAGGTGGACAAAATATTCATGCGGAATTTGATAAAAATGTTGCCATCTTTCGACGCCGTCTACGGAAAATATCAGTTTCTGTCAATGTATTGCATGAAAAATCACACATCTTCTTAGGTACAAAATCACAAGGAGTGTTGCATATGCATATACATGTATGTTTAACCCTTGAAAAGAGGGAAACAAAAATTGTCGTCTGCTGTTGTTTGAAATGTTGTCTTCTTTATCCATATGGTTTGACAGAACTTTAGAATCATGGTTTGACAGCACTTTAGAATCATTTCCGTTGGAAATGATTCTAAAGTGCTGTAAAACCATGTTTTTGATGAGAAAAAATGGAAAATAGAAAACAAGCAGCAGACGACAAAGTTAAAGTAACAAAGTCGAGGCATCCGGGGAGGGGTTTTGGAGATAATGTGAAATTGTCATCAGGGAACAGGGAAAGAATAACAAGATTAACCTGCTGCACAGGTGGGAAAATTCCAAAATCAGATCGGAATATTTACGTCGAACATTTATATATTCAGCCCTGAAATTAGAATAACCTGACCTGTAGCCTATTTTGAACACCAACATTGCAAAGTATACTTTTCTAGCAAAGTATAATTTGAGGGAGAAATTTTCAATTTTAGGATAAATTTATTAATTTTTATTATACTGAATTTACTACATTATTTTGGCTGTGATAATGTAATAAATTCAGTATAATAATTCTGCATATTCATCAAATATATGCAGTCGTTAGTTCTATATGAAATAATGCATTTCAGGAAAACTAAATGATTACTCCCTCAAAGTATGCTAGATAAGTATACTTTGCAATTTTGGTGAAGTAGGCTACTGATCATGGGTTTACACTGGTCATATATTCTGTCAATATGACATCAAAGACAGTTGGCCTGAGAATAACAAGAATGCTGAAGCTGACAATCAATGCCAGTTAACTCTTTGCATGCTGGGAAATTTGTGGGCTATAAATAGTTCAAAAATAGCAGATGACAATTCATTATATTTTCTTTTATTTCTCCTTATAAATGTCATGAATATGTCTTGGAATTTCATTAGAATTGTGTCCGGAGGTCACAATTCTATTGAAATTTCAAGACATATTTACAGAGAGAAATAAAACATATACTCCTAATTCGTTTGGCGGATATTTCCGCTGCTAGCATGCAAAGAGTTAAAGCATGGTCAGTAAACTAGGGGAGATAACCGACTGGAAAAAGTTTAAAATCAATAGAGTTGAGTTCTGATTGCCATGACAAATATGTATACCGAATTTGGTTAAGATATGTGAAGTAGAACTTCGAGTTATCGTGATACACAAACCGTTTCCTGTTTTTCTTTTGCGGTAAGTCACAGTATTCAGTAAGATATTGACAATTTGTGTTTCAAGTGAATATGCTAAATTTAAACAGATGTCATTCAGTGCCATGTACTAGTCATATAAAATTGACAACATTTAAAAACAAACAAAAAACATTTTTTATTTCGCCATACACTATGAACATGTAATTACACCAACAAAAAAAACACAAGAATTCCGCGGAATCAAATGTCTCGCCTTGTTCCGCCTTGACCTTGACCCTGGGGCCCAAGAACAAAATATTAATAGTCCTATATTCATCTACATATCATAGTAAAGGGATGTATAAAGTTTGATGACTGTAGCTGATAAGGTGTTGAAGTAATGACCGTAACACGAAAACTTAACATTGAATGATGACGCCGCCGCCGACTCCGGAAAAGCAAAACCTATGTCTCCCTTTCCGCTTTCGCGGGTGAGACAAAAAAAACAAAAACGCTGCCAACGGCATGTATCTCATCGCTGTGGTGGTTGAATCATAAATATATACATGTTTTTTCAAGCCAATCACGCATACAGTAAATGGAGAAACGAGTACGCACCTACTGGACAAAAGGTTACTTGACCTTGGGCATGCAGCGAGCATGGGTGTGGTGGGGAATGAAAATAGTAATCAGAGCTCCAGATAAGCTGCGTATTTGCGTAAATACCCAATTAAAATTGCCAAAAACCCAATTGAAATCAGAAGTAGCGAGTATCAAAAAGCAATAACAAATTTGTGGTACCTTTATCAAGATGCAGAAAACAATAAACAGACCACAAATATAGCATATTTTTCTCATTTTCCATGAAAACGCATCTTGGTATTTCATTAGAATTGTCTCCAAGGAGACAATTCTAATGAAATGCCAAGACATGTTTTTATTTCGAAGCAAACTATTCAATTATTGTTGTCTGTTGATGTGTAAACTGTAGTGATTTTATTTTACCCAATTAATATTTTGAAATACCCCATTGCTTCAGAAATGATGGAGTGACAATACTCAATTACTAATTTCTTATTTGGAGCTCTGTATAGCAGTATGAAGGAACGCGCGCACATCTACTGAACGTAAATAAAATCTACTGGATGGAAATTTCGAAGATATTTGACCTTGACTTTGGGCACGACGTGAGCATGGGCGGAGTGCAGAATGAACATATGGATTATAATATAAACATGCACATGAAGTTTCGAGCCAATCTTCATACAGTAAAGAGGTTATAGCAGAATGGAAAACGTGACAGACAGACAGACATGCGACTTTTGAATCCCTATATCCCATTTTTGCTACGCGATGGGATAATGAATAATGATCATGTATGTTTGAAGTACACTATATACAGATCTCCAATTAAGATGCGTAAATTTCTTATTTCTCCATCAAAAATGGCAAGTTGGGAGTGCTTTAGAATCGTCTCAACGAGACGATTCTAAAGGACTCCCAACTTGCCATTTTTGATGAAGAAATAACAAAATTTCACCCCAAGTTGGTCAAATTACGCACCTTATCTGGAGCTCTGTATAGAACATAATGGTAAGGTTAGCAGTAGCTTTAGATCAAAGTACATGTGATTTCTCCCCCCACCCCCCACGCCAATACATGGCACATGCTGTCTGTTCTACACCAACATACATTATTTTGTTTCATCAGAAATACTCCCCCAATCGTGGGCTATTCTTGTCTACAAATAGACGTCCATATCCACTATGCATATGGTAGATGGTGGTGGGGGGGGGGGAATATTTCATAGGAAAATCTCCCCCCACCCCCCACCAATACATGCCACATGCTATCTCTTCACCAACTTTCATTTCATTTCATCAGAAATACTCCCCCAATCACATGCTATTCTTCTCCTTCTCTACAAAGAGACATTCATATCCACTTTGCATATGGTAGATGGTGGGGGGGGGGGTATTTCCTAGGAAAATCTCCCCCCCCCCCCATCAATACATGGCACATGCTGTCTGTTCTACACCCACATACATTATTTTGTTTCTTCAGAAATACTCTCCAAATCGTGGGCTATTCTTGTCTACAAAGAGACAATCACATCCACTATGCATATGGTAGATGGTGGCGGGGGGGGGGGGGGGGGGGGGGGAATATTTCCTAGGAAAATCTCCCCCCTCCCCCACCAATACATGCCACATGCTATCTGTTCTACACCAACATACATTATTTCATTTCATCAGAAATACTCCCCCAATCGTGGGCTGTTCTTGTCTACAAAGAGACATCCATATCCACTATGCATATGGTAGATGGTGGCGGGGGGAATAATTCCTAGGAAAATCCCCCCCCTCCCCCCTCCCCACCAATACATGCCACATGCTTGCTGTTCTACACAGATATACTGTTTTTATTTTCTAGACCCACCCCCACCATGTGCTATACATTTATACCAATCATATGCAGCTATGGTAGAGATTTAACCTAGAGAACTCTCTACCAGCCAACATACATAATAGTTATGGTACGGTAATGGGGAATTATTGCATATACCGGTAAAGAATAGTAGAATCTCACCGCCCACCACCACTATATTGTCTATGTATAGTATTATACTAAATTGGAGAGGTCTTTTATAGAAAATACTGCCTCGCCTATTCACATACTTCTCCACAAGCAGACATACATTATGACTATGTTAGTTGGGTATACATGTAGGGATATTACGTCCTCTTTTACCAACAGACTGGTTCTAGCATGTGCATTTTGTATCCTCCTGAGCACAATATCAACAATGTATATAAAAATACATTAAAAGTTTTGTGGACAGTGTCTGTGAAGGTGGTGATGGGGGGGGCGGGGGGGGGGGGGGGGAGAATTTCCAGGGGGGGAAGATTTCCAGGGGGGGAAGATTTCCTGTTACACCGGGTTGCAGAAACCACAGGCGGATGTGGCACAGATTTGTCACAATGGAGTTCTGGTGCCGGCTCGGAATTGTTCATGATTTCTGGTTCTATTTCCGGAGACTGTATTTTCACTGATGTCTTCGTCATTTGGTCAGCATGACGTCGCCATGTTGCCTTGTCACTGGTCACGACCGTGTACGACAGTGGACCGGTTTTCTCAGATATTGTAGCGTTGGCCCATTTTGTTTGAATTGTCACGGTAATCGCGCACCATAACATTTTCTCCAACACTGAACTGGCGGGTTCTACTGTTACCGAGAGTGGAGAATTGCGTATTCTGCACGGTATCTTGCACATTTGGTTTGATGAGATCCAAACGTGTGCGCAGATTTCTGCCGAGAAACAACTTCGCAGGGGTTTCCTTTGTTGTGGAATGTGGCGTGTTCCTGCAGGCTAACAAGAAATTTGCGATTTTCTTGTAGACTGTACCTCCCTCTCGAGTTGCCGATTTCATTGCCATTTTGAATGTTTGCACAAAACGTTCAGCCTGTCCGTTGCTGGTGGGGTGCCAGGGAGCTGACCGTTTGTGGGTAATTCCATTGCGTTTGACAAATTGTTCCGAAGTAAACTGACTTCCGTTGTCACTGACGATATACTTCGGCAAACCGGTACGTCCAAAGATGGTTCTAAGAACTTTGACCGTGTTTAACGCCGTCGTTCATTTCATCACCTGGATTTCTGGCCATTTGGAGTGTGCGTCGACCATAATTAGGTACATGTAACCCATGAATGGTCCGGCAAAGTCGATATGTATGACTTCCCACGGAGCGGAGGGCCATTCCCATGGATGCAGTTCTACTTTTGTTGGCTCGTTCTGATGTACTCGACAGCTTGAACACCGTTTTGCTAACTGTTCAATTTCATTGTCAAGACCTAGCCACCAGAAGTAACTTCTGCCGAGTGCTTTCATTTTCACAATACCGACATGGCCTTCATGTAATTCATCGCGAACTTTGCTTCTCAACTTTGGTGGTATGATGACGCGTATTCCCCACATTAAACATCCATGATGAACTGATAGTTAATTTTCTGCGAATGTAGAATGCATTCAATGTAGCGTCACCCGGCTTATTCTTCCAGCCGTTTTGTGTTAATTCCAACACATTTGATAGCACTGGGTCGCGCCGTGTTTCACATGCTATTTCCATTGCGGTTACGGGTAGATTTTCAATTTGTGACACATTGAACAGTTCTACTGGGTCAGTCTGTGACTCTTTTCTCTTGCTCTGGGCATGGTAACCGTGACAGTCCATCAGCATTTGCGTTTGCTGTGGAACTTCTGTACCCGATTGTGTAATCGTAGCCTTGCAATTCGATTGCATATCGCTGTAGTCGGGCGGCTGTAGTCGCTGGTATCCCTTTCTTTGGACCAAGTATGGTAAGAAGTGGCTGGTGATCAGTGACTAGTACAGATTTCCGCCCATACAGGTAACAGTGGAATTTCCTCACTGCCCATATGATTGATAACGCTTCCTTGTGGATTTGCGCGTAATTTGTCTCAGCTGTGCTCAGGATGCGAATGTGATTGGTCGTTCCTCGCCAGTGGTCATAACGTGCGACAGTACACATCCTAGTCCATATGATGATGCATCACACGCGAGTCTGATCGGCAGATCTGGGTTGTAATGTGTTAACAGTGTCCGACGTGATCAGTTCTTTCACTTTCATGAACGCATTGTCCGCAGAGTGTGACCATTCAAATGTCACATCTTTTCTCAACAGCTTGTTTAATGGGTGCACAATAGTTGCCATGTTTGGAATAAATTTTCCATAGTAGTTGACAAGTAGTTGTGTCACATTTTCAGGTTTCGGCGCATTCATCATTGCGTGAACTTTTTGTGGTGTCTTGTGCAATGGACTGCATCAATGATATGCCCACAGTATGTAATTTCCTTCTGGAAGAAACTACATTTTTCCAAGTTTGCACGGAGGTTGTAGTCCTGGAGACGTTGCAACACTAATTGAAGAGTGTGGAGGTGCTCTTCGTCCGTTTTGCTTGTGATGATCATATCGTCGAGGATGCAGCTTGTGTTTGGTATTCCTTTCAATACCTGATCCATGGTGCGTTGCCATATAGCGGGGGCAGATGCGATTCCAAACACTAAGCGGTAGTACTGATACAGTCCTTTGCTTGTGTTGATTGTCAGATAATTCCATCTTTTTCATCCAGTTCAGTGTCAACCTTATTTCTCAATGCATACATTACTGGCCGTGCCTTGCAGAATTTTGGCTGTACATATATGTTTACATCTGTGTCTACAATGATACATGTTTGGCTAGTATACAAGAGACGATTCTCATGTGCTGCAAAAACATGTTTTTATTAATTAATAGAACAAATGTGGACAAACATTTATATTTCTTGACAACAAAAACATAATTTGATAAAACATGATAATCGTCTTACGAGACGATTCTAATGTGCTGCCAATACACGTTTATTGAGCAAAAAAAACCCAACATATTTCAATACGTGTTATTGGTTACTGCATCGCATCGTCGACACATATATACACAAGATCGCGAAGACCAAATCGCGAGGCGAAAACGTGAGATTCTATTTGATTAATTCTCGCGTTTTCGCCTGGCTATCTCGTGTTTTCGAGACCGCGATGCCGCGTTTTCGCCTCGGCCTTTTCATGCTGTCGCCTTCGCTTTTGGAAATACGTTTGTTCACGTCATTATGTGTGTAGTTGAAATTGAGTTTTGCGCATACATTACATGCACGTACGTACGCAGAACGCACTTCAAACTAGCATGCTTTATATGCATGTACCTACGTAGAACGCAAGTCCAACACGCATGCTGTCTACACATGCATGTGCAAATCGTATTTCCAAAAGCGGAAGGCGAGATAGAGATCACGAAAAAACGCGAGATTGTAACATAAACAAAAATATACCGCCGTACCCACCCATCCCAAACTAGCACATTTGCGACATATCATTTTCGGTCTAGCTGCACACCTGATGGTGTTTACAATCATCAGTTGGTAATCCAGTTTCACGTGCAACGTGTGAATGACTAGAATTCAGCGGAAACAAACATACCAAAACCACGCTATGTAGTAACTCACGTCATCGCATCGTCGATAAATTGATAATTACGCATTATAGGAATGAATGGCCTTTTTGTGGAATTTATCGGGGTATAAACTTGGAAAAGTCGCGGGAATATTGGACGAAGGCCGGAAGGCCTCGTCCAGTATTCCCGCGACTTTTCCAAGTTTATATCCCCGATAAATTCAACAAAAAGGCCATTCATTCCTTATAATTCCAGCATTTGAAATAAATTCATCAAGAAAATGTGTTTATTTTCCGTTTTCTTAAGAATTATTTGAACTGCGCCTGACGGTTACGGAAAGTAGTTCGGCATTGGAGTTTACTGGGATATAAATTTTGGACAGAGAATTGCTACGGACCAATCAAATGTTAGGGAATTGTGTAAATATTTTTGTGCTGGAATTATTAGCTTGTGCATTTTCACGTATGTTCGAGATCTTTATAAAAGCAAGATTTGGCAGCACATGGGAATCGTCTCCTAAGACGATTCTCATAGTTTGTCAAAATGTTTTTGTAAAGAAATACCAATGTATTCTTTTCACATTTGTCCGATGTCTTAATAAAACATGCTTTGGCAACACATGAGAATCGTCTACGTAGACGATTTTAATGTTTTGTAAAAATAAATTGTTGTCACATGTGTTTGATTTCTTAGACAGTGCAAACAGTCGACACATTCAGAAATCAACAACTAAATTTGTGTTTCTCGAGTCTGGTTTCATATGGTGGCGAGGAAATACAACACCGTGAAAATATTGTTGGAAAGTAAATGTCAATTGTCACGTAGGCCATTTCAGTTTACCGCCGTTACGTCAGCTGTTATTCCAAGTTGTACTTGGTCGCTCGTTAGGAGTATTTCTTTCCTTTGTTTATAAGGGATGGGTTGTGACCTAGGGCTTAGAGCACCCGACTTCCAATCTGGAGGTTGTGGGTTCAAACATCGCCTTGGGTATCAAACATACCTTCATACTCATAGTATTTCCATCCCACTGGTCTGTCGGGCGAGACTAAACTGTGGTCCCCGTCTCTATATGACCTTAGCTGTTGCTGTCTGCTGGGACGTTAAACCCATTCATAAAAGAGTAACGGAATCTTTATGTATGGTGGTAGCGGCAAAAACCGGCGATGTGATACATTAAACAATAACAAATCAAAATATTTGTTTTCCTCAATAAACATGTATTGGCAGCACATCAAAATCGTCTAAGACAAGTGTCGTGTTTTGTCGAACCATGTTGTTTTGTCAAAAATATTGATGTTTGTCCACATTTGTTAAATTTCTTAATAAAAACATGTGTTGGCAGCACATGACACGCAATAGAATCGTTGTCTCTTTAGACGATTTGTACGTGTCATGTTAGGGACGTGTTACAATTTCGCGTTTTCTCGATCTTGGCACAGGTCGAGATCGCAAAAACGCGAAGCGTGATCGCGAGAGCTGAAACGATTCAAAATGCAACATATTCTCAACAAAACATGGTTTGACAGTACTGTGCTGCTGCATATGAGAATCGTCTCCCTTCAAGTTTTGTCAAAATATGTTTTTGTAGGATTTTCTTTTTAGATTAGTTTTCATGTTTTTAATTTCTTAATAAAAAATATTTTGACAGCACGTCTCCCAAGAGATATATTGATAGAAGAAATATTGATGCTATTATATTCGTTTTATTCCTCAATAAAACATGTTTGGTAGCAGATGAGAATCGTCTCGATTTGTACGTGTCGTGTTAGGGACATGTTACAATCTCGCGATCTCGCGCATAGGTTGAGATCGCGAAAATGCGAAGCGTGGTCTCGAGAGCTCCAAACGAAAACGCGACATGTTTTTACTGCACTGTGCATATGAGAATCGTCTCCTAAGATGATTCTCAAGTTTTGTCAAAACATGTTCTTGTAGGAAATTTAAAGATATTTTTTTCATATTTTTAATTTCTTATTAAAACTATATTGGCAGCACACTAGAATCGTCTACTAAGACTAAATATTGATGCTTTTATATTCGTGTTATTCCTTAATAAAATAGGTTTCGTAGCAGATGAGAATCCTCTCAATTTCCGTGAAATATGTGATGGTGTGTTTTAAGTATTAGTTTTTGAATGGATGTGATTCAACAGATCGGTGTCACGGTTTCAAACAGAAATTCGAAACACGAATATTTGTGGTGTTGGTATCGAGTTCCATATGGTGGATGGGAAATGCGATCGATTACAACATGAAAATCTTGGAAGAAAATGTCAATTGTCAAGTAGGCCGTTAACCTTTTCCCGCCGTTATGTCAGCTGTTATTTTAAATATGTATGGTCGCTCGATTTCCGTCGATTATTTAAACTAGAAATGGACGCTTGTCGACAAGCGCATGTGTATCCCCCTCCCCAGATACACAAGTAGTTTGAAAAAAGGGTGTTCGAGTTATGCTCCGGAGACAAAATCAGTGACGGAAAAACAAAGGGAGATAACTAAAAAATTAGTGATGCAAGAGTTGTCATTCTTGCGCGACACCTTTAGGGTCGTGGTCTATGCATGTGTGAAGTTTCATGAAAATATTCCAAAGGGTGTTCGAGTTATGCTCCGGACACGAAATCAGTGCACGAAACAACAAAGGGAGATAACTAAGAAATTAACGACGCAAGAGTTGTCATTCTTATGTGCGACACACCTTTGGGTCGTCTTCTATGCATGTGGGAAGTTTAATAAACTAGAAAATGTGTTCATAGAACACGGATGTCCCACATATCGCTTTGATAATAAATGAGGCCAAATCCAAGTCAAAAATTTTCTTTTACCCCGAGCGTTAAAGTTTTTGAAGCACCCAAGTATGTGACCTTGATCCTGGGCTTGGCTTGGGGGCAGGACGAACGTGGATTTGGCACAGGGTGGCGGTAGAGGACCATTAGAGCAATGCATATATGAAATATGAAGCTGATCCGTGAATGGAAAGAAAAATTATAAGATATTTACCGGAGCGTTAAAGTTTTTGAAGCACCAAGTATGTGACCTTGACCTGGGCTTGGCGGGGGGGGCAGGACGAACGTGGATTTGGCACAGGGCGGTAGAGGACCATTAGAGCAATGTGTATATGAAATATGAAGCTGATCCGTGAAAGAAAACAGAAATTATAAGATATTAACCCGAGCGTTAAAGTTTTTGAAGCACCAAGTATGTAACCTTGACCCTGGGCTTGGCGGGGGCAGGACGAACATGGATTTGGCACAGGGCGGTAGAGGACCATTGGAACAATGTGTATATGAAATATGAAGCTGATCCGTGAAAGAAAACAGAAATTATAAGGTATTAACCTGAGCGTTAAAGTTTTTGAAGCACCAAGTATGTGACCTTGACCCTGGGCTTGGCGGGGGCAGGACGAACGTGGATTTGGCACAGAGCGGTAGAGGACCATTAGAGCAATGTGTATATGAAATATGAAACTGATCCGTGAAAGAAAACAGAAATTATAAGATATTTACCCGAGTGTTAAAGTTTTTGAAGCACCAAGTATGTGACCTTGACCCTGGGCTTGGCGGGGGCAGGACAAATGTGGATTTGGCACAGGGCGGTAGTGAACCATCAGAGCAATGTGTATATGAAATATGAAGCTGATCCGTGAAAGAAAACAGAAATTATAAGATATTAACCTGAGCGTTAAAGTTTTTGAAGCACCAAGTACGTGACCTTGACCCTGGGCTTGGCGGGGGCAGGACGAACGTGGATTTGGCACAGGGCGGTAGAGGACCATTAGAGCAATGTGTATATGAAATATGAAAATGATCCGTGAAAGAAAACAGAAAGTATAAGATATTTACCGGAGCGTTAACGTTTTTGAAGCACCAAGTATGTGACCTTGACCCTGGGCTTGGCGGGGGCAGGACAAACGTGGATTTGGCACAGGGCGGTAGTGAACCATCAGAGCAATGTGTATATGAAATATGAAGCTGATCCGTGAAAGAAAACAGAAATTATAAGATATTTACCTGTGCGTTAAAGTTTTTGAAGCACCAAGTATGTAACCTTCACCCTGGGCTTGGTGGGGGCAGGACGAACGTGGATTTGGCACAGGGCGGTAGAGGACCATTAGAGCAATGTGTATATGAAATATGAAGCTGATCCGTGAAAGAAAACAGAAATTATAAGATATTAACCTGAGCGTTAAAGTTTTTGAAGCACCAAGTATGTGACCTTGACCCTGGGCTTGGCGGGGGCAGGACGAACGTGGATTTGGCACAGGGCGGTAGAGAACCATTAGAGCAATGTGTATATGAAATATGAAACTGATCCGTGAAAGAAAACAGAAATTATAAGATATTTACCTGAGCGTTAAAGTTTTTGAAGCACCAAGTATGTGACCTTAACCCTGGGCTTGGCGGGGGCAGGACAAACGTGGATTTGGCACAGGGCGGTAGTGAACCATCAGAGCAATGTGTATATGAAATATGAAGCAGATCGGTCGAAGGATGAAGAAATTATGAGACATTTACCCGAGTGTTAAAGTTTTGTGATGGACGGACGGATGGACGGACGGACGGGAGGGATAATGGGAATCTCAACCTCCAAGTAACCTCTGCAACTAATCAACATGTGTCGGTAAGCTTTGTTAAATATTCAACATGTTCTCATGTTATAGTACATTACAGTTTGCAGTGTTTAAAGATGGGTGTGGTAACCATGGGCGGATTCAGGGGGGGCGGATCGGCCGCGCGCCTCCCCTAAAATTCGCAGAGTAAAGATTTTTTACAAGTTACAAGGCACGTTTTTTGCTCCAAAATGCACCAGAACGCAGGAAATGCGATGTAGATTTCAAAAAAATTCCGGGGGGGGGCGGGGGATGCCCCGGACCCCCCTAGCGCTATCCCGAGCTCCGATAATATAGTCAAGTATTGCAAAATAGTTACGTCCCCACCCCCCTCTAACCCGAAATCCTCGATCAGCGCCTGGTAAGTGAGAAAGGGCACATGGCCACAATCCCTGAGCCTTTACAATATAATGACATATATATCCAGGGTTTGTATTGAATTTGGCAAAACAAATGCATCAAAATCTCTCTAATAGATTCAGAATCAGTGATTTCAATGCAGCTCCTTCATTGCTTGTGTATAAGCAATACATAATGCACAAAACACAGTGAGGTCGGTGGAGTTTTCGAAAAGTCTTGAAATTAATTGGAAATTTGATGGTCATAAACTTGCTTTTCGCACGATTTGTAGTATCAAATCATCAGCTTATCACTTGACTGCATAATAATGTATGTCTGAATCAGGCGATGGTAATTCGATCCTCAAGAAAGACACCTGGCAACAATTATAAGGTATCACAATCCAAAACAGGACGTTACATTAATAGCAACTGCAATAAACATTATTTTCATACTTTGTCTTGGCCTAATGGGAAACACTTGGAAAGGCTACGAGATATCCAAATTTGGTTGACATGCGATAAAAGATGACAATCTATAGGAATTGTCCGGGTATTTTATCAACACCCCTTGTATACACCGTTGATAAAAACGTCGTAATTTCAACGTCATTGATCTAAAACTTCATATAAGTTTTTACCACGCGTCATAAAAATAATTCTAAAATGAAAAATAATTGGGATACATTGATCATTTTGGTGGAATATGGCTTTTAAAAGATGTACAATTCAGAATACGCGAAAAAGTAAAAACTTAAAATTTTGTCATTAAGCCCAGTTTTCGCATGGCGCGGCTCATATATTCAGCCTTGAAATTAGAATAACCTGACCTTGTGTCAGGTCCATACCACACGAAGGTAGTACAGTTCCTTCAGCACTGAAATTACCATAAAAACTTTCAGCACTGAAAGACAGTGTCCTGATCCAATGCCAGACACCCTTTCTACTTCGGATCACTTCGCATGTGTGTTTCACTGCTAAGGTATGAATTGTTATGCGTATTCAGTTATTAACATAAATGTGTAAAATACACCACTAAGTGCCTTATCTTGAGCTATGGTTGAACTAACTCACCACCCCTCATTATAATGAGCCGCGTCGCGAGAAAACCTGTCTTCGGGAAATGCTTGGGCAAATTAACATTTGGTTACGATGACGATGGTATTTGTATGATGCATTGAATGCTTTTTATTTGATCATGATATCTGCAATGTTCATTAAGATATTATATTTTAAACAACACCACTATTCAGGTCGTTTGAGCAAATGAGACGTCACGTAAAAGCCACGTCAAACGACGTTACAATATATATAGTAAATACATGGTTAGTGCCGTCAAATATAAAAAATTAATATTTAATATATTTGGTTGAGCCTTAGACAGCTTTATTGTTGTTGTCGACGCGAAACCAAATATATTTTATATTCTACGGCACTAATCATGTATTTAATTTATACCGCATACTAAACGTAATTGCTTGAAAGTGTCACAAATCCAGTGACGTGATTCAAAGCAAAATGGCGGCGTCCACGCTAGGTAGATTCGGTATTGTATCTGATTAAATATCCGATTTATTTACGATGCGCTTCAATATTGGCTCGAATTAGACAACACAGTTGTCATAATAAGCATTGCATACACAATGGACATGTCCGTGTCGTTGATTACGTCGCATATACTGTTACTGTAAAGATGAACAAAATTCAGCTGCACCGACAGTGACTTCGATTTTAAAATTCGACGCCATCTTGAATTTGCTGTTGAGACTGACTAATATTAAAGGTACATGCCCATGCAGTAGGCACAAACTGTTCTTTATAGGAATTAAAGAAGTGTATAATTGTGTCACTAGTCCAACAGTTATAAAAAAATACAAGTGCCTGCTATACAGATATAATCAATTAGCAATATTTATTTTACTGATAGTGTCGCGCGGTGGCATCAGGCTATTTTCATATGCAAATGAGGCATGATATTTTTTAATTATTTATACATGTACTAATTAAATGTGTCACCTGAACAAATTATATTTTCAACAGATTATCAAGTATGATCATTGCACATCAAAAAATAAATAGAATAAATATCATACAGAGAATAAATAGTAATTTCCGTTAACATTTTAAGGAAACACGGTTATCGCCCCTGATATCAGTGTGTAAATTTACGGCTAATATGAAATGTATAATAATGCCAATCAATACGTGGAATAACGGTGAATGAATGTTTATTTTGCCAGAAAATGTGTCAGATGATGTCTCTGATGTAAGTAACATTTTGTGCCTACTGAGTGGGCACGTACCTTTAAGCTACTTCAGGTATAACATATTAGGTTACTTCAGATATAAACAGCATTTATTCAAACCCTTTAAAATGCTTTTCAAATAGTAATGGTCGTGAAACTAAGTGTAGTGCGTCTTATTTTCAACTAAAAATAGTTTTATCAATTAATCATGTTGATATTCGATCACACCTATTGTTATTCATATCCGGATCCGGATCCGGATCCTGTAATGCTAGACGATATTATTCATACAAAACCGTGATTCGACTTATTTGTCACATCCTCATGCACCTACCTTGCACACTAGCTGTGTTAATACAGAAACAACACCAGGAAGTGTGTCAAAAATGTGGTAACCCGAGTTTATTCGAAAGTTTCAACAAAACAGTTTTATATATTTGTTTTTGCTTTCCATAATGCAAATTTTCTATTTATATTATCACAATACACACTATTGTATTTGATCAAAATCCGAGGACTTTGTATTTTATTTTACTTGATATGTGTACTATAATATACTGTGATATATATATATAGATATACATAAACGAGAAATGGACGCTTGTCGACAAGCGCATGTGTATCCCCCTCCACAGATACACAAGTAGTTTGAAACTAGAAATGTGGCCTGTCGGCACACGAATGCCCCCGCTGGCAGCCAAAGAAAACGAGGCATATTTGATTATAAGCCATTTACCCGAGCGTTAAGGTTTCGAACGCACCAAGTATGTGACCTTGACCCTGGGCTTAGCGGGGGTGGGACGAATGTGGATTTGTCACAGGGCGGTAGAGGACCATTGGAGCAATGCGTGTGTGAAATGTGAAGCAGATCCGAGCAAGGAAACAGAAATTATAAGCCATTTACCCAGCGTTAAGGTTTCGAACGCACCAAGTCTGTGACCTTGACCCTGGGCTTAGCGGGGGCGGGACAAACGTGGATTTGTCACAGGGCGGTAGCCATTAGCGACCATTGGAGCAATAAAGCGTGTGTGTGAAATGTGAAGCAGATCCGAGCAAGGAAACAGAAATTATAAGCCATTTACCCAGCGTTAAGGTTTCGAAAGCACCAAGTCTGTGACCTTGACCCTGGGCTTAGCGGGGGCGGGATGAATGTGGATTTATCACAGGGCCGTAGAGGACCATTGGAGCAATGCGTGTGTGAAATGTGAAGCAGATCCGAGCAAGGAAACAGAAATTATAAGCCATTTACCCAGCGTTAAGGTTTCGAAAGCACCAAGTCTGTGACCTTGACCCTGGGCTTAGTGGGGGCGGGACGAATGTGGATTTTTCACAGGGCGGTAGAGGACCATGGAGCAATGCGTGTGTGAAATGTGAAGCAGATCCGAGCAAGGAAACAGAAATTATAAGCCATTTACCCAGCGTTAAGGTTTCGAAAGCACCAAGTCTGTGACCTTGACCCTGGGCTTAGCGGGGGCGGGCGAATGTGGATTTGTCACAGGGCGGTAGAGGACCATTGGAGCAATGCGTGTGTGAAATGTGAAGCAGATCCGAGCAAGGAAACAGAAATTATAAGCCATTTACCCAGCGTTAAGGTTTCGAAAGCACCAAGTCTGTGACCTTGACCCTGGGCTTAGCGGGGGCGGGATGAATGTGGATTTATCACAGGGCCGTAGAGGACCATTGGAGCAATGCGTGTGTGAAATGTGAAGCAGATCCGAGCAAGGAAACAGAAATTATAAGCCATTTACCCAGCGTTAAGGTTTCGAAAGCACCAAGTCTGTGACCTTGACCCTGGGCTTAGTGGGGGCGGGACGAATGTGGATTTTTGGTAGAGGACCATTGGAGCAATGCGTGTGTGAAATGTGAAGCAGATCCGAGCAAGGAAACAGAAATTATAAGCCATTTACCCAGCGTTAAGGTTTCGAAAGCACCAAGTCTGTGACCTTGACCCTGGGCTTAGCGGGGGCGGGACGAATGTGGATTTGTCACAGGGCGGTAGAGGACCATTGGAGCAATGCGTGTGTGAAATGTGAAGCAGATCCGAGCAAGGAAACAGAAATTATAAGCCATTTACCCAGCGTTAAGGTTTCGAAAGCACCAAGTCTGTGACCTTGACCCTGGGCTTAGCGGGGGCGGGACGAATGTGGATTTGTCACAGGGCGGTAGAGGACCATTGGAGCAATGCGTGTGTGAAATGCGAAGCACATCCGAGCAAGGAAACAGAAATTATAAGCCATTTACCCAGCGTTAAGGTTTCGAAAGCACCAAGTATGTGACCTTGACCCTGGGCCTAGCGGGGGCGGGACGAATGTGGATTGTCACAGGGCGGCAGAGGACCATTGGAGCAATGCGTGTGTGAAATGTGAAGCAGATACGAGCAAGGAAACAGAAATTATAAGCCATTTACCCAGCGTTAAGGTTTCGAAAGCACCAAGTCTGTGACCTTGACCCTGGGCTTAGCGGGGGCGGGACGAATGTGGATTTGTCACAGGGCGGTAGAGGACCATTGGAGCAATGCGTGTGTGAAATGTGAAGCAGATCCGAGCAAGGAAACAGAAATTATAAGCCATTTACCCAGCGTTAAGGTTTCGAAAGCACCAAGTCTGTGACCTTGACCCTGGCTTAGCGGGGTGGGGCGGGACGAATGTGGATTTGTCACAGGGCGGTAGAGGACCATTGGAGCAATGCGTGTGTGAAATGCGAAGCAGATCCGAGCAAGAAACAGAATTATAAGCCATTTACCCAGCGTTAAGGTTTCGAAAGCACCAAGTCTGTGACCTTGACCCTGGGCTTAGCGGGGGCGGGACGAATGTGGATTTGTCACAGGGCGGTAGAGGACCATTGGAGCAATGCGTGTGTGAAATGCGAAGCAGATCCGAGCAAGGAAACAGAAATTATAAGCCATTTACCCAGCGTTAAGGTTTCGAAAGCACCAAGTCTGTGACCTTGACCCTGGGCTTAGCGGGGGCGGGACGAATGTGGATTTGTCACAGGGCGGTAGAGGACCATTGGAGCAATGCGTGTGTGAAATGCGAAGCAGATCCGAGCAAGGAAACAGAAATTATAAGCCATTTACCCAGCGTTAAGGTTTCGGGACGTACGTACGTACGGACACCGGTAACACTATATGCCACCCTCACCATTCGGTGGCGGGGGCATAAAAAGGGTGTTCGAGTTATGCTCCGGAGACAAAATCAGTGACGGAAAAACAAAGGGAGATAACTAACAAATTAGTGATGCAAGAGTTGTCATTCTTGCGTGACACACATTTAGGGTTCTGGTCTATGCATGTGTGAAGTTTCATGAAAATATTCCAAAGGGTGTTCGAGTTATGCTCCGGACACGAAATCAGTGCACGAAACAACAAAGGGAGATAACTAAGAAATTAACGACGCAAGAGTTGTCATTCTTACGTGCGACACACCTTTGGGTCGTCTTCTATGCATGTGTGAAGTTTAATAAACTAGACTAGAAATGTGGCCTGTCGGCACACAAATGCCCCCGCTGGCAGCCAAAAAAACGAGGCATATTTGATTATAAGCCATTTACCCGAGCGTTAAGGTTTCGAACGCACCAAATCTGTGACCTTGACCCTGGGCTTAGTGGGGGCGGAACGAATGTGGATTTGTCACAGGGCGGTAGAGGACCATTGGAGCAATGCGTGTGTGAAATGTGAAGCAGATCCGAGCAAAGACACAGAAATTACAAGCCATTTACCAGAGCGTTAAGGTTTCAAACGCACCAAGTCTGTGACCTTGACCCTGGGCTTAGCGGGGGCGGGTTGTGTGAAGTTTAATAAACTAGACTAGAAATGTGGCCTGTCGGCACACAAATGCCCCCGCTGGCAGCCAAAAAAACGAGGCATATTTGATTATAAGCCATTTACCCGAGCGTTAAGGTTTCGAACGCACCAAATCTGTGACCTTGACCCTGGGCTTAGTGGGGGCGGAACGAATGTGGATTTGTCACAGGGCGGTGGAGGACCATTGGAGCAATGCGTGTGTGAAATGTGAAGCAGATCCGAGCAAAGACACAGAAATTACAAGCCATTTACCAGAGCGTTAAGGTTTCAAACGCACCAAGTCTGTGACCTTGACCCTGGGCTTAGCGGGGGCGGGACGAATGTGGATTTGTCACAGGGCGGTAGAGGACCATTGGAGCAATGCGTGTGTGAAATGTGAAGCAGATCCGAGCAAGGAAACAGAAATTACAAGCCATTTACCCAGCGTTAGGGTTTCGAACGCACCAAGTCTGTGACTTTGACCCTGGGCTTAACGGGGGCGGGACGAATGTGGATTTGTCACAGGGCGGTAACACTATATGCCCCCCTCACCATTCGGTGGCATATAACACGGATGTCCCACATATCGCTTTGATAATAAATGAGGCCAAATTCCAAGTCAAAATTTTCTTTTACCTGAGCGTTAAAAGTTTTTGAAGCACCAAGTATGTGACCTTGACCCTGGGCTTGGCGGGGACAGGACGAATGTGGATTTGGCACAGGGCGGTAGAGGACCATTAGAGCAATGCATATATGAAATATGAAGCTGATCCGTGAAAGAAAACAGAAATTATAAGATATTTACCTGAGCGTTAAAGTTTTTGAAGCACTAAGTATGTGATCTTAACCCTGGGCTTGGCGGGGGCAGGACGAACGTGGATTTGGCACAGGGCGGTAGAGGACCATTAGAGCAATGTGTATATGAAATATGAAGGAGATCGGTCGAAGGATGAAGAAATTATGAGACATTTACCCGAGTGTTAAAGTTTTGTGACGGATGGACGGAACGACGGGAGGACGGGACGCATGTTCCTACGAATGAATACTTGTTGGGTTTTTACTCTATAAAAATATCCAACAAGAGTACCCAACACTATCCTAACCCTACCCAACAAGTACCCATTCGTGTGTGCGGACGGACGGACTGACAAGGGTAACACTAAATGCCCCCTCCACTATCGTGGTGGGGCATAAAAATATTCCAAAGGGTGTTCGAGTTATGCTCTGGATACAAAATCAGAGCACGAAACAACAAAGGGAGATAAGTAAACAAGAATTCCGCGGAATCAAATGCCTCGCCTTGTTATTATTGACTAGTGAGCCATACAATATCAGATTATATTCTATGGCTCACTAGTCAATAATTGTTTTATTATATGATAATAGTCTGTATATAGCACTTACGGCCTTATGCTACTAGACAAAAATTGAAAAAGAATTTGAAAAAAAAAAATGAAAAAAAAAAAATTGAAAAAAAATTGAGACCAGAATTGTTTTTTAATAGTCCTATATTTATCTACATATATCTGCACAGGTCCACATAATGCCACAATATTTTCAACACAGTTTACGGAAATGTAATATAAAAAAAACAACAAGAAATGCGTCAAACGTGGATGCCACCAGCATATTTGAGAAACTGTGACAAAGTGGTTAACCGAAAAGTGTGACGGACAGACAGACGGATGGACAGACAGACAGCCGGACGGTCCAAACACTATATGCCACCGTTTCTTCGAAACCCGGTGGCATAAAAATAATAATAATGCTCGCTACTGGAGCCCAGAATTTTTGTTAATAGTCCTATATTTATCTACATATATCTGCACAGGTCCACATACTGCCACAATATTGTCAACACAGTTTACGAAAATGTAATAATGTACCTGTATAAATTGGCTGTAATAAGTTAGTGGTCTGACCGGGTCAGTTAAAAAATGTAAAAAGAATGTAAAAAAAAAAAAAAATGTAAAAAAAAATATGCTCCCTACTGGAGCCCAGAATGTTTTTTAATAGTCCTATATTTATCTACATATCATATATGCACAGGTCCACATATTGCCACAATATTTTCAACACAGTTTACGGAAATGTAATATAATCATTTACCTGTATACATTACCTGTAAGTGGTCAGTGGTCAGTTGCACATGCTAGCACATGCACAGGTGAATAGTCTGTATATAGCACTTACAACCTTATGCTACTAGACAAAAATTGAAAATGAAAAAAAAAAGTTTAAAAATTAAAAATAATATTGCTTGCTACTGGAGCCCAGAATTTTTTTTTAATAGTCCTATATTTATCTACATATATCTGCACAGGTCCACATAATGCCACAATATTTTCAACACAGTTTACGGAAATGTAATATCCAATGTAGTAATTTACCTGTATAAATTACCTGTGGTCAGAGTGGTCAAGACTGGACATTTGCACATGCACAGGTGAATGGTTCTCCCAGTCTCTATTGTTCTCTCTACAGGTAAGGTGTACAGAGCACACGAGAAAACGGGTCTTCATGCATTATTGTCCAGTTTGTAGAGTGTGCAAAAAAAGGGAGATAACTAAAAAATTAGCTACGCAAGAGTTGTCATTCTTGTGCGCGACACACCTCCGGGTCGTGGTTTATGCATGTGTGAAGTTTCATGAAAATATTCCAAAGGGTGGTCGAGTTATGCTCCAGACAGGAAATCAGTGCGCGAAAATAAAAGGGAGATAACTAAAACAATAGCTATGCAAGAGTTGTCATTCTTGTGCACGACACACCTTCGGTTCGTGGTCTAATTGAATGTGTGAAGTTTCATAAAAAATATTCCAAAAGGGTGGTCGAGTTATGGTCAATCAGTGCGCGAAACAAAAAAGGGAGATAACTAAAAAATTAGCTATGCAAGAGTTGTCATTCTTGTGCGCGACACACCTTCGGGTGGTCTATGCATGTGTGAAGTTTCATGAAAATAATCCAAAGAGTGGTTGAGTTATGCTCCGGACACGAAATCAGTGCGCGAAACCAAAAAAGGGAGATAACTAAAAAAATAGCTATGCAAGAGTTGTCATTCTTGTGCGCGACACACCTTCGGGTCGTGGTCTATGCATGTGTGAAGTTTCATGAAAATATTCCAAAGGGTGTTCGAGTTATGCTCCGGACAAGAAGTGTCTGCGGCGTACGCAGATGCGGCCCGCTGTCAAATCCATAGTATCCCCCTACGGAGTCCGGGGGATACAATTATGTTTCCTCGTCGTGAAGGAACGTACATTATTCCTCAAAATATTTGGTCCTTTGTAACGTACCTTCGCCTGTCTACGGGACGAAATTAAATCTGTAATGTTAAATTGCATTCCTTCGGTTTTACATTTTACGTTTTCAAAGTACAAAATTACACTCTTTGCTAACCGTATGACCTGTAAGCTGGCAGTGTGACGCACCGTGTTTTAACACGGTGGGTCACGGAGGAAAGGGTGGGGGGACAAATCGCCAGTAATTCGGCCATAAATGCTCTCGTCGCTGCCAGTATTACTTGTATACTGGCACAGTGATGTGCCGTGGGTTAACACGGGGGAATGCGGTGTGCGGCAGATTCGGTCTTAGAAATGTTCCCACGGTGGAGATTTTGCCTCCACCGGGACGAATGGGATTTCCACCCGACACGGTGGGAGGAAGTTTTACGTCCACTCTCCATCTGATCACGGGGTCAGGTGGACGAAGGCAAAAATCGCGCTGAGTGTACTGTATGTACATGTGATGCTGCCGTGTTCTGCCGAAGACACGTCCTTGCGTATGTAACAATTTGTCAAAAAGATCGTGAACGACGCATGAAAATGCGGGCACACCGTAAGTGTTTGTCTTATTCGTCGGTGGCGAAATGGAAGCGAACGAACACTTCGTACAAATTGCAGCTTCCGGACGTAATTATCTATCGGCAGTTTTCACTGGGCGCTACTTTGGAAGTGTCATTTACAATGCATGATGCATTGTGACTAACACGAAATAGAAGCTGTGAGGCCGCGAAAATCCAGACCAACAATAACAATATAGCTTCCGACCCCACAACCAACCGGAAATAATTTTTACACCCCCGACCCACAGGTCAAAAATAAAAGTGCGGTCCGAACCCCCCAGATAATTTTTCCTGGAATAGCCCTAACCTAACGTTTGTTTCTATAATTAATGTGCTTTATATTTTTATTTACATACATGTAGCCGGTAACCGATTAAATTAAATTGTACAATAATAATGGGCAAACAAGTTTCGTTTTGTTATGCTTCATCAAAATCCATCACTCCATTAGCTATGACAATGAAGTGTAATAACAGTCTCAGCCAATAGGCTACACAAATATAACACTGTATTACACCACACAGTAGCTTACACCACTCTCAAGTTTCCCATATACAGAGAAACGATGTCAGTGTCATTTTTCGACGTATCTGTTAATTTTGGCTACTAATTTTGAAGTCCTGGTGCCAACCTAGTGGGTGTGTCTTGTAGGGAGACTGCACTGTATCCCGTCTATATCACTGGTGGCTTGACACTGAAGTCTTCATCCGTTTCTATTCCAATGTCTTCCTGAAAACACAGACATACAGTTGACACTCGTTACCTCAAACTCTCTTAACCCTTTGAACCCGAAAGCCCGCTATAGCGGTTTATGCAAACAGTGCAGATCCAGATGAGCCGGCTCGTAACGAGCCGTCTCATCAGGATCTGCACTTTTTGAAAGTAATTTTCATATTTTTGAGAACAAAATATATACCCCTTTTCATAAATGGACTAGTCTGAAAGCCATTTTGTGACGGTTTGATTGGTTGCAAAATAAACATATCAATATCCATTCCAGTTACTTAGGGGTGAAAGGGTTAAGTCAAACTACTGATAACTCAAAAGTCAAATTCTCCGTCCCAATACATGTTTTCCTATATAATAACTCTCGCTAACTCAAATTTTTGTTAACTCAAAGTATTTTCCTCAGTCCCCTAGACTTTGGGTAAACGAGTGTTGACTGTATGTTGTTCAATGACAGATTGAATGGCATTTTATGTCACTTCAAATACAAGGTTACGACATACAAAGATGTAGATATCTGAAAACGGTCCTTACAATGTGTACAGTGAGCATAGCCCCAGATCAGCATGTGCAGTGTGATCAGGGTCTACATCATTTCCCATTCAAGTTTAAGACCGTTCCATTATGCAGAAAAGGGGGCCATTTTGTATAAATTAACTAGAAATGTGGCCTGTCGGCACACGAATGCCCCCGCTGGCAGCCAAAGAAAACGAGGCATATTTGATTATAAGCCATTTACCCGAGGGTTAAGGTTTCGAACGCACCAAGTCTGTGACCTTGACCCTGGGCTTAGCGGGGGCGGGACGAATGTGATTTGTACAGGGGGTAGACCATTGGAGCAATGCGTGTGAAATGTGAACAGTCCGAGAAAGGAAACAAAATTTTAAGCATTTACCAGCGTAAAGGTTTCGAAAGCACCAAGTCTGTGCCTTGACCCTGGGCTTAGCGGGGCGGGACGAAGTTGATTTTTCACAGGGCGGAGCCATTGGAGCAATGTGTGTGAAAATGTGAAGCGATCCGAGCAAGGAAACAGAAATTATAAGCCTTTTACCCAGCGGGTTAAGGTTTCGAACGCACCAAGTCTGTGACCTTGACCCTGGCTTAGCGGGGGCGGGACGAATGTGGATTTTGTCACAGGGCGGTAGAGGACCATTGGAGCAATGCGTGTGAAATGTGAAGCAGATCCGAGCAAGGAAACAAAATAAATAAGCCATTTACCCAGCGTTAAGGTTTCGAAAGCACCAAGTCTGTGACCTTGACCCTGGGCTTAGCGGGGGCGGGACGAATGTTGATTTTTCACAGGGCGGTAGAGGACCATTGGAGCAATGCGTGTGTGAAATGAAGCAGATCCGAGCAAGGAAACAGAAATTATAAGCCATTTACCCAGCGTTAAGGTTTCGAACGCACCAAGTCTGTGACCTTGACCCTGGGCTTAGCGGGGGCGGGACAAATGTGGATTTGTCACAGGGCGGTAGAGGACCAATTGGAGCAATGCGTGTGTGAAATGTGAAGCAGATCCGAGCAAGGAAACAGAAATTATAAGCCATTTACCAGCGTTAAGGATTTCGAAAGCACAAGTCTGTGACCTTGACCCTGGGCTTAGCGGGCGGGACGAATGTGGATTTGTCACAGGGCGGTAGAGAACCATTGGAGCAATGCGTGTGTGAAATGTGAAGCAGATCCGAGCAAGAAACAGAAAATTATAGCCATTTACCCAGCGTTAAGGTTTCGAAAGCACCAAGTCTGTGACCTTGACCCTGGGCTTAGCGGGGGCGGACGAATGTGGATTTGTCACAGGGCGGGTAGAGGACCATTGGAGCAATGCGTGTGTGAAATGTGAAGCAGATCCGAGCAAGGAAACAGAAATTATAAGCCATTTACCCAGCGTTAAGGTTTCAAAAGCACCAAGTCTGTGACCTTGACCCTGGGCTTAGCGGGGGCGGGATGAATGTGGATTTGTCACAGGACGGTAGAGGACCATTGGAGCAATGCGTGTGTGAAATGTGAAGCAGATCCGAGCAAGGAAACAGAAATTATAAGCCATTTACCCAGCGTTAATGTTTCGAAAGCACCAAGTCTGTGACCTTGACCCTGGGCTTAGCGGGGGCGGGACGAATGTGGATTTGTCACAGGGCGGTAGAGGACCATTGGAGCAATGCGTGTGTGAAATGTGAAGCAGATCCGAGCAAGGAAACAGAAATTATAAGCCATTTACCCAGCGTTAATGTTTCGAAAGCACCAAGTCTGTGACCTTGACCCTGGGCTTAGCGGGGCTGGGACGAATGTGGATTTGTCACAGGGCGGTAGAGGACCATTGGAGCAATGCGTGTGTGAAATGTGAAGCAGATCCGAGCAAGGAAACAGAAATTATAAGCCATTTACCCAGCGTTAAGGTTTCGAAAGCACCAAGTCTGTGACCTTGACCCTGGGCTTAGCGGGGGCGGGACGAATGTGGATTTGTCACAGGGCGGTAGAGGACCATTGGAGCAATGCGTGTGTGAAATGTGAAGCAGATCCGAGCAAGGAAACAGAAATTATAAGCCATTTACCCAGCGTTAAGGTTTCGAAAGCACCAATTCTGTGACCTTGACCCTGGGCTTAGCGGGGGCGGGACGAATGTAGATTTGTCACAGGGCGGTAGAGGACCATTGGAGCAATGCGTGTGTGAAATGTGAAGCAGATCCGAGCAAGGAAACAGAAATTAGCCATTTACCCAGCGTTAAGGTTTCGAACGCACCAAGTCTGTGACCTTGACCCTGGGCTTAGCGGGGGCGGGACGAATGGATTTGTCACAGGGCGGTAGAGGACCATTGGAGCAATGCGTGTGTGAAATGTGAAGCAGATCCGAGCAAGGAAACAGAAATTATAAGCCATTTACCCAGCGTTAAGGTTTCGAAAGCACCAATTCTGTGACCTTGACCCTGGGCTTAGCGGGGGCGGGACGAATGTAGATTTGTCACAGGCGGTAGAGGACCCATTGGAGCAATGCGTGTGTGAAATGTGAAGCAGATCCGAGCAAGGAAACAGAAATTATAAGCCATTTACCCGAGCGTTAAGGTTTCGAAAGCACCAAGTCTGTGACCTTGACCCTGGGCTTAGCGGGGGCGGGACGAATGTGGATTTGTCACAGGGCGGTAGAGGACCATTGGAGCAATGCGTGTGTGAAATGTGAAGCACATCCGAGCAAGGAAACAGAAATTATAAGCCATTTACCCAGCGTTAAGGTTTCGGGACGTACGTACGGACGCCGGTAACACTATATGCCCCCCCTCACCATTCGGTGGCGGGGGCATAAAAATACAGACTTATTCCGTTGACTCGAACAAGGTAGGGGATTTGTTACTTGCTTGACCCATCCGTTGTTCGACGTATCAAATTTTCCCCGCAGTAACAGTTCCTGATCTTGTTTCATAATTGCCGAGGTCAGTGCAATAAGGGGAACAAATCTACCATATTATAATACGATGTCCTGTAGCCGATTTCAACAACATTGCAAAGTATACTTTACTAGCAAAGTATACTTTGAGCGAGAAATTTTCAATTTTAGGATAAATTTATTAATTTTTATTATACTGAATTTATTACATTATCGGCTGTGATAATGTAATAAATTCAGTATAATAATTCTGCATACTTTTAATCATCAAATATATGCAATCGTTAGTTCCATATGAAATAATGCATTTCAGGAAAAATAAATGATTACTCCCTCAAAGTATACTTTGCTAGAAAAGTATACTTTGCAATGTTGATGAAAAAGGCTACAGGCTCCTTCAATTATCGCTGATCATCGCCTCCACTGTGTACTCTATTGGTTTTTACTGTTCGTCGTTTATTAACCCTTACTACGCTGAATTAAATGTTGTCGTCTGCTGGAAATGTTTTATTTTCAATATTTCTCGACAAAACCAGTTTTTTGTTAAGAATTAAAGCAAAAATGAAAAACAGCAGACGGCAAATTCCGTCAACAGCGTAGGAAGGGTTAACCTTTTCAACCCTAAGTAACTGGAATTGATTTTCAGACCATTTAATATGAAAAGGGGGTGTTTTTGCCCTCAAAAATATGAAAATTACTTGCAGAAAATGCATATCCTGATGAGACGGCTCGTCACAAGCCGGCTCATCTGGATCTACACTTTTTGCCAATACAGTCGAACCTCCCCGAACGGCCACCTCTCTACAACAGCCACCTCTCTGTAACAGCCGCTATTTTATATCCCAAATGGATGATTTCATCTATATCTAACCCTTACACTGCTGAGCATGAACATTGTCGTTTGATGTTGATTTTGCATTCTTTCTCAATAAAAACATGTTTTGACAGCATTTTAGAATCATTTCCATTGGAAATGATTCTAAAATGCTGTCAAAACATGTTTTTATTGAGAATTATCGAAGAAAATAAATAAACATCAGACGATAAAATTGTATTCAGCATTAACCTCCCTACAACAGCCACCTCTCTATAACAGCCAATTTTGCCTCTTCCCATGGGTGGCTGTTGTAGAGAGGTTGCACTGTACCACTATACAGGCCTGTGGTGTGGAAAGGGTTAAACTAACAAACCACTGGCAGGTGCCTTGTCCGACATTAGGCATGAAAGCCACATGGGTGAGCTATAGAATGAAAAAATATGGATGATGATAAAGAATACCAAGTTTCATGTCAATCCGACTTACGGTTGCAGAGATAATCGGTACCCGAAAACCTTAAAGCAAATCTTACGGACGGACGAACAGACAGATGGACGGAATAACGAAAACTATATACCCCTAGAGACAGTAGGTAGCTGAAAACATTAACGCAAGTCTCGGACAGACAGACAAACAGACAGACATGGTGACGACTATATGTACATTTGTACCCCAATATATTTTTGCGGGTACATAAAAAACGGGTTATCTCACAACTTACATATAACTGTTTCTTGGGTTTTGGATATCCCTCCAGTATAGCATTGAGTATATCGTTTGTCTGAAACAAAGAAAAAAGGATTTAATATCCCAACAACAGTTACTAACCCTTCCACGTCTGCTGTTTATTTTCTATTTTCCATTTTTATCATCAAAAACATGCTTTTACAGCACTTTAGAATAATTTACAACATGCTTTGACAGCACTTCAGAATCATTTCCATTGGAAATGATTCTGAAGTGCTGTCAAAACATGTTTTATTGAGAAATAAGGCAAGATATAAAAGCAACAGCAGACGACAATTGTTGCGAGTAGCGGTCTAAGGGTTAAGGTCATATGTGGCTGTGACTGGAGAAATGGGGCATATGGGATTTGTGACCAGGTTAGCTCCTGGTCAAATAGCTAACAATCTATATTGCTTGTTAGAAGCATGATGGGTATTTCACTGATGGAATGGGGAACAAAGCAGATCCTGTGAAAGCACAATCTGATCTGATGACAGCCGCATATCAAAAGAACACAACAATGTTTTTAAAAGAGAACACAAGGCTTGTCTATGTCACGTCATTACACAGATAATTCAGTCATATTGTCAAAATATTAGTTAGAAGTTATATTGACCGTATTGCAGTGTATTGTTGATGCCTCTACTGGTTTTCCAAGTTTGGTAACCTATCTATAAGACTACTGTCTGTTCCACGTTTTTCTGCCGACAAACTTTTGGCTATTACACACATTAAATCTAAAAAATATTTAAAAGTAAGTACTTTTTCATCAATAACAAAAGTCACCCTACCCCAAAAAAAATAAATTCTCATAGGAAAATCGTTTTTTCGCAATAAAATCAATATTTGATGGAAATTCATCTAATAATTTTTTTTTGGAGAGGGTGACTTTTTTGTTTAATTCACATTGATGAAAAAGTACTTACTTTTAAATATTTTTTAGATTTAATGTGTAGCCAAAAGTTTGCAAAACGTGGAACAGACAGTAGTCTATACTGGAGTAGTTTAACGCTCCAGCAACAGTTTAGGTCGTCCGACAGACCAGTGGGATGGAAATACTGTGTAAGTATTTGTTCACGTCCTAGCCTCCGGTATTAATATAGGAATGAATGGCCTTTTTGTGGAATTTATAGGGGTATAAACTTGGAAAATTCGCAGGAATACTGGACGAAGGCCGGAAGGCCTCGTCCAGTATTCCCGCGACTTTTCCAAGTTTATATCCCCGATAAATTCAACAAAAAGGCCATTTATTCCTTATAATTCTAGCATTTGAAATAAATTCATCAAGAAAATGTGTTTATTTTCCATTTTCTTAAGAATTATTTTAACTGCGCCTCACGGTTACGGAAAATAGTTTGCCGTGGGAGTTTACTGGGATATACATTTTGGACAGAGACTTGCTACGGGCCAATCAAATGTTAGGGAATTGTGTAAATATTTTTGTGCTGGAATTATAGTCCAATGCCATGGCCGATCCCCAGGAACCAACCATGCTTGCCATTAACCTTTTTCCAGCTCGTCTGTTTCACTTACAATTCGTTTCCGTTTCCTCCATTCCTTGACATACTTCAGTCGACTGCTGTACACCTGAAACCATACGTTACATACAAGGGGGCGGTAGAATAAATAGAGAATAGTATGTTAGTGCCGTGAATGGGAAAAAATATCTGGCAAGGCTTAGGAAACGGGATGGGCGAGGCTCTGCCGAGCACATCCTGTTTCCGTGCCGCGCCAGATATTTTTCCCAGTCACGGCACTAACCTACAATTCTATTTATCCCGTCAACACATACAATGACTTTAAAATGCAAAAAAATAACCCCAGTCACTGCACATATTCATACGCAGTGATCAAGTCGTATTGACAGGATATCAAAAAAGTTTCACGGCACCGTGTTTCATGGCACATATGCACTGTGTTGACGGGATAATTACAAGTTAATGTGGGTAGTGACTACAATGTCTACAATGGCACTGTGATGGTAATATTTTGGTCGTTTAGTTGATGGTAGGACCCATACACGTATTTCTGGTTATTACAGCTGTCAGAAATTATCAATTGAGAAGACAACAGAGTTCAACTAAGGAAACAGAAATAAATAGATGATCTTTACACACGAGTGATGATATGATATTCATTAAACAGGTCTACCGATTCCTCAAAATCAATCAACAGGTTTAATAAATTTGAAGCTGTACTGACCGCCTTGAGCGATACAGTCATCTTTTTTGTAGTAGTAGTATGCATATTAATTTTAAGATATTTATTCACCGGTATAAAACCATAGACCGTTGTCTACATTATGAGACATGCTCTTACTACTGCATGCATACCTGCTCCTTCTCCTCAGGTGAGACGACGTTCCCTCCGTCTTTGAGCTTCACCAACTTCGCTTCATGACGGGAACACTGCAACAAATGTTAGAAAAGTTACGCACCATGATGGAATTGACCCGGAGTTGCTTTGAACACTACTGTCTGTTTCACGAAAGCTGCCCAAATTTCTTTTTAGTAGTTCTTCTTAAAGGGGCATATCAGGATATTTTGAAAAAATACTATAAAAACATAAAAACGTGTTTTCATCATGGCCCTGTTTAAGTGAAAATATATGACGATACTAGGATCGCTTGGTTGTTTCTATTTTCACCGATATCGGTACATAATTCCAGCACAAAAATATTTACACAATTCCCTAACATTTGATTGGCCCGTAGCAAGTCTCTGTCCAAAATTTATATCCCAGTAAACTCCCACGCCGAACTACTTTCCGTAACCATGAGGCACAGTTAAAATAATTCTTAAGAAAACGGAAAATAAACACATTTTCTTGATGAATTTATTTAAAATGCTGGAATTATAAGGAATGAATGGCCTTTTGGTGTAATTTATCGGGGATATAAACTTGGAAAAGTCGTGGGAATACTGGACGAGGCCTTCCGGCCTTCGTCCAGTATTCCCGCGACTTTTCCAAGTTTATACCCCGATAAATTCCACAAAAAGGCCATTCATTCCTATAAGTATCCGATATTTATGTACCTATATGGGTGAAAATAGAAATAACCCAGCGGTTCTAGTAGCAATGTATTTGGATACAATTTGTTTTGGGAAACCCCTATTTTTATAGGGGTTTCCCAAAACAAAGAGTGTCCAAAACTTTAAGGTTGTTACGGTAGTAACGACAATTACCTCGTTCAATGTTTCTGCCAACTGTCTCTGTGCCTCCTCAGTAGTTACACAGCTATTGAGGCTCTTCAATTCTATATAGAAAAGTACACGCATGATTACTGGTAGTCACTGTGGGTAAAAAGTAAAAGTGGAATGGGTTTAACGTCCCAGCAACAGATAAGGTTATATAGAGCCGGAACCACAGTTTCTAAAGTCTCATCGGACAGACCAGTGGGATGGAAATACTATCATAAATAGAGAATAGCAGGCTAGTGTCTTTTGATATTAAGTCTATTTCAGGCGAGGCTAGGAAACGTGTAGGAATTCCGACACTCGCCGAGGAATTCTTTCCGTTTCCGAGCCGAGCCTGATAAACTTGATATCAACAGACACTAGACTGGTATTACATTTATCAGGTTTAACGTTTGATGCTAGCTGATCGTGCAATGTGAAATAGTTTTCGTTGAATGCAGACTTGTCTATGTTTCGTCATTCCACAGTTTAAAGTCCCATCTTACAGAACAGTGGAATGGAAATACTATGTAAGTATTAATAACGCCTAGCGTGAGGATTGAACTCACAAACCACGGTATTGAAAGTGAATGGGTCTAACGTTCCAGCAACAGCTAAGGTCATATAGGGACAGGATCACAATTAACTCTTTGCATGCTAGCGGCGAAAATATCCGCCAAACGAATTAGGAGTACATGTATATGTTTTATTTCTCTCTGTAAATATGTCTTGAAATTTCATTAGAATCGAGTCCTCAGGACTCAATTCTAATGAAATTCAAAGACATATTCATGATATTTACGGGGAGAAATACAAGAAAATATGATGAATTCTTGTCCGCTAGTTTTGAACTATTTACAGCCCTCAAGTTTCCCAGCATGCAAAGAGTTAAGTCTCATCCGACAAACCAGTGGGAATTTACAGTGGAACCTCACTAAACACGACACCAAGAAAATGTACGTGATCTTATTTTGGTGGGTTTCTCGCTCATATATTTCAGGTGACAATACCTGTTCATGATCGCATAGCACACAAATATGGCTCAGAATGATTAAATGCCCAATTTACATAGAAACCTCTCTAAGCCGGACACCCTAGGGACCTGGAGGCATCAATTACAGCATGGGCGTTATAATAGAATTATCACGTTTACAAATAGAAAATCTGCTCATAGTATACAAATGCCCCATCTACCGCGGTCAAAGCAAATAAGGAAAAATTACATAAGGGGGAGATAATATATGACCTGGTGTTGAATCAAAAATCAAAATTTATTTCACGCATCTACACACAATAAAGAAGCTACGTACCAAGTCTCCAGCTATTATAGTTTAAAGTCTCTATATATTATAGGAATTAATGCCCAAGAACGTTTTGTGGAATTTATCGGGGTATAAACTTGGAAAAGTTGCGGGAATACTGGACGAAGGCCGGAATTTATCGGGGTATAAACTTGGAAAAGTCGCAGGAATACTGGACGAAGGCCGAGAAGGCCATCGTCCAGTATTCCCGCGACTTTTCCAAGTTTATATCCCCGATAAATTCCAAGAAAATGTGTTTATTTTGACAGACGGCAGCCATTTGTTTATATTGACAGCACTGACAGCGCACCTGTAGAAAGTAGTTCGGCGTGCGAGTTTACTGGGATATAAATTTTGGACAGAGACTTGGTATGGGCCAAACAAATGTTAGGGAATTGTGTAAATATTTTTGTGCTGGAATTATTACGGTTTAAAAGTTTTACAAGTAGCAAGGCTGGTGATGGACGTATGGGGCAAACAAGGGTAACGATGTACCATAAAGCTAATGGTGTTCAGGGCACCAGATAAGGAATTAGTAATCAAGTATTTTTACTCCATCATTTCTGAAGCAATTGGGTATTTCAAAGTTTTAATTGGGTAAAATAAAATCACACTACTGTTTACTCATCAACAGAGAGCAATTATTGAATAGTTTTCTTCCAAATGAAACATTTCTTGGCATTTCGTTAGAATTGTCTCCTTGGAGACAATTCTAATGAAATACCAAGATGTGGTTTCATGGAAAAATAAGAAAATATGCTACATTTGTGGGCTGTGTATTGTTGTCTGTAGCATGATAAAGATACCTAAAATTTTCCATTGCTTTTTGATACTCACTACTTCTGATTTCAATTGGGTTTTTGGCAATTTTAATTGGGTATTTAAGCAAATACGCACCTTATCTGACGCTCTGGGTGCTCACACAAAATTCCAACTAGAAAAAGTCGATGGCGCGCCATCGCAATATACCCACTTTCCCCAAATGCTAAGTCTGAAAGGGGGAGGTAATCCATGATGGAGGGTCGGATAAAAAATCCGAATTCACTTTGCGCATCAGCACATCAAAACGAAGCTACGAACCAAATATCAGACGCGTAGGTATGAAGGTGAAAAAGTTTTTCGAGTTACAAGGAAAAAATGGGAAATTCTGAGTCGGAAAGGGGGAGGTAATCGATGATGGAGGGTCGGATCAAAAATGGGAATTCACTTTGCGCATGTGCACATGATAACGAAGCTACATAGCAAATATGAGGCGCGTAGGTATGAAGGTGAAAAAGTTTTTCGAGTTACAAGGAAAAAATGGGAAATTCTGAGTCCGAAAGGGGGAGATAATCCATGATGGAGGGTCGGATCAAAAATCCGAATTCACTTTGCGCATCTGCACATGATAACGAAGCTACATAGCAAATATGAGGCGCGTAGGTATGAAGGTGAAAAAGTTTTTCGAGTTACAAGGAAAAAAATGGGAAATTCTGAGTCCGAAAGGGGGAGATAATCCATGATGGAGGGTCGGATGAAAAATCCAAATTCACTTTGCGCATCTGCACATGATAACGAAGCTACATAGCAAATATGAGGCGCGTAGGTATGAAGGTGAAAAAGTTTTTCGAGTTACAAGGAAAAAATAAAAGGGAAATTCTGAGTCCGAAAGGGGGAGATAATCCATGATGGAGGGTCGGATCAAAAATCCGAATTCACTTTGCGCATCTGCACATGATAACGAAGCTACATAGCAAATATGAGGCGCGTAGGTATGAAGGTGAAAAAGTTTTTCGAGTTACAAGGAAAAAATGGGAAATTCTGAGTCCGAAAGGGGGAGATAATCCATGATGGAGGGTCGGATCAAAAATCCGAATTCACTTTGCGCATCTGTACATGATAACGAAGCTACATACCAAATATCAGGTGCGTAGGTATGAAGGTGAAAAAGTTTTTCGAGTTACAAGAAACGTGACGGACGTACGGACGGACGGACACCCGTGACGAAAACAATATACCCATTTTTTTTCCCTAAAAAAGTGGGTATAATTACCTCACTCTCTCTGTACACAATAACAGAAAATCTACCGAATGTCACAGTAGTGACAGTTCTCTTACTGGATTCCAATTTCTTTACGTTGTCAGTCGCGGTGTGAAACTGCTCGGTCAGCTGGACAATGGTCCTGTCCATCTGGGAGATTTCGCCATCATCCACATCCGGGAACTGTGACTGGTCAGCCACATAGACCTTCTGTTTGCCGTACGTCTTCTCCTTGATACCTCCCGACTCCACCAGCACCTCGCACGCTTTCACAATCGCCTGGTAAACACAGAAATCAAATTGAGCAAGAAACGCGTAGGAATTTGGAAGTTTACCGAGGAATTCCTATAGTTTTCGAGCCAAGCATATAACAACTTCTAGCATGCAGGGATTCCGCTTGCGATCGCAATTTCGCAATTGGCGATAAAAAAATTATATCCCTTTTTTTCCCGAAAATTGTAATTTTTTATCGCCAATTGTTTATTTTTATCCTATTGGTTATTCCTTGTTTTTTTTTTTATTGTTTTTTTTTTAAGTGGCAATTTTTTTATTTTCCCCAGCGGAATCCCTGAGCATGCTTTCACAACTTCCTGATAAATAAAATACCAGGCTAGGGTCCCTTGTTATCAGTTTATCAGGTGATGCTAGGAAACGTGTAGGAATTCGGAGATTTTTGTTTGTTTTGTTTGTTGGGGTTTAACGGCCTATCAACAGCTCAGGGTTCATGTTTGAGGGCGACATGGGCGAAGTGGTCGCTTTTTTTCTGGCCAAGTCGCCTTATTTTTCCCGTAGGGGGAAGTCAAGTCGCCCTGGAATTTTCTTGATTTTTTTTTTTTTACTATGAATTTCAGACCCTAGGGGCGAGTGCATGTCATAAATGCACTAATCCCACCAAATAGGCGTGTAAAATTGGATCGCATCGATTGTTTGATGACCCCTGGTGTGTATTTGCCCGCGGGGTTTCTTTGTTATTGTCGCCTACTATCGGTTTGTTATTCGCGACGCCATGATGCGTATCAACTGATCAGACACGTCTGGGCGCTTAATATTGTTTAACTAAAGCGTTCAAGGAACGTTGATTGAAGACCCGAATTTACGTCATTAAGGCGGGGCTTATAGCTTCATTTAATTCATTGGTCGGCTTCGACTAATTTGATTCGACGACACACGTGAATAATTAGTTTCAAGGTAAATGGGAGGCGACTACTATCGCAGTCTATCGGCATACGACGTAGTTGTCTACACACATTTTTGTCAGCTTATGACGCTTTGTGGGATACCATTTCCGAAATAAAAATAGCATCCAATCGTTAGCTACGATTGTGGGTATACCCACTCGAGGCGCACCTGACGAACCTAGTCGTCGCCTACACAATGGCCTACACAGACCATGATTGCAACTTTCTTTTTCGCCGAAAAGTGTGAAATAATTAAATACGAAATTGATATATTCTAATGAAATCCTTTGATGCCGAAATCAAGTATTGTGTATTACATTACTAACTGTTTATTTCAACCAACTATGGCTAACTCTATTGTCAGAAAACATGAAAAAGTCTATAAATATCACGGACAATTTCGGCGATTTCGTACCTACGTAGTTTCGTCCTTTTGCAACTTTTTCCAATCGATGTTAACGTAACCCGATTTTTATGATAATTCAGTTTGGTATTAACTGAATATACATAATGTATGCACATCCAAGTTCATAAACGATATTTATGTACACAGTTAAATTTCTTTTTTTATTTCTCGATGAAAGTATACGTTGTTAACGCTCACTTAAACCGTCTTGACGAGGAGGCTCAACATGTTGATGCCTCTACCCTCTAATAGATATGCTGTTGAAAACATAGAGTTAATGTATACAGTTACGCGATAACTATAAGTAAGAGAAAAAATCAGGGAAAATATGATTTTTATCACTTCTCCCTAATTTCCCCTCACTTCTCCCTATTTTGCCTGGCGGGAGAAGTGACTTCTCCCTAAATTTTTGGCCTAGATTGAACCCTGCAGCTAAGGTCATTTAAGGCCGGGTCAATGGGTTCAGTACTAAATCCCATATATTACCTGTACAAGTACATGTTACATGTTCAAGTACATGTACAAATGGGGGGAAAATCACAAAATCAGAACTGATTAATTACAATAACAAAACTATATATTCAGCCCGGAAATCAGAATAATCCTGATCTGATGCCAGGTCCTCGCCACACCAGAATCACTTAGCCCCTCCCAAAAGCAGTAGGATCAGTAATAATCTTACTACTTTTATAATGGGCAATAACCCAATTCAACTCCCAGGTAACAAAAGAGCCAAAGATAAAAACGTACCCGAGGGCCAAACCAGGCAAATCGTGATTCCTATAGGGAGGAACCCCTCCCGTTAATTTACACTGTCTCATTCGCCCGACCACCACCCATGAATTCTGAGGTATACCAAGGAATTCTACCGTTTCTGAGTCAAGCATGTAACACCTCACACGCTTTCAAAATCATCTGATAAGAGACCACACTATCAGGTGAGGCTAGGATGTGGTTAGAAATTATGGGGCTTGCTGAGCCTGAGTTGTGCTATAGGTCAGACTCAGTCAATCAAACTGCTTGATTATGCTACAGCTCAGGCTCAGCCAAGCAAACTGCTTTATTGCGAGTCGACAGTACCAACTGATGTTCAGAAATGTTGATACTCTGGGCAAGATTAACGCAGGTGGTGGTGCATTTACAGCAGGGCTCCAGATAAGGAATTAGTAATTGAGTATTGTTACTCCATCATTTCTGAAGCAATTGGGTATTTCAACAGTTTAATTGGGTAAAATAAAAACGCACTACTGTTTACATATCAACAGACAGCAATTATTGAATAGTTTGCTTCGAAATTAAAACATGTCTTGGCATTTCATTAGAATTGTCTCCTTGGAGACAATTCCAATGAAATACCAATACATGTTTTCATGTATATGTTTTCATGGAAAATAAGAAAAATATGCTATATTTGTGGTCTGTTTATTGTTTTCTGCTGCATGATAAAGGTACCATGAAATATGTATTGCTTTTTGATACTCGCTACGTCTGATTTCAATTGGGTTTTTGGCAATTTTAATTGGGTATTTAAGCAAATACGCAGCTTATCTGGAGCCCTGACTTACAGTTTTGCCGTGCTCCTTGTGTAGGTTGTTACAGATGTCTATGGCGCTGTACGGCCGGTTCTGCTTGTTCAGGTAGTCCAGTACCGCCTTCACAGCTGTAACATACATAACTCATAAATCATTTGATATAATAATAACAAACTAAAGTAGTTGTTTTTCCTCTGTTTGTTAAAAATTGCTTAATGAATGTATATTTACGTATTGTCGTCTATAATACAATAACATCTACCGGGTATCGCAGGAAGCAGAAACAAGGAACATAAAACAAAAATAAAATCCCATTTTATGCTAATGGCAGTACGTTTGTTATGTCTCGGTTTCTGCAGCCTATGATACTAAGCCACATGTTAGGGAGAGGATTTATATATGCTTGCTTTCAATCCAATCCCATTTGTATAATTCTATATATACTACTTTATCAATGCCGTACTTGTAAATTATATACAAATAAAATATGTTCAAACCAACTCATAAATGTGGCCGTGACTGGAGAAATGGGGATATGGGTTTTGTGACCAGTGTAGATCCAGATCAGCCTGTGCATCCGCAGTCTGATCAGGATCTGCATTGTTCGACATTCCATCAATGAAACACCCGTTATGCAGCTAACAAGCTATTTATAGAGCATTATCAGGCTACAAGAGAACGCTATTTGATCAGTAGCTACACTGGTCACAAATCCAATGTGTCCCATTTCTTCAGCCACACACTGAACATAAATGTGGCTGTGTCTGGAGAAATATGAGACCAGTGTCCTTCCTGATGATTTTAGTATACTGCTTGTTAGAAATATGATGGGTGATTCATAAACGGAACGGTGAACAGTGCAGATCCTTATCTGCATTTAACTGGTCGCAACACCCATAAGCCCAATTTCCCCAGTCGCAGTCATAAATAGCCGGCAGCAGAGAAAAATGCACCTGAGACACGTATGACCAGTGATATATGACTGATATTCAAGCACTTCCATGCGCCGTTAAAGCATGTGATTTTCAACTAATGAAATACATTTGAATTATGCACCAGTCAATGGAAATCCCCGCCCCCCCCCCCCTGGCCCGGGGAATAGCGGGGCTTATAATTTTGACTCAGTTAAAGCCCCGCTATGTCCCGGCAGTGCGGGGCAATCTGGCTGGTTAAACCCCGGGTAAATGGCCCCGCACCCCGGGGACATCAGTAAGGTTAAATCCCCGGTAAAGGCCCCGCAATGCGGGGCATATTTCAAAGCTGATATTAAAAAAAATGAGAAGAGAAGACTTGTTCAATCAGTGTGTATAGATGATGTACAAAACATTTAAAAATAACAATTCAATCACTGGGTACAAACCAGTCTAGAGGACAAAGATTGATTGATTGAATATTTTTTAACGTCCGTTCAACAGCAAAGGTCATTACAGACAGGTCGGCAGTTTCGAATCCCTGCTCAAAGAGGACAAAGAATTCATCACTGACCTTTATACATTATCTTGTTCTGGGGCGATTTTACGACCGTTTGCACAATTTCCATTTTAGTGGACTCTCCCCACAAGCAGGGCCTACTGCAGACTACTTCTAACCTCACCAAAATCACTGGGCGCCAGTCTCCATTTACTCAGCTCTTAATATACAAGAATCAGGAAATACGGTTGATTTATTTTAGCAGTCAGAAGCAACAAACTGGTGGTCCGGCCGACTCCATTTTGGTCTGAGGAGCCACACATGGGTACGAGTACTGCAGATTATTAATAGCAGCTTTAGATTTACGCTACCATGATTTGGTGTCTGTCTGCTGTCAGATGGCTCTTCAGTCACACCAGTAAAGTAACTTAATCCCATTCTTATCCACCAGCCGGTGGTACAAAAAGCAATGGAGAATGCAACACCAAGTTTGAAATCAGAAAAGGACTATAGCTTTATATTCTGACATGTACTGCATGTTTAGATATCAATCAAGACAGTGAAAGAACTATTGTCACATGTATACAATGTAGAAGACTTGACATAAATGCTGGGTTCCAGCTAGAACATGACCTCCAAAAAATATGTGTCTCATCATGGCCCTAGAACCACCAGACCTTCCCAATATTTTAATCGGCGTAAACCTGTCCGGTGGCAACTTTCGTAAAAGACCGGTGTCAACTTTCGTGTTTAATATTTGTCGATTATTTATTTGACAACGACATTTTATCAATTTTATCAAAAATATCGGAATGCTATGCGATGTAATTTTGAATATGAAACTTTCAGAAGAAACAAGTTTTACATTCCATCCGTAATTGATGAAGATATCGCACTTACAACATGAAAAACAGGCAGATCTCAAGTTGTAAGTGTGATATCTTCACCAATTATGGATGGATTGTAACACTTTTTCTTCTTAATGTTCCATATTTATAATTACATCGCATAGCATTCCCATTTTTAAAAAAAATGCCGTTGTTGTAAAATAATCGTGAAATAGTAATATCACAATATTGTGAAGGTCCGGTGGTTTCAGGGCCGTGCTCATGGAAGACAGTTGTATCATACAGTGATACATGTTGTCTGACGCCCACATACAGTGATACATGTTTACAGTGATACATGTTTACAGTGATACATGTTGTCTGACGCCATCATACAGTGATACATGTTGTCTGACGCCCTCATACAGTGATACATGTTGTCTGACGCCCTCATACATTGCCCTCATACAGTGATACATTTATGTTGTCTGCTATCCCCTGTGGTGTGGGGGAGGGATCAGCAGCATTCCTATGACAGATGAAATGGTGTTTTACAGCTCATCAACTTTTTAGGTCATTTATAGCCGGGAATACACCTGTATCAGGGAGAAATAGTAATTCAGATCTGAATTTACGAAATCTCAATTTGGTGCCAGGTTCCCTTACCACACCAAATCACTTGGCTCCCTGCCCCGCCCCCTTTCACCCGGCTTTTATGAGAATCAGGGGATACTGTGATTTATTCCATCGTAGGAATCAGCAGCACCACTACAGCTGATCCCCGATCCCCCCCCCCACACACAGGGGGTCCTATGATAGAATAAGCCACATTATCCCCTGCTTCTCGTAAAAGTCTAGTAAAAGAGGTCGAAAAGCAAGTGATTTGGTGTATGTGTGCCCGGGGACAACACGCAGTGATATCATGGTTATAGTTCAATAAATAAAGACTGCTGAGATCCAGAAAAAAAATAGTTAAAAAGTATGTTAAAGCCCCGGTAAAGCCCCGGGGTTACGTCCCCGCATATTTTGGCGAAGTTAAAGCCCCAGGGTTGTCCCCGCAATGCGGGGCATCGTGACAGGTTAAAACTCCGGGGTATGCCCGGCTATTCCCCGGGTCAGGGGGGGCGGGGATTTCCATTGACTGGTGCATTATCATTTGATGGACAATTTTCTAAATGCCACTGGCTCAATAACCTGAAAAAATTGCTGTGAAGACTGCCAATTAGATAGTTAAATACATTATATAATATTCAAAATGTTTATACCTGTTTACCTCAAGTGGCCCTCATCAGTTTTAGAAAATAATCTGTTTGAAGTTTTCAACATGCAGTAGCATCGCACTAGAGATAATGTTTCAAATTTAGAATAGAAAGCTGACAATTACTTGAATAATGAAATAAACATTGTTTGGTTTCCTTAGCTATAGTTTTTTTACCATACTTTTCATTTTTTATATTGTATGTTGCAAAATAAACCTATTGCAAGGGAGACAACTTTTTGGTTTATTCTGGAAAGGTAAGCTAAATGACTAGCTGGGGGCAGTAACGCTGCAGAACTCCAGTACAGTACATATAGCAGGCTACGGACAGTATGAGAGTTTAGCAGAGTTACTGTCTGCAACTATTAAACTACACCATCACCAGCAGAGAACGTACACTATCAGTATCACACAGAAACAAAATTGGGCCCGACAAACAGACACAGACAATTTGTCTGAAAGTGAAAAGTTCAAGGGGAGATCACTGAATTCCTGACATTTGCTCTGTGGTCTGTCTAGCAACAACTTAATTAACATCTGCTCAAATGATGCACACCATTTTCTGTAAAATGTCACGGTTACCGAGATATACAATCACCCCCAATAACCTACTAAGCATTATTTATATCAGGTTTTGTTAAAATTGTCGTGTTTTTTTTTATCCATTTTTATTTAAATTTAACTTAATTGTGATATTCATGTTCTATTTAAATGTGCTGTCCAAAATTGTGCTATATTGTACTATTTATTTTTTATATTTTTTTATTTTTGAACCAAACTTAATTGTGATATTCATGTTACATGTAATTGTGCTGTCCAAACTTGTGCTGTTTTGTACTGTCCTATCTGTTTATATGTGTCGGTTCAAAAGTTCTTGAGAACTTATGTTACTTGTTATATATCTTGCCGACGTTAAATAAAATTTATCTTATCTTATCTTATCTTACCTAGCTGATAACTGTGTCATCGGTTTTCGTGGATTCAGTTTGTAGCCAAATTATGTTTAGGATGCAGAGTATTTAAAAAATTAATCTATTGAAGTTCAACTACATACCCTGTGCATCCTTAGATTTGCTCATTTGGCCTGGTTATTTCGACCAAACTGGCGACGTTCTTGATTTATCTGGACATTTTTCCAGAAATGCATTTGCTGGTGAAACCGGAAAATGGCGGGGAACATGCGCAAGGGAGATAACTACTAGAGACCAGCCGACAAATGGCGGAAATTAATTTTAAGGGAGGTAACAAACCAAACTAGACGGGGTAAAGTTCACCTATCGGTATCTGTTCGTCCGTCCGTTCAGGCACAACATTGCCGGGGTCTTAGGTTTTAGGACAGCGAAAAGAATGCAAATTATTTCGCATCAACGAATGCCTATTTGTCTTAGATGGCCATTCCTTTGTTTAAATACAATGAATGTAACACCTGAGTGTCATCAGGGGTGTCACTTTATAGAAAGGTCCGTCCGTCCGCCCGTCCGTCCATCCGTCAATCAATATATATATCCATGCAGCTATACTCCATGGGCCCATTGCCAGTTAACTATGCAGCTGTATGTAGTTGCAGCCATCATTTGATTTGCCGTAAAAGCACGTAGTACACATAGCAATTAATAAGCAACACACATTTCCGATTAACTCTTGGATACATTGATGCCATTTATTAATTTGCACAATACATTTGATAGAAATATTTGTTATTCGGTAGAAGCCAACAATTCAGAATTCAACACAATATGGACCTCGTATCGTGTTCACGTAATGGAGGTTCTATGCATTTCCTAAATATCCAAGTGTACAGTAATGCTATCTACCTCGTTGAAATTCTAAAATATGAACCAGTCAGGTTATGGACAATATAGATGTAGCTTAGCAACGAGGAGTAAATTCTCAAGACAACGGCATTGTTATTATATGACAGGGAGACAAATACAATGTAGGCGACAGCAAAGGTATATCTATGCCAAACATAATTTTATAATATTTGCATGGTGCACGCGCTTGAGATTATTTTTGAAGAAACATTGGGATGGTGGTGTTCAGATTTGACTGGCCGTCCAAAAGTGAAAGTAGACGGTGTCACAATATATGGGGAAGTTACTCGTGCAAATCAAGACGCATCACCCCGTGTTTGATATGCTGGCATATTTATGTGAATGTACAGCTATGGGACATGTATTAGCTGATACTTTCCTATACATATGTCGTAATATAGTGTTTAATGATGTTCATTTCATTCATAATTATCATCATGATCATTTCCGTAATTTATAGCTGATTGCAAATACGTTTCCATATTGAAAGCACACCACGGACATGTGTGTAGTAGATTGTTCATTATGCTTAAATCCAGCGAAACCTCTCAAACTCAGACGCAATGGGGAGCTCGTCCGCGTCCATGTAATGGAGGTTCCGGCCTGCGTTTCCTAAATATTCAGGTTTCATTTGACCTTCGAGGTTGAATGTTTTATATACATACGTTGTCATACAATGTTAATAATGTTATTTTTATTGTGCATAGTGTCTCCTATACGTAATGGCGAACATGATGTGTAGATAAAAATCAAACAGTGTTGAAATACTCATACTGATCTTACGTTACGTTGGTCGCCAACAAAATAATATTTTAAGTAATAAGTAGGAACACAAATTAAAAAAAAAAGTGGAGGGATTCGAACTCATACGTGTATAGGCGACAGATGATCAGATATAGACATTACATGCACGGACCCATTGCACCACGGTATCGAATACGCTATCAGTTGGGTAATGGTCATTCACTACAAAAATGTTATGACACATGTCAATTTTCGCTTGAAACCAGCATATGTGATCAAAACGGATTCGTAGCTGTTTCACCACTCATAGCTGTTTCACCATTTGTTCGCCACTTTCCCGATTCGTTTCCGGACTGTTTGTTAACACTTTGAAGTTGTAAAATGCCATTCTCTTTTTACCGAAAACAAGGCACTGGATGACACAAAAGTTGGAAACACGTTGTTTTGGACACTTTTGTGATATCCACGTGTATCATAAGTTTCATCTAACTACCGTCATTGCTCACAGTAACAATTACGTTGTATGAAATCCGCAGCAGTTAAAAAAATAGCCAGTTGTAAATCGTCATTCGTACGTTATGACTTAATTAGACACGAATTATCTGGGTACGTTCGCCCATGGTGCCCGGCCTCATGGATATGGAAGGGTATGTATGCTTTAGTTGAATATTTTCACCAATTATTTCATTCAGGAGTCACTAGCGCAGTGGTGTACCACGTTGCGTACCAAGTTAAACATATGCGGTGAATGTCGTCGTACTTCGAATTAGACGGAGAGCGCATACTTTTCTTTTACTTGTGTAATTTTTTTTGATATTTTGTGTGTGAATGACACCCTAGATTGGCGACATTTTCAGAGTCATTGATCACAGTAACAATTAGGTTGTATGAATTCCGCAGCAGACGCCTCTCTGAACCGGACGCCGTGGGGCCCTCCCAGGGTTTCCGGTTTAGATAAGTTTCACTGTACGACGATACACATATATTTTTCCTGTTCTATTTTATTCTGTGCATACCTGTAATGTAACCTATTTCACCAAAATTTCAAAGCATTCTTATGTAGCAAAAGTGTACTTTCAGGGAGTAATCATATATTTTTCTAGAACTAACAACTTCACATATTTGATGATTAAACGTATGCAGAATTATTATACTGACTTTATTACATTATCACAGCCAAAATGGCTGTGATAATGTAATACATTCAGTATAATAACAATTTATAAATTTTTCCTTAATTTGAAAAATTCTCGCTCAAAGTGTACTTAGCAAGATAGGTATACCTTACAATTGTGGTGAAATATGCTACTGAGACCAAGTTCATTTAAAGTGAGAGTACGTATTAGATGTCCATGTATGACAACCATATAATACACTATGATACTAATTTAATTATACGTTTTGAATGGTACGGAGCCCCGCAGGTGAAGTCAACAAAAAATGTTTTTATTAATTCGTTCCCGCGAGATAACAATTCGTTCCCTAAAATTTAAATATTCGTTCCCACGAATTAACAATTCGTTCCCACGAATTAAAAATTCGTGTCTACGAAATAACAATTCGTTCCCACGGGAACGAATTGTTAATTCGTGCAAATGAATTGTTATATCATATGAACGAATTGTTAATTCGAGAGAACGAATTGCTAAAATGGGGGAACGAATTGTTATCTCGCGGGAACGAATTCATAAAAAAAAAGTCTATGTCCCCTGCGGGGCTCCGTAGTATGGCCCTTGTCTGTCTCTAATTCAGATGATTAATTAGGCTAGAAACAGCGACACAGACAGTCGTGCATCGTTAGTGATATGAACATGTATGTTTATATATAGACATTTACATGTGAGTTGACATATCCAGCTAGCTGTGTGTAGTGAACGGGCAGAATGATGCGACTTTTCGCTGGAATATTTTTGGGCATAGTTATAGTAGCAGGTAATACATGGAACGTTCTGTATATATTGAACTTCTAATTGTTAATTAGTGTTTGGCTGTACATGTAACTAAATAAATGGGGCATATGGTGTTTGTGATCTTTCTATGTTCAGTAGCCTATTTCACCAACATTGTTTTTCTAGCAAAGTATACTTACTTTGAGGGAGCAATTTTTAATTTTAAGATAACTTTATTAATTTTTATTATACTGAATTTATTACATTATCACAGCCACTTTGGCTGTGATAATGTAATACATTCAGTATAATAATTCTGCATACTTGTAATCATCAAATATATGCAGTCGTTAGTTCTATATGAAATAATGCATTTCAGGAAATAAATGATTACTCCCTCAAAGTATACTTTGCGATATATAGTCGAGTCGTGGGGACCCGAAATTTGGGTCAACCTTGCAGTATGGTACTACTAACGTTTTTTGATTGATTTTGGTAGTTTAGTGTGTCAGTAATTGGAAACCGAGTGATCCCACCCTGTCATCATTGAGCAATTTACAGAATTCAAGATGGCATCCAAGATGGTGTCCAGTATAGAGTAAAACTAAAAATGGCCCAAATGAGCTTATTTTTTAGGAACTGATTGGTATCAAGTCGTAAATAACATTTATTAAATATAAGGTGAATATACCTGCAACGATTTGTGAAATTTAAAATGGAATCCAAGATGGCCGCCAAATGTTAAATATACTTATTTTTAACTAAATTTTGTTGTTTCTTGAATAATTTCAAAATGCAATATTTTTCAGATTTTCTTTCTCATTTTCTCAAATAAAAAATCATGTGATCATTGAAACACAAGTCTACAAAGCAAAACTATGTTTATGCATGCACCGCCGGACCTTGCACCATTTGCAAAATTGCATGTCATGTGCCGTATGGAAAATAGTACACTTATGAATGGGATCTATCATTTTTGCTGACAAACCAAACGTTACATCAGTGACTGAAAGGCAAACAGTGTATGTCAAGAGCAGTCAGACTATGCGGATGTGTGGGTATATGTATCTGGGTATATGCTGGTCGCATTAGTGGGCCACCGGATGAGAAAAAGTGTCATAAGACATGTGCGGCCAGCATAGCCCCAGCTAAGCCTGTATGCACAGTCTGAGCACGACCCATGCTGGTCCTTATCCTGTCTGGCGACCACCATCAGATATACATGTACTTACAACATTAAGATCGACACCGGGGCGCATGTGTGAGCTCTTTACTAATTATGCTATACGGTCCCGTTCAGATTAGAGCGGAGTCGGGTATTTTCGGCAGTCTAAGACGGAACCGTACACGCTGTACAAACCCAGTTCCGATTTTGGGATTTATTTATAGATTACACTGCATTACGCATTTTGATGAGTAACGCTAACTTTCGTTTGAACGTGACAAGCGATTTTCGATAGATACACTCGGGTAAATCTGCATTCATGTATTCATTACTTAATTATGTGTCTACGTAGATTTACATATTGCATGATCATATTTATGAAAAGGTATTGGTTCACAGATGTCGTTCTATGGAAAACGATTTAATTCGTAGTCAATCCAACATTGTTCACGTTCCTGTGTAACAGTTTCTGATCAATGAGTTGAGTGCAATAACACAACTATGATCAGGATATACATTGGTCAACAATGTCTCTTTTCTCAGCCGGCGGCCCAAATATCGAAGGAGTGAGGCTAGTCGAGGGCCCAGTTATATAATACAGACACATACGGATACGTTTCCATGTGGTTAACTATCTATTAAAACCGGGCTTATGTCTTGGCGATATAAGACGGCGCGTTGGGTTCTATCATACCATGTTTGCAGTAACATGTCTCAAGCTATGGACGATATGTTTCAAGACCGCGATGACGATGAATATGACACAAAGACAAAACAAACACAAGGAAGAGGGACATACACGAAAGAAAATTGATCAAGAAGACATAACGAAAATTAAAAATGAGCTGAAACGGTATACTACCCCACTAGAACAACCAGAATCAGACATGTTGTTGAATGTGGTAAATGGTCGAGTCGCTGATGAAACCGTGAACGTACAAGATGTAGCAGAATTTACGAATAGATTGCCGACTGGCTTTTACAATACTATCCTAAGTCGTGACAATGGAAGCAATGAAGAAAGAGGTACGTATAGGGGCTAGAGCAGTGTACGACATGAAAAAGCTATATGGACGATTACTTGTATTGTCATAGAAGCGCGATGTTGCACTAGAGATAATGTTCTGTTTCGAACTTGCACCGCTTTCACCTGCTATATTTGACGATTATGGAAGCATGCGCAAAGGCACACAATCACCGATTCTGTATAAACTTGAAGTTTGGACAGACGAAACAAGTGCACCAGATGTGCAGGTTATATATACATCAGAAGTTTATAAGGGCCGTCGAAAAGAATCATAGCGTCATAGTGGTGACAGATAGTTTGACAGGTACATAGAGGGGTCAATAAAGACACATGAGCGACTCAGACGAACAGGAACAGAACCGGATTTTCCTGAAACGTGCAGTGATACACAAACGGTTAAACGTTTACAATGAAAACAAACGGAAATCTTTCATCCTTTTTGGATCACTAATCATGTACGTGCAGTGAACACAAAACAGGAAAACGCACAGAAACCACAAACAAAACTCGTTTGACGTCACTAAACAAGGTACAGGAATGTGCTAGCAAATCTGGATCTAGACTGTATACAAACGCCATACGCCCCATTTCTCCATTGACAGAGTGACAACCACCAATAATGGTGTTAGCTCCTGTATGTGACGATTTGTGTTGTTGTCAAATCGTGTTGTTAATATTGTTTGTTATGTGTAACACCATCAGCCATCAATCACCCGGTCATTAACCACAGCTCAGACAAATAGCTATAATGACGTACTAATAATATAACTATTACCACAAATTAAGCGTTGGCGACCAATACTTCAAAGTGTAATACTTTTTAAGCATCATATAGTGGAATATTACTGCCATCGACGTGACGAGTTGACTTACTCGTCGGTGAATACCAGTAGCATATTTCACCCAAATTGCAAAGCATACTTATCTAGCTAAGTATACTTTGAGGGACTGATCATTTATTTCCCCCGAAATGCATTACTTCATATAGAAACAAACGACTGCATATAGTTGATGCTTAAAAGTATGCATACTTATTATACTGAATGTATTACATTATCACAGCCAAAATGGCTGTGATAATGTAATAAATGCAGTATAATAAAAATAATAAATTTATCCTTAAATTGAAAATGTCCCTCTGAAAGTGTACTTAGCAAGATAAGTATACTTAGCAATTTTGGTGCAATCGGCTACAGTCTGTTGAATTGCACGAGATAACTCGTCAAAAACGTGATACCTCCCACTAGAGACTATAAATTAATTTATATATTCTTTCTCGTCAAAATAAGATATTTTTATCTCATATTTACGGTGGCACAGAGGGGACATGCAAATATTTTTTACTATTGCACGCAAAACCTATCGCGTGCGCACGCACTAGCTATCGCGTGCGCACGCAATATCAATGAAATATTTCCATGTCCCTCTGTGCCACCGTACATATTGACTAGTTAATTGACTAGTTAATATATCGTCATAACGCGATATATATTCGGTCATGATGACTGACTTACTAACTGATCAAGACGAGATAAACATCGATGCCAATAGTGGGTATAGCATCACGTTTTTGATGGCAATACGTTTTGATTATTGCGTCAAATTCATCTTGATCAATTACTAAGACATCTTGATGCGATAATTGTGTAGTTAAGATGACACGTAACTGTAAGCTGTGTTGAGATGAATTAGCTATCACGATATCACGTTAAGTAGATTGCAGAAATACACCGCCATGGATTCATGAAGCATCTTACAAGGTCAACAGACTTGGCGACGTGGTCGGGTGCACAGGCATTCGGCGTGTTTCGGTATACCTCTCTAAATATATGAACAAGTCTCCTAACTTTGGTAAGACACGACCTCGTATCATAACAAAATAACATGTTTAAAATTGTAATTTTCTATTTATTCTATGTATATCTACTGTGATACAGCTCAGGCACAGCCAATCAAACTGCTTGATTGCTGGTTGATATAGCCAATAGATGCTCAGAAACCTTGACATCTACCGATTTCATCAAAATTGCAAAGTATACTTATCTAGCAAAGTATACTTTGAGGGAGTAATCATTTATTTTTCCCAAAATGAATTATTTCATATAGAACTAACCACTGCATATATTTGATGGTTACAAGTATGCAGAATTATTATACTGAATTTATTACATTATCACAGCCAAAATGGCTGTGATAATGTAATAAATTGAGTATAATAAAAAATAATAAATTTATCCTAAAATTGAAAATTTCTCCCTCAAAGTACATGTATCCTTTGCTAGACAAGTATACTTTGCAATGTTGATGAAATAGGCTACTGGGCCACATTAACGCAGGAAATGTCATGGTGTAGCACATCAGTTGTCGCATATGTGGCTGTGACTAGAGAAATGAAGCATATGGCAATTGTGGCCAGTCTAACACCGAATGTGTTAGCCCTCTCTGAAGTCCGATAATGACCAATTCTGCCTATTTGCAGCATGACTGGTATTTGCCTACCGAATGCATGGGTCTACACTGGTCGCTAAGTTCTTAATCCCACTTTCTCCAGTCACAGCTACATGTTTGTTACGTTTCATCTTCATAACACCCGCTGTATATGCCAATGCGCATGCTGAAAATTGCGCATGCGTCAGGGCACAGTGACCCCGAGTGTCATGAAGATAAGTTAACACATTTAAATAAAATGTTCACGCTGTTATATCCCCATCACACCAGAGCTACGTGCATGAAGACCTCGCTGCGTCCATGAAAAAAGGCCGGAACGCAGTGCGAACTCCTAGAACTTACTGAGGACGCAGTGGGGACTTTTCATTGACGTGGTATGGTCTCCATGGTCTCCGGAGACCGCGTTACTGCTACGTGGACTTTGGACATGTTCAAAACCCACGTAGCGCGGACGTGGCTCGAACAGGACGCAGTAAGGACATACTTAGGACGTACTAACAGCGCCATTGACTTAGCGTAGACGTAGCGGAGACGCTGTATTGACGGTTAGAGCGTAGCAACAACGCAGTGACAACTCCGTCCTTGTCTACTGCGCATCCACTACTGTCCTTGTACGCTGCCATCTTCCTATTCAATATGACCGGGTTGGCCTCCAACCACTCCATCATGTGTTCCTCCTGCTCAGGGCTGAGGTCAGTGAAGATCTTTGACTTGGAGGACTTCTTCCCCTCACCGGCGGTCATTGAGGTTCACTGCTAGGCGATGCGTGCTTTTCTGGTGAAGGAGGAGGGTGTGGTACAGGGCCCTCAGATTCACTGCTACTTGATTCAATTTGGGAACTGATGGGGTTCTGTCGCCTCTTCCCACGGCCAGCCGGTGCTTTCTGCTGTTGCCTGACCCTCTTTGGCTGGTCAGATGTTAATTATGATTGTGCCTGTTAAATATATGACTGTTCTTCGCTGTTTGACTTCTGGATACCGAATGAAAAATGTGTCAACTTGCAGGACCATTTATAGTGACGTGGCGGACGCAGTATATCTACAACGCGTCTCAATCTGCACGGACGTAGCGAGGACGTAGTGGGAACCCTTCAGACGCCGCACGCACGTAGCGTACGTGAACATAAAACTCAGTCGGTACTCCACCAACGCAACATGAACGTAGCAAGGACGTTGCGGGGACGTAGCATGGACGTGACAATTTCACATTTTCTTTGATTTTCTCGATGACCACGGCGTTGTCGCTGAGTCCTAGCATTTTTTTTAGAACTCCAAGGACGCAGTGGGAACTTCGTTAAGTGTGATGGGGTATTAGGGAGCGTATTCTAATTGTATGCACCTCATGTAAATGCACACCGTGGCTGTGACTAGAGAAATGAAGCATATGACAATTGTGGCCAGTCTAACACCGAATGTGTTAGGCCTCTCTGAAGCCCGATAATGACCAATTCTGCCTATTTGCAGCATGACTGGTATTTGCCTACCGAATGTCGACCGGTGTATACCCTGATCAGACTCTGCGGATGCGCAGGCTGATCTGGGTCTACACTGGTCGCTAAGTTCTTAATCCCACTTTCTCCAGTCACAGCTACATGTTTGTTAATTCTTATCTTCATAACACCCGCTGTATGTGCCACTGCGCATGCTGAAAATTGCGCATGCGTCAGGGCACAGTGACCCCGAGTGTCCTGAAGATAAGTTGACACATTTAAATAAAATGTGCACGCTGTTAGGGGGCGTATTCTAAGTGTATGCACCTCATGTAAATGCACACCGTAAATCGTCATGTATTATGCAAGAGATAATATTAATAAATAAGAGTTAAATGCGTACACGCCTATTTAAAGGTGCATGCCCACTCAGTAGGCACACAATTCGATTTGTAAAAGACAAAACAGGCGAAATCGCGATATACGCAACCAGCTACCATAGCTTTATTTCCCTCGTAACCCGACTTTTCTGTCTGTACCGCAGGGCGATTTACACGTGAGTCGCCCTGCGTTACAGACAGAACATTCGGATTTGTGTCCTTGCAGTTAGCTGTCGCGATCTCACCATACCAGAGTTATCCTTCATTAACGTTTACAACGATATCCATGGCAACAACAAACCGGCTCTCATTATGGACCAATCGTGGTTCTCGATCAACAACTCGGCGACCTTTGAACTCCTGCTGTATGCGCAGAGTCAGGAGTGTTACAAGGTATGATCATATTGCTGAACTGAGTGACATCTCGCCAGGAAACCGTTGCATTTTCGACATGAAACATTTTACGGAGTTGTTGTTGCTTTTTTTTTTTTACTAGATACCATTAAACCCTTGAACCCGAAAGCCCGCTATAGTGATGTTTGCAAACAGTGCAGATCCAGATGAGCCGGCTCGTGACGAGCCGTCTCATCAGGATCTGCACTTTTTGCATTTAATTTTCATATTTGAACAAAAAGACCCCCTTTTCAAAAAATGGACTAATCTGAAAATCATTGTGTGACGATTGGAATGGTCGGAAAATTAACAATTCACATTCGACTCCAGTTACTTAGGGGTGAAATGGTTAATTAATACATCTTACATCAGTTACTTGTACATGACATACTTGCTATAGCCGAGGAATTCCTACCGTTTCCGAGCCGACCCTGGTAAACTTGATATCAAAACGCACGAGCATGGTAATGTGTTTATCAGGTAACGTCCTACGCTACAGAATGAGCTAAAAGGAAGTGGTATTCGTTTCCGTGACGTCATTCCAGTTTTCAATTCGTTGTAACCCAGATACTCGTATCAGGTCAATGCTCAGTTTATATTACATTATATTATCAGTTAGTGCGTATTGGGCCAATACACAGCTCGTTACCAGGTTATCTGATAAAATGAAACAAAAGCCTTGTCATGTGATTCAGTGCGAGATGATGTATCTACGGAGGATCCAGGCGGGTACAACTGCCACCCTGGTCTGCAACACGACATTCACGACTAATTTGCAGCTGCAGACTCTCCAGTTCGATACCGGCGCCAGTACGGAAGTCTGTCGGTACGGTCTATGTTTTTTTTCATTGCATCTTTCATTGTGCTTATGTTCCATTGCGCATTGTCTGTTTTCGTTATTTCATGCGTTCTTAGTTTCTTCTGTGTCGATTTGCTTCATGGCAGGCCCGTACGCAGGATTTTCTATTGGGGGGTGCGTCAGGGGCGAGCCCCATGTAGTGGCGCGAGTACGGTAGGCGTACTCGCGCCACTACATGGGGCTTGCCCCTGACGCACCCCCCTTAAATTTGTCAAACCTAGATGGCCTGAAATGCACTCTCCTGCATTTTATGTCATTTAAATTCGGATTTCAACGGTGGCATTTTCATGCAAATTACCTGTATATTAATGCATTTCAAGATTTGTTGAGATTACTGTTTGAAAAATAGCGGACCTCGGCGAATTTAGGGGGGTGCGTACGCACCCGTCGCACCCCCCCCCCCCCCCCCCCCCCCCCACCACCCCCCCCCCCCCCCCCCCCCCCCCCCCCCCCCCCCCCCTGCCTGCGTACGGGCCTGTATGGCACCATCAACGAACGAACACACGACAGTGCGCTATAGAAAATAGATGGCAATATGCACAAGAGCCCAGTAGCCGATTTCACCAAATATTGCTAAGCATACTTATCTAACTAAGTATACTTTGAGGGAGTAATAATTTATTTTCCTGAAATGCATTATTTCATATAGAACTAACAGCTGCATATATTTGATGATTAAAAGTATGCAGAATTATTATACTGAATGTATTACATTATCACAGTAATACATTCAGTATAATACATATTAATACATTTTTCCTTCAATTGAAATTTTTTCCCTCACAGTGTACTTAGCAAGATACGTATGCAATCTTGGTGAAATATGCTACAGATAAAGTAGTACGTATCATTTTTAAAGCTACACGTAAACAGGAAAGCAGACACTGGTAATCGAAGGGTCTGTAACAAATTAAGAAACGTGCACTATTTATTTTGTATGTGCTGTTCGGATTTATATCGCCCTTTATACGTACATGTGTACTTTCTTCTCATATATGCACTTGGTTTAAAGTATCATAGTGCATCAGCTGTTAAGTGTGGTGGAACAGTATTCTCAAATATACAGATATCTTTACAACGGACACGAGTACCTTCCACGACCAACATAATGCTATTTATGCTGGTTTTGATAGCAAATGGAAAAACAACAGTAACAAGAAAATAAATAAATAAATACGCATTCCACAGGTATCACTAATTGGCGTATTTAATACGCCAATTATTGGTAATTATGGTACGCGTGTTCTGTAATCTAGAGTGGCCGTGGCCTTCATGTACAATACGAGTATATACATTTGCAATGGTGCGTATCCTTTCAAAATACGGTTACCAATTCGCAGACTAAAGTTTACTCAATAAATGTGTACATCATCATTGCAGTCTTCTTAACGGCATCTGATCATATTTAAATTTTCCTAACAGATTTTCTGTCAAGTTCCGGGAAAATGGCGACTACTGGCTGTTCTTCGACCAATCACAAAACGAGACTTCATCATGTGACTACAGTATTGCGAATGACCCAATGGCAGCGGAGATGCGTATGTATAAGCTTTCGAACTGTAATATGTTATACGTACATGTACGTGTTTGCTTTGGTCAGACCTGCGTCCGGATAGCTAACCAGAATATTCTGGCTGTCACTCAGAATGTTCTAGCGTGACAGCCATGACATTCGGGTTACCATATAGCTGATGTCTGTACGTCCGTTCGTCCATCATACAGTTGCGTCAACGTTTCTTATTACTGAATATCCATCGGTGTGCTCAATATGATACCTCCCTCATGTATAGCATATTTATTGAGACAGTCCTAGAAAATCCGTACCACAAATATACACATATAGTGGCCATGTTCTATCTTGTTTCTCTTCAAACCCACGAATACATATAACGGATATGGAAGGTGTTCGAGCCGATTCCCACCCTTAAATAGAAGCCGAAACGAAAGCCATGTTGTCTATCGTCTCTGTGTAATTTTCCAACTGTGTCGGTAAATTATCAGCCATATCGTACATTCCAGCAGTATTGTAAATTCCAGCCACATTGTCCATATCATCCACATTTTCCATACCAGCCACATTGTCCATACCAGTCACATTGTCCATACTAGCCACATTGTCCATACCAGCCATATTGTCCATACCAGCCACATTGTCCATACCAGCCAGATTGTCCATACCAGCCACATTGTCCATACAGCCACATTGTCTATACCAGCAACATTGTCCATACCAGCCACATTGTCCATACCAGCCACATTGTCCATACCAGCCACATTGTCCATACCAGCCACATTGTCCATACCGGCCACATTGTCCATACCGGCCACATTGTCCATACAGCCACATTGTCCATACCGGCCACATTGTCCATACAGCCACATTTTCCATACCAGCCACATTGTCCATACAGCCACATTGTCCATACCAGCAACATTGTCCATACAGCCACATTGTCCATACCAGCCACATTGTCCATACAGCCACATTGTCTATACCAGCAACATTGTCCATACCAGCCACATTGTCCATACCAGCCACATTGTCCATACCAGCCACATTGTCCATACCAGCCACATTGTCCATACCAGCCACATTGTCCATACAGCCACATTGTCCATACCAGCCACATTGTCCATACCAGCCACATTGTCCATACAGCCACATTTTCTATACCAGCACATTGTCCATACGCCACTTCCATACAGCCACATTGTCCATACAGCCACAGTCATCCAGCCACATTGTCTATACCAGCAACATTGTCCATACCAGCCACATTGTCCATACCAGCCACATTGTCCATACAGCCACATTGTCTATACCAGCAACATTGTCCATACAGCCACATTGTCCATACCAGCCACATTGTCCATACAGCCACATTGTCTATACCAGCTACATTGTCCATACCAGCCACATTGTCCATACCAGCCACATTGTCCATACCAGCCACATTGTCCATACCAGCCACATTGTCCATACCAGCCACATTGTCCATACAGCCACATTGCCTATACCAGCAACATTGTCCATACCAGCCACATTGTCCATACCAGCCACATTGTCCATACCAGCTACATTGTTCATACCAGCCACATTGTCCATACAGCCACATTGTCCATACCAGCCACATTGTCCATACCAGCCACATTGTCCATACCAGCCACATTGTCCTACAGCAATATTGTCCATACAGCCACATTGTCCATACCAGCCATCCATGTCCATACCATTGTCCATCCAGCCACATTGTCCATACAGCCACATTGTCAATACCAGCCAATATTGTCCATCCAGCCAGCCACATTGTCCATACCAGCCACATTGTCCATACCAGCCACATTGTCCATACAGCCACATAGTCCATACCAGCCAATTGTCCATCACCCTTGTCCATACCAGCCACATGACCCAGCCACATTGTCCATACCATGCACATTGTCCATACCAGGCACATTGTCTATACAGCCACATTGTCTATACCAGCAATATTGTCCATACCAGCCGCATTGTCCATACAGCCACATTGTCCATACCAGCCACATTGTCAATACCAGCCATATTGTCCATACCAGCCACATTGTCCATACCAGCCACATTGTCCATGCCAGCCATATTGTCCATACCAGCCACATTGTCCATACCAGCCACATTGTCCATACCAGCCACATTGTCGATTTCAGCCATCAGTCATATTGTACTGTATTGTAAGTTCCAGCCATATCGTACATTTCAGCCATATTATACGTGTTTCTGGGCGTCCTTGGCCTTGGAATCATCATCAAATTTATCGCCTATTGCTTCAGGTGAGCCGGACAGTAGCTTAGTGCCTGTGTTTGTAAAACTAACTGAGTTCATACTCTGTTCTCATACTTTAGTAGTTGCTGAAATAATGTATGGTCTGAAGTGGAGAATTTTTCTTACCGGATTCAGTGCACCCCATCCAAATAGCAGGTGCCCCATGACCTACTATGACCTCCGTGTATAATAATACAAACGTTTTCCAAGCATAGCTTTTGACCCCTGTGCGTTTAGCCCCTGTGCGTTTAGTATGTCATGGTTTATCTGGCTATACTGTTTCTATTTTAATTTGACACCTTGCATTTTCACGATTTTAGAACTAACGTTATACGGAGGCGCAAGCAACCCCAAGCCGATGGACATACTAGTTCTACCCAGGTGTAGTATACATATATGGCTGTGACTGCAGAAATGGGGCTTCTGGGATTTTGGATCAGTATAGCTCCTGATCAAATAGAACACGCCTGTAGCCTGATATCGATCTATATTGATTGTTAGAAGAATGTCGGATGCACATGTATATCTGTAGCCGATTTCATCAACATTGCAAAGTATTCTTATCTAGCAAAGTATACTTTGAGGGAGTAATCATTTTTCCGAAATGCATTATTTCATACAGAACTAATGATGGCATATATTTGTTGATTAAAACTATGCAGAATTATTATACTGAATGTATTACATTATCACAGCCAAAATGATATAATAAAAATTAATCGATTGATCCTAAAATTGAAAATTTCTCCCTCAAAGTATACTTTGCTAGAAAAGTATACTTTGCAATGTTGGTGAAATAGGCTACATGAGCTAGGCTAGTCACAAAACACACACACTCACACACACACGCACACACACACACACGCACACACACACACACACACGCACAACACACACACACACACACACTAGTATGGCGATTCGAAATCAAATTTAAAGGCGGAGCTATGCGACGGGACGGGCCAAACAATAAGTCGGTGTCAATACATTAAGAGGTACTTCCAAATAGTGCATATCTCCTGATCTAGTTGGATCGATACCATTCGGGTGATACTGACCATGACCTTGGATATATTAACCTTCGTCTTGCTGTATGTGGGTTGCCTAGTGTTAACTATCCACAGTAATTCATGCTCACGTATGGCTGTGGCTTGAGAAATGTGGCTTATTGGAATTATTACCAGTGTAGCTCCTGCTCAAATAGCACACTTCTGTCGCCTGATAACGATCTATATTCCTTGTTAAGAAAAAGGACAGGAGTGTCATTGATGAAAGCGCGAACAGTGCAGGTCCTGATCAGACTGTGCGGATGCACAGGCTGATCAGGAGCTACAGTGACCGCAAAACTCATAAGCCTCATTTCTCCAGTCGCAACCACAATATTATATGTTCACACTGACAATGCTTGACTATCCCTCCGTAAGAACGCCACCCAGCTGCAACTTGAACCGGTGGCAGAAGAACAAGTTACAACACACAGCAAGAAACAACGGCTGAAGTCGCTGGACACACTAAGGGGGTAGGTAGGTGGTGTCTTCAGGGGGTGCGTCGTTTCTCCAGTACAATGTCGTTGGTATTAACTTTTCACATTCGCCTATTCTTTCAATGGTCTCTCATACTCAAGCTGCCACATCGAATCCTTAATACTTTTATAAATTATATTACAATTTGCATACAATTGGATTTCACACTGCAACAACACAATGTATTAAATATCATAATACAAATTACAAATGCATATGCAAATGATGTCTCGAGAAAAAACACATTAGGCGATCTGAACATCTTCAATGTATGAGTTTGTGTTTATGCAATAATTAAAAGCCAAAATGGCTGTGATAATGTAATAAATTCAGTATAATCATTCTGTATTATTTTAATCATCAAATATATGCAGTCGTTAGTTCTATATGAAATAAGGGATTTCGGAAAAATCAATGATTACTCCCTCAAAGAATACTTTACTAGATAAGTATACTTTGGAATGTTGATGAAATAGGCTACTGAAGTTTGAATATCCACAAATCGCATAATCTCCATTTCTCCAGTCCCAGTCACATATAGGCTGCTCTATATTGTTTCGTCTTCAGAATCAGTTTGATGGTCATGATCTTCGTCAACTATGGCGGCGGCGGTTATTGGTTCTTCGAGCACCCGCCTTGGAACGGTCTGACGGTCGCTGATCTCGTCTTTCCGTGGTAAGATACAGAGACAATATTATAAAACGTTTTTCCGTGAACACAGTTGAGTACGTTCAATGAAATGAAATGGTTTCGTACCAAAAACATTGCTTGTGATAATGTAATAAATACAGGAAAATAAGTCTGTATGATTGTATTAATCAATTATAAACAGTCGTGAGTTCTATATGAAACAAAGCATTTCTGTACAAATAAACTCTGCAAAGTACACTTAGGTATATAAGTGCAGTTTTGGTGAAAACGGCTATAGATATTTATTTGAAGACATTGTGACGTAGATATATGATGTATCAACAAAACGAACTACTTTATTAATCAGAATCCAAGTAGTTCATTTCCGGCTGTTAACTATCATACACTGCGACTAACAGGGGAGATAATTTGATAATACGAAACAATTTGTCTGCTGTTTTTCATTTTTGCCTTAATTCTGAACAAAAAACCTGTTTTGACAGCACATGAGAATGTGGAGACGATTCTCATGCGCGGCCAAAACATGTTTTTATCAAGAAATATTGATAATAAAACATTTCCAGCAAACGACAAAATTGAATTCAGCGTAGTAAGGGTTAAACAAGTATTAACCATTGATTGTAGAAAGACTAGTGTTGGCAATGTTAGTTATTTTTCAGTAATATATAGAGGATATTCATATTTTTGCAACGAATATGACATGCAAAAATATGAATATTCTGTTTATTATATAGCGCTCCATGGAAATTAGCCCAGGGCCTATCCAGAATCCATGCGGAGGCTGCAAAAAATCAGTCAACAACAACCACAGAGCGGTCTACTGCGAGGCGTGCTATTTCTGGTGCCATATCAAATGTGCCAATATCACCCCAGCGGAATATCGGGAGTTAGGCGCGAGTGATGACCCCTGGCTTTGTCGATCATGTGAATCGCATTTATTGCATTTTTCGGACTCTTTATTCGACTCAGATATATCTTTCGACTCCACATACAGTGAAAAAAACACAGTGCTTCTACTTTCGACGAGCTGAAATCTCTCAGAAACAAACATCCAAATAAATTTATTGTTGCTCACCTTAATATCAACAGTTTGAAATCCAAATTTGAAGAAATCCACGAAATTCTGTTGGACAGATTAGTAGACTTATTATTTATCGGAAACCAAACTCGACTCCAGCTACAGCGACAACATATTTGACATTCCAGGGTACAAATTTGAGCGGCGGGATAGAAATGTACATGGCGGAGGCGTAGCTTCATTTATCAGGACAGACATTCCAGGTCGTAGACGGAGAGATATAGAATCTGACAATCTAGAAAATTTAGTACATGAAGTAACATTTCAGAAAGTAAAATGGTGTATTGTTTGCATATATAGACCACCAAGCTTGCCCGATTCATTATTTAGTCAATCCTTCACATTATTGATTGATAAGTGCATTTCTGCATATGATAATTACATAGTGATTGGTGATCTAAACTACAATATGCTATGTAAAGGCAAAGGAAAAACATTGTTTGATTTGATGGAATTGTTCAACTTGTCCAATCTTATTAAGGAAGCCACATGTTTTATGAAAAATTGCCAGCCTTCTCTACTGGATGTCATACTTACAAATTGCTCACGCACATGCATCAGAACGTTGAATTTTCCTACTGGTGTTAGTGATTGTCACAATATGATAAGCACTGTAATTAATACTACAACCCCAAACATAGAAAAAAGCAAATTTAAATATAGAAGTTTTAAAAACCTAAATGTTGAGCATTTAAACTGTGAATTATCTCAGATCCAAATAAAACCAAATAGCTCAAATATCAGTGACTCATTATATGTGAATTCAACTTATGATCAATACGAGGTAGATGTAACTGAAATTTTCAATAAGCACGTACCGATTAAAGAGGCTTACAGAAAAAACAATCCGTTACCGTACATGAATAAAATGTTGAAGGAAAGCTATTTATCAAAAGAAAATGACTTATAATAAATATTTAAAATATAATACAAACAAATCATGGGAACTGTATAGGAAAAGTAGAAATTTGGTAAATAAACTTAAAACCAAATCAAAAAATAATTATTTCCATGAACGATGTATTGGGGGCTGTAAATCAACAGATTTCTGGAAAACAATTAAACCGTATCTGTCGAAAAAATCCTGTAACTCGCAGTCAAAAATAATTATTTCCGAAAATAATAACCTAATAACTGAAAACACTGAAGTAGCTGAGGTTTTTAACAACTTTTTTGTAAACGTTGCAGAAAAAAAATATAGGTAAAGATTACAATTTTAACCCTGAAAATCATCCTAGTCTTAATGCTATTAAAGATAAAAACTTTCCTCCTAATGCATTCACTTTTAAGGAAACAAATCAGGAAACTGTATCAAAATTAATAAATAAGTTGGGGGTAAAAAAGGCAACGGGAGTCGACGGCATCTCGGCTAAACTTCTAAAAAATGGTAAACCGGCTCTGGTCAAGCCCCTCACAAATTTAATAAACTTGTCAATTACTTCTAATATTTTCCCTGATAGACTTAAAGAAGCCCAAGTTAGTCCACTTTTCAAAAAGAATGACCCAATGTCAAAGACTAATTACAGGCCTGTAAGCATTCTACCTATGACCTCCAAAATTTTTGAAAAAGTTTTATCAGATCAGCTGTCAGATTTTTTTGATAACATTTTTGATAACTTTCTATGCGCCTTTCGTAAGGGACACGGATGCCAGACAACTCTTTTAAAACTTTTAGAAGACTGGAAACAAGTTCTAGATAAAAATGAATTTGTAGCGGCAATTTTAATGGATCTCTCTAAAGCATTTGACTGTTTACCACACAATATCCTAATCAATAAACTATCTGCATATGGTCTGTCAGATAACTCAACTTGTATGATGAATAGTTATTTGTCCGGGCGGAAACAGCAGATTAAAATTGGGGATATTGTTGGTACATGGGCAAATCTGAAGAAGGGGGTTCCCCAAGGCTCTATTCTCGGACCACTTCTTTTTAATGTTTTTATAAATGACATTTTTTATTTTATTAAAAAAGGAACATTGTATAATTACGCTGATGATAACACACTTTCATTTAACTCACCAAATTTTGATGAACTTACAAATGTTTTAGAATCCGAGAGTAAAGTCCTTATTGAATGGTTTGATTTTAACTGCATGCAGGCAAACCCAGACAAGTTTCAGGCCATAGCAGTTGGGAAGAAAACGGCTGATAGATCACCTGCATTTAAAATAGGGGAAGTAACTATCTCTTGTGATGAAGTTGTAAAATTATTAGGTGTAGACATTGATTTCAAATTAAATTTTGATGGTCATATCTCTAAGCTTCTGAAGAAAGCAGCACAGCAACTTAATATTCTCAAACGTATTGGAAAAGATCTCTCAAAACTGAACAGGCATTACTATTTTTTATACTTTTATCTTGTCTAATTTTAACTTTTGTCCCCTCTCATGGCACTTTTGTTCTGAAGCGAATACCAAAAAAATCGAAAAAGTACAGGAACGGGCTCTTAGATTTGTGTATAATGATTACAATCTTTCATATAATGATCTTTTGCTGAAAGCTAAATTGCCAACCTTACACATTCGAAGAATGCGTGTGGTTGCAATAGAAACTTTCAAAATCTTTCATGATCTGGCTCCGCCAGTTTTAACAGATCTTATCCACAAACGAGAGAATAAATACAGTTTTAGGTACTCAAATATTCTAAGTATACCTCAGGTGAACTCAACCAGATACGGCAAGAACTCCTTTAGATATGCAGCGCCAGTTTTATGGAACTCCCTACCCGTAAGACTTCAGAAAGATTACAAATTTCAATCAGTTTAAGCAGTTAATGTCATCCTGGAGCGGCACTGACTGTAAATGCTCAGCCTGTGCAAACTTCTAGATGAAACAACTAGTTTTGCCATAGCCGGTTGAGTGAGCATTATTTATATCAGGTTTTGTTAAAATTGTCGTTTTTTTTTTCTTTTTATCCATTTTTATTTAAATTTAACTTAATTGTGATATTCATGTTCTATTTAAATGTGCTGTCCAAAATTGTGCTATATTGTACTATTTATTTTTTATATTTTTTTATTTTTGAACCAAACTTAATTGTGATATTCATGTTACATGTAATTGTGCTGTCCAAACTTGTGCTGTTTTGTACTGTCCTATCTGTTTATATGTGTCGGTTCAAAAGTTCTTGAGAACTTATGTTACTTGTTATATATCTTGCCGACGTTAAATAAAATTTATCTTATCTTATCTTATCTTAGCAGTTTTTTTAGACTGTATACGGTAATGAATGTGTATTTTTAGCCTATAACTGCAGATGCGCGTTATGAATATAGATAGCGGAAGTAGTCGTATTTTCACCGGAAGTTGTTTATTTCATCGATGAGAACATATTACTTTTATTTACATCGTATAACTATGTATTTCATGGGTATGTATATACTAAATCTTGTCAATCATTGTATGTATCACAGGTTCGTGTTTATGATGGGAGCCTCCATGAATTATTCGTTCCGAAGCATGTTCAAACAACACAAGTCGCGATTCTGGATTCTCCAAAAAGTCATCAGAAGAGCCGTGCTCCTATTTGGCATTGGAATCATCTTAAACACAGGCTGGGGACGTAAGTGATGAAAACGAACATACTTGAGTTACCTCCCTTGTGGTATAATTATACATCGCCGATTTCGACAATCAGTTCAATGTTCCATAATTTACTTCGAAAGGTGGCACGTACAGAAGTCAGAACTCATGGAGAATGCAATTGACGGGCTTGACAGGTAATACTATATTACACATAGATACAAATGTTCAAATGTTCTAATATATAGAACAGAAATAGCATAAACTAGAAAAACAAATGAACAATACTGCAAGGTCCCGTCTTGGAACGGTCAGTAACAACAATTTCCAAAGTATTTGCCAATTCACGTGTTATGTCCCAATTATATTCCAAACGATTATGATGTATATTGCCAAGTATGGTTATATTTTAAGTCGTATCTGATAATTGAAGAAAACTTGTTGAATTTCTTTATCGCTTGTATCTTTAATGGGTGGGAGTATTCAAGGTCAACATTTTGGTTAGGTTTTTGCAAAAGGTTACGCTACCACTTTCAATCTGCTATTATGCAGAAATATAAACTAGAGATGTACATCAGTTCAAAAATATATGTCCAGTTTTGTCCCTTTGAGTGATACCAATGAGTCTAAATTTAGATCCTAGCTCATAGATTACAGCTGTATCACTACGCGTATCACTTCAGCCGTGGACCTGGATACGATGCGAATACCGGGCGTGTTGCAGCGTCTCAGTCTGAGTTACCTGGTGGTGGCGCTGCTGGAGACCGTGTTTGCCCGGCGAGATATAGACGTGGCCAAGGTATTGCCCATTTCATGTTGCTGATATGTGACTGTGTCTGGAGAAAACATGGGGCTTATGGGCTTTGCGATAAGTGTAGATCATTACCAGCCTGTGCATCCGCACAGTCTGGTCAGGATCTGCACTGTTCGCCATTCCATAAATGAAACGCCTGTCATGCTTCTTAGTAGGAATATAGATCGTTATAAGGCCACACTAGTGTTCTATTTGATGAAGAGCTACACTGGTTATAGATCCCATAAGACCCTTTCTCCAGTCACAGCCACGTATACCATTTGGCTGACAGAAAATTATAAATAATTTCCTCATTTCTGCACAGAAGACCACTCATTTGAACCGTCTCGCCGTGTCGTGTTTGACGTCATTATTCTTCAGGGCGTTGTCATTAAAGGTACATTCCCAATCAGTAGGCACAAACTGTTCTTTAAAGGAATTAAATAAGTGTATAGTTGTGTCACTATTCAACCAGTTCTAAACACTACGAGCGCCTATACATATATCAAAGGACTGAAAGTCCTGAAATCCTTCGCAGTTGCGACAAAAAGTATTCTCTCAAAGAGTCGTCACAGACTGGAATGCACTCCCTAGTGATTGTGTAAATTCGAACACACTAAATAGTTTCAAAAGTTCACTCAACTCCGCCTGGAAGAAGAGACCCAGCAAATTCAACACGTGAAAATATTGTACAGACATTTTAACCATGATTTAGTTGCGCTCTCCCCCCAGTTTCAAAGACAATTATCCAATTTGACGTCGCTAAAATAGGCCAGTACAAGCCTAGCTTACAAGAAACGGCCTTCAACCAAGGTTGAACCAAGGTAGGTAGAAAATAAAAAAAAAGTACTTGCCCAGGTCAAAAAGTTACTCGCCCAGTTTTTATAAAAAAAAATGGCTATTTCCAGTTTTTGTAATGTTGCATCTTATTTATAAAAAAAACCCTTTTACATATGATCATTACCAAAACGTATGAGACATATTCACTATTATTGTTATTTATATTTTAAGTATTAAATGAACATAAACAAACAAATAGCAGCCAATTTGCTCAGAGGCTTGCACTTATTTATAAAAAAAAAAGCTTTTACATAATTATGATCATTACCAAAACGTATGAGACATATTCACTATTATTGTTATTTATATTTTAAGTATTAAATGAACATAAACAAACAAATAGCAGCGAATTTGCTCAGAGGCTTGCACACTTCTTATTTTCTATAAGCGTTGAGTGACATAGATTTAGTTTAATTTATAGTGGCTATGTTTGCATGCGCTGCGATATATGTGGCCGCGTATACACTAGTCTATACTCGCAGTCCTATTATGTGTTAGCCCGGCCGCGTAAAGCCGACAAATAATCCGTGAATTAAACTTGCCCGATATGGACCGTGTTCAAAATCGCTAGCGATTCTACCCGTAACCGTGTACATAGACACTGCTTGAATCTTACTTCCCGCAAATTGACGTAAACTGTAAACAACAAATGGTCGCTGAATTAATACCATTTGTTGGCCGTTATCGATGGAATTAATTGGCAATCTCTTCCAAAAAAAAAAAATCCTGACCTAATCTTTCACTCGCCAAACTGGCGAGTGCCTGTAGAAAGTACTCGACCGCCACAAAAAGGACTCGCCATGGCGAGCGAAATTTCAACCCCTGTAAATTATTGTATCCATTCAGGTGCGCGAAATGACCTTGTCAATTTGCATAAACTGAAGCCATCACAGGCGCTCGGATTGTTCAACAAAAATAATAGAGAGTCGCATTTCATCACACTATCGGATTATTTAATGATTATGATGCATGTTTTGTTGAACGGGTATATAATAAATAGGTTTTTGGATTTGTACGGAAATATATTTCGGCGTACTCGTTCGTTCGGCGGAACCTAAAATTATTCAAACTCTAAGACAATGTTTCCTTTGTGAATTGTATCGTACTGCATTTTCTGTGTAACGTCATTATAGATTAGTTGATGTTTTAAGTAAAATGGACACTGATTAATAATATCGATGGCTCAAGATGATTATTTAAAGCATGCGGTATGTAACTGTCAAAAAAACAATGTTTCTGTTTTAAATCATCATCATTTCGCTGTCCAATGTTGGATTTTATCGAGCCATTGACCTATGACTATGTAAACGATTCTGTAATTTGTCGGCATAAAATGGCGGAAACTACTTTTCATGAGACACGAGGTTAATTGTATCAGTGCGCGTGAAAAATAATATACTCAAATTAATACATGTCAGTTTATATTATATTAAATCAGATAAACATTTTGTAATATAAATGTCGTACAGAAAAATTAACAACACATTCATTACACTACACAATATAATGTTAGCTCACTATCAGAACTATTTTTCATGGCGTATAACTACGTATAAATTACATGTGGAGCGGTCGATCATTGCGCTAAAAATATAACCTTCCTAACAAAATATTTATTATGAAACACGACAGTTAATATTTTATAAAATCACAAACTGTTTTTAAAAATATAACTCTAGCTGAAAAAAATGTAGCTGGCCAAAAATGTGAATGACACGTTCATAATGCACCGCTCGCTTTGGAACTCTCTCACGTGGCGTAGCTAGAATCATGAAGCATGAAGTACGTTCGTTGGTCGACAATTACTCATTTGCATAAATCATGTGAGATCTCAAAAACTGTATAAGGACTATATCCAAGCAAATATGCTTGGATAATAATCATTTATAGTCTGTTTCACGAAACCAGCCCAAATTTTACGGCTATATGAACAATGCAAAAACAATATTTTTTTCGATAATATTAAATTAAAGGAAAATTTAAGAATGAGCCTTCTTTTTATTTCGTGACATTTGGTCAAATATTGATTTTATTGCGAAAAAACAATTTCCTCATTTTAAATCCCCATAGACATCTTCACGGAGTGAAGATGTCTATGGGGATTTAACATGGGGAAATTGTTTTGAATTTTAGAAATACTGGACCGATTTTGAAAATTTAACTTTTGTTTTCTTAGTTAGATCATATCCAAGCTATCTAGTCAGGTTTCGGAGTCAATTTCCAAATTTTTTCGTTTTTTGACTCCTCCCACACTTCCTTACCACTTTTCCCACCATGTTAAATTCCCATAGACAAATAAATTTTTCGTAATAAAATCAATATTTGACCGAATTTTGTTTTTGAATTGTCTATATGGCCGTAAAATTTGGGCAGCCTTCGTGAAACAGACAGTAGTAATATTTATGTTACTGATAGTGACGCGCGATGGTATCAGGCTATTTTCATATGCAAATAAGGCATGCTAGTTTTTAATTATCTATACTAATTAAATGCGTCACCTGAAAAAATAATATTTCGACAGATTATAAAGTATGATCATTATATATACATATCAACAAATAAATACAGAGAATAAATAGTAATTGTCCGTTAACATTTTAAGGAAACACTGATATCAGTGTGGAAATACTACATCTGATATAAATTGTATATTAATGCAATTCAGTACGTATCGCCCCTGATATCAGTGTGAATTTACGTCTGATATTTAAATGTATAATAATGCCAATCAATACGTGGGGTAATGGTGAATTAATGTTTATTTTGCCAGAACATGCCATATCTACATACTATACAAAAACTAACTGTCTCCCTATAGTATGACCTACTGGGTGGACACGTACCTTTACCATCATTTGCTATATTTAAAATTGGTATATCAATCGATTTCCGCTGTTCGCTGGCATGATTATGTATGGTTTAAATATTATAAGAATGAATGGCCTTTTTTGTGGAATTTATCGGGGCATAAACTTGGAAAAGTCGCGTGAATACTGGACGAAGTGATAAAAAATTACAATTTTCGAAAAAAAATCGAAAATTTTAATTTTTTGGAAGGCCTCGTCCAGTATTCCCGCGACTTTTCCAAGTTTATATCCCCGATAAATTCAACAAAAAGGCCATTCATTCCTTATAATTCCAGCATTTGAAATAAATTCATGAAGAAAATGTGTTTATTTTCCGTTTTCTTAAGAATTATTTTAACTGCGCCTGACGGTTACGGAAAGTAGATCGGCATGGGAGTTTACTGGGATATAAATTTTGGACAGAGACTTGCTACGGACCAATCAAATGCTAGGGAATTGTGTAAATATTTTTGTGCTGGAATTACTACATCATATTGTATCTCGGTTATTCTACCTCTTTGGTATGTTGTCTTCTACTTTCACTTTTCAGTCTCTCAGCTAACGGTAAACAGATACTTAAACGCAAAAACGGATTAATTTATCTCGTAATTATATGTAATTTAATGGTTATGAAATGGCAGAACGTTATGTCCCAATTTAACACATGCATCTATCCGATTCCTTCTAGGAAAAGAAATGGTCGGCGTTGGCGGACGTCCTGCTGTATATACCCGAGTGGATTATAAGTCTGGGTATCATGGCCGCGTACCTGGCGCTCACCTTTGCCCTTCCAGTACCCGGATGTCCCACGTAAGTTAATGTTAACCTTTCATCCCTAGTATATAATATGGTCTGTTCAATTTTACCTTTGGATTATTCTATATACAGTCGAACCTCCCCGAACGGCCACCTCTCTACAACAGCCACGTCTCTGTAACAGCCGCTATTTTATATCCCAAATGGATGATTTCCTCTATATCTAACCCTTAGACTGCTGAGCATGAACATTGTCGTCTGATGTTGATTTTGCATTCTTTCTCAATAAAAACATGTTTTGACAGCATTTTAGAATCATTTCCGTTGGAAATGATTCTAAAATGCTGTCAAAACATGTTTTTATTGAGAATTATTGAAGAAAATAAATAAACATCAGACGATAAAATTGTATTCAGCATTAACCTCCCGACAACAGCCACCTCTCTATAACAGCCAATTTTGCCTCTCCCCATGGGTGGCTGTTGTAGAGAGGTTGCACTGTATCAAAATACGGATATTGTTTAGATTTTGTAAAATAGAGACAAGATAGCTAAAGGAGATCCATACATTCCATGTACAGAAGAAACTAGTAAACGTGATACATAATAATTTGTCCAGTAGCAGCCACGTAATGTACTATATGTATTATTTGCATACGGTATGTGCATGTTGAACAGAGGCTACATCGGGCGGGAGTGTGCTATTTAATCAGGATCTACACTGGTCACAAATCCCATAAATCACCCAGCCACTTATATAGCAGGGATTCCGCTGGCGATCGCCACTTTCGCAATTGGCGATAAAAATAAACAATTGGCGATAATTTTTTTTATTTTTTTTAGAAAATTGTAATTTTTTATCGCCAATTGTTTATTTTTATCCTATTGGTTATTCCCTTTTCTTTCTTTGTTTGATGTGGCGAATTTTTTATTTTCCCCAGCGGAATCCCTGATATAGTATAGGTAGACTTTAGATACGTTATGCTTATTGCATAAAATTGGGCTTTCACAGTTTAATAACATAATCATAACACACTAGTGTAATAAATATGCAAATGAACCTGTTACAGAAAACATGTTAGGTATGTTTGTTTGTTGGAGTTTAACGGCCTATCAGCAGCTAAGGTAATTTAATGCCGGGTCAATGGTTTAGTACTAAATCACATATATTACCTGTACAAGTACATGTACATGTTCAAATACATGTACAAAAGGGGGGAAAATCCCAAAATCAGAACTGAATATTTACAATAAAAAAAATAATATATTCAGCCCTGAAATCAGAATAATCCTGATCTAATGCCAGGTCCTCGCCACACCAGAATCACTTGGGCCCCTCCCAAAAGCAGTAATAATCGTACTACTTTTAGAATGGGCAATAACCCAATTCAACTCCCAGGTAACAAAAGAGCCAAAGATAAAAACATACCTGAGGGTCAAACCAGGCAAATCGTGATTCCTATAATGAGGAACCCCTACCGTTAATTAGTATAGATTCAAATTATGATGATGTGTTTATGCAATAAATATAATCTATCATCTGTGTTGATTTAATATGATATTTATTAAACTCAGCATAGCCTCGTTTCTTATGAACTCAATAAAGTCGTTTAAAAAATATAATATTAAATCCCCACTCATGTGAGATCTTCTATATATGTATTGCTTATAAGAAGAACGATGAGTGTTTCAGTGATGGAATGGCGAATAGTACAGATCCTGATCAGACTGTGCGGATGCACAGGATGGTCTGGATCTACACTGGTCGCAAAACCAATAAGCCCCATTCCGCCAGTCACAGCCACATGCTATGTATGTTGGACAGGGGCTACATAGGGCCGGGCGGACTCCATGACGGGAAACAGTTTGAGAACTGTACGGGCGGGGCTGCCGGCTACATTGATAAACTCGTGTTGGGGGAGAAACACATCTATAGCAACCCAACACCGAAGGTAACATATTGCGATGAATGGACATTGGGCCCGTTTCACTAATCTTGGTACGACTAGGAGTCCGTTGTCCTGGCGTTTCTTCATGATTAGCTACATTGTATCATAAGTTCTCCTTTGCAATTTCCGTTCTATGTTCTAACGCCAGAAGAGCTGAAACCGGTTGATGGCTTGAACACACTAAACAATTTCAGGGGGTGCGTCAGGGGCGAGCCCCATGTAGTGGCGCGAGTACGCTAGGGGGATACCCCCCTAGCGTACTCGCGCCACTACATGGGGCTCACCCCTGACGCAACCCCCTGACGCAACCCCCAATAGAAAATCCTGCGTACGGGCCTGACGTTGTTGTGATCACCTTCTGAGTGGCACCTTGTCTGGAACCTCGCTAAGTAGTTTTGCAATCATACTTTATTGGCACGCAATCGATCGTATAGTGGAATTAGCCTAACTCTCAGGTCTTGTCATATCATTACATACTCCGTATATGACAAAGTAACGAGGCAGTGTTCACATATATGTTATACATATAGTCTATCCCATTACATTGAGGAAGCAATTGTGTTTCAATCATATGATGGTAATATATAGTACGGGTCCTTAACTCTTCCATTCCTAAGTACCCAAACTAGAATGGCCTTTTTATGTCCCGTACTCATTGTGGAGGTGTGTACATTGGAGTGTATGTTGTCTGGCCATCCGCCCGTCCATCCGTCGCAACGCTTAATATAAGTGATATTACCTTTTATTACGCCTGTTTCCCTTCGCGGAGATTCTTAACCCTTAGAAAACCGGAAAAAAATTGTCATCTGCTGTGGTTTCAGGTTTTACCTTTTTTTTCTCAACAAAAACATGGTTTGGTAGCCTTTTAGAATCAACAGAAACATGGTTTGACAGTTTTTAGAATCGACAGAAACATGGTTTGGCAGCATTTCAGAATCAATTCCGAGGGAAATGTTTCTGAAGTGCTGCCAAACCATGTTTTATGGGTTCCAATTTACAGAAGATCTACCAGACGGTGGTTGCCTACGATCCAGAGGGGATACTTGGTACATTATCTGCAGTCTTCCTGTGTTTTCTGGGACTACAGGTAAACAGTAAAATATTCTTACGATTTATTTAATTTATTAGCCTGTAATATGATACCTAATATGTGAATGTGTTAATTTCTCAAGCGCTATGTTTGCGGGAATATTCATTTGATGTCTCTACATTCCAGGTCAGGACTAATACATATTATTTTAACAGTGACTCTTTTTATTAATTTTCTTTGACCACATGATCATTATCAAAATGGTTAGAAACTGTATTGGCAGTCCTATGTGACGCCCGACCATGTGGTCGAAAATGTAACAGTAAGAGTGACTATTAAAATAATGTAAAATGCAAACGCCTATTGCAGTCATACCATTTTATAATGCACTCTATAAATATCACGCAATCTGATTGGCTGATGGTCATATATTACAGGTATATCATTGTTGATGAATGTTCGCAAATTATTTCAATATGTAGTCCTACGCCAGTAGTAAAGGAGTCCATTAGAAATAGGTTAACCGCATTTTAATTTTGAAATTTGCGGCGTATAACAGAAAATGATACATGTTTAATGGCTCCGCTAGCGCGTCGCCATTGAACAGATTTTCCGACCTATCATTTTCTGATATACGCCGCAAATTTGAAAATTACCATACAGTTAACCCTATATTCAGTTTCATGTTCAATTCAATTATGCTGGCCGATCTATGAGTAACTGTATAACAGATGTATCATTAGTAAAAACATAATGCATATTTATGTACATGTATATTGTTTCCAGGCGGGGCGCATATTCATTTTCTACAAAACGCACAGTGGCAGAATATCACGCCTTGTTATTTGGTCACTAATAACGGTAGGTATACTGTTTGCTATTTTATTTATAATTTCTCATAGCATACATGCTGACATAAGCACGACTTATTAAGATTACCATTGAAGACACAGACATATGCATGCATCACTTTAATACACAGATAGTCCTATAGAACGCAGATGTTGACGACAAATACCTTTTTAAGTACGCAACTGAAATGTGACTATATCACATCCTTGTACATATTATGATGTATTGCCATTATATAGTCCCTTGGACTTTGAGTAAACGAGAGTAGCCTGTACTTGTTTGTGTATACATATAATTGATATTGCGGGACACCTCCGCATTACCATTATATATCGTCGGGGTTTTTATTTAACATCATCATCCTGGCAACCGTTCTTTATGGTGCCATGCAATCTCGTAACCCACCAGTCAGTATTTTCTCTCACCGACCGTTCCAAATCCATACATTTGTCGGCATTGCTATAAATATTTGTATTAACTGACATGTGTTTGTTTCTTCATCAAATTGGACATTTTCTTGTTGAGGGTTTGTAGTTGTTATATGTTATGGTGTATTCATTACCTTAATTATAAGTATTATGTGTGATTTTTTATTTTATTTATCCAGGGTGCTATAGGAGCTGGACTGTGCGAATGTTCACAAAATGGTGGAATTATCCCGCTTAACAAGAACTTGTGGTAATGTATCTTACTTAGTTTATACCAACCTCCATGACACCGTGTAAAGTGACTGTGACAATGTATCTTATCACTTATGATTTTCTTCATATTTGTACCAACCGCAATCCTCAGAACGCACTGCGTTGACCAAGTCTATTACTAGGCGTTTATGTAGGCACCTATATTAATTACAGGTCGGCGTCGTTCACGTTAATCACCGCGTGTTTTGGCTACATCTTCCTGAGTGGCCTCTACATCGTGATCGATGTCCTCAAACTATGGAATGGCACACCCTTCATATACCCAGGTAGGTAAACTATGGAATGGCACACGCTTCATATGCCCAGGTAGGGAAATGCTAATACATGTACTAATATACTAAACGCCTGTTTAAAATTATTAATGCGAGTCACTGACTCAATTGGCAAAATATGCAAATTATTTTCTCATCGTGTCCCTATATGTCAACAACAGCACATGTGTAACAACATACTTATACATTCAAGGAGATAAAATATGACCTCTTATTTGGTATCTGGCATGCGATTTATTAATCCATATTGCAGGTACATGTATGAATTCGCTGGTGGTAACCCATGCTTCTATATGTTCCAGGTATGAATTCGCTGGTGGTATACATATGCCATGATGTTTTCTACCGGTTCTTCCCCGTCAACTGGCAGATGGAGCCCATACACTGGAAACTGCTGCTGAAGGCCGTCTGGGACGTGGCCATCTGGCTGGTACTCGCCTTCTGGATGTATTGCAGGAAACTCTTCATTTCCCTCTGAACAGTGATGACTATGTCACTCTGAACGTCCGTGTTCATTGCTCTCTGAACCTTGGCGACTATATGAAGAATATTCTTAGTGTAGCCAAAATGATAAGAATGATCTGTCTATGGTGACAATTTGCACTCTGAACTTTCGTGTTAACTATAGAGTTAACTGTATTGTAATTTTGAAATTGGCGGCGTATATCAGACAATGATAGGTCGGAAAATCTGTTTAATGGCGACGCGCTAGCTTAGCCGTCAAACATGTTTTCCTACCTATCATTTTCTGATATACGCCGCAAATTTCAAAATTACAATGCGGTTAACCTATTTCTAATGCACTCTTTTACTACTAGCGTAGGAATACATATTAAAATCATTTGCGACCGTTCATCAACAATGATATACCTGTAATGTATGACCATCAGCCAATCAGATTGTGTGATATTTATAGAGTGCATTAGAATGTTCTTTCTATGGTGATAATTTGCACTATGAACGTTCGTGTTCACAGCACTCTGAACAGTGTTGACTCTCTGAACGTCCGTGTCCATTGCTAGATCTGAACAATGGTGACTATAGAAACAGCGTTCTTACCGTCATCGCTACTTTCATTGTTTTATCGTGACTACTTCACTCTGAACGTCCGTGTCCATTGCTACTTCTGAACATCGGTGACTATAGAAACAACATTCTTACTGTTAAATGTATGTAATGTAGTGTTAACTGTAGGAATGTTCTTTCTATGGTGACTATTACACTCTGAACGTCCGTGTTCAACGCTCTATGGACATGTGTGGCTATTGAAAGAACAGTATTACCTTAATCACTACAGTACGTAGCGATAACGGTAATAGTGTTCTTTATATAGTCTCCAATGTGACTATTACACTCTGAACATCCGTGTCCATCGCTCTATTGGCAGTTGTTACGGGGCGCCATGCAGGACAGGTTAATTATGTGTACAAAATTGAGTTTTGTAACACTAAAAATCACAACATTCAATTCTGTGTCACAAAATTCAATTCTGTGTCACAAAATTCAATTCTGTCAATTCTGTGTCACAAAATTCAATTCTGTGTCACAAAATTCAATTCTGCATACTTTTCGTATACAAAATTCATTTTTGTTATAAAGGATTCAATTTTGTAAGACAGAATTGAGTTGTGTGAAGAAAATTCAGTTTTGTGGGACAGAATTCATTTTTGTCCACAAAAATTAGTTTGCGTAGGATAGTCTATGTCATCTCTACGTTGATTGGTTGAGATCGGTCTTAGTCCATTTTACTAGATGGTGGAGTACACTTGCAGGTTTAAATATTTCAATGCGAAAATATAACCCAATATATCAATATTATACTTCTTTATGGACAGTTATTTTGGTTATATTATGATTACAAATGAGTGGTCACACCATATAAGCATATATACTTTGAAGGAGAAATAAGAAAAATATTCAGAATTTCCCTCAATTATGTAAACAGGGTCAAACATAAAGTAGCCGGGACATAGCTAGACCTGAGAGCATGCCCATATATAGAGAATACCAGGCTAGTGTATTTTGATATCAAGTTTATCAGGCAAGGCTAGGAAACGCGTAGGAATTCCGAGGCTTGTCGAGGAATTCCTACCGTTTCCGAGCCTGACAAAATTTGATATTAAAATACACTAGCCTGGTATTCTATTTATCAGGTAACGTTTTATGCTCGAAAATGACATTAGATGACGTCGTATTCTAACAGTAGATATAACCTTGTGAAACAAATGGTATTGGATCTGTGTCTACTAGTTGCGAAGTTACGTGTTCGCAACTATGTGTCTACGTGCATTATTTACAGTATACACCATCTTAGTATCCATGGTATCTACACAAATACTACAAATGGTTTCCTCAAATGGCCCAATACACACATTCTGTTTATAAACACAGACAGCAGTCAGAACACAGGCCACAGCGCGTGTATTATTGATTTAACTGGAGCAGATGTACCTTGCGATACACACTAAATGACGTCAGTACTCGCGGGAGATCTACATGTACATGAATTATGTGTACAATTATAACGCAAATGAGTTTAAATACGAATGGGTTTGTCAACGTTTGACTGTTTGGAGATAGTTGAAGCAAAATGGCAGAATGAGAAATGAATCATCGGCAGAATGAGAAATGAATCATCGACATTGAATGTGTAGATCGGCGACCGTGACCCATTTCTCCAGTGCAGTTTCTGACCAATGGTAGTCCTTCTTACATGCGTGTGCAGAATTGACAGAATTGAATTTTGTGACACAGAATTGAATTTTGTGGCACAAAAGTGAATTTTGTGACACAGAATTGAATTCTGTGGCACAGATTTGAATTTTGTGACACAGAATTGAATTTTGTGGCACAAAAGTGAATTTTGTTGACAAAATTGAGCCATGTCCCACTTGGCGCCCCGTAGTTGTATGTGTAACTGTGTCTGAAGATATTGGGCTTATGACATTTGTGCCGAGTCTGGCTATAAGCTAAAAACAAACTCCCCATAAAGGATGTATAAGTTTTGTTCCTTGAAATTATATATATATATATCAAAATGCTGGGAAGAAGTTTACATATTAGGCCTACTTACACAATATCAATGCATGTACTATTTGTATATTATAACGTAAACCACGGCAAATAAGGTTGATACATAAGAATATCGGTTAAATATATATTTAATAACAGTACAACATCAAGGTGTACAATACATTAAATTGGCAAGTGCTTAACCCATTACATGCGGAATACACCTTTATGGGTATGACTTTTTTTAAGTATTTTATTTTTAATTTTGTTATTTCTCAATGAAAGTATATGTTGTGACCACTCATTTGAACCGTCTCGACGAGACGGTTCAAATGGTGGTCGCAACATATACTTCTGAGCACATATGAAGAAATTATGTAGGATTTTCTACAAACAAAATGGCGTATCCTCAGCATGAAATGGGTTAACAATGGATAAATATGTGAACTACTGCGGCATGTTAAATATCGGTTATATCTCATGAGACAATGAAGGTTGTGTAATTGTGTTGTGAAACAATAATTTATGAAATCACCAATATCGGAATGAATGGCCTTTTTGTGGAATTTATCGGGGTATAAACTTGTAAAAGTCGCGGGAATACTGGACGAAGGCCGGAAGGCCTCGTCCAGTATTCCCGCGACTTTTCCAAGTTTATATCCCCGATAAATTCAACAAAAAGGCCATTCATTCCTTATAATTCCAGCATTTGAAATAAATTCATCAAGAAAATGTGTTTATTTTCCGTTTTCTTAATAATTATTTTAACTGCGCCTCACGGTTACGGAAAGTAGTTCGGCGTGGGAGTTTACTGGGATATAAATTTTGGACAGAGACTTGCTACGGGCCAATCAAATGTTAGGGAATTGTGTAAATATTTTTGTGCTGGAATTATTGCGATATATATGTCAATATGTAACCACAACATAAACCAGTTGATGATAAAGCGCTGGCAGGTGACATATATTCCTTTGTATGGGATGAATATTACTTTATAAATACACAAAACAGTAAACACAGTACATCATATATAGAGGATCTCAAACGAGTTTCAATATGACACGATATTGACCGAGCATCTGGCGAGGTGCGTACGATTGCTGACGAGTTTTATGAAGCTCGTATCAATTGGAAACGAGTTTCAGACTCCGTTTATCACATATCTTTATTCTCCATAATATGGATACATAGCCCGAGCCCGTCATTGAGGGTACCGTCATTGGCATTATATTACAAATCAATTCCTGTTATTTGTAAGCACTTCATATTACCAAACGGGAGCACATTCTAACAATTTCAGTAATTTCAGTTGCTTTTAATGCCGTTTAAAACATGATGACGTAAATGTCCAAACACCATGATTGCTTTTTCAAGAATAATATAGCAACATTGTATTTACATATACATTTAAAATACCAGATACCATTTTATTTCTATCAACACCAAATTATGCAGTTTCTTATAATATATAATTATTTGATATCCACATACTGTACAGCTATGGGCATATCATTCTCTCTCTCTCTAATACTCGAGGAGGCGTGGTGGTATACACAGGACATTTCATTGCAAAACAATCCAAAAAGGCGGGAATTAGATAGCTATACAATTCCCCGAGCACAGAATATAGAGAATAGTAGGTTAGTGGCGTGAATGGAAACTATCTGGCAAGGCTTAGGAAACGGGATTGGCGAGGCTCTGCCGAGCACATCCCGTTTCCGTGCCGCGCCAGATATTTTTTCCCATTCACGGCACTAACCTACTATTCTATTTATCCCGTCAACACCTAGAAATAGCTTTAAAATGCAATAAAAATAACCCCAGCCACCGCACATATTCATACGCAGTGATTAGGTCGTATTGACATGGATATCAAAAATGTTTCACGGCACCGTGTTTCACGGCACATACGCACTGTGTTGACGGGATAAATATTAATACACTGCTATGTGCATTTGACGCACATACATACAGTGAAACCTCTGTAAGCCGGACACCCTGGGAGGTCTATAAATCACTCCATAAACAGTCAGTGTCATATAAATAAATAATACACACGACAATGGAATACATTACAGTGGAACCCATCTAGAGTAAGCAGGCCCGTGCGCACAGGGGTGCGACGGGTGCGTACGCACCCCCCCCCCCCCCCCCCACCGAAACATTTCACTCTTAACCCGCAGGCCTGCATAGTTGTATTGGCAAACAGTGTAAATCCAGATGAGCCGGCTCGTAACGAGCCGTCTCATCAGGATCTGCACTTTCTTTTTGCAATTAATTTTCGTAATTTTGAGAACAAAAACACCCCATGTTCATAAATGGACTGGTCTGAAAATCAGTTTGGGATGATTTAGATTGGTCGCAAATATTAACAAATCAAAATCCATTCCAGTTACTTAGGGGTGAAAGGGTTAATCTGCGGAGGTCTGTCCGTGGGTGTGCAAAAACAATGTTTAGCCCTTCGCGCCGTCGATAACGCACCCCGCTAAAATAATTCCTGCGTACGGGCCTGGTAAGCACACTGTGAGTTTTTCATTGTAACTCGCCGGTAGCAACTTGAATAACACGAGTACCAATGGAACAAGCAGAGTAACTCGAGTTAACAATTTGACCTTTGAACCTTATTCGAGTAACTCGATTCGAACCCAGCCGTGTGATGGGTTATAGAGTTCCAACTGGAGTTCGACTCGATCAGCGACTCTGCTTGTTCCTGTGCTACTCGGGTTACTCGAGTTTAACCCGGGAGTTACAACGAAACATGTCAAACGGGATCACCTGGGTGTCCGGATTAGAGAGGTTTTACTGTATTTAATACAGAGACACTATACTCTCCGTAGTTGTTTCTGAATCAGTGGCGTTTCGAAATCCCGTTTTTCCAACCCGCGGTTGTGCTGCCTCACTTCAGTGATTACGTTAGCATAGTTCATCTTTCCGACGGCCTTCAGACTGGACACGAGGAAGTCAGCCATTGTCGATCGGGCAAACCTGATACAGGGAAATAATAATATTTATTTATATAACTATTAATTTATTGCTTTCCTGTCTTCAAATTCCAATCTCTATTTTTTGTTTTATTTTTAGTGAAGACCGTAGTAATTGTACTGCGTTTTGCCTGTCTTGTGAGACAGCTATGATAACGTATAAGCGTTACATAGAGAATACCAGGCTAGTGTCTTTTGATATCAAGTTTATCAGGCAAGGCTAGGAAACGCGTAGGAATTCCGGGGCTTGCCGAGGAATTCCTACCGTTTCCGAGCCGAGCCTGATAAACTTGATATCAAAATACACTAGCCTGGTATTCTATTTATCAGGTAACGTTTTATGCTCGAAAATTACATTAGATGACGTCGTATTCTATGGACAGAACGCGGACTTGTTTACGTTGCGTCATTACAGTGACGTCATTCGGTAACGTCACGTGACGTCAACCGACCAATGGAACGTCAGTTTTCACTTTGTTGTAACCCGGATGTTGATATCAGGTCAATGCCTGATACAACAATATGTTATCAGTCAGTACGTATTCGGTCAATACAGGGCAGGTTACCTGATAAATGTATATGTAATGCTATATACTATGTGCACTGCTATACTGCGACATAGTGTCTCGTAAGCCAAATCTGGCTGGGCGTCATTTTATATGACGTGCTATGTATTACCGATATGTTATACAATGTAAAAATGACATGTGGCACTTTAATACACTATATATACAGTAAATAATGTGTTGAACAGACCAATCTTGTAAATAGGTTACCGACCTTGTGACGAGTGACTTCCCTTAGAACTATTTTCAGGGCACCATTGACATTACACATGCGGAGTATGTCAGTTTGGTGTCACGTTGCTTAGCTTTTCCAAGTACCCAATTTAAGTCAAACGGCAATGATTCGCTGAAAATAATTCTAAGGGGAAGTTGATCGTGATTTTTATAGTTCGATAACTTATTTAGAAGACTGGTCTATTCACCATGGAATGTGTGGCATTAGTAAATGAGATCATTCCATATCACAACTGTGTCCCAGATATGTATATACAGTGAGACCCCTATAAACCGGACACTTGGGAAAATATGGATGTTTCACTTGGATGTGTTTCGCTGTTATGTACCTCTGATTACAATGACTTTTCATGATTGCAAAACATTAGAATGTGTCATGAAATGCTCGCATATCTGATTTACAGTGGAACCTCTCCAAAGCGGACACCCTGGGGACCTCCCAGGGTGTCCGGTTTGGAGAGGTTCCACTGTACGTAATGTTTCTATATGTGATGCTTGGCATACTGTAATGTGATGACAGAGGTTGCATCAGTGTGCTGTGTAATGAGCGTATTTATCGTGATAACGAAGCATAAGAAGGGTTGCAGAGATATTGTAAGGTTTGATCATGTCCAGCCGTGTGCAAACGTTTGCTGTGGCCCTCGGGAACTGTTTGAACCCGCGGCCGCCGCGGGTTCAAACAGTTCCCGAGGGCCACAGCAAACGTTTGCACACGGCTGGACATGATCAAACGTTATTATTACATTTCCAACACAAAACTGATGTAATTTGAGCATATTATTCAGTATTTTCAGTACTTTTATAAAATAGTCCCATTCACGTAGATAATTTTCGGTATGCATATTCCGGGGCCGCGTCATGAACATCATGAACGTCATGAAGTAGTGACGTCATGAAGGCACTTACGCGTAGTGACGTCATGAAGGCACTTCCATTACGCGCGGCCCCGGAATGAGCATTGCATAAAGCCATGTGCAAACAGCACGCGCTATTTGTTTGCACATATGTGCAAACAACGGAAACCATGTAACAATAACTAATAACTTATGATGAACGAGTATAGTCATTATTGTGAATGCTTAATTTATGTGACTGTGACATTGGAGAATTATCTGTACTTATATGTCAAGAAAGGTGATATGTGTTAATTTTAAATTATATGCGCACCCCATGTTATATGTTTTAATACAAGTGAGTGATCTAATTGGTGAACATTTACAAGAAGAGTGATGAAATATACTACAAGTGTGTCTACTTCGGCCTGAAGGCTTAGAAGATTGAAGATATAGAATACTAGAATGGGTTACCGCCAATCCGGACGCACTAACGCACGGAGGTACGCCAATAGTATCGAATATATCGGGCTCACCACGCGAACGAAAACAAATACTATGTAAAATAAATAAAGGAACCCATTTAACGTACCGTCCTCTCCAAGCACAGAGAATCTGGAAATTTCCAGCCACGTGGTCCTTTTCCGTGGCCTCCTTTATTTGGTGTATTCTCTCGGGTTTTACACCAAGCCTCCTACCCAGCTTTTCTGCTTCAACAAACGTCAGTTGCCTCGCTAAGGACATCAGACTCTCCATCTTTAATATTTGAGCAGCAGCTGAAATGTATATGCTAGACATAAATATTTGAATGAACATCAGGGCCCGGTTGCTCAAAGCTTCTGTTAGCTTAACAGACTGTTAAATCCTTATCATTGCTAAGGATTTAACAGTCTGTTAAGCAAACAGAGGTTTTGAGCAACCGGGCCCTGATCAATTGTTCGTCAAAGTATTGGCAATGCTAGTAGTCTACGTCAATTCATATGGTAATTTGTCAATTAAGCAAATTTTACACACATTTGCCAATTCGGCCAAAATATATCTCAGCGGAAGCATCAACATGTTAAAATATGCAAGTTCCAAAACCAGAGGCGCCCGTCACACCATAGAACGAGTGATTAACTGGTTAATTGACTAACTGATTGCTTAATTCGGGTTGACGTCCATTTAACAACAAGCTCATACACGGGCGGGAATACACCTGTATGGAGGAGGAGCACGGTGCAATCCGCGATGCAATAACAATAAAACTGTAAAGCAATGAAAATCTCATTTACCACACCGGATCACTTGGCTCAAGATGTGAATCACGCTAAGTTCAACGTTAAGATATGAAGTCTAAGGGATGAATTAACCCTTTTATAAACACGTCCCCCACCATCATTCGGGCCATACAAAATAAATACAACACATACAAAATACCGTGTACTACAAACACAGACGAAGTCCCATAAGGTACCAGTAAATGTAACCACTTACATTCTTCCAGCTGCTTGTCCTGTCGGCCGCCGTCAGTTAGACACAGGTTGGATGTCTGCAGCGCAACTATTTGATCTGTAATTAATTTAATTTAAAAAGACATGTGAATCATTATCTGACATGAGTAAACGTCAACACCATCACACCTAGATATATTACCTGATATTCTATTATTTATATGTGACTGTGACTGGAGAAATGGGGCTTATTATTTTTTTCGACGAGTGTAGGTCCATATCAATCTGTTCATCCGCACATGTAACAGTCTAATCGGATATATGTGCGCCAATCTATCAATGAAACATCCGTCATGCTTCTGACAAGAAAAATAGTATTTATCAGGATACAGGAATGTACTATTTGATCAGGAGCTACATTGTCACAAATCCAATTTTTTTCAATCACAGCCACATATAAGTACCTGTAGCAAGTTCAGACAGATCCCTGGTCATTATCGCTATGGAATGTACCGCCGTGTCGTCTGGCTTGTGTTTGTATATTATCATCGCGTCCGGCATCTTCTCCGGGTCACGCTTTATCTCCGTGGCAACGGATACGACGTTCGCGCCTTGTAAGTAACACAGCACATAATTGTCGTCTGACAACGCCTCCGTCACTCTCATCTGTCCATCAATGATCATAGCAATCTCTTCACCGCGTTTAACTAGCACGTCTCTAGAGCGACCCTTCTTCACTTCGATTAGTCCAACTTCGCGTTTCGCTTCTACTACGCTTTCCACGTTAGATCGCTCGACTATTTCCATAACAAATGTTTGCGTTTCGTCACCCCTGGTAACGTGATCGATGAAGGTAACGATGTTGCACGGACTTTTCTTCCCGTACCCAACCATGAACTCTTTCTTGATTGATTCCCGCATGTTTAGGAATATCCGTCGAATACGCAATACGGCTACACTGAAAAACAATCAATTGTGACTGTGACTGGAGAAATGGAGCTTATGTGTTTTACGATCAGTGTAGATCAAATCAGACTGTGCAACCGCACATTCTGATTAGGATATTCACTGTTCGACATTCCATTAAATGAAACGCCAGTCATGATCAAACAAGCAATACAGAACGTTACTACGCCTACAGGAGTGTGCCATTCGATCAGGAGCTACACTCGTCACACATCTGATAAACATTTGAAGAAGAACAAGGAGCAAACAAAACATAACACCTATTTGCATAGAGAAGCATGATGCAGTACAGTGGTGGTCACAGCGTCTTCAATGCGTCAAAAAGTGCACTCCGCAGCCAGAGACAGAAATCAGAAGTAAGCGAATAACACAAACGTAACAAATGGTCACACAACAACCACAACCACAACATGGCGGTGCAAATATGCCTCATTTCTCCAGTCACAACCACATATGAGACACCGTGCTATTTTGTACCTTCGCAAATCTGCGTAAGTTCGTGAAATACGTTTACAAAATTTACGATTTATGAAAAATATTGTAAATTTTGTAAATTGCAGATGTCCGAATGTACAAAATCGCATGGCTTGTCACATATATAGAGTCCTTTACCTCCAGAAGCCCTTGAGATCCACGGTGTATAGGCCAGTATCGACAGACTTGAGGCTGACCTGTTTACGGTCCAAGACCTGAGTCCCAGAGTCATCGTACCGCACAACGACTACATCCGTGTCTCTGACGTCAGCGTCGTACTTCATCGGCAGTTGTACCGTCACCTGGCAACATGCGACATTCAAACAATTCAAATTGAATTTTATGTACGGTTGCTGCTATCGAAAAATACATGCAACCCCTTTTTGAGCTTGCTTAGAGTCAAACTCAATAATTGCGGCGTCTGATACCTGGGCATTTGTAACCGGACACAGTTTCACTCTGGTTATTTTAATATACCATGTTTCGTAGTTACGTAATACACCTCTACTCTTCTTTTATGCAGTTCAATATTCACATTTACACTATCTAAACATTTAGAAATGCAAATGTATGTCTTAGGTATTGATCTATATCACTTATAAAAGCCAGATGTTAATAGCTCTTGCAATCTACTCCCGTACCGTCCGCAGCCAGTCTGGCTACGGAGGGTATGGGCGTAGATTGCAGGAGTTACTGTTAGCAATTATTATAAAAGCCAAAATAATTGTACAGTTGTACAATATAAGTGAATCTGTATCAGTTACCTGTTTATTCATGTGTGTGTCGTCTTTTTGCGGCGATATTTCGATCCCCACTGACGCACACACGGTGCCCACGAACAGACTGTCGTAGCCACGCTTGTCGAAATGCAGTACCTGGTCAACAAAAGATAAAATGGAAATCAATGAAAATAATGTACGGTAATAAGTAAACATGGCGCCATAAATGTACAGCATGGTGCATAATGTGCTTCAGATTTTCTTTATGTCTTTACAATGTCATGCTTTTGCCATTTCATGGAGCACAAGGGCAACGTTATCACTAAGCTAATTCCTTTGCTGGCAGCCTTTATAATAAAAAAGCACATTTACGTACATATACTAACGCTATATCCCCTCTTGTCTATCGGAGAGGGGATAATAATGAAAAGATGGCAGCGGCCCGCATGTCGCGCCCGCCGAGGCTTTGATAGTATGCCATCAAACTTTAACAGAAACTTTATCCATGAAGCACGTACGGACAGACGGACGTACGCAAATGTGCCGACTATATTGGGCTGTCCGCAAGCGAGCGCGACAATAAAAACTAAACAGCAGGTTACACATTCAGCATTTTAACAGTTAAGCCGCAGTTTATGTACATTTATTATAACCACGCCACGACAAGCCATTAACAACCCGTACATTAACAACACAGTCTTACCTTTATTCTGAGAGTAACTTCGTCGTCAAAGCAACCGTCTGGGACAGTGACCTCTACCTTCTCATCATCCCCGCTGACATAGGTGGCGCCCCTTGGACCGACAACGAATTCGTCTGCTGCGCAGTACGTCACGGACACAAACGCCTCGAGCTGCGTTGTGTTGAACGTCATGTACGGTTCATCGTCCACCACCATCTACAGCGGGTATAGGAACAATAGATGGAAATGCTTTGGCTTCAAACTTACATAAAGCGAAAAGTTGTAATTTACGTATGCAACTTGTTCAAAATGATTGATTTCAAAATGTCAAATACTGTTACAGTCACAGATACAATGAAAGACTATCATATTATTTTCCCCATCACCTGTGCCTTCACATTGTATTTAGGCAGAGATAGACCATATATATTTATCCATCTCTACCGAGACACTATGCGATCATGACCTGACTGTCCCAGTGCTCTCACCGTTTCTGGGTTTTGAACATCATTCCATTGCCCGTCTGACTTCAGTTTGAGGTAAAGCTGATTGTTCTCCGGAACATCGATACTGGTTATAGGAAACAGGATCGTGACGTCCTGGCTACATGACAGTGCCTCTGGAGCTGAAGAAAAACATGAGTGTTCCAATGGAAATTATTCTAAAATGCTGCCAAATCGTGTTTTATTGAGAAAGATTACAAACTATAAAGCAACACAATAATACGACATGTTGAACAATTCTACAAAAACCAGGAACCCACTTTTCCGAAACGTCGGAAAAGTGGGTTCCTGTTTTTTGAAGAAGTATATTAACAACAGCATAACGAAGTTTTGTTTTCCCGCATTCTAAGTGTTAGCGACTCTACTTTTATATTCTAATACCCGTCAGTTAAGAGCGTTCATACCTATAACATACAGGTCCGAATAGAGAGTGTGATCTTCTGTGAGGGCTAGGCTGTCCAGTGTCGTCTTTCTCTCGACCATAGGACAGATGTCCACTTGTAGTTTCCCCAGTTCTTTGTAACTCTCCATCCGGTATTTCAGCAAAACACCGTTGGCGCCCTTTATTACAGGTAACCTGAATAAATACGTATTGTGCATAGGAACATAGAAACAGCTATAGTCTGTTTCACGAAAGCTGCCCAAATTTTATAGCCATATAAACAATTCAAAAACCATATTTTTTTCGATAATATTAAATTAAAGGAAAATTTAAGAATTAGCCTTCTTTTTATGTCGTGAAATTTGGTCAAATATTTATTTTTATTGCGAAAACAAAATTTCCCAAAGTTAAATCCCCATAGATATCTCCACGTCACAACAGTATGCATGCCACCTGAATTTCTGACAACAAGACGCGACGTCTGGATCTAAATATAAATTCAGTAGCTATTGGATACATACTAGTAGTTGCAATATGCGATTAATTGAGACGAAATGCCATGCTTTCATTGGTCGAAAAACTAGGACAAACAATAAATTGTATGATGTGCCCAAAGCATATGTATCGTGTGTAGTGCAACACAGCCTGTCACCAGAAACGCAATAAATATAAAGGTTAAATTACAATTCAACTTACGTCTTAGAATCCCAAGTTTTCTCACTGTGCTTCGAATATTCATCAGATATATTTTGCAGCACGTCTATACATCGATCCTTTGTCCTGAATAGTGATACGGAAAACGTCACTCATGGCTATTTCAATATATAAAATAATGTGATGTAACAACATTGATAAAGAACAAAACAACACGATCACAGCAGAAACTGTTAACCCGTTCAGCAATGAATAACGTGAAGCCAACATGGGCACATTCTGTAGATCCAGATGAGCCGGCTAATAACGGAGCCGTCTCATCAGGATCTGCAGTATTTGTGAGTGTTGCTCAAATCTAAAACAAGTCTGCATTATCTCATTAATGAAATAGTCCAAAAATATAGTAAAGCCAATACCATATATTTAGGGGTGAAAGGGTTACTACAAATGTACATGAATGTTACAACTAACTGTTTGCACATGTATGGCATAGACATACTAACATAAATGACCATGTAATAGAAACGTATAGGATATACAACAAACATGTGATCAATCTAATATACCTTTTTTCTTCCGGTGGTGGTACTTCCAGTGTCACCTCTTTACTGTAAAATAAATGGACATCCTAGAAGACTTGAACAACAAACAAAGAACTTGTGGCATAGAAAATGAATAGGGATGCGGGCAACAGTCCAGGATATATTAGGTAAGGTCGGCTTTTTATTGTATTTGTTAGTATTACTACATGTAGCTACATCTGTTCGTGTCATAACTCGTGCTTGCCAAATTGATTTGAGGTATATAACAAATAGTAAACCAGTTTAAACATGCTTTCATGATGAACGTGATTGAACGTGAAACTGTTTCTTTTTTTTTTGAAAAGTCTATCACATGTAGGGTCGGCAGGACATCACTAGATAGGGTCGGCGTTCCCGCATCACATAACTGTTTGTATGCCTTTGCAGCATATCAAACCAGCAGTAGGGCTGCTACTTAGAAGGATTGATAGTTTAACCTTAAAAGCTAAAACAAATGTTGCACGTGGAATGTATAAAATAATTAAGATGAGTAAATCTGGTACTGGTATAGTGACATCATCATATATACACACTGTTGTATATCTATATGCATACATCGCATTAGAAAGTGATACTACTAACGATATTGTGTAGTTAATAATAAACCCTTTAAATTGACAGACAATGTATAGAGTATATATAAATAATGCACATATAATGTATATATCAATTAAATGAATATGATGTACATGTACTTGTTGGTCAGATACACATTAACATGAAGGGAGCATGCATATACTTATGATATTTCATAGAAATGTAATTAATGTACAGTGTGTGACACTATTCATGGTACCTGTATTGGTACCGAACATAGTTGAATGAAAATAATGATAATTATTAAGAATTTAAATATCACAGCGCTCCAGATAAGGTGCGTATTGGCGTATGTTACGCACTTATTTTACTTAGCAGAATACTCATTTATTATCATTCGTAAATGCAAAATACGCATTGAATTTTAAATCTGGGGGTAAAATACTCTTTAGATACAAAACTTATCTGGAACTCTGTATGATAAACGATATTTACTGGAAATAACATGGCACATATCACATACAGCCAAATGGATGGGCGTTTGGACATTTAAATATCCGTATCACCGGCTTTATTTGCCCCGCACTGATAGTGAAGTTAGGAAAATGTTTGTAAATGATTTTTTGTGAAAGTCCCCATTCGCTATTAAATGTTTGTCAACATTAATGGACAGTTTAAATGTTTATACCTCTCTTTGTCTCTTGACGATCGTTGGGAATTCTTCTTGTTCCTGTGTGGTGAGTAGTAGATACACACATATTCAAGGTACATGATAACGTGGTTACAACAACAACAACAACAACAACAACAACTATTACTGAAACTTCCAGAAGCGCTTCCGATTCAAAGTACGTGTTCTGTTATATTTTCCTTATTATGTAACGGATTTTAATGAAATATGGCTTACCAAACGCGTATTGTTAAGCTGTATTTGGTGGTCTCGGTACTTTGACCCAAACTTCTGTCGTTTTTGGGAAGAAAATATTTCCGTTTTTACTATCAATACGTTCCATATTAAGGAAACTATCAAATAGTATTTACTTTGGAGTGGGCACACTTTCAACACTTTCAGACATTGCTGTTGTTGTGGTAACCACGTGATCATGCACCTTGATATTATTTTCAAACATATTAGATAGCAGGGTAGAGATATTAGTCAAATATGGATGTGACTTGAGAAATAGGGCTTAATAATTATGGAATTCGTGACCGGTGTTAATGTATCTCCTGATCAAATAGCACCATCATTTATCCTGATAGTGATCTGTATTATTTGCTAAAAGCGTGGCGGATGTTTTATTGATGGAACAGTGCAGTAGCCTATTTCACCAACATTGCAAAGCATACTTTTCTAGCAAAGTATACTTTGAGGGAGAAATTTTCAATTGTAGGATAAATTTATTAATTTTTATTATACTGAATTTATTACATTATCACAGCCATTATGGCTGTGATAATGTAATAAATTCAGTATAATAATTCTGCATACTTTTAATCATGAAATACATGCATTTGTTAGTTCTATTTGAAATAATGCATTTCAGGAAAAATAAATGATTACTCCCTCAAAGTATACTTTGCTAGTAAAGTATACTTTGTAATGTTGATGAAATAGGCTACTGGTCCTGATGAACAGGCATCAGATCTGGATCTACACCACTAGTCTTTGCGACTAGTGTATATCAAGATATGATGCCTGTGCATATAGGCACCATTTCTCCAGCCACAACCACATATCAGTCAAATATAGTTACAATAGGAAATAGACGAGATAAACACAACACTTATGATCAAAGTATTATCGAGTAAGAAACTACAGAAAGTGAGCAGGGGCTCACGTATAACCCCGGCCACCACCTGGACCGACAAATAAAAGTAAAAAAAAAAACATTAACGAATTTCTAAGTAATTTGACCTTGACATTGGACATGAAGCTTGAAGTCAATCCTACTTAACGATGCAGAGATAATGGATACCTGCATGAAAACTTTAGCGTAAATCTGACGAACGTACATTTCTAAGTAATTTGACAAATTTTTGAAATATGAAGGTTGCATGAATGTGGAATGGAATGAAAATATGGATGATGATAAGGAAGTTTATGAAGATTGAGGTTAATCCGACTTACCGTTACAGAGATAATGGGTACCTAACAACTTTAACGCGGACGGACTGGCGAACTGACGGAAGGACGGACGGAATTACGAAAATGATATACCCCTCGACATACTTCGTATGACGGGGGTATAATATAAATGCTAGTATATATGACACTTCTAGAAAGGATAGCAGGATGAGGGTATAGGAAACACAGAATGGAGGTCTAACAAATAGAATACAGGGACAGTCCTAAGTCACCATTCCGATACGGTTGGTATACATACTTCAATAATGTCTACAGAAAAGCTGGGATGCGGATAAGTGACTCACTTCATTACTGGTTGGACGTGTTGTTATACATGTGTATCATTTAATTGCGTTCATATATTTCCATGACATTTACAAATATCATAGTCGAATTGTGCTCGGTTATTTTTTAATATACAGTACGATAAGGACATACGCATCCACACATGTATGGGATCACTCAGAAAGTAATTTATCAGGTAACCTGCCCTGTATTGGCCGAATACGTACTGACTGATAACATGTTGTTGTATCAGGCATTAACCTGATACAAACATCCGGGTTACAATAAAGTGAATATTGACGTTCCATTGGTCGGATGACGTCACGTGACGTTACCGAATGACGTCAGTGTAATGACGCAATGTAAACAAGTCCGCGTTCTGTCCACAGAAAACGACGTCATATGTGGTCATTTTCGAGCATAAAAAGTTACCTGATCAACAGAATACCAGGTTAGTGTCTTTTGATATCAAGTTTATCAGGCTCGGCTCGGAAACGGTAGGAATTCCTCGGCAAGCCTCGGAATTCCTACGCGTTTCCAAGCCTTGCCTGATAAACTTGATATCAAAAGACAGTAGCCTGGTATTCTCTATATATTATGTTCAAATAAAGCAAAACAGACATACTAGAAAGAATCTGAGAGACAATTGAAAATTAAAACAACAAACTTGTTACTAACCCTTTTTTTTCTTGAACCTGGACTGGTGGAGGGACGGGAGGCTGTTTGACCCTAAATGTTAAATTTAAAGATAAAATTATTAATGTTTATTATAATGAATTTATTACATTATCACAGCCAAAACGGCTGTGATAATGTAATACATTCAGTATAATAACTGCATACTTCTAATCATCAAATATATGCAGTGGTTAGTTCTATATGACATACTGCATTTCGGGAAAAATAAATGATTACTCCCTCAAAGTATACTTTGCTAGATAAGTATACTTTGCAATTTTGATGAAATCGGCTACTGTGCTCGTGCAGGGGCGGGACGCTGGTTGACCCTAAAACTTTTGTTATACTACATGTCAAAATTGTATTCAATGTGGGCGTGGGTGGCTTGGTGTGCGAACAAATTATGTTTTCTCGAACTGCTGCAGTGGATTTTTCTATTTTTGGTTTTATTATAACGAACTAAAATAGTTGTCTTTCTTTTCTTTGTTAAACATTGGTTAATGCATGTATGTTGACGGATTTCATCCGAGTTTTTTTTTATGAAACCAGTAAGCTCGTTTAATAAATACCATACTAAATCATCACTCATGTAAGATCGTTTATTTATTGAACACGTTGACGGGTTTCATCCGCGTTTCTTATGAGTGAGTGAGTGAATAGGGTTTAACGTCCGCTTTTCTGACATAGAGGTACAAGCCTCAGGGAGTCTACACGCAGACGGGTCAACGGGGTCGAGTCCCATATCCACCTGTCCAAGGGGGGTAAATCCCAACTTCAGAACTCAATATTTACAATCAAAATATATATTCAGTCCTGAAATTAGAACAACCTGATCTGGTGCCAGGCCCTCGCCACACCAGCATCATTTATCCCATCCCCTAAAAGTAATAGGATTAGCGCTAATCTTACTTTTATATATGGGGCATAGCCCGACTCAACTCTCACATACAAGAAAGCCAAAAATGTACATGAGGGCCAAATCCGGTATAGTGGGTTCCGGAAAGTATGAACCCAATCGTTAAGCCAGTTTAGTCGCCTTTTACGACAAGCAATGGCTACTGCAGCACTATTCTCAGGATCAGTTGATCCCGCCCCGGTGCCTGCACGGGGCCCCCGCGTTTCTTATGAACTCAGTAAACTCGTTTAATAAATGTCATATTTGCGTCACTCATGTAAGATCCTCTATTATATATTGGTACAAGAGTTTGCATATTTAGATATACAGTGAAACCTCTCTAGCCGGACACCCTGTGAGGTCCCCAGGGTGTCTGGCTTATATATACATGGGCTACATGCTGCTACACGTGTTGAAACTGTAGGAAGATATATTTGACAATGGGTGACTTGTGAACGTTGGTATAAACATTCTGTAAATGTTAACAAATACGTGGCTGTCAGTGTGACTGGAGAAATGAGGCTTATGGGTTTTGCGACCAGTGTAGATCCTGATCAGACTGTGCATCCGCACAGTCTGATCAGGATCTGCACTGTTCGCCATTCCTTCAATGAAACACCCGTCATGGTTCTAACAAGCAATACAGTGACAATGAAACCTCACTAAACCGGACTCCCCGAAAACCAGGCATTTGATCACTCTGAGCAACAGTTGTGTGCTATGCGATCACAAACAGACATTATCAACTGAGATAAATGACCAAGACACTCATCAATAATACGATCACAGGTGTTTGCTTGGTGTCCGGTTTAGAGAGGTTTCACTGTAGATACTTTCCACACGTACTCTTCATCACGTTCGCCTCTGGCTGACTTGAGCTCCTTGACTAGATCATTAACGGCCGATATAATATCATCGTAGTCGTCAAAGTCCTCGTGAGTATCCCTTAGGAAGAAACATAAATATAAAGCCGTACAATTCTTGCAAATAAATGCCACGAACTTGCATTTATATTCATAGTTCCCCTAACTGTTTAAGCCAATCGCTGGCCAGCATTGCGCTTCACTTATTTCCACAGATCAATAACCCGTAGTAAGGATACTAAAATGTGTAAAATTGTGTAAAATTCACATAGTTATGTTTAGAAACAAGCAAAAAGTAGTTTTTCTTGTTTCTAAACATAACTATGTGAACTGTAAACATTTTACCATCTCAACTACGGGTCATTGACCTGTGCTTATTTCTTATATTTCGTTTAACCCCAGTAAGTTACATATTACTAGACTTAAATGAAATGGAAATCAATACCCGGATGGGACATTGCATTGCACGCTTGGCTAAACTACAGATATGTTATTATTCATATATTGGAATGTTAAGGAATTACATGATGCGATCACTAACATGTAATTCTTAAAAAAAAACAACAGTATGTGAACAATAACTTATGCTGAGATAGAGATATGTGAAGGTAGGCATTATAATTATTTATCCCGTCAACACAGTGCGTATGTGCCGTGAAACACGGTGCCGTGAAACATTTTTGATATCCAGTCAATACTATTTTTTTTGCATTTTACAGCCATTTGTAGGTGTTGACGGGATTGACATGATTGTATAATATCTCTTTCCTAGATTACAATTTATTTTTACCCCGTCAACACAGTTATTTGTAGTGTTGACGGGATAAATAGAATAGTAGGTTAGTGCCGTGATGGGAAAAATATCTAGCGCGGCACGGAAACGGGATGTGCTCGGCAGAGCCTCGCCCATCCCGTTTCCTGAGCCTTGCCAGATATGTTTTCCCATTCACGGCACTAACGTACTATTCTCTATATATTTTCATTATTTCTGAACCAAAGTATATGTTGTGACCACTCATTTGAACCGTCTCGGCGAGACGGTTCAAATGAGTGGTCACAACATATATTTCTGATGAGAAATAAAGAAATTCTTGAGCCTTGCCGGATATTTTTTCCCATTCACGGCACTAACCTACACTGCATTGTAAGCGTTAACATGCATATTTGAATCATTTATTTTGTTGAATAATGTTTTTAGCGATTCACTATTTGTTTGCAGGTTTTGTTAAATGTGTTTGATTTCTGTATGTAATTTCTGATGGGGACAATGCACCGCTGACCCGGCAGCATATTTTCTATGCTTCAAGTGCACGTGGATATTAGCGGTCATGACATTTGACAAGTGTACCTGGCTTCTATCCCGACCTTGATGACTTTGCTTGTCACGTGACTGATGCCGTACAGCGTCCAGCCAATCAGCTCTGACAGCATGTCGCTAACGCTCGATGTCTCTCTGAAAATATCGGCTATTGAAGACAAGAAATACTATACATAATATGTCTATGCATCCGCACTGTGCATCAACATTATTATGTTGTTGCACTGTGCTCATGCATAGACATAACCAATATATATACATTACAGTGAAGCTATCAAAATTGAATTTTCGAGGTCGTATTATTCAGAGAAAACAATGGATACGCTGAATATTTATGGCGCCAAACAATCCCATTGTTCATCTCCCGATCCCTTTGTTTGTGTGTGAATTTATTTAAAATGCTTCACTGTAGGAATGAATGGCCTTTTTGTAGAATTTATCGGGGTATAAACTTGGAAAAGTCGCGGGAATACTGGACGAAGGCCGGAAGGTTATATCCCCGATAACTTCAACAAAAAGGCCATTCATTCCTTATAATTTCAGCATTTTAAATAAATTCATCAAGAAAATGTGTTTATTTTCCGTTTTCTTAAGAATTATTTTAACTGCGCCTGACGGTTACGGAAAGTAGTTCGGCGTGGGAGTTTACTGGGATATAAATTGTGGACAGATACTTGCTACGGACCAATCAAATGTTAGGGAATTGTGTAAATATTTTTGTGCTGGAATTATTGGCGTTTGTGTTCTATGACGCATTCGGTGTATTCATGTTATACGGTATGTACTTATTTCGTTGATGGACCGTACACCGTTAGTGGTAGAGTACACCCCGGTGCCTGTTGAAGACTGTGATTACCGGTGTATGCTTGCTTGCTATACATGGTCTTAGATTGCTACGTTTTGGTTTACTAGAATCTTTGATCACGTTTGGGTATACTACATGCATTTCTATTTTACTATTTCTATTTGACTAAAGAAAAATAATTATAACTTTTTCTACCGTAAAATATCAATAGCATACCGAAAAGGATACATTTATCTGCACTTCGGTCTCATTTTGCATCTGTTATTTCTATTTTAATGTAGAAAAATAATTACTTCCATCTCCTATGTGTCTACTAATTCTAGTTAATTTTAGGAAAGATATAATTCTTTTTGTTCTACAGTTAAATAGAAATAGCATACCCAAAGCGGACATTTATCTGCAATTCGGTCTCCTTTTGGGTATACTACAATGTATATCTATTTTACTATAGAAAAATAAGAATAATTATTTTTCTACAGTAACTAAAAATATTATACCCAATGGAGACCTTTAATTGCACTTCTGTCTCGTTTGGGTCTATTAGCCAAATGAGATATTTATCTGCACTTCGGTATCCTTTGGTCTACTATATCTATTTTACTGTAGAAAAAGAATTATACAGTAAAATAGAAATATCATAGTCAAATGAGACCTTTTTATCCCGCCAACACAGCGTGTATGTGCCGTGAAACACGGTGCCGTGAAACAATTTTTGATATCCTGTCAATACGACCTAATCACTACGTATGAACGTGTGCGGTGGCTGGGGTTATTTTTGTTTGCATTTTAAAGCCATTTGTAGGTGTTGACGGGATAAATAGAATAGTAGGTTAGTGTCGTGAATGGGAAAAAATATCTGGCGCGGCACGAAAACGGGATGTGCTCGACAGAGCCTCGCCCATCCAGTTTCCTAAGCCTTGCCAGATATTGTTTTCCCACTCACGGAACTAACCTACTATTCTCTATATCTGCAGAATGGTCGGACTCTTCATTACCCGATGTTTGCCGAATCTGTAACCAGCTCCTGTAAGTGTTGACACGCTGCCTCCGTCTCTCGTACTGAGACACTGTGTAGCTCTTCGCTGTCTCTGAAACAGGGCAAATGCCACAATGATCGGTTAATGGAAGAGGTTATAGAAAACTCATTGCTGACACAATTTAGCGCCAATTCCATGGCCATATATCATACAAGGACTGAGTTACGAACAAATGAACACACAATGTATACATTTTCTGGTAGTCGTGTTAGGCGATTATTATGGATCGCTTGATCATGTCTTGTAATTGTTTACATGAGCGTGATGTAAGAAATTATGACTAACGGACACACTTTTCTACATACATGTAGTACAAAGTTATGTCTAAAATGTTCGTAGAAAATGTGTAATTGTATACATCAATATTAATTATAATATACCTTTTGGCTCACGACACAATATTGTACATGTCCATGCTCACATGAGGCTATAGTAGCTGGCTATACCCAAATACTGGAGGCTATATCCGCTTAGTTGAGGCTGTGGTAGCTGGCTATATCCACTTACTTGAGGCATATCCACTTACTTGAGGCTGTGGTAGCTGGCTATATCCACTTACTTGAGGCTGTGGTAGCTAGCTATATCGACGGACATCACGATCAGTTTGACGCTGCTGGCGCACACATCTATCGTGGATCTCAGCAACTCCCTGTGTTCGCTGGAATCCTGCCACGATCTGTGAGTAGAATACGATGGTTCATGTCTGGAATGGACTGAAGTAGACTGTTCCATGTTACTTGTTAGCTCAGCTGAATCTACGAGCTTAATAACATGTAATTATCTGTGACGGAAGAACCCAGGTAAATACATTATTTAAGGTGATTTCTAATATGTACTTTTCGCCGCTTTGTTATGGACTGACTACAAATGACATGTAACAACCAGACGCATCATATTACTTTGTACTTTCTTTTATATTTGATCATATTCCAATTGGTAGATGGTTTTATTCAGCTATATACATGCACTATCATATGAGACACGCCATGTGAATTTATACCTAAGAACATGTGCATGTTTCATTTAATATATTTAATGACCAAATTATGATAGTAAAATGCATTTGCTATAAACATTTCTCAACTTTCGACGTTATTTATGTAAAATAATATTGTTCATGATGTTGGAAATGCCCTGTTACCACGTTTGCACGCACAAGAACACCCCCTTCTTATACATGACAATCATTTTGTGACAATTGAATTGGTCCGTAAATGAACACATCAAAGTCTATTCCAGTTATTTCTTAGGGTTGCAAGGGTTAAATAATAATACTTACTCGCCGGTCAAGTTTGTAGCAAACTGGGCAGCAAACACGCTATTGTGTCTCCACAGCTCGAGAATCTTCGGAGACGAACTTATCAGGTACCTATTGTCAGATATAAAACGCAGTGTATGGTTAGTGTGTATTTCTGAGATACTTTGTATTTCCTGCTCTACTAGTCCTTCCGGATAGGGACTTTGAAAGGCGGTACCGTATATCAGAGTTGAAGAAGAGTCTGGGCACCGTGACGTTAAAGAACCAGAGGGGACTATTCTAATAATAGCTAGGCCCTCTGGGGCCGGTTTCCTCTGTATCAACCTCCTTCCTTTCTCCCCTTCGTGGGAGACGACATGCAAGGTCGGCGAGCCAGTGCCGTCGTCAAATCCAAGCATTTACATTTACCATATGAATGAATGGCCTTTTTGTGGAATTTATCGGGGTATAAACTTGGGAAAGTCGCGGGAATACTGGACGAAGTTCCACAAAAAGGCCATTCATTCCTTATAATTTCAGCATTTGAAATAAATTCATCAAGGAAATGTGTTTATTTTCCGTTTTCTTAAGAATTATTTTAACTGCGCCTCACGGTTACGGAAAGTAGTTCGGCGTGGGAGTTTACTGGGGTATACATTTTGGACAGAGACTTGCTACGGGCCAATCTAATGTTAGGGAATGGTGTAAATATTTTTGTGCTGGAATTATATTTTAGTATGTCTTGGGACCTATACTATATTATTCAAAGTTGTATATTTTATTTTCTCAAAACTCAACCGGTTTCATTACTCCTGGTAGATCTTCAGGATTAAACATGATATTATTTACACCTAAAGATCCACAAAAAGTATCATTTTTTAGATAAGTATAAGAAAAAACATTGAATGCATTGGAATTTATATTGTAAACATGTCCTATGCTTGCACGTTGGAACATTTATTTACAAAAACAGATTTGCCTTTAAAAACTGAACGTCCCATTACTAGTAATGTATGTTTATGTAATGTACGTCACCAGCACCTGTTTGATATGTCCGCTTCGACTTGAATTTCCCTGCATATCTCAGCAACTAAGGAAGTAGCTCTCATGCAGTAAAGCATAGACACGCCAATACGACATGTACGAATAAACCACATACTAACACTGCTGATAACGCCGCACTGATATGTGTAGCCATTATTTTACAAGTTATTTTCAATTAGAGTTTCCTGAAATGTTCCATACTGATTTTATTACTGTAAGAGTATTTGCGGAGATATGTACAAAAATGTAGGCACACCTCAATTCTCGTTCATCGTTATCATATATCTCGGCCTCGTTGTTGATGTACGCCTGTCGTATACAATCCAACAGCTGGCCCAGCTCCGCCATAACACCGGTGATATTGGTCGCATCGTCGCAGGATATTCTGCAACATATGAGAGCAGTATGCTATTGGCTCCGTACTCAGTGGATATGATGAAACATAGCACGTGCTGCATTGCTATCTTCGTTACCAGACACAATTACACATACAACCGGATAGTCATAATGAAGCATAATACCGGCTATGTTGGCCCCAATCGTCATTGGATATTATGAAACAACGTCGGTAATTGGCGCCATCGTCAATGAATATAATGAAACCTAACACCGGATATATTGGCCCCATCGTCACTGGATATAATTAAATATAACACTGTGTATATTGGTCGTACCGTCACTGGATATAATGAAACATAACACCGGATATAGTGGCCCTATCGTCACCAGATATAATGAAGCATAACACCGGATATATTGGCACTATCGTCACTGGCTATAATGAAATATAACATCGGATATATTGACACTACCGTCACTGGATATATTGAAATATAACATCGGATATATTGGCTCCATCGGCACTGGATATAATGCAATGTAACACCGGATATAGTGGGTATATTGTCATTGTATATAATGAAACGTACTATGCCACTGAACAAGTAATGCTATTGAATGTAGGATATATCATTTTGAAAACGATTCTGTATGCATCCATGCGTTTAGTCAATGACAAAGTATGCTTAATAATAATAATAATAATAATAATAATCTCAACAGTATTAACCTTTAGACCGCTATCTTATTTTTTTGTCGTCTGCTGTTTATTTGATATTTTCCATTTTTATCATCAAAAACATGCTTTGACAGCACTTTAGAATACTTTGCAACATGTTTTGACAGCACTTCAGAATCATTTACATTGAAAATGATTCTGAAGTGCTGTCAAATCATGTTTTTATTGAGAAATAAGGCAAGATATAAAAGCAACAGCAGACGACAATTGTTGTGAGTAGCGGTCTAAGGGTTAACTATTAATGTGAAACTGTGTGAGGTATTACCTGCTGACGATCGACAAGTCTGCCTTTGTCTGAATAATTTTCTTGAGTGCATTATCCAGTCCAGTCTGTTCTATCCTTCTCCACACATCACTGTAAATGATACAAAGAGAATATCATGCTCGTGTCTGTTGATATCACGTATATCGGGCAAGGGCTATGAAACGCGTATGAATTCCGAGGCTCGTCGAGGAATTCCTACCGTTTTCCAGCCGAGCCTGATAAATCTGATATCGAAAGACACTAGCATGGTATTCTATTTATCAGGTAACGGTTCACGCTACATAATTTTGAAGTGGTTTTCGTTGAAAAGAACGCGGACTTGTTTATGTTGCGTTATGACACTGGCGTCATTCGGTAACGTCATGTGAAGCTGTTGGACCAATGAAACATTGGTTTTCAATTCGTTTTGACCCCAATAGTTGTCTCAGGGTAATGACATTATGTTATCAGTCAGTACCAATTCGGTCAATACAAAGCTCGTTACCTGATAAATTACCTGACACAATTGGACATATGAGTCGCCTGAAAAAAACGTCGATTGGTAAAAATACATGTATTTATAATACTTAAATATAACTCGCAATTTCAACGCTAGTTATTTGTCAGTGTCGTAAACATGTTTGCAAAAGATGGTTACTAGTTTATTTATTTAAAGTTCATTCGCGTTTATAATGAAAACGTCTTTGTAAATGTGATATACTGTCTGTTTCACGAAACCTGCCCAAATTTAACGGCCATATAAACAATTCAAAAACGGTATTTTTTTCGATAATATTAAATTTTATTAAAATTTAAGAATTCTTTTTATTTCGTGAAATTTGGTTATATATTTATTTTATTACGAAAAATTTATTTGTTTATGGGAATTTATCATTGGAGAAAAGAAGGTGGAGGAGCTGTGGGAGGAGTAGATAACGAAAAACCTGTGGAGATGTCTATCATGTCTATGGGGATTTAACATGGGGAAATTGTTTTTTCGCAATAAAATCAATATTTGACCAAATTTTACGAAATAAAAAGAAGGCTAATTCTTAAATTTTCCTTTAATTTAATATTATCGAAAGACATATTGTTTTTGAATTGTTTATATATAGCCATACAATCAGGACAGCTTTCGTGAAACAGACAGTTATCATTTCACAACAAAATAACTGTTGTCAGAAGACAACGAAGTGCGCCTGGTGGTGCTTTAGTAATATCATATAAAGAAGCTGTGTGAAAGGAAACAGAAATTAAAAGAAATTTCCCCAATAATAAGTTTGTGAAGCGCTAAGATTGTGACCCTGACCTTGGCGTTAGCGGATCTCAGGCTCATTGATTTGGCATCGCATTATAGAGAACCATTAGAGGAATGAATTTTTGAACCATCAAGAAGTAGGGTGAAAGGAAAGAGAAATTACTGATAACACATTTCCGCTGTCATTTCGGGCCACATCCAGAGTGGTCACATGATATTGAATTGACCTAATAATTAAACCTACATTATGGGAAAATAGGTCCAACAACATCCATACTAAAATGAAAGTAGCAGTAAATAGCCAACTTTGTTGTATATATATCGGTTTTATAAGGCATACATAACATTCGGAATACACATTTATGGGTATGCTTTTTTTTTTAATTTTTAATTTTATTTTTGTTATTTCTCAACGAAAGTATATGTTGTGACCACTAATTTGAACCGTCTCGATGAGACGGTTCAAATGGTGGTCGCGACATTTACTTCTAAGCACATATAAGGAAATTATTTGCGTTTTTCCACAAACAAAATGGCATATCCTTTGCATTAAATGCGTTAAAAAACAATACTAAAGAAAGCTGAAGCATACGGAGCCCCACAGGGGACGTAAAATTCTATTTTTATTAATTCGTTCCCACGAAATAACAATTCGTTCCCTCAATTTAACAATTCGTTCCCACGAATTAACAATTCGTTCCCTCAATTTAACAATTCGTTCCCATGAAATAACAATTCGTTCCCACAGGAACGAATTAATAAAAAGAAATCCATGTCCCCTGCGGGGCTCCATAGAAGCAACCAGAATTCCTGCATCTGCTCAAACAATCCGTTACCTCGAGTTGCTGGCCGCTGTCCACGTGACCCGGAGTCTATTTATATCCTGCTCCACATTTGCATATTCATTGGGATGATAACCGCTCAGACGGAGTCGAGAGTTGTGTCTACAAGTTATGGTTAAGGACCCGGTTGGACACATTATCATTATATGCTATTTAACATAATTGCGTCCTTAATGTGATGGGATGTATGCCTAACATACATGAGAACATCACCTCGTTACTGTATACAGTGAATCCGCTGGCGATCGCCACCTTTTTTTGTGATTTTTTTTCGAAAATTGTCATTTTTTATCGCCAATTTTTTGAAGTGGCGATTTTTTTTGATTTTCCCCAGCGGAATCCCTGTGTATACTATAATACGGCTCATGGCTTTTCTACATATGATAAGCTACATTATACCATATGTTCTACTTTGCATTTTCCGTTCAGTGTCAAACGCCACAAGCAGTGAAACTGTCTACTGGCTGGAACACACACAGACTTCGCCACTCCATCAGCCGTGGTATACAGTAACGAGGCGATGTTCACATTATGTGTTGGGCATATACGTATGCACATTTAGGAAGGAAGTATGTATACATCCTATGATGATCTTGTGTCAAACGGGTCCTTAAAAGCGACTAGAATCTAGCTTATGAGCCCAGCTCTGTAATTATCTCCCTTGTCGTATGCCGTATTTCACCCATATGGTCTTAAATAAACTATTCATACATTTTAATGGCGTAGAAAATTTACAACATAATTCAGAGCTCATGTGGAAGAAAGAACTCTGAATTATTTTGTCAAGTTTAGATGTAAATTTACGGAAACTATTGCAATACAATTTTTAGAAATCAATACCTACATCAGTAAAAGTTACTTCCCTTTGTTGGATACAGTTAAATACTGTCGGCAGGGGGCAATATTCGATTCGGCCCTATAGACAAATAGTGGAAATAATTCCATTTTCGCAATTATTTAAATTATAAAAAAAAAAAATTCATAAATGATTTGCTTGAACTAAAATTCATATCGGAGTATTTATGTTTAATAAATATCAAAATGTCTCCATTTAGTTTTTACCACAAAGATGGCGGACAAGGGAGATTATACATGTACTCACATTATATGTCACATTAGCTTATTTGAGAACTACAGTGGGGTCAGCGAGTAAGTGCACACACGAACGAACACGACAGGTTGGAACCAACCTGTCGTGTTCGTTCGTGTGTGCACTTACACGCTGACCCCACTGTAAGAGATGCAATATCAGAGCCGGGCCCATATCTAAGGTGCATAAAACAAAAATGACAAGCAGCTAGCGAAAATCAATACTGGCTTGCGTTATTGGTGCTATTATTATATATGTATCAGTTGTTGTTCACATATTGGATTTTGTAAAGAATTAAATGCGAGGGGCGTTAGCGAATTCCCACATTATTTTTTTGGGGGCATTTTTTTTTTTTAAATTAATTTGATTAATGAAACACCCGTCATGCTTCTAAGAAGCAACATAGATCTTTTTATCCCGTCAACACAGTGCGTATGTGCCATGAAACACGGTGCCGTGAAACATTTTTGATATCCAGTCAATATATTTTTTGCATTTTACAGCCATTTGTAGGTGTTGACGGGATAAATAGCTCGGCAGAGCCTCGCCCATCCCGTTCCCTGAGCCTTGCCAGATAATTTTTCCCATTCACGGCACTAACCTACTATTCGCTATATCTACGTGAGTGCTAGTATTTGACACAGGTTACACAGGTCACAAATCCCATAAGACCAATTTCTCCAGTCTCAACATAGTAAAATGGACCGATATGCATGAATGAATCAATAAATTTAACGAACATTTCGAAAGGTCGTATACACGAATAAATGGCTTGGACTAGTATAACATGTGTGTACATACAAGCATTATAAAGACCAAATATCACAGTGGGTAGAGTAGGTGATGAGCATCTGCTATTTGGATGGGGTGCACTGATTCAGGTAACTTCAGGCCATACTTTATTTAATATCTCAGCAACTGCTAAGGCGATTTTGATAAGATAAAGCGTATACTTTACCCTGGAGATTGCATAGCAACCCATGCAGATGTCCCCATCCTCGTACATTTAGCAATTTACGAGTTGTTTCGAGAAAAACTATATTTGCTGGAAATATGGAATGATGGTTGCACTCACGTTTAAAGTTCGGGTTTTCCTAAAGGATTGGCGAATGCGTAGTAATATTTTGCATTCAGTGCATTCCATCCAAATAGCAGGTGCCCGTGACGTAATATACACACCGTGAATGTTGAACGTTAAAAACATGTTAATAATCTATTGCTATGATAACAGAGTATGGGACCACATGGTCTATTGTTTTGTCTGGCGTAATGGCGGCGCACATGAGGTTTCAGGTCAATCTTATTTTTTACCAATACGACTGCGGCTTCATCCTTTTAATGATTACCATATTCCAGCCGTTAACACTACGATTCCGCCAATGCCAAATTTAGCCGCATTACTTACGTAGTATGAACATTATGCAAAGGAGTTATAATCGGACCAAGTTGAAACAAAGTTCGATGCCGTCCGATTCAAATTTCTCTGCAGAATGTTCAAACTATCTACATAAGTAATGTTGCTAGATTTGGTATTGGCGGACTCGTAGTGTAATGTAATGCAATGTAATGTAATTAGGGTTATGTACTCAGCACTAGGTTTTACCTGGCAGTCTCCGCACGCTTGTGGCTTTTATTCATCCGATCCACGCCCATCTTTCTGAAATACATAGAAAAGTCATAAGCACGAGTACACGACTCTGTCTTTACGACCACGCCCATTCTTCTGAAATACATACAAGGGGAGACATTTTGCCTATGTTTTAATGTTTAACGTCCCAGCCACAACTATGGTCATATAGAGACGGGAGCACAGTTTTAAAGCCTCATCCGACAGACCAGTGGGATGGAAATACTATGAAAGTATGTTTGATGTCCAAGGCGAGGTTTGAACCCACAACCTCCGGATTGGAAGTCAGGTGTTCTAATCCCTAGGTCACAACCCATCCTATTAAAGCTAAGAATTAAAGAAATCCCGGGGGTGGTGGCGGAGGAATGCTCCCTGGCTGCAATATCAGGAATTGGTTCGCTTCCTCTGTTTTTTAACTCTGGTTACGACCCTGCGTGTCTTTCCGATCCACGCCCATTTAAATTCTTCTGAAGTAAAGCCACGAACATAGAATACCAGGGTAGTGTCGTTTGATGTCAAATGTATCAGGCAAGACAAGGAAACGAGTAGGAATTCCGAGGCGAGCCTCGGAATTCCTACCGTTTCCGAGTCGAGCCTGATAACATTGATTGAAAAAGACACTAATTTTCATTCATTCGGCTTATATGTAATGATGGCAATTGGCTCGAATACCTTCCATACCCGGTAAAAAGTCACTACTAGCATGGTATTATATTCATTAGATACTGTTTTATGAGATAGATAGCGCAAATCCGACGTGGTTTTCGTTGAAAAGACGTCATTTAGTAACAGCATGTGACATATTTGGACCAATGAAACGTCAGATTTAAATTGAATTCGCTGAAACCCGGATAGGCGTGTCTAGCCGATACAAGATACGTGATAACTTGTTATTAGTCAGTATGTATTCCGCCAATGCAAGGCATGTTGCCTGATACATGGTTATTTACTCGGTCCTCACACATTTATATTCTTTTTTTTTGGCATTTAATTCCAACTAATGTCAAACATGTCCTTCGTACCATATGTTTAAACTAGACATTATGTTTGTAAAACATGGATAGGCCCCATTGGCATTTTGGACTCTAACTGGAAAAAACTCTTACAAACGTTTCGACTTTTCGACGTAAATATACACGGACGGACGTACGGTCGTACGGACGGACGTACGGAACCTCAAGAGCAACGCAATATTCCCCGTTGCTATCGCATAAGGGTCATAATAAACCATAATAACACTCAAGTGACAAATAACATTTATAGTATCTACACGAGTCAACACATATTACTCATATCAAACGTATATCAGAAAATATGACAGTCAAACATCACATCGCTGGGGATTAAACCATGTGCCTCTGTCCACAGGTTGAAGTAACGGACCGAGGTCTATAAATGCATTAAATATGCCTAAAAGCATCAATAAATAAATTAAAAAAAATAAGCTAAACATTTTTGTTTACCCCCTCCATATATATATTAATGGATATATGGAGGGGTTAAACAAATGTTTAGCTTATTTTTTGTTTCTTCCTTTATTGGTGTTTTTAGGCATATTTAATGCATTTATAGACCTCGGTCCGTTACTTCAACCTGTGCCTCTGTCCAGAGCATTAACCAATACACTATCCTGGTTTTTGCCGGCATGTTATGCAGTATACGTCTATAAAATTACAATTTAATTTAAAAAGTATTTCATTTCATGTGGATAAGCACATGTCATATATACACTTTAGTATTGGAAGATTGAGGAAGAAGCATACATGATTGTATAATATCTCTTTCCTAGATTACAATTTATTTTTACCCCGTCAACACAGTTATTTGTAGTGTTGACGGGATAAATAGAATAGTAGGTTAGTGCCGTGATGGGAACAAATATCTGGCGCGGCACTGAGCCTTGCCATATATGTTTTCCCATTCACGGCACTAACCTACTTATTCTCTATCTATTTTCCTTATTTCTGAACCAAAGTATATGTTGTGACCACTCATTTGAACCGTCTCGGCGAGACGGTTCAAATGAGTGGTCACAACATATACTTCTGATGAGAAATAAAGAAATTCTTGAGCCTTGCCGGATATTTTTCCCCATTCACGGCACTAACCTACTACTCTCTATGTCTTAACGCTGTACATACGTCATGGTTGTACGCTACATGTATTAACCATAACTAGGCTGTAACCAAAAGAGATATTACAGTTATGTATATATTTATAGTTAGTATCTTTAATAAGTCGTAATGCGTCTCAACATTAATTTAAGCTATGCTATATAATAATCTTCCGCTCAACCTGTTTCAGTATTCACGAATTCACGAATAGTTATATGTGACTGTGATTGAGGAAATGCTTGTAACAAGGAATATAGATCGTTATCAGGCAACATGAATGTGCTATTTGATCTGGAGCTACACTGATCACAACTCCCATTTATAAGCCCCCGTTCTCCAGTCTCAGTCACAAATCAATTCTCTGCAAACTTTCCATTGTGATATTTTGTTCGGCCGGTCGGTTGTGTAATATTTTGTTTAGCAAATCTTATTAAGAAGCTAAATGCCTTTGTAAACATGTTTTACGTCATATAAATATTTGTGCTAAACTTAATCTTGTTATATAAATAACAGACGATAATAAGTTGCTGGAGGTCAATCGATGAGTCCAAATATAGGTAGACCAGGTGTATTATCATATCATAGCCTCATTTTCGTGTATAATAACTACATTATAAAGTGCACGTGCATGCATGTCAATATAATAGTGTATCTTGGTGCGCAAAATAGACATGTAGTGTGACTCAGTGGTATCGAAGCGGGAGTTCGAACCTCACAAAACGCATTACTTTTGACGATATCATTCTGTGTTTTTGTTATGACTGCTTGCTGGAGAAGGGAATAAGTGAAAAGGTGAGGGTTATCACTATTGCTGTTTGACCTCAATATGACATGATCTGCGAGAAAATACTCCAAGATTCTTCATGTAGTTTTAGTTTTTACACATAGTTTTATTCAAAGTGATAGACTAAATTTCTACATGTAATCTATCTCATGCTTAGTTAATGTAATTTGTAAGAGCAACACACATACAAAAGAAATAGATAATAAAATATAAACAAATAAAAATATATGTGTATGCATGTATGAAAAACTAAGATTGGAACTCACTACCTACGGCATTGATATGTTCACTGTAACCCCTCGATTACATAACACTTGATGACAAATATCAAAAATCAATATTGAAAAGGAATATTGCCACGGATATATTTACCTGTCTCACCTATTCTGTGTTTTGTTTATGATCGGTTTGTATGCAAACAAGTAGCAAGTTATCGTCTGCGGACTATACCTATTTAAAGGTATTCTGTCTTAGACGATGTCTCAGATATTGAATATAGAGAATACTAGGCTAGTGTCTTGTGATACCAAGTTTATCAGGCAAGGCTAGGATACGCGTAGGAATTCCGAGGCTTGCCGAGGAATTCCTACCGTTTCCGAGCCTTGCCTGATAAACTTGATATCGAAAGACACTATCCTGGTATTCTGTTTATCAGCTAACGTTTTATGCTCAGAAATGACGAAAGATGACGTCGTTATCGATGGACAGAACGCGGACTTATTTACGTTACGTCATTACACTGACGTCATTCGACCAATAGAACGTCAGTTTTAATTTCGTTGTAACCCGGATGTCTGTATCGGGTCAATGCCTGATACAACAATATGTTATCAGTCAGTACGTATTCGGTCAATACAGGGCAGGTTAGCTGATAAATGTATGTATTGTTTGTGTTCGCCTTGTGGACTACAAATGTCTTATACCATTTTAGTTGATCAAATTCCAAGGAGTTTGTGTTTTATTCCTATATAATAATTTTGGACAGAGACTTGCTACGGGCCAATCAAATGTTGGGAATTGTGTAAATATTTTTGTACTGGAATCATAAATACATAAATAAACCCTTTAAACGCAAATTTGAAAATACTACTCCGTCATAACGCTTATGTAATGTAATAATTCCAGCACAAAAATATTTACACAATTCCCTAACATTTGATTGGCCCGTAGCAAGTCTCTGTCCAAAATTTATATCCCAGTAAACTCCCACGCCGAACTACTTTCCGTAACCGTGATGCGCCGTTAAAATAATTCTTAAGAAAACGGAAAATAAACACATTTTCTTCAAGAATTTATTTCAAATGCTGGAATTATAAGGAATGAATGGCATTTTTGTGGAATTTATCGGGGATATAAACTTGGAAAAGTCGCGGGAATACTGGACGAGGCCTTCCGGCCTTCGTCCAGTATTCCCGCGACTTTTCCAAGTTTATACCCTGATAAATTCCACAAAAAGGCCATTCTTTCCTATAATGTAATGTAATTAGAGGTATGTACTCAGAACTAATGCAGCTCCAGACATGTGTGTTCATCCACACAGTCAGATCAAGTCATACTATGTTCGTTATTTGGTTGACGAGCTGTTCCTATGTATAATACAGTTATTGTTCACATATTGGATTTTTAAGGAATTAAATGCGAGGGAGCGCTAGCAACCGCAGCATTTAGTTCCTGAAAAAAGAAATATGTGAACAGTAACATACTTATAGTTCAGCCAAGTGTATAATGCAATGTCACATCCGAGTATTGATTTTCTATTTCCTGCCGAACAGTTAGTATACTAATGATTAAATCGGGTAATATGTACGTAATGGGGTTAAATTATGTAATATGTACGTATTGATGTTAAATTAGGTAATAGGTACGTAATGGGGTTACATTAGGTATTATGTACGTAATGGGGTTACATTAGGTAATACGTACGTATTGGGGTTACATTAGGTAATATGTACGTAATGGGGTTAAATTAGGTAATATGTACGTAATGGGGTTAAATCAGGTAATATGTACGTAAATGGGGAAATTAAATTAGGTAATATGTACGTATTGGTGCTAAATCAGGTAATATGTACGTAATGGGGTTAAATCAGGTAATATGTACGTAATGGGGTTAAATCAGGTAATATGTACGTAATGGGGTTAAATCAGGTAATATGTACGTATTGGTGCTAAATCAGGTAATATGTACGTATTGGGGTTAAATCAGGTAATATGTACGTAATGGGGTTAAATCAGGTAATATGTACGTATTGGTGCTAAATCAGGTAATATGTACGTATTGGTGCTAAATCAGGTAATATGTACGTAATGGTGTTAAATCAGGTAATATGTACGTATTGGTGCTAAATCAGGTAATATGTACGTATTGGTGCTAAATCAGGTAATATGTACGTATTGGTGCTAAATCAGGTAATATGTACGTATTGGGGTTAAATCAGGTAATATGTACGTATTGGTGCTAAATCAGGTAATATGTACGTATTGGGGCTAAATCAGGTAATATGTACGTAATGGTGCTAAATCAGGTAATATGTACGTAATGGGGTAAATCAGTAAATATGTACGTAATGGGGTTAAATCAGGTAATATGTACGTAATGGGGTTAAATCAGGTAATATGTACGTATTGGTGCTAAATCAGGTAATATGTACGTAATGGGGTTAAATCAGGTAATATGTACGTAATGGGGTTAAATCAGGTAATATGTACGTAATGGGGTTAAATCAGGTAATATGTACGTAATGGGGTTAAATCAGGTAATATGTACGTATTGGTGCTAAATCAGGTAATATGTACGTAATGGTGCTAAATCAGGTAATATGTACGTAATGGGGTTAAATCAGGTAATATGTACGTAATGGGGTTAAATCAGGTAATATGTACGTAAATGGGGTTAAATCAGTAATATGTACGTATGGTGCTAAAATCAGGTAATATGTACGTAATGGTGCTAAATCAGGTAATATGTACGTAATGGGGTTAAATCAGGTAATATGTACGTAATGGGGTTAAATCAGGTAATATGTACGTAATGGGGTTAAATCAGGTAATATGTACGTATTGGTGCTAAATCAGGTAATATGTACGTAATTGGTGCTAAATCAGGTAATATGTACGTAATGGTGTTAAATCAGGTAATATGTACGTATTGGTGCTAAATCAGGTAATATGTACGTATTGGTGCTAAATCAGGTAATATGTACGTATTGGTGCTAAATCAGGTAATATGTACGTATTGGGGTTAAATCAGGTAAGTATGTAACGTATTGGTGCTAAATCAGGTAATATGTACGTAATGGGGCTAAATCAGGTAATATGTACTAATGGTGCTAAATCAGGTAATAGTACGTAATGGGGTTAAATCAGTAATATGTACGTAATGGGGTTAAATCAGCAATATGTACGTAATGGGGTTAAATCAGGTAATATGTACGTATTGGTGCTAAATCAGGTAATATGTACGTAATGGGGTTAAATCAGGTAATATGTACGTAATGTTAAATCAGGTAATATGTACGTAATGGGGTTTAAATCAGGTAATATGTACGTATTGGTGCTAAATCAGGTAAATAGTACGTAATGGTGCTAAATCAGGTAATATGTACGTAATGGGGTTAAATCAGGTAATATGTACGTAATGGGGTTAAATCAGGTAATATGTACGTAATGGGGTTAAATCAGGTAATATGTACGTATTGGTGCTAAATCAGGTAATATGTACGTAATGGTGCTAAATCAGGTAATATGTACGTAATGGGGTAAATCATTAATATGTACGTATTGGTGCTAAATCAGGTAATATGTACGTAATGGGGTTAAATCAGGTAATATGTACGTAATGGTGCTAAATCAGGTAATATGTACGTAATGGGGTTAAATCAGGTAATATGTACGTATTGGTGCTAAATCAGGTAATATGTACGTAATGGGGTTAAATCAGGTAATATGTACGTAATGGGGTTAAATCAGGTAATATGTACGTATTGGTGTTAAATCAGGTAATATGTACGTATTGGTGCTAAAACTCTAGGTAATATGTACGTAATGGGGTTAAATCATGTAATATGTACGTAATGGGGTTAAATCAGGTAATATGTACGTAATGGGGTTAAATCAGGTAATATGTACGTATTGGTGCTAAATCAGGTAATATGTACGTAATGGGGTTAAATCAGGTAATATGTACGTATTGGTGCTAAATCAGGTAATATGTACGTAATGGGGTTAAATCAGGTAATATGTACGTAATGGGGTTAAATCAGGTAATATGTACGTATTGGTGCTAAATCAGGTAATATGTACGTATTGGTGCTAAATCAGGTAATATGTACGTATTGGTGTTAAATCAGGTAATATGTACGTATTGGTGCTAAATCAGGTAATATGTACGTATTGGTGCTAAATCAGGTAATATGTACGTAATGGGGTTAAATCAGGTAATATGTACGTAATGGGGTTAAATCAGGTAATATGTACGTATTGGTGCTAAATCAGGTAATATGTACGTAATGGGGTTAAATCAGGTAATATGTACGTAATGGGGTTAAATCAGGTAATATGTACGTATTGGTGCTAACTCAGGTAATATGTACGTAATGGGGTTAAATCAGGTAATATGTACGTATTGGTGCTAAATCAGGTAATATGTACGTATTGGTGCTAAATCAGGTAATATGTACGTAATGGGGTTAAATCAGGTAATATGTACGTATTGGTGTTAAATCAGGTAATATGTACGTATTGGTGCTAAATCAGGTAATATGTACGTAATGGGGTTAAACGTTGTAATATATGTGACATAAGTGAAGCACAATGCTGTCCAGCGATTGGCCATCTATTTGATCAGTAGCTACACTGGTCACAAATCCCATAACACGGAAATAGATTATTCGCAAAAACGACATAGGTCTGTGCCAAACTCATTTGACCACCAAATGCAGCTCATGAAGACGCGTTTGCTGCGCCATATTTCATCAAAATCCGTTGCGTATTAAGGAAAATATCAAATAATACTTACTTTGGAGTGGGATGACGTTGTTGTTGTTGTAACCACGTGATCATGCACCTTGATAATACACAGGCGTAATAAATATATTACAAATGCAGTTTGGCAGTTAGTACTGCTTCAATGCATGATGCCATGCATATTATGCATATAATATAATCTTAACACTTGTGTTGATCTTATATATATATTTAGAAATTGTCTTAGGCTCGGACAAGGAATGATATTAAAGGTACATGCCCACTCAGTAGGCACAACATGTTCTTTATATCAGAGACATCATCTGAGATATTTTCTGGCAAAATAAACATTCTGTCACCATTACCCCACGTATTATTATACATTTTATATCAGACGTAAATGTTCACACTGATAGCAATGGGCGATAACCGTGTTTCATTAAAATACTAACGGACATTACTATTTATTCTCTGTATTTATTTTTTGATGTGCAATGATCGTATTTTGTAATATGTCGAAAATATTATTTGTTTAGGTGCCGCATTTAATTAGTATAAATAATAAAAAATGCCATGCCTCATTTGCATATGCAAATAGCCTGATACCACCGCGCGTCACTATCAGTAAAATAAAGCTTACTAAATGATTATATATGTATAGCGGGCACTCGTAATTTGTAGAACTAGTGGGATAGTGACACAATAATACACTTATTTAATTCACATGAAGAACAGTTTGTGCTTACTGAGTGGGCACGTCACAGTGACGTAGATGTGGCCCCCGTGGACGGCCACTCCCCAGCACGGCAGACTGGTGTTGATGGTGCGGTCGGCCCGGAGTGCGCCGTCAACGTGGATCCACTGGAGGTGACTACTGTTCCAAACCGACATGATGGAACGAGTGTTGCCGTCGGCGGCCACGTGCCAGGACCGACTATGTAACTTCAGGGTTGTCTTTACGGTAAAGTGTCTATCAAGAAGGATAACCTGCTGCTGTCCGTGACCAGAGAGAATTATCCTTCCGTCTGGCAGTACTGCCGACTCAGTAATTGCATTTTTAGGAACGTTAATGTCGGTCGACGACTCCACTTCCATGTCGGTGAACGACATCCGGGTGGACGCGGGGCGGGCCGGATCAAACGCATCTACACCGTCAGCTTTTGTACGTTCCTCCACCGTGCCTAACCGGTCAACACCAGTGACCACATCGGCCAGTGCACGTAACGGCTGAAATATAATGTTGACCGTATATATATCCTGTTCCAGATCAGACGCCGTGGGTTCGAGCGACTTTAGAGCTTTTGACATTTTGTGAGCAGCAATTACACTGGTTACGCCATCGGCCACGGCTTTAGCCTCGTCAGCAGACCTCAGTTCTGTCTCCATTTTGGGGATTAGACAGTCGTATGCCTGAACATGGTCTAGAATGATGTCCTTCTCGGCCATGACGATTTTGTTCATATGTGCTACCATTTCCATTGCCAGTCGTTCTACCAGTTCTACAATTTCCGTCTTAAACTGATTCACCTCGTCTTCAAACGACTTCTGTAACTTCGTCAAACCATCGACACTCTTCTCCCGTCCATTCTTCAGATTCCCAACCCGATCTCTCAGTTCGGTCATTGACCCCACGATTTCGGCCAGTCGCTGTCCGTGTCCAGCCGCCGCGTCAGAAATGAACGTTACCTGGCATTTGTTATGATCGACGGCTTTACAATTGTCACATAACATTACTTTGTGATGCTCGCAAAACCAGCGGATATCTTTCTCATAGTGCTCCTCACAATATGTCAGAGGAAGTCTCACATCGCGTCCACTCGGTAACGGCAAATCACTTCCTGAAACCACGGCGTGATTTCGTGACACTTCGAAACTCACGTATGTTGTTGCACAGACCTTTCACATATACTCGTCACACTGCCGGCAGAACGTGTCCGCGTCTTTAACCAGTCCTGAGTGGGAGCAATGACCGCATTTAACTTTAGCCACATTCCCCGACGGAGTGTCAATAACTGTCCCCCCATCGACGCTCGCCATGGATATACGTATAATGTAAACGACTGTCGGACAAGTTCATGCGTCCATACGGAACGGGTCTCCGACTTGAGCAAGAATGAATCACGGACTCGGACTTTCAGCTGATAATATGATAACATGTTCGGCAGATAGCGCCGGTTCACACAAAACTAGAGCACGTAAGCAGAGGCTCACGGATACCCCCGGCCGCCGCCTGGACCGACTAACAAACACTTGAACGCAAATTTGTAAGTAATTTGGCCTTGACCTTGGACATGGAGGCCGCATGCGTGTGGTATGGAATTAAACTATGGATGATGATAAGGAAGTATATGAAGTTTGAAGTCAATGCGACTTACCATTGCCGAGATAATGGCACAGGTGTGGCGAGTACCTGTCATCAGATCAGGATTATTCTGAATATATCGAGACGCGCGGTGGTATCAGGCTATTTTAATATGCAAATGAGGCATAATATTTTTAAATTATTTATACTAATAAAATGAGTCACCTGAAAAAATAATATTTTCGACAGATTATTAAGTATGATCATTGCACATTAAAAACTAAATGCAGAGGAGAAATAGTAATGTCCGTTAACATTTTAAGGAAACACGGTTATCGCCCCTGATATCAGTGTGAAAATTTACGTCTGATATAACATGTATAATAATGCCAATCAATACGTGGGGTAATGGTGAATGCATGTTTATTTTGCCAGAAAATGTCTCGGATGATGTCACTGATATAAAGAACATGTGTGCCTACTGAGTGGGCATGCACCTTTAACGCTATAGTGGCTATTGTACGGAAATTGGTGGGTGGGGTAACGGTTTACAAATGAGCGATTTATCAGGTCCTAGGTCCGATTCTTCCACCTGTGGATAATGGGTACCCGAACACTTTAAAGGGTCGGACGGACGGACTGAACAGACGGAATGACGAAAGCTATATACCCCTTGACATACTTCGTATGCCGGGGGGATTAATAACCCTTTGAAGTTTGCGACCAGTGTGGACCCAGATTAGGCTGCGTTTCCGCGCAGCTTGATCATAGTTCACACTGTTCGCAATTGTATTATTGAGGTGTGCCTCAAATGACACATATATACAATTGAATTCAGAAATACGATGTATATCTGTAATTAACACTTAGACCGCTACAGACAACAATTATCGCCTGCTGTTGCTTTTATATATTGCCTTATTTCTCAATACAAACATGGTTTGACCGCACTTCAAAATCATTTCCAATGGAAATGTTTCTGAAGTGCTGTCAAAGCATGTTGTAAATTATTCTAAAGGGCTGTCAAAGTATGTTTTTGATGATAAAAATGGAAAATAAAAAATAAAAAGCAGACGACAAAAAATACAGATAGGGGTGTAAGGGTTAACATAGTTTTCTATTGACAGGATATTCGGTTGACACTAGTTTCCTCGAAATGTCAGCCATCGACCTAAATACTTAACCCGCAGTCGCGTACGTGTTTAGATAAGTCAGAAACGTAACGTGTCGTCTGTTGTCATTTTATAGTGTGTTTTCTTTCTTAACCCTTTGAACCCGAAAGCCCGTTATAGCGGGGTTCGCAAACAGTGCATATCCAGATGAGCCGGCTCGTAACGAGCCGTCTCATCAGGATCTGCACTTTTTGCAAGCAATTTTCATATTTTTTATAACAAAAACATCCCCTTTTCATAAATGGACTCATCTGAAAATCATTCTGTGACGATTGGATTGGTCGGAAAATTAGCATATCACAGTCCATTACAGTTACTTAGGGTTGAAAGGGTTAAAGGTACATGCTGACTCAATAGCCATAAACTGGTCTTTATATCAGAGACATCATCTGAGACATTGTCTGGCAAAATAAACATTAATTAACCATTATCCCACGTATTGATTGGCATTATTATACATGTTCTATCAGACGTAAATTTCCACACTGATATCAGGGTTTCCTTAAAATGTTAACGGACATTACTATTTATTATCTGTATTTATTTTTTATGTGAAATGATCATACTTTATAATCTGTCGAAAAGATTATTTTTTTCAGGTGACGCATTTACTTAGTATAAAGAACTAAAAAATATCATGCCTCATTTGCATATGAAAATAGCCTGATACCACCGCGAGTCACAGTATCAGTAAAATAAATATTACTAAATGAGTATACCTGTATAGCGGGCACTCGTAATTGTTAGAACTGGTGGAATAGTGACACAATTATACACTTATTTAAAACTATCAATAAGATAAATAGTTTTTGCTCCCTGTTATATCACAGGGATATCACAGGTGCCCTTTTTTAGAGAGGATTCACTGTATTTATAGAATGGAATCAGATGCCACACCTTGTTGTCGGGAGTTCACGAAACACACAACCAGTATGCACGCACGTTTTGGTGTCAAACCGCCAATCACATAATAGTATCTCAATTTCCGAAGGGTCGGGTCAAACAATAAAACACTCCACGTATTGAAGTTAATAAAGCTAACCAGTTGAGAAAAGCCATGTGATTGTATACCTAAGACGATATGTGATATATCATGAAATATATTGCCCATTCCAGCGCTCCAGATAAGGTGGGTATTGGACTATTTTACGCAATTATTTTAGCTGAATACGCATTGATTATCAAAAGTGGGAGTACAAAATACGCACAGCAATGTGAAAATACGCATTGAATTTCAAATTTAGTAGTGAAAATTATGTCATAAATTTGAAAATTCACTTAGTTGAGCTGCAAAAAGCAAACAGTGTTTGCTTTTTGCAGCTCAATTAAGTGAATATTTAAATTTGTTATATTTGTTTATCCTTTGTTCCCTATTTAGTAATGAAAACATAAATAATCCACTTGTAAAAGTAAAATACGCAATGATTTTGAAATCAGGGGGTATAGTACGCTTTAGACACAAAGCTTATCTAGAGCGCTGTATTCGCTATGAACATTTCGTCAACTTTCGACGTCATTTACAGAAAATATCACAGTTTCTGTCAATAGTTTTCAAGACAAATCACACAACTTCCTAGGTCAAAATCACATGGCGTGTCTCAATTATTGAGTTATTTACTCTGATCATGCAAAGAAAGTCCGTGAACGAAAAAGAATGTTGGTCACATGATGGTTATAATGCTTACTATCGCATACATTTGTGAAAAAATGATGAAAGAAATAATAAAATTACCGTAAGTATACATATACAAGCAGCATCACTATGACTATACATGTAAAAGTAATATGACTATCACAATACATGTAAGTTACTGTTCGCAACTAGACTATTTCTATACATCTCCTTATATGAATCACGATTTGCCTGGTTTGGCCCTCATGTACGGTTTTATCTGTGGCTATTTTGTTATCTGGGAGTTGAATTGGGTTATTGCCCATTATAAAAGTAGTACGATTGTTACTGATCCCACTGCTTTTAAGAGGGGGCCAAGTGATTCTGGTGTGGTGAGGACCTGGCATCACATCAGGATTATTCTGATTTCAGGGCAGAATATGTAATTTTTTTTATTGAAAATATTAATTTCTGATTTTGGGATTTTCCTCACATTTGTACAGGTAATATATAGGATTTAGCACTAAACCCATTGACCCGGCCTTACATGACCGTAGCTGTTTGTAAGCCGTTAAATCCCAGCAAACAAACAAACATATACATGTAAAAGCAGCCTTACCTGGAGTTCTTCAAGTCCAGTTTATAGAATCAGTCAATCTTTAAATGTGTATCCCTAGTCCATGGAAAGTGCAATGTCACAACATATCCAATTAATTCTCTTAACGTCACGCTCCGGTATTTCTAATTATTATCAATATTATTTCGCGCACCTGTTATATATCCATCGATGGTTCTACCAACAAACTAATGAATAATAATGAAGATCCAGATAAGTTCTGTATTGGGCATTTGATTTTTTATCCACAAAATAATTATTTTATATTTGAGTTACTTAGAGACATCTCGACTGACGGGACAATACGATTTATCAAACGATACATCGGAAAATCCGATATTTAATACAAAAAGATAAATATTAGTGTTTACAAATAACAATAATTAAAATCAATAACGCTTATCTGGAGATTCATATTTATTCATTCTGTTCAGTCTATATTGATGTTTATGCGTCCCACCCCGTATCATAACAACCCCGGTTATGTTTCAATAAACTCTCGCTGTTTGTGTTCCATAAAACTGGCCTAAAATCCGCTAACGACCAGTGTAGCCCCAGATCAGACTGCGCTTTTGCGCAGTCTGATCTGGGCCTACACTGTTCGTCCGGTTGTAGGTCGTTCATACATAGTGCGTCTAGTGGACAGTTTGCATCAATAATACAGAGTTAAAGCGTGTATCTGGTCGGGATCTACACCAGCGGATGCAACATAAACGCCATATTGTCAGAATCTGGATATTTGTACTTATTATGATTTAATACTACTAATCCAGCCTTGAGAAAACCCTGTCAGTTTCATACGGTGTTCCATTAAAGGTACATGTCCACTCAGTAGACACAAACTGTTCGTTATACCAGATACATCATCTGGGACATTTTCTGGCAAAATAAACATTCATTCACCATTACCCCACGTATTTATTGGCATTATTATATCAGATGCAAATTTCCACACTTATATCAGGGGCGATAACCGTGTTTCCTTAAAATGTTAACGTACATTACTATTTATTCTCTGTATTTATTTGTTGATGTGCAATGATCATACTTTATAATCTGTCGAAAATATTTATTTTTTTCAGGTGACGCATTTAATTAGTATAAATAATTTAAAAATGATCATGCCTCATTTGCATATAAAAATATCCTGATACCACCGCGCGTCACTATCAATAACATAAACATTACTAAATGATTATATCTGTATAGCGGGCACTCGTAATTTTTAGAACTGGTGGAATAGTGACACAATTATACATTTGTTTAATTCCTGTAAAGAGTATGTTGTGTCTACTGAGTGGGCATGTACCTTTAAAGATATTGTGTCTGAGATGATGTCTCAGATATCAAACATGTGATTGTTCTCTTTTATTGTTCGCTTCATGTATGTGTGGATCGCCGTGGCGTAATGGTTAGTGTGTCTTTTTTTTTTTTTTTTTTTTTTTTTTTTGCTTATATTTAACGGCGGCACTGGCTCGAGGACCTTGCATGCCGTCTCCCAAGAATGGGAGAAAGAACGGAGGTAGAGATTTTTTGAGAGAAGCCGGTAATTCGTATTTACAGAGCAACTACGAATTATCGGTACCCATTCACAGCTGGGTGAACTGGAGCAGTGTGGATAAAGTGTCTTGCTCAAGGACACAACGCAGCGCCTCCGGTGAGGCTCGAACCCACGACCTTTAGATCAGCAGCCTGACGCTCTAACCACCAGGCCACTGCAGTGTTTTTTTTTTTTTCTTTATTTATTGATGCTTTTAGGCATATTTAATGTATTTATAGACCTCGGTCCGTTACTTCAACCTGTGGTCCTATGTACTCAAACCTAAGAAGACAATATTTCAAACATTATTTTTGCAGATGGCCAACACTAAATAAATATGATAATTTAATGACGTCAACAAATAAAAATACAGTAATTAATTTGTCAAAATATATTTATTTTGCTAACAATTTAAGGAAATAATTAGAAGAATAATCAAAACATGATTTTCATCTCAGTTATTAATATTTCACATACGGTAGTACTACAATAGATCTACAACACAAGTGTGCCATCTGAAATGAGAAGGATGTTTGCAATACCCTAACACAATTTATGTAATTTATAATATCCAAGCAAACATCGGTATCTCATTACACATTACACATATATGTAATTAATAATAAGCATATATCGTTGCAACCAGCATATACACGAATCAGACTGCACATATGTGGGCTTTGGCTCGATATACGCTGTTTTCAACATTCATTATCCACACAAGTAAAAGCTCCTTCATTTCTGAAAATCTTTATTTCATGTGCACTACACACTTTTGTTTTAATGGCTAGCAGCATTGTATTGCTTTATGCTGAATAAAATATGTTGTATTGTATTATTGTATTGTATTTGATCAATGTCATCAGTTATAATCAAACTGTGATCAATGCTGATTGTTGTTATCACTTATTCAGTGTTTTTTGGTATAACTGATATAAAACCGTTTGTGTTGTAGCGGCTCACATACGTATATGTGGCTGCCACTGGAGAAATGTGCCTTCTCGATGGTCTAGTAACATCAGGTCGTAACTGCTATGCTTTAGCATAGCAGTTACGACCTTATGTTACTAGACCATCGTTATGACATCCATTTTGCGACCAGTGTAGATCCAGATCAGCATATGCATCCACACGGTCAGATCAGGGCACGTTTCACTAAACATCGTACGACTAAAATGTTCGTAAGTGCAAAATTATGATAGTCTGTAAATTTCACATTAGCAATATATTCTTGTAAACAATTATTGGATTTACATTTACTGAGCATATGCAGCATATGCAGCATATGCTCAACACATATCCATCAATTGAAATTTCCAGATGATCCTAAATTTGCACTTACGAACATTTTAGTCGTACGAAGTTTAGTGAAACGGACCCCTGAATATGCACTGCTTAACAAGCAATCTTGATCGCTATCAGGCTACACGAGTGTGCCATTTAATCAGGAACTAAGCTGGTCGCAAATCCCATAAGACACATTTCTCCAGTAACTGCTACATATATACTTTGAAGTGTTTAATCCATTTGCGCTGACAACATATATTGATTATAGCTTGAAAGTTTATTTTCCAAAACACGCGCATAAGATAAAAGTACATTGCTTTTATTGGCAGATACTGCGAAACTACGGAGCCCCGTAGGGGACATGGATTCGTTCCCTCGAATTAACAATTACTTCCCACGCAATGACAATTCGTTCCCTCAATTTAACAATTCGTTCCCTCGAATTAACAATTCGTTCCCACGATATAACAATTCGTTCCCACGAATTAACAATTCGTTCCCGTGGGAACGAATTGTTATTTCGTGGGAACGAATTGTTAAATTGAGGGGGAACGAATTGTTAAATGAAGGAACGAATTGCTATTTCGTGGGAACGAATTAATTAAAAAAAAGAGTTCTACGTCCCCTGCGGGGCTCCGTAGATACTAACTAGTATGCAAAACATATTGAGCGTATAAAATAAAATGTGTGACTTCAAATTACTGAGTCATATAACGTACTTGAGACACGCCATGTTCTTAGTTCCAAAATCCCGTGGCGTGTCTCAATCAATTATAGCGTTGCAACTGTGTGATACAAAGTTGCTATTTCGTGTGTACATACATAACCGCCTGAGTTAAACTTGCCCATATGTAAACGTTTCTGAACATATATAATTGGCAATCTCAACTCGCTGTTTTATGTAAATATACAACATGCTGCGTTAGACTTGCCCACCTGCGTTAAACTTGCCCAGATGTCAACGTTTCTGAACATATATTTGCAATCTCAACTCACTGCTGTATGTAAATAGACAACCGCCTGTGTTAACCTTGCCCAGATGTCAACGTTTATGAACATCTATTGGCAATATCAACACGCAATCAAGCAACTTGATTGTCTGAGCATGAGCTGTAGCATTTTAAATTATTTTTTCCCAGAAAGAAATAGTTGGTAATAGTACACACTACTTTTTTCAGGAACAGGTTCTCGACATTCTAAGATTTTACTTTCTGAACGGTCAACAATTCTTTTTTTTTGTTTTTTTTAATTCTTGACCTTCTGTTAGCCGAGTGTATTATGCTGCCAAACCATGATTTTATTGAGCAAAAATGTGAAATATTTAACAATGGGGGCTTATGGGTTTTGCAACTAGTGTACATCCAGATCGGCCCGTGCATTCGCACAGCTTGATAAGGATCTGCAATGTTCACCAATCCATCAATGAAACACCAGTTATGCTCTTAACCCTTTGAACGAAAGCCTGCTATAGCGGTTTATGCAAACAGTGCAGATCCAGATGAGGATCGTCAGGATCTGCACTTTTTGAAATTAATTTTCATATTTTTCAGAACAAAAAACACCTCTTTTAATAAATGGACTAGTTTGAAAACCCGGCATTTTGTGACGGTTGGGTTGGTTGCAAAATTAACAGATCAAAATCCATTCCAGTTATTTATGGGTGATCGGGATTTGTTTTGGTCACGAATCCCACAAGCACCATATCTCTAGTCCCAGCCACAAATGAAACACGCCATGTGATTTTGTACCGTCGGACATCTGCGTAATTTCATTAAATACGTTTACAAAATTTACAATACTTTTCATAAATTAAGTCAAAAGTTGATACAGTTTTCAGAGTACATGCGGAATATAATTCCACATGTACTCTGACAATGGTGACAACTTATGACGCCATTTACGGAAAAGATTGTAAAATTTGTAAATGTATTTCAGGAAATTACTCACATGTCCGAAGGTACAAAAATCACATTTCGTATCTCATATGTAGGCCTATATATCATAGCGGGGTCGGTGTGTGCGTACCATAGATCGAATGCTCCTTTTTGTCCACAACGTGACACTTAACGCCCAGCGAGGGAGCGTGAGGCGCGATTGATACACGGTGTATGATCACGTCGTTAGAACAACACCACCAAGTACTGAAACTTCCAGAATTCTTTTATTTTGTCCTTATTATGTTACGGATTTTGATGAAATATGGCGCATCAAACGCGTCTTGTTAAGCTGCATTTGGTGGTCTCGGTACTTTGGCCCATACTTCTGTCGTTTTTGCGAAGAATCGATTCTTCGCAAAAACGACATAAGTGTGTGCCGAACTCCCTGGACCACCAATTGCAACTCATGAAGACGCGTTTGTTGCGCCATATTTCATAAAAATCCGTTGCCTATTAAGGAAAATATCAAATAATAATTTATTTGGAGTGGGCGGCTCGCTTTCAACACTTTCAGTCAGTGCTGTTGCTGTTGTAACCACGTGATCATTTCCATGAATGACGTGGTATAATTTAGTGATGATGTAGATGGTACACTACACCATAGGAGCAAGCATGTGTCAATGTGCGTAGCATGGTTACGACGTGACGTCATAGCCTGGCTACGACGTGACGTCATAGACGTTTCATAATACAATAATGTCTACTACAACATGAAGGACTGAAGGTAAATAGTTATTTCACTTTCTCGATATATAATAAAGATGGCTCTACATTTTCATCATTGGCTTTTTGTGTGTGCGTAGCCTCGTAGCAGACTGAGAAGATGCACAACTATATAGGGTTAACTGTATTGTAATTTTGAAATTTGCGGCGTATATCAGAAATTGATAGGTCGGAAAATATGTTTAATGGCTCCGCGCTAGGGGAGCCATTAAACATGTTTTCCGACCTATCACTATACGCCGCAAATTTAAAAACAAATACAATGCGGTTAACCTATTTCTAATGCACTCCTTTACTACTGGCGTAGTAATACATATTTAAATAATTTGCGACCGTTCATCAACAATCATATACATGTACCTGTAATGTATGACGATCAGCCAATCAGACTGCGTGATATATTTATAGAGTGTATTAGAAATACTATTCACACCGTGCGATCTATGGAACTGCAAACAAAGATCGGTACACAAAACAATTACGTCTATTAGTTCTTACTATATAGTAGTGCAACAGTAAGTATAATGTATGAAGGAATTATTTGTTAATACGTAGTCTTAACTGGAGTGTGTTGTATATATCGTTAATATAATAGTTCAGCAGCCCCCTTTTTCAGTGCAACACGTGTCTAGATAAATTTACAAGCGGACAGGACACTGTTCTTTCAGGACCTGTGCCAATCCCGGCTGTAGATATAACTATGGCTCATTATTAACACATAATTCACTCACAAATTACTTACTGTTATATATGTAGTACTACTAAGAAATTATATACGTCATTGCGTGTAACATTCAAATTTCATTTTTAATTTAGTTTCTTATGCACACTGCGTGTGTGTGGCCAGAAACATGATTGTTACACGTTAAATGGGGCCTATTGACTTTGCGACTTTGTGTAGATACAATTTCGGACGTACATTTTTCAAACGTATTTAATGAAATTACGCAGATGCCAGAAGGTACAAAATCCCATGGCGTGTCATATATATGTTATTGTGTTCTGTTCTGTTCTGACAACAGCTAATTATAAACAATTACAACAACTGACTGGACGTGTGTGTGGTGTAATGGGATATGACGAGGAGGAACTTCTTTGCAATGATTGAGTGAGAGCTTTCTCAGCACACCGCTGAATTAACTGTTAACCGCCAATATTGTTGAGAGTGGGAGTGTCGCTCTCCACTTGATGATGCAGCTGAGTTGATGATGATTCGGTGCCCCATCCTGTTGGTGGGCAACTTGTCTGTTGCGGGTATTCGATGCCAGTGGTCTATTTCACCAACATTGCAAAGTATACTTATCTAGCAAAGTATACTTTGAGGGAGAAATTTTCAATTTTAGGATAAATTTGGCTGTGATAATGTAATACATTCAGTATAATAATTATGCATGCTTATGCAGTTGTTTGTTCTATATGACATAATGCATTTCAGGAAAAATAAATGATTGCTCCCTCAAAGTATACTTTGCTAGATCAGCTGGACCGATGTGCTGTGGCCGGTTTTTCTCTGGCATTCCTGTTTTCCTACGCCTTAACAACAGGTCGCGACCACCCGGCTGACGCTGAACCAGCATCATGGTCGTGTGCATATAGCAAACCCTGTTTTTTCTTGGGTATGCGTAGGTTAAGTACAGGTCAACTGGCGTGTGTCTGAACATTGCTCTCACAGTCCTTATGGGTGTACTGCAGTGTAGACACATTGAGACGAAAAATAAGCGCCTGCATTAGAGACATACAACAACAACAACAACAACGAAACTGGAACAGAAGATTTCTTTATTTATAAACAAATTCCTGTATCGATGTGAAATTATATACAAAGTACGATGCTAATGTATCGATAGAACCTCACATTAACTTCATATTTACATATCCATATTTTATTTTGATGTATTTCACGTTAGACTTTAAATTTTCATTTTACTTAGTTTTTTAGTGGGTGGGGTATGGTTGTAGTCGGAGCACAGATGCTTGTAAGTTGTAGCACAGGAACCGGTCTCAACGATTCTAATGTGTCGCCATATATACAATATACAATAAAGGAATCCAACCAAAGTGCTTAAATGAACTACCAGCGATTACAAATCAAACGTTTCTGCGATAACATCATTATTTAAACGGACATATAGAGGAATGTTTTACCTCATAACAAGACCATTCCCAAGTCATTAATTGGCCGAAATATTTATGTTCCATTCACGCAGGGTTATCTCTACATCTTAATTAGTGGTCCAGTACAAAGCCCGTACAATTCGTATAGGAAAAGTCGTTGTACGCATACAGCATGTAGATACTACTGTTTGAGGTGGTTTTTAGGCATAAATCTTACAGTTACCGAGAAGATTTTGAGTACATGCCCACTCAGTAACCTGAGTAGGCACAAAATGTTCTTTATAGGAATTAAATACGTGTATAATTGTGTCACTATTCCACCCGTTCTAAAAACTACAAGTGCCTGCTATACAGATATAACCATTTAGTAATATTTATTTTACTGATAGTGACGTGTGGTGGTATCAGGCTATTTTCATATGCAAATGAGGCATGATATTTTTTAAATTATTTATACTAATTAAATGCGGGCGCACGATTCACCCAAATCCTCATGTAATGAATAAGTTATCCAATTAATATGTCTCAAAACTTTTTAATATCGTTCTTAACAAGTTATTGAACCCTATATGAATACGTTTTTATGGTAAAAAGAGTCTTATTTCGATGTTTTAATTTAACTTAGGCATTCTAGCAGCCAAGGGAGATCATCCAAAATAAATTATGAGATAAATGCAAGGGAGATAAATGTTGTTTGACCCATTTTGGTCAATTGAAACATGCAAGTTATTTACCATTCCAAATGTTTATTCATCTGTTTTTTTTATCTCAATCAATCAATCAAATTCAGCACATATAGCTTGAAAATATGACCACGTCCGTAAATGTCGAGTGTCTATATGCAGTACGGGCCCGATATGCAGCAAATCATCCCCAAATCTTCCCCAAATCCTCTTAATTACTCACTTTGTGATGTAAATACCAGCTTAAATTGTTACTAATCATTGAATAATACTATTTTCAGGTACCTAGCTGATGCAAGGAGTTTGGCTAAGAACGTGATATTAAAACGAAGCTCACCAGAAAATGTCATGGGTGGCCAATATAATTGGTCTTATTTTTCAGAATTGTCTTTCTTGTATATATGTCCCGATATAAATGTTTGTTTGTTTAACGGCATATTATATATCAACATCTAAGGTCGTAATAAAGTGGTTATTGTTTGTGACTGTCTGTCCGTCTGGCTTTGTCACAGTTTTGATAGTAAATTATACAAATGATCTCCCTATTTATCCTCCAATGACCGTTAAAAAAAACAGATGAATAGTATTACATGTATACACATTTGGAATGGTAAATAACTTGCATGTTTCAATTGACCAAAATGGGTCAAACAACATTTATCTCCCTTGTATTTATCTCAATATTTATTTTGGATGATCTCCCTTGGCTGCTAGAATGCCTAAGTTAAATTAAAACATCGAAATAAGACTCGTTTTACCATAAAAACATATTCAAATCGGGTTCAATAACTTCTTAAGAATGATATTAAAAGGTTTTGAGACATATTAATTGGATAACTTATTCATTACATGAGGATTTGGGGGAAAAATGAGGATTTGGGTGAATCGTGCGGCCCATTAAATGCATCACCTGAACAAATAATATTTGCGACAGATTTTAAAGTAAGATCATTACACGTCAAAAAATAAATACAGAGAATAAATAGTAATGTCTGTTTAACCTTTTAAGGAAACAGGGGTATCACCCCTGATATCAGTGTGGAAATTTACGTCAGATATAAAATGTATAATAATGCCAATCAATATGTGGGGTAATGGCGAATGAATGGTTATTTTGTCAGAAAATGTCTCAGATGATGTCATTGGTTTAAAGAACAGTTTGTGCCTACTGAGTGGGCATGTACCTTTAAAATCAAACACATTCATTTCATGGTTATCAATAAATATTAACAGCTGTCTTGAAAATTCTTAAAATCACGTGGCACACAGTGATTTGGTTGGTTACTGGAGTCTGACATAATTCTCCAGTAACCAACCAAATCACTGCGTGCTTTATTTAAGAGAAAGTAAATTGTGTTTGCAAATACAGTCTAACAAATATGATTAAACCAAAGCTCCAGATAGGTTTTGTATCTAAAGAGTAATAATTCCAGCACACAAATATTTACACAATTCCCTAACATTTGATTGGTCCGTAGCAAGTCTCTGTTCAAAATTTATATCCCAGTAAACTCCAACGCCGAACCACTTTCCGTAACCGTGAGGCGCAGTTAAAATAAGTCTTAAGAAAACGGAAAATAAACACATTTTCTTGATGAATTTAATTCAAATGCTGGAATTATAAGGAATGAATGGCCTTTTTGTGGAATTTATCGGGGATATAAACTTGGAAAAGTCGCGGGAATACTGGACGAGACCTTCCAAAAAATTACAATTTTCGAAAAAAAAAAAAAAAAAAAAAAAAAATTTTTTTTCGAAAATTGTAATTTTTTATCGCTCCGTCCAGTATTCCCGCGACTTTTCCAAGTTTATACCCCGATAAATTCCACAAAAATGCCATTCATTCCTATATTAAACCCAGATATTTAAAATTCAATTCATATTTTATGTTTACAGATGTATTACTGATTTGCTTCCTTATTAAATATTGAACAAATGAAGAAAAAGAAATTGACTTATTTGAGCTCCAAAAATTTCACATTGCTGTGAGTATTGTGTACTCCCTCTTTTGATAATCAATGCATACTCTTGCCAAAACAAGTGTGTAAAATACGCCAATACACACCTTATCTGGAGCTCTGGTTAAACCATACCGGAGGTCATGGGTTCAATCCCCGCTTTTAGCATGAAAAATACTATACTATTTCCATCCCACTTGTCTTTCAGATGAGACTTTAAACAACCAAGGTCTCTACGATATATGACCTTAACTGTTGCTGGGACAGTAAACCTATTCACTTCCAGGGATTCCGCTGGGGAAAATAAAAAAATTGCCACTTCCAAAAAAATAAAACAATTGGCGATAAAAAATTACAATTTTCGGGGAAAAAATCCTTTTTTTTTTTTTTGGATTTTTTCCCCGAAAATTGTAATTTTTTATCGCCAATTGTGAAAGTGGCGATCACCAGCAGAATCCCTGCACTTCTATTTTCAGGAATCAGTGAACACCATTGCAGTGGCGACATGCCACTACTGCACCAGTCTCTATTGGGCAGAGCGTGTCGGGTAAGTAGCAATTCTTGTCGTAGGCCCCCCAATGGTTATTAAGCTGATGCTCAAAATCAGGAAGTTTGATGGCCGAGGCTGAGCGGTGCTCAGTATCGGCCAATCAAACTGCCTGAATGTATTTATACGCCCGTTTGAAAAAACGGGACATGTAATGTTTTCACCTTGTAAGGACAACGGGCAGGCACATCTTGTTTGAGTATGAGTTTGGAGAACATGTTCAGAAAGTTGTATTAAAACAAATGCCCCTGTATAGGTTTACTGGTATTTGAGGGAATAAGTGAATACAAACTGTATTAAGACATTAGCTGAGTATTCCACATTAATTTTCAGATTCCATTCATAAATTAAGGGGTAAAATGTCTCCATCAACTAATTCCACTCACTCACAAGTGGCGGGTGGTAGGTGGGTGCAAGCGATGGGTAATTCAGGTAATTTAACGATCGGGGTTCATCCTTACCGGAATTCTGATTGGAGACCTGGTTTGGCCCTCACATACGTCTTTGGCATTTTGTATGTGACAGTTGAATCTGGTTATACACCTTATGTGAGTATTACGATTATTCGTAATCCTATTTTAGGGGAAGGGGCCAAGTGACTTTGGTGTGGTATGGACCTGCCACCAGGTCAGGTTATTCTAATTTCAGGGCTGAATATATTGTTTCTCAATATATTGTTTCCCAATGCAGCAGGTTAAAATGGGATCAAACCCGTTTGCCCGGCCTTACATGATCTTAGCTGTTGATAGGCCGTTAAACACCAATAAACAAACACTCACAAGTGGGTGGCAGGTAGGAGCATGCGATGGGTAATCCTTCTTACCGGAATCCAGACACGAGACCTGGTTTTGCCCTCATGTACATCTTTGGCATTTTTGGATGTGACAGTTGAATCTGGTTATACCCCTTATGTGAGTATTACGGTTATTCGTAATCCTATTTTAGGGGAAGGGGCAAAGTGACTTTGGTGTGGTATGGACCTGGCATCAGGTCAGGTTATTCTAATTTCAGGGCTGAATATATATATATTTTTTTTTATATGAATATTCCATTCTGATTTTGTGATTTTCTCCCCAATGAAGCAGGTTAAATACGGGATCAAACCAGATGGCCCAGTCTTGGCTGACATTAGCTGTTGATATGCCGTTAAACACCAATAAATCCACTCACTCAAATCATTTCACTCAGTCAGAAATTTAACTTCAATTATTCCTTCCACTTATTCCACTCAAATAACTCACTCGAGTCACCCACTCACTCCGCTAACACAATCACTTAACTTGCACATATCACTCGATAACATCACCCACTCACTCACTCTGCTACCACACTCAAATCACTCCACCCACTCCACTAACTCAAATCACTCTCTGTTCACTAAACATACTCTCTTTAGTACACTCATTGATATATCTCACTCCACTCACCACTAAAATAATTACTCCACTCTTCAATCACTCATTCCACACACTCAAATCACTCACTTAAATCGTTCACTCACTATGCTAACACACTCCACTCACTCTAATCGTTCTCAAATCACTGACTCCAATCACCCACTCGCTCAATCTCCATTTCTGCCTGCAGCTGCTGTCTAGACGGGTGATCTGCTCCCAGAATATGCGGGCCCTAGTCAGACAAGGTCGGGGTTTCTCATGGACACGTGATGACGACTATGACAGCGATGGAGAGCCAGGTTGGTACCCAATCTCGCCCAGTAGGTGACATGTTGGGAACATGTAATGCGTAATTTGTGGCTGTGACTGGAGACATGGGGCTTTTGTGTCTTGCGATCAGTGCAGATCCAGATCAGCCTGTGCATCAGCATAGTCTGAACTGGATCTGCACTGCACATCATACCACTGTCTCCGCGAAACTGCCAAACTTTTACAGGACATTCGGTCTGGTAAACTTGAAATGTTTACTAGACCAAAACAATTTATAAAAATAAAATGGATTTTGTGTGATATTTAAGAGCTTTTTTTAAGTATATCAGTCATATAAGAAAAGCTAGCTAGCACCAGAAGCGCATACCAAAGGAAGGTGATTTCATTGAAGCTAAGAATAGAAAAGTGAATAGAAAAGTAAAAAAGAAAAATAATATATATTTTTTGTAGTCCGACATTCGGTCCGGCGACTTCCAGCTTACCGGCGGAAATTTTAACGGACAGGTCCGATGGACCGATGACTTTCGCAGAAACCGATACCATCAATGAATCCAGCACTATATATTTGTATTAGGTTAAAGGAGTGTGCTATGTGATCAAGTGTTACACTGGTCACAAATCACATAAGCCCATTTCTGCAGTCACAGCCACATTGAGTTCATCTCACTCGAATCTTACTATCCCTGGTTTGGCCCTCCAGCACACTTTTGGCTTTCTGATACATGAATCCAGTTATGCCTAGTCAAGTTTCTTATGAAATCAGTAAACTTATTCAATACAAATGTATTACGCCATTTCATGCAGAATACAGAAAATGTTCACCCAATTTTTTCTCTACTTTTTTGTTATTTATGAATGAAAGTATACGTTGTTACCACTCATTTGAACTGTCTCAGCGAGACGGTTCAAATGAGTGGTGACAACGTATACATTCGAGTAGAAATAAAGAAGATATTTATATATATTTTTCAGAAATATTATGAATCTTCAGCTTGAATTGGGTTTAGCCATCACTCATGTAAGATTCTTTATATCCAGATGATGTTGAGCGACTATTGGGGTCACAGAATCCCTGGTACCCGCTGCCGGGCAACGTTGGCAGCATGGCGCCGATCATGACATCATTATCCGAGCCCAACACCACCCCCGCCAGACCTGACGCGCTCGCCGGGTGTGACGGTCATCGGCAAATCATGCTCTCTGGAATCGACGAGTCACTGTTTCGGGTAAGTTTGAACGGTTATTTGCCCCAGGTTAGGAATCAATTTTTAGCTCACCTGCAGAAAGTGCAGGAAGAGCAAACCGCATACCACATGTGTCTTTGGTCGGCGTCCACAAACTTAACGTTGGGGTAAATTTCTTATAACTTCTGTTTCCTTTGATAGAACTTATTGATACATGTAGTTCACACATGCATTCATCTGATTTTCCTTTACAGGGATTCCGCTGAGGAAAATAAAAAAATCGCCAAATCAAAAAAAAATCGCCAAAAAAAAATCAAACAAAAAAAAACAACATTTTTTGGTGGTTTTTTTCCGAAAATTGTAATTTTTTATCGCCAATTGCGAAAGTGGCGATCGCCAGCGGAATCCCTGCCTTTATCATGCTGTCACGAATCCATGACCCTCCAACCACCTGTAATCCAAAGGTCAATGTTGCTTGTTCGAAGGATGACGGTTGCTTCATTAATGGAATGGATTATGACGAACAGTGCAGATCCTGATCAGACTGTGCGGTCTGAAAACCAATAAGACCTATTTCTCCAGTCACAGCCACAGCATTTTGGAGCATGTGACGGGTAATTTAACGATCAGGATTCATTCTTACCGAAATCTCGACCGGAGACTTGGTTTGGTATACTTTGAGGGAGAAATTTTCAATTTTAGGATAAATTTATTAATTTTTATTATACTGAATTTATTACATTATCACAGCCATTTTGGCTGTGATAATGTAATAAATTCAGTATAATAAATCTGCATACATTTAATCATCAAATATATATGCTGTCGTTAGTTCTATATGAAATAATGCATTTCGGGAAAAATAAATGATTACTCCCTCAAAGTATACTTTGCTAGAAAGTATACTTTGCAATGTTGATGAAATCGGCTACTGAAGTACGTCTTTGGCTTTCTTGTATTTGAGAGTTTAATCTGGTTATACCCCTTATAAGAGTAATCCTACCGGTATTACTTTTAGGGAAAAGGGCCAAAATGACTGGTGTGGTATGGACCTGGCACCAGGTCAGGTTATTCTAATTTCAGGGCTGAATATATATTTATCTCGATGTAAATATTCCGTTCTGGTTTTGGAATTTACCTCCTAATGCAGCAAGTTAAATGTGGTATCGAACCCGTTGGCCTTAAATTGCCTCAGATGTTGATAGTCCGTTAAACACAATAAACAAACAATCTGTATTTTCAGTTGGGGAGAAGTCAAAGATCTCGTCTACAGCCATTGCCCGAGGACCTACTACATGTGATACGAAATGGTGAGCAAACATTTGTAATCCAAGATGGCCGCCGTATAAAGTTGGACAAAATCTTTAAACAATGTTTTCGACAAAACTTTGTAGGAATAATGAATGTATAAAGCTCTCTCAGATATACTCGTATATATATAATAACCAGTTGAGCGATATCGGGCCACAATGAGGCCTCTTGTATTGTCTAGGCTATTAGCGAGGGGATTATTATCAAGACTGCCAGTGGCGGATTAGCTTACTGTCTGTTTCACGAAACCTGCCCAAATTTTACGGCTCTTTAAACAATATTTGTTTTCGTTAATATTAAATTAAAGCAAAATTTAAGAATGAGCCTTCTTTTTATCTCGTGAAATTTGGTCCAATATTGATTTTATTTTTAAAAAAAATGTTCCCCATGTTAAATCCCCATAGACTATGGGGATTTAACATGGGGACATTTTTCGAATTTCAGAAATACTGGAACGATTTTCAAAATCAAACTTGTTGTCTTAGATCATTTACAAGCTATTTAGCCATGTTTCAGAGTCAATTTCCAATTTTTTTTATTTTTTTTTATCTCTTCCCACAGCTCCTCCACCTTCGTTTCCCCATTGAAGGAAAATTTAAGAATGAGTTCTTTTTATTTCGTGAAATTTGGTCAAATATTGATTTTATTGCGAAAAAAAATTTCCCCATGTTAAATCCCCATAGACATCTTCACAGAGTGAAGATATCTATGGGGATTTAAAACGGGGAAATTTTTTAGAATTTCAGAAATACTGAACCGATTTTTAAAATTTAACTTTTGTTTTCTTAGTTAGATCATTTCCAAGCTATCTAGCTAGGTTTCAGAGTCAATTTCCAAATGTTTTTTTTTTTTTAACTCCTCCCACAGCTCCTCCACATTTGTTTCCACCATGTTAAATACCCATAGACAAATCAATTTTTCGTAATATAATCAATATATGACCAAATTTCACGAAATATAAATAAGGCTCATTCTTAAATTTTGATAAAATTTAATATTGTCCAAAAAAAAATACCATTGTTAATATGGCCTTAAAATATTGGCAGGTTTCGTGAAACTGACAGTAGTTCAATGACGGTAGTGATAATGGTGCCCTTGTTCTTACAGAGTTATGCAAAGTGTACCTGCACATAGATCCACAAAAGAAGAAGGCCAGGGTGTACGCTGTCAGCCTCAAAATCGATATCGACGATCTCGTAGGAATGGTAAGTCCCACATACAGGGCTCCAGATAAGTAATTAGTAATTGAGCATTGTCACTCCATCCCATAGCCTGATACAAAGTATGTTGAGGGTAGCCTTAGGAACCCGTTCACCAGTGCATTAATAATTAAATCGGTACACATTAGCCTAACAAGAATCAATTCCAAATAAATTACACACTACATTCACTTACATCTTAAATACGAGATATAGTTAGTGCGCGTGTGTGTATTCCACATTGTCAATATCGTCCGCCATCTTGTATTGACCTACATAGCTGACTGTCATGACGCAATACCATTCACCGGTGTAATGACAAAAATAATTAGTTCATCAATATATATCCTGGGGGTGATTTACAGCTTTATTATACTCCCACAAACAAAGTTTGTTGGGGGTATATAGGAGTCAGCTTGTCGGTCGGTCGGTCGCTCTGTCTGTCTGTCGGTCGGTCTGTTGGAAATTCCCTTCCGCTTTATATCTTCTACACCGATGCATGGATTATAAAATGGCTTGGCACAAATGTTTCTCATGATGAGAAGGTGTGTCGCGATCAATAACCACGCACCTATGTCCAAGGTCAAGGTCACAGTTGAAGGTCAAAGGTCAAACCTATTGAAATTCCCTTCCGCTCTATATCTTCTACACCGATGCATGGATTATCAAATGGCTTGGCACAAATGTTTCTCATGATGAGAAGGTGTGTGGCGATTAATAACCACGCACCTACGTCCAAGGTCACAGTTGAAGGTCAAAGGTCAAACCTATTGAAATTCCCTTCCGCTTTATATCTTCTACACCGATGCATGGATTATCAAATGGCTTGGCACAAATGTTTCTCATGATGAGAAGGTGTGTCGCGATCAATAACCACGCACCTACGTCCAAGGTCAAGGTCACAGTTGAAGGTCAAAGGTCAAACCTATTGAAATTCCCTTCCGCTCTATATCTTCTACACCGATGCATGGATTATCAAATGGCTTGGCACAAATGTTTCTCATGATGAGAAGGTGTGTCGCGATCAATAACCACACACCTACGTCCAAGGTCACAGTTGAAGGTCAAAGGTCAAACCTATTGAAATTCCCTTCCGCTCTATATCTTCTACACCGATGCATGGATTATCACACTATGTCCAGGGTGAAGGTCACAGACTTGATGCGTAACGCTCGGCTAAATGGCTTATAATCAAAAATGCCTCGTTTTCTTTGGCTGCCAGTGTGGGTATTCGTGGGCCGACAGGCCACATTTCTAGTTTAGAACATGGTATTAGAAAATTAAAAATACACCCAAGTCACTTAATGAATCAAATTTATAGGGGATATTGCAGGTGCGTGCACTGGAAAATTACCATATTTGGCAATAACGTGACCTCTGATTCGTGGAAAAGCATGACAGACGGAACTCTTGTGTAACTCTGCTGAAGATAAAACTAGGTTATGCCGTGTCTAGGAAATTGGTTCAAGAAGTTATAAATTGTAATAAATATGATCACTTAGATGTAAGTAGCTCATTCTAGTTTATTCTAGTACCGTAGTTTATTCATCTTTGACTGGTGGTGGGTGCATGCGTAAAAACATGCATGTAAAAATCCCAGACTTATATTCGGATATTTCGGATTGCACCGGTGAATGGTATACACCGGTGGACGGGTTACCCACTATATAGTCTTTGTATTTCTTTATATCCGTCCATCCTTCTGTAAGAGTTGCGCTATTAATTTCAGGAACCCATTGTGGTTCAAATGCGTGGTAACAACGTATACCGCTGTTCTGAAGAAAAAAAAAAAAATTTAACCAGAACATTTCTGTATCTTCAGCATGAAAAAGGGTTTAAACTTCTTGAGATTGTTTGTGCTGTTTTAGGTGATGTCAGATGGTTCTCAAAGCTCAGAAACTGATGAAAATATAGTCAACACTGCCAACAAGCCGGACGATGCCAAATTAGACGCCTTGTAAGTTGTCCTTTAACCATTTCACCCCTAAGTAACTGGAACGGATTTTGATAATGTTAATTTTGCAACCAATCCAACTGTCACAAAATAATTTTCAGACTAGTTCATTTATGAAAAGGGGGTGTTTTTTTCTCTCAAAAATATGAAAATTATTTGCAAAAAGTGCAGATCCTGATGAGACGGCTCGTTACGAGCCGGCTCATCTGGATCTGCACTGTTTGCATGAACTGCTATAGCGGCCTTTCGGGTCAAAGGGTTAAATAAATAGAGGATCTTACATGAGTGATGATTTAATAAATTTACTATTAAAACGAGTTTACGGATTTCATAAGAAATCTGTCAATGAGTTTAATAAATAACATATTAAATCAATACAAATGTTAGATTCTATTTATTGCATAAGTTTGTCATCATAATTTAAAGCTGTATTGAGGTTATTCTGATTTCAGGGCTGAATATATTTATTTTTTTCGATAAATATTCCGTTCTGATTTTTGGATTTTGCCTCCAATGCAGCAGGTTGAATACGGGATTGAACCCGTTTGTTCGACCTTAAATGACCTTAGCTGTTGATAGGCCGTTAAACACCAATAAACAAACTGTAGCGGGCTCATTTGCATATTTATTACAATATTGTATTATGATTTGTATTACACTGTGTTAATATCAAACTATGAAGGCCCATTTTATGCATCAAATTTTATGCAACAAACCCACGATTCTTTCACGTACCTGCTTCATATTCCACAGATGCATTCAATTGTTGTACTGACACTAAACCCCAATAAATCAGTCAGCAGTAGGAAAGGTTTACTGGTCAAGGCTGAGCTGTACTTTAACCCTTTAACGACTTAAATTTTGTCGTCTGCTGTTTATTTTTTATTTTCCATTTTTTTTTTACAACACATTAGAATCATTTCCAATGGAAATGATTCTAAAGTGTTGTTAAACCATGTTTTTATTGAGAAAGAAGACAAAACATAAATATTGTCCCTTTTCTCATCAAAAGCATGCTGTGATATCACTTTATTCCTGAACGCTGCTAAACGTTTTATTGACAAAAAAGACAAAATATGAAATAAAAGCAGACGACAATGTTCGATGCCCTCATTCTAAGTGGTAACTTGTCTCGTTTTCTCATCGAAACATGGTTTGACGTGGTTTGAATATTTTCCTATGGGAATGATTCTAAAATGCTACCAAACCATGTTTCATTGAGAGAAAGGGAAAAAATATGAAACAACAGCAGACGACAATTTTCGATTCCCGCATTCTAATAGTTCATTATCTCGTTTTCAGACAACAGAAAACCTTATCAGACGAGGATATTAAACGAATATCAGACTTTGTGTATAAACAGATAGCTAGCGACTTTTTTACGTCGCCTGACGCTGACGACGATGACGATGTTGCGTAGGTCGATCGAGGCACGGAATGGTTGTGAGCTCAATGAAGAATAACAACGTCCACTTTGTCCATGGTTACAAATCGACTCAGGTTTCCGTCTTTCTTAACCTTTTCAACACTACAGACCTCTTTAGCGGTGTTTGCAAACATGTAGATCCAGATGAGCCGGCTCGTAACGAGCCGTCTCATCAGGATCTGCACTTTTTGCAAGTCATATTCATATTTTTTATTGAAAAAAATACACCCCTTTTATAAATGGACTAGTCTGAAAATAAATTTTCGACGATTTGATTGGTTCTTAAATTAACATATGACAGTCCAATCCAGTTATTTAGGGTTGAAAGGGTTAACAAGGTACTGTTAGGGTATAATAATTAGAAAAAATATTGAAAATATTTTTTTTCCTTTTTTCACTGTTAAAGGTACATGCCCACGCAATGGGTTATACTATAGTGATACAGAATGTTTTTTATATTCTGTACGTATGACATTTTCTGGCAAAATAAACATTCATTCACCATTACCACACGTATTGATTGGCATTATTATACATTTATTTTAGACGAAAATGTTCACACTGATATCAGGGGCGATAACCGTGTTGCCTTAAAATGTTAACGGACATTACTATTTATTCTCTGTTTTTATTTTTTGATGTGCAATGATCATACTTTTATAATCTGTCGAAAATATTATTTTTTCAGGTGACTCATTTCATTAGTATAAATATGTAAAAAATATCATGCCGCATTTGCATATGAAAATAGCCTGATACTAACGCGCGTCACTATCAGTAAAATAAATATTACAAAATGATTATATCTGTTTATCGGGCACTTATAATTTTTAGAACTGGTGGAATAGTGACACAATTAAACACTTATTTAATTCCTAGATTTTGTGCCTACTGAGTGGGCATGTACCTTTAATACAAATGTCTGCCTTACCGCCTCTCTGTGTGTTGCTGATATTGATTTTAAAAATAAATTTTTGTCACACCCGCTTGCTGTCAGTGCGATATAGTCGGCACATTGGCGTACATCCATACGTACGTGTGTCTGAGGTTAAAGTTTTTGGTTAAACTTTTTCGGTATACATGGACTATCAAAGCAACATGCGGGCAAGATAACATTCTACATGTAGTTTTAATATGTGTATGCCCCCAGGGAGACAGATAGGGTTTGGACTGTGTCTGTCCGTCCGTCCGTTTGTCTGTACGTGGCTCAAATTAAAAGTTTTTCCAATCTGCCACCAATTTCTCCAATTCTTGCGCCGATAGCCCACATTCTTGTTTGCTTACTATTGGTGTCTTGATATTATTACAGAAAATAGTATACATGTAAATACCGCCATTTGTTGAGGGGAATAATGTGGATTATCTCCCGAAAAAGCAATATCTCCTGAGGCGATATATATACAGGGCTCCAGATAAGGAATTAGCAATTGAGTATTTTCACTCCATCATTTCTGAAGCAATTGGGTATTTCAAAATTTTAATTGGGTAACATAAAATCACACTACTGTTTACACATGAACAGACAGCAATTATTGAATAGTTTGCTTCGAAATACCAAGATGTGTTTTCATGGAAAACAAAGAAAAATATGCTATATTTGTCGTCTGTTTGTTGTTTTCTGCAGCATAATAAATGTACTACAAAATTGTAATTGCTTTTTGATACTCGCTACTTCTGATTTCAATTTTGATTGATTGGGTATTTAAGCAAATATGCAGCTTATCTGGAGTTCTGTATATACATACACCTGCTTTAATCTTGCCCAGATTATCAACGTTTCTGAACGTCTATTGACAACGCCAACTCACAGTCAAGCAGTTGGATTGTCCGAGTCTGAGCTGTTGCACAGCTCAGGCTCAGACAATCGAGCTGCTTGATTGCAAGCACAATATTCAGTATTTTGAAATAAAGACATTTACTAATATTGGCAAGATTATCGCAGGCGATAGTGTACAGGGGCGGATCTGGAGGGTGGGGGTTCAGGGTTGCAACCCTCCCCCTTTCAGCCACAGAGTTTACATAGATCACAGTTTACCACCAGTTGGAGTCTGAATTTAATTGCCGTAAAACACAGGAAAGTGCATTTCGAAGAGCTCGAAAATAGGACAACCGCCTAGTTGCGAACGGTAACTCTTGCAATTATATAAGATTGCAACAGTTACCTTCTCAACTTGACAACTCCCCACCCCACCCCCCCCCCCCCCCCTGTTCCCAAAATGCTGGATCCGCCCCTGGTGTATATTAGATTATCAAACATCTAATTCAGTATTCAAAGTCAGTATTCAACAGTAATATAAGCTATACTCAATATTTTGCGTCCATGCCTTCTTGCAAACATCTGTACTGTATATAGCCAGGCAATATTCTATATATTTTCAGACAAAAACATCCTGTGTGCATTTTTCATTTAAAATCTAATCAAAACACTTGATTCACATAGCAAATATTTTCAGAAATTGACCATGGTCTAGAAATACGTTGTCCATAGTCAAACTTTGCAGGTATTGATTGTATAGGGTGAATTGGACATGTCTTAAAATGTCGGGGCCAGTGATAAATAAACCTTCTTGAGAGCAGTCCTCGTTATTTCTTATTCAAAATCAGGCAGTTTGGTTGGCCGAGACTAATCAGTCTCGGTCAATCAAACTTCCTAATTTCAAGTATGAGGGCAGAGTGCATGCTCAGTATCCTATTTCATCAACATTGCAAAGTATACTTTACTAGCAAAGTATACTTTGAGGGAGTAATCATTTATTTTTCCTGAAATGCATTATTTCATATAGAACTAACAAATGCATATATTTCATGATTAAAAGTATGCAGATTTATTATACTGAATTTATTACATTATCACAGCCAAATTGGCTGTGATAATGTAATAAATTCAGTATAATATAAATTAATAAATTTATCATAAAATTGAAAATTTCTCCCTCAAAGTATACTTTGCTACTAAAGTATACTTTGCAATGTTGATGAAATGGGCTACTGAAAGCTTTATAATCACGGTCCCAGATTATGTTTTCCATTGAAGTCCATGGATATACTTCATTAAGTACTTGTTATTGAGTGGGTGCAAGCTGTGTGCAAGCGATGGGTAATTTAACGATCGGGGTTCATCCTTACCGGAATTCCGATTGGAGACCTGGTTTGGCCCTCACATAATTCTTTGGCATTTTGTATGTGACAGTTGAATCTGGTGATACCCCTTATGTGAGTATTACAATTATTCGTAATCCTATTTTAGGGGAAGGGGCCAAGTGACTTTGGTGTGTTATGGACCTGCCACCAGGTCAGGTTATTCTAATTTCAGAGCTGAATATATTGTTTCTCGATGTAAATATTCAGTTCTGATTTTGGAATTTTCCCCCCAATGCAACAGGTTAAAACAGGATCGAACCCGTTTGCCCGGCCATACATGACCTTAGCTGTTGATAGGCCGTTAAACACCAATAAACAAACAAACAAAACTTGTTATTGAAAAACATAAGTTTGTGATTATTTTGTGTATTTCTCCACAAAAGTACATGTTGTTACCACTCATTTGAACCGTCTCATCGAGACGGTTCATATGAGTGGTAACATATTCTTTCAAACAAAAATAGAGAAAATAGCAGAAAAATATTCTCCTGGAACCTTAGTGAAATGTATAATTTATTTGCTGTTAAGCAATTAGCTTCTAATGCAATTTTTTCAAAACTATAATAATTTTTATATTAAAAGGTAATTTCGTTTGGGAGGGTACAGTTTCCTTAGCGATGTATCCATAGTAATTAGTATTTGGGCTTATATATCAACAGTAGGTCTAGGGGGGTGGATGGCAGGTGGGAGCAGGACAGGAGACCAGTAGCCTATTTCATCAACATTGCAAAGTATACTTTTCTAGCAAAGTATACTTTGAGGGAGTAATCATTTAGTTTTACCCGAAATGCATTATGTCATATAGAACTAACAACTGCATATATTTGATGATTAAAAGTATGCAGAATTATTATTCTGAATTTATTACATTATCACAGCCAAAATGGCTGTGATAATGTAATAAATTCAGTATAATAAAAATTAATAAATTTATCTTAAAATTGAAAATTTCTCCCTCAAAGTATACTTTGCTAGATAAGTAGACTTTGCAATGTTGGTGAAATCGGCTACTGGTTTGGCTCTCATGTACGCCTGTGCTTTCTTGTATGTGACAGTTGAATCTGATTATACCCCTTATATGAGTAATATGAATCGTAATCGTATTATTTTATGGGAAGGGGCCTAGTGGCTTTGGTGTGGTATAGACGTGGCACCAGGTCAGGTTATTATAATTTCAGAATATAAATTTTGTTTATCAAGTAAATATTCCGTTCTGATTTGGGAATTTTCCCCCCAATGTAGCAGGTTGAATACGGGATCGAATCTGTTGACCCTTAAATGACCTTAGCTGTTGTTTATAGGAATGAATGGCCTTTTTGTGGAATTTATCGGGGTATAAACTTGGAATACTGAAAAAGCGATAAAAATTTACAATTTTCGAAAAAAAAAGAAAAAAAAATTGTAATTTTGTTAAGGCCTCGTCCAGTATTCCCGCGACTTTTCCACGTTTATATCCCCGATAAATTCCACAAAAAAGCCATTAATTCCTTATAATTCCAGCATTTGAAATGAATTCATCAAGAAAATGTGTTTATTTTCCGTTTTCTTAAGAATTATTTTAACTGCGCATCACGGTTACGGAAAGTAGTTCGGCGTGGGAGTTTACTGGGATATAAATTTTGAACAGAGACCTGCTACGGGCCAATCAAATGTTAGGGAATTGTGTAAATATTTTTGTGCTGGAATTATAGGCCGTTAAACACTAACAAACAAACAAACAAACATAAAACCTCATTCATTCAATGAATCATGTTATTGCCTAATCAATAAATCATTATATTACCGACATTCCGCAACAAACACCAAAGGCTTTCATCTAGTCAACAACAGAATTTTACATAACTGGGCATATCTGACAAAACTGAGTGTTGTAGTATTTGAGATCAGTGTGAACCGAGACGAAATCCGGCATCTAGTGTGTCTGATCAGGGACTACATGAGTGTGCCAGCTAATCAGGATCTACACTTGTCAGAAAATAAAATAGCCTGGCTTTGTCATTTGTGGCTGTGACTGGAGAAATGGGGATGGTGGGATTTGTGACCAGTGTAGCTCCTGATCAAATAGCACACTCCTGTCACCTGATAACAATCTGTATTGCTTGTTAGAAGCGTGATGGGTGTTGCATTCGTTGAATGGGAACATTGCAGATCCTGATCAGACTGTGCGGACGCACAGGCTGATCTGGATCTACACTGGTCGCAAACCCCATAAGCCCCATTTCTCGAGTCACAACCATATATAAGTGTTCACGCCATTGCCATGACTACCAATGCAGGGATTCCGCTGGGGAAAATAAAAGAATCGCCACTTCAAAATTGTAATTTTTTATGCCAATTGTTTATTTTTATCGCCAATTGCGAATGTGGCGATCGCCAGCGGAATCCCTGCCAATGTAGGTCATGATCACACGGCAGAATGATCTGGTCTAAACTGGTCACAAAGGCAAATGATCATGTTGTGTGTGAAGTTGTCATGCATGTATAATATTCTTTAGTATAAAACTTATGAATAAATTTGCACATGCATCTGCAGTTTAGCATAGGTTATTGTTCACATATTGGATTTTTAAGGAATTGAATGCGAGGGAGCGTTAGTGACTGCAGCATTTAGTAATAGTTACTGTTCTTATGTTGAATTTTTAATAAATTAGTTTATTAAAAATTCAATATGTGAACTATAACTACCTTACTGATGCCCTGTCCCATCGCGGGCACCTGTCTATTAAAATAGAGCACTGACCATACACGTGTTTTGAAATTACGATACTGATACTGATACGTGATTGGCTGTTTGACACTGAATCGATCGTCCACATGGTGCGCGTCACAGGAAATCGCGCCAACAAGGCGGGGCCTGTTGTTATAAATATAACTTTTGAGTTATTGCAACATTTAATGATTAATTTAATAGATATTGGCGAAAGCTTCGCAACATGAGATAATTGAGAAAAAATGCTCTACTTTCATTGGTCAAGAAACTAGGGCAACCAATAAGTTCCTTAAAATTCCAATATGTAATGCAGTCTCCCGTCGGTGTATTGATTTTCCATTTCCTGTCGAACAGGTAGTCATTAAATCTGGTAATATGTAACGTATATATAAATCTTGCAATATATGAAATAAGTGGAGTGCGATACTGGCCAGCGATTAGCTTAGAAAGTAGGGTGAATTATAAAGAATATTGTAGATTTGGATTAATAGCGAATAGATGTGATACGATCTGATAAAACCAGGCTTATTGCCGTGGCGGCCAGTGAACACCCAGAACAGACTGCGCATCTGCGCAGTCTGGTCTGTGTCTTCACTGTTCGCTTTTCATTTCGCTTTTCATTTCGCGAATCATTCTTGGCCCTAACTGATACTCTTCTACGTCGATGGGCTGTTAAGCACCATTCCATTCGCGAGCCATTCATTGCGAGTCGATTGATATTGATTTATAAATTGGTTTATTATCTATTTTCATCTTTGCAAAGGATGATCAGGATCTACGATTGTCACAAAGTAAATAAGCCTAGTTTTATCAGGTACTCGTCCAAACGGTGTAGATCCTGTTCGGATTTCACTCTTGGTTGGTTAAGCAATACTCTCACTTTATAGGGACCTGCTCAAATGAGAACTTCATCGAAATATTGTCCATGTGTTTGTGTATATGGAGAATACTACTGTCTGTTCCACATTTTGCTTTGGGTGGTTGGTTGGCAGAGTAAATTTAATGGTGTGATTCATCCTTGCCCAGGGATTCCGCTGGCGATCGCCACTTTCGCAATTGGCGATAAAAATAAACAATTGGCGATAACAAATTACAATTTTCGAGAAAAAAGAGAAAGAAAAAAAGAAAAAACATTTTATAAGTAGTCAGATTAGTACTAATTGTATTACTTTTAGGGAGTGGGGCTAAGTGACTTTTGTGTGCTATGGACCTGGCACCATGTCGGGTTATTCTAATTTCCGTTAAATGACCTTAGCTGTTGACAGGCCATTAAAGACCATCAAATCAAATCCATGTTTTGCTGCCGACAGACTTTTGGCTATTCAACATTATCTCATTATGGAATGTTAGCCCCCTTCCTCCACTGACCTGTCCAATTCACGTGTGGATCGGCAAACTAATATGTTGTCACACTCGTCCATATCATTTATATGTTGTTTCCAATTACGTCTATATTTGTATTAAAAATGTCTGATGTGAGCTTTAGTGGGTGGCAGGTGGGAGCACGCGATGGGTAATTTAACGATCGGGGTTCATCCTTACCGGAATCTCGACTGGAGACCTGGTTTGGCCCTCACATACATGTACGTCTTTGGCATTTTGTATGTGACAGTTGAATCTGGTTATACCCCTTTTGTGAGTATTACGATATTCGTAATCCTATTTTAGGGGAAGGGGCCAAGTGACTTTGGTGTGGTATGGACCTGGCACCAGGTCGGGTTATTCTAATTTCAGGGCGGATATATTTGTTCTCGATGTAAATATTCTGTTCTGATTTTGGGATGTTACCCCCAATGCAGCAGGTTAAAATGGGATCGAACCCATTTGCCCGGCCTTACATGACCTTAGCTGTTGATAGGCCTTAAACACTAATAAACAAACAAACAAACAAACTGAGGTGAGCTTTAACCCTTTCAAGCCGACATAAAGCAAACACATGCAAACAGTGTATATCCAGTAGCCTATTTCACCAACATTGCAAAGTATACTTATCTAGCAAAGCATACTTTGACGGAGAAATTTTCAATTTTAGGATAAATTTATTATTTTTTATTATACTGAATTTATTACATTATCACAGCCATTTTGGCTGTGATAATGTAATAAATTCAGTATAATAAGTCTGCATACTTTTAATCATCAAATATATGCAGTTGTTAGTTCTACATGAAATAATGCATTTCAGGAAAAATAAATGATAACTCCCTCAAAGTATACTTTGCTAGATAAGTATACTTTGCAATGTTGGTGAAATCTGCTACAGATGAGTCGGCTTGTAACAAGTCGTCTCACCAGAGTCTGCAATATTTGTCCGTATTTTTTCAGATATTTAAAAAAAAAACATTATCTAATTATTAAATGGAATACTCAAGAAATGAGCATAGAACTGTCAATGTCAGATTCTTAGGGGTGAAAGGGTTAAGGAAGAAAATGCATGTTGATTAACATAGTGTGTATGGTGGATGGCTGGATTGAAGAATGGTTAATCAGATTGTTACTTTTGCTGTGTGTCTAGTCCTTACACCGACTATTATGTGTATTAATCTGACCATACAGCATAATTATTCCTATATGAGACGCGCCATGCAATTTTTTACCTAAGAACTTGTGCAATTTTTCATGAAATATATTTACAGAAAATGTGATCGTTTCTCATTTACAGAAAATATCACATGTTCTGTACATATATTTCTTGAAAAATCGAACATGTTCTTGGGTACAAAATGCCATGGCGTGTCTCGTATATATACATTTGTGTCCTACGACACCTGTTGTTTTCGCAGCATAATTTGTACTTATTTTCTGTTATTAAATGCCATGTTGATACATGTGACAAATGATATGGATTTGTGTATATTCTTTGTTTCCAGTGAAATCTCTTTATCCAGGGAGTGGGTGGTTGGTCGGGCGAAAATTAACGGTAGTGGTTCCTACTTATAGGAATCACGATTTGCCTGGTTTGGCCCTCAGGTACGTTTGTTACCTGAGAGTTGAATTGGGTTATTGCCCATTAAGTAGTAGGATTATTACTGATCCTACTGCTTTTGGGAGGGGCCAAGTGATTCTGGTGTGGCGAGGACCTGGCATCAGATCAGGATTATTCTGATTTCAGGGCTGAATATATAGTTTTGTTATTGTAAATATTCAGTTCTAATTTTGGGATTTTCCCCCCATGTGTACATGTACTTGAACATGTACATGTACTTGTACAGGTAATATATGGGATTTAGTACTAAACCCATTGACCCGGCCTTAAATGACCTTAGCTGTTGATAGGCCGTTAAACCCTAACAAACAAACAAACATTTATCCAGGGGTTTGTGTGTGTGTGGGTGGCTGGTCCGGAGCATAAAATTTAACGATTGGGTTCATCTTTACTCAAGGTGTATGATCACGTGGTACTAACAACAACAAGTACTGAAACTTCCAGAATCCATCCGATTGAAAGTACATATTCTTTTATATTGTCCTTATTACGTAACGGATTTTGATGAAATATGGTGCATCAAACGCATCTTGTTAAGCTGCATTTGGTGGTCTTTGTATGTTTGCCAAACTTCTATCGTTTTTGCGAAGATTCTTCACAAAAACGACATAAGTCTGTGCCGAACTCCCTGGACCAAAGGTCGGACCCAGTACACTTTTCCCAGCACAACTTCGGACCCCTGTGCCCTGGACCACCAAATGTAGCTCATGAAGACACGTTTGCTGTGCCATATTTCATAAAAATCCGTTGCATATTAAGGAAAATATAAAATAATACTTACATTGGAGTGGGCGACGTTGTTGTTGTAACTACGTGATCATGCACCTTGTTACAGGAATCCTGATACCTCTATTTTACTCTCGGGTTCATGTATTGCTTTCTTGTTACTTGAGAGTTGAATATGTAGCCGATTTCATCAAAATTGCAAAGTATACTTATCTAGCAAAGTATACTTTGAGGGAGTAATCATTTATTTTTCCCAAAATGCATTATTTCTTATAGAACTAACCACTGCATATATTTGATGATTAAATGTATGCAGAATTATTATACTGAATTTATTACATTATCACAGCCAAAATGGCTGTGATAATGTAATAAATTCTGTATAATAAAATTTATCCTTAAATTGAAAATTTCTCCCTCAAAGTATACTTTTGCATTTGCAATGTTAGTGAAATAGGCTACTGGTTTGGCACTCGCATATGGCATTGCCATTTTTGCACCAGGTCAGGTTATTCCATTTTCAGGGCTGAATATATTTGTTCTCAATGTAAATATTCCGTTCTGGTTTTGGGATTTTCAACCCAATGTAGCAGGTTAAATACGGGATCGAACCCATTGGCCCGACCTTAATTGACCTTAGCTGTTGATAGGCTGTTAAACACCAATAAACAAACAAACTTTTAGGGAGTGGGGTAAGTGATTATGGTGTGGTGAGAACCTGGTACCAGATCAGGTTATTCTAATTTCAGGGATGAATTCCGAATGGTGGCGAGGACATAGAGCGTTCGGCTTGTTCTTCCGTCCATCCAAACTTTTTCCGTGTGCTAACTTGAATAATATTTTCCTGACTTCGTCCATACTGTAATGACCCTAAATATTTGTTCACCATTTGTTTTGGAAAACCCCTATAAATATGGGTTTTCCCAAACAAACTGTGTCCAAATACACTGTTATTGTAATACACCGATACCAATAACAACCCTACTGTCTGTTTCACGAAAGCTGCCCAAATTTTACGGCTATATAAACAATTCAAAAACAAGATTTCTTTTGATAATATTAAATTAAAGGAAAATTGAAGAATGAGCCTTCTTTTTATTTCGTGAAATTTGGTCAAATGTTGATTATACTGCGAAAACAAAATTTCCCCATGTTAAATCCCCATAGACATCTTCACGGAGTGAAGATGTCTATGGGGATTTAACATGGGGAAATATTTCAGAATTTCAGAAATACTGGACCGATTTTTAAAATTTAACTTGTTTTCTTAGTTAGATCATTTCCAAGCTATCTAGCTAGGTTTCGGAGTCAATTTCCAATAAAAAAATGTGTTTTGACTCGTCCCACAAGTCCTCTACCTCTTTTCCCCCCATGTTAAATTCCCATAGAGAAATCAATTTTTCGTAATAAAACCAATATTTGACCAAATTTCACGAAATAAAAAGAAGGCTCATTCTTAAATTTTGCTTTAATTTAATATTATCGAAAAAAATATTGTTTTTGCATTGTTTATATAGCCGTAAAATTTGGGCAGGTTTCGTGAAACAGACTATAAATAGTGGGACACTCATTGTTGTGGGAAACCATATCGTTATATGTGTTTGCCAGAATAAAATGGTGTCCGAATATATCGAGTTACTATGGTACTTACAGGGCTCCAGATAAGGAATTAGTAATTGAGTATTGTCACTCTATCATTTCTGAAGCAATATGGGTCTTTCAAAATTTTAATTGGGTAAAATAAAATCACAGTACTGTTTACACATTAACAGACGGCAGTTATTGAATAGTTTGCTTCGAAATGAAAACTTATCTTGGCATTTCATTAGAATTGTCTCCTTGGAGACAATTCTAATGAAATACCAAGATGTGTTTTCATGGAAAATAAAAAAAATATGCCATATAATGTTTATTGTTTTCTACAGTATGATAAAGGTACCATAATTTTTTTAATGCTTTTTGATACTCGCTACTTCTGATTTCAATTGGGTTTTTGGCAATTTTAATTGGGTATTTACGCAAATACGCAGCTTATCTGGAGCTCTGGTACTTCATACAAGTGAATTTATTTCAATCAGCGGAAGACTCGTATTGAAAATGAAAGCACAACAAATACTCTGAGCATAAATAAAGGTTGGAGTAAAAGAAACGTTCATGGATGTAAAGGACTAACAGCCTAGAGAGTTAAAGGTACATGCCCACGTGCCAGGTTATAATATAGGGAGGCATATTTGTTTGTCCATACATTAGATATAACATTGTTCGGGCAAAATGAACAGTCATTAACCATTTTCGGACGATATAATTGGTATTTTTATACTTCGTATATCACACTTGAATTTTCACACTGATATCAGGGGCGATAACCGTGTTTCCTTAAAATTTTAACTGACATTACTATTTCTTCTCTGTAATTACTTTTTGATGTGCAATGATCATACTTATTAGTCTGTCGAAAATATTATTTTTTCAGGTGATTCATTTAATTAGTATAAATAATTAAAAAATACCATGCCTCATTTGCATATGAAAATAGCCTGATAACACCGCGCGTCACTATCAGTAAAATAAATATTACTAAATGATTATATCTGTATAGCGGGCACTCGTAATTTTTAGAACTGGAGGAATAGTGACACAATTATACACTTATTTAATTCCTATAAAGAACATTTTGTGCCTACTGCGTGGGCATGTATTTTTAATGTTTTGACATTTATTTGTCACATAAATTTACATGTGCTTAATAAATACAGGCGAGTATAAAAGTGTGTATTAATATAATGTACATCAGTGCATTGCATTCGTTCCATTGTTAAACTAGGGATATGTAATGTTATTCATATATTAACCGTTTCCCTGATAGAAACGACTTTTCACGCCTCTGCAGAAGATGTCTTTAGAAAATATTGTGGGAAAAGGAGAAATTGCTTGTAACAAGCAATTTCTCCTTTTCCCACAATGTTTTCTACTCTATCAGATAATTTAACCATCATTTGACCCAGCATTTGATTCAGATGTTTTCGATTTGGTAAGAGTCGAAATATCGCAAAACAGGGAAAGGGTTAAGTAGGAATCTTATCATATTTGGGTTTCTCGTCCATATTTATTGGGTTAACACCTGGGACCAAGTGATCTGGTGCAATGCCACACCAAGTCACTTGGCCCCTTCCCCTAAAATAGGATTACGAATAATCGTCATACTCACATAAGGGGTATAACCAGAATCAACTATCACATACAAAATGCCAAAGACGTATGTGAGGGCCAAGCCATGTCTCCAGTCAGGATTCCGGTAAGGATGAACCCCGATCGTTAAGTTACCTACGGAAATTATCGGAAATTTTATTGTAAATTTTGTAAATATTTTTCATAAGATATTACATTTTCTTAGGTACATTATCACATGGCTTGTCTCATATGTGGCTGTGACTGGAGAAATTGGATTAGATCCAGATCAGCCGGTCTCCGGTTTAGAGATGTTCCACGGTAATTCTGGTACATGTGTAGAGTATCCCCTATCTAAACTGGTTAAGACAGGTACTAGTGTCTATAATTCTGGTAAATGAGCACTGTGCTTTTTAATCATGAACAGACATAACAGCTAATGGATTTCCATACCAACATCCTCAACTGAAAATGGTTCATCTTCTTGTAGTCTGACTGGCTGAGTCTAAGCTTTGCACATGCTCATTCAATGAAACTATAATGATAATAATTTCTGTTAGAGAGGTTCGCCTGTAGATGTTTTTGCTCATTCGACACATTTCTGGAACATATACCTGAATTACAGTGAAACTGCTCTAAACCAGGCACCCTGGGAGGTCCCCGGGTGTGAGGTTTAGAGAAACTCCACTCTAATATGAAAATTGTAATAATGTCTGTTCATGATCGCAAAGCACACACATGTTACTTACAGTGCTTGTATACCAGAATGACAGTGAAACCTCTCTAAACCAGTCACCATGTGCAGTTTAGACTGATTCCATTGTAGTATTGAAGTCCATTAACTGCTATAATGTCTGTTCTTGATCACAAAGCTCAATGCCCATACACAGGTTGAAGTAAGGGACCGAGGTCTATAAATACATTAAATATGCCTAAAAGCATCAATAAATGAAAGAACAAAATTTGTTTAGCTTATTTGTTTTTCATTTATTGATGTTTTTAGGCATATTTAATGTATTTATAAACCTCGGTCCCTTCAACCTGTGTGCCCATATACCAGAATTACAGTGGAACATATCTAAACCAGACACCCTGGGAGATCCCCAGGGTGTCCGGTTTAGAGATATTACACTGTAATATGAAAATCCATTAACTGCAATACGATCTGTTCATGATCGAAACCAGTTTAGAGAGGTATCACTGAACACATATACCAGAATTACACTGAAAACCCTCTAAACCGGACACCCTGGGATATCCCAGGGTGTCCGGTTTAGAGAGTTTCCAGTGTAAAAAATGCAAATCCATTCATTTGTACATGATAATAATGTCTGTTAGAGAGGTTCCAGTAACTTATCTATAACAATAATCTGTCTGATAGAGAGTTTCATACGTAGAGAGGTTCCACTACAGAATCAACATTTTCTGCTCATTCGACACATTTTAGGAATTCCTGCAATGTGACTTTCCCGTCACCGTTCGGGTCGGCGGCCTTGATGATTTCTTGGCCGGCCTTTTCTGTTAGACCCTGTGTCTGGACGAGTTGTTTGATCTCGTCGTACGTGAGACTTCCATCACCGCTCACGTCCAACTCTGTGAACAGCTGTTTAAGGTCGGCCCTGGAATTATTTTGTAGAAATGTTGGCACGAATTGTTATTTCGTGGGAACGAATTAATAATAATAATAAAAATGTTACGACCCCTGCGGGGCTCCGTACATTCGCTACATACATGGAAGTTGTACGGTTAACATAACACGCTTTCTGTAGTCGTCTTATTTATATATTTATTAAACTAATGTGTTGTGCTTTAATGCAAAGAGTTACTGCACTGTGAAAGCCAATTTGTGTGTAATAAAAGTGTGTTATGCATGATACATTTCTCCAGGTTTCAATCCAGACATGGGACCATTAACTGAGAAAATGTGCCTTAAAGCCCCTATACGGCTCAACTTGCCGAATTTGGCCTCCTATTGGGTTTTCCCACACATAAATCCAACAGGTTTCTATTTACACACACTTTGAAACTGTTTGCATTCATTTTGGTACAAAAATGAGTTTGTAGTCGATGAAAATATCAATATTTGTTGATAAACAAACAGCAGGTGCATGTTTCAAAGCCCGATCGATTTTCCAATAGACGCTCGGGTCAACTCCTGAACTACCCGATTCGCGGCCGATGAATTCTGATAGCCGTAGTTTATCGACTCGCTTCCGAGCTGAAGCCGTTGGGTTACAGAAATGAAATTGTCAATATTGACATTTTGCACTGAGTGGTACACAAAACAAGTTCTTGTTATCTCCACATTGCTTTTAAAATGTAAATCTCAAGACTTGAGATGTATCTATTAGGCAGTATATGTTAGTTTTGTGTACTAAATCAGTTGCCAAACAATGTTTTTGTGTTTGAAAAAATCGGAAAATTGCCGTTCAGGGCCTTTAATGTAATACAGTATTTACTACAAGTGTAGATAATGTGGAACCTCTCTAAACCGGACACCCTGGGCGGTCCCCAGGGTGTCCGGTTTAGAGAGGTTTCACTGTAAGATGACTGTCTTAAGACACGCGTGAATGCTTTGCGATCACGAACAGTTATCATCATCGGAGATAAGTGGCAATAATTCCAGCACAAAAATATTTACACAATTCCCTAACATTTGATTGGCCCGTAGCAAGTCTCTGTCAAAAATTTATATCCCAGTTAACTCCCACGCCGAACTACTTTCCGTAACCGTGAGGCGCAGTTAAAATATTTCTTAAGAAAACGGAAAATAAACACATTTTCTTTATGAATTTATTTCAAATGCTGGAATTATAAGGAATGAATGGCATTTTTGTGGAATTTATCGGGGATGTAAACTTGGAAAAGTCGCGGGAATACTGGACGAGGCCTTAAAAAACTACAATTTTATAAAAAAAATCAAAAAAAGAAAATATATATTTTTTATTTTTCGAAAATAGTAATTTTGTATCGCTTCGTCCAGTATTCCTGCGACTTTTCAAAGTTTATACCCCGATAAATTCCACAAAAAGGCCATTCATTCCTATAATGAATCCGATCAATATTAAGCAGATATACATTTCTCTGTGTCCGGTTTAGAGAGGTTTGAATATGTTAGTCTTCTTGCAGAGTCAAACAGTAGTATTGGGGACTGATGGTGTTATTGACGACAACACTACTCGAGTGACTGAATGGCGACAAGGGTAGGCCCTGATCAGACTGCGCGAATGCGCAGGCTGATCTGGGTCTATGCTGGTCGCAAATCAGACTGCGTAGATCTTGGGATATTGTGGTTACAGATCAGACTGCGTGGGTGCGCAGGCTGATCTGGGTTCATGCTGGCCGGAGATCACAGACTGCACAGGCTGATCTGATGCTATGCTGGCCGGAGATCACAGACTGCATGCACATGCTGATCTGGGGCTATGCTGGCCGGAGATCACAGACTGCACAGGCTGATCTGGTGCTATGCTGGCCTGAGATCACAGACTGCACATGCTGATTTGGTGTTATGCTGGCCGGAGATCACAGACTGCACAGGCTGATCTGGTGTTATGCTTGCTTGAGATCACAGACTGCACATGCTGATCTGGTGTTATGCTGGCCGGAGATCACAGACTGCACAGGCTGATCTGGTGTTATGCTGGCCTGAGATCACAGACTGCACATGCTGATCTGGTGTTATGCTGGCCGGAGATCACAGACTGCACAGGCTGATCTGATGCTATGCTGGCCTGAGATCACAGACTGCACAAACTGATCTGGTGTTATGTTGGCCTGAGATCACAGACTGCACATGCTGATCTGGTGCTATGCTGGCCTGAGATCACAGACCGCACAGGCTGATCTGGTGTTATGCTGGCCTGAGATCACAGACTGCACATGCTGATCTGGTGCTATGCTGGCCGGAGATCACAGACTGCACATGCTGATCTGGTGCTATGCTGGCCTGAGATCACAGACTGCACAGGCTGATCTGGTTCTATGCTGATCACATATCGGACTGCGGGGGATGCACAGGCAGATATCGCCCTATGCTGGCCTCAGTTGCCGTATGGTACATTTTTATGCCACCGGGTTTCGAAGAAACGGGTGGCATATAGTGCTTGGACCGTCCGTCCGTCCGTCTGTCCGTCCGTCACACTTTTCGGTTAACCATTTTGTCACAGTTTCTCAAATATGCTGCAGGTGGCATCCGCGTTCGACAGACGCATTTCTTGTTTGTTAATTGACGGCTCATATTTCAGTCTGACTCATGAAAGCGCATGTGTTCACCCATCACTTTAGGATGATACACGGGTTTGCCGACAGAAATTATAAGTCTGATCATGATGGTAACTTATGTGTGGGGTATGGTGATAAAGCTTCAATGAACCATCTGTGGTCATGGCTGGTTGCACAGGCGATCGGTATGTTGATAGGATCGATAGGATAGTGTATTATACCTTTTTAGACATGTAGAACAAGGCTCAAGAATTTCTTTATTTCTCATCAGAAGTATATGTTGTGACCACTCATTTGAACCGTCTCGCCGAGACGGTTCAAATGAGTGGTCACACCATATACTTTGGTTCAGAAATAATGAAAATAGATAGAGAATAGTAGGTTAGTGCCGTGAATGGAAACACATATCTGGCAAGGCTCAGGAAACGGGATGGGCGAGGCTCTGCCGAGCACATCCGTTTCCGTGCCGCGCCAGATATTTTTTTCCACTCGCGGCACTTACCTACTATTCTATTTATCCCGTCAACACATATACATGCTTTACAATGCCAGGAAATAATCCCGGTAACCGCACATATTCATACGCAGTGAGTAGGTCGTATTGACAGGATATCAAAAATGTTTCACGGCAACGTGTTTCACGGCACATACGCACTGTGTTGACGGGATAAAATATCATTCTATAGGCAATGTATTTAAAAAATAAAAGGTAGTCATTCTAGAGTAAATGTATTTAAAAAATAAAATATAGTCATTCTATAGTCAATGTATTTAAAAAATAAAATGTAGTCATTCTAGAGTAAATGTATTAAAAAAATAAAATGTAGTCATTCTATAGCCGATGTATTAAAAAGATAAAATGTTGTGATTATATATATAGTCAATGTATTTAAAAAATAAAATGTAGTTATTCTATAGTCGATGTATTTAAAAACTAAAATGTCATTCTGTAGTCAATGTACTTAACAAAATAAAATGTAGTCCTTCTATAGTTAATGTATTTAAAAAACGTAGACTATAGAATTACTAAAATTTTTATTTTTTACATATCTAAAAAAATATAATGCACTATCCTATTAACATGCCGGTCGCATGTGGCTGGTTGGACATAAACCACTCCGCATGGTTTCTATTGAAAACTTGAATTAAACATACAGTCAGCGCTCCAGATAAGGAATTAGTAATTGAATATTTTCACTCCATCATTTCTGAAGCAATTGGGTATTTCAAAATTTTAATTGGGTAAAATAAAATCACACTACTGTTTACACATCAACAGACAGCAATTATTGAATAGTTTGCTTCTAAATGAAAACATGTCTTGGCATTTCATTAGAATTGTTTCCTTGGAGACAAATTCTAATGAAATACCAAGATGTGTTTTCATTGGAAATAAGAAAAATATGCTATATTTGTGCTCTGTTTGTTGTTTTCTGCAGCATGATAAAGGTACCACAAAATTGTTATTGCTTTTTGATACTCGCTACTTCTGACTTCAATTGGGTTTTTGGCAATTTTAATTGGGTATTTAAGCAAATACCCAGCTTATCTGGAGCTCTGTACAGTACAAGTATTAAGTTAAAGGTATAGAAAACATGCATGCGTACGTGTGAAATAGTTCATTCACCCGATGCAAACACATTGACTCTTAACCAATTTCAGTCTAAGGATACGATTATTTTTGTAAACAAACTATTTTGTTTATTCCTCCATGAAGGTCAAACGAGTGGTAACAACATATACTCTCGAGATGAAATAAAGGAAATAGACATTTTGTTCTCATAAAAGTTTCATACTACATGTATCCCATCATTAATGGGTTAAAATCCTGAATTAAATTGTGGCGTCTGCTGTTTATTTTTTGTTTTCCATTCTTCTCGTCAATACCATGTTTTGACTATAATTTAGCATAATTTCCAAAATTATGCTAAATTGTTGTCAAACCATGTTTTCATTGAGAAAGAAGACAAGTAAAAAGTGGGTGGCAGGTGGGAGTATATGCGATTGGTAATTTCAGACTGGAGACCTGGTTTGGCCCTCACATACGTCTTTGGCATTTTGTATGTGACAGTTGAATCTGGTTATACCCCTTATGTGAGTATTACGATTACTCCTAATCCTATTTTAGGGGAAGGGACCAAGTGACCTTGGTGTGGTATGGACCTGGCACAAGGTCAGGTTATTCTAATTGCAGGGCTGAATATATTTTTTCGCTATGTAAATATTCCGTTCTGATTTTGGGATCCCCCCTCCCCCCCCCCCACCAATGCAGCAACTTAAAATGGGATAGAACCAGTTTGCCTGGCCTTACATGACCTTTAGCTGTTGAGAGACCGGTTAAACACCAATAAACAAACAAACAAAATAAAAAAAACAACAGCAGATGACAATTGGTGCTTTCCGCATTGTAAGGGTTAACCATTCCAACTTGACGTATCATAGAACATTTCTTTTGCATATAGCAAAAAGGGAAACAGTGCATACCTTGATAAGTGCAGACTGGTCTGGGTCTACACTGGTTGCAAAACTTGGAAAAGTCGCGGGAATACTGGACGAGGCCTTCCGGCCTTCGTCCAGTATTCCCGCGACTTTTCCAATGCCGTAATCCCCATTTCCAATGCCGTAATCCCCATTGATATAGCTACATTTGCTGGAATTATTTACATATACACAGCATATACAACCCTAACAACTTTTCTCGTCTGTGCAGTCTGTGATCAAAATAAGATTCGACAACATTTTAGAATCATTTCCAATTCTAAAGTGTTTTCAAACTGTGTTTTTATTGAGAAAGCTGACAAAATGAGCCGCATCGCGAGAAAACCTGTCTTCGGGAAATTCTTGGTCAACTTAACATTGTGTTACTATGATAATGGTATTTGTATGATGAATTGCATGTTTTTTATTTGATCATGATATCTGCAATATTCATTAAAATATTATATTTTATACAACACCACTATTCAGGTCGCTTGAGCAAATGAGACGTCACATAAAAGCGACGTCAAACGACGTCAAAACGACTTTACAGTATCTACGTATCTACTGTGACACATATAGTATACGCCAACATGTGTGACATGCCACTTACATCATATAACCACCAGACACTGAGTAATGAAGGTTATATCTTGGCTATTTATGTATGTACATGTATTTAGCAGTGAATCATTTAGAAGGGCATTGCATTTCAACCCCACAGAGTTAGTTGAACCCCACAGAGTTAGAGTCTTATATTTGCAAATGCTGTAGATTCAGATGAGCCGGCTCGTAACGAGCCGTCTCATCAGGATCTGCAGTATTTGTCCGTTGTTTTCAAAATTAAAAATAAAATACCCGTTTTATATCCCGTCAACACAGTGCGTCTGTGCCGTGAAACACGGTGCCGTGAAACATTTTTGATATCCTGTCAATACGACCTAATCACTGCGTATAAATGTGTGCGGTTTTCATACTGGTCGATTCTCCGATTTTGAGGGTGCGGCTGGGGTTATCTTTTGCATGTTAAAGCTATTTGTAACTTTGACGAGATAAATAGAATAGTAGGTTAGTGCCATTGGAATGGGAAAAAACAAATTGATCCTGGCGGCGGCCACGGAAACTGGGATGGGCGAGGCTCTGCCATATATTTTTCCCACTCACTGCACTAACCAAATATTTCTCTATTTATGAATACACATGTAATGGATTATTTAAACAAAATAGCTTTGGTGGTTGGTTTGGAGCATGCGAAGAGTAAATTTAACAATGTGTTCTATCCTTACCAGTATCCCCATATCCCTGTTTTGGCCCTAAGGTATGTTTTTGGTCTTGCATCTGAGAGTTGCATCCGGTCATACTTATTATAAAAGTAGTAACATATTTACTAATTATATTAATATGGGTTTAATGGGGCTAATTTTAATTTTAACGCTAAGTGAATGGTGTGTTTAGGACCTGGTACACCACTAACTATTTATGATAAGCACCATTTCCAGTCACAGTCACAAATGACAATGTGTATACAGTGGAACCTGTGCTAAAGACCACCTCCAAATAGCAATCACCTGGCTGTAAAGGCCACACTTTTCTTGTCCCAATGGCACAATTACAATTATATTAATGACCCTGTGAATAAAGACTACATATGAACAAAGGCCAAATTTTTAATTTTCCATGGCTGGCCTTTATTCACAGGTTTGACTGTATATACCAGGCCCGTAGCCAGACCTGTTTGAAGGGGGGGGGGGGGGGGGGGGTCGTTTCCAAGGCCCAATGGGCCTGATGCATCTAGGGGGGTCCGCGGAAAATTTGAAATATAGGTGGTCTAAAACACAATTTCCGGCATTCTCCACAACGGCTGAGCTTCTAACTGTGACCTTCCATACCCGATTCTTTTTTAAATTATTTTTTTTGCTGAGAAAGTGGACCTCGAGGCTGGGCGGTGGGTCGTCCGACCGCTCCGACCGCCCTGGCTACGGGCCTGTATACCCACAGGTTGAAGTAACGGACCGAGGTCTATAAATACATTAAATATGCCTAAAAGCATCAATAAATGAACAAATATTTTTATTTATTTTTTTACTCCCTCCATATATATATACTCCATATATGGAGTATATGGAGGGAGTAAAATTGTTTTTATTTTTTTTCTTCGTTTATTGATTCTTTTAGGCATATTTAATGTATTTATAGACCTCGGTCCGTTACTTCAACCTGTGTATATACCATGTATGTACATTTCTCATGGTATGCTTTATAGTATTACGTCGTGCTGTGGGCAATTGTTTCATCATTGTGCAAATATGTATGATTGTCATGACAACACTAGGCTTATGTAATATCCAAGGTGCATGATCACGTGGTTACAACAACAACAACGCCGCCCACTCCAAAGTAAGTATTATTTGATAGTTTCCTTAATATGCAACGGATTTTGATGAAATATGGCGCAGCAAACGCGTCTTCGTGAGCTGCATTTGGTGGTCTATGGAGTTTGCACAGACTTATGCCATTTCTGCGAAGAATCGATTTCCGTGTCGGAGATTCTTCGCAAAAACGACAGCAGTTTGGGGTGAAAATACAGAAAGCACCAGTTGCAGCTTAACAAGACACGTTTGATGCGCCATATTTCATCCAAATCCGTTACGTAATAAGGACACTATACAAGAATGTGTACTTTGAATCGGTACTTGTTATTGTTGTTAGTACCACGTGATCATACACCTTGGATTCTGAGCAATCTGCTCCCACTGAATTAAGGACAGTGTTTTGTCTAGCCAAGTTGGTGAACTATAATTCCAGCACAAAAATGTTTACACAATTCCCTAACATTTGATTGGTCCGTAGCAAGTCTCTGTCCAGAATTTATATCCCAGTAAACTCCCACGCCGAACTACTTTCCATAACCGTGAGGCGCAGTTAAAATAATTTTTAAGAAAACGGAAAATAAACACATTTTCTTGATGAATTCATTTCAAATGCTGGAATTATAAGGAATTAATGGCTTTTTTGTGGAATTTATCGGGGATATAAACGTGGAAAAGTCGCGGGAATACTGGACGAGGCCTTAACAAAATTACAATTTCATGCCGAACTACTTTCCGTAACCGTCAGGCGCAGGTAAAATAATTCTTAAGAAAACGTAAAATAAACACATTTTCTTGATGAATTTATTTCAAATGCTGGAATTATAAGGAATGAATGACCTTTTTGTGGAATTTATCGGGGATATAAACTTGGAAAAGTCGTGGGAATACTGGACGAGGCCTTCCGGCCTTCGTCCAGTATTCCCGCGACTTTTCCAAGTTCATACCCCGATAAATTCCACAAAAAGGCCATTCATTCCTATAATGAATACTAATCAGGCTAAGTAGTTAGGCAAGCTTTGTGTTTAGTAGGACACTTTGGAACGCCAAATCTACATAAACTCAAATAATTAATGCTAGCTCTAAATAATTAGAGCTAGCAATAAATATTTAGAGCTAGCTCCAAATGATTTAGAGAGCTTTTCAAATTTTCAATTTAAGGATAAATTTATTAATTATTATTATACTGAATTTATTACATTATCACACTTTGGCTGTGATTACATGTAAGTAATACATTCAGTATAATAAATCGGCATACTTTTAATCATCAAACATATTCAGTGGTTAGTTCTATATGAAATAATTCAATTTGGGGAAAAACAATGACTACTCCCTCAATGTATACTTAGCTAGATAAGTATGCTTAGCAATTTTGATGAAACATGCTACAGGTTTGGCCCTCAGGTACGTTTTTGGCATTCTTCTATGTGACAGTTGAATCTGGTTATACCCCTTATATTATATCAGTACTTAGACGATTATTCCTCATCCTATTACTTTTAGGGGAAGGGAAAATGTCTCAGATGATGTCTCTGATATAAAGAGCATTTTGCGCATAGTGAGTGGGCATGTACCTTTATTGCAAAATGCTGATATTGTTAGAGGTGAATAATAGTGACAAATAATACAGGGGCCCGTTTCACTAAACTTCTTACGACTAAAATGTTCGTAAGTGCAAATTTAAGATCGTCTGTAAATTTCAATGTATGGATTTACAGTTATTGAGCATAAGCAGCCTATGCTCAATACATTTAAATCCATCAGTTGTTTATAAGAAAAGATTGTTAATGTGAAATTTACAGGCTATCATAATTTTACACTTACGAACATTTTAGTCGTAGAAAGTTTAGTGAAACGGCCCCCAGATCCTGATGAGACGAGTGAATTTTAGATCTGGACGAGTGGTAATTTGAAGAGACGGTGCTGCATAAACAGTAAAACATATATGAATGTATGAGGTTAACCCTTTCGACACCAAATGCCTGTATAGTGGTATTGGCAAACAGTGTAGATCCAGATGAGCCGGCTCGTCACGAGCCGTCTCATCAGGATCTGCAATGTTTGCAAGTAATTTTCATATTTTGAAACAAAATCACACCCTGTTCATAAATGGACTAGTCTGAAAATCATTTTGTGCCAGTTGGATTGGTTGCAAAATTAACATATCAAATTCCATTCCAGTTACTTAAGGGTGAAAGGGTTAAATCCAATCTTGACGAGTGGAAAAAAAGTGGAGGCCCGAGAAGGCGAGTAACTTACGATCTGTCCATGCCCATCTGCTCCATGTAGAGTTCTTTGCTGATCGTCTCTGAGTCCGTGGATCCCGTGATGCTGATAAACATCGACTGAAATAGACCGGTCTATATATAGGATATCGAACTTGAAAAATCACGATTATCTTAACTTATAACTACTTACGGGGCAGCACTGACGTTACAATTGGCGGAGTTTGTATTTTCTATATTTAATATCGTAATAAAGCAGATTATGACAGCACATGGGAATCGTCTCCATAGTCATGTGTTGTAATAGCAAATTTAACCCTTCCACGGTTTAATTTATTTTGAGGTCAGTTGTTTATGTTCTATTTTCTTTTTCTCTCATCAAAAACATGGATTGACTGACAGTACTTTAGAATAATTTTCAAATGATTCTGAAGTGCTGTCAAACAATGTATTAATGAGAGCCACGACAAAATCTAAACCGACAGCAGACGATAATTTATCCCGTCAACACAGTGCGTATGTGCCGTGAAACACGGTGCCGTGAAACATGTTTGATGTCATGTCAATTAATACGACATAATCACTGCGTATGAATATGTCCGGTTGTCATACTTGTCGATTCTCTGATTTTGAGGATGCGGCTGGGGTTTGTTCTTTTTGCATTTTAAAGCTATTTGTAGTGTTGACGGGATAAATAGAATAGTAGGTTAGTGCCGTGAATGAGCCTCGCCCATCCCATTTCCTAAGCCTTGCCAGATATGTTTTCCCATTCACGGCACTAACCTACTATTCTCTATGTGTGTTTCCCGCGCATTCTAAGGGTCCACAATAAGACCACGCACGCGCAGTTGGGTGGTCGGGAGCATGCGAAGGGTATTCATACTTATCCCGTCAACACAGTGCGTATGTGCCGTGAAACACGGTGCCGTGAAACATTTTTGATATCCAGTCAATACTATTTTTGCATTTTACAGCCATTTGTAGGTGTTGACAGGATAAATAGAATAGTAGGTTAGTGCCGTGAATGGGAAAAATATCTGGCGCGGCACGGAAACGGGATGTGCTCGGCAGAGCCTCGCCCATCCCGTTTCCTGAGCCTTGCCAGATATTTTTTCCCATTCACGGCACCAACCTACTATTCTCTATTTACCGGAATCCCGATATCCCTGGTTTGGCCCTTGTGTACATTTTAGTTTTGACTTTCGTGTCACTTGAGAGTTGAATCCCGTTATACCCATTATAAAAGTAGAAATATTAGTATTAATCATATTACTTTTAGGGAGTGGGGCTACGTGACTGGTGTGGTGAGCACCTGACACCAAGTCGGGTTATTCCAATTTCAGGGCTGAATATATATATTTTTTCTGTAAATATTAATTTCTGATTTTTTAATCCCCCCACCCCCATCACAACAGGTGAACTATGGGATTCGACCCCGTAAACCCGGCCTAAAATTACCTTAACTGTGATTTTCATATTTTGTACAACAAAAACACACCCTTTTCATAAATGGGCTAGTCTGAAAATCATTGTGTGACGATTGTATTGGTCGGAAAATTATCATATCACTGTCCATTCCATTTACTTATGGTTGAAAGGGGTAAATAAATAAATAAATAAATACTCACACACAGTTGCTGGTCGTCAAACTCCGGCTCATCCGCATCGACCTGACACTTATTTACGGCCATCTTTAACTCATTGATATTAAGAACGCCATCGTTGTTGACGTCAGCGAACGCCCACCATTTCTCCGCCTGACTGGCCGCGATCTTCATTGTTGGTCTATGCGAATTATAAGAGACGATATGTTTAAATGGTGTATAATTTGAATGGTGAGCATATACGTTGAACAGTTTGAATGGTGTATAATTTGAATGGTGAACATATTATACGTTGAACAGTTTGAATGGTGTATAATTTGAATGGTGAACATACTTATTATACGTTGCACAATTTGAATGGTGTATAATTTGAATGGTGAACATATTATACGTTGTACAGTTTGAATGATGTATAATATGAATGGTGAAATCTACGTTATACGTTGTACAGTTTGAATGGTGTATACATGTAATTTGAATGGTGCACATACCGTTGTACAGTTTGAATGATGTATAATTTGAATGGAGCATATAACGTTGTACAGTTTGAATGGCTTATAATTTGATTGGTGAACATAGTATACGGTATACAGTTTGAATGGTGTATAACATGAATTGTAACATATTATACGTTGTACAGTTTGAATGGCGAATAATAGGATGGTAAACATGCTATACGTTGTGCAGTTTGAATGGTGAATAATGTGGATGGTGAACATATTGAATGGAGGTCTACGTATTGAACGCTGAACATATCGAATGCTGAACAATTTGAGTAGTGAAAACAAATTGAACATATTGGATAATGGGCAGATTGAACGAAACCAAATGAATGGTTCACCGGTTGAATGCAGAACACATTGAATGGTGATATGAACAGGTTGAATTTGTATAAGCAGCTTGACTGGCATACTACGCAATCGTGAATAAATACGGGGGCGGTTTACCATGCTTAGTGTGTGATGGTCACGTGATGTCATATTTGTAAACGCTAGCACTTGTAACTATCTATTTACATGTATATAACGCTTGTCGTTTATGAAGTATGAAATACTTAGCTAGCAATTCAATTATAATATAATATCAGAAAAAAAACTTACCTTTTAGATAGAATAGATCTACTGTACGTAACGTAATCGTCCCAGCAAGATGCAGACAGTGAATGATTGGGTGAGTGTATATAAATGCGGTATGCAATTCGTTTCGTCAGTGAAGCGTGGACTGAGGGAGAAGGGACCTTAGCGACAACGGTACGATGTTTCGTCTGCTGTTGCATAACAACTACATGCCGTATATGGCGGACAAACTACGAGAACAGAAATCCCATTGGTAGTTTACGTAGTCACAAAGTATCGAGTGAACACTTACTATTGATTAAATAACTCACTTCGCGGGAATATTTGCTAGACGGCTGGTTTCGTGCCCAATACGTACAATAAGTATATGCAACATCGAGTCACATTAATTTTTCTTCATGACTGGTTTCGCCAAAAGGCAAGACAAGTCACTTAAACATGGGCAATCCATGAAACTATCTGCCTTGCAGCCTGTGCTCAGTGTTGTTGCTATCAAAAATAGGAAGGCGTGTACGTCGAAAAAGGCGGGAACCGCGTTGTGTCGTCTGCCTTCCTCCTACAAAGATGCATTGGTGGTTGTGACTGGAGAAATGGGGCTTATGGGATTTGTGGTCAGTGTAGCTCTTTATCAAATTATGAAATTTCACACTCCGGGGCAAACAGTGTAGTAAATGGCATATAGCTATAGATCGTTAGCAGACTACTGTTAGCTTAACAGACTGTTCAATCCAATTAGCATTGCTAATTGGATTGAACAGTCTGTTAAGCTAACAGTAGTCTGCTGACGATCTATAGTTATAGTAGTCTGTTAACGATCTATAGTTATATGCCATTTACTACACTGTTTGCCATCCTTGAAATAGTGTTATGTTTACATACATGCATACGTGTTACCTTCACGAGCCATGTGGCTTACAGTTTTCTGAATAACTAAACTACAGTGGAACCTCTCTAAACCATACACCAAGAAAACATCTGTTATCTTATTTTTGATGAGATTCTTGGTCATTTATCTCATGTGATAATGTCTGTTCGTGATCGCATAGCACACAACTATGGCTCATAATTACCAAATGCCTGGTTTTCGGGGAGTCCGGTTTAGTGAGGTTTCATTGTCACTATATTGCTTGTTAGAACCATGACAGGTGTTTCATTGAAGGAATGGCGAACAGTGCAGATCCTGATCAGACTGTGCGGATGCACAGACTGATCATAAGCCTCATTTTTTCAGTCACACTGACAGCCACGTATTTGTTAACATTTACAGAATGTTTATATACCAACGTTCACAAGTCACCCACTGCCAAATATATCTTCCTACAGTTTGAACACGTGTAGCAGCATGTAGCCCATGGACAGAAGTGTCATATTTTACACTGATTTACACTGGGCGCAAATTACCTTAGTTGTTGATAGGCCGTTAAACACCAATAATAAAACAAAACAAAACTGGGCGCAAAACCCATAAGCCAGTCAGTCCAGTCACAACCACATTTAACAATTTGAACTGATAGCCCGCTATAGCGGTTTATGCAAACAGTGCAGATCCAGATAAGCAGGCTTGTAACGAGCCGTCTCCTCAGGACCAACACTTTTTGCAGGTAATTTTAATATTTTTGAGAGCAAAAACACCCCCTTTTCATAAATGTACTAGTCTGAAAAGCATGTAGTGACGATTGGATTGGTTGCAAAAATTAACATATCAAAATCCATTCTGGACAGTTACTTGAGGGGTGAAATGGTTAAGCCCGCCTCTTGTATTATCGTATCACCGATATCAGTCATATGTTTCCGTACATCATACGCTCAATTTCCTTTAAAAATTCCTAGGATTGGTTTACACGTATTTATCTATAAAGCGGAAAGGCATAACCAAATTATCGCCCGACTTATTATCACACGTTATGCTAGTACATGTATAGATAGCTCTAGTGTACATAAACGCACCTTGTAATTTGATCAAATAAAATTAATAGTGTCGTTTACCAATATATGCCATTGACGGCACATAAAATGAAAAAAGGACAGCTGTCCGAGATCAAGCCCGTACGTAGATGCGACGGGTGCGTACGCACACCCCCCCCCCTCCCCCCCCCCCCCCATCCCCCCCCCCCCCCCCCCCCCTCCCCCTTAACCCTTTCAACACCACAGGCCTGTATAGTGGTATTGGCAAAAAGTGTAGATCCTGATGAGCCGGTTCGTGACGAGCCGTCTCATCAGGATCTGCACTTTTTGCAAGTGATTTTCATACTTTTGAGAACAAAAACACCCCTTGTTCGTAAATGGACTGGTCTGAAAATCATTTTGTGATGAGTGGATTGGTTGCAAAATTAACATATCAAAATCCATTCCAGTTACTTAGGGATGAAATGGTTAATCTGCCGAGGTCTGTCCGTGGATGTGCAAAAACGATGTTTAGCCCTTCTCGCCGTCTATAAACGCACCCCCTAAATTAATTCCTGCGTATGGGCCTGGAGATATCAACGAAACAGAGCCTTTAAATAAAGTGTGAATGGTGTACGTATATGGCACGCCGTTTTACTATTTATTCAGAGCAAAAGATATCTCTTTGAGTCAATAAGATATCTCTTTCAATCAACACTATATAGTTTTCAGTCAATAAGATGTCTGTTTGTCAGAAAGAGATATATCTTGTTGATTGAAAGAGATATCTTCTTGAATGAAAGAGATATCTTATTGACTCAAAGAGATATCTGTAACTCTGAAATATATATCTCTATGATAATAACAATATAGATATCTGTTTCAGAGTTACAGATATCTCTTTGAGTCAATAGGATATCTCTTCAGTCAATAATATATCTATTTTAGTCAATAAGATATCTCTTTCAGTAAATAAGATATCTTCTTCCGTCAATAAGATATATCTTTGACTGAGGAAGATATATGTTACTTATAAAGATATCTTGTTCATGTACTAGATATCTTATTGACAGAAATAGATATATGTTTGTCAGAAAGAGATATCTTCTTGAATGAAAGAGATATCTTATTGATTCAAAGAGATATCTTTTACTCTGAATAAATAGTAAAGCGGCGTGCCATATACGTAACGATTACTATGACTGTGTTTGGTATGTGAGCGATATTTCTCGAACGCCACTCAAGCATCTACTTAAAAGAAATTAAACATGTTTATGCTTATATTAATTATTACAAAAACTGACAGAAAATGTTACTTTTCTAATATGATTATCCATTTTCATAAATAAAGTTTAAATATGTAATGACTTCGAAGTCCTGCTCTTTTCATGCATACTTTTTGATAATTAAAAATATAAACCATTGTAACTTTTTAAAAAGTATTAAATGTATGTTTATATCCGATGTTCTGCATTACGTTCAGTTTACCATTGGCCATATCATTCTAAATTAAGAAAACCAGAACATAAAACTAATGCTGCACTTCTGCTTTAAGGCGTTTTGCCATTTTCTTCATTTCTAAATGCAAGTATATGTTGTGACCACTCATTTGAACCGTCTCAACGAGACGGTTCAAATGAGTGGTCTCAATATATACTTCGCCATTAATGTCCTATCAATGTCTTCCCCGTCTTGTAGCCTATTTCACCAACATTGCAAAGTATATACTTATCTAGCAAATTATACTTTGAGGGAGAAATTGTAAAATTTAGGATAAATTTATTAATCTTTATTATACTGAATTTATTACATTATCACAGCCATTTTGTGTTCTTGTGTGCGTTGGGTTTTTTCCCTCATTTATTTTGTTGGAAAATACTGAACACTGGCGAAGAAACTGAAGTAATATGTCTGTATGCTCTTATTTAAATAAATAATTAATTTAAATTACTATAAAGCTATATAATTATGTTTCTCATATTTCTGTGACTGATGAAACGGGGTCTTTGGGAGTTGTGACCAGTGTAGCTCCTGATCAAATATCACGTTCAAATGTGGCCTGATAACGATTTGATTGCTTGTTAGAAGCATACTTAACTGATGTTTCATTGGTGGAATGGCGAACAGTGTAGATCCTGATCAGACTGCGGATGCACAGGCTGATCTGGATCTACACTGGTCGCAAAACCCATACGTCCGATTTCTCCAGTCACAGCCACATATGTGTTCTATCATTTACTTTTTTTTTCTGACCATGCACCACCCGTCTGCGTCACGTGTGTAACTATGACGACATACTACGTATATGGCTGTACATATAGCTGGTGCCTAGAAATAACAGCGCGTGGTTAATTAACGTTCATTAGGTGACAACAACGATGACAATTAACAACATGAATACATTTTCCTCGACATGAACAACATGACGCAGCCACCCTACTGAGTCTGTGCCAACATGCTGGCCGTGTGTACATAGCAAACCCAATGTCGGGGTATTTTTTTATACCTGCATGTGGTCTATTTCACCAACATTGCAAAGTATACATTTATAGCAAAGTATACTTTGAGGGAGAAATTTAAAATTTTAGGATAAATTTATTAATTTTTATTATACTGAATTTATTACATTAGCACAGCCATTTTGGCTGTGATAATGTAATAAATTCAGTATAATAATTATGCATATATACCTTTAATCATCAGATATAATTATGCAATCGTTAGTTCTATATGATATAATGCATTTCAGGAAAAATAAATGATTACTCCCTCAAAGTATACTTTGCTTGAAAAGTATACTTTGAAATGTTGGTGAAATAGGCTACATGTACTAGTCGACTTGGGTCTGTCGGTACAATCATGCTCTCTATCAGTCTTTGTGGTTGTAGAGAGATTTAGGCGAAAAGTAAGCGCCTGAATTGCAGACACACAACAACAACAAATGATTGCAGCTGTTAGCCAAAACACATTTTCGGTAGAGTCTTGAGGCAATATCCTACAGCGGCATGAATATTAATGAGTCATGAATATTCATGATTATTCATGACATGTTACAACAACAACAACAACAACGTTAACAACCGCTTCTTTTTGTACCCAGCCATGCGTGATATCCACAGCTGTAGGATATTGCCTGCATATCATGCATATGGTGGCAATCCTCTACAGCGGGACACCTTATATGACATATACAACCCACAGCTGTAGGATATTGCCTGCATATGGTGGCCATCCTATACAGTGGGGCACTTTATATGAATTACACAACCCACAGCTGTAGGATATTGCCTACATATGGTGGCAATCCTCTACAGCTGTACACCGTATATGGTTTACACAACCCACAGCTGTAGGATATTGGCAACATATGGTGGCAATCCTCTACAGCTGTACACCATATATGGCTTACACAACACACAGCTGTAGGATATGGCAACATATGGTGGCAATCCTCTACAGCTGTACACCATATGGCTTACACAACACACAGCTGTAGGATATTGGCAACATATGGTGGCAATCCATCTACAGCGGTACAACGTATGTGGCTTACAAATCCCACATGCTGTAGGATATTGAATAGATATGGTGGCAATCCTCAGCAGCGGGACACCTTATATGACTGACACAACACACAGCTGTAGCTAGGATGTTGCCTACATATGGTGGCAATCCTCTACAGCTGTACACCGTATATGGCTTACACAACACACAGCTGTAGACTATTGCAACATATATGGTGGCAATCCTCTACAGCGGTACACCGTATATGACTTACACAACCCACAGCTGTAGGACATTGCCTACATATGGTGGCAATCCTCTACAGCGGTACACCGTATATGGCTTACACAACACATAGCTGTAGGATATTGCCTATATATGGTGGCAATCCTCTACAGCGTTGTGGCAATCCTCTACAGCGGGGCACTTTATATGGCTTACACAACACAGCTGTAGGATATTGCCTGCATATGGTGGCAATCCTCTACAGCGGTACACCGTATATGGCTTACACAACACATAGCTGTAGGATATTGCCTATATATGGTGGCAATCCTCTACAGCGTTGTGGCAATCCTCTACAGCGGGGCACTTTATATGGCTTACATAACACAGCTGTAGGATATTGCCTGCATATGGTGGCAATCCTCTACAGCGGGACACCTTATATGACATACACAACCCACAGCTGTAGGATATTGCCTGCATATGGTGGCCATCCTCTACAGTGGGACACTTTATATGAATTACACAACCCACAGCTGTAGGATATTGCCTACATATGGTGGCAATCCTCTACAGCTGTACACCGTATATGGCTTACACAACCCACAGCTGTAGGATATTGGCAACATATGGTGGCAATCCTCTACAGCTGTACACCATATATGGCTTACACAACACACAGCTGTAGGATATTGTCAACATATGGTGGCAATCTCTACAGCGGTACACCGTATGTGGCTTACAAATCCCACAGCTGTAGGATATTGAATAGATATGGTGGCAATCCTCTACAGCTGTACACCGTATATGGCTTACACAACACACAGCTGTAGGATATTGGCAACATATGGTTGCAATCCTCTACAGCTGTACACCATATATGGCTTACACAACACACAGCTGCAGGATATTGGCAACATATGGTGGCAATTCTCTACAGCGGTACACCGTATATGGCTTACACATCCCACCGCTGTAGGATATTGCCTCGATATGGTGGCAATCCTCGACAGCGGGACACCTTATATGACTTACACACACACAGCTGTATAATATTGCCTACATATGGTGGCAATCCTCTACAGCTGTACACCGTATATGGCTTACACAACACACAGCTGTATAATTTTGGCAACATATGGTGGCAATCCTCTACAGCGGGGCACTTCATATGACTTGCACAACCCACAGTTGTAGGATATTGCCTACATATGGTGACAATCCTCTACAGCGGTACACCATATATGACTTACACAACCCACAGCTGTAGGATATTGCCTGCATATGGTGGCAATCCTCTACAGCGGGGAACTTCATATGACTTGCACAACCCACAGCTGTAGGATATTGCCTGCATATAGTGGCAATCATATACAGTGGTGCATTTTATATGACTTACACAACCCACAGCTGTAGGATATTGGCAACATATGGTGGCAATCCTCTACAGCGGTACACCATATATGGCTTACACATCCCACCGCTGTATGATATTGCCTACATATGGTGGCAATCCTCTACAGCGCGACACCCTATTATGACTTACACAACACACAGCTGTAGGATATTGTCTGCATATGGTGGCAATACTCTACAGCGGGACACCTTATATGACTTACACAACACACATCTGTAGGATATTGTCTGCATATGGTGGCAATCCTCTGCAGCTGTACACCATATATGGCTTACACAACCTACAGTTGTAGGATATTGCCAGCATATGGTGGCAATCCTCTACAGCGGTAGACCGTATATGGCTTACACAACCCACAGCTGTAGGATATTGGCAACATATGGTGGCAATCCTCTACAGCGGTACACCGTATGACTTACACAACCCACATCTGTAGGATATTGCCTACATATGGTGGCAATCCTCTACAGCAGGACACCTTATACGACTTACACAACCCACAGCTGTATGATATTGCCTGCATGCCTGCATTATGGTGGAACCCTCTACAGTGGGGCACTTCATGACTTACACAACACACAGCTGTAGGATATTGCCTGCATATGGTGGCAATCCTCTACAGCGGGGCACTTCATGACTTACACAACCCAAAGCTGTAGGATATTGCCTACATATGGTGGCATCCTCTACAGCGGGGACACTTCGTACGACTTACACAACCCACAGTGTTGGATATTGCCTACATATGGTGGCAATCCTATACAGCGGGACACTTCGTACGACTTACACAACCCACAGCTGTAGGAATATTGCCTACATATATGGTGGCAATCCTCTACAGCTGGGCACTTCATATGACTTACACAACCCAAAGCTATAGGATATTGCCTACATATGGTGGCAATCCTCTACAGCGGGGCACTTCATGACTTACACAACCCACAGCTGTAGGATATTGCCTACATATGGTGGCAATCCTCCACAGCGGGACACTTCGTCCGACTTGCACAACCCACAGCTGTAGGATATTACCTACATATGGTGGCAATTCTCTACAGCAGGGAACCTTATGTGGCTTACACAACACAGTGTATATATTGCTTGATTACTCCACAGCTCATGTTGATCATGGTCAACCAACACTTTCAAGGACATGAACAAATAACACAAATAGTTTACAATTGATATTTTTACTCAATATTATGTTGCAAGCAAGTTAATTTAATATTATAATATATAACTGAACAGGACAAATTTTAATATCTTTAATCAACATCATATAGGACATCCATATTTAAACGCATATGACAAATATGACTGCTGTTCTTTTGACTAATGTAGTTCTCAGTCTGGGAAGACAGAACAATGGGAGACACAGAGAAAGGGGAGACAGATAGATAGGAGATGGCGAGGTGGAGACATATAGTGGAGACAGCAAGAGAGATGGGGGTGGGGGGGGGGGGGGGGGGCAGCAGAGAGGAGGTGGAGACAGAGGGAGGAGAGTTTTGTTTATTTATTGGTGTTTAACGGTCTATCAACAGCCTGACCTAAAATAGGATTTACGACTAATCGCAATTCAAGTTAATGTGACTTAGTAACTGCAGAGATAGAAGGTATTTAAAAACTTTAAAACGCAGATTTCGGCCGGACGGACGCACGGACGGACGTCATAGTGATCACTACGTCTCGCTTTCCGCAAGCGGGCTCGACAAACTAGATGGCCGCGGCCTGCATGTCGCGCCTTGTGGCGAGGCATGGACACTAAAAACAAATATATAGTATAACGAAAAACTTTAACCAAAAAACTTAACCAACAAACTTAACCAAAAACTTCAAAGTAATTTGACCTTGACATTGGGTACAGGGGCGGCACGGGAGGGGGGTAGAATGAAAATATAGATGATGATAAACACCCATGTGAAGTTTCAAGGTAATGGGCAAAGCAGTTGCAGAGATATAGAATAACAAAAAACTTTAACCAAAAAACTTAACCAAAAAACTTAACCAAAAACTTTAACCAAAAACTTCAAATTAATTTGACCTTGACATTGGGCACAGGGGCCGCACGGGAGGGGGGTAGAATGAAAATATAGATGATGATAAACAACCATATGAAGTTTCAATGTAATGGGCAAAGCAGTTGCAGAGATGTAGTATAACGAAAAACTTTAACCAAAACAATTTAATAACCAAAAACCTTAACCAAAAACTTTAATCAAAAAACTTTAACCAAAAACTTTAACCAAAGAACTTAACCAAACACTTCAAAGTAATTTGACCTTGACATTGGGCACAGGGGCCGCACGGGAGGGGGTAGAATGAAAATATAGATGATGATAAACACATGTGAAGTTTCAAGGTAATAGGCAAAGCAGTTGCAGAGATATAGTATAACGAAAAACTTTAACCAAAAACTTTAACCAAAAAACTTAACCAAAAACTTTAACCAAAGAACTTAACCAAAAACTTTAACCAAAAAACTTTAACCAAAGACTTTAACCAAAAAACTTAACCAAACAACTTAACCAAAAACTTTAACCGGACGTACGTACGTACACGTACGTACGTACGCCAAACGGCCGACTATATCACGCTTTCCGCAAGCGGGTGCGACAAAAACTATATATTCAGCCCTGAAATCAGAATAATCCTGATCTGGTGCCAGGTCCTCGCCACACCAGAATCGCTTGGCCCCCTCCCAAAAGCAGTAGGATCATTAATAATCTTACTACTTTTATAATGGGCAATAACCCAATTCAACCCCCAGGTAACAAACGAGTCAAAGATAATAACGTACCTGAGGGCCAAATCGGGATTCCTATAAGGAGGAGTGAGTGAGTGAATAGGGTTTAACGTCCGCTTTCTGACATAGAGGTACAAGCCTCAGGGAGTCTACACGCAGACGGGTCAACGGGGTCGTGTCCCGTATCCACCTGTCCGAGGGGGGTAAATCCCAACTTCAGAACAGAATATTTACAATCAAAATATATATTCAGTCCTGAAATTAGAACAACCTGATCTGGTGCCAGGCCCTCGCCACACCAGCATCATTTATCCCATCCTCTAAAAGTAATAGGATTAGCCCTAATCTTACTTTTATATATGGGGCATAGCCTGACTCAACTCTCACATACAAGAAAGCCAAAAATGTACATGAGGGCCAAATCCGGTATAGTGGGTTCCGGAAAGTATGAACCCAATCGTTAAGCCAGTTTAGTCACCTTTTACGGCAATGGCTACTGCAGCACTATTCTCAGGATCAGTTGATCCTGCCCCGGTGCCTGCACGGGGCAGTCTATAAGGAGGAACCCTATCGTTAATTTACGCCGTTGCGTTCGCCCGACCACCACTCACAGGAGACGGAGAGACAGAGAGTGGGGAGATGGAGACAGAGAGTTTGTTTGTTTGTTTATTAGTGTTTAACGGCCTATCCACAGCTATGGTCATGTAAGGCTGGGCAAACGGGTTCGATCCAATTTTAACCTGCTGCATTGGGGGGAAAATCCCAAAATCAGAATGTAATATTTACATAGAGAACAAATATATTCAGCCTTGAAATCAGAATAACCTGACCTGGTGCCAGGTCCATACCACACCAAGTCACTTGGCCCCTTCCCCTAAAACAGGATTACGAATATTGTAATACTCACATAAGGGGTATAACCAGATTCAACTGTCACATACAAAATGCCAAAGACGTATGTGAGGGCCAAACCAGGTCTCCAGTCGGGATCCCGGCAAGGATGAACCCTGATCGTTAAATTACCCATCGTGTGCTCCCACCTGCCACCCACCGGTGACAGAGAGAGAAATAAATAGTGGAGACGAGAGAGAAATGTAGAGAGATGGAAACAATGGGAGGGGAGACGGAGAGCCACATTAGCAAGTTAACATATATTGTGACACACCATCAAGCTTATCAAAATTGTGATCAGTGTAGATCTTTATCAAAATGTGGACTTGTGCAGTCAGAAAAGGAGTTAATAACTGTTTGCTATTGCTATATGTAAAGAGGCTTCTCCGACTGAATGGCTAACAGTGAAGACCCTGACCAAACTTCACAGACGAGAAGGCTGATCTGGATCTACACTACGCATAGGCCATAAAATCCCATTTGTCATGATGCATCATAAGTATATTCAGCTCTGAAATTGGAATAATCTGATCTGGTGCCATGTCCGTACTACAAAAAAACTCACTTAGCCCCATTCCCTAAAAGTAATAAGACTAATGTTACTACTCTAAATAATTTTTTAAAACAAAACAATGTAATAAATAGATAACCACCTGCATTTTTGAGTACATAAATATTTATTTCACTCGACAGAAAGGCCACATAATTTGTCCAACTAACTTGTGTTGCACACTCGTTAGTCGACCAAATTAGATGTCATGGCTGGCTCGTGAAAGATATTTCTTATATCTAACAAATGCTGGTGGTTATTCTCTATTCCTTACATTTCAGCCGGCAGTTTTCCCAAATTTCACAGTGAATTACACCACTGGGTTGTGTCGAGCTGAAATTGTTTACACCACTCTTGTGTTTCCTATATATAAAGAAATGATGTCAGTAAAGTCACAATGACATTTTCCTACAACTAATCAAATCATGTTCTAGGACACATTCTGAATCACACGACAGTTGCCTTCAATATGACCCGCCTTCAGAAATTAGTTTGCACAACTCTTGTCCATATTTTACGCTTCAATCACTTTGTTTTTGCAAATTATCATGTGTGAAATGTTCATTTAACCAGACGAGCTGATTATCTTGAAATACCTTCGTGATTGGATCCTACTGCTATACGAACTCGGTTCACTACACTCACTCATTTGTTGAGCGTAAGGACCCAACCACTTGTGCATTATTTCACGATAACCAGCTCAACATGTTAAATAACCGATTACATGCATATAGCTAGTTCCTTGTACAATCTATACTGCAACTATTGAACATATTAGAATGTATAAAACAGCAGGTGTCCAGGATGAAGATCTAACTTTGTAACAAAATACATATAGAGGATCTTAAATGAGTTTCCATCAGGTATGAGATTATGAAACGAGTCGCGCACAGTTTATGCACCGAGCCTGAGGCGAGGTGCATAAAATGGCCGACGAATTTCATAAATCTCATATCAAATGGAAACGAGTTTGACATTCTGTTTATCACACGACTTCCCTCCAAAGAGCATCCAACGTGGAGATTTCCAATATGTTCAGTGAGCAGACGCCATTGACTATTTTCGCATCTAGTTAAAAATCTCTGCAGAGAAAAATAGTTTTAATCCCTGCAAGAAAAATTATTATAAATATGCCATGTAATAGGCTCCTATTCTTTGCAAACACTTCATATTACGAAACGAAAGCACATTCAAACAATTTCAGTAATTTTAACGAGACGCCGGCGCTTCTAATGACGTTTCAAACATGATGACGTCAACGTCAAAACATTGCTTTGTCGCGCCATTACGGATGTCATTTCGAACATCTCCATTTTATTAATTTCACATAACGTTGGCACAAAATACGAATACATAATTAGGGCGATGCGGCCAGTCAATCAAATTCTCTACAGGTGTTATTACACGTGTGCCATATAACATTTATGAACTGGGTTAACACTGTTTTCATGGAATAACACTGTTTTCAAAGGAAGTTTTGAACCACTGCATTTGACCATATATATACTTTTGTTCCTAAGACTATGCATGCTGTAGGTACACTTTTTTTCACATGTTCAATGAAAGAGTTTGTTTGTTTGTTTATTGGTGTTTAACGGCCTATCAACAGCTAAGGTCATGTAAGGCCGGGCAAACGGGTTCGATCCCGTTTTAACCTGCTGCATTGGGGGGAAAATTCCAAAATCAGAACTGAATATTTACATCGAGAAACAATATATTCAGCCCTGAAATTAGAATAACCTGACCTGGTGGCAGGTCCATACCACACCAAAGTCACTTGGCCCCTTCCCCTAAATAGGATTACGAACAATCGTAATACTCACATAAGGGGTATAACCAGATTCAACTGTCCACATACAAAATGCCAAAGACGTATGTGAGGGCCAAAACCAGGTCTCCAGTCGGAATTCCGGTAAGAATGAACCCCGATCGTTAAATTACCCATCGCTTGCACCCACCTTCCACCCACTCAAGGAAAGAGAGCTTGTGTAGGGTATTTTGTGTTTTCAGTGTTTCACAAACAGGCATCGCGGACAATCCATTTTGCAGGGGAATACTGTAGTTGTTGCTGTAGTCAATGTGGCAACATCGGCACCAAATATGTGACGTTCTGGATCTCCTTAAACAGTTCGCGACATTGTCTCTTGTGCAGCTGGAATTTGTGTTTCCACAGATGAATGTACACAATCTGGTTGTCTTCTGTATGGGAAAGTTAACACTTTCATCAGATTCAATGTATGGTCTGAATGGCACAGACAGGTTGACAGGAAAAACATTTCCAACAATACCGACATACCATGTAAGAAATTGTCAGTTTGTGTAAGTTGACGAAATTAAACACATTGGTATTTCCGACAGTGTGTAATAATTGCATGTTCTACAACAGTCCAGATATTGATATGATGGTGAGGTTAATTTCTGTCGTCTCCAAGGTGTGCAGTGAACTCGCCGTCTTCACCAACACTTCATTATGAAGGTTCCATCATTTATTATCTGTATGGCCGACCTAAACAAATTAGATGTTTGTAAGCATGGGATTTACGGAATACTTGCATGTGAACCATGATCTAGAGAGGAAAAGGTGAACATATTTAATTGATTGAAAGGCTTTAAATATATTTAACAAGGTCTATTACAGACATGCTAGCAGGGTAGCTGATGATGAAATAGTATTATACTGTTCAGAAACTTGTAATTAAAGTCATTTCAGAGACGGAAATAGACTAGTATTAGGTCAAACCCTATCTGTGTAGTGTAGAGACTCACCTGTCTGTGTAGTGTAGGGACTCACCTGTCTATGCATTGTAAAGACCCACCTATCTGTGTAGTGTATGGACTCACATGTCTGTGTACCTGTCTGTGTAGTGTAGGGACTCACCTGTCTGTGTAGTGTAGGGATTCACCTGTTTGTGTAGTGTAGGGACTCACCTGTATGTGTAGTGTAGGGATTCACCTGTATGTGTAGTGTAGGGACTCACCTGTATGTGTAGTGTATGTATTCACTTGTATGTGTAGTGTAGGGATTCACCTGTCTGTGTAGTCACAAGTGTAGGGACTCACCTGTATGTGTAGTGTAGGGATTCACCTGTATGTGTAGTGTATGGACTCACTTGTATGTGTAGTGTAGGGATTCACATGTATGTGTAGTGTAGGGATTCACCTGTATGTGTAGTGTAGGGATTCACCTGTATGTGTAGTGTAGGGACTCACCTGTCTATGTAGTGTAAAGACTCACCTGTATGTGTAGTGCAGGGATTCACTTGTATGTGTAGTGTAGGGACTCACCTGTCTGTGTAGTGTAGGATCCACCTGTCTGTGTAGTGTAGGGACCCACTTGTATGTGTAGTGTAGGGATTTACCTGTATGTGTAGTGTAGGGATTCACCTGTCTGTGTAGTGTAGGGACTCACCTGTCTGTGTAGTGTAGGATCCACCTGTCTGGGTAGTGTAGGGACTCACCTGTCTATGTAGTGTAGGGACTCATCTGTATGTGTAGTGTAGGGACTCACCTGTATGTGTAGTGTAAACTGTTTGTGTAGTATAGGGTCTCACCTGTCTGTGTAGTGTAGGGACTCACCTGTATGTGTAGTGTAAAGGACTCACCTGTCTGTGTAGTGTAGGATCCACCTGTCTGTGTAGTGTAGGGACCCACTTGTATGTGTAGTGTAGGGATTTACCTGTATGTGTAGTGTAGGGATTCACCTGTCTGTGTAGTGTAGGGACTCACCTGTCTGTGTAGTGTAAATATTCACCTGTTTGTGTAGTGTAGGGTCTCACCTGTCTGTGTAATGTAGGGACTCACCTGTATGTGTAGTGTAGGGACTCACCTGTATGTGTAGTGTATGGATCCACCTGTATGTGTAGTGTATGGACTCACCTGTCTGTGTAGTGTAGGATCCACCTGTCTGTGTTGTGTAGGGACTCACCTGTCCGTGTAGTGTATGGATCCACCTGTATGTGTAGTGTATGGACTCACCTGTCTGTGTGGTGTAGGATCCACCTGTCTGCGTAGTGTAGGGACTCACCTGTCTATGTAGTGTAGGGACTCACCTGTCTGTGTAGTGTAGAGACCCACCTCTCTGGGTAGTGTAGATAACCGCCTGTCTGTAAAGTGACCCACCTGTATGTGTAGTGTAGGGACCCACCTGTATGGGTAGTGTAGGGACTCACCTGTCTGGGTAGTGTAAATATCCACCTGTCTGGGTAGTGTAGGGACCCACCTGTCTGGGTAGTTTTATGTAGGGACTCACCTGTCTGGGTAGTGTAAATATCCACCTGTCTGGGTAGTGTAGGGACCCACCTGTCTGGGTAGTGTAGGGACTGACCTGTCTGGGTAGTGTAAATATCCACCTGTATGGGTAGTGTAGGGACCCACCTGTCTGGGTAGTGTAAATATCCACCTGTCTGGGTAGTGTAAAGATCCACCTGTCTGGGTAGTGTAGGGACCCACCTGTCTGGGTAGTGTAGGGACCAACATGTGTGTATAGTGTAGGGACCAACTTGTATGTGTAGTGTAGGGGCCCACCTGTCTGGGTAGTGTAGGGACTCACCTGTTTGTATAGTGTAAAGATCCACCTGTGTGTGTAGTCTAGGGACTCACCTGTCTGTGTAGTGTAGGGACTCACCTGTCTGGGTATTGTAGAATCACGACAAGACTAAGATGAAGTGCATGTAAGTATTTTTCATCAGTTAATACTTACATAACGTTCTGCGTTGTCTTGGCCCATACTGGACACCCAATTCTGAACTTCTATGATAACATCTCAGATCGGTGAGGAATGGCACGTCTGTTCGGAAATGTGCTTTATCAGGCATGGATCCAGGGGCTGTGATATACCTGTATAGTTAGAAATAAACAGAGCCTGTTTCATTGATGATTGTAACTGACACGCTACCACTGGGTTATGGTCACTCAAATGACCAAGAATAGCTATCAATGTCAGGAAGCCACTAATGAACTTTAGCCAACATCTGACTAATGTAACAGGATGTATGAAAATTTTTGACGTACATCCAAGTTTTGAAGGATGTGACATATATTATAAGAAAGTATGTGAAGGTCACCTGAATGATCCAGGATGGTTTGGTATCAATGTAAGCAAGCTACTTACTAATGAAGTTTGTCGAACATCCGACTAATGTATGAGGAGATACGCGAAATTTGAAAGTACAACCAAAGTTTTGACTTTTGACGGTCGTAAATTACATTATTTTGAGTAAAGTAGGTCAAGGTCATCAAATGACCTAGTGTGGTTAGCTATTAATGTCAGGAACTATGATAATGTTTTGTGACAGTCCAACTAACTTATGACGGACATGGCCTACATTTCGAGAAAAGTAGGTCAGATCACCAGGAGGGGTTAGGTATCAAAGTCTAGGAAGCTGTTGGGATCGTCAATCTGTTTTGAACGTTAAACCATATTATGGCCAGCAGCAATCAACAATATGCATTAGAAGAAAACAAGAACTGGCATTGTTAAACGAAGCTAATCCCGTCACCGGCAGCCTTGATAATACAAAAAGAAAACAACAACCAAATGTAAGTCCTTGACCTTGGGCGGTCGGACGTGGGTCATATGCAAAGCAAAGCACCACCCCGAGACACACATGTGGTCCAAATATCATTAAAATCGGTGAAGCTGTTTATTATTCAACTAGATGGCCGCGGCCTGCATGTCGCGCCGCCGAGGCTTTGATAGTATACCACCGAAAAAACTTTAACCCGGACGCACGTATGTATGTACACCAATGTGGCGACTATAATTATCACGCTGTCCGCATGCGGGCGCGACAAAAATTAAAAGTTACTAATGCCGCAGACAAGCACATACACACATGGACGAACGCTACATCTCTCTTAAAAAGGAATCGAGTGCTTTCCAACTCACTTCATAATGCTTCATAACTGACAGTCTGCCGTCTTCAGTCGTTCTTTCCTCCTTCTATGCCGGTATTTTCCATGCTAGTAGTCGTACACCATCGTCGCCAGCATCACAAATGGAATCCCATCGTGTTCTCTTCTTTCTGGACAACTCGTCTTGCCAGAGAATTTTTAATTTGTCCCAGCAAACACATCTGAAAGAAAGTAAAGACAAATCATGAGTTGGGTATGCAATATTATACCATTACGGTGTCCTGCCTCTACAGGATTGCCTTCATATGTTGGCAATATCCTACAGCTGTGCCTGTGGGTTGTGTATTATGTCCTATAAGGTGATCCCACTGTAGAGATTGCATTCATATGCAAGAAATATCCTACAGCTGTGGGTTGTATAAGTCATACACGTGTACAGGTCATATACGGTGTACCGCTGTAGAGGATTGCCACCATATGTAGTCAATATCCTACAGCCGTGGGCTGTGTATGTCATATATTCCGCTGTAGAGGATTGCCACCATATGTGTAGGCAATATCATACAGCCATGGGCTGTGTATGTCATATATTCCGCTGTAGAGGATTGCCACCATATGTAGGCAATATCCTACAGCATTGGGCTGTGTAATGTCATATATTCGCTGTAGAGGATTGCCCACCATATGTAGGCAATATCCTACAGCCGTGGGCTGTGATATATTCCGCGTAGTAGGAGGATTGCCACCATATGTAGGCAATATCCTACAGCCGTGGGCTGTGATATATTCCGCTGTAGAGGATTGCCACCATATGTAGGCAATATCCTACAGCCGTGGGCTGTGTATGTCATATATTCCGCTGTAGAGGATTGCCACCATATGTGTAGGCAATATTCTACAGCCGTGGGCTGTGTATGTCATATATTCCGCTGTAGAGGATTGCCACCATATGTGTAGGCAATATCCTGCAGCCGTGGCTGTGTATGTCATATATTCCGCTGTAGAGGATTGCCACCATATGTGTAGGCAATATCCTACAGCCGTGGGCTGTGTATGTAATATATTCCGCTGTAGGGGATTGCCACCATATGTAGGCAATATCATACAGCCGTGGGCTGTGTATGTCATATATTCCGCTGTAGAGGATTGCCACCATATGTGTAGGCAATATTCTACAGCCGTGGGCTGTGTATGTCATATATTCCGCTGTAGAGGATTGCCACCATATGTGTAGGCAATATCCGACAGCCGTGGGCTGTGTATGTCATATATTCCGCTGTAGAGGATTGCCACCATATGTAGGCAATATCCTACAGCCGTGGGCTATGTATTTCATATATTCCGCTGTAGAGGATTGCCACCATATGTGTAGGCAATATCCTACAGCTGTGGGCTGTGTATGTCATATATTCCGCTGTAGAGGATTGCCACCATATGCAGGCAATATCATACAGCCGTGGGCTGTGTATGTCATATATTCCGCTGTAGAGGATTGCCATCATATGTAGGCAATATCCTACAGCCGTGGGCTGTGTATTTCATATATTCCGCTGTAGAGGATTGCCACCATATGTAGGCAATATCCTACAGCCGTGGGCTGTGTATGTCATATATTCCGCTGTAGAGGATTGCCACCATATGCAGGTAATATCCTACAGCCGTGGGCTGTGATTTCATATATTCCGCTGTAGAGGATTGCCACCATATGCAGGCAATATCATACAGCCGTGGGCTGTGTATGTAATATATTCCGCTGTAGGGGATTGCCACCATATGTAGGCAATATCCTACAGCCGTGGGCTGTGTATTTCATATATTCCGCTGTAGAGGGATGCCACCATATGTAGGCAATATCCTACAGCCGTGGGCTGTGTATTTCATATATTCCGCTGTAGAGGATTGCCACCATATGTAGGCAATATCCTAAAGCCGTGGGCTGTGTATGTCATATTCCGCTGTAGAGGATTGCCACCATATGTAGGCAATATCCTAAAGCCGTGGGCTGTGTATGTCATATATTCCGCTGTAGAGTATTGCCACCATATGTAGGCAATATCCTACAGCCGTGGGCTGTGTATTTCATATATTCCGCTGTAGAGGATTGCCACCATATGTGTAGGCAATATCCTACAGCCGTGGGCTGCGTATGTCATATATTCCGCTGTAGAGGATTGCCACCATATGTTGGCAACATCCTACAGCCGTGGGCTGTGTAGGTCATATATTCCGCTGTAGAAGATTGCCACCATATGTAGGCAATATCCTACAGCCGTGGGCTGCGTATGTCATATATTCCGCTGTAGAGGATTGCCATCATATGTAGGCAATATCCTACAGCCGTGGGCTGTGTATTTCATATATTCCGCTGTAGAGGATTGCCACCATATGTAGGCAATATCCTACAGCCGTGGGCTGTGTATTTCATATATTCCGCTGTAGGGGGATTGCCACCATATGTAGGCAATATCATACAGCCGTGGGCTGTGTATGTCATATATTCCGCTGTAGAGGATTGCCACCATATGTGTAGGCAATATCCTACAGCCGTGGGCTGTGTATGTAATATATTCCGCTGTAGGGGATTGCCACCATATGTAGGCAATATCCTACAGCCGTGGGCTGTGTATTTCATATATTCCGCTGTAGAGGATTGCCACCATATGTAGGCAATATCCTACAGCCGTGGGCTGTGTATGTCATATATTCCGCTGTAGAGGATTGCCACCATATGTAGGCAATATCCTACAGCCGTGGGCTATGTATTTCATATATTCCGCTGTAGAGGATTGCCACCATATGTGTAGGCAATATCCTACAGCTGTGGGCTGTGTATGTCATATATTCCGCTGTAGAGGATTGCCACCATATGCAGGCAATATCATACAGCCGTGGGCTGTGTATGTAATATATTTCCGCTGTGAGGGGAATGCCCCGATATGTAGGCAAAATAATTCCTACAGCGTTGGCTGTGGTAAAGTTCCTATATTCCGCAGAAGGATTGCCATATGTGGCAATATCATCAGCCGTGGGACTGTGTATTCATACTTAACCGCTGTAGAGGATTGCCACCATATGTGAAGGCAATATCATACAGCCGTGGGCTTGTGTATGTCATATATTACGTGTAGAGGAAAATTTGCCCACCATATTTGAGGCAATATCCTACCAGCCTGGGTGTGTATTTCTTATATTCCGCTGAGGATATGCCACCATATGTGAAGGCAATATCCTCAGCCGTTTGGTTGCGATGCATATATTTCCGCTGTAGAGGCTTGCCACCATCCTGTTGGGCAAATCCTACAGCCCGTGGGCTTTGTAGGTCATATATTCCGCTGTAGAGGATTGACCATCAATATGTAGGCAATAACCTACAGGCCGTGGGTTGTGTATTTCAAATATTCCCGTGTAGAGGATTGGCAACCATAAATGTAAGGCAATATCATACAGCCGTGGGATGTGTATGTCATATATTCCGTGTAGAGGATTGCCACCATAATGTAGGCAATATCCTACAGCCGTGGGCTGTGTATGTAATATATTCCGCTGTAGGGGATTGCCATCATATGTAGGCAATATCCTACAGCCGTGGGCTGTGTATGTCATATATTCCGCTGTAGTGGATTGCCACCATATGTAGGCAATATCATACGCCGTGGGCTGAGTAGTCATATATTCCGCTGTAGAGGATTGCCACCATATGTAGGCAATATCCTACAGCCGTGGGCTGTGTATTTCATATATTCCGCTGTAGGGGGGATTGCCACCATATGTAGGCAATATCATACAGCCGTGGGCTGTGTACGTCATATATTCCGCTGTAGAGGATTGCCACCATATGTAGGCAATATACTACTGCTGTGTGTTGTGTAAGTCATATAAAACACATCGCATTTATGTGTTGGCAATACATTAGTGTAAACTTTAAATATTATACCGTTCGTTTCAGTTTCAGACATTGTATTCACGCTTGTATCACGACTACTGGCACTATACGGATATTGGTTGTACATCTACTCTACACATTATGCAATATTTACCGTTGTTTCCGAAGTTTTTGTCCGATTTATAACTGGAACATGACGTTGTTGTGTCTTTTTCCAGTTCACTCATGGCTTGCCTAGCTTCTTCGAAAGAACTGACGAAACATTTCAGCCTCATGCCGACATCAACAGCAGCACTGTCGATGTCCATCGTTGCTTTGAGAGCGCGCTTTTTGTCATTCATGAATATTCATGCATCATTAATATTCATGCCGCTGTAGGATATTGCCTCTAGCCTCTACCCACATTTTCCTACAGAATGAACGACTCTGACAGCTGTGTTGAAGACGGACCCTCTGGACAGGCTTTCCAGGTGGATGCGGGCGATGATGAATTCGATTTAGAAGTTCCGCCAACGTCTGGAAACGAATACTTACGGCGAGTCAGGTAAACGTCAGAATTACCTAAATCCGTGCTACTCCGATTTCCGTAGGTGTGAATTTATATTCTATTTCTTTACATACTGTAACAAATTTTGTTGTTACATACATGTTGTTACCACTCAGTTGAACCGTCTCGTTGAGACGGTTCAAATGAGTAATAACACCATATACTTCCATTGAGAAAATGAAGAAAATAAAATTTGGTAAATGGTATCACCATTTACCAAATGCTATTAGGTGTGAATCAGTATCTGGCATAGAATCATTAAATGAGTTAAAAATCAAAATCAGGCATTTCGTCATTTGGTTACTAAACCATATGATCCCAGTCTTGTTGTTATAGGCTGGAGGCTGACACATGCCCACGGGTAGTTGTAGCTGATATAGACACAAACTCATTTGTTGGGAAGCAGACCATTCACGTTAAACAGGTAAGATTTCATACTATTCGGATAGAGTTTGAGTGGGGTGCGGATCACAATATTGAATAATTATTATTTAATTCTTGGTCTGTTACATGCATAATCAGAAAAGGGTATTGTTTCAAAATCTTAAATTAATAATGACAAAGTTGAACGCTCTAAATCTTGACGAGACAGCTTGTTAGGAGCCGGCTCATCTGAATCTACAGTGTTTTCATATGTTGGCTTTATGGACTGTTGGGTTGAAAGGTTTCCCAAAACTAATTGTAACCAAATACGTGTACATTCAAAATTGTTATCACATTAAACCAGTACACCAGTGTATTGAGGCAGTATTTGTTGTGGGACATCATACATCTATATTTATATGTCTTTCTCAGAATAAATTGTGTCCAAACATTATGCTTAAGATGGTATATGGTTTGCTATGTACCCCAAACATTTTTTGGGGGTGCATATAGTCACCACCCTGTTCATCTGTGTGTCTTATCTGTGTGTCTATCTGTCTGTCCAAGACTTGTGTTAAAGTTTTTCACTAGCTACTATCTCTGTTACCGTAAGTCGGGGTGGCTTAAAACTTCTGCTTATTTTCATTCTATAGCCCACCCATGTGGCCTCTGAGCTCAAAGTCAAGATTAAATGTCTTTTGAGACGTACATGTTCCATTAGTGTTACTGATTGCTTGTTTTCACATGAATTATATAAAACAACCATATACATGTGGATGTGCCTGGATAAATGGGGCTTGTGGGATTTGTGACCAGTGTAGCTCCTGATGGAATGGCGAACAGTGCAGATGCGGATGCACAGGCTGATCTGGATCTACACTGGTCGCAAAACCCATAAGCCCCTTTTGTTTTCACAGCAGGCCACATGAATTATATAAAACAACCATATAAATGTGAATGGGACTGGAGAAATGGGGCTTGTGGGATTTGTGACCTGTGTAGCTCCTGATCAAATAGCACACTACTGTAGCCTGATAACAATTTATATTGCTTGTTAGAAGCATGACGGATGTTTCACTGATGGAATGGCGAACAGTGCAGATCCGGATCAGACTGCGGATACACAGGCTGATCTGGATCTACACTGGTCGCAAAACCCATAAGCCCCTTTTCTCCAGTGACAGCCACATATGTCTTTCAGTGGAGTGGTGGTTGCCACCCAGCCCCCCAGGGATTTGCCCCGACCCTCGCATGGCAGGACATGCAGGTGGCTGACTTTGCCGAGCAGAGACAGGTAGGTATCAGCATACTGTAACACTGCCTGTGTCACACCTGTGTATTTATATCCCAGCATACAAAGTATGTCGAGGGGTATATAGTTTTCGTAATTTCATCCGTCCATTTGTCCGTCCGCGTTAAAAATTTTTTTTGGTTACCTATTATCTCTATAACGGTAAGTCGGATGGATAGACTTCAAACTTGATATACTTCCTTATCATCGTCCATATTTTCATTCCATACCACACCCATGCGGCCTTCATGTCCAAGGTCAAATTACTTAGATAATTGCATCCGCATGATTTGTGTTAAAGTTTTCTGGTACCCATTATCTCTGCAATGATCAAGGTCAAATTACTTAGAAATTTGCATTAATTTTTTTTAATGTGTTATTTGTCGGTCCAGGCGGGCAGCTGGGGGTATATGTGAGCCCCTGTTCACTTTCTCTAGTAATCAATTTATCAGTTAGATCTCTCTAGCTGCATATTTACCAAATATGTGCTGACCGATAACGAAAAGCTGTATCGTGTGTTGACGCTTAACGTCAGGGTTAGTATGGTAATACCGGTTTAATATGATAACCAGAGCTCCAGATAAGCTGTGTATTTGCTTAAATACCCAATTAAAATTGCCAAAAACCCAATTGAAATCAGAAGTAGCGAGTATCAAAAAGCAATAAAAAATTTGTGGTACCTTTATCATGGTGCAGAAAACAATAAACAGACCACAACTATAGCATATTTTTCTTATTTTCCATGAAAACAAATCTTGGAGACAATTCTAATGAAATGCCAAGACATGTTTTCATTTCGAAGCAAACTATTAAATAATTTATGTCTGTTGATGTGTAAACTGTAGTGTAATTTTATTTTATCCAATTAAAATTTTTAAATACACAATTGCTTCAGAAATTATTGCGTGAAAATACTCAATTATTAATTCCTTATCTTGAGCCCTGCCTTTCAATCCAGCATGTGAAAACACTATAGATCCGGATGAGGCAGCTCACAACAAGCCATCTCATAAGGATATGCAGTGTTTGTCATTACGTTTAAGATTTTGATACAATACCCATTTCTGATTAATGGAATAATCAAATGAAATCTCATTACACTTGCGAGCATCGGGATGACTGCGCATTTCATAGTCATCTGATTCTCTATGTATCAGTGGGTTCTAGGGGCGTGCTTTACATTTACCTCTTAATTGGACACATTGGGAGGTGATTGCTCCTGACAGGGCTCCAGATAAGGAATTAGTCATTGGGTATTGCCACTTCATCATGTCTTAAGCAATTGGGTATTTCAAAATTTTAATTGGGTAAAATAAAATAAAATCACACTGCTGTTTACATATCAGCAGACAGCAATTATTGAATAGTTTGCTGCTAAATGAAAACATGTCTTGGCATTTCATTAGAAAGGAGACAATTCTAATGAAATACCAAGATTTGTTTTCATGGGAAAATAAGAAAAATATGCTACATTTGTGGTCGGTTTATTGTTTTCTGCAGCATGATAAAGGTTCCACAATGTTTTATTGCTTTTTGATACTCACTAGTCACTACTTCTGATTTCAATTGGTTTTTGTCGCGCCTGCTTTAGCAGAGGCGCGACTATAGTCGGCGCTTTTTCCGTCGTCGTCGTCCGTTTTGTTTGTAAGGCAAATGCGTTAAAGTTATTGTTTTTTCACAATATCTCTTTAACCCCTTGCCAGACTTTGATAATATTTCACATCAATGTTTGTCTAGGGATGATGCTTCATTATGCACACCCCCACATCCAAATTCTCAAAGTCAAGGTCATTTATTTACTTGTAATGTTCACCGGTTTTGTAACAGAAATGCGTTAAAGTTATTGTTTTTTTCACAATATCTCTTTAACCCCTTGCCAGACTTTGATAATATTTCACATCAATGTTTGTCTAGGAATGATGCTTCATTACGCACACCCCCACATCCAAATTTTGCAGTTCAAGGTCATTTATTTACTTGTAATGTTCACCGGATTTGTAACAGAAATGCGTTAAAGTTATTGTTTTTTTCACAATATCTCTTTAACCCCTTTCCAGACATTGATAATATTTCACATCAATGTTTGTCTACGGATGATGCTTCATTATGCACACCCCCACATCCAAATTCTGAAGGTCAAGGTAATTTATTTACTTGTAATGTTCACGGTCAAATGCCTCGGCAGGCGCGACACCGCTTCCGTGGCGGAATTCTTGTTTGGCAATTTTAATTGGGTATTTACACAAATACGAAGCTTATCTGGAGCTCTGGCTCCCTGATATATCTAGCTCATGTAAGATCTATTCTATCCCAACTGAAGCTGCCCCCCGTAGCTGATTTCACCAACATTGCAAAGTATACTTTTCTAGCAAAGTATACTTTGAGGGAATACCGTAATAATTTATTTTTCCTGAAATGCATTATTTCATATAGAACTAACAACAGCATGTCTTTGATGATTAAAAGTATGCAGAATTATTATACTGAATTTATTATAGTATCACAGCTGTGATAATGTAATAAATTGAGTATAATAACAATTAATAAATTTATCCTAAAATTGAAAATTTCTCCCTCAAAGTATACTTTGCTAGAAAAGTATACTTTGCAATGTTGGTGAAATAGGCTACAGAACATCTACCCATACAACTACTTGTATGCACACATTTCTTATTCTTCTTTACAGAAATTAGCAAGATTTCGAGCGTTGAGAAGGAAGCATAAATTGACCAAATTGCCAACTATAGTAAGTATTATTTATGCCACCACAACAACAGGGATAATTTTACAGGGCGAAGTGGGCGAAATTCTCTCCCTGAATTGTCTCCCTATTTTTAGTTGAGGGAGAAGTTTTTTACTATATAAAAAACAGAAATTATGGAAAAAAAATTTAGTGAAAACTTCTCCCTATTTTGAAGGACTAGCTTGAACCCTGCAACAATAGTTGTTGTTTGTTTCGTGTTGACCTTGTCCATCAGTTTGTCTGTCAGTAGACAATTTTTGTATCCCTTCGCTAACTCAACTCAACATCTACAGGTGCTAAAAAAATTTTTTATTTTGGTTTGACAACTCTTATCTATCCAAACATTGCATGCATTTTTCATATCGACAATTTGAAGAAACATAGTCAATGTGGGCATCGTTCCAACAAGGTTACTCTATCCTGACATGTTGAGAACTGGCCTTCCGTATCCAGATCCATATTGAAAACAAATTGTGGGCCACTGGATATATAGTTGCTATGGTCAAATGTGTCTGGGGCTGGAGAAATGGGAGTTGTGACCAGTGTAACACTTGATCAAATAACACACTCATATAGCCTGATAACGACATACATTGCTTGTTAAAAACACGAGGTGTGCGTCGTTGATGGAGTGGCGAACAGTGCAGATCCTGATTAGACTGTGCGGAACGCCCAGGCTGATCTGGATCTACACTGGTCGTAAAACCCATAGGCACCATTTCTCCAATCACAGCCAAAAATGTGTTTATTAAGATATATATCGGTTTAATTTCAGCCTGCAATGAACGACGTGGCGGCCTGGTGCAGGTTATGCTTTGGTAAACTCAGGCCCGGTAAAGGGACACAATCCACATCAGCAGAGAATGCTGCTATTACCTCCCCTGTCCAGAACGACGAGGTTCCCTCCCCTGTCGAGAATGAGGGCATGCTACCTCTAGTCAGCACAGTAACTATGATGGACCAGCCGACAGTTACAAAGGTCCTTGAATATCATCTTAACTGGTTTGAAGTAACGGGATTCACAGAAAAGCAGGTATGTTGGAAAGTATGTAATGGCTGTTGGAAATGGGACTACTGTTTATTGTTTGGAAATTAGCCCAATTGTTATGTACCGTAATAACCATATGTATTTGGTCACCATTTATTCTGGTGAAACACATATACAGTCTACACTCGTTACCTCAAACACTCTTAAGCCAAACTACTGATAACTAAAAGCCAAATTCTTGGTCCCAAGTACATGTTTTCCTACATAGTAACTCTTGTAACTGCTTCATATTTCACATGTGAATTTCTCTGATGGTCCTCTATCGTGCTATGACAAATCCACAATCCTACGACTTTTTGTGTTTTCTAATGTGCGGTTTGGCTGCCAGTGGGGGCATTCGTGTGCCAGCTAAACTAGATTGGTCAATTTCAGGGCTACTGGTTCTACGCCCTGCTGCTGTGCCTAGAGAAGCCCCTGATCCCCGAGGCCTGCTCACTACTGCGGAGCCTCGCCAGGGCCTGCGCTAACCTCAGGGCCTCATTGGTAGGTTAACCCTTTCAACACTACAGACCTGTATAGTGGTATTGGCAAACAGTGTAGATCCAGATGAGCCGGCTCGTGACGAGCCGTCTCATCAGGATCTGCACTTATTATGTCCCTATGCGATAGCAAGGGGGGCATATTGCGTTGCTCTCGAGGTTCCGTACGTCTGTCCGTACGTCCTTCAGTGTTCATTTATGTCGAAAAGTTTGTAAGTCTCTCCAGTGAGCCCAGTATGCCACAGGGGTATATCCATGTTTTACAAACACAATATCTAGTTGTTAGTATATATACATAATTGGACTAGTCTGAAAATCATTGTGTGGCTCTTAGATTGGTTCCCATATGTATGTGGCTTTGCTGTATAACCCCAATCAATCAATCTTGGATTGTGTGTCCATAACTTATGAACAGAACAGAACAGAATGAATATGTTACATATGAATTAACTCTTTGCATGCTGTGAAACTTGTGGGCTATAAATAGTTCAAAACTAGCGGAGAATTCATCATATTTTCTTGTATTTCTCCCCGTAAATATCATGAATATGTCTTGGAATTTCATTAGAATTGAGTCCTGAGGACTCAATTCTAATGACATTTCAAGACATATTTACAGAGAGAAATAAAACTTATACATGTACTCCTAATTTGTTTGGCGGATATTTTCGCTGCTAGCATGCAAAGAGTTAAGTGGCTGTCCGTATTCCACAAATAGATAAACAACTATTTTGGCGGCCATCTTGAAATTTAGCATTGCAATCACGACCATATATTTAGTGACGGTAATATCTTTGTATTATTTTCCCCATATTTCCTGGAGAGTGCCAATGGTGCTCGCCTCATACCGCTGATTCTGTTCATCTGTCACAAATCACATATAGGCCCCATTTCTCCAGTCACGGCCACATATTTAGTTAAGTCATATATCTGTAATATTTTCCTGCGTTTCCAGGAGAGTGCCAATGATGCTCGCCTCATACCGCTGAATCTGTTCATCTGCCTCATCTCGCGCTACTTCGACCAACACGATCTCGGTGACGCGGCGTCCTGATACGACGACAACAACATAGATGGTGGACATGATTAGTAATTGAGCTGGTCGCGATAGCTGTGGCATAAGCAGTGATACGGCTTTGTAATGAGGCATTTGATGCTGCATCTTGATACGACAACAACGTACATGGACAGATAGGATTACACACAAAGTGAAACGGCTTTATAAGTAGACATTTGGCTCTACATCGAGATACATCAACCTTCGATGTAATTTACAGAATGTATATAACATCGTGATACATCACCCTTCGATGTAATTTACAGAATGTATATATTTACTATACGGTCTCAATTACTGATTGAGCTTGACATTGCAAAGTGAGACGACTTTATCAGGAGACATTTGGGATGACATTCACCCATATCCCATCGCTACATGTTTGTTTGTTTATTGGTGTTTAACGGCCTATCAACAGCTAAGGACATTTAAGGCCGGGCCAACGGGTTCGATCCCGTATTCGACCTGCTGCATTGTGGGTAAAAATCCCAAAATCAGAACGGAATATTTACATCGCAAACAAAATATATTCAGCACCGAAATCAGAATAACCGGACCTGATGCCAGGTCCATACCACACCAGTCACTTGGCCCCTTCCCCTAAAAGTAATAGGATTACGAATTATTGTAATACTCACATAATGGGTATAACCAGATTCAACTGTCACATACAAAATACAAAAGACGACCAAACCAGTAGCCTATTTCACCAACAATCAAAGTATACTTATCTAGCAATGCATACTTTTAATCATCAAATATATGCAGTGATTAGTTCTATATGAAATAATGTATTTTGGGAAAAATAAATGATTACTCCATCAAAGTATACTTTGCAATTTTGATGAAATCGGCTACAGGTCTCTAATCAGGATTCCGGTAAGGATGAACACCAATCGTTCAATTACCCATCCCATGCTCCCATCGCTGCATGTAAATCCCATCTGGATAAATCTGTTGAGAACTCCAACAATTTCAAACGTAATACATATTGTATTCATAGAATGCAATTATATAAAATATACATGTGTAGAAATAAAGTGGGCATATGACATGAATGATGAAATATAAACAAAAATACATGACAAAGTTCTGCGAACATGATATATCCTGTATTACATAGGGCTGGGATATTTTTTAACCCTTTCACCCCTAAATATCCAACATTTGTTTTGAACGAGTCCTGTTTATAATAATATGAGGACATTTTACAATTGAACAGTACAGACAAATGCTGCAGATCCGGCTCAGACGGCTCATCTGGATCTACAGTATTTGCACGTAGTGGGGTCGAATCCCAAAATGTACCCGAAGGTCAAACCAGGGAAATCGGGATTCCGTTATGGATGAATCCCATCGTTAAATTTACCCCTCACAAACTCCCACCCACACCTTGATGTGGAATGGACATAAAACAAGAATGAGAACAAAGTGCAGTGAAACCTCTCTAAACCGGACACCCTGGGAAGTGGTCCGGTTTAGAGATGTTCCACTGTAAATCGGACATATAACCATTCTGAGACATACGTATATGTCTTTTGCAATCATGAACATGCATTGCCGGTATTATCCGAGATGCGTTACCAAGAAACCTAAGCAAATGAGATCACACATATCTTCTTGGTGTCCGGTTTAGAGAGGTTCCACTGTACATGCTCGCAAAGTTTGATAATCACAGGCCCAGCAGTAAAATAAAATAACAAAATATCTGGGTACCTCAAGTATATTTTTAAAAACATAAAAAATGAACGAAAAAAACTACAGTGGAATATCTCTAAACCGAACACCAAGAACATACATGTGGTCTCATTTGGATGGGTTTCTTGACAACGCATCTCCGATAATAATGGATAATAATGCATGTTCATCATTGCAAAAGTCATAAGTATGTCCCAGAATTGTCATATGCCTGATTTACAGTGGAACATCTCTAAACCGGACACCCTGGGGACCTTCCAAGGTGTCCGGTTTAGAGGTTTCACTGTACTAACAAATATCATTAAATAACAAGAGTGCCGAAGGTCACAATATGCGTCACAATATGCGTCCGTCGAGGCAAGGCCCGTCAACAAGGGGAGAGAACTCATCTTGACGTGTAAACCAAATTTGGTTACGATCCGTGAAGTAGAACTTATTGCGTCGACAAGGATGCGGAGTGCGAAAATTAAAAATGGCCGCCAAGGGGAGATAAGTCATCGGAAATTCAAAATCAATAGGCTTCTTCGTCTTGTCGTGATAAACATGTATACCGAATTTGGTTATGATCGGTCAAGTAGAACTTGAATTATTGCGTGGACAAGGATACAGAGTGCGAAAATTAAAAATGGCTGCCATGGGGAGATAAGTATCAGAAATTTTTCAAAATCAATAGGCTTCTTTGTCTTGCCATGATAAACATGTATAGCGAATTTGGTTTCGATCGGTGAAGTAGAACTTGAGTTGGTGAAGTAGAACTTGAGTTATTGCGTGGACAAAGATACAGAGTGCGAAAATAAAAAATGGCCGCCAAGGGGAGATAAGTCATCGGAAATTGAAAATCAATAGGCTTCTTCGGCTTGCCTTGATAAACATGTATACCAAATTTGTTTACAATCCGTCAAGTAGACCTCTAGTTATTGCGTGGACAAGCTGTGACCGCCCGCCCGCCCAAGATGAATACATAATACGTCCCGTTTTTTCACACGGGCGTATAAAAATGCACCAAACACTAAACAGAAATTATGCACATTCATGTGAGATTACATACCATCATGTCCATGCAACAGATATAGTCCGCAGACGATAACTTGCTACTTGTTTACAAACAAACCAGTCATAAAAAAAATACAGAATAGGTGACACAGGTGAATATACCCATGCCTGTATTCCTTTCATTATTGAGTTTGAGGTTTGTCACCAAGTCGTATTTAGTCGAGGGGTTAGTGACAGATCTGAATGACGGCGGTAGGGAGTTTGAATCTTAGTTTGTCATGTATATAGTTATATTTTATTATATACTTTTATTTATATTTGTATGTGCTGCTCTTACACATTACATTACTTTTTGCATGAAATAGTTTACATGTAGAAAGTTAGTCTCACATTGAAGAAAACTAATAACTAAATGCACATTTCATTTATGTCCATCATTTGACATTCCTGCAGTACATGAAAATCTGGAATTATCCCGTCAACACAGTGCGTATGTGCCGTGAAACACGGTGCCGTGAAACATTTTTGATATCCTGTCAATACGACCTAATCACTGCGTATGAATATGTGCAGTGGCTGGGGTTATTTGTTTGCATTTTAAAGCCATTTGTAGGTGTTGCCGGGATAAATAGAATAGTAGGTTAGTGCCGTGAATGGGAAAAATATCTGGCGCGGCACGGAAACGGGATGTGCTCGGCATAGCCTCGCCCATCCCGTTTCCTAAGCCTTGCCAGATATTTTTTCCCATTCACGGCACTAACCTACTATTCTCTATCTATTTTCCTTATTTCTGAACCAAAGTATATGTTGTGACCACTCATTTGAACCGTCTTGGCGAGACGGTTCAAATGCGTGGTCACAACATATACTGCTGATGAGAAATAAAGAAATTCTTGAGCCTTGCCAGATATTTTTTCCCATTCACGGCACTAACCTACTATTCTCTATGTATGCTCTCGCCAATCACTGATGATGTCACATTGAGGTCATATAGTAATAGTGATAACCATTGCTGTTTCAACTACTTCCATCTCCAGCAACCACTCATAAAAAGAACACAATAATATTGATAAAAGTAATGTGTTTTGTGACGTTCAAACTCACTTCTAGATAAAATTGTTCTACAAAATACTGCTAGTGGATATTCTCCCACTTCGATACCACTGACCCACACTATAGTGGGGTCAGCGTGTAAGTGCACACACGAACGAACACGACAGGTTGGAACCAACCTGTCGTGTTCGTTTGTGTGTGCACTTACACGCTGACCCCACTGTACATATCTATTTGTAGCAATGATGCACACTAGTATAGTGACATGTATCCACGTGCACTCCATTATGCATTTATTATACACGAAAACGAGGCTATGGTACGAGAATATATCTGGTTTACCTATTTTTGGACTATCGATTGACCTCCAGCAACTTTTTATCATCTGTCATTTATACATGGGTTCGTTAAAAATATTTACACACATTTCGGGGCAAGCGGGCTCCACAACAACTGCAACACCAATTTGAAATACCGTAATAACCCTAAATATTTTGACACAATTTGCTTTGTCGAATAAAATTGGGATTTCAAAATTGTTTCCAAATACATTGTTATTGTGATAAAACGGTACAAACATACAACTCTAAATATTAGTACACTTCTAGTGGGAAACCATATATTTACACGTGTACACATAAATTGTGTCCAATAAATATTTAGGGTTATTACAGTATATATAAAATAAAGGAAGGTAAAAATTTGATTAAGATTTGCAGCAAGGTGTCCTAAAAAGCAATTATCTAATAATTTAGGTATTAAGCCATGTCCCCTTATTCTGTGGCACATTGCTAAGCTTCTTCACACGTATCAGCTGTTTAGATGACATATGAATATGATACAATTTTTGGTGCCAGCTTTATAATCCCCTCGCCGATAGTGTGTTAGCAACAACTTTCATTTTTCATTAATTCATGAACCGCTTCATTGATTTTGATAATATTTGGCCACAATGTGTGGCTAGAGATGGTGCTTTGTTTTGTATACGACCCATGTCCGACCGCCCAAGGTCACTGAGGACTTATGTTCACCTTGTTTTTTTTATTATCAAGGCTGCCAGCGAGGGGATTAGCTTCATTTAATGATGTCTTTGTTTATTGAGTGTGGCCAATGCATATTGAACTACATGGATGCTAATATTAAATCATTTTCTATGTATCTATTCTATATCAGAATCGGCTCAAATATGCAAACCTGCATTTCCCAGCCTTGTCTGATAAAGTTGATACCAAAAGTCACTAGCCTGGAATTCTCTATATACCAGTACACACCGTCACATAGCCAAATGTCAAGGATTGCCTACACTTTATAATTGGTTAAAATGTGTGAAATGTAGTTATAGCAGCACACAATCAGGCATACAGTTCTTGTAATGCCTCACGTGTGGCATTAAAAGAAATGTATGCCTGATTGTGTGCTGCTATAACTACATTTGGTATTGAACTGCAAATTTAGGATCGTCTGGCAATTTCAATTGATGGATTTACATTTATTGAGCATAGAATAATTGTTTACAAGAAAACATTGTTAATGTAAAATTTACAGACTATCATAATTTTGCACTTCATACGAACATTTTAGTCGTTCGCAGCTTAGTGAAACGGCCCCCGGAGAAGCATGCAAGATAATATAAACATGCAGATGTTACAATTCAGAGAAACATGCAAGATAATCAATAGCCAGATAAACATGCAGATTTTACAATTCAGAGAAACATGCAAGATAATCAATAGCCAGATAAACATGCAGATATTACAAATCTTAATCAGAGAAACATGCAAAGGAATACAGGAACACATGTATAAGAAGATTTTATCCTGCCAACACAGTGCGTATGTGCCGTGAAACACGGTGCCGTGAAACATTTTTGATATCCTGTCAATACGACCTACTCACTGCGTATGGATATATGCGGTTGCTGGGATTATTTCTTTGCATTTTAAAGCCATTTGTATGTGTTGACAGGATAAATAGAATAGTAGGTTAATGCCGTGAATGAAAAAAAATATCTGGCGCGGCACGAAAACGGGATGTGCTCGGCAGAGCCTCACCCATCCCGTTTCCTGAGCCTTGCCAGATATTTTTTCCCATTCACGGCACTAACCTACTATTCTCTATAACTGTTGGATAAATAAACCATGCAGATTTCAGCCAAACGAGGAAAACATTGTGAAAATAGAGACAATTGTGATTTTGAACCCAAGAAGCTTCATGAAATATATTGCAAAATTGAGTAACCAGCTCCGTACCACAACAAAGCCACTTGCCCCTTCCCCTACAAGTAATACCGGTAGGATTACTCTTTTAAGGGGTATAACCAGATTCAGCTCTCACATACAAGAAAGCCAAAGACGTACCCGAGGGTTAAACCAGGTCTCCGGTCAGGATTATTTTTGTTTGTTTGTTGGGGTTTAACGGCCGATCAACAGCTAAGGTCATTTAAGGCCGGGTCAATGGGTTTAGTACTAAATCACACATATTACCTGTACAAGTACATGTTCAAGTACATGTACAAATGGGGGGAAAATCCCAAAGTCAGAACTGAATATTTACAATAACAAGAATTCCGCCACAGAAGCGGTATCGCGCCTGCCGAGGCATTTGACCGTGAACATTACAAGTAAATAAATGACCTTGAGCTTGAGAATTTGGATGTGGGGGTGTGCGTAATGAAGCATCATCCCTAGACAAACATTGATGTGAAATATTATCAAAGTCTGGCAAGGGGTTAAAGAGATATTGTGAAAAAACAATAACTTGACGCATTTGCCTTACAAAAAAACCGGACGACGCGGACGACGATGGAAAAAGCGCCGACTATAGTCGCGCCTCTGCTAAAGCAGGCGCGAAAAAAAAACTATATATTCAGCCCTGAAATCAGAATAATCCTGATCTGGTGCCAGGTCCTCGCCACACCAGAATCACTTGGGGCCCCTCCCAAAAACAGTAGGATCAGTAATAATCTTACTACTTTTATAATGGGCAATAACCCAATTCAACTCCCAGGTAACAAAAGAGCCAAAGATAAAAACGTACCGGAGATACAAACTAGGCAAATCGTGATTCCTATAAGGAGGAACCGCATCGTTAATTTATGAGTTCACCCGACCAACCACCCACTCCGGTTGGAGTGGGTGGTTGGTCGGGTGAACTCATAAATTAACGATGCATGTCCCCAACCAACCACCACTTTCGTTTAGAGAAAATATCACGGTTCTATAAATATTTTTCATGAAAAATCGCACATCTTCTTGGGTACAAAACTGCATGGCTTGTTTCAATTGATAGTTAGATCAATCAAACATGCAGAGATTTCAATAACCAGGGGAATATGTTTACTGTCTGTTCCACGTTTTGCTGCCGACAAACTTTTGGCTATTAAACACATTAAATCTAAAAAATATTTAAAAGTAAGTACTCTTTTATCAATAACAAAAAAAGTCACTCCCCAAATTTTTTTTAATGAAATTCCATCAAATATTGATTTTATTGCGAACAAAATTTAACATGGGGGCTAAAAAATAAGATGTATTTTTAAATATTTCTTTATTTGTGGACCGATTTTCAAAATCTAACTTGTTTTCTTAGTTACATCATTTTCAAGCTACCGTATCTCGCCAGGTTTCGGAGTCCATTTCCATTTTTTTTCGTTTTTTGATCCTTCAGGATCAAAAAACAAAAAGTTTTGGAAATTGACTCGCCATGTTAAAGGAAAATCGTTTTTCGCAATAAAATAAATATTTGATGGAATTTCATCAAATAAATTTGTTTGGAGAGGGTGAATTTTTGTCATTGATGAAAAAGTACTTTTAAATATTTTTAATGGCCAAAAGTTTGTCGGCAGCAAAACGTGGTATGATAAGATAAATATGCAAAGATCTAAGCCAATATAGACGGAAGACAGTTGGAGGAGCAGGTATTAGCCTATTTGTGTCCATGACTGGAGAAATAAGGCTTATGGGGTTTCTGAACAGTGTAGCTCCTGATCAAATAGCACTCCTGTAGCCTGAAGGCGATCTACATTGCTTGTTGAAAGCATGCTGGGTGTTTTGTTATGGAATTGTGAACACTGCAGACCCTGATCAGGCTGATCTGGGTCCACACTGACCAGACAAGCCCCATTCTCCTGATACAACCGTATATCTCTTCAATACATGAATACAAACATCAACCAATAGGCGACACAGAGAACCAGTAGCCGATTTCATCAACATTGCAAAGTATACTTTAGTAGCAAAGTATACTTTGAGGGAGAAATTTTCAATTTTATGATAAATTTATTAATTTGTATTATACTGAATTTATTACATTATCACAGCCAATTTGGCTGTGATAATGTAATAAATTCAATATAATAATTCTGCATACTTTTAATCATGAAATATATGCATTTGTTAGTTCTATATGAAATAATGCATTTCAGGAAAAATAAATGATTACTCCCTCAAAGTATACTTTGCTAGTAAAGTATACTTTGCAATGTTGATGAAATAGGCTACTGATTGATTTTCTTTCTAAAGGGTATTGCACTCCCGGATTTCAAATTCAATGGTATGCTATTTTACTGATTTGTGGCTGTGACTGGAGAAATGGGGTGTATGGGATTTTTGACCAGTGTAGCTCCTGATCAAATACTCGTATAGCCTGATAATGATCTCTATTGCGTGTTAGAAGCATGACAGGTGTTTCATTGATGGAATGGCGAACAGTGCAGATCCTGATCAGACTGTGCGGATGCACAGGCTCATCTGGATCTACATTGGTTGCAAAGCCCATAAGCGCCATTTCTCCAGTCACAGCCACATTTCCCCGTATGTCTGCAATATACAATAGCGACTAAATGAGTTTCATTCGTTATGCCTTTCTTATGCAATGGCACAATTCTAGCTGCAGTAATTAATCATTGGTCTGGATAAGGTTTACATTTAATTAATACTGTTTGCTTTTTTTGCCCTGAAACAAGTGAATTGTTTGCTTTTCTCAAGTCTACGAGTATTTTCAAATCGTTGCAAGTTTTTGGAAAATGAATGCATAAAATACATTACAGTAATAACCGTAATTATTCGGACACAATTTATTCTACGAAACACATGCAAATCTGATTGTTTCACACAACAAATAGTACTTGTGACAATAATAACAAAGCATTTGGATACAATTTGTTTTGGGAAACCCCTATAAACTACGGCTATATAAACAATTCCAAAACAATATTTTTTCGATAATATTGAATTAAAGGAAAATTTAAGAATGAGCCTTCTTTTTATTTTGTGAAATTCAGTCAAATATTGATTTTATTACAAAAATTAATTTGTCTATGGGAATTTAACATGGGGGAAAAGGAAGTGGAGGAGCTGTGGGAGGAGTCAAAAAACGAAAAAAATTGGAAATTGACTCCGAAACCTGGCTAGATATCTTGGAAATGATCCAAACTAAGAAAACAAGTTAAATTTTGAAAATCGGTCCAGTATTTCTGCTCTGGGTGATACAAATAAATACAATTTATGTATGTCAAACCATATATTGCCCTTCATGGAAGTACATGTATATACTCCTATATACTGGCAAGTAAAAATTGAGTCAATAACAACAAACGAGACAGATCTTACAAAAACCAACTTTGTGCATTTCCTATTCTCTTAACAAATGGAAGACAGTATTCTACATCCGAAGATGTTTACTATAAAGTAAAGATTGTTTATTATAGTGTCACCCCTCAGTGCTCCAGATAAGTTTTGTATCTAAAGAGTATTATACCCCATATTACAAATTCAATGCATCTTTTACTTATTATTATTGATTTTCTTATTAAATAGGGAACAAATGATAAAAAATAAAACAAATTTAAAAATCACTTATTTGAGCTGCAAACTGTTTGCTTTTTGCAGCTCATCCAAGTAAAGTGAGTATTGTGTACTCCCACTTTTGATAATCAACACGTATTCTGCTAAAATAAGTGCATAAACTACGCCAATACGCACCTTATCTGGAGCTCTGACCTCTATTGATAGGGCCAGTCATATCTATCTTATTAGACACTCTATCGAACAATCAGTACTTTCCAATTCCTATCCTTTATGCCAGGCACCCGACAGGAAGAAAATTGGTACCATTAAATTTAACTAGCGGGTGCCTCACCCACCGGCCACATCAGTCCGAGCAGAGGCTCAAACCTTCGACCTCCCAGTTGTGAGGTGGATGCCTTATCCAGTAGGCCAAAGTGACTGGTATACCGGTACATGCATAAACTAGAAAGACGAAGAGAACATTTCCAAGGAAATGGAGAATTTAATTCCGCATTAATAAATTTTATTAATAATGCACTCGCCCTATAAAGCAAGAACTATTTTTCATTTTAAGCAGAATTTAAAATGCTAAAAGAATGTTTTTATTTGATCCAGGCTCTAGTATATACATGTATAAAACAACGGTCTAAAATAAACCCTTCGTCAAGCGTTTGAAATGAGGATTGTTGGTTTCTGAGCTGCTATAGAGGCGGGTCCGTGTAATTTGTTTGCTCGTTTCAAGAAGGCGTTCACCATCTGCCGTACAACTTCGTCAAAGAATATGTGTGAAATGCCGGAGTGTAACTGCGATTTAAATTCAAACACAACCTGCGGAGAGAAAATGAGCATTTGTGTTAATAAATGTGGCCGTAGCTGGAGAAATTCATCCGCACAGTCTGATCAGGATCTGCAGTGTTCGCAATTCCATCTATGAAGCACCTATCATGCGTCTAACAAGCGGTATACATGTAGATCGTTATCATGCTACATGAGTGTGCTATTTGATCAGGAACTACACGGGTCACAAATGTCATAAATTGCTGTATAATACATAAGAATTCCAGAATAGCTGCATATTTGTGGCTGTGAAATGGGAGAAATGGGGCTTATGAGTTGTGACCAGCATCCATTTCTCTAGTCAAAGCCACATTTGTGTAAATGTTTAACTAAAAACGCAAACAAATGAACTTAATTAAAATTGGCAGCAATGCGACATAAAAAAGCAATTAAAAGTTTGCATATGCCACAGTTTGCATATGCCACATCTCCTGACTCTGAATTCTAGTGTTAAGGATTTAACCCTTTTAACACCACAGGTCTGTATAGTGGTATTGGCAGTGTAGATCCTGATAAGCCGGCTCGTAACAAGCCGTCTCATCAGGTTCTGCACTTTTTGCAAGTAATTTTCATATTTCTGAGAACAAAAACACCCTCTTTTCATAAATGGACTAATCTGAGAATCATTTTGTGATGGTTGGATTGGTTGCAAAATTAACATATCAAAATCCGTTTCAGTTACTTAGGGGTGAAAGAGTTAAGCTAACAGAGGTTTTGAGCAAGCGGGCCCAGTAGCCTATTTCACCAACATGGCCAAGTATACTTATCTAGCATATAAGTATACTTTGAGGGAGAAATTTTCCATTTAAGGATAAATTTATTAATTTTTATTATACTGAATTTATTACATTATCACAGCCATTTTGGCTGTGATAATGTAATAAATTCAGTATAATAATTCTGCATACTTTTAATCATCAAATATATGCAGTCGTTAGTTCTATATGAAATAATGCATTTCGGGAAAAAATAAATGATTTCTCCCTCAATACTTTGCTAGATAAGTATACTTTGCAATTTTGATGAAATCGGCTACAGGTGTATAAAGTACTTACCGAAAAGTCTAATGTACACGTGTTTTTATTTCCTGGCACACCAGGAGAGAACTTCCATATAGTGAGTAGCTGGTTAAACAGCGAGCCGTCCGTACACTCCGACTGTAATGGAGGGGAGGTAACTATCAGATATTTGGCATCAATCAGATTATCTTCCTCACTGTATCTCTGTATTCGGGTCAATATACCAGAATACCAGATTTTCTACAAGATCAGTAGCCTATTTCACCAATATTCCATTGGAAATGATTCTAAAGTGCAGCCAAACCAAGTTTTTGATGAGGAAAAATACAAAAATATTCAGCAGACGACAGAAATTAATTCAGCATTGTAAGGGTTAATAAATATCATATTAGATTGTTTATTTATAACACTGAAATATATCTACATACCCTCACCATAGTTGGGTAGGACATCGTCACTGCTGATGTATATTTCTCCGTTAGAGGCCCAAACCCAATAGCCAGCTTACACTTCACAAACCCGGGCTTGGCATTATAGGCTCTGGACTGCACACAGTAAGGCACAAATTCTGTGTATTTGTCCACCTGCGCCACAATGTCAAACATCTGCTCCTTTGAGTACCTGGAATATATACAGTGACGGAGCCAGGGGGCACAGGTGGAAGACTCGGACCTGCGACAAAAAAAAAATGTCCATTAAAAAAATGTTCTATAATTATATGGATTTTTTTTGTGTCACAGGTCCGAATCTTCCGTCTGTGGAGGGGGTGGTGTGAGGGATGCATTTGTATCCCGGACATTTCGCAAGGTGTGTTTTATAATTACAGTCTACGCTCGTTTACAAAATATTAGTAAATGGAGTTATTATCATGATTATATAGGAAAACATGTGTTTGGGATCAAGAATTTAACTTCGAGTTATTATAAGAATGAATGGCCTTTTTGTGGAATTTATCGGGGTATAAATTTGGAAAGTCGCGGGAATACTGGACGAAGCGATAAAAAATTACAATTTTCGAAAAAAAATCTTAAATTTGTTTTCTTTTTTTCTTTTTTTTCCAAAATTGTAATTTTTTAAGGCCTCGTCCAGTATTCCCGCGACATTTCCAAGTTTATATCCCCGATAAATTCCACAAAAAGGCCATTCATTCCTTATAATTCCAGCATTTGAAATAAATTCAAGAAGAAAATGTGTTTATTTTGACAGACGGCAGCCATTTGTTTACATTGACAGCACTGACAGCGCACCTGTAGAAAGTAGTTTGGCGTGGGAGTTTACTGGGGTATAAATTTTGGACAAAGACTTGCTACGGACCAATCAAATGTTAGGGAATTGTGTAAATATTTTTGTGCTGGAATTATCAGTAGTTTGACTATAAAGAGAGTTTGAGGTAACAAGTGTAGACTGTACTATGAAAATTAAGGCGTAGAAGTCTCTATAATCATGAAAGTGAATGTACAGTTGAACCCCTCTACAACGGCCAGCCATGGGGAGACTGAAAACTGGCTGTTGAAGAGAGGTGGCTGTTGAAGAGAGGTATATCATATAGAAATCAGAGCTACATTTAAGGTGCATATTTTTTCATTTCTTCGCCAAAACTGGCAAGTTGGAAGTGCTTTAGAATCGTCTCAATGAGACGATTCTAAAGCACTCCCAACGTGCCAGTTCTGATGAAGAATTAACAAAATCCCCCACAAAGTTTATCAAATTACGTACACAAACTGTGGTCGCAATTCATCACATTGCGTTTTGAAATTTTGGCCGTTGTAGAGAGGTGGCTGTTGTAGAGAGGTGGTCGTTCGTGGATGTTCGACTGTAGTAATCTTTTGTATTTGGGTTGGGGGAGGTGAGGACAGGTCGCAGAAATGACTCGTATCAATTTTAAGCAGAGCATCAGTGAAGTCTGCTTTGAGCTTTTATTGGAAATTCGAACATCGATTTTATTGCAGCCAAGAATGTTGTTTTATTATTATATGAATTTATCGGGGTATAAACTTGGAAAAGTCGCGGGAATACTGGACGAAGGCCGGAAGGCCTCGTCCAGTATTCCCGCGACTTTTCCAAGTTTATATCCCCAATAAATTCAACAAAAAGGCCATTCATTCCTTATAATTCCAGCATTTGAAATAAATTCATCAAGAAAATGTGTTTATTTTTCGTTTTCTTAAGAATTATTTTAACTGCGCCTCACGGTTACGGAAAGTAGTTCAGCGTGGGAGTTTACTGGGATATAAATTTTGGACAGAGACTTGCTACGAGCCAATCAAATGTTAGCGAATTGTGTAAATATTTTTGTGCTGGAATTATCAGCCAGTACACAGGTACAAGACAGATTTGAAAGTATGTAATTGTCAGATTCTCATATATGTGGCTTTGACTTGAGAAATGAGGATTATGGGATTTATGATCAGTGTAGCTCCTGATCAAATAGCACAATCATGTAGACTGATAACATATTGCTTGTTAGAAGAATGACGAGTGTTTAATTGATGGAATGGCGAACAGTGCAGATCCTGATCAGACTGGATGCACAGGCTGATCTCAATCTACACTGGTAGTAAATCCCATAAGACCCAATTTACATGTAGGTTGGCACTACCATTATTAAACTAGAAATGGACGCTTGTCGACAAGCGCATGTGTATCCCCCTCCCCAGATACACTTGTAAGTAGTTTGAAAAAAGGGTGTTCGAGTTATGCTCCGGAGACAAAATCAGTGCGCGGAAAAACAAAGGGAGATAACTAAAATATTAGCGATGCATGAGTTGTCATTCCTGCGTGACACACCTTTAGGGTCGTGGTCTATGCATGTGTGAAGTTTCATGAAAATATTCCAAAGGGTGTTCGAGTTATGCTCCGGACACGAAATCAGTGCACGAAACAACAAAGGAAGATAACTAAGAAATTAACGACACAAGAGTTGTCATTCTTGCGCGCGACACACCTTTGGGTCGTCTTCTATGCATGTGTGAAGTTTAATAAAAATATTCCAAAGGGTGTTCGAGTTATGCTCTGGACACGAAATAAATGCATGAAACAACAAAGGGAGATAAGTGGACAAAATTAACGATGCAAGAGTTGTCATTCTTGCGAGCGACACACCTTTGGGTCGTGGTCTATGCATGTGTGACGTTTAATGAAAATATTCCAAAGGGTGTTAGAGTTATGCTCCGGACACGAAATCAGTGCATGAAACAACAAAGGGAGATAAGTAAACAAGAATTCCGCGGAATCAAATGCCTTGCCTTGTCCCGCCTTGACCTCGAGCCTGGGCCCGAATGCAATTTTCACTGGCCCGAACATATTATACAATTATTGACTAGTGAGCCATAGAATATCAGATTATATTCTATGGCTCACTAGTCAATAATTGTTTTATTATATGATAATAGTCTGTATATAGCACTTACGACCTTATGCTACTAGACAAAAAATTAAAAAGAATTTAAAAAAAATGGAAAAAAAAAGTTTAAAAATTTAAAATAATAATGCTCGCTACTGGAGCCCAGAATAGTCCTATATTTATCTACATATCATATCTGCACAGGTCCACATATTGCCACAATATTGTCAACACAGTTTACGGAAATGTAATATAATAATTTAACTGTATAAATTACTTGCAATAAGTTAGTGGTCAGTTAGTGGTCAGTCTGCACATTTGCACATGCTAGCACATGTACAGGTGAATGGTTCTCCCAGTCACTATTGTTCAACCGGAGAAGGCTATTGTTCTCTCTACAGGTAAGGTGTACAGAGCACATGACAAAACGGGTCTTCATGCATTATTGTCCAGTTTGTAGAGTGTGCGAAACAAAAAATGGAGATAGCTAAAAAATTAGCTATGCAAGAGTTGTCATTCGTGAGCGTGACACACCTTCGGGTCGTGGTCTATGCATGTGTGAAGTTTCATGAAAATATTCCAAAGGGTGGTCGAGTTATGCTCCGGACAGGAAATCAGTGCGTGAAACAAAAAAGGGAGATAACTAAAAAATTAGCTATGCAAGAGTTGTCATTATTGTGTGCGACACACCTTCGGGTCGTGGTCTATGCATGTGTGACGGCTCATGCAAATATTCCGAAGGGTGGTCGAGTTATGCTCCGGACAGGAAATCAGAGTGCAAACAAAAAAAGGGAGATAACTCAAAATTAGCTATGCAAGAGTTGTAATTATTCTGCGCGACACATCTTTGTCTGGACAAGAAGAGTCTGCGGCGGACGCGGACGATGTTCGGTGTCAAATCCATAGTATCCCCCGACTTTCGTCCGGGGGATACAATTAGTAGCCAGCCAATAAAATACAATACTATTTTGCTCCAATATTTATAAAACATAGTATTTTTTCAAATAATTCCTGCGGTTTTCAGTATTAAACCAAAATGCCTTTGGCTAGCCAAAAAGGCCATTTAAGTAGCCAAATGTCTCATTTGGCTACCGCCAACCTAGCCCATTTCTCCAGTCACATGTATACATATTACAATGATGTACATATGATATTTACATGATGTTTAAACTTCCATCCGTATGATGCTTCATACACAAATACACATAATATAGATACCCAAGAAGTCTCCGTTCAGAGTATTCCTTCCGCTTGTTTCCAGAGAACCCAGGTAAGGTGGGCAGTGAAAATAATGTCCTTGTCTGGTCTGTTTGTGGTGTGGTGGCGACGGGAACTGTCTGGGGGCATCTGGCAAGTTGCTGACAACAGGCACATGTTACTCTGAAAAATATGCCATTTCAACACTCTCTGTGGTAGCTTAGATAATATCAGCTCTATGGATGTCTCACTATTCATCTGTCTTTTATATTTTCTGTATCCGATATATCTATCGGATACAGAAAATATAAAAGACAGATGAAATAGTAAAACATCTGTAGAGCTGAGATTATCTAAGCTATCTCTGTGGGTAATGTCATGCATCTGCTATTTTGGCCCGAATCAACTTACACGGTTATAATCCAAGTTAGAGATGGGATTTAATTATAGTAGTATGCAGGGCCGTAGCCAGAGGTAAAAATCTACCGAGGCAAATCTTATGAAACGTGTATCCAGTGGGAGCGTGTAGCGCGACCCGCATCATAAAAAAAACAAGAGCTCCGCGGAGCAAGATGTCCCGCCTGGCACAGTTTGATAGTACATAAGGAGCTTGTAATAACCTTGGGGTTAGTGAGCACCATGGGCTTTCTGTAGAATGATGCGGGATATTGTTACAAATGCATGTATGGAATATTAAAGCATAAACTGAGCGTTAACTTTTCCAAATACGGAAATTTCTACGTCAGTGACCTTGACCTTTGGGGTTAGCGGGCACCATGGGCTTTCTGTAGAATGATGCAGGATGTTGTTACAAATGCATGTATGGAATATTAAAGCATAAACTGAGCGTTAATTTTTCCAAACACAGAAATTTCTAAGTCAGTGACCTTGACCTTTGGGGTTTGTGGGCACCATGGGCTTTCTGTAGAATGATGCGGGATGTTGTTACAAATGTCACAGCATATATGGAATATTAAAGCATAAACTGAGCGTTAACTTTTCCAAACACGGAAATTTGTAAGTCAATGACCTTGACCTTTGGGGTTAGCGGGCACCATGGGCTTTCTGTAGAATGATGCGGGATGTTGTTACAAATGCATGTATGGAATATTAAATAAAGCATAAACTGAGCGTTAACTTTTCCAAACACGGAAATTTCTAAGTCAGCGACCTTGATCTTTGGGGTTTGCGGGCACCATGGGCTTTCTGTAGAATGATGCGGGATGTTGTTACAAATGCATGTATGGAATATTAAAGCATAAACTGAGCGTTAACTTTTCCAAACACGTAAATTTGTAAGTCAGTGACCTTGACCTTTGGGGTTAGCGGGCACCATGGGCTTTCTGTAGAATGATGCGGGATGTTGTTACAAATGCATGTATGGAATATTAAAGCATAAACTGAGCGTTAACTTTTCCAAACACGGAAATTTCTAAGTCACTGACCTTGACCTTTGGGGTTAGCGGGCACCATGGGATTTATGTAGAATGATGCGAGATGTTGTTACAAATGCATGTATGGAATATTAAAGTATTTCATTGAGGGAAACAGAAGTTACAATGAATTAACCCGAGCGTTAAGTTTTAGAAACAGAGCTAAGCGCAAAAACTTATAGTTGAATGCATGTGAAAAGTAGGTCAATGAACCATGAAAAGTCAAGGTCACATGGGCTCCCTCTGTGTGAGATGGTTACACCACAGTGTTGATGTATACCAAGTATGGGGGTCGTAGGAGTTATAGTTTTCTGGAAACTGAGCTATACGCAAAAACTTAACGTGAAATGTTGACGCCGCCGCCGATGCCGCCGCCACCGCCTACGCCACCGACGGAAAAGCTATGCCTATGTCCCGCTTCTGCTAAAGCAGGCGGGACAAAAATTGGCAAAATTTCTACCGAGCCTCAATGTGGCTACGGCCCTGGTATGAAACTTTTGAGAAAAAAATCTCTGAGTCTGCAAGTATTTTCCTTATTTAATCTCAAAGCTATATATTGTTACCATTCGTTTGAACTATATTCATGGTTGCCAGACACTATTTTTAATGTTCTAGAATTAATTTCGCTATTTTCTTTATTTCTTTTTGAAAGAATATGTTGTATGCTGTATCGACTCTATGAGCAGTTTCAAATGAGTGACAACAACATAGACTGCCCCGCTCGGTTTTTGTCTATTTAACACTGCACGTGCTATTCATAAGAATACACAAACCGTTACTAAATAAACTATGTTACCAAATTGAATCAAAATCCATTGCAAATCATCTGAAAACAACAAAAAAACAAGTGGTAATTAATTGTCAAAAATATTATATCCTGCTAGGCAATATTAAAGCAGAATGGAAACAGACAATGATATTAGAACAAATAGATAATGACATTCCAAAGTATTTAATATCTACTATATTATCGTCAAATCATGTGAATAAAATATTATACAACAAGGAAATTGACAATATGAGGTTGCCACAACAATAACATATACTGAAATGGGAAAACGAATTAAACAATCAAAACATCGAATGGAATTATATTTTCTCATTGCCATACAAAAAGTACAAAACTTAGAACTTTTCAATACAAATATCTAATGCGAATAATTCCGAATAACTCATTTCTGTTCAAATGCAAAATAAAGCCATCAAATCTATGTGATTTTTGTCACATGGCCGTAGATTCAAACAAACACATGTTTTGGGAATGAACTAACATACAACCTTTTTGGTCAGACGTAAACGAACTATTACATACAAGTAGATTAGACTTCACTATGCACTTAACTTATGAATGTATATCATTCTGTAACGCAAAAGTTCCATGTAAAAATAAAACAATACTTATTAGCTTTATCATTCTACTTGCAAAATTTTTCATTTTTAAATGCAAGTATGAGTCGACACATCCAACAATAGAACACTTTAATGCTTATCTTAAACAGACTATTAACATCGAAAAAACAATTGCCAGTATGAAAGACAAACTGGACAAGTTTCACTCGAAATGGAATTACTTTATACAGTAAAGCAGAAATTAAAATAAATCGACCACTCCTATAAACCCATCCTTAGGTTAAAGTATTCCCCACCCCCCATTTTCCAATAACACCTTTGTTATTACTTCTTTTAGGAAAACATGTATTTTTTTAACCTTGTAAAACCACCCTCATTTCATATACCCATATCGACCTATACAACTCCAATACAAAAAAAGAGAAAAACTCTCTGTTGCAGGTATATCGCTAGTAATAGATAAATTTGTTTAATTCTCTGATGGATAAAAAAAACTTCTGTCAAAATAGTTTTTACATGTTATTTTTGAAATTGCATGTACAAATACTTTCGACAGTGCTAGTTTATGTATATGTGTATGTATGTATTTATGTATGGATGTATACATGTAACCTAGATGAATACAAAAATAAAATGAAAAAAAAATAAAATTAATTGTCAAAATAGTCATTCGTGGACGAGTTCGTTTTAGGACGCAAAAATCCTGGTCCGACTACGGGATGGGGCGAATATTTTGTTCGTTTTTTTATTTAATTAGTAAAGTTTATTGGCGTAATCAAATGCAAATGGTTGTAACCTTCTTGCTTCCTGAATTCTAAGCAGTTTCTGTGATTCTCGGCATATCTTAAACCCGTGGAAACAAACATTTCTTGCCATTATGCCGAAAACGTCAAAGTCAAGACGTCCGATTCGGTCCCGAAAATGAAATCACGTGATCTAATTGAAGATATAAAATGCGGTACGACGTGCGCGATTGTTGTTGCTGAGGATCTTCCGTACATTAAAGGAATCCGGGTCAGAACGGCCCAAAACTAAAACGGCCCAGTACCAGAACGGCCCACTGACCAGGACGGCCCGGGTCAAAAAGGCCCACTTACCAGGACGGCCCGGGTCAAAAAGGCCCAGTTTTAAGTAGGACGTTATGAAATGAAACTCGAAGGAATATATTATTTTATTGTTTTATTGTTTAATGAATATATACACATGTAAACATTAACACATGAGACGCGACATGCGATTTCGTACTTTAGAACATGATTTTAGAAAATTCGCCGTCAATTTTTAAGAATAATAGTGATAGGATCATAATTTATGTCCGAATTTGACGAAACGTCCAACGTAAACGAGTAATTAAATCACATGAAATACAAGGGTAAGCCATGCTAACACATACAAACGCACAATGTCACAAAACCAATAATTTAAATAAAAAAAAGAAATACAAAATCGAAATTAGAATTAAATCAATCAAAATTATAATAAATGGAACAACACAAATTATATCTATATGAACAATACTGACGCAGAATAAATCAGCCGCAAATATTTATGTATCCAGAAGCATACGCTAAATGAACACTGAGAGACCGTATGAGAGTTTTCTGGGGATATATATATGCCCTCAATCTTTTACTCAATAAATTCCGGCGATAAACAAATAATATTGCACAACAAAAACTAACATTATCACCTTGCACTTGGTCCACTAAACAAATTATATTGAAATTTAATACAGCAATGAGGCAAAAAGCAGCTGTGGAGTGAGGCGAAGGGTGGAAACAATTTTTTTTAAAGAAAATGGCTCCGAAACCTGTCTACTGTCTGTTCCATATTTTTCTGCCGACGAACTTTTGGCTATTAAAATTAAACATATTAAATCTAAAAAATATGTAAATGTAAGTACTTTTTCTTCAATAACAAAATTGTCACCCTCCCCAAGCAATTTTGTTTTATGAAATTTCATCAAATATTGATGTTATAGCGAAAAAAAGATTTTTCTATGTGAATTTAACATGGGGAAAAGAGGTGGTTCCAATTAAGCGCTTGGGAGGAGTAAAAAAACGAAAACCTGACTAGATATCTTGGAAATGATATAAATAAGAAAACAAAAGTTAAATTTTTAAAATCGGTCCACAAATAAAAAAAATATTTAAAAAAAAATCTATTTTTAGCCCCCATGTTAAATTCCCATAGGAAAATAGTGTTATTTTCACAATAAAATCAATATGTGACGGAATTTCATAAAACAATTTTTTTTGGGGAGGGTGAATGTTTTTGTTATTGATGAAAAAGTACATATATATTTAAGTATTTTTAAGTTTGAATGTGTTTAATGGCCAAAAATTCGTCGGCAGCAAAACGTGGAACAGACAGTAAATACATTGGCCAACGCCGTGCAGCTAGATGGGTCATATAACAACTATTAGCACGATATGTTACATCACATTAGAAAGTTGGATAAGAAAAACAGTCACGAATCAACATGTTGATAGCAAACGTGTCGCGTCTATTTCTTTAAAAGTTACTTTAACGCGTACGCCACTCAAGAAAACACCGTTAATTTTTGGCAAATCTACTGAGGCATTTATTAAATCTAAACAAGGATTTAGAGTCTCTATGTCTCTGATCTAACCCTCAGAATTGTCGAGACATCTAAGCAAACTAATATTGGATATAGTTAATCGATACTTACAAATGGATCAGGGCGTTTCTTTCTACACCTTTCCCAAGTCCACAGATTGCATGGATTAAGGGAATCCGATAGAGAAACCGGAAGTTTGAGATACTTCAATGAATCGCATATGCTAGATGTGCTAAAGCATCATACAATTAAACCACAAAGTTCGAAACCACTGAACAATTTGAGGACTGCATGAAACACTATTGTTCTGCAGTAGGGAACGGCGCTTCAGGTAAGGAAGTAAGGAATCATCGGTGAAAGGTATCACAACAACAATACATAGGGCTTGGCTAGCCTAACAATAATTAATGTACATGTGGTGATAGGTAATGGACAAGTAACATTTACTACATGGAGATAAGCAATTCAGTACTTGTTTGTTGAAAACAATAACGCACACAGAGGAGCACGTTTTGTATGCTATTATAATGTATTGCAAAGAAGAGTCTGGCATTATAATATTCTGAAGACAATGGGTATATTAAGGCAAATTAGAAAGTTTGAAGCCTCACATATATAGTATGCGAGCCACAGAGGAATTGCTTGGTCAAGTATATGCATGTCAACAACAATCGCAGTAAGAAGTATCAGCATATGCACGTTGGCAGTAAAGAATGAAAACGGGAATGAAAACGGGAATGGGTATTGTGAGGGCATGATCGATGTATTGTGAGAGCACTAGAACCACACTCGCAATAGTAACTAAAGAGAATGATATAGGGACAACGTTTGACTATCACGTCAGTGATACAGTAAATAAGGCAAACAAACATCGATATCTAGGACTCATTTGCAAAACGTTTACATACACGAACAAAGAACTGTTAATTGTATAAATCCAGGTTAGTCGGGAAACTATCTTAACTTCCGTACTCTGAAAGGATTATATAACGTTCTAGGTTTACCTACACTTGAGTATAGAAGAACACGGGCTGGCATGATATAAGTGTACCAGGGGCGTAGCTACCAATTTCATATTGGTGCGACATAGCTGGCGAGTCAAGATCTGGCCTGTCGACAACGACACAATGAACTCGGCACATGTACCTACTACATGATACACATATGCCGACTTCACAGTGTCAGTGTCGATATTTCTCCGTTACTAATAGTCATGCTTTCATCATGATACTTATGACACTAATTGGTGGATGTATAAGTAACAACTGGTAGACCTATCGAGTCACGGTGGCGAATCCACAATTTATGTGAACATTTGCAATACCTTAGAAATTATGGGCTGCCGATGGACAAGGGACCTTAATAAAACGTTTGTGGCCGGGTGTACGTATATTTCCACGTCAGTCTTTACACTCACACAGTTAGGTTGTTTTCATATATGTAGTGGCGATAATAACAATTTGCTGACTGAATAACGAACAGTGTATGCCAGTGACATGTAAGATTGTGCATGGTGATCTTGAACTAGGAAGGTGGCAAACGTGTTAAGATTCATGCACATTTTGTCGACCGTGGGCACACAATCATGTGAAGATAAGAAGACAGTAATAACCAAGTCCCAATGTGTGTGTGTCAGAGTCATATTAATTCAACCGGCCGCACACGTATGATCTCTTATGGTGTATAGAAGATGACTAAGTAGGTGCAATGACACCGTGGCTACATTCTGACCACCTGTAGCCGATTTCACCAACATTGCAGAGTATACTTTACTAGCAAAGTATACTTTGAGGGAGTAATCATTTATTTTTCTTGAAATGCATTATTTCATATAAAACTAACAACTGCATATATTTGATGATTAAAAGTATGCATAGTTATTATACTGAATTTATTACATTATCACAGCCAAAATGGCTGTGATAATGTAATAAATTCAGTATAATAAAAATTAATAAATTTATCATAAAATTGAAAATTTCTCCCTCAAAGTATATACTTTGCTACTAAAGTATACTTTGCAATTTTGATGAAATCGGCTACAGGGCCTCGTAAAACGCTTCACACACTGACAGCCTTATAATTTGTTGACGTAGACCGTTCTAGCTTTAACTTGCGTCCTCGCGTAACAACTACTTCAGTCAGAGCTAAGTCATCCACTCTATCTTTGTGTACATGTAACATCATCAAGCCGTTTAACCTATTTTGCTTCATGGTTGACCGTAAATACGTTTTTATCCGTTTACGGTCACTGAACGATCCCTCGCTTGTCGCATTTGTGGCCGGCATGAGCAAAATGAGTTTAGGTAGCCTCTCCACTTCACACAACCATCTCCGCTCTCACTCGGTCATAGACCGAAAGTATTTGATAACGTCAGAAAGTACAATAGCATTACGCTGGCAATCAAACGCAATGTTGGCTGCTAGTGACTGTAACTGAAGTTTCAAGTTGTTCTCGTGAATTTCTTTTAAACAAACATTTTGGAGAATATGTTTTTTTGTATTACATGTAGTTTTTTAAATCGTCATATTTTTAGTACGTAATATTTGGCCAAAATGCACCGGCAAAATGACTTGGAACAGACAGTAGACGTTTTTCTTCTCCTGAAAATATTAGTATATAAAAATCGGGCATATGTTTGCCTTATAATATTGCTATTTTCACTTATTTGGAGGCTTTTTGGGTTAACCAATATTGGTGAAATAATTAAAGTCAGATATCATGAAAAATCGGGCATAGATTTGTCTTATAATGTTGCTTTAGTATTTTCACTTAGGCTTTATGTGTTTAAAAAATGATGGTGAAATAATTAAAGGCCAATATAATGAAAAAATCGGGCATATGTTTGCCTTATAATGTAGCTATTTTCAGTTTTTGGAGGCTTTTTTTTGTTCACAAAAATTGGGAAAATAATTAAAAGTCCAATGTCATGAAAAAATCGGGCATAGGTTTGCGATATAATGTAGGTATTTTCAGTTTTTATAGGCTTTTTGGGGTTCAAAATATTGGGGAAACAATTAAAGTCCAATGTCATGAAAAAATTGGGCATAGGTTTGCCTTATAATGTAGATATGGCATAAATTATTGGTGCGACATTTAGACCTATTTTGAATTATTGGTGCGACAATGTCGCACCAGTCGCACCATTATCTACGCCCATGTGTACACAATCATACATGACATTGATGAAGCTAGCAAATACGAGCTATTCTCAATGTACACTTACTAACCGACCAGGGCCGAGGGGTCATTCTCTAAAAGTGTAGAAAATGAGAGCGAGAACAGAAACTAGGAGGAATATGTTCAGCCACAGAGTGGTGGTGGCCTGGAATGGCATCTATGAATCTGTAATAGCTAGTAAATTCTTTCAAAATCAATTTAAACAAAGAGTGGATCAGGCATCCAAATAAATTCAACGCTACATGCTATTAATAAGCAACCGGAAGTCACCATGCAACCATAGTAAGTAGGATAAGTAACAAACTGAGAAAATCACATAAGAAGGGTAAACAAACTAATATGTATATGCCCATTGCTCATATTTGGTCTCGATCAATTGTATGAACTGTATGAACAGAATGTACAGCTTGGATTGAGTAATTATGTATTCATGTAATTGAAATAAAGGTATATGTAATTGAAATAAAGGTATAGAAAACGACTCAGGAGGGGATTGGTGGAAAAAGAAAGAAAGATGTATGCCAGGGACTCAACTTACTCGGCCACTAAACTAGAAGCAAAATCACGCTTCGCAGAAGTGAAACAATTACTAATATAAAGCAATGAAATGAGAGGAAAGATCTAAATAGGCCTGAAAACTGGACTAACAATTCTCAGCAATGCACAACAAATGGTAGAGTATAATTAACCATATAGTGGAAATAATTGATGCTTTATGGGTAATTTTAGAGGACCACCCATATGGGAACACCAAGAGGCAGATCGATGTATCATGTCGTCCAGTTTGAGATGAAATGTTTGCACTCCTCATTTTCCAATTGCATCCAACACATTTTCACAATTTATGTGTATCAGGTGCTAAGAAATTGGACAATTCCAAATGGAGTAGATCTACCCCGTCAACGATGGACCAAAATGCAATGGAATTTTTTAATTTTGACTACGCGTGTCGTACCGGAATATAACGTTTACCCGACGTTGCATGCTGGGAAGAAGAGAAAAAAACAAAGATGGATGCGCAGTATCGAACTATCGAAGGTGTGCAATTTTGTGTGTTTTAGGTCCTTTTATTTGCTTTTCAAACACAAATAACTTTGACACATGGTTCTACTACTTCATATGTTCGTAATTGGTAAAGTGTCATCATTATTTTGGCTGTTCAATCTATATTTTCAACTATTTGTGACTACGATATTTTCTGACCGTGTGTTTACATTTCGCACTCGATGCATTTCGGACCTGTAGCCAATTTCACCAAAATCCCAAAACAGACTTATCAAGCCAAGTGTATTTTGAATGAACAATTTTTCAATGGTGTATATAAATTAAATGTTTTTTATTTAATTAATTACAATATTTTTAACAATGCCAGTGATAATGAAATAAATGGTATCTAATCAATTCGTACCCTAGACTAACATGCGATGTCTTTATATCGTTGTTTACTTTTATGGAAACAAATCGGAACACACATTCGCATAAACATGATAAACGCACCCCTATATGGGATGCTTCCTGCGTCGATAGATCTATACATCGTGGGCTATTATATTTAATGAACATTACTATACTGTCCTGTATAAATATGTAACCAATGTTTGTATTAATTGCACGTTAATTCTTCGACACATTGAGAATTGCCAGTTTTCTAGGTTGACGCTATGATTTTGAAATAGTAGCCAAAATAGACCGATAAAAGGAAAAAAAAGCAATACTATTTCACACTTGCTAATTTATGAAATTATTAGTAGCCAAATGGCTATTTTTATAACCAAATTGCTACTGCGGATACCAGTAGTGCCAACCTAGGTTTTCCGATCAGAATATTTTCGTGATTCGATGATGTAACAGACCAGTCAAATTCAGTGACAGTTAAAAATAGTATCCAATGAAGCTGCATTACATAAATATAGTATCGGCGGAAGGTCAGTCACTTTCCAATTATTAATAAATATCGTTATCAGGCTACATGAGTGTGATATTTGATCAGGAGTTAAACTAGTGACAAATGCCATAAATCCAATTTCCCATTTCAAAAGCCACAATTATCTTTCAGATATCGAGGAACAGGTCCGTAACATACAGGCAAAGAAACAGGCACTATCAAAGGGACCAAAGAATGATACCGACGAGCCACCCGAGAAACAGCGAGTTGGCCTTGGTGCGGGCACGGGTTTTGACTCGGACATTTATGGCTCGACTCACAGTAAATTTGAGGGATATCACACATTCATAGCTCCAAATGACGACGTTGAGGTACAAAGTATATTCGGTTTGAGCACTGCTTATGAAACTTTCAGAGAACATACTCCATTCTCATTCTTGAAATCATGAAGTTTGATTGGTTGACTGAACAAACAGCGTGATTTCGAGCATGAATTTGGAGATTGTGCTCAGTCTGTGTTATAAGTGCTGGTCCAGATCTGATTCACAATTGTATATGTTTATCGTATAACTTGACTCTGTAACTGTACAAACCCAGGTCACAGAGCTCCAGATAATTGTGACCTGGATTTGTAGTTTCAGACAAAACCAAACTGAGGAAGCAACTTTCACCCCTAAGTAACTGGAATGGATTTTGATATGTTATTTGCAACCAATCCAATTGTCACAAAATGAATTTCAGACTAGTTTATTTATGAAAAGGGGGTGTTTTTGTTCTCAAAAATATGAAAATTACTTGCAAAAAGTGCAGATCCTGGATCTACACTGTTTGCCAATATCACTCACTATACACGGCATGTGGTGTTGAAAGGTTTGAACATTCATTTTCTTTTTGACATGAGATTTTGCTCCTACATTTATTGTCTATATATATAATTGATAATTGTGATTATAATATAAAAGATGCACACATATTTATTCTTATTGACCTTGCTGTTGAACATACATGTGTGTAAAGACAAATGTACCACTTTATCAATAAATTGAACAGACATAAAACCTCAACAGTTCATCTCCCTGTACATTCTCATTTATATATGTGACTGGAGAAATGGGGCTTGCATGTTTTGTGACAAGTATAGATCCAGATCAGTAGCCCATTTCATCAACATTGCAAAGTATACTTTTCTAGCAAAGTATACTTTGAGGGAGAAATTTTCAATTTTATGATAAATTTATTAATTTTTACTATACTGAATTTATTACATTATCACAGCCAAAATGGCTGTGATAATGTAATCAATTCAGTATAATAAATCTGCATACATTTAATCATCAAATATATGCTGTCGTTAGTTCCATATGAAATAATGCATTTCGGGAAAAATAAATGATTACTCAAACTTTCAAAGTATACTTTGCTAGAAAGTATACTTTGCAATGTTGATGAAATCGGCTACAGACTGTGCATCCGCTGCACTGTTTGTCATTCCATCAATGAAAAACCTGTCGTGCTTCAGACAAGCAATATAGATCTTTTTCAGGCTACAGGAGAGTGCTATTTGATCAGGAGCTTCACTGGTCACAAATCCAATAAGCTCCATTTATCCAGTCACCGTCACATGATATGAGATATGCCATGTGATTTTGTAACAATATTGCAGGACGATGACGATGTGGGAGCCATTCCAGAAGCCCAGTCTCGGGCTGCCGCCCCGCTCAACGCGCTTAACGATGCCCTCAACGACAAGGTACAGATCTATAATTTATTGTTGACATGGATTGTGGCCTAGGGGTTAGAACACCTGACTTCCAATCCGGGTGTTGTGGATTCAAACCTCGCCTAGGGCATTAAAAAATACTTTCATAGTATTTCCATCCCACTGGTCTGTCATTTGAGACTTCAAACTGTGGTCCCGTCTCTATATGACCTTAGCTGTTGGTCGGACGTTAAAGCCTTTCACTTTGTTTCAAATTTATTATTGTCGTTTTTATGCTTGAGGGCATTATGTTTTTCCCTTGTCCATCCGTCCATTTGTCCATCACACGGTCCCCTAAATGCTCAATGTTCACCTTGTTTGTTTAAGTTGTAAAAGGGCTAATGGTTACACAGAGCTCCTGTTAACCCTTTCCCTGTTTTGCGATATTTCGACTCTTCCAAATCGAAAACATCTGAATAAAAGAATCAAATGCTGGGTCAAATGATGGTTAAATTATCTGATAGAGTAGAAAACATTGTGGGAAAAGGAGAAATTGCTTGTTACAAGCAATTTCTCCTTTTCCCACAATGTTTTCAAAAGACATCTTCTGCAGAGGCGTGAAAAGTCGTCTCTATCAGGGAAAGGGTTAAGGTGCGTATTGGCGTATTTAAGCACTTATTCTAGCTGAATATGGATTGATTATCAACAGTGGGAGTACAAAATACTCACAGCAATGTGAAAATACGCATTGCTTTTCAAATTTAGTAGTGAAAATACTGTAAGAAAGTTGAAATTTACTTTGTTGAGCTGTTTGCTTTTTGCAGCTCAAATAAGTAAATTTAAAAAAAAAATATAAATTATCATTTGAATAAGAAAATCTATAATACATTTGTAAAAGTAAATCTGGGGGTATAATACTCTTTCGACACAAAACTTATCTGAAGCTCTGGTTACACAAACTTGTTCAATATTTCTAGGAATATGACCCACTGGCCGAGCACCGAAAGGCCAAAATCTCTGACCGTGAGGATGAATACCGCGCCCGGCGACGGCAGATGATCATTTCGCCGGAACGGTTCGACCCATTTGCGGAAGGTGGGTGTTGCAGCTTAGCCCTGCTATAGTGTGGGAGACACTTGTGTGGTAGTCGACTGAATATGCAAGGACATAGATGGCCACGTAATGCGTGATCACTGTAATAACCCTAAATATTTGAACTTTATTTAGTCCAGGAATCATAAAATTATCTGCTTTCCCACAACAAAGTTTCCCAATGTTTTGGGTTAGTATGTTTGTCCTGACTTATCACAATGATTAGTATATTTGGATACAATTTGTTTTGGGAAACCCTAGGGTTTCCCAAAACAAATGGTGTCCGAATATTTAGGGTTATTACGGGTTTGAATTGTGAGCTGCACTTGCTCAAAACTATTGCGACGTAATTTGAAGTTGCTCAGTTATCTAAATATGGTAAAATGGTAAAACACATGCATTGTGTGTGCATACTGTGGCTAACGATGTCGTCGCATTTCAGTGAATTGTTGATTTGTCGATAAAACTTGCAATTTTATGATGAATATTGAGTACGGTTGCCGTTACCATTCTGTGATTGAGTGTTATGAATCAGTGGAGGGAAACGAGATATAAGTGGATGATCGGGGATATTGTGTGCCGCAGACTGTTTGTTATCTTGGTTCGAGATCTGCGACTTGTTGTGGGTTTCTTTCCTATTTCTCTGCAAGTTGGTCTAGTATTAGGTTGATCTACACTGGCGCTGAAGACCTTATAATTCTAGACATTTATGATACAGTGAAACCTCTCTAAACCGGACACCCTGGGAGGTCCCCAGGGTCCGGACACCCTGGGAGGTCCCCAGGGTGTCCGGCTTGAGCGGTTTCACTGTAAATCAGGCATTCGATCATTCTGAGCCATAGTTGTGTGCTATGCGAGCACGAACAGACATTATCACCTGAGATAAATGACCAAGATACTCATCAAATATAAGATCACACATGTTTTCTTTGTTGTCTGGTTTAGAGAGGTTTCGCTGTAGAATCAATCTTAAAATGTAGAAATGTAGCTGTTGCTATTTACAAGAGATGTATGGCTTTTGCGACCAGTGCCTGACACCAGATCAGGACACTGTCTTTCCGTACAGAAAATGTTTTAGTTAGTAAATCGGGATTCTGGTGATATCTTAAACATGTTGGATATTTCAGTAGTGAAATAGGGAAAGAATCTTGTCCAATTATGCTACATATCTTGAACTGGTATGCATATTATGCAATATACTTGTGCAATACATGAAATTATTTCTTATTGCAGCTGTGACATTTTTATTGTGATTTTGAATGTGTATTTGAGAGAACATGCTGGTTTCAAGTTTGACAATGTGGGACATGAGTCAGACTGTTCTGTAAACAAGGGCTGAGATCTTTCAGCAAAATCACAGGTGTTGAAAGAAATATTACATGTCCATACAATTTTACGTGATCTCTACTGGTCAGACATTCACTTGGTCGTTTTATCCCCACATTTTGCATGTTGACAAGTTGTGTGGGAATAGCTGGTACTGGTTCTGTTTTGAATCAACGGGGCAGTTACATGAATTGTATATATCTGATTGAAAGATTGGTGAACGGTGTTTGAATGAGCACAGATAAAAGCTGGATATGGTTCAGGTTGTATATGTGATTGAATGTTTGCCTACTTTTCTATGCGTTTCATGCTGAAAACCCTGACAATTAGAGTGATATGCAAGCTAATTCTCAAGTCCCCATACAATATTTTTATTATACAAAGTTTAACCCTTTCAACACTTGTAACAGATGGATGGGTTGTGGACTAGGGGTTCGAACACCTGACTTCCAATCCGGAGGGTTCAAACCTCGCCTACGGCATCAACAAATACTTTTATAGTATTTCCATCCCACTAGTCAGTCGGTTGAGACATTAAACTGTGGTCCCGTCTCTATGTGACCTTAGCTGTTGCTGGGACATTAAACCCATTCACTTTCACTTTTTTTCAACACTACAGACCTCTTTCATAATATTTGCTAACAGTGTAGATTCATGTGGATATTTTCAGATTTTTTTTTTTTACAAAAACACCCCTATTCTGATTCTATTCTAGTTCAAATGTCCATATGAAAGTGTCCATTCCAGTTATTTATGGGTGAAAGGGTTAATAATTCCAGCACAAAAATATTTACACAATTCCCTAACATTTGATTGGTCCGTATCAAGTCTCTGTCCAAAATTTATATCCCAGTAAATTCCTACGCCGAACTACTTTCCGTAACTGTCAGGCGCAGTTAAAATAATTCTTAAGAATACGGAAAATAAACACATTTTCTTGATTAATTTATTTCAATTGCTGGAATTATAAGGAATGAATGGCATTTTTGTTGAATTTATCGGGGATACAAACTTGGAAAAGTCGCGGGAATGCTGGACGAGCCTAATGAAATATGTCTCTCGTGTGTAAGAAAAGTGTGAAAGTCGCACATCAGGAGGATGTGTGAAATGAGTGTTCTGGCACATCAGTAGGTATGGGAAAAAATTACAAGACGTCACGACATCCATGATAATCGCAACACAACCAGGGTTCAAGCTAGCCCTTTAAAATAGGGAGAAGTTTTCACTAAAATATTGAGAAAATAGACTATTTTTTTTCAAAATTTCTGTCAACCACCAGATAAAGTATATACTGTACATGCGGTTTCATGGATTCCGCTGGGGAAAATAAAAAAATCGCCACTTCAATTTTGTTTTCGAAATTTGTAATTTTTTATCGCCAATTGTTTATTTTTATCCCTAATTTAACAACTAAATTTTTTGTTTGGTTTCAACCTTTTAATTGACAAATCGTTCACCATTTTACTTTTCAACATTTTTAGCTCGACTATTCGAAGAATAGTTAGAGCTTATGTTGTCACCCCGGCGTCGGCGTCAACGTCACGCCTTGGTTAAGGTTTTTAGTCAAGCTTGTATATGGAATACTACTGGCCCTACACCCAACATACTTGGACAACTTCATCTCTTAGTGATGTACATCAATAACCCCTGATCTATATTTGACCTTGACCTACATTTCCTCTTGAATTACTTAGTTATTTCCCCTTGGTTAAGGTTTTTAGTCGACCTTGGTTAAGGTTTTTAGTCAAGCTTGTACATGGAATACTATTGTGCATACAGACACCATACTTGGACAACCTTTTCTCATAGGGATGTACATCAATAACCCCTGATCTATATTTGACGTTGACCTACATTTCCTCTTGAATTACTTACTTAATTCCCCTTGGTTAAGAGTTTTAGTCAAGCTTGTATATGGAATACTACTGGCCCTACACCCACCATACTTGGACAACTTTATCTCCTAGTGATGTACATCAATAACCCCTGATCTATATTTGACTTTGGCCTACATTTCCTCTTGAATTACTTAGTTAATTCCCCTTGGTTAAGGTTTTTAGTCAACCATGGTTAAGGTTTTTAGTCAAGCTTGTACATGGAATACTATTGTGCATACAGACACCATACTTGGACATCCTTTTCTCATAGGGATGTACATCAATAACCCCTGATCTATATTTGACCTTGACCTACATTTCCTCTTGAATTACTTAGTTAATTCCCCTTGGTTAAGGTTTTTAGTCGACCTTGGTTAAGGTTTTTAGTCAAGCTTGTACATGGAATACTATTGTGCATACAGACACCATACTTGGACAACCTTTTCTCATAGGGATGTACATCAATAACCCCTGATCTATATTTGACGTTGACCTACATTTCCTCTTGAATTACTTAGTTAATTCCCCTTGGTTAAGGTTTTTAGTCGACCTTGGTTAAGGTTTTTAGTCAAGCTTGTACATGGAATACTATTGTGCATACAGACACCATACTTGGACAACCTTTTCTCATAGGGATGTACATCAATAACCCCTGATCTATATTTGACGTTGACCTACATTTCCTCTTGAATTACTTAGTTAATTCCCCTTGGTTAAGGTTTTTAGTCGACCTTGGTTAATGTTTTTAGTCAAGCTTGTACATGGAATACTATTGTGCATACAGACACCATACTTGGATATCCTTTTCTCATAGGGATGTACATCAATAACCCCTGATCTATATTTGACCTTGACCTACAGTTCCTCTTGAATTACTTAGTTAATTCCCCTTGGTTAAGGTTTTTAGTCAAGCTTGTATGTGGAATACTACTGGCCCTACACCCACCATACTTGGACAACTTCATCTCCTAGTGATGTACATCAACAACCCCTGATTTATATTTGACCTTGACCTACATTTCCTCTTGAATTACTTATTTAATTACCCTTGGTTAAGGTGTTTAGTCAACCTTATACATGGAATACTCCTGGCCCTACACCAACCATACTTGGACAACTTCACCTCCTAGTGATGTACATCAACAACCCCTGACCTATATTTGACCTTGACCTACATTTAACCTTGAATTACTTAATTAATTCCCCTTGGTTACGGTTTTTAGTCAACCTTGGTTAAGGTTTTTAGTCAAGCTTGTACATGGAATACTATTGTGCATACAAACACCATACTTGGATAACTTTTTCTCATAGGGATGCACATCAATAACCCCTGACCTATATTCTACTTTCACGTAAATTTAACCTTGAATTACTTGGTTAATGTTTATAGTCAAGCTTGTATATGGAATACTCCTGGGCCTACATCAACCATACTTGGACAACTTCATCTCCTAGTGATGTACATCAATAATCCCTGACCTATATTTGACCTTGACCTACTTTTATCATTGGATTACTTAGTTATTTCCCCTTGGCTACGGTTTTTAGTCAAGCTTGTATATGGAATACTCCTGGGCCTACAGCAACCATACTTGGAAAACTTCATCTCCTAGTGATGTACATCAATAACCCCTGACCTATATCTGACATTGACTTACATTTAACCTTGAATTACTTACTTAATTTCCCTTGGTTAAGGTTTTTAGTCAACCTTGGTTAAGGTTTTTATGCAGGCCACAGCCACCTTGTTTGTCAAGCTATGTGTACATCGAAAACCCTCGTAGTCGAGCTATGCTGTTCTCCTACAGCTCTTGTTATGCAAAGAGTTGATAAACAACAGAAGCATTCTTCAAAGTTTAAAATATTGCATAGCACACGAGCCAGAGAAATAGCGTCCAATATGAATTAGTTCGGAAACAAATAACTGTCCTTTCATCAGTATGTGCAAGTTCACTGTGAGTAGAATTTGGCAAGAAAACAAGAAGTGTGAATATTATTTTGACTGGTCTGTCATACATATATCATACATTCTCATTGACGTCCCCCCTACTTCATCGTTATTCCTGTACTCTGTACACTTGACTGAACTCGAGACTAATAAGAAAACCTTTCCTTTGTAGCCCGTCCACCGAGGTGCCGATCTTCATCTGATGTCCACTCGTTGCCTCGTCAAATATATAGTTTAACACTTTACATGCCGAGGATATACAATTTTCCTCAAAGAAAATTTTAAGAAAAAAAATCAATTTTCTAATTTCTTCTCAAAAATGAATGTTGTGGCCACCATTTGAACCGTCTCAATGAGTGGTCACAACATATAGTTTGGACACGAAATGAGAACAAATTTGTGAAAAATATTTTTAAATTGCTATACCCCTAGAAGGGTTTTACGCATGTAATGGGTTATATTGAAAACATTGTAATCTCACAGCAACTTTAATAGCAATTGTTATAAATTGGATAACGGTTAAAGTGACAATATGTGCACCTCAAATATGTTAATGGTATTTAGTAAGTTTGAATACAACTAATTATCTGTTATATAATGATAGTTAAATTTATTGTGGATACATTGAGCTTATTTATGAATCGTGTATCATATAGGCTACTCTACTAAGTAGGTTAAGTCGGGTATGTGTGAGAGTATGGATGGTGTGTGTGATACTGAGAAGCCCTACTAATTTCAGAACTGTTTTAGGCAGTCGCAGTTGTCATTCCAGATGCGATACACATGCTTGTATCTAGAAACAGAATGAAGACGGGTGGAGTACGTATAAGCTTGTGGTTTTCACGGGTCATTGAAGCAAAAATGGGTATTTTGTGTTGTCTAATATATAATATGACTGGAAAAATGAATACGCTAGTTGTTCGCATATTTTTAACTGGCAATTGCACATTGCCTTTGGTTTTCAGTTCAGATTCATACTTGTTTGCACTTGTTAAGCTGTTCATTTGATTCAAGTTTATTTTGTATGCTGCCACAATGGTAAAGTAAAAAGTGAAAAATGCATTTTGACGTTAGTTAATAACTAACAAAGCAAGTAAATGATGACATGCATAAAGTTTCGAAACTGAAGTTTGGGTTCATGAAAAATTAAAAATTTAAATCAAGCTTAGAGACAGACATCAACTCGTGATCTGTAGCCTATTTCACCAACATTGCAAAGTATACTTTTCTAGCAAAGTATACTTTGAGGGAGTAATCATTTATTTTCCCAAAATGCATTATTTCATATAGAACTAACGACTGCATATATTTGATGATTAAAAGTATGCAGAGTTATTATACTGAATTTATTACATTATCACAGCCAAAATGGCTGTGATAATGTAATAAATTCAGTATAATAAAAATCATTAAATTTATCCTAAAATTGAAAATTACTCCCTCAAGTTTGCTAGAAAAGTATACTTTGCAATGTTGGTGAAATAGGCTACAGGAAATGGCTATTTGATTCATTTGTATAATTAAACCACTCATTCTTGCTTCAAAAAAGGCCCATGGAACACACACAATTGTATTTTATATGTACATCCTATTTGATAAAAACTCCCTTGTTACCTGCCTATTTTTGCTGAAAGTCTACAAATGTCAAAATATTACTAATTAACTTCTGGGCCTGTGGTTTGATTGGCTGAGCATGAGCCATTCTATTTAAACGTGTGTCGTTGAAGTTGCAACTGCATTGTGAAGAAAAGTTTCAAAATCAATGAACCAAAATCATTTCTTTCATTTTCAGCAAAAAATGTGCCAAAAAAATGTAACAAGGTATTTTTGTCAAATTTGGACGTGTTTGCACTTTTCATCCGATGTTTATTGTTGGCAAACTGAAAACTTCAAATATTCATTTGATGACTAAAAACCTCGTAGGTTTGTCTAATGTGTCTTGCTGAATTGACATTGAATAGTATATACCGGTATGCCTGTATCCGAGGAAAATCTCACAAACTGGCAACATGATATTTGGGTATCTCGGATGCAGACATATGTTCTGTAATAGCTATGCACTGGGACAGTCTTGAGTCGTGTACATTGTGCTAATAATATAAGCTGTAGCCTCTAGTACGTGATACTTGAATCCGGTTATACCCATAATAAAGGTAGTTAGATTAGTACTAATCCTACTACTTTTATGGAGTGTCGCTTTACAAGTTCACAAAAACTGTCCCAATACATAGGATTATTACAGAAACACATTACTGTAATAACTTCATATTGGGACACCTTTCGTTTTGTGACGCCCCTATAACATATAGGGGCGTCACAAAACGAAAGGTGTCCCAATATGTAGCGATTACCGAAGACTAATAAGTTATCTCGAGTATAAGAAAAAAAGTAAATGACATAAAGTTAGGGCTACAACTGTTGTTCGCCTACTTAATGTGTGTTTTCGTCACGACCCTGTGTCGTGACAACTCTGCTTTATGCTTCCAGGTGGAAAAACTCCCGATGTCTCCGCCCGCACGTATCAATCCATCGTCGAGGAGAAACATCTCACACAGCAACAGGTAGGCCAATAGTTTTCTCTCATCTTCTGACATCGTCTTTATATTTTAATTGATTGTATATTTTAATTAATTAATTGACGGACATACTTTGTTCATCACAAAGTTAGTGCTCAGGTAAATTTCTTGTAATTTCTATTTTCTTTCACATAACTGCTTCACATTTTACACATGGAATTCTCTGATGGACCTCTATCATGCTGTTACAAATCTACGATCCTCCGTCCCTTTGTATTTTCAAATGTTCCCTTGTTTTTTTTGGCTGTGAGCAGGGACATTATTGTGCCGATAGACCACATTTCTAGTTTTTGTAAATATTCATTCTGTTTTTTTTTTTATTCCCCCACCACCGATCTGTCCAGGTGAAATGTGAACTGGCCTGAAATGACCTTTCTGTTAACACGCCTTAACACCATCAGACAAAACAAACTTTATTATATACCTACTTATGAAATACAGTTATACGATGTAAATAAAAGTCATATGTTCTCATCGATGAAATAAACAACTTCCAGTGAAAATACGACTACTTCCGCTATCTATATTCATAACGCGCATCTGCAGAAAACAGCACAAACAGGCTGCAAATATACGTTCATTACCGTATACAGTCTAAAAAACTGCTAATTTCCATGGAGCAGTATATAATAAATAGAATATTCATATTTTTGCAACGAATATGACATATATGTTCAATGAGTGGTGTGAAATGTCCATATTTCACGAGTGAAATATGGACATTTCACACCACTCGAACATATATGTCATATTTGTTGCAAAAATATGAATATCCTCTATATACTGCCCAAATTGCCATATAGCTTTCACCTTTTTCCACCCCCAGAAAATGATGCGAGACCAAATGCGTGACAAAGCCAAGTCCGGCGAGCTGAAGTCTCTGAACGGGTCGGCTCCACAGAAGCCGGTGGAGAAGAAGAAACGTCGCTGGGATCAGGCGGGGGCTACAGAGGAACCCGTGAAGAAAAAGGCGTCCACCTGGGACCAGGCCGAGGTTATGGGCACGCCATCACAGGTAGCGGTTTACATTTACACGTTTATTCACGTTGCGCATTAGAGACCAGATACAATTATTGTACAGATGATCCTGTGCTAAAGGCCACGTCCGAATAGCAATATGCTTTTCCCAATTATTCAATTACTACATAAATGAACCTGTGAACAAAGGCCAGATTTTTCTCCTCCAATGGGCCATTATTATGTGCATGAATATCCTATGGTACAATCGACTCGTGACCGGGAATTCCCAAATGATTGGGAAAAAGTAGACACCCGAGCAAGTCGCCCCCACACAGGTTCGGACCTAAAAATGAATTAATGAGAAATAATAATTTCATTGTTTTATATCATTTTACATATATTAATTGGTTAATATAAATTAATTATAATAGGGGATAATGTCTGTTGACGGTCTTGAGCAATAAAATATACTGTTTTCAACATTTTCATGAATTTATATACTGTAGTGTTAAAATAAAATTATTGTTAAATAATATGCCTGGTCTTATTTGTATTATCTGTATTATCTGGTGCAGTTAAATTGTCTTTGCCGATAACCGACAACGACAACATTTAACATACTTTGCAAATTATGGAGAAAAAAACACACTTCTCCCACTTCCCCCTAAATTCCACCACTTCCCCCTAAATTCCCTGGAGGGGGAAGTGACTTCCCCCTAAAATTTGGAGCTAGATTGAACCCTATTATGGCTGGCCTTTTTTCACAGGTTTGACTGTAGGATGGAAATGATGATGTGCTTTATATGCATCTATAACATTTCTGTTGATTTAATTTGATATTTATTAAACTTGTTGACCGATTTCATAAGAAACTCGGCTTAGCCTCGTTTCTTATGAAATCAGTAAACTTGTTTAATAAATACCATATTAAATCATCACTCATGTAAGATCCCTCTATATCTACTTTGAGACGCCCAGCAAATCCACGGGTGCCTATTCCACTCCATGTCCCAGATACCAAATGACTTAACCTGGCATATTAACCCTTTCAACCCTAAGGAACTGGAATGGACTGTGATATGTTAATGTTCCGACCAATCCAATGGTCACAAAATGATTTTCAGGTTCTTCCATTTATGAAAAGGGGGTGTTTTTGTTCTCAAAAATATTAAAATTGCTTTCAAAAAGTGCAGATCCTGATGAGACGGCTCGTTACGAGCCGGGTCATCTGGATCTGCACTTTTTGCATAAACCGATATAGTGGGATTTCGGGTTCAAAGGGTTAAACTAATACCAAATCTACTTTCAGGCGAAGTGGGACGAGACACCCGGTAAATCTAAGGGTTCCCACACCCCGGGCGCGACCCCGGGGGCCAGTACGAGGATGTGGGACGCAACCCCGGGCCACGCCACCCCCGGGGCAGTCACACCCGGCCGCGATACCCCCGGGCACCAGGCCACGCCCAGCGCCCGCAGGAACAGATGGGACGAGACTCCGCGCACTGAGAGAGGTTAGTTGGACAGGCATTAATTGTCTGGTCCTTGTACAGTTTCTGTAAATATTTTTCATCAAAATCATATGGCGTTTCAAATGTGCCAGTTGTGTACCAATAATTCCAGCACAAAAATATTTACACAATTCCCTAACATTTGATTGGCCCGTAGCAAGTCTCTGTCCAAAATTTATATCCCAGTAAACTCCCACGCCAAACTACTTTCCATAACCGTGAGGCGCAGTTAAAATAATTCTTAAGAAAACGGAAAATAAACACATTTTCTTGATGAATTTATTTCAAATGCTGGAGTTATAAGGAATGAATGGCCTTTTTGTGGAATTTATCGGGGATATAAACTTGGAAAAGTCGGGCCTTCGTCCAGTATTCCCGTGACTTTTTCAAGTTTATACCCCGATAAATTCCACAAAAAGGCTATTCATTCCTATACACCATACATGTATTTCTGAAATTTGGGTAGTCATGATAGTTATCTAATTGACATTTAGGTGTGTCCAAAATTAGCTCTAAAAGTGTTTTCACTGGAGCCTTAGTTATATGCTGGTTGTGACTACCTCATACAGTGTATGTTGAACTATTTAATACATATGTTGAAATATCACCTGTATAGAAACCCACACAATTCGTCAAATTTTACTTGTTTTTGCCAATTTACATTTCATTCAACCAGTCGGTTTCATAGCAAATTTACAACCGATGTTTTTATTTCAGAAACGCCCGGTCACACGACCCCAGGTGGTCACCATGCCGGCTGGGCAGAAACGCCCAAAACTGACCGCGGAGGCGACCTCATTGAAGACACGCCCACCCCCGGCGCCAGTAAACGTCGGTCACGCTGGGACGAAACTCCGGGTGCCACACCGGGCGGCACTCCCAGTCACATGACCCCCAGCATGACCCCGGGCGGCACCACCCCCGGGGGGATGACACCGAGCGGAATGACAACTCCCAGTCACGGCACCCCGAGTGGATTCACGCCCGGGGGATTGACCCCAAGTGGGTTCACCCCGAGCGGAGTTACGCCGACGGGAGCGAAGGCAATGGCAATGGCGACGCCCACCCCCGGGCACCTGATGTCAATGACCCCGGAGCAGTTGCAGGCGTACACGTGGCAGCGCGAGATAGACGAGAGGAACCGACCGCTCGCTGACGAGGAGTTGGACACTATCTTCCCGCCTGGATACAAGGTCTGTGTACAATTACACCCTGGGACACTTCATGAGATTGTGTCTCTTATGAACAAATATTTACATACATTTCAATATTATCCGTAAATGACATCGAAGTTTAACAAAATTTTGTCAACTTTGGACATCATTTATAGAAATATCTAGATACTTTTCATGAAAATCACACATGTTCTTAGGTACAAAATCACATGGCATTTCTCAAATAGGTCCTTGTAGTTGGTCCGTGTACACTTACACCCCTATAGAGCCACTTGTAGTTTCACCTGGGTACAAGGTATTCACACTTACACCCCTATATAGTGAATACCAGTCTTTTAATAGAATATTTATCAGGCTCGGCTGAGAAACGTGTAGGAATTACTACCGTTTCTGAGCCGAAACTGAGAAATTTTCTATCAAATGTCTGGGATGGTATATTTATCAGGCAAGGCTAAGAAAGGAATTATTACCCTTTCTGAGCCAAGACTGATAAACAAAATATCAAACGACACTAGTATGCCGTGGTATATTTATCAGGCCATGTAGTTATCCCACCCAGATACAAATTATCTCGCATTCAGTGTTATGTTCTCATGTTTGTCCTATTCCATTATTTAATAGAAAAAATATTGAATTATTTTGCACATACTGCCATTACACTTTTCTAAATACCTGTTGAATGGATGCAAAACCACAATCAATCAGATGCACTGTTTGTAACGGCATTCCTTGTATAATGTTTACAGGGATCCAGATAAGGAATTAGTAATTGAGTATTGTCACTCCATCATTTCTTGAGCAATTGGGTATTTCAAAATTTTAATTGGGTAAAATAAAATCACACTACTGTTTACACATCAACAGACAGCAATTATTGAATAGTTTGCTTCAAAGTGAAAACATGTCTTGGCATTTCATTAGAATTGTCTCCAAGGAAACAATTCTTATGAAATACCAAGATGTGTTTTCATGGAAAATAAGAAAAATATGCTATATTTGACATAATTTGTGATCTGTTTATCGTTTTCTGCAGCATGATAAAGGTACCACAAAATTGTTATTGCTTTTTAATACTCGCTACTTCTGATATCAATTGGGTTTTTGGCAATTTTAATTGGGTAGTTAAGCAAATACACAGCTTATCTGGAGCCCTGATGATTACTTGTTTTTAGTGTAATTGCCTTGCTTATTGTACGGTGCTCACCAAAACAGTTGCATGTATAACCTCGCATAAAATCTCAATCAATCAATGTGTATTTCCAGGTGCTACAACCACCGACGGGCTACATCCCTATCCGTACCCCGGCCAGGAAACTGATTGCCACACCCACCCCTATGGCCAACACGCCCCAGGGTTTCCGCATGCAGACACCCGACACCAAAACATCCATCGTTGACATGCAACCCAAAGGTAAACTTAAATGATGTCCGATGTCGCAATCGGTAACGAGCGCGCTTCTCCAATGTGGCCCCGGGTTCGATGCTCAGCCGGGGCAGTATGTGAGATGGTATGGTGGTCGCCAGATTAGACAAACGGGTTTTCTCCGAGAACTCTAGCTTCCTCCCACATTAACCCTTTCACCCCTAAGTAACTGGAATTGATTCTGATATGTTAATTTTGCAACCAATCCAACCATCACAACAATATTTTCAGACTGGTCCATTTATGAAAAGGGTGTTTATTTTGTTCTCAAAAAGTGCAGATCCTGATGAGACGGCTCGTCACGAGCCGGCTCATCTGGATCTGCACTGTTTGCATAAACCCCTATAGCGGGCTTTCGGGTTCAAAGGGTTAACTCTAGTAGCTTCCTCCCACATTAAGGACCGCCCTTGCGCCTTTCATCTGTGCCAAGAAAGGCATTTGTATATGCGCTCTCGTGCTTGTTTGTTATCGTTGTAAAATAAATAGAGTTTAAATCGATAGTAAACCCTTTCACTGCTACATAACTCGCATTGACCAGTAGCCTATTTCACCAACATTGCAAAGTATACTTTTCCAGCAAAGTATACTTTGAGGGAGTAATCATTTATTTTTCCTGAAATGCATTATTTCATATAGAACTAGAAAAAGTCGATGGCGCGCCATCGCAATATACCCACTTTCCCCAAATGCTAAGTCCGAAAGGGGGAGGTAATCCATGATGGAGGGTCGGATGAAAAATCCGAATTCACTTTGCGCATCTGCACATGATAACGAAGCTACATACCAAATATCAGGCGCGTAGGTATGAAGGTGAAAAAGTTTTTCATGTTACAAGAAACGTGACGGACGTACGGACGGACGGACACTCGTGACGAAAACAATATACCCATTTTTTCCCAAAAAAGTGGGTATAACTAACGACTGCATATATTTGATGATTAAAAGTATGCAGAATTATTATACTGAATTTATTACATTATCACAGCCAAAATGGCTGTGATAATGTAATAAATTCAGTATAATAAAAATTAATAAATTTATCCTAATATTGAAAATTTCTCCCTCATGTATACTTTGCTAGAAAAGTATGCTTTGCAATGTTGGTGAAATAGGCTACAGGAAATTGCTATTAAGAGCACTTATGGGACTGAAGAAAAAGTGTTATTAGTGAGTCGGTATTATTAGCGGACCTCAGTAAAAGACTACATCTTAATATGAGCATGGACTACTGGTCCTGAATATGGTCATGGAATAAAATATGGATAGAATACAGTGTATAATTTAATATATGTATTAAGAACATTCATAATTGATATATGTTTACTTAAGTAATTTCATAATTGATATATGTTTATTCATATATTTATCATGTTATACTGTACACTATATGGGCCGCCAGATAAGAAATTTGCAACCAGTGTAGACCAATATCAGCTTGGACATAATTATGTGCTATATAATCAGGGGCTGTGCTGGTCGCTGATCAGTTATGTGGTTGTTATGTTTCTCACAAAAAAATGTAGATCCTCAATGGTATGCAGTATGCAGATCGGTTTGCATTAGCAGATCTCCTGAAGACCGCTCACAAATGTCAGTAACCCTGTTTTCCCCATGACTGTCGCAAATCAATTGACAATTTTCATATTGTCCGAGTACTTACCCACATGAATAACCCGATAATTGGCGAAGAATAATTGACACCGGTCGACTTTAATCGCACGCTAATCGATTGGACTAATTTCAATCACCAACATCAAACACTTCATAATCTTAATTAGCCAGTGCAATATCGGCACACGCTTCTTTAAAATAACAATTAAATGCACTAATCTGTCAAAATTGTCACGTTTGGCGTTTGTTTATTGGGTGTCATAAATCGGTCTATGTATTGTCGTAAAACTTTCATGCTAATTTTATCCATGGGTGTAGTCGAATTGGCGAGCGTAACGACAACAAACAAATTTTGACAGGACCGCCGAAGGTGGTCGTTATGATGGGCCTAAAAACAACACATTTTGACACATCGGGACTGCCAAAGGTGGTCGTATTACGGAATAGCGGGGTGGTCGTAGAATCGGAACCTGCAACCATGTAATTATATAGTAAAAAGAACGGTTCTTTGAAGAAGTGGTCGTAATAGCGGGGCGGTCTCATTAGCGGGGTGGTCGTAACATGGAACTTTACTGTAAAAATTTAATAAATTTATCATAAAATTGTAAATTTCTCCCTCAAAGTATACTTTGCTAAATAAGTATACTTTGTAATTTTGATGAAATCGGCTACAGTTCATGTTATTGTTTGGACTAGTTCGTTAATCATATGAGACGAGCCAAGTGGTTATGTACTTAAGAACATGTGCGATATTTCATGAAAAATATTTACGATAATTTCCGTTATACGTCAAAATTCCGCATTTGCTATGAACATTTCGTCACCTTTCGACGCCATTTACAGAACACAGTTTCTGTAAATATATTTCATGAAATATCGCACATGTTCTTAAGTACAAACTTGCATGGCGTGTCTCATATGAAGCATACAACAACATGCAATACATACAATATCATTCAGTCAATCGGAACATGCAATGCCCTCCCTATATTTTTCCTGTCTTTATGACCTTTGTTGAACCGCCAGGACCTTTGACCCTCTGGTTGCCAGGCTACATGCCAATGATAAAGCCAGACGACATGCAGTACTTCAACAATCGTTGTTGAACATATATAAAACCTTTCTGTATGACCTTTGTTGAACTCCCCATGACCTCTGACCCTCCTGTTGCCAGGCAACCTGCCGATGATGAAGCCGGACGACATGCAATACTTTGACAAGCTGCTGGTGGACGTGGATGAGGAGACTCTGACCGCGGATGAGCAGAAGGAGAGGAAGATCATGAAGCTGTTGTTGAAGATCAAGAACGGCACCCCACCCATGCGGAAGGTCAGTGTGTGGGTCTGATAAATGTTGTATGTGATGTGTAAGAAATTGCTGTGTTACACCTCTTATCCATGACCTTGTACAGATCTGAGATGTCACTATTTAGGCTACAGTAGAAGTGGAGCAATCACCATATTGATAAGTTATAAATCCAGCTTGGATCTGTTTCATAGGAAAGTAATTCAGACATATCATTAAGACTGTGCTTTAAAATCATGAATAGATGGTAGCGTCAGAGATAAATTACAGCAACAGCAATGTGTCACTTGACCGATAAAGCGTGTTTCTGAGCATCTATTTGATTACTCTCGTCTGAACTTGACCTTTTTCTATTGAATATAATGTAAAACATAATTCAATTTAATTGTGTTGATCAATCAACTAGTTTGCTAAACAACCATTGCGGTTTAGTCAGTTAATCTTTGCCATCCATTGCAGGCGGCCCTGCGACAGGTTACAGACAAGGCCCGGGATTTCGGGGCGGGCCCGCTGTTTAACCAGATTCTGCCCCTGCTCATGTCGCCCACCCTGGAGGACCAGGAGCGCCATCTGCTGGTCAAGGTCATCGACCGCGTCCTGTACAAGCTCGACGACCTCGTGCGTCCGTACGTACACAAGATTCTCGTCGTCATAGAGCCACTGCTGATTGACGAGGATTACTACGCTCGTGTTGAGGGTCGGGAGATTATCTCTAACCTGGCTAAGGTGGGTGCTTCATATTTCATAATATCTACACCTTCTATAAATTCATAATGCAAACGCCCATTTGACGTATTGCGTTTACATCCAGATACAATACATTAGACTCACGTGACGTCACGCCATGTTGTTGATTGGTTAAAGTTTGTTTGAGTGTCTGCTTTAGAGGGGTTCCACTGTACTGGACATTGGTTTATCTGTGTTTGACCAGTGGTGATTGGCGAATAATGCAGTCCCTGGTCAAGGATTACTACACCTGCTTTAAGGGCAGGGAGATAATTTCTTACCTCAATTACTATTAGCAAAATGAACAAAAGTTGAGGTTAGTGTTTCGCCATCAAACCTGGCTGAAATCCTATTTTGCCAACAGTTTTGACGATATGTTTCGGACACCACAAATGCAGTTGTACAGTGGAACCTCTCCAATGTCCCCAGGGTGTCCGGTTTAGAGAGGATCCACTGTGAAACATGTATATAACTACTTCAAGACATGTGTGGGTACTTTGCGATCATGAACATATATTATCATCTGAGATAAATGGAAACGAAATACATCAAAATTAAGCACAACTTAGCTCTGTGTTTGTTTCAGAGAGGTTCAACTGTACAGGGCATGTAATGAATGAATAAAACCATGGGCTATTGCCTTTACTGGGGTGAACAATAAATTTGGTATGTTTAAAGTTTGTGGAGTCCGAATAACTCGTCACAAACTTTTATGGGAGGTGTAGGGAGGAACTCATGGAAGATGTAAATATTGAGAGGTATAATGTTGTAAACGTTACTGATTTCAGGCTGCGGGTCTGGCAACGATGATCTCCACAATGCGTCCCGACATAGACAACATGGACGAGTACGTGCGTAACACGACGGCACGTGCCTTCGCCGTGGTCGCCTCTGCGCTCGGCATCCCCTCGCTGCTGCCCTTCCTCAAGGCCGTCTGTAAGAGCAAGAAGTCGTGGCAGGCTCGACACACAGGTATCAAGATCGTACAGCAGATCGCCATCCTCATGGGCTGTGCAATATTGCCGCACCTCAAGTCGCTGGTGGAGATCATCGAGCACGGTCTCGTGGACGAACAGCAGAAGGTTCGGACCATCACGGCTCTGGCGTTGGCGGCGCTGGCTGAGGCGGCCACACCGTATGGTATCGAGTCCTTCGACAGCGTGCTCAAACCACTTTGGAAGGGTATACGGCAGCACAGAGGAAAGGTTGGTTGGGTTATATTAGTGTTCCCCACAGTCTAGCATCGCCTTGCGTGATTTTAGTGGCGTGATGCCCGAATTTGGTGGCCCTATGCTGCCCAAAAAAAAACACAAAAAAAACCTAGGCATGACAAATATTTTCATAGTATTTCTGTTCGAAAGTTTATGTTGTTACACTCATATGAACCGTCTCGACGAGACGGTTCATATGAGTGGTAACAACATATACTTTTATGGAGAAATAAAGAAGAAATTTCCAGTGGTGAAATGGCGAAGAATGCTTTCAACATAATTCGCCACTCATCCTGTATGTCAGGTAGTTGTAATCCATTATAGGCCGGGTACAATCACAGTAGTATGAATATTTGGGGATTTATTTCTCTCAATTTTCTCTGTTTCTGTTCGAAAGTATTTGTTGTTACCACTCATGAGTGGAAACAACATATACTTTTACGGAGAAATAAAGAAAATAATCTGATTTTTTTTTCAATAAATAAATTTCTTGAGGCTATCGGGTCCCGTCTCTACAAGACCTCAGCTGTTAATTCACTTTCACTTTTGTTTAACTCTTTGCATGCTGGGAAATTTGTGGGCTATAAATAGTTCAAAAATAGCAGATGACAATTCATTATCTTTTCTTTTATTTCTCCTTATAAATGTCATGAATATGTCTTTGGAATTTCATTAGAATTGTGTCCAGAGAACACAATTCTAATGAAATTCCAAGACATATTTACAGAGAGAAATAAAACATATAGTCCTAATTTGTTTGGCGGATATTTTCGCTGCTAGCATGCAGAGTTAAAAAGGGTGATCCAAAAATACTTTTATCGTATTTCCATCCCACTGGTCTGTCGGATGAGACTTTAAACTATGGTCCCGTCTCTATATGACCTCAGCTGTTGCTGGGACTTTAAACCCATTCACTTTCACTTTGTTTAATTTGGATAGGTTTTACTGTGTTATTGGTTGTTTAATACAAATGACAAGGTCAAAATAAATTTTGATAAAAACACCCATATGTGTCTATGACTGGAGAAATGGGTCTTATGGGTTTTTGTGACCATTGTAGATCCAGATCAGCCTGTGCATCCTCACAGTCTGATAGGGATGATCTGCACTGTTCGCCACTCCATGACATGCTATGCTTCTAACAAGCAATATAGACTGTTATCAGGCAACAGGAGTGTGTTATTTTATCAGGATCGACACTGGTTACGAATCCCATAAGCCCAGTCACAGCTACAAATATTTACTCTTTGAACCCGAAAGCCCGCTATAGCGGTGTATGCAAACAGTCCAGATCCTCATGAGACGGCTCGACTAAGAGGACTGGATTGGTCGAAAAAATTGCATATCACAGTCCATTCCAGTTACTTAGGGGTGAAAGGGTTAAACCTCTATCACGAAATACGTTTACAAAATGTACAATATTTTCCGTAAACGGTGTCAAAAGTTGACAACATTTTCAGAGTACATGCAGAATTATATTCCACATTTACTCCGAAATTTTTTTTGACTTTTTACTGTATATTGTAAATTTTGTAAACAAATTTAATGAAATTACGCAGATGTCCAAAGGTACAATCACATGGCGTGTCTCAAATATTAAACCATCTCTATCCCCCAGGGTCTGGCTGCGTTCTTGAAGGCGATCGGCTACCTGATCCCTCTGATGGACGCGGAGTACGCAAACTACTACACTAGGGAGGTGATGTTGATCCTCATCCGAGAGTTTCAGTCGCCCGACGAGGAGATGAAAAAGATCGTGTTGAAGGTGGTCAAGCAGTGCTGCGCCACGGACGGTGTCGAGTCGCAGTATATCAAGGATGAAATCCTACCACCATTTTTCAAGCATTTCTGGAATCAACGGATGGCGCTTGATCGCAGGAACTATAGACAGGTAATGGGCGGGTTGAGTATATACATTATATATGAGACATATATTTACAGAAACTGTGATATTTTCTGTAAATGACGTCAAAAGATAACAAAATAAGTTATCAGTGTGATGGTAGGGGGACCATGCTCGATGGGTCATTTAGCGATCGGGATTCATCCTTACCGGAATCCCGAACGAGGACCTGGTTTGGCCCTCGGGTACATTTTTGGCATTCTTGTATGTGAGGGTTACATCTGCTTATGTGAGTATTATGATTATTTGTAATCCTATTTTAGGGGAAGGGGCCAAGTGACTGGTGTGGTATGTACCTGGCACCAGACAGGTTATTCTAATTTCAGGGCTGATTATATATTTATCTAGATGTAAATATTCCGTTGTGATTTCCCCCCCAATGCAGCAGGTTGAATGTGGGATCGAAGCCATTGGCCTGGCCTTAAATGACCTTACCTGTTGATATGCCCTTAAACACTAATAACCAAGTGGGCATTTGTGTAGCCACATTTTCTTCTTTATATTATTCAGATTTTCACAGTGGCGTATTTAAATGCACTAATGCCCTTGAAATGCATGTATTGCTTGGTAGGGTTGCTTCTGTTGCATGTAATATATGTATTATTTCAGTACATCAGAATTAGCACTACTATATAAATGTAGTGGCATGAAGATAAGTCTTTTTCTTAACCCTTAGACCGCTATCTTATTGTTTTTGTCGTCGGCTGTTTATTTTCCATTTTTATCATAAAAAAAATGCTTTGACAGCACTTTAGAATACTTTACAACATGCTTTGACAGCACTTTAGAATACTTTACAACATGCTTTGACAGCACTTCAGAAACATTTCCATTGGAAATGATTCTGAAGTGCTGTCAAACCATGTTTTTGTCTCGCCCGCGAAAGCGGAAAGCGAGACTAAGGTTTTGCTTTTCCGGAGTCGTCGTCGTCATCATTCAATGTTACGTTTTCGTGTCTTTCTCGGGGCCCCAGGGTCAAGGTCAAGGCCCCAGGGTCAAGGTCAAGGCGGAACAAGGCGAGACATTTGATTCCGTGGAATTCTTGTTATTGAGAAATAAGGCAAGATATAAAAGCAACAGCAGACGACAATTGTTGTGAGTAGCGGTCTAAGGGTTAATACAGGATATCGTGAACTACTGATTTCTGGCACCAGATTTAGAGAATATTTGGTGGTATTTGTTTGCAGAACCTGCTTGACGGAAGCTTTCTTTGATGATCGCAAAGACATGCTGCACAATGCATTGCTTTTTGTTGTAACAAATTTTGTTATGTACCCCCAAAAATAATTTGGGGGTAAATATAGTCGCCACCTCCGTGTGTTCGTCTGTCTGACATTTGCATTCACGTTTTTGGATACCTACGACCTGTGATACAGTAAGTCGGATTGGCGGGAAACTTCATATGCTTATTTTTTTCACATCATCCATATTTTCGTTCTGTAGCTCACCCATGCGGCGGCCCCTGTGTGTAAGGTCGAGCTCAAATGATTTAGAAATTTCCATTAAAGTTGTTGTTGTTTTTTCGCGGGGTAAATCCACCATACTGATTGATTTCTTGTTGTAATTGTAACTTTCTATTTTGTGTCGATAAATAACAAAACTTCCAAAATTAAAACCAAAATATTCTGTTCTTTTGGAGACTGGGCGTTTTCTTTCAGGGCCGCAAACGTCTGTTCTGCTGTATATTTTGTGAGTGTTACGGGAGGAAAATTCCCCGGGACCACCATAAACGTGACGTCCGTGGACCCAAAGTGACGTGTGATTTCTGTAAATACATCTACCCGGCGTATAAAGTGTTTCTCATTAGGCTCAGAGACCCGAAGGACTTGCCGAAAAACTCTACTATTCGGATTTAATTTAATAGCATGGTCGAGCGATTTGTGTTATTCTTTCGTTCTGGAAGTATATATGTTGCGTTTATTTGATTACTACAGATATTTTAGAGTGTTTAACCCTTATATGCGGGAACCGAAAATGTCACCTGCTGTATTTCATATTTTGTATTCTTTCTCAGTAAAAACATGGTTTGACAGCACTTTAGAATCATTTCCTTTGGAAATGATTCTAAAGTACTGGCAAACCATGTTTTACACGAGTATATTGGCAAATAAAACATAAACAGCTGACGACAAAATCTAATTCAGCATTGTAAGCGTTAACACTTGTGACGCAAATGCACAATGAGGCTCGTGACAAAATCTGGTGTGTCCCAATAGTATTGCCAAGGATTGGACGATAAGTGGCAGATTATCGAGCCTCCGGTTGACAAAGGTACAGTTCAAGGAATATACTTGCAGTAGACACATTGCAATAGCTACCGCCAGTCTTTCACATTTGTGGGGAACTGGGGCCAGCAGCATGGTGACACCAAAATCGGGCACGGCTCGGCACAATGCTAAAATGGGTTGGGGTGGGGGGTTGGATCTGCAAGTTGTATAGTCTAATAAAGAACTACTGGTACGCTGTTTGTTAGAAGCATAATGAGTGTATCACTGACTGAATAGCGACTTGTATTCAGTCCCTGTACAGACTGGTCACACAGGCCATAAGCCATATTTTTCCAGGCACTGCCCAATTTAAATATGTCTATGCATGCTAAAATGATATACTTTTTGATTAACAACATATTGTCTACATTGGAACTGATATAACAGCTCTCTATTTGCTTGACATTTGTATATGCATGTGACTATGTTAAATGTATTGTACATGTATGTATTATTTATCTGACCATACCCTATGCAGGGATTCCGCTGGCGATCGCCACTTTCGCAATTGGCGATAAAAATAAACAATTGGCGATAAAAAATTACATTTTTCAAAAAAAAGAAAAAAATTATTTTTTGATATTTTATTTTGAAGTGGCGATTTTATTTTCCCCAGCGGAATCCCTGCTTATGACATAATTATATACCCCGAAGTTGTCAAGTGGTATATAGGTTCGTCTTTCCATCCCATATTGTAACTATATACAAAGAGAATACCAGGCTAGAGTCATTTGATATCAAATTTATCAGGCAAGGCCAGGAAACGTGTCGGAATTCCGAGCCGAGTCTGATAAACTTGATATCAAAATACACTAGCATAGTATTCTATTTATCAGGCAACTTTTTATTCTACTGAATGAGGAATTATATGACGTAGATTTCATTGAAAAGAACGCCGACTTGTTTACTGACGCCATTCGGTAATGTCATGTGATGCCGTTAAACCAATGAAACGTCGGTTTTCAATTGTTGTAACCTCGCCGTGGAATTCCTACGCATTAACTAGCATTGTCTGATTAACTTGACATATAAAGCATGGGGCCCGTTTCACTAAACTTTGTATAAATTTACTTCACCCATCAACGTGATTCTTTAATGCTACAATTTTCCACCGGCATGTAAGTGCAAATCCACCAAAGATGTTTCAGAATCGGCTTCTAATGGCAACTGTGCAATCAATTTTAGTTTTGCACTTGCAAACTTCTTTGTCATAGGAAGTTTAGTGAAACAGGCGCCTGGTATTCTCTATGTATTTAATTAAAAATAGAATATTATGTAAATTAAAAATAAATTATTACAATGTATCATCATACTGTATGAAAAATAAACCTGATCTTGTTTAACTGGTGTATGAAAATTTAGACATGTTCTTACCAATTTCTTATTTCTCAACGAAAGTATATGTTGTGACCACTCATTTGAACCGTCTCGGTGAGACGGTTCAAATGGTGGTCACAATATATACTTTCGTTGAATAGATAAAATATTACAATGTATAAAGAATTCAGAATAAACCCGACCCTGTTTAATCGTCCCGGCCTTCTCACCACATTCCAGCTGGTGGACACAACAGTGGAGATAGCCAACAAGGTGGGCGCCGCCGAGATTATCGGGCGTGTGGTCGACGACCTGAAGGACGAGGCGGAACAATACAGGAAGATGGTGATGGAGACGATCGAGAAGGTCATGTCCAATCTGGGCGCCGCCGACATCGACTCGCGCCTGGAGGAGCAGCTGATTGATGGGATATTGTACGCGTTCCAGGAACAGACAACCGAGGTTTGTAATTGTACAGTGGAAACTCTCTAAACCGGACACCCTGGGAGGTCCCCAGGGTGTCCGGTTTAGAGATGTTCTTTGCGAACTTGAACAGGCATTATCATCATAAATATTGATCAATTAAACCCATAAAATTAAGGATACACAGACTGCCTGCGTGTCCAGTTTAGAGAGGTTCTGTTGTACTAGGTTGTGGTCTAGTGGTTAGAGCTTGGAGTTCCAGGGGTGGGAATTTATATATAGATATATATCCTGAAATAATAATTGCAGAAAAATACTAATGTTTCAACATGGGAAAGCACACATTTGTAGGTGCAAAAATATGTTTGTTTAGCCATTTTCAGGATTTGGTATTTGGTTCTGTTCCCACCCCTGCCTTCAATACCAGAGGTGGTGGGTTAAATATTCGCCTTAGGCCCTAAATGATACTATTTTGTGTTTGTGGGCTGTTAAGCACCATTCCATTCCTTAAGCAGGAAAAAATACTTTCATCATATTTCCTTCCCACTGTGTTTAATGCACAAGTCTCATCCACAAGCCAAGTGGGACGGCAATATGATGAAAGTGTTTTTTCATTGCACCCATAGTGAAAGCGATTGTGTTTAATGTGCAAGTGCTATCCACAATCCCATGCACTTTCACTATGTACTACTCTATGTTTCACCAAATGTTGCCTACTTTATGGCACCGGGAAAAAAAGTCGGGGTTTGTTTAATTGTTTAAATCAATTCAAGGTTCAAAATGGCTGATCAAAACTAAATTTAAGCGAAAACACATGTTAGCTGTTGACAGGCCGTTAAACACCATTAAATCAAATTAATAGCAGAGGTTGTGTGTTCAATTCCCACTGTAGGCATGAAAAACTACTTTGTACAGTTGTCTGTTTCACCAAACGCTGTCTGTCCACTTTATGGCTATATAATTCCAGCACAACAATATTTACAGAATTCCCTAACATTTGATTGACCCGTAGCAAGTCTCTGTCCAAAGTTTATATCCCAGTAAACTCCCACGCTACTTTCCGTAACCGTGAGGCGCAGTTAAAATAATACTTAAGAAAACGGAAAATAAACACATTTTCTTGTTGAATTTATTTCAAATGCTGGAATTATAAGGAATGAATGGTATTTTTGTGGAATTTATCGGGGATATAAACTTGGAAAAGTCGCGGGAATACTGGAAGAGGCATTCCGGCCTTCGTCCAGTATTCCCACGACTTTTCCAAGTTTATACCCCGATAAATTCCACAAAAAGGCCATTCATTCCTATAATAGAAAATCTTTCCATCTTTCCCCCAGGACGTGGTTATGCTGAACGGGTTTGGCACCGTTGTAAACGCGCTGGGTAAGCGGGTGAAGCCGTACCTGCCCCAGATCTGTGGTACAATTCTGTGGCGGCTCAACAACAAGTCGGCCAAGGTGCGACAACAGGCCGCCGATCTCATCTCACGAATCGCCATCGTCATGAAGACGTGTCAGGAGGTAGGTTGGTCATTCTTTCTGTGGTGACGTTGTTTTTTGTAGTGTAGGATATTGGTATTTTGAGCTCACCACATCATTATCACTAAAATTAGTTGAACAACATTATGCAATTTAGTACTTTGAAAGTTGTGCGATTTTTCTTGACAAATATTTACAGAAACTGATATTTTCTGTAATGACGTTAAAAGTTGAATAAATGCGAATTAGAATTCCACATCTGAACAAAAAATATCATAAATTTTGTAAATTGTTTTCATCAAAAATCACAATTCCCATCTCGTATTTCCATTACGTGACCAGGAGGATGGGGAATGTGCCTTTCGTAATGATGAATCCATCATTTAGGAGGTTTATCCCATAACAGTGAATCTTACTGGGATTCACACCTGGGGCCAAGTGATCGGTAGCCTATTTCACCAACATTGCAAAGTATACTTAACTAGCAAAGTATACTTTGAGGGAGAAATTTTCAATCAAGGGAGAAATTTTCATTTATTAATTTTTATTATACTGATTTTATTATGATAATGTAATAAATTCAGTATAATAATTCTGCATACTTTTAATCATCAAATATATGCATTCGTTAGTTCTATATGAAATAATGCATTTCGGGAAAAATAAATGATTACTCCCTTACAGTATACTTTGCTAGGTATTAAGTATACTTTGCAATTTGGATGAAATCGGCTACTGAGCAAGTACTGTGCCTGGCATTGGATCAGGATGCCCAGGCTGAACAGGGGCTGCATTGATGAACGTTTGATTAAATCCCCATTTCTCATTTCGAAATCGGGATGGACTGTGGCTAAGGGCTAGAATACAGGACTTCAACACTGAAGGTTGTGAGTTTGAATCCTACCCTAGGGCATGAAAAATACTTTCATAGTATTTCCAACCCATTTGTGTGTCGGATGAGACTTTAAACTGTCAGTGGTGCCATCTGGATCTTCACTGTTTGCCAATGCCACTATGCATGCCTGTGGTGTTGAATTAATCAACCAATCAATTAACAAACCAATTAACCAGCCAATGTCGCCGTTATGGGAGAAGTTGACGAGTTAACGAGTCAACCTTACCATTCACCCGTGACAATAAAGCCAACATGTGCAAACACTGTAGATCCTCATGAGCTGTCTCGTCAGGATCTGCAGTATTTGACATACCCCTTTTTCGATTAATAACGGAATAATCCAAGAAATAGCAATAGTATTCAATATCAGATATTTAGGGGTGAAAGGGTCAATCAATTAACCAATTTTACCACTCACATTTTACAGGAGAAGTTGATGGGCCATCTGGGCGTGGTGTTATACGAGTACCTGGGAGAGGAATATCCCGAAGTCCTGGGCAGTATACTGGGTGCTCTGAAGGGCATCGTGAACGTGATCGGCATGACGAAGATGACACCGCCCATCAAGGATCTCCTGCCCCGCCTCACACCCATCCTCAAAAACAGGTAGGTAGAGCTCCAGATTATGGGTACGGATGGGTCGAACATTTGTGCGGAATTTTGCGATGGGCCGTGGCCTAGGGGATATGGCATTGGGCTTCCATACCAGAGGTTGTGAGTTCAAGCCTCGACCTAGGCGTGAACAATACTTAACTATTATTTCCATCCTACTGGTCTGTTAGATGAGACTTTAAACTGTTGTCCAATATCTATATGAACAGGGAACTACTTTAAAATGTTTATTACTACAGTATCAATTAAACTTGTCCAACTGGACACGAGACTCGGGCATAACACTGACTTCCTTCATCAGCATTTTTGCCGATATAGATTTAAAAAAAAAATGGAATATTGTCCATAAATGATGTTAAGTTGGCACAAAATTCAGAGCTCATGCGGAATTGAATTCCGCATTGAGCTCTGAATGTTTCGTCAACTTGTGGCGTAATTTGCTGAAAATATCAAAACACGACGACAGACATAAGAAGGGATATAATTCCAATTTTAGACATGAGAAGGTGCAGGAGAAAACGTGCAATATTGTCTGTAAATGACATCGAAAGTTGACAAAAAATTCAGAGCTCATGCGGAATTCAATTCCACATGCGCTCTGAATTTTGTGTCCACTTTCGACATAATTTACGGAAAATATCAGCGAAATACGTCACAAGGGAGGTAATCGCATTATCCCTTTCAGACACGAGAAGGTGCAGGAGAACTGTATCGACCTGGTGGGCCGTATCGCGGACCGTGGAGCCGAGTATGTGTCCGCGCGCGAGTGGATGAGAATCTGCTTCGAGCTGCTCGAGTTACTCAAGGCTCACAAGAAGGCAATCCGCCGGGCCACCGTCAACACGTTCGGATACATCGCCAAGGCTATCGGGTATGTTATAGGAATGAATGGCCTTTTTGTGGAATTTATCGGGGTATAAACTTGGAAAAGTCGCGGGAATACTGGACGAAGGCCGGAAGGCCTCGTCCAGTATTCCCGCGACTTTTCCAAGTTTATATCCCCGATAAATCCCACAAAAAGGCCATTCATTCCTTATAATTCCAGCATTTGAAGTAAATTCATCAAGAAAATGTGTTTATTTTCCGTTTTCTTAAGAATTATTTTAACTGCGCCTGACGGTTACGGAAAGTAGTTCGGCATGGAGTTTACTGGGATATAAATTCTGTACAGAGACTTGCTACGGACCAATCAAATGTTAGGGAATTGTGTAAATATTTTTGTGCTGGAATTATTCAGTATTGTGTAACATTATAGGCTGATCGATCGAGTACTATCCAGTACATAACAATATTTTGACGTCCTGTCTCGCCACACACCAGTTTAATCTTTTGTGTACTGGTGATGACCATGAATTTGATATATAAGGCCTTCTGTTTGGGATGGCTGTGAGTATACAAAGTGCTCGCTAAACGCTATACACTCAATTTGGCTGGTTAGTCTTAGAGGTTTGACCCATACTGGGGTTGCCTTGTGGGCGCCGTCTGATTGTCTGGGCAGGGGAACCACGTGCAATTATGGTATAAAATTTCAACTTTCCATACATTTATGTATCTCGAATATTAATTTTCTAATTACGAAAACTAATCTAAAACTAATGTTCATATTTAACAGTTATGTATTAAGTATTATACATAATGTCCCATTATAAAGCCCCATTTCTCCACTCACAGCCACATATGAGCTTAGCCATGTAATTAAACAGTATTTGGGTTATACAGGCCATGTGTTATTTTATTCGCTAGGGCAATGTCATTGCCCTAGCGAATAAAATAACTCATGGCCTGTGTTACCAAAATACTGTTTAATTACATGGCTAAGCTCATATGTGGCTGTGAGTGGAGAAATGGGGCTTATGGGTTTTGCGACCAGTGTAGATCCAGATCAGCGTGCATCCGCACAGTCTGATCAGGATCTGCAATGTTCGTCATTCCGTCAATGAAACACCCGGCATGCTTCTAGCAAGCAAACGGATGGGTTGTGGCCTAGGGGTTAGAACACCTGCCTTCCAATCTGGAGGTTGTTGGCTCAAACCTCGCCTTGGGCATCAAAATATTTTCATAGTATTTCCATCCCACTGTTCTGTCGGATGAGACTTTAAAATGTGGTCCTTAATAGCTGTTGCTGGGACGTTAAACCCAGTTTGTTATAGCAAGCAATATAGATCGCTATCAGGCTACATTAGTGTGCATTTTGATCAGGAGTCATAATTCCATAAGCCCCATTTCTCCATTCACAGACACGTATATTATTCCTCCGTGTCTATTTTCAGCCCCCACGACGTACTGGCCACACTTCTCAACAATCTCAAAGTACAGGAGCGACAGAACCGCGTGTGCACCACAGTCGCCATAGCGATCGTCGCCGAGACGTGTTCGCCTTTCACGGTGTTGCCGGCACTGATGAACGAGTACCGGGTCCCAGAGTTGAACGTCCAGAACGGTGTCCTCAAGTCGCTTTCGTTCATGTTCGAGTACATCGGGGAGATGGGCAAGGATTATATCTACGCAGTGACACCACTATTGGAGGATGCTCTCATGGACAGGTACCTTTTATTCCTGAGGTCAAGGTCACAACAACTTTCAGTTCTCGCATTGTAATGGCTCATGATGGCTGGGAGATGACCACGACAAGTTCTGCATTCGGTTATATCCCATCATTCTTTGACAATCAATTGTATATTTTGAGTTTCTGGCATGAGTAATGATTTAATATGATATTTATTATAAAACAAGTTTACTGATTTCATAAGAAACGAGGCTATGCTGAGTTTCTTATGAAATCATTCGACGAGTTTAATAAATACCATATTAAATCATCACAAATGTTAGATTATTTGTATTGTGTAAGCATACCTTGGAGCTGTACTGGTCACCTGTTACCTGTAACAAACTAATTTGCATAGTGTAATATGATATTTATGCCCACTATGCATAGCAAGGGGTGCATATTGCGTTGCTCTTGAGGTTCCGTAGGTACGTACGTCCGTCCGTGTTCATTTACGTCGAAAAGTTAAAAAGTTTATAAGAGTTTCTCCAGTTAAGAGTGCAGAATGTCACGGGGACATGTCCATGTTTTACAAACATAATGTAAATACACTGCGAGTAATGTTATTACTTTATAATAAATATTTGTTTAAAGTAAATTAAAGGCTAACGTGTCCTCCTATCTTCCGACAGAGACCTGGTACACAGACAGACGGCGATGTCCGCCATACAACACATGGCCCTCGGTGTATTCGGTTTCGGCTGTGAGGACGCACTGATGCACCTTATGAACTACGTGTGGCCGAATGTGTTTGAGACGTCGCCCCACGTCGTACAGGCGTTCATGGGCGCTATAGAGGGCATGCGAGTGGGAACTGGTCCATCAAAAATATTACAATATGCTTTACAGGTATGTTGGTGTTAATTAACAAGGCATATATTTAGTGCTAACAACAACACATTTTATCGTTGTTCGTATATTAAGCACTCTGAAAATATCAAATCATGATCTTGAATTTGATATTCACAAAACACAGATTAAAGATTTGTCACAATTTGTACTAGACATAGTTAAAGAGATGTTAATCCTTATTCAGTCACTATCCCTCATTGTAATACTTGCCCTGGACAACAGGCTTGGGGTAATGGAAAAGGTAATAATCCAACATTTTAGTAAACTTTCCTTGTCATTTACAGACATATTTGTATGTGTGTTAAATAAATATTGGTGAAATACAGACATATAAAGCAGAAAATCGCATACACCGTCCTATGTGGCTGTGACTGGTTATATGAGGCTTATGGCATGTGCGGCCAGTGTACACCCAGACCAGCCTGCGCAGTCTGATCAGGATCTGCACTGGTCGCCATTAAATCAGTGAAACGCGCGCTATCCTCCTTGCCAGATTGTGGGAGTGCGACAACATATTAGGAGCTACACTGACCACAATTCCAGTTTCTCCAGTCACATGTGGCTGTGACCGGAGAAATGGGGCGTATGGGTTTTGCAACCAGTGTAGATCCAGATCAGCCTGTGCATCCGCACAGTCTGATCAGCATCTACACTGCCTGCCATTCCATCATCAGTATCGGGCTACAGGAGGGTGCTATTTGATCAGGAGCTACACAGGTCACAAATCACATAAGCCCTATTTCTCAGTCACAACCACAAATCACCTTGCTGTTGAACAAGCATAATAACCCATTTTATCCCGTCAACACAGTGCGTATGTGCCGTGAAACACGGTGCCGTGAAACATTTTTGATATCCAGTCAATACAATTTTTGCATTTTACAGCCATTTGTAGGTGTTGACGGGATAAATAGAATAGTAGGTTAGTGCCGTGAATGGGAAAAAATATCTGGCGCGGCACGGAAACGGGATGTGCTCGGCAGAGCCTCGCCCATCCCGTTTCCTGAGCCCCATTTGGCCAGTATATTTCTTCCCATTTACGGCATACCACTATCTAAACTACGCGCAACCTATTCTCTATTCCTACAATCATCAATCTCATTACCTCGGTTTACCAGATATTTTTTCCCATTTACGGCACTAACCTACTATTCTCTATTCTCCAATCATTCATTTACCTGTTTACAGGGATTATTCCATCCGGCACGGAAGGTACGAGACGTGTACTGGAAAGTGTACAACACGGTGTACATCGGTGCACAGGACGGCATGATTCCCGCATACCCACGCGTGGAAAATGACTTGAAAAACACATACCTGAGATACGAACTGGATTATGTATTGTGATCTCTTTGTTGTTGCATCATTCCTTCATACAGATACGGCTGTCTGCGTGTGGCTGGCCCATAGCTATGGATGGATATGTGTATTAGGTTACCAAGCTTTGGAAATCTGGAATAATCTCCCTGAGAACCACTTATATGGCATATGCGGTGTACGAATTGGCCAGAGCTCCAGATAAGCTGCGTACTTGCTTAAATACCCAATTAAAATCGCCAAAAACCCAATTGAAATCAGAAGTAGCGAGTATCAAAAAGCAATAAAGATTTTGTGGTACCTTTATCATGCTGCAGAAAACAATAAACGGACCACAAATATAGCATATTTTTCTTATTTTCAATGAAAACACATCTTGGTATTTCATTAGAATTGTCTCCAATTGACAATTCTAATGATGTTCCAAGACATGTTTTCATTTTGAAGCAAACTATTCAATAATTGCTCTCTGTTGATGTGTAAACAGTAGTGTGATTTTATTTTAGCCAATTAAAATTTTGAAATACTAATTGCTTCAGAAATGACAATACTCAATTACTAAATCCTTATCTGGAGTACTGATTGACATTATTTGATGATTTGCTGTCACGATGCTTAGTTTGACAGCGAAACATTCAGGGAAAAACCAAACGAACGTGACACAAAAATAATTATGATGTCGGTGATGCCCCGGACTAAGGGAAGTTACTCCTGATTTTACAAGTTTGATGACCTAGTCATAATACTGTTCTAATGAGCTAGCGTCATTATAATAGACACGCCATGTGATTTTTGATAATATATATATATATATACAGAAATTGTTATGTTTTCCGTAAATGACGTCGAATGGAATTCCGCATTTGCTATGGAAATTTTGTCCACTTTCGTCATTTACGGAAAATATCATAAATTTTGTAAATGTTTTTCATCAGATATCGCACATGTTCTTAGGTACAAAATAACATGGCTTGTCATATGTGACTTGCAATGAGAAAAGGAGCTTAATCAGTTTGCGGCCTGTGTAGTTCTCGATTCTGCCTGAATCGGAGGTTGCACTGTTCACTACTATTGGCTTGGGGAACAGCAACTGCAGATGCATCTCCGACTGCATGATGTTCTAATTTCAGGACTGAATATATATTTTGATTGTAAATATTGAGTTCTGAAGTTGGGATTTACCCCCCTTGGACAGGTGGATACGGGACACGACCCCGTTGACCCGTCTGCGTGTAGACTCCCTGAGGCTTGTACCTCTATGTCAGAAAAGCGGACGCTAAACCCTATTCACTCACTCACTCACTCCGACTGCATGAATGAACAGATCCAAGACAGGCATGGGAAATTTCCGGATTAATCTGGAAATCAGGATTTGAGGTCCCAGGGACCACTACTGTGTATCTTGTAAATCCGTTGAGAACGGCGATAAAAAATTACAATTTTCGGGAAAAAAAATAAAATAAAATTGACTTTTTTCCCCCCGAAAATTGTAATTTACAAAATTTTTTGGGTGGGGGGGGCATGCCCCCAGACCCCCCTAGCAAATCGCAGCGCAATCCGCTGCTCAAATAAATTTTCAGGATTGGGGATAGTGTTCCACTCCCATGCCTGCAAGAGACGCACTAGTCAAAAAGGGAATTGCTGTCGTGACTGGTCACTTATACATAGACATGTACACACCTCATTTCATTTATTGGTGGATACCACACCATGCCATTTACAAACATTTACGCCTGTGACGGTGTTCTTAAACTCCCAAATCAGGAAGTTTGGTTGGTCGAGGCTGTGCACAGCCTCGGCCAATCAAACTTCCTGATTTTGAGTATAAATTTCGAGACCGTGCTCCATGTTTCATAATCCCAGACCCCGTTCAATTTGAGTTAGTCAGCCGTCTGGAGAGTATAACGATTGTGGCAAAAACTTTTATAAAATACTGGTTTGAGCATCAGTATATTTGAAACTCCATCAGTCCTGTTTTCTGATTCGAGTTACAACTTTAGTCCAACAAAACCTCTGTAGCATGCTGCATTGGTGTGCTAGCTGAGCAAGAGCTAAACGAATGGGGAATATTTGGAAAGCCCATATGTAGTCACAAATGTGGCCTTTAATTCCAGGATTCATTTCTCGCAATTTTGTGCAAAACATCAAGGTGACAGCTGTTTTCTTATTTTATCATATGTATAAAAGCCATTTGGTTTTCTTGTGCACTAATCGTATCATTTTCATCATCGCCCGACGGACGTAAAACATCAATCGATCTATCGATCATTATCATCACCCGGTGTATCACAAATTATTGGTGCCCCTGCAAACTATAAACAGGACCACCACCAGAATAGACCCAGTTCAGCCTGCACATGCAGTTTCATTTTAGTCTCAACTATCACCACACAGTTCGGTCATTTCTTCGCTATGTGGCTCCGCGGAACCATTTTGTCATGAGTTCTGAATAAAGTTTTCTTCATAAAAACATGCAAAATTGGAATTTATTAACGGAGTTGATTACGCCAGAAAAGACCAAAGCCCCAGTAGCCTATTTCACCAACATTGCATAGTATACTTATCTAGCTATTAAAGTATACTTTGAGGGAGAAATTTTCAATTTAAAGATAAATTTATTATTTTTTATTACACTGAATTTATTACATTATCACAGCCATTTTGGCTGTGATAATGTAATAAATTCAGTATAATAATTCTGCATACGTTTAATCATCAAATATATGCAGTGGTTAGTTCTATATGAAATAATGCATTTTGGAAAAAATAAATGATTACTCCCTCAAAGTATACTTTGTTAGATAAGTATACTTTGAAATGTTGATGAAATCGGCTACAGATCAGTCTGATTAGGGCATACATTCCATTCTTTCAGTGAAGTTGCCTTACTGTTGTTAATCTGGACACCGTTGCTCAAAGCCTGTTAGCTGAACAGACTGTTAAATCCTTAACACTGGTTGCTCAAAACCTCTGGTAGCTTAATGGACTGTTAAATCCTTAACACTGGTTGCACAAAGCCTGTTAGCTGAACAGACTTTTAAATACTTAACACTGGTTGTTCAAAACCTCTATTAGCTGAACGGACTTGAATCCTTAACGCTGGTTGCTTAAAACCTGTTAGCTGAACGGACTTACATCCTTAACACTGCTCGCACAAAGCCTGTTAGCTTAATTGACTGTTAAATCCTTAACATTGTTAAATCCTTAACATTGGTTGCTCAAAACCTGTTAGCTTAATAGACTTAAGGATTTAACTGTCCATTAAGCTAACCGGTTTTGAGCAACCAAGGAGCATTAATATTTAAAGTAGTGGGTGGCAGGTGGGAGCAAGTGATGGGTAATTTAACGATCGGGGTTCATCCTTACCGGAATTCCGTTTTTGGTATTTTGTATGTGACCGTTGAGTCTGGTTATATCCCTTATGTGAGTATTACGATTATTCATAATCCAATTTTAGGCGAAGGGGCCAAGTGACTTTGGTGCGGTATGGACCTGGCACCAGATCAGATTATTCTAATTTCATTGCTGAATATATTTGTTCTCGATGTAAATATTCCATTCTGATTGTGGGATTTTCCCCCCAATGCAGCAGGTTAAAACGGGAACGAACCCATTTGCCCGGCCTTACCTTAGCTGCAGCTGTTGACGGGCCGTTATACACAAATAAACAAATAGTCGTTAAAGTCAGCTACCCATTTTGTTGTATGGCCGGTTGTGAAAATGGTAATTGAAAATCGTGAACACATTGCCATTTAATAATTTGGTCTGGGTCTACATTGAGTGCAAGAGAAACAATTGTGTTGCCTTTCTAATCATTCGTAAGCTGTACCATATACATGGCTGTGACTGGAGAAATGGGGCTTATGTGTTTTGCATCCAGTGTAGATCCTGATCAGCCTGTGCGTACGCACAGATTGATCGGGATCTGCACTGTTCGCCATTCCATCAATGAAACACGAGCAATATAAATCGTTATCAGATTATAGGAGTGTGCTATTTCATCAGGATCTACCATGGTCATAAATCTCATTGTGGGTGGGGTGGAATTGGTGAAGGTGGTGGGGGTGTGGCCACAAATCATGAATAAGTAAGCGGGCATGATCATGTTCATACCACTATATATAAACATTCTGTGTCTGGAAATATTGAATAAACATGTTGAAATTTTATGTTTATATTTGTAATTATTTTGCTGTCCATGTAGAAATTCATGCGACACATGAATTTTTATTTTTGAAAATGTTTTAAATTGGGGCTTAACCACATTGATATGTTACATTGGGGCCTTAATTTGGGATTTTGCGACCAGTGTAGATCCAGATCAGCCTGTGCATCCGCACAGTCTGATCAGGATCTGCACTATTTGCCATTCCATCAATGAAACACCCATCACGCCTCTAACAAGCCATATAAATCGTCATCGGAGTTTATCCCGTCAATACAGTGCGTCAACACAGTGCGTATGTGCCGTCAAGTCAACACAGTGCGTATGTGCCGTCAACACAGTGCGTATGTGCCGTCAACACAGTGCGTCAACACAGTGCGTATGTGCCGTCAAGTCAACACAGTGCGTATGTGCCGTCAACACAGTGCGTATGTGCCGTGGGTGCCTTGAAACATTTTTGATATCCTGTCAATACGACCTGATCACTGCGTATAAATATGTGCGGTGGCTGGGGTTATATTTTTTTAATTTTACAGCCATTTGTAGGTGTTGACGGGATAAATAGAATAGTAGGTTAGTGCCGTGAATGGGAATAATATCTGGCGCAGCACTGAAACGGGATGTGCTTGGCAGAGCCTCGCCCATCCCGTTTCCTAAGCCTTGCCAGATATTTTTTCCCATTCACGGCACTAACCTACTATTCTATATGTGCTATTTCTTCCGGAGCTGTGCAGGTCCTAAATCGCATAAGCCCCATCACAGCGAACCCGTTTGCCCGGCCCTACATGACCTTAGCTGTTGATAGGCTGTTAAACACTAATAAACAAAACAAATATAAGGTTCAACAACGTTTGCCGTGGCACAAGGGAACTGTTTGAACCCAAAGGCCGTAGGCATTACGCACCTGTGTTTGCTTGGCCCTGGAATGTATGTGACCACTGTACATAGCCCCTGATCAAATAGCTGTAGTGCTTGTTAGAAGTATGACGGGTGTTCCATTGATAAAATGGCGAACAGTGCAGATCCTGATCAGACTGCGGATGCACAGGTTGATCTGGATATACACTGGTGGCAAAACCTATAAGCCCCATTTCTCCAATCACAGCCACGCTTGTGGGTGGTTGTGGTCGGGCGAACGTTATGGTCTAAATTAACGGTGGGGTTCCTCCTTATAGGAATCACGATTTGCCTGGTTTGGTCCTCGGTTACGTTTTTATCTTTGGCTCTTTTTTTACCTGGGAGTTGAATTGGGTTATTGCCCATTATAAAAGTAGTAAGATTATTACTGATCCTACTGCTTTTGGGAGGGGGCCAAGTGATTCTGGTGTGGCGAGGACCTGGCATCAGATCAGGATTATTCTGATTTTAGGGCTGGATATATAGTTATTTAATTGTAAATATTCAGTTCTGAATTTGGGATTTTCACCTCATTTGTACATGTACACATACGGTTTTAACGAGTCCCGTTGTTATGATGTTTCAAATGACATAAGCTACCTAAAACATTACTTTAAAGTAGTTGTAGTTGTGAAGTTATCACGGTGGTAACACCAGGACATCTAGGTCAATGTCACAGGTCGGACAAATTGTCAATTATATATAATATATATTTGTAAATATGAAAATTAACATAATTGACCATTGTATGATAAATGTAGAGATGTATTGAGTGTGTGCTCAAGGGTCACAGGCGCGGATCCAGGATTTCGGGTTAGGGGGGGGGGGGGGGGGGGGGGGGGGTTAGGGGGGGGTGGGGGGGGGGGCGTGCAAATAGTCGAGATAGCGCTAGGGGGGTCCGGGGGCATTCCCAACAGGAACATTTTGCAAATCTACATCGCATTTGCTGCGTTCTGGCGCATTTTGGAGCAACAATATTGACACTGTCACAGTATGGATTTTGTTTTATTAATTCATTCCCACGAAATAAAAATTTGTTCCCTCAATGTAACAATTCGTTCCTTCGAATTAACAATTCGTTTCCATGATAACAATCGTTACGTCGATAACAATTCGTTCCCACGAAATGACAATTGGTTCCCTCAATTTAACCATTCGTTCCCTCCTCGAATTAACAATTCGTTCCCACGATATAGCAATTCGTTCCCACGAATTAACAATTCGTTCCCGTGGGAAAGAATTGTTATTGCGTGGGAACGAATTGTTAAATTAAGGGAACGAATTGTTAGTTCGTGGAAACGAATTGTTAAATTTAGGGAACAAATTGTTATTTCGTGGGAACGAATTAATAAAAGAAAAGAATTCTACGTCCCTGTGAGACTCCGTAACTTATAGATCTGGGGGCGTTTCACTAAACTTCATACGACTAAAATGTTCGTAAGTGCAAAATTATGATAGTCTGTAAATTTCACATTAACATTGTTTTCTTGTAGTAGTATATAAGAGTCAAAATGATACCACCACCCTCTGGAAGCCACCGGCTACACGTGGTGCCTCCCACCAGGTGGTGCTATAATTAATGACTCTTATATACTACTCAGATTTTCCTCCATTTTTATGAGAATATTTATGAGAATGGGAGTAATTTTAATTTTTCAAAACACGAAGGGGGGAGTAGGCATAATTTTAATTTTTCCAAACACAAAGGGGGGGGGGGGAGTAAGCATAATTTTTTTAAAAAACACACCTACTGTTCGGCGGGTATGTATGAGAACATATTTTTCATCAACCGCGAGACCATATATTTGATGACATGAGAAGATACACCCTATTAGAGATAAGAATCCCTATGTTATACTCCGTATATATAATAACATAATGGTTCTAGTAAGTGTGCGTGGTTGAAGACAGGTAGTCACGAGAGATGTTTTCGTACCGGTATTTACGAATATTGCAAACATCACCGTGCATGGATGCGAAGAGGTTCCGTTTCGCCTCGCCCCTTGTCGGCATTGTGGGGTTAGGGACCCAAAGCCGAGTCATTAACTATGTCCACCATGCGGTGGTGGCACTCAGGCTATCATCGAATGATTAACAAGGGATTACGTGCTGCAAGTATTATGTTTAGGTAATAATTCAACTCGGAAAAAGTCTGTTAGAAAAGATATGATATGTTCAATTTTTTTTAAAATTAACCACAACTTACCACCCTATTAAAGATAAGAAAAAACTATACAGTTTTTACTCACAAAAAAATGGATAATAAAATAGAATGGGAATTGGAATTTTATATGACCTTATTGATGAATATTACTATAAATTGAAAGCACTATATATAATTGAATACATGAAATATCAGCGTAATTTATTACGTTCCGATAAAAACGTTGCATTTACAATATTATACCGGAAATTATGTAAGCTAAGCAAGAGACATATTCGTGAAATGAAGCGACTAAATAGGATCGGAGAACAACTAGGTGAAGAGGGTGAAACTAATTTTATAAGACTGTTTAAAAACAACGATTCGTTTACGGATATAGAGTTTTACGATTCTGTCTGCGCCGAGTTACCGTATTATGTATAAACTTCAACGATTCGTTTACCCACTACTAATCAAATGTCTGTAGTTGGTGCTGTAACATTTCCTCCGACTTTATTTCCAAGTTTTACCCTAAATTTATCCCAATCAGTACACTCAATTTTGGGCATGGTGGCGCGCGCCTTGATCCTTATATCATTTTTTAATTCTTCATATCTCCCCATTTCTTCCACCACGGATTCAAACTCTAAATTTGATATTTTCTTATCGGCCAACGCTTTGGACACCATAACGTCGATGCTATTTTTCTTAGACCTAGCGAGAACGGATATTCTATCATGTTTTCTACTTTTTTTCTCGAGTTTTCCACCCACCGCCCTAATTACCATACAAAGTGTTCCAGATAAAACGGTAATTCCACTCAAAACCCCTGCAAGTGGAACCATTACAATTGTAGATAGCATTGCAGTAGTCCCCGCCCCACACAACACAGAAACACTTGCCAGAACCGTACTAGATGCTTCAGCTATGTTTGCCGCGCGCCTATATTTATTAGAGTGTCTTTTTCTATTTGCACATTCTCTAACTAAAATATCCTGCATAGCGACGATATTATTCAACCTAAAATCTGAACTTTTTTCGTTAATTGAATACAGTGTTGGTGGAGTGGTATTGGTTGAATACAGTGTTGGTGGAGTGGTATTGTTGAGAGTTGATATAGAGTGGTATACAGTGTTGGTGGATCGGTATTGACAATTGGAAGCGGTGATTCGTTCATAGTTTAAATTTATTTCAATATATTAGTATTTACACAATAAGTTCAATTAACAATGAGACAATAGTGGAAGAACTCTCTGAGTCACCGATTTTCGTAACAAAGTTAATAACACTACCTTGGGAAAGTCTAATTCGATCATCACCGGAGAACGAAACCACCGTCGAACTATCTCCAGAGATTTTAGTGACTCCAACCCCCCGTTCTTCCCCATCTACTACAATATTTATCGCGACCGCGCCCACAGGTTTACCATTAGCATTAACCGAGCAGACCGCCATTTGGATAACTTCACCTGCAGCTGTCATAGTGTATCCCCCATATTTACTCGCTTTGGCACCGAACGAATATTCATAGTGCCCCACAACCAATGGGCCCCGCTTCTCAGCCCAAACAGTTATGACACGTTTTGGCGTTTTCATTGTTCGCACTATTCCGGCAAGCGCATTGTTTGCGTTATATGCCTCAGTACGAACTCGATTTACTTTATCATCAACCGCAACAAGTGATTCATCAATGGCGCGGATAGATTCAACCACTCGGGTTCCTAATCCCGCAATCCCCGTCCGATCCTCTGAGCGCAACACCCTATAAGCCTCCGTAAGGGCGCCTGGTGGTCTTCTCGGACTTTCTCAATAACCGTTCGGGTCTCTTCCCGAAATTCTGTTATTTTTTCTCCTAGTTCAGTAAGTGCTGCTTCTCCGTTGGGAGAGTCCTCTGAGCGCAACACCCTATAAGCCTCCGTAATGTCCGCTGGTGGTCTTTTCGGGCTTTCTCAATACCCGTTCGGACTCTATCAAGATCCAACCGGGTCTCTTTTTTAAATTCGGTTATTTTTTCATATAGGTCAGTAAGTGCCGCTTCTCTGTTGAGAGAGTTCTCTGAGCGTAACGCCCCATAAGCCTCCGCAATGGCCTCTTTGTGGTCTTCACGGACCCCCTCAACCCCAGACCTGGTCTCTTTTATAAATTCGGCTATTTTTTCATCTAGTTCGGTAAGTGTCGATTCTTTACTGTGAGAGTTCTCTAAGCGCAACGCATCATAAGCCTCCGCAATGGCCTCTGCAAGGTTAGACTGGTGGTCTTCTCGGACTTTATCAATACCCGACCGGGTCTCTTTTCGAAATTTGGTTATTTTTTTATCTAGTTCAGTAAGTGCCGCTTCTCTGATGAGAGAGTCCTCTGAGCGCAACACCTCATAAGCCTTCATAAGGTCCGCTGGTGGTCTTCTCGTGCTTTCTCAATACCGACGTGGCCTCATTTCGAAAATCGATTATTTTCCCGTCTAATTCAGCAAGTGTAGCTTCTTTGCTGAGAGAGTCTTCTAAGCGCAACGCATCATAAACCTCCGTAATTTCAGCCTTACGGTCTTCTCGGACTTTATCAATCCCCAACCGGGTCTCTTTTCTAAATTTGGTTATTTTTTTACCTAGTTCGTTTAGTTCCGTATGCGTTTCTTCACGACTTTGTGTATTCACAGCCAGGGCATATTCTCTAAGTTGTGATAGTAGACTCTTGTGAATCTCGTCCGTGGCCCTCGATATAGTTCTATTAATCAAGGCCTTTGTTTTTTGGGTAGTTAAAAAGTCGCCCTCTGTCGGGATGAATCCCCTTCTGCAGGTTCCAAATTATTTGAATTTGTCACCAATCGGAAGAACTACCTGGTCCGTATTATACTCATAATGTTGATAATATATATTACGAACATGCGTTTAATTCTAATTTTTTCAAAATTATTAATTAATTTGAAATTTCTAGGACGACCGAAATCGGGTAATCGTTCTTCAACTCTCGCCCTTTATCATCAAGAATATAAATCTTCAACTCGTGGATGTGTCCCGATTCCAAAAACTTTCATCTCTGGGTGTGGGAAGTCTAAGGTTACAGTCTCGCCATAGAAACAATCGCTGGCGGGCACAGTTTTCAGTAATGTGCTGGGGGATCCGTCTATCGTGTTGTACGATGTGTTCACCCGATCCAGGTGCACCTGAGAGTTTTCGTGAAGGTGAAGTCCACGGGTTATCACCGACGTACTCACCCGGGGTAAACACTCCTTTGTTTGAGGAGTATGTCTCTCTAAAACCGAGTTGAATACCCAACCCCGGGGAGACCACTACCTTATTATCACTGCTGATGGTCATTGTTGCGAGCCCGGTAGCATTCGATACTGTGAGGTTGATTATACCGTCAAGCTCTGAGTTGACAAAATCTTTGAGCTGTCTTATTCCCACAGTCCGTGAGGCAGCTTTACTTCTAATTGTAGTCCATCCTTCACATAGTAAAACCATTCGCTCTTCCCCACATTCTGCCATCCAACCGTGAAGGTGATTGATCTAAGGCCTACCCGGCGTTTTCCACAGCAGTTGTCAATTAATTTTTGAAGTTCACAACTCCCTTTTTGAACATTAGTTATAGTAGCAAAACATAATAATATCTTTCAATGGATACCAAAGCATTTAGCTTTAACTCTAATGTAAAGTACGCGGTCGGAGGTAAATACACACAAAAGACGTTGTTAACCCCCTTGTACAACCCAACCGTAACGGTTAGACCGGACAGTGGCTTTGCCACCAACTTCCCTAACATCTTGAACAATATAGGCTGCCCAAGATTACTACGATGGAGGTGGTAAACGGGTGGAAAGCAACACCGATGCAGTTTTGGCAGAACCAAATAAATTTCGCTGTATGGTGCGCAACAGCCGGGTGTGGAGTTTCACATAAAGACCATCTGACATCAAGAATGTCATGCTCCGAAGTGTCTACAACTTTCACACGTATTATACTATTAGGAGGATTCTCAAAGAACTAGGTATTTCACTACCTCAAGACGACGCCTGGGATCCCATTTCCAACGCATACGACCGTATGGCCTTTGAAAGACTGTGTAACGAATTTAACGTTTCAAAAAGACGCGGACTGGAGACAGAAAGCATTTCCTACCAGCACCGGCCTCGGGGACGTTCTCATTCACGGCCAGTCCGGGAATTGGACACAGACTGATTTTAGACACGATCACTCGGTGCCACATCGTCAGTCGGAACGCCGGGAATTTTGACCCCGCGACGATGACTTTCGGGCCAGAAGTGTCTGGAGGTCGGCACTGTGGCGTGTTTTCTTGTAAAATGTTACCTCCGAAACGGGCTCACGTCGATTACATACAGCAGGCTGCTGAGGTTCAGGACGCGTGGGGTACATTTATGTTAGATAAGGGTATAGGGTTCACGCAGGCCGGGGTTACTCACGTCAACGAATCTATTCGCACGTACGTCTGGGCCATCCTCGGCGCACAAAAACAAACTCGCAGTTCTATACTGGGCATGGGAACAGCGTTTGACGCGCAAAAACAGTTCTTGGTACTTGTTGAGGACGCCATCTCAGCTAGGGTGGACCTGGAGAAGGCAATCCAGAATTATCAAGACGTTTTACAGAATGCCAGCACCCCAGTAGACTATGTACTTGGAATAGGTCTTTATATGGCGCCGAGCAATATGATACTACGAGACGACCCGGTTGACGGTTACAATAATCAGATCGTAATCGCCACCGTCAATCAAAAAATCGGCCACAACGGTAACGTGAACACGGATATCATCAAGCGCACCCCCAACAGTGGAACCGATTTCATAAAACACAAAATGGATACACCTCCCCCAATTCGTAAATCGAACCCAGTACCCCCAATTCGTAAATTGGATGCACCATCGAGTTCCATCAACAGACCAATCGCGATTGGAGAAACACCAATCATCAACAATGTTGAAATTGGAAGCACAACACACGAGGAGGAGAAAAAATTGGGGCTCGTCATCGCCCTCGTGGCGATCGGATTATTTACGCTTTGGTTGTAGGAACTCTCTGGCGAAGAATAGTAGGAGACCGGCGATTGCCACGATTAAAGCCCAGGTATTTTTGGCTAGCCATCCGGCCGTTTTTGATAATATAGATAGCAAGTAAGAAACGATACTTCCGATCAGTCCAGGTAGTGCGGCAGCCACCTTTCCAGCTAATTTAGCTAGAAGATTGGCGAGGGCTTTTAGTTGTTTTTTTACCCACTCCTTGGCTCCACCGGATGGAGTGGGTGCTGGTGCTGGTGCTGGAGCGGGTGGTGGCGCCGCACCACCAGTGAAAGCTAGAACTATGGTCGATATAGTCATGCCGATAGCAACGAGGATGCTTGCTATCGTGACGCCCTGCTCTCTGAACAGAGTGCGAAGACGCTCACCGAGTGTCGTCTCCTCGTGCAGGACCCTCGAGATTGATTCGCGGATCCGACTTATTTGTGTGCGGAGAGCCTCACGGTTAGCCGAGGCGGCCTCCAAGCGAGCTTCTCTTTCATCCCGCAAAGACCGCAGGAGTTTGTTGATCCGCTCGGTAGATTCTCTATCGTCACCGGCTTCCTCCAGTTTTCTTTCTTCTAGCGCGATATGTTCATCCAGCGCCGTGAGTTTGGAGAGGTTAAGGACCAGTTCGCCCCGGACCGTTTGTAGAGCCTTATCGAGTCCACGGAGTTCTCGAAGAGGTAACGGTGGGTCATCGTTGAGTATTTTCCCCAATTGTGATTGCACGCTGAACGTGGTCTCCATCGTGTTATAACGTCGGTGGCTATTTTAGGGACCTCGCTGAGATCAACCGTTTCTATCGCGGTGGCCGTCTTCGCTATATTTTCGTCGGTAGACTGTAGGGCCTCTACAGCGCGGGCCGGCACAATTGTTTTACCACGCGTCCAAATCTGGAAATCCTAGTTCGTTCTTTATGATTTCGCCACCGCCCCGGTTTCCGGCAATGGTGTTTAGCGATAGGGGTTTACCGGTATTCGTGTTGATTATTGGGAGATTTGATGATTTTAGTCGCAACCTACCATGCATATCCAATTCGAACTTGGAGTAGTCGCGACCGACAGACGGGACCAGACCGATTTCTGACAAATTGTTGTAGTAGTCGTTTACAGCTCCCTCAAGTAATTCCTGACTTTGACCAACGCTGCTGGTAGCGCCACCTATTTCCCCCAATTGCGATTGGATTGGAACTGGAGTCTCTATGAAGGGCGTTTCGTTATCATCATCATCACCATCGAGGTAATCGTCTATACCGATTGCATCCATTTCAACATCGTAATCAGCCATATTTATAATTTTCTTAAAATTAATTATGTATTAAAGACAAAACCATACGGGTTTAATAGTTTCAATAATTTTGAAAAAATTAATTATGTCTTCGAGTCAATACGGTCGCAAACTCAATCCATACCGCAGACTGCGTGAGCCCCTCGGGGCAAAAGGCGTGTGACAGAGTGTCGTTATTACGAACAACCCATCTACGATCGACCAGAACCAGCAGCTCTTAGTCCGCTTCCCCAACCTCGGAGCTAACGACGTCATTGTTCCTGGTACTGTTCGCCTCGCTTTCACTATTTCGCTAACATCGACGGACGCGGACCGAACCGTAGTTCAGAACCTGGGTCGCGCCATCGTCAAGAAGACCATGATAAAGATTTCTGGTAATGAGGTGATGTCGATCGACGACAGCGACGTCTACCATTGCTATCAGGACCTGTGGAAGACGTCACACGAGCTTGAAAACGCTGTCTATCAAGGTATTGACACCAGCAAAAATAAAAAACGTAACCAAACCCCCTTAGAATCGGGGCTGCTAACAAGGCAGATAACAACGCGAGTGTACAACGCGGTCGCGGGCGCTTACGGCAAACCGCTTCTACATTCCGCTCGACTTTGAGTTGCTAGAGAGTCACATGCCCTACTATCAGAGTGCTTTGGCTGACCGCCTCGAATACGAACTAACGTTCAACGACTACGGGCCGAGTTCTCATAGCCACCGACCAGTTATCGACGTATACGATCGATAATGTTTCGCTGGAGTTCACGACATGGTCACGATGCCCGAACTAGGCGCGATTGATCAGAACCCAGTACGCGGGGCGCGTTGCCATACTTTTACGACCGAGTTCTTCGCCATCGCAAGATGCCGAAAAACTAAAAGCGACACATTGTGGAATATTAACGTCAACGTACCGCCCGCTCGATGAAAGGTATACTGATGTTGTTCGAGGATGCTCGGTTCGCGTTCGGTGCTAGAAAACGACAGATTCTATAACCCCAAAATCACGAAGGTAGAGGTGACGATCGAGGGAGTACCCCAATCAACTCTACAGCGCGGGTCTTCGCGCGCACCAGCAGTGGGATGAAGTAAGAAAGCAGTTTGCTGCCGGATCTAAGCGCTCTCCGGTGGTTGTTGCAGCAGTTGCTAAAGACCTGCATCTCTCGGCCGTCTCCCTCGCGGAGTTCCTGAATACCAAATACGCGTTATGGCTAGACATGCGAGCCAGCGACGATGACCAAATACACGGTAGCGGACGCCAAGTTGAGAACGCTAGTGAGGGTGTGACGATCCAGATAACCAAAGAGGCGGACGGAGCCGGGCCATTGAACGTGTACTTATATAATAATTACAGACGCACAACTCAACATCGAGATGGTCGATACGTATCAGCGATCTACTGATTTAATAAAAAAAATCATCTAACGATTATTAATACATTAATTTTGAAAAAATTAAGAAATCTAGCAATCAATACCAATTCACGATTGGAGATGCTCACTCCGCCATAATATGTGGGCAGACAGGATGTGGAAAAAAACGGTTTTCATCCTCAACTACTCGAGGGATCCTACCGCGATGCCTTTCGTCACATTGTGATCCTATGTCCCACTGTGCGGCACAACGATACTTATCAGCGGTGCCCGTGGATATGGACCGACCCTGAGGTATACGTATTGACCCCGGTGATAGGCTTCACGATTGTTGCGTGGTTTATACCAAATATTTCAGGGCGAGCCCACCCTATACGTGATTGACGATTGCTCAGCCAAGGCGGCGATGACCAAAAAGAAGGACATGCTCTCCGAGCTCGCATTTTCTGGCCGCCATGCGAGGCAAAGCGTATGGATATCCACTCAAAAATACAATGCCGTCCTCAAGGATCTGCTGCGAGCAAACGAATGGGTCGCCTATTTCACTGCAAGGACCGAGACATCATTCGATGGACTGTCTTCGGAGAATGACGTTATCCCAACGCGCGAGGAGCGCCTGGAGGTTCGACAGATGCTTTCCGAAACTAAGCACGCCAAGCTTCTTCTAAAGACTGATCAACCAACTGCTTATAAAGTTATCAACTAAATCTAACGATTTTGAAAAAATTAGGAAAATTATAAAATTAGGAAAATTGCAAAGTAATAAGCTATTGCAATGCTTAGCAATTGCTGAACAATGCTTAGCAATTGCTGAACAATGCTGAACAAATACTGAACAATGCTTAGCAATTGCTGAACAATGCTTAGCAAATGCTGAACAAATGCTGAACAAATGCTGAATAATGCTGAACAAATGCTTAACAATGGTTAACAATGTTAACAATTTGGTGCTCCGCTGCGAGCATAATGGTGATCATAAGTATCGGGTGGTGCGCTTGGCAATATGTTAAAGTGATGAGAGTTGTTAGAATAGTTAAATTACTAATTTTGAAAAAATTAAGAAAAATGAACTGCGACGAACTTCTCGATCAGCTAATAGAAGAAACCTCAACTCCGACTGCCAACAATAATGATCCGACAGAGCAATCGGGATCTGGGTTGAGTGCAACGACTCCGAATGAAAATGAAAATGCGGCGCGACGAGAGCGGTAGCTGCGCTGGTTGCTGGGGGACAATCGGAGCATTATCTAGGTAGGCGTCTCACAGTTTTTCAGGTGGATAAGATGTCAGATGCGGAGATTGATAAAATGTATGCGCGATACGATCCAAATTGGGAGCAGAGATGACAAAAAACTCTTGGATCGGCGGCTATTCATTTGTACGCTACCGCCGTTAGTAGACTTCTCCCTATACCAAACACCGAAGGGTTGATTCACGATCTAGAGACTGACCCTTTTATAGGACACACTCTTAGAACAACCTGCTGCTCAATTTATCACAAGTTTGGAATGTATTTAGCTCCGCTGACACCGCGTTGACCACGGGTAAACACTGTCAATTTGGACATATATGCCCACGAACTATAAGCTCTAATATTAATTATTATAAATGATGACACAAGACACACACGAGAGTGACGGAGTTGAACCCGATTGCTCCAACACAATCGAACCAGAGTGTTACTCCGCCACTGGATGACATACCACATATAAAAATCCCAAAAGACAGGCAGCTGGGAGGGCGGCGGCTGCCACCCGAAAAGTTAAACAAGATAAAATACTCGCCGAGCTTCGAGAGGCTAAACTCCAATCGAGATTGGGGTTGCAGCAAATTCCTGAAATTGATGGGGACGGAGACAGCAAAACATCTGAAGACAGAGTTGAGTACAACAACACCCCAAATTCCATTTCACGAATTGGAAGCACACCAAATTCTTTGAATTTGTCACCCAATACCAACTCCCGTTGGAGTTTGACTGAACCCCTATTCACGAATTGGAGTTGGTTTGTTGGTGGTAGTCTGGGCAGTTGTTGGTGCCCTGTGCGTGTGGAATACCAGAAAAAACAACCAGCCAGTGTTCAGAAGAAAGTTACTAAACACCAATCATCAACAATGTTGAATATTTGGATGCGATTTAAACATTGATCGCGATCCCTTTTATATGCAATAATTATAACAATGGCTGAACAAGATGGTAAAATGTTAGTGAATGCGCTTTATCACGCCGTGGTGATATCTGTTTTGTTTTTCAGTATCGGGTTATGCTCGACTATCAAAGATGACCCTAGGAGGGTCCACTCCCAAATTGGACTTTACTGTGAGAGACGCAGGGCTCGCGACTTTAGATGTAGCGGCCGCAGTTTGGACCCGAGATTATCTAGTTAAAGCTGAAATTCTACCAGTTAATATATGGAAATAAATGGCTTCAATCGCAGTAATAGTAGGTGGTGCGCTTGTAAAACGCATTGGCGTTCAGCGGTAGCACTTTAATATTCTCTAAAATGAAAAGCTCGAACGTGGATGAGGAGCGTAAGCGTCACGATTTAGCTGTAGAACAATCAATAGCGCAAAGGAAGCGTGGTCGAAAAAACGAATCCCGCCCATCTGGACTGGGTCAATGAAGAGCTTCGCCGCGGAAAATCACGCCGCGCAAAACTTTTCAGAACGTTGAAGAAGCCAACCGCGAGTACGCGCTGGCATATCCGCACAAAATGTCTCGATCCAATGGATCCCGAGCCCCAACTTTCAGATTTCTATGTACCATCAGAGCCCCAAAAATGACCGCGAGATCGCGTTCATCGTTCGTGGGATGGGTGTGGTGGGTCTCGTCGGTATTATATTCAATCGAGATTTTAAATTAATTAATTAAAACATTTTTTTTTTCTAAATATATATATAGAACGATGTTAGTTGACGAACTTTTATAACGCTATGATCGATGTAGGCTACACTGCCAAAAACATCGTTTACTGGTGCAAAATGAGTATGATTCGTCTGGCCCGAGATTGTCTCGAGGACGAAAAAGCGGCCACCCTTTTCGCAAAGCGGATGTTAGATTCCTCCCAATCGAGATTGGATGAATTAGATTTCCCTCTCCTGTTCCAACCCAAACGCGATTGGGGCTGCAGCGAAACTTCCAACAAAGGTTTATTATTAACGACGCAGTTACCAGGACGAACTGGCGAGGGCATGTTGGAGATTGTCCGATATATTAGAATACTTCGCATACGATGAAACACGCGCAAACTTGATACCAAACTAACGCGCAAGCTGTCGAATACATACTATAGTCCCACGCGGCTACTGGAAGGGACTCGCGGCCATCAAGAACCTCGCGGCGGCGACCAAGGTTTCAGAAAACGCTGTCAAGGAATGGCTCAAGAAGCAGGCCATCTGGCAGATCTATTTACCCGCGCCTCACAATATTCCGCGCCGAAATTCGACGTTGCCGGTGCCGAACCAAGTTCACCAACGCGGATCTCCTGTTTCTCCCTCACGATCGCGTCGGTCGCAAAACGTACAAGTACGCACTGACAATCGTTGACGTAGCGAGTCGTTATAAGGGGGCTGAGCCGTTGGCCACTAAAGAGTCTAAGGAAGTGTCCGAGGCTCTTTCCCGAATTATATAAGAGGAGTCCTCTCAAATGGCCGAATCTTCTCCAGGTCGATCCGGCCGCGAGTTCATGGGCGCGGTCTCTCATCTATTGTCTAAGCATAAAGTTTCTATCAGACGCGGCCGCGTCAACATCCACCGGGACCAGGGGATCGTGGAACGCTTCAATCGAAAACCCTGGCTGAGAGACTGTTCGGACACCAATACGCCAAAGAGAACTTGTAGACCCCATTCACGGTCGACCGAGTGGGTGGCCAGACTGCCCGCCGTGGTCTCCGCACTGAACGGAGAGGTGACCAGATTGATAGGTAAGAAGCCTGTAGATGCTATCAAGTTTAAAAGGGTGACGAGCAAGCCCTCTGCCGTCTCGCTGCGGGCGACCGTTGGTTTAGAGGAGCAGCGGCTTCCATCAGATATTGACGTCCGGTACCTCTATCAACCGGGAGAGCTCGAAGGTGGCAGCCGCGCCGCGACTGATCCGTGTGGTCAATGAATGTATATCATCTGGATCGCTCTATTACCAAACCTGATGAGCCCGTGCTCTATTATTTGACTGATGGTCCATCTCGCGGTTTTGTTCGCGAAGAACTTCTTATGGTGCCTTCTGACACCCAGTTACCCCCGGATCGTTAGAGTCTTTAGTATTCTATCCTTTTTTCAGAGTTCTTTTTTTTACCTATCCTATAGGCTCTGTGTGCAACCCGTCTTCCATCACTCTCCTCTTGTCGTAGTACGCCGAGAGTCCTAATTTTTGTTGACAGTACGTCTTCATCACCCCGTTAATCATTCGGAATCCCCTGTTCTCCGCCATATCCCTACCCCTTCGAGAGCACTCTTATACCTTCCCCAAGTCAGATCGTTAGATCTCTTCGACATCCCCTTGGCCGAGTGCTTAGATTTTCCATCACCACTCACGTAGTAACACTTGCTACCAGAGCGATGGCTCTATCTCCCTCGAATTCCAGCTTGAACAATCCCGGAGTTCTGTTGCTCCACGCGTCCCACGCCAACACTCGGTCTTCCTTATTAAACTTTCTCTTCATATTCTTTCTCACCACCGCCGCCAGCGTCTTCTCCGACAGCGCGAAGTACATTGCTGTCAGTGTCCATCTGTATCAGTTCGAAATCTCCGCGATCCACGTACTTGTCCAAGAAATCGTAGTAGAACTCCAGCATCCGGAGCTTGGCAACTGGTAGACCGCTATGCCACACTGAAACGGTCTGTTGATCACCACTCGAGTCTTCCTGCTCGATATCTCGTAAGCCTCCCAATCTCCTCCAGGTCTTCGAACCACGCCGACCTCAGTGCCCGGTCGACAGTCTTCTATCCTTCGTATATGTGGTGTTCAGGTGTCTCTCTGTGCCTCTATTAGCTTGCCACAACACGCGTTGCCAACCAGTTTGAATATCTCCGCCAACACCGTCTTGCTCTTGTCTACGTCCCCCGTCCGTCTGGCAGCGGTGACCTCTTCCACGAACCACTGAAACGGTTTGCCGGGCGTGTAGTCTATCACCCTATGCACCGCCTTGATGATCAGACCGTGCTCCAGATACCACTTTAGCAGTGGGGAGTATATGTCATCTTCTTCGCGGACATTGCCCCACGAGCTTTCTCTGTCCTTCGACCCTTTTCCTCCTCCGGTTACTGGCCAGGTAATCCTTATGTGCTGCGGAACATCGTTCTCATCGATTTCTTGATTAACGAACAGCGGTGACATTTCCGAGAACTTGTCTCTCAACGTTTCCGGGACCTCTATATCCAACTCCGCAAATCCGAACCACTTTTCACTCCTGACCTTCCTCACGAAACAGTCTATATACGACTGTCTTTCCGGGTCGTCACACGTCCATATCGTCTCCTCCCCGCACGGCATGTCTTTCGACAGGGTAGACAGATACAGTGCATTGGCGTCGTACCCCATCACCGCCTTGCACATCTTCTCCTCCCGACTACCTACCTGACCCTGATCGTCGACCTGCCAGCCTCTGCGTATCTGGAGACATATGGACGGACCACCGACCAATCCCTGCTTCATCATCTCATAAGTTTCAGACTTCGGTGACCACAGCTCGGGTGTGTCCGCCTTCCCATCGATCGTCCCACGAAGTAGGTACTGAAGGGAAACACCGGGCAGAGACACAGCATCCTTGAGTATATCCACACCTCTTCCTCTGTAGAACTCCGTCATCTTAGTTAGAGCCTCTAGGAACGGTCCGACATCCAAGTCGTTGTAGTGTTGCAACCATTCCTTGAACGTCTTCATCCCATTTTCTTGGAATTACCTTCTTACACTCTTTCCACTCGGACAACGACAGTTAGGAACTCACCCTTCAACTTCGAGTACCACTCGGGATAGTCTGGCAGCCCCGGATGGTCGATCTTGTCCGCGCTATCGAACCACTCGTACGGGAAGTGAGACTTTATCGTTTTACAGTCGTACGCCTTAACCCACCGGTCGTACGTGGTACCGGGTCCCAGATACTGGATGATGTCGAGAAATCTAAACTCCGGGGCGGTAAACAGAAACATCGTCGTGCTGGCTCTCTTTCCGACCATCACCTTAGTCACGGTGGCCGCCAACTTCTCGACAAAGTACTGCTTGATGAGGTTCAGGTCGTACCTGCTACAGTTAGAACCCCACCACCGGGACTTGGTCAATCCAAGAGACAATCTTTGCTTGCTGAGACTTCGATAGCATATCTATATCGGCCGGCAGATACTTCTTCCTAACCCCCTCCTGATTGCCTTGCCTCTCATCTGTAGCTCGGTCACGAACTTCTCGACTAGCGTGTCAGGATCTCGTTCGCAGATGTGGGTTATCCCTTCATGCATCGTATCCCCCAAAGACACAGATATAGGAACGTGCTCGACCTCGAAGGTCAGGTCTTTGGTGGGTTGAGTGGTTTTTGACTTGTCGAGATACGCCTCGAAAGTCAATAGACTATCTGGTGAGGGTACAGAGTCGTCTCCTCTCGCGCGTGTGGATTGTGGATAGTAGGTATTCACCTCATTCAACCACTCGCACTCCCACATCACCAGAGCTCGTTAACCCGCCTCCTTATCTTGGCGTCTCGAATTTTCGTCTTCCTGTACCTCATATACAGCGCTGTATTACCGTGATGAATCGGACACCCGTGCCAGTAGCATCCGTGAAACTGAAACACGGTCTTGGTCTCGTGACAATATCCATCGACAGGATCGCCGGCCACCCACCTCTCTCCACCGTGACCGCATTCTCGCGTGATGTATGTGCTTTCCCAATCTCTCTTCTTCTCTGCTCAACCATTGAATCGATCTCTCGCTCGCTGACCCCTTGGGATAGAACGCCTTTCTCGTATGCAGACTGTGGTCTCTCTACGATCTTACCTGGACATGTCACACGGTCTTCCACCCATGCAGGTGGTCGCGTGCCTGTGCATGTTACACGACTTTGTGAAACCGTTGTTGGCATCCGGAGCACCCGTACTCGTTCGTCATCTTGCGGAGGTTTCGTTATGAGGAAAGAGTGACCTCCAAACATTCCTATCGTCATTGTCTTCTCCCAACCACATCGTAATTTGCCGGAACCTTCATGAGATACCACACTCCTCGTCGGTGGGCTCGTAACGCGAATGCCCATCTTGAAGTGCTCTTCGACCTTCTTAATATCTTTCAAGGGAATTCCCTTACTATCCGGTCCGTTATCGTGACCGAGATATTCGTTAGCTAGAGTTCGTGCATTCTCACAACAGCGGTCTGGTCTCCCTCCACGGTGGATGGCTATGCACCTAAACAGACACAAGTAGTCGTCGTACGTGTCGACGGAATACATTCCCTTTTTCTGTCTTAACAGTCTGGGAGTTTTCCCGCTCCCATGAGAAGTTGTTGAGCGTCGATGATCATCTTCACCTCGACCGATATCCAACGAACGAAGGTCCATTTTGTGTTTGGTCTATCACTTTGTCGATGTCCATTCGACCTTTCTCTTCTATCGGATATCCAAACTCTCGGCTTTGGCGATCTCGTTTATCCACGGACTGCCCTTTGATTGTTTGTGATAGATCATAGTAGCGTCGGTCTCTATGTTCCTAATACGATACGAGCACGAATACCTCAGATAACACGCCGTGGTCATCTCTGGACGAATTTTATTCATTATGCGATTAGCGATCTCCCCATTCTACCCCCCTTCTCGAAAGTCCATACTATCTTCCTCCTACCCTCCCCCCCCATCAACAGTTTCCCTAACTTCGGCTTCTTCGGCGAGAATCCTGGGACCCTCCTCCACCCAAAGCTCTGGCGATATCTCTCCTACTCTTAGGAGGTCTCCCAACCAACCCTTGATAAATCTTATTGTAGTACGCCTTGAATAGTGGTTTTCTACGCGCGCTGGGATCTTCTTTTTACACGCTGCGCGTAAGCAGTGGCGCGCAGACTGGCCGTCGTCTCGTTCTCCAATTTCTCGGAGCGTTTTTCAGGGTCAGCGGGCAGTCGTCCGGTCGAAACGCACGTCGCAGCCTCTCCTCGTAGACGATGGCTCGCGCGTCACTTATCCTATCTGCTATATCTTTCTTGAGTCTCAAACCTCTTAGGGAAATTCCCCAACTCTTAGCTTGCTCTCTCATTTGCTTTATGGTAGGACATTATACTGAGTATAACCAATAGATTTTTATCTTCAATAGGGTGTAAGTTTATTTGTAATAAATGTATGACAGATTGCTGTAATATACTGAGTATAACATAGGGATTCTTATCTCTAATAGGGTGTATCTTCTCATGTCATAAATATATGGTCTCGCGGTTGATGAAAAAAATATGTTCTCATACATACCCGCCGAACAGTAGGTGTGTTTTTAAAAAAAATTTATGCTTACTCCCCCCTTTGTGTTTGGAAAAATTAAAATTATGCCTACTCCCCCCTTCGTGTTTTGAAAAATTAAAATTACTCCCATTCTCATAAATATTCTCATAAAAAATGGAGGAAAATCTGAGTAGTATATAAGAGTCATTAATTATAGCACCACCTGGTGGGAGGCACCACGTGTAGCCGGTGGCTTCCAGAGGGTGGTGGTATCATTTTGACTCTTATATACTACTCTTGTAAATAATTATTGGATTTACATTTATTGAGCATAGGCTGCATATGCAGCCTATGCTCAATAAATGTAAATCCATAAATTGAAATTTACAGACGATCTTAAATTTGTACTTACGAACATTTTAGTCGCAAGAAGTTTAGTGAAACGGGCCCCTGTTCTAGTTCACGAGATATAATTAGTGCGCAATTCAGTAAACGCGGACTATAATTGTCAAATAAACACCGTAATGTCACATGCTGTATTTGCAGCGCTCCAGATAAGGTGCGTGTTGGCGTATTTTACGCACTTATTTTAGCAGAAATATACGCATTGATTATCAAAAGTGAGAGTACAAAATACTCACAGCAATGTGAAAATACGCATTGATTTTCAAATTGAGTTGTGAAAATACTGTAATACATTGAACATTTACTTAGTTAAGCTGCAAAATGCAAACAGTGTTTGCAGTTCAAATAAGTGAATTTTCAAATTTGTTTTATTTTTTACCATTTGTTTCCTATTTAATAAGGAAGAAAATCAATGATACATTTGTAAAAGTAAAATACGCATTGAATTTGAAATATGGGGATATAATACTCTGTAGATACAAAACTTATCTGGAGCATTGGACCCGGTTGTACGAACGTTCTATTAGTTAATGTATCATTAACTTAATGACACATTAACTTTCCATTAGTTAATGAGTCATTAAAAACTGGTTGTACGAAACGTCATTAAGTCCTCATTAACTAATGACGTTTTAATGGCATATTGTTACATGGTTTCCGTTGTTTGCACATATATAGCGCGTGCTGTTTGCACATGGCTTTAGGCAATGCTCATTCCGGGGCCGCGCGTAATGGAAGTGCCTTCATGACGTCACTACGCGGAAGTGCCTTCATGATGTCACTACTTCATGACGTTAATGACGCGGCCCCGGAATATGAATACCGAAAATTATCTACGTGAATGGGACAATTTATAAAAGTACTGAAAATACTGAATATAATGCTCAAATTACATCAGTTTTTTGTTGGAAATGTAACAATAACGTTTGATCATGTCCAGCCGTGTGCAAACGTTTGCTGTGGCCCTCGGGAACTGTTTGAACCCGCGGCCTGTGGCAAACGTTTGCTGTGGCCCTCGGGAACTGTTTGAACCCGCGGCCGCAGGCGGCAAACGTTTGCTGTGGCCCTCGGGAACTGTCCTGCGGGTTCAAACAGTTCCCGAGGGCCATAGCAAACGTTTGCACACTGCTGGACAAGATCAAACCTTATATTAACTAATGACGTGCTGTCATTAACCTGTAAACAGACAAGTAAACCAGTCAAATTCCAGTTTTGTGGTTCCGGTTTCTGTAATTATGCAATATGACTGGCGCGCATTTTCCTGCTGCAACCGAACGATTCAACAGAAACTCGCACAGGCATGACGCCTTTAACTATATTGTAGCAACGTCATGTTAACGTCATGAAAATAGGATAAAATTATAGATCACCGTGTACAATCTACCCGCCGGTGAACGTTACGCGCAACGTACATGACCGACCTCAGGCCCGTAGCAAGTAGGGGGGGGGGGGGGGGGGGGGTGGGGGTTGCCAACTCCGGCCTTTGCGCCGTCGATAACGCACCCCACCCCATAATCTGCGTGTACACACGTGCCTGTAACCGTGCTTCAATGTCGTAAATGTTTACCCGTACCGATTTCGGATGATACCCGCTATAGATCTAGAAAGCGTCTACCATCATAAATGGGTACAGATTACTGACTCGGGCTGCAAGTGCAAACTAAATTGATCATTCAAGTGTATGTATCGCTGACAGTGGGTCCGTAGTACTTAGTGCAGTAGGTAACGACGTTTTTATTTTGTTTTATCCATATTCGCATTCCACGAGTGCACAGAGTTATTCCAGGTGGAGAACATTGAAGGTTTGCTTAGCTTTCTCCATGAAACCAACTTGTATCGGAAAATCTAATTTGATCATTGTATACATGTTGCTCATTTATATTGTTCATCATAGTTTTATTTTTACCATAATCATTTTCTTCTTCATCTAAATTGCTTGGCCCTAAATGATACTCTTTTGTGTTGATGGGCCGTGGTTCGTCTCTTCCGCCAGTCGTAGTTTTTGCCAAAGTGTATGCCACCATAACGTATGGTACGTATGGAACTAATAGTAAAGTTCTTAATCTTCCTTACAACGTCGCGAAGAAACGAAAATTAACGAATCTCCGTTACAACGTCGAGAAGTAACTAAGTTCAACAACCGTAAACTTCGTTACAACGCTGCGAATTTTCGTTCTTTCGTTAAGGTTCTTAAACTTCGTTCCTTTGCGGCGCTGTAACGAAGGCGGTTCCTTCGCATCGATGTAACGAAGTTTAGAATCCTTAATCTTCGCGGCGAAGGAACGAAGAAACGAAATTTCCCTATTCGAGCCACCATAGGAACGACCCCTCTACCAATTAGCACATTTGCCATACATCATTTAGTGTCTAGCTATACACCTGACGGTGTTTACTACAATTATCAGTCGGTAATCCAATTTCACGTGCAAAGTGTATGGAAGGTAATATCCGCCATAATTCTATGTGACTTGATGCTTGCGTGCTGATGACATTACAACTTATATTCATGTTATTTAATTCGTCATTTGTATGTATTACATTTGAAATCTGCTTGTTGTAATTGTATTTGTCTTTCTTACATGTCCATTCTGCTGATTGCTTTGTTAATTCGTCTTATTTACATTACAATTATTGATACGTCCTTCTTTGTGTCCCTGTTTTATTGCACTAAGCATTTGCAATAGAAAGTAAGAACAAAGCAGTAAGGACAAAGCCGCAGGAAGTTAGTATCAATCTACAGTCCGAAAGCGGAAAGCCGCAAGCAGAAAGCATCAAGCTACAAGCAGAATGATGCAATTAAGCAATATATGGGTTAGTAGTGCGTCATTATGACGTCAGATGGCACTGCTGTCCGCTCAAGTAATTCTCACTCTAATAAATTATAGTCCGACATCTGATTGGCTGTTCAAGTCACACCTCCAATGCCGGTGTTGATGTAAGATTTCACCCACAAATTATCACAGCATAGGTTGTTAGAAGACACCAAATAGTTTTACTATATAATTTAACCGAATGCCATCCAATAAGGCCAGTCTCTCCTACTTTCACTATTCGTATGGGTGTTGTGTGACCCACTATAGGAATGAATGGCCTTTTTTGTGGAATTTATCGGGGTATAAACTTGGAAAAGTCGCGGGAATACTGGACGAAGCGATAACAAATTACAATTTTCGAAAAAAAATCAAAACAAAAAAAAAAATCTTTTTTTTTTCTTTTTTTTTCGAAAATTGTAATTTTTTAAGGCCTCGTCCAGTATTCCCGCGACTTTTCCAAGTTTATATCCCCGATGAATTCCACAAAAAGGCCATTCATTCCTTATAATTCCAGCATTTTAAATAAATTCATCAAGAAAATGTGTTTATTATCCGTTTTCTTAAGAATTATTTTAACTGCGCCTGACGGTTACGGAAAGTAGTTCGGCGTGGGAGTTTATTGGGATACACATTTTGGACAGAGACTTGCTATGGACCAATCAAATGTTAGGGAATTGTGTAAATATTTTTGTGCTGGAATTATTTGTACATGACCTGCAGCCGGTCAGTACTGGTTCTGCATGAATTAAACAATAGGTTCACTTATTCATAAGAAAGAAAAATCCAACCTCGTCATGTCCCCCAATATTGTTTACATTTTTTATTGTAAACTCTGTTTACATCACATGACCAACACCCCCACATGTACCTCAAGTGAAACTGGGTAGTAATGGATCAAGATTTGCAAGCAAACTGTGGCAGTGACCTCAAAACACCAGCACGATTTTGTTCATACTGGACTACTATTACCCCCTTGACGATTTCGATGAGACTAAGGTGGCACACCACCATTGATTTTCACTAAAACACTAACCCGTTACCACACATTTTGCTATTCTCTACTACTTTCATTTTTCTTATGGATGTTGTGGGACCTATTTTCCAATAACCTGCACTTATTCTGCTCTGGATCTTGACTAATTCAAATATAGATTTAATTATTGTTGAAGCTGGGGTCCCATCTAGTAGGTACAACTTTTTTGTTATGGACATTAAATAAGTGTATAATTGCAACTAGTCCACCACTTTTAAAAAATACGAGTGCCAGCTACACAGATATAATTACATTATTTAGTAATCTTTAATGTACTCATAGAGACTCGCGGTGGTATCAAGCTAGTTCCATATGCAAATGATGCAGTATTTTTAAATTATTTATATCAACTAAATGCTGAATAAATATTTTTATCGACATATCATAAAGTATGATATTGCACATCAAAAAATAAATAAATGGAATAAATAGTTGCTTCCGTTATCATTTTAAGGAAACACGGTTATCGCCCCTGATATCAAACTGGCATTTCGCGTTTGATATAAAAAGTATAATAATGTCAATTAGTACGTCTGGTAATGGTAAATCAATGTTCATTTTGTCAGAAAAATGTCAGATTGAAAGAATAAAGAAAAACATGTCTCCTATATTATAACCTGGCATGTAGTACTCTAGGTTTAAGATTAGAGAAATTGACACCAGTTTCAGCATATTTGAAGCATTTAAAAGAAAACACTGAACCTGTTGGTCACGAGATGTAAACAGAGTTTCCGTGACCAAATAATGTAAACAATATTGGGGGACATGCATGGGCGGATTCAGGGGGTGGGGGGGGGGGGGGCGGATCCGGTGCGCGCCCCCTAAAAATAAATACTTTTTGGGAGGACTATTTTAAGTTTTAGCAGCTCACCTGGCGTCATAATGGTTGTTCCCAAATTACTGTTGCAATTATTGTTGTCAAGGGGCGTGGCTTATCGAGCTATATATATATAGCAAAATTGTGATGCAATAATCAATAATGGAACTCCGGATGTCACTACCAGTGAAGCATCAAGCTACTTAGAATGTAATCAACACAAACGCATTGAAACAGTACGAATGAATAAAGCATCAAGCCACATACATAGAAATGTAATAAGATGGATAGAACTTAGATTGTCATCAGCCAGCAAGCATCACGCCACATATAATTGTAATAAGACGGATAGAACTTAAAATGTGATCAGCCAGCAAGCATCAAGCCACATATAATTGTAATAAGACGGATAGAACTTAAAATGTCATCAGCCAGCAAGCATCAAGCCAAATATAATTATGGCGGATATGACCTTCCATAGCAGGGGACGTATAATTATTTTTCTTATTAATTCGTTCCCATTAAATAACAATTCGTTCTCTCAATTTAACAATTAGTTCCCACGATATAACAATTCGTTCCCGTGGAAACAAATTGTTAATTCATGGGAACGAATTTTTAATTCGTGGGAACGAATTGTTAAATTGAGGGAACGAATTCGTGGGAACGAATTAATAAAAAAAAGAACTCTAATGTAACTGTATTTGGAATGTAAACGCAATACGTCGAATGGATGTTTGCATTGTGAATTTACAGAAGGTGTAAATATAGGGTCATAAATCCCAGGCTTTCACCTGTACATCAGACAGTGAGTCATACGGGGCCCCGCAAGGGACATGGATTTTTTTTTAATAATTCGTTCCGACGAAATAACAATTCGTTCCCTCAATTTAACAATTCGTTCCCTCGAATTAACAATTCGTTGCCACGAAATGACAATTCGTTCCCTCAATTTAACGATTCGTTCTCTCGAATTAACAATTCGTTCTCTCGAATTAACAATTCGTTGCCACGAAATGACAATTCGTTCCCTCAATTTAACAATTCGTTCCCTCGAATTAACAATTCGTTGCCACGAAATGACAATTCGTTCCCTCAATTTAACAATTCGTTCTCTTGAATTAACATTTCTTTCCCACGAATTAACAATTCGTTCATGCGGGCCCCGTGCAGGCACCGGGGCGGGATCAACTGATCCTGAGAATAGTGCTGCAGTAGCCATTGCTTGTCGTAAAAGGCGACTAAACTGGCTTAACGATTGGGTTCATACTTTCCGGAACCCACTATACCGGATTTGACACTCATGTACATTTTTGGCTTTCTTGTATGTGAGAGTTGAGTCAGGCTATGCCCCATATATAAAAGCAAGATTAGCGATAATCCTATTACTTTTAGGGGATGGGATAAATGATGCTGGTGTGGCGAGGGCCTGGCACCAGATCAGGTTGCTCTAATTTCAGGACTGAATATATATTTTGATTGTAAATATTGAGTTCTGAAGTTGGGATTTACCCCCCTCGGACAGGTGGATACGGGACACGACCCCGTTGACCCGTCTGCGTGTAGACTCCCTGAGGCTTGTACCTCTATGTCAGAAAGCGGACGTTAAACCCTATTCACTCACTCACTCACTCGTTCATGCGGGGCTCCGTATTATCCAGACAGGTAAATGTCCTTCGAATCAGTAATTCATTGTCATTCATTCATTAATTTAGTTAAGTTTAAATCTGTCCAATACCGTGATTCGAATACTAATTATTAGATCTGTCGACAAAATGGATTCACGACAGTTGGGAACAGCGTATATTCTCCGCAGTCTCGGTCAATTGATGAGGACCTGTAGCCTATTTCATCAAAGTTCATTGCAAAGTATACTTATCTAGCAAAGTATACTTTGAGGGAGAAATTTTCAATTTAAGGATAAATTTATTATTTTTTATTATACTGAATTTATTACACTATCACAGCCATTTTGGCTGTGATAATGTAATAAATTCAGTATAATAATTCTGCATACTTTCAATCATCAAATATATGCAGTGGTTAGTTCTCTATGAAATAATGTATTTCGGGGAAAATAAATGATTACTCCCTCAAAGTATACTTTGCTAGATAAGTATACTTTGCAATTTTGATGAAATCGGCTACTGGTACCAGGCCAGGATATTCTAATTTCAGGGCTGATTTCTTTTGTGCCTGTAAATCAGTTCTTATTTTGGAATTTCATCTGTACAGGTGAAATATGTGAGTCGACCCAGTTAACCAGACCTTGACCCATTTCATGCTGAGGATATGTCATTTTATTTGTGAAAAATTATAAAAATATGTTCTTTATAATTATGTGCTTACTGTCTGTTTCATGAAAGCTGCCCAAATGTTACGGCCATAAAAAGAATGCAATAACAAATTCCCATTGCAGAAATTCCCATTGTGGTTTTTATAATACCGTTTTAAAAAATAAAGTGAAATAAACGTAGAATAAAAGCAGCATCTCTAGATAGACACTGTGGGCAAATATTATTGAAATCGGTGAAGGAGTTAATGAGTTATTGAGAAAACATGCAACATTTAAACACATTTTAAACAAGGTGAACATAAGGTCCCAGCGACCTTGTCCTTTGGGTGTTCGGGCGAGGGTCGTATGCGAAACAAAGCACCACCCCTAGACAGACATTGTGCCCAAATATTATTGAAATTGGTGAAGATGTTATTGAAAAGAACAAGATCGGACGGGCGCACGGACGCACACATGTACAAACGGACAGGGGCCAAACATATTTATTGGTGGGGCATAACAATTAGTAGTACCCGACGAGTCGCATACAAATCAAACTTAAATGTTGAATTGAATTTTATTTCCATACAACAAGCTAGGTCACGTACATACAAGAATGCACGTGCATTCTAATTTTATTTTCGACTTAAAGATCAACGTTTTCCCCGCCCAGGGTGTGGTGGGTAGGCGAGTATATTTTGGAAATTAGACAGATAAAAAAGCACGGTGGCAGGAATTAGAGACCTAAAACAGGGGGTGTGGATATGGGGCCCCTATTTGGCGGGTTACCTGGGTGCCCCTGTTTGGCGGGTTACATGGGTGACCCTATATGGCAGGTGAAGGGCCCCTATTTGGCGGATTACCTGGGTGCCCCTATTTGGCGGGTTACATGGGTGCCCCTATACGGCAGGTGAAGGGCCCCTATTCGGCGGGAATCTCTACAAACCATACAGAAGCGACATACCAAGTATGACGCCTGCGGCTATTACGGTTTCAAAACGTTTCACAACTGTTAAGACAAAATTGCCAAAGACTAAGTAAAAAAGGGGGAGGTAACCCATGAACCGGGGAATTAATCGACAATCAAAATGTACTTTGCACATGTACACACTCCATAAGGATGTTACATACGAAGTAAAACAGCTGCAGCTGTTATACTTTAAAAGTGTTCAGATTTACTAGAAACGAATGAACGTACCAACGGACGTACGGACGGACGGACACACATAACAAAAGCAATATACATGTACTCATGTTTCTTCAAAAAGAGGATATAATAACCAGGGCCTCAAGTTTGCATGTAACCAGAGGCCTTATTTCGCAGTAGTACCAGGGCCCCTATTTGGCGGGTTACCAGAGCCCTTTCCAGTATGGGCGCCGGAAGCATCATAATATTGGCCTCGCGAATCTACCAACCTAAAGTGTATGTTGTTACCACTTGTTCAACTGAGTGGTAACAACATACACTTTTGATGAGAAATGAGCAAAATAGCCGAACAAATATTCCTTTTACATTCCTTTTATTATATGAATTACTAATATGTCAAAAGTATTGATCCGGCAGTGGCCGGACCTGCCGGACCTGTTCCGACGCCCCTGGGCAGTAAGCTTGTGTAGGACAGCCTCGTACAGCATCATACTTATCCCAACTCCCATATTCTGAATTTACACTTCCGGGTTCATATGTGACGTAATTTAGCGTTATAAGCGTCATTTCAATGAATATGACGTCAACACAAATACTGTTGTAGTACATCTTACGACATTGAACATTCGTGATACGTCACGTCTACACGTCACATGTTATCGCTCAGAGACAGAGGGATATTCCAGTGTGCTACGCATAGCGAGCACATATAAACATTACTTGTTCAACATGGTCATGATGGTGGACATGAAGTATTCCAAATATGTCGTTACTGCCGTGTGTTTACTGACGTTCGGTCTGCTGTTCTCTGTCATCTGGTCATTGGTGTTCAACTTCAGAACAGTAGTAGCAACACACTGCGGGGTACGTATTTAACTCTTGTGTACACGTAACAGTGCGGGAAACAAACAAAAATGTCGTCTGCTGTTGTTTTATATTTTGTCTCTTTGGACCTTACTCAATATGATTATCAGTGGCGGATATTACAAAACGTACGTACGTGTGTCCGGTTAAAGTTTTTGGTTAAGTTTTTTGATTTTTTGGTTAAGTTTTTTGGTTAAAGTTTTTGGTTATGCTTTTTGGTTAAGTTTTTTGGTTAAAGTTTTTGGTTAAGTTTTTTGGTTAAGTTGTTTGGTTAAAGTTTTTGGTTAAGTTTTTTGGTGCCCAATGTCAAGGTCAAATTACTTTGAAGTTTTTGGTTAAGTTTTTTGGTTAAAGTTTTTCGTTGTACTATATCTCTGCAACTGCTTTGCCCATTACCTTGCCTCAAATATGCTGCAGGTGGCATCCGCGTTCGACAGACGCATTTCTTGTTGGTTAAAGTTTTTCGTTATACTATATCTCTGCAACTGCTTTGCCCATTACCTTGAAACTTCACATGGGTGTTTATCATCATCTATATTTTCATTCTACCCCCCTCCCGTGTGGCCCCTGTGCCCAATGTCAAGGTCAAATTACTTTGAAGTTTTTGGTTAAACTTTTTGGTTAAAGTTTTTGTCGCGCCCGCTTGCGGTAAGCGCGATATAGTCGGCACTTTAGCGTACATACGTACGTACATACGTGTGTCCGGTTAAAGTTTTTGGTTAAGTTTTTTGGTTAAAGTTTTTCGTTATACTATATCTCTTTTTTTAGTGTCCATGCCTCGCCACAAGGCGCGACATGCAGGCCGCGGCCATCTAGTTCTTACATTTCAGCCAAAGTGGTGCGGCCATACTGTCGAACGAGCAAAGTTCGTGATATTAAATGCTAGAGGGGTCCGGGGAACGGTTACACGAAACACCCAAATACACCCAAATATAGTCTAGATACATATGTGCCGCGCTCTGTGAAAACCAGCCTTAATGACAACGTCATGAAAGGCTGAAAATGACGTCGCAAAATAAAATATTATATGGACGACTGGTGAAATGATATTTGAAACTAAATACCAGGGGCGGATTCCCCCAACCCCCACTAAAATTCGCCGAGTAAAGATGTTTTACAAGTTACAAGGCATGTTTCTACGTTCGCGTTGTGAATTCATTGTTTATTGGTTTATTGGGGGTGGGGGCGGGGGCGTGCAGCCAAAAAATAAACGTAGGGCAGCAGCAGCAGCAGCATCTGACAGCAGCCACAACAACAACAACAACATGAACTACAATTCTTTAGAAATGTCAGCGAATAAAAATCGAAAAATAACTGATTTTTTTTCTCAAAATTTAAAAGTTTTCAATCAAAAATCACGTATAAACATACTGTGACAGTGTCAATATTTTTGCTCCAAAATGCCCCAGAACGCCATGTAGATTTAAAAAAAATACCGGGGGGGGGGGGGGGGGGTATGCCCCCGGACCCCCCTAGCGCTATCGGTCTACGAACGAGCTAAGCTCGTTCGATAATATAGTCAAGTATTGCAAAATAGTTACGCCCCCCACCCCCTAACCCGAAAACCTGGATCAGCGCCTGCATACGACCGGTATTTTTAGATAACACATAACAAAATCAGTATTATGTAAACTGTATTTATATATTTATATAACAATTACAAACAAACGCGAGAACAATTGCAGTCGGCGTAGATGGAGGCGTCTGCATGTTTCTTAATTTGGGTTGAAACCGGAATACTCACAGAAAACAAACTTATCCTGTCTGGCGACGACCATCAGATATACATGTACATGTACTTACAACTTGAAGATCGAACCCGGGGCGCATGTGTGCGCTCTTTACTAATTATGCTGTACGGTCCCGTTCAGATTAGAGTGGGGTCGGGTGTTTTCGGCCGTCTAAGACAGAACCGTACACGCTGTACAAACCCAGTTCAGATTTTGGGATTTATTATAGGAATGAATGGCCTTTTTGTTGAATGTATCGGGGTATAAACTTGGAAAAGTCGCGGGAATACTGGACGAAGGCCGGAAGGCCTCGTCCAGTATTCCCGCGTCTTTTCCAAGTTTATATCCCCGATAAATTCCACAAAAAGGCCATTCATTCCTTATAATTCCAGCATTTGAAATAAATTCATCAAGAAAATGTGTTTATTTTCCGTTTTCTTAAGAATTATTTTAACTGCGCCTCACGGTTACGGAAAGTAGTTCGGCATGGGAGTTTTTCCTGGGATATAAATTTTGGACAGAGACTTGCTACGCGCCAATCAAATGTTAGGGAATTGTGTCAATATGTTTGTGCTGGAATTATTAAGTGTATAATTGTGTCACTATTCCACCATTTCTAAAAATTACGAGTGCCCGCTATATAGATATAATCATTTAGTAATGTGCATTTTACTGATAGTGACGCGCGGTGGTATCAGTCTATTTTCATATGCAAATGCGTAATCTAAAAAAATATATTTCCGACAGATTATAAAGTATGATCATTGCACATCAAACAATAAATACAGATAATAAACGCGGTTATCGCCCCTGATATCAGTATAGACATTTACGTCTGATATAAAATGTATACTAATGCTAATCAATACGTGGGGTAATGGTGAATGAGTCTTTATTTTGCCAGCAAATGTTTCAGGTGATGTCTCTGATATAAAGAACAGTTTGTGCCTACTGAGTGGGCATGTACCTTTAAATACTTAAATATGTGTCTACGTAGATCTACATATTGAATGATCATATTTATGAAAAGGTCTTGGTTTACAGAAGTCGTTCTATGGAAAACGATTTACTCACAGGGAAATGAACATGAAAGTGTGCCCGCAACTATGGAAGGTAATATCCGCCATAATTATATTAGGCTTGATGCTTGCTTGCTGATGACATTCTAAGTTCTATCCGTCTTATTACAATTCTATGTGGCTTGATGCTTGCTGACTGGTGCCATTACAACTTACTTTCATGTTATTTTATTCGTCATTCGTGTTTGTGACATTTGAAATCTTCTTGGTTGTAGTCTAAATTGCATGTGCATTTGGCTTGATGCTGTATCCATTCGCACTGTTTCAATGCGTTTGTGTCGATTACATTCTAAGTGACATCCGGAGTTCCATTATTGATTATTGCATCGCTGTTTTGCCATGCGTTTTGTTACCTCGATAAGCCACGCCCCTTGACAACAACAATTGCAACAGTAATTTGGGAACAACCATTATGACGCCAGGTGCGCTGCTAAAATTTAAAATAGTTCTCCCTAAAATGATATATGCTGGTACCCGTCCTACAATGCGTTGCTCTCTAAATTGGTTCCATGTCCTAGCGGTATTGATGTAGATTGATTCCGCCTTTTCTGTTGCGCCATGTTTAGGTTAAAAGACACCAAATGGTTTTACTGTATAATTTAACCGAATCCCAGCCAGTCTTTCCTACTTTCATTATTCGTATGGATGTTGTGGGACCAACCTCGTCATGTCCCCCATTATTGTTTACATTATTTGGCCACGGAAACTCTGTTTACATCATGTGACAAACAGGCTCAGTTTTTTCTTTTGAATGCTTCAAATATGCTGAAAACGGGTGTTAAAAAACACCCCTTTTCTAACCTTAAACCTAGAGTGTACATGCCAGGTTATAATATAGGGAGACATGTTTTTCTTTATTCTTTCAATCTGACATTTTCCTGGCAAAATGATTACCATTACCAGACGTACTAATTGACATTATTATACTTTTTATATCAAACGCGAAATG